>JARQOC010000003.1:442113594-444513594 GCA_033576535.1 Allobates femoralis
TTCATGTTAGTGGTAAATTTAGGACAATATTTTTTGTGTTTATTTGTGATAAAAAAAAACTGAATTTTGTCGAAAAGTTTGAAAATTTTGCAATTTTCATCTTTTTATCTAAGGACATCAGCATTATACAATTGAAATTACTATTATTATTATAGAGCCCCATTGATTCCATGGTGCTGTACATGAGAAAGGGTTACATACAAACAAGTTAAAAATACAATGAACAAACTAACAATGACAGACTGGTACAGAGGGGAGAGGGGACCCTGCCCTTGCGGGATTATATTCTACATGGCAATGGGGAGGGAGACAGTAGGTTGGATCTGCTCTGGGGGTGGTGGAGCACCGGGTCCAGTGGTGATGAGGTGGCACCATGGTCATTGCAGGTGTAGGCTGTTCTGAAGAGATGGGTTTTCAGGTTCCGCTTGAAAGTTCCAAGTGTAGGGGATAGTCAGATGTTTTGGGGTGCAAAATTCCAGAGGGTGAGAGATGCTTGGGCAATGTCACGTCCTACTGACGGACCCCACACGTGGACCCACTGGACCGCGTAGTGCGGATACTGATACCGGGATGACAGAGAGACAGACCAGTACAGTAGAGTCAACAGGTTTATTGAACAACACAAGAACCCACGCCCCAGGGAGGGCCACACGGCCACAGCAATGGAACACCACCGAAGGAGGCCCCGGAGCGCTTGATCCCTATACAGGGATACCGCCGGTAACAACCTCGGAAGGACCAATGAAGCGGACACGGGTGTTAAACCGACCCAAGGCAACGTGGAAACAACACAGCAACCGGGTATAAGATAGGACACGGAGAACCGGAAACACGGAGAATCCGGAGCAGGACCTGAATCAGCAATTTCAGCTTGGAAGAGATCCAGGTGGAAGACCCAGAACACGGGAGTCAGCAAGCGGCTAGCAGGGCGGAGATCTGCAGGAAGGAACACACAGAAATCAGATAACAAGCAAAATAAGGAACAACCTGACCAGACCAGGAATAGCAACTCCACTAGGTAGAAGTTGCCCTGGCAAAGACTGACAGGAAACAGGAAGTTTATATCACAGCAGGGCAGTCCTGATTGGCAGGACACAGAGGCATGGTGATTGGTTGCGGGGAGGAGCATGCTCCCTGCAGCCTCTCCAGCATTCACTGATTTGGAGATGGAGTTTCATGCGCTCAAGCAGTAGCCCCGGAAGTGAGGAGACGAGCAGCGCTACTCCAGCAGAGGGCGCTGGAACCCTGTGGCAGACCCCCGAGGGGTTACAGTACCCCCCCACTCTACGCCCCCCCCAGACGGAAACCGGCCAGGAATCTGCGCAGGAGGCTCGGGGCCTTGACGTCCCCCTCCATGGTCCCGAGGGCACCGGCAAGGGCAGAAGGGGCCCGAGGGCAGTTGCTTGGGCGTCTTGCGTGGAGCACAGGAGGAACAGGTGGAGACATAGTCGGAGACGTCCCGACGCATCCGCGGCCACCAGTAGTACCGACCGATCAAGCATATGGTCTTCGCCACCCCCGCATGGCCTGCGAGCCTGGATGAATGGCCCCAGCGAAGGACGTACCTCCGATCAGCCTCGGGTACCAGCGTCTTACCTGGTAGGGACCGACGGAGGGGTGCCGCCATGCAGGTGTGGGACGGATCGATGATGGAGCGTGGCTCCTCCACTTGACATTCAGACGTTGCTTGAGTTTCGGCAGAGTTCAATGAGTAGACATGGTCCTTCGGGAGTGGAGCCCCCGGCACCGGATCAACAGGATAAACATAGGGCCCGTGCGGAGGTAACGTCTCGGACTCCTTCTGGTCGAGGACGTCGGCATACGACCGTTACGCCGAGGGCTGCCCGGGCAGCACTGCCAGGGAAGGTGGCAGCTGGAGGGGAGAAACGAGAAGAAATCAGCGGCTATGGCACGCTTGCCCCCACCGCAGGACCTCACCTGTTCGCCATTCCAGTACTGGTTCATGAATGCGGAGCCATGGAAGACCGAGCAGAAACGGAGGAGACAGGACCGGCAGGACATAGAAGGTAAGACGCTCAGTGTGACGAGGACCGACTTGTATCTCCATCTCTCCGGTGACACCCGTCATAGCGTCTTGTAAGGGCCTCCCATCGACCGAGGTGATGATGCGGGGATGCTGCAGGGGGTATATGGGAATACCGTAGCGTTGCGCCGTCTCCAGCTGCACAAAGTTACCTGCGGACCCGGAATCCAGGCAAGCCAGCTCCGAATGGCGTTCGTCTCCAACCGTAACCTGGATGGCAATAGTGAAGGTGGAGAGGGCTTGCTCTCTGTTAGTTGGGCCTCTCTTACCTGCCCTAGATGGAGGTTCTCTGGCCGCTTGGGACATTGGCGGCGAAAGTGGCCAGATTCTCCACAATAAAGGCACAGGCCCCGGGTGATCCTCTCCTCCCTCCTCCGGGTCCGGAGCTGGACACGATCCACCTTCATGGCCTCATGTCCTGCTGGAGGTGCTGCAGGTTCCGGAAGGAAGGGTCCACTCTCCTGTGTCCTCTCCTACGTTCTCTCCTGGACCCGCTCCTGAAGACGACGGTCAATTCGGACAGCGAGGGTAATGTACTCCTCCAGGGAGCTGGGCAGGTCCTGAACTGTCAGTTCGTCCTTGATACGGCTTGACAACCCCCGGCGGAAGACACCTACCAAGGGCTCATCCGCCCAGTGGAGCTCGGCAGCTAGGGTATGGAATTGGATGGCATACTGCCCAACAGACTGGTTACCTTGTCGCAGGTTGAAGAGCGCCTCAGTGGCGGAGGCCACCCATCCTGGCTCATCAAAGGCCTTACGAAAGGTGTCCAGAAACGCCCGCAGGTTGGACACGATGGGATCCTCTCTCTCCAACAACGGGTTGAACCATGCCAGTGCCTCTCCCTCGAGGTGCGAAGCCAGAAACGCTACTTTCGCCTAGTCCGTCGGGTATTGGTGAGGTAACAATCGGAAGTGGAGCTGGCACTGGTTAATAAACCCCCGACATGCTTTAGAATCCCCGGTGTACCTAGTGGGCTGGCACAGCCGTGGAGATGACACAACTCCAACCGGAGCTCCAGTTGGCAGCACGGGGACGGAACCTGGGCTTCCTGTTGTGCTCTGTAGGCTGGTAAGCCGATCATCCATGGAGGACATATGGGATGACATCCGAGTCTGTCTCTCTCTTAGATAGTCCACCTCCTGGTGGAGACTCAGCACATGGGAAGAAAGAGTGGGATCAGTGGTAGAGAGCGCCCCCAAGCGGGCCTCTAGAGACTGGATAAACGCCACAACCTGGTCGTGACTCTGGCAGAGTGCGGCCAGCTCTCTTTGGGCATCAAACCTGGTATCAGTGGGGTCCATGGCCAGGGCAAAATCTGTCATGTCCTACTGACGGACCCCACACGTGGACCCACTGGACCGCGTAGTGCGGATGCTGATACCGGGATGACAGAGAGACGGACCAGTACAGTAGAGTCAACAGGTTTATTGAACAACACAAGAACCCACGCCCCAGGGGAGGGCCACACGGCCACAGCACCGGAACACCACCGAAGGAGGCCCCTATACAGGGATACCAGTATTGCAGGCGGTTAGATGAGGACGTACAAGTGTGGAGGAAAGAAGGAGGTCTTGGGAGGATTGAAGATTACGAGTTAGATGATATTGGGAGATTAGTTCAGAGATATATGTGGGAGACAGATTGTAGATGGCTTTGTAAGTCAATGTTAGTTTGAATTGGATACGCTGGGGAATTGGGAACCAGTGGAGAGATTTGCAGCGGGGAGAAGCGAGATGAGTGGTGGATTAGTTGGGCAGCAGAGTTAATGACAGATTGGAGAGGTGCAAGAGTGTTAGCAGGGTGGCCACAGAGGAGGAGGTTACAGTAGTCAAGATGGGAGATGATGAGGGCATGCACTAGTAGTTTAGTAGATTCAGGGTTGAGGAAGGGACAGATTCTGGAAATATTTTTGAGTTGGAGGCGGCAGAAGGTGGCGAGAGCTTGGATGTGTGGTTTGAATGATAAGGCAGAGTCAAGCTTAAGGCCCTGTCTCACACAACGAAATCGTTGTAACGTCACAGATTTTGTGACGCAACAGCAATCCTGCTAACGATGTCGTTCTGTGTGACACGCACCAACGATCTGGACCCTGCTGTGAGATCGTTGATCGTTACACACTGCTCTGGGTCACACCTGCGTCGTTGCGCTCCCGCTGGGAGCGCTAAATCGTTGTGTTTGACAGAGATAATGAGCAACGATCTCAATGCAACGCTATGGAGAGAAAATTCACAACGATCTCGGTATACTCTGGATCGTTGCTAAGGTTGTTTTTCACATCGCTGGTAAGATGCCTGTTTGACATTTTACCAGCGATGTGAAAACGACGCACCAGCGATCCCTACACATCGTTATCGGGATCACTGATGCGTCGTTATGTGAGACTGGGCCTTTACTCTGAAGCAGCAGATTTCAGGTACAGGGCAAAGTGTGATGTAATTTATTGTGTTGACAGATCAGGTATGGGAGGTGTGCGAGATGGGGGAAAGATGATGAGTTCTGTTTTGTTTACATTTAGTTTAAGGAAGCGAGAGGAGAAGAAGGAGGATATGGCTGATAGTCACTCTGGGATTCTGGACAGCAGAAAGGTGGCAGATTTGAGTGTCATCAGTGTACAGGTGGTACTGGAATCCATGGAACTTTATGAGTTGTCCTATGCCAAGGGTATAGATTGAAAGAAGGAGTGGTCCCAGGACACAGCCTTGAGGAACTCCAAAAGAGAGGGCATGGGATGAGGAGGTAGTGTGGGCATGGGAGATGATAAATGTGTGGTTGGAAAGGTAGGAAGAGATACAGGAGAGGGCAAGGTCAGTGATACCAATGGAAGAGAGGATCTGTAATAAGAGGTAGTGGTCAACTGTGTCGAATGCAGAGGACAGGTCAAGAAGGAAGAGGATGGAGAAGTGACCGCTAGCTTTGGTGGTAATTAGGTAAGGTAAGTAGGTTGTTAGTAAATTAAACCTTTCATAAAAAGTTGTAACTTAAAATCCACTTATTTGCCAAAATTTTCGATGGGGCCACCATTCGCAGATGGGATTGGACTTTGTAGCATATTTTAGTGTTTCTTATTAAGTTTCTTAAAGGATAAGTATTCTAGTACTGTCTACTTTCAGGAATTCATATTAATTCTTAAAGATGAGACCCTCCGCATAAGTAAAAAGTAGGGATTCAAGTTATTGACCATTTATTTACGGGATTTTTTTTACCAATTGGACATATGAATCAGTATTCATCTCCCATTTGGTCCCTGCAATGTAGTACTCTTCTTTCCAGAGACCATAGTATCTCCTGTCACTTCCTTCGATCACTACCCTCCAAAAAATGCTCCACACATGTAGAGCTTTTTATTCATTTGGAGTTAAGCTATTGCTACATTTTTTATTTTTAATTAAGTTTTTTTTTATTCTGAAAACCCTCCATAAAAGCTATAAAATATTTATTAGAAGAAATAGCTAGTAGGGTACTATCCTTTGGGTGCTTTTTGTATATTGGGTAATCTAAAAATATTCCTCAAAAGCTAGGTCACCCAGTTTCATCAGGATATCTAACATTGTTGATACAAATATCAATGATTACCTGCCCTTTCTGATCCTCTCTTTGTTTTTTTCCTGCACTCACTCCTTTTTCAGATTTGTCTTTTGCGGGGTTTAAGAAGGTTTCTTTATATTAATTGCTATATATGAACAGATGCCTAAAGGTACCGTCACACGCCGCAATCTCGCATGGAGATCTGAAAGGCGATGTGTCGTCCCGTTGAAATCGCCATGCAATTGCCTCACGGTTCCGGTGTGTGATTGGGCGATTTTGCGGCGATAAATCGACCTTCAGCCATCGCCTGATTCCTGAACAGTGCTCAGTAAACAGGTGCAATCGGCAAGGCGATATTTTCGTGTTTTGGCGTGTGACAGGGCACTAGTGATGGAAAGAGCGTTTACTGTGATTTCCCATAGGCGTGCCTCAGTGTGCTGTAGTCCACGCCCCATCTGAGATGATTGGTGTGGGCTACTGTGTTCCCATTGGCTGTCAGTTGACACTGTGCCATATGTGAAGAGCTGTCCATTCAGCACCACACACATCTTCAGCTACACAACCATCCGCAAACTCAGTGCAATTACGCGCACCATTGAATAGCGCAAGCTATGTTGTCCACGTGTATTAACCCCTTAGTGACGGAGCCAATTTCCACCTTAATGACCAGACCGTTTTTTGCAATTCTGACCAGTGTCCCTTTATGAGGTTATATCTCCGGAACGCTTCAACGGATCCTAGCGATTCTGAGATGTTTTTTCGTGACATATTGGGCTTCATGTTAGTATTAAATTTTGGTTGATAATTTTTGTGTTTATTTGTGAAAATATAAAATAATTGGCAAAAATTTTGAAAATTTGACAATTTTTAAATTTGTAATTTTTATTCTGTTGAACCAGAGCTTTATGTGACACAAAAGAGTTAATAAATAACATTTGCCACATGTCTACTTTACATCAGCAACAATTTTGGAAAAAAAAATTTTTTTGGTTAGGACGTTATAAGGGTTCAAAGTTCATCAGTAATTTTTCATTTTTCCAGCAAAATTTACATAACCTTTTTTTTAGTGACCACATCACATTTGAAGTCTCTTTGAGGGGTGTACATGACAGAAAACACCCAAAAGTGACACCATTCCGAAAACAACACCCTCAAGCTACTCAAAACTACATTCAAGAAGATTATTAACCCTTCAGGTGCTTCACAGGACCTAAAGCAACGTGGAAACAAAAAATGGCCATTTTAATTTTTCCAACAAAAATGTTCTTTTAGCCTCAATTTTTTCATTTTCACATGGGCAACAGGATAGAATGCATCCTAAAATTTGTTGGCCAATTTCTCCTGAGTACACTGATACCTCATATGTGGTCATAAACCACTGTTTGGGCGCACGGCAGGGCTCAGAAGGGAAGGAGCGCAATTTGACTTTTGGAGCTAATTTACCATTCAAAAAGTGAAATGGCACTCCTTCTCTTCTGAGACCTACCGTGCGCCCAAACAGTGGTTTATGACCACATATGAGGTATCGGTGTACTCAGGAGAAATTGGCCAACAAATTTTAGGATGCGTTTTATCCTGTTGCTTATGTGAAAATGAAAAAATTGAGGACAAAAGAAAATGTTTCTGAAAAAAAAGTACCTTCTCATTTTTACAGATAAATTTGTAAAGCCCCAGAGGGTTCAAAGTGCTCTCTATGCATCTAGATAAGTTCCTTGGGGGGTCTAGTTTCCAAAATGGGGTCACTTGTGGGGGAGCCCCAATGTTTAGGCACACAGGGGCTCTCCATACGCGACATGGTGTCCGCTAACAATTTGAATGGAAAATTAGCTCCAATTGTTAGCGGACACCATGTCACGTATGGAGAGCCCCTGTGTGCCTAAACATTGTAGCTCCCCCACAAGTGACCCCATTTTGGAAACGAGACCTCCCAAGGAACTTATCTAGATTGGTGGTGAGCACTTTGAACCCCCAGGTGCTTCACAAATGAATCCGTAAAAATGAAAAAAGAAAATTTTTGTGGAAAAGAAAGTACTTTTTCATTTTTACGGATCAATTTGTGAAGCACATAGGGGTTCAAAGTGCTCTCTATGAATCTAGATAAGTTCCTTGGGGGGTCTGGTTTCCAAAATGGGGTCACTTGTGGGGGAGCTCCAATGTTTAGACACACAGGGGCTCTCCATACGCGACATGGTGTCCGCTAACAATTTGAATGGAAAATTAGCTCCAATTGTTAGCGGACACCATGCCACGTATGGAGAGCCCCTGTGTGCCTAAACATTGCAGCTCCCCCACAAGTGACCCCATTTTGGAAACTAGACACCTCAAGGATTATATCTAGGGGTATAGTGAGCATTTGGAACCTACAGCTACTTCACAGAATTTGATAATGTCATATTGAACACTTTCTTTTTTTCACGCAATTTCTCACTTTTAGAGCATGTGCACAAGACACGGAGACACCGTGTCCTGGTCGTCTCCTCCCCTGCATTTTTTTTTTGTATTTCTTTATTAAATTTTTTAAAAAAAACGACGTGGGGCTTCGCCATATTTTTGGTCCAGCCAGGTACAGCAGGCAGCTACGGGCTGCCACCAACCCCTTCTGCCTAGTTTTACCTGGCTGGAAACCAAAAATATAGGGAAGTCCCTTTTTTTTTAATTATTTCATGAAATAATTAAAAAAAAAAATGGCGTGGGCTTCGCCATATTTTTGGGCCAGCCAGGTACAACTAGGCAGCTGGGGGCTGGAATCCTCAGCGTAGGGAGGCCCAAGCTTTCTGGGCCCCCCCCCGCTGCGAATTGCAGCCCGCAGCCACCCCAGAAAATGGCGCATTCATAGAAGCGCCATTTTCTGGTGCTGTATCCAGCTCTTCCAGCTGCCGTGTAGCGGTGGCAGACTGGGTAATAAGGGGTTAATGCCAGCTTTTTCGCAGCTGGCACTAAGCCCGAGATTCATAACGTCTGGCCAATATTAGACCAGACCATTAGGAATCTCTAGTAATTTGTAAAGAAGACACAAGACAGAGAAACATATTTTTATTAGAAAAGAAACACAAACACTATTTGGACTCCATCTTTATTATTCTTTGACGTCCGACGTAGTCCAGTGGGAAGGTCCGACGTAGTCCAGTGGGAGGTCCCGCAACGATTCTTAGTTTTATAGCATATGGGGCATCCCCCATATGCTATAAAAGCAGATTCATTGCCAGGAGGATGACAGGTCATGAACTCAGTGAGTTCATGACCTATCAGAATCCTCGGGTCACAAGGGGTTAACTGTGCTCTTCATGGCGGTCTCCACATCAGGTCAACATCAGTGGCGATCTATCAGGATCCTGGGATCCCATAGGGATCCTGGGATCACCACTGATGGTGATCTGATGTGGAGATCACCATGAAGAGCACAGTTAACAAGGGGTTAACTGTGCTGTTCATGGTGGTCTCCACATCAGATCACCATCAGTGGTGATCTATCAGGATCCTGGGATCCCATAAGGATCCTGGGATCACCACTGATGGTGATCTGATGTGGAGATCACCATAAAGAGCACAGTTAACAAGGGGTTAACTGTGCTGTTCATGGTGGTCTCCACATCAGATCACCATCAGTGGTGATCTATCAGGATCCTGGGATCCCATAGGGATCCTGGGATCACCACTGATGGTGATCTGAAGTGGAGATCACCATGAAGAGCACAGTTAACAAGGGGTTAACTGTGCTGTTCATGGTGGTCTCCACATCAGATCACCATCAGTGGTGATCCCAGGATCCCAGGATCCCTATGGGGTCCCAGGATCCTGATAGATCACCACTGATGGTGATCTGATGTGGAGACCACCATGAACAGCACATTTAACCCCTTGTGACCCGAGGATTCTGACAGGTCATGAACTCACTGAGTTCATGACCTGTCATTCCCTGGGCCGCACAGCAGGGGTTAACAGCGGCGCACGCGTGCGCGCACACCAGGGTGCGTGCACAGAGGAGGCGAGCGCCGCAGGAGACAGAAGCAGCAGGGAGCCGCCGGCAGGAGAAGCCCCCAGGACCGGAGGACCGCGGGAACGGAATCAGGATCGTTGGTAGGTAAGAGTGGTGAGGGGGGATTTACTGGGGCACGGGGGGAGGCCTACAAAGAGTTTAGAGGCGGCGGGGCCTCTGAGGAAAAGGCACCGGGCACAAGGCATCAGGGGAGGGGGCGGGGGGGTGCCCGGAGGCCGGAGGCCGGGGGATGCCCGGAGGCTGGGGGATCCCTGCAGGGGACTAGGGAGCACCGGGGGAGGACATTCCCATGCAGCCTGACATGTGTGACATGTCAGGCTGCATGGAGATGCAGGGGAGGCAGCGCACCGCCGCCATTTTTTCATTGGCAGGGGGGGGATGGAGGTGTGGGGGGGGGTGGAGGTGTGTGGGGGGGTGATTTCCGGCATAGGGGGTTTTGGGGGCCTTAGGGGTTAATGGATCACTTTGATCCGACATGTGTTTTCATGTCGGATCAACGTGAAAGCATTTTTTACAGAGCACTTTCACTTTTGTAATGTGATGATCGGTAAACGGTGTTTACCGGTCATCACATTACAGGTGCGGGTACAAAAACAGCTAATTACTAATCTCTAGGGTGTCAGCTACAATCGGTACGCTGACACCCTAGAGGTATTAGCTCCAGGGGCGGCGCTACAGGGCTTTTTCCTGCCAACGTCTACAGACGTCGGCTAGGCTTTAGTACCCTTTTTTTCCGACGTCTGTAGACGTAAGGCTGTCGTCTAGAGGTTAAGTTGCGCTGTGTGGAGTATAGTGCCACACATGACAGCTCAGATGTTGGGCTACACATTGTAGATGGGTGCCATGGGCCACACACTACAATCACCCTACGTGTCTGAATTTGGTGACGCTGCTGGGTACATTCTACTGCTCCCACTCCGCGGACGTCTACCTTGTTAGCGCCCTGAGCAGGCAGACCAATCGTAACGCAGTTGTGTTGTCCAATGAGCGTGTATGGGGCACGGTGTAAACCACTGTGGCACGCCTATCTCCTCGCCGCGCTGACCATGTACGCCCACATTGCCTTTGAGATTGCGGCGTGTGAAGTGGCGATGGAATGAGGGAAGATTGGTTCCGCTGTAGGTGAGGCGATTTCCGGTGTGGCACATCGCCTTAGCTTCAGGGCGAAATTGTGGCATGTGACGCCGCCATCGGCGATCTGAGGCGGGCACGAAAAACGTGAGCGTGCACATCATAAAGCCTCAGATCCCCAGGCGAGATTGCGACGTGTGACGGTATCTTTAGTGTTTTCAAATGAGACTCACCATCACTATTGATATATCTGCAAACATACTGTATCAAACTCAGAAATATTTATATTAGACAGAGTACTTTCACCAGATGAAATCCTAATAATCAATCCACCTCTTTTTACATTTCTATTATAATTATGCTTTCGGTCCCTTTTTGAGCTATGCTCCCTCCACCTTATTCAACCTAATTTGTGAAAGTCAAAAATTACAACTTGTTCAAAATCCATAATGTTCTTATTTGACACCTGATAAAGGGAATTTTTTAGTGGCAAAAATCAGGTTATTCATTAAAGAACATATACTATATCATGGTCTGGGAGCTTGCTATCAACCTTATGGAGACAGCGAAGTAGGTGAGGAGATTGTAAGCCACTTCCCTCCTCTCAGATATATGCAAATATGCACTTCACTAAGGAAGTAGAGAAACTCCAGTGCCACATTTAAGCAGCTTCCTCAAAGTTATAATCACTTTCCAACAAGCTTTTAATATAACTAAGGGATTTGTGCCAGATCAGAACCCCAAAATACAGACGCTGTGTTTCGGGGTACCTGCCCCTCATCAGTGTAGTGTGTGGGATATTCTGATCTGGCTGGGTGAGTGGGCTAAGACAAGGTCTGGGAGCTTGCTATCAACCTTATGGAGACAGCAAAGTAGGTGAGGAGATTGTAAGCCCCTTCCCTCCTCTCAGATATATGCAAATATGCAAATTTGCACTTCACTAAGGAAGTAGAGAAACTCCAGTGCCACATTTAAGCAGCTTCCTCAAAGTTATAATCGCTTTCCAACAAGCTTTTAATATAACTAAGGGATTTGTGCCAGATTAGAACCCCAAACTACAGACGCTGCGTTTTGGGGTACCTGCCCCTCATCAGTGTAGTGTGTGGGATATTCTGATCTGGCTGGGTGAGTGGGCTAAGACAAGGTCTGGGAGCTTGCTATCAACCTTATGGAGACAGCGAAGTAGGTGAGGAGATTGTAAGCCAAATCCCTTAGTTATATTAAAAGCTTGTTGGAAAGCGATTATAACTTTGAGGAAGCTGCTTAAATGTGGCACTGGAGTTTCTCTACTTCCTTAGTGAAGTGCATATTTGCATATATCTGAGAGGAGGGAAGTGGCTACAATCTCCTCACCTAATTCGCTGTCTCCATAAGGTTGATAGCAAGCTCCCAGACCTTGTCTTGGCCCACTCACCCAGCCAGATCAGAATATCCCACACACTACACGGATGAGGGGCAGGTACCCCGAAATGCAGCGTCTGTAGTTTGGGGTTCTGATCTGGCACAAATCCCTTAGTTATATTAAAAGCTTGTTGGAAAGCGATTATAACTTTGAGGAAGCTGCTTAAATGTGGCACTGGAGTTTCTCTACTTTCTTAGTGAAGTGCATATTTGCATATATCTGAGAGGAGGGAAGTGGCTTACAATCTCCTCACCTACTTCGCTGTCTCCATAAGGTTGATAGCAAGTTCCCAGACCTTGTCTTAGCCCACTCACTCATGCCGGATCAGAATATCCCACACACTACACTGATGAGGGGCAGGTACCCCAAAACGCAGCGTCTGTAGTTTGGGGTTCTGATCTGGCACAAATCCCTTAGTTATATTAAAAGCTTGTTGGAAAGCGATTATAACTTTGAGGAAGCTGCTTAAATGTGGCACTGGAGTTTCTCTACTTCCTTAGTGAAGTGCAAATTTGCATATTTATACTATATCATGTTTGATATGTGGCTATGAAAGCGTTATACATTTTAATGACTTTTCTCTGATAGATTTAGCATAACCAGAAAAAATTATGATCAAATTGTTGCCTTTTTTCTACTTTTTTTAGATTTATCTAGAAGATTAAACAACTGATAAATGTGTTGCATGTTAAGATTGTCTAGTTGAAGTTTGCACTCTCTAAGAATAAGACAGTGCTAATAAATTGTTATGTATCTTTTTGCGTACGGTGGAGCACATTAGTTCACCCCACTTTCAAGGTCAGGGCTGCCACTAGGAGTTTCGGTCCCCATATCTGGCAAAATTGTAGGGCTCCCTGAGACTCCGCCCAGGCTCCAACGCTGCTCTGCCTCCACCCAGGCTCCACCTCCACACACACATATACACACATATATATATATATATATATATATATATATATATATATATATACGATATGAAGAATTCAGCTGCAGCACTCCATTAGGATGTCATCTTATGCCTTTATTTTGGCTTCAAGTTCAGGGCTTGACAAAAGGCGAGGGAGCCTGAAACATAGTCTGTGCCCTGAACTTGAAGCCAAAATAAAGGCATAAGATGACATCCTAATGGAGTGCTGCAGCTGAATTCTTTATATCGTAGTGCTGTGAAGGGAGCCAAGCTGAATCTGCACCTGCAGGCCATGCTGCTCATAAAGCTTTGTGATTTATATATATATATATATATATATACATACACATGAAAAGAAGAAATCAGGCAGCACTCAAAAAAATTTGTGAAAAAATGGACTATTTAATATGCCCACAGTGGCACGATGTTTCGGTGTGCTAGACACCTTTGTAAAAAAGAAATACAGAAAGATCTTTCAAATAGTGCAATTTTCCATGGACAAAAATACACACAGGCACATGGGCAGAGACACACAGAGACACATAGACAGAGACACACAGGCAGAGACACACACACACAGGCGGAGATACATGGACAGAGACACACAACCAGAGACATACTGGAACAGACACACAGGCACAGACACACAGGCAGAGACACATAGACAGAGACACACAGGCAGAGACGAAGAAAAACATAGGCAGAGACACATAGGCAGAGACACACAGGCAGAGACGAGGAGAAACATAGGCAGAGACACATAGGCAGAGACACACAGGCAGAGACGAGGAGAAACATAAGCAGAGACACATAGGCAGAGACACACAGGCAGAGACATACAGGCAGAGACACAGAGACACATAGACAGAGACTCCCAGGCCCAGACACTAGACAGAGACATAGAATAAAAGTGTAGAATTCGGTGCCACAAAATTTATTTTTATTTTCTCTTATTATTTGTTTGCTACTGGTGGTTGCCAAGCCACCTTCCGGTTTGCCTGGGAGTTCTGGGAATATTAGGTGGTGGAGCTAATCCTTTTCTTGAAATTACTAGACAGAGACACACAGGCACAGTCACTTAGAAACACAGACACACAGGCAGAGACACAGAGACACACAGGCAGAGACACACGGGCAAAGACACACAGGCAGAGACATATAGGCAGAGACATACAGGCAGAGACAAATAGGCAGAGACATACAGGCAGAGACACACAGGCAGAGACACATAGACAGAGACACCCAGGCCCAGACACTTAGACAGAGACACACAGGCAGAGACACAGAGACACACAGGCAGATATACACAGGCAGAGACACATAGACAGAGACACCCAGGCACAGACACTTAGGGTACCTTTACACGCGGCTACATTTGTAGCTTGTCACCAGGTAACTTACTGGTTGAAGTGAAATCATGGAGAGATTATTCCATTTGTACACAGCAACAAGATAGAACCTTGTCTCCATGATTTCACTGGAAGCCAGTAAGTTACCTGTAGCCACCCTAGAAATGTAGCCGCGTGTAAAGGTACCCTTAGAGACACACAGACACAGAGACACACAGGCAGCAACACATAGAGGCAGAGATACACAGTTGACATACTCACCAGCAGCAGCTCCAGCCCGACTTCTCATCCTGCAGACACCTGCGCTCTGGGGTGACTTTCGTTTTATACTGTGCATGTCAGCAAATAGGCTGCATGCACCGTAAAAATCTGGCAAAACTGATGTCAATAAGGATATCAGTCTCAGCCAGGCCGGATCCCTCTCTGCCTCAGAGGCTGTGGAGGCATTGGTAAATGACAGCAGAGGGGGCTGTTCTAGAGGTAAGGAGGTGGGGTCTGGAGTTGATTGGCAAGAGAGAGGGTCCATAGAATAGGTGAGGGGGTGGGGCCCAAAGAAGATTGGGCCCAGCCTCCTCACCTCTTTTGCAGGCCTCCCTCTTCTATCAATCACTGCCGGGTCCCTGACACCAATCACAGCAATCATATCCTATTGGCGGCGCTATTCCAGGTTACTCATACTCTCTTTTAGCGAGTTCACACCATTGTTGAATAAGTTATAAAAAGTGTTTAAAACTCCTAATTATGGTGCAAGTCACGAAAGACAGTTTATTCTGTTAGAAATTATGAAAATTAGTTTGATAAATATGCCCCAGAGTTCTTTATGCCAATATATAAAGATGATATGTCACAGCTCACTATGCACGCAAGTCTTCATCCTCCAGTTCTCAGTGCCGAGAGCAAAGGCAAGGCAATAAATCCACTTTGACAATCCAGTTTATTTCATGATAAAAGACCACATAAAGATAGAAAAATATTGTAATATGAGAGTCCTCAGTGGTTGATACCTTATAGTGGCTACCTGAATAGATGGAAAGTATAGCAAGCTTTCGGGACACTATGGCCCCTTCATCAGGCTTATAATGACACAAATTCTAAAGACACACATATATATATACACATAAGCAGTGTTAGATGATGTAGTAAATACGACAGGTGACGTAAAGCAGAGTCAGGCTAGGGACTGGGAAAATAAAGTAAAAATTCTAATATAAGAGGAACAAATTGTATTATTGTTCTATGATTAGTGGCCTGTGAAGACCTGAAGATTCCTCAGAGTGCCATAAATCGCATAAGAAGTGTCAAAAGTTCATTGTCCTCTAACTTGGGAATATCACATCTTCCAACAGACTCACTACCTGAAACCAGGAACCCCCCACCTGATGAAGACGGCAATTCGTCATCGAAACGCGCGTTTTGGAATATACTGAGATAAGTAAATTATCCCCCTGTGTGGCGTCCGTGCATTAGCGCTCCTTTGTTCACAAATTATTTGTTTAATCCAATATCAAAATAGATTTTTATTGTGCGTCGAGAATAGCAATACAATAAACAAATATTTGTATGCATCTCCCCTGCCATTTCCTGATCACTGGCCTCCATCTTTTCCTAGAGTTCTTAAATATTGTTCTAAACAGATAAGTAGTGGCACATCAACTTTCACAAGGCACTGTAAGCATGTGCAAGTATTCAGTCCCCCTTGACTTTTTTTATGTTTTGTGATCTCACAACCTGGAATTTCACTGGGAATGTAAAGAAAATGCCTATAACTGTGAACATTTAGCTTCATTTTTATTGTGAAGTACACAACAATTTAGACAAAATAACTCAAAACTTAAGGATGTATAACTATTAACCTGGCTTAAGTCAGTACGTTGTAGTGACTCCTTTGTGTGGCAATTACAGTTGCTAGTCGCTTTGGATGACTCTCTATGAGCTTTTCACATCTTGCCACTGGGATTTTGCACATTTCTTAGTGCAAAACTGCTCCAGCTCCTTCAAGTTAGATTGCTTCCACTGGTGAACAGCAATCTTCAAGTAGGACGAAAGATTCTCAATTGAATAAAAGTCGAGGCTTTGATTAGGCCACTCCAATACATTTACATGTTTCTTCTTAAACCACTCAAGTGTTGCTTTAGCAATATGCTTTTGGTCATTATCTTGTTGGAAGGTGAACCTCTGTCCCAGTCTCAAATCACTGACACACTGAAACAAGTTTTGCTCAAGAATATCCCTCATTTTACACCATCCATCTTCCTCTTGACTTGGTCACTTTGATGCTGCCACCACCATGTTACACTGTGGTAATGGTTTTCTTGATGTAATGAGTAGGGTTGTGTGGCACCCCTGTGACCAGGGTAGCCACAGGTAAGAATTGTAGCCAGGAGATAGAGGCAGTTTAACACAGAAACACCTTCATAAACACACCCACAGACACAAGACCCAACCCGGAGCCCGGGACTCTACGCTGGCAAGGGGTGGTAGGGCCAGTCACAAGTATGTAGGACATAGTCAAGGTGACAGACCGGGTACATAAGGGGAACACCAGGAATTAGTAGTTAGTAGGCCAATGGGTGCTGAACAGTAAAGACTAGGACAAAGAGACACCTCCCTGAAGGTTTTGGGCTCTCTGGAGGCGCCGAATCTTGCGAGGCCTAAACCCCTGGAGAGAAAGCCCACTCCACAGCCCGTAAGCAAAGGGAAGGGGAAAGACCGGACCAGTGCAGCAGGGTCCGAGGAAAACGGCAGCAGTGACAGAGGACAACTGACAGGAGGGATCCCCTGATGTACGCCGCAGTCACACGGGTAGGAAAGAGCCTGGTGATCCCCTGCAACATAGGGACACTGACAGCTAGGCTGGAACCAGAGAGTTGGCTCTGAGGTGACCGTAGCTACATGCCGGATCACAGACACACCAACGCGGAGATCAGATTCCAAGTCTGATCTCCTAACACACGTACAGGAGGTACAGCAACATAAAGGACCCAGGCTTGCTACCCACATACCGGGAGAAGCCAAACAAGGATCCGAGTTGTCTACCATACAGCTCATGGGGAGAAGAGAAGTGTACAAAAGCCTGAATGGTAGAATGAAAGTGAAGGGTCTCAAGGCAGGAGCCTGGCTGCAGTGGGGTCAACTAAATGGTGAATGTTGGAGTTAAATTGTGGAACAACTTGTGAACTGTACTGTGGAAGAACTACCAGTAAAGCCCGGTGTACCCTGCCAGTGTCTCTAGTGTGTGATTTCCTGCATGTTTCACTATTTCCACCCGTCAGGAGCAGCCCGACCCACGGTGGGCTCATCCATCCAGCTGCAGCACCATCCATCCTCCTGGCAGAAGTAAGCAACAGCGGTGGTCTCCTCACTCATCACAACCCGTGGTTGGCGTCACAACAATCCCTGTAAATAACCACTGTACTTGTGGGCTCGGGACACCGTCTGGACCAAGACCGCCGTGATAACCCCCGTGATACACCGGTCCGGTACTGAGAACCCCGTCCTAGTGGGCTCCACAACTTGACGTCACAAACAGGATGGACCCAGTCCAACAGAACCAGACTCTGTGTGCCTAAAACCCAAAACTTGGACTGTCTTGTTAAAATTTGTGCTAAATGGCGGCCATAGGAGCCATGTGCAGAGGAGGCGTGCCAAGACCCCCATCGTGGGCCGGTCCGGTCCATAGCAGGAAAAGAAAGGCCCACCCTGGCTCCCCTTAACTCCGGAGAAGCCAGCCATCAATCCAAAGTAAGAACCTCCGCCCCAAACTGCAATAGCCAATGATAATATGGCGGGAGTTGAAGAGAATGCCCAAAGAAGGTGGGGCGAATAACAGAATGGAGTGCGGAAGCGATTACGAGACATCTGAGCGGCAATATCGGAAGAACTGCGTTGATCACGACAGGCCCACAGAAGTTGGGAGTGGAGGAACCCAGAGAGGGAGAGATACCCAGTGACCGAAAAGCCATGGCAGAAGGCGGCATAAAGATCACAGAGGTTTGAGACACCCGGCGGGGCGTATTGAGATTGCTACCCCTCCAGTCAACACGGGTTCGTGCTGAATTAAGAACCCGGATCCAGATAGGCTGTGATCAGTATCAACAGTCTCTGACCATGCAGCCCGGCTGGGCTCATCCCTCTTCTACTACCCGGAGCAGGGAAAAGCAAGCGCTGGAAGAGTTGGTGGATGTGCCTATACCAGAGACTGTGCCCCAGAGGACTATTAATATGTCTGACCCTCTCAGAGCCTTGGAGGAGGGATGCCTGCCGCTGCCTGAGCCGTTGATCCCAGCCCCTGCATCCATGGAGGTAAGAGGAGAGCAGCTCCGTTGCTGGTGGGAGCGCGGTGAGCGGGAAGAGAATCTTATGGGCTTCCCTGGGGACCCTGCTGCTGGAATAGGCCCCATAGAAGTAGTAACTAGGGATGAATACTTGCGGAGATGCGCCAGAAGATGGGAAAAGGAGGAAGCAGAGAAGCTAGCCCAGAAAGGAGAGTTGATAGCCCGTACTCTGACCGCTAAAGCAGCTGCCCGGTGGGACATTGCGGTAAATCAATCCTCGAGATGTGAAGAAAAATAGTCAAAGTTAAAGCCAAAGATGGGTATGCTTTCGCCCGAGAATCCAGAACAGACAGAGACATCTTCATCAATAGGAGAGATGTGGAGGAATATCTCCCTTCAGATCACCCGGACAGGGAAGTGATGACAGAAGAGTGGGTTTCCTATATTCCGGTCCAAGGAGAAAGAGGCCAGTACGGCATTCGAATATAAGAAACAAAAACAATGTTGCGCCAAACTGCTGATGTTTATGGCATGGGAGCGGTTAAATATATCTAGGGCTCACCTTCTCTAGTTGTGCTGACCGCACAACTAGTTTATGCACTGATTTGTTACCCAAAAGGGTTTCCACATCAGCCGGTGTGCTGCAAGCAGGGATAAGCGTGATTACCAATATGCACACGCTGCTGATTCTCGTGCTTATTCCAAAGAAGTGGTGATTGACGTCTGATGCGTCCTGGGTGCCCAGCTGCTGAATACCACGCTTCCCAATGGGAGGATACGTGTGCGTTCAAATAAAGATGTGGTATTAGATTAGCGCTACAAACCACTCCAGGCGATCGTTCTGTATAAATTACCTTAAAGCTTTATTCAATCGATGTAGAATGCCCAGTCTCCACAACGCGTTTCGGCGCTAATTGCGCCTTTCTCAAGTGTCTCTTGAGAACTTGACACTTGAGAAAGGCGCCATTAGCGCCGAAACGCGTTGTGGAGACTGGGCATTCTACATCGATTGAATAAAGCTTTAAGGTAATTTATACAGAACGATCGCCTGGAGTGCTTTGTAGCGCTAATCTAATACCACATCTTTATTTGAACGAGTACAGCATTCGAGTAAGGCGATTATCTCCAAGACCCAAGACAGATGCGGAATCCTCAGAAACTACAGACCCAGATTCTACTATGGGATTTGAAGAAAATGTAGAGTCGCAGCAAAAAGAATGCCCGCAGGCGATTGTGATGAACGACCCGGAAAAAACTCTGATGACCACGGGAACACAGACTGCGTAGTGTCATCTAGTGACATGTTCATTGGAGCCCCTTGAGCTAATCCCGAAAAAGAAGCCGGAAGAGTTGCCATGGAAGAAGTGAGGAATCCGGACTTCTTCAAGCAAGTGTAAGTATGAATGTGATGTGCTCCTTATGGACCCCAGCTCAATCCTGAATGAATGAATGAATAGTCTTTTCACCGTTTGTCTTTTATGTTTGCAAAGACAATTAATGCCATGAACAGTGAATGTTATGAACATTAATGTATATAGTTAGAGTGCTTCGTGTGCTCTCTATTGGTTTTAAACCAGCCAGAACTGAGAGATTGTTTGCACTTTTGAGCTGAGACTGCAGAAGATGTTTTTGAAGGGCTTTAGAAACACTTTTGCCTGTTTTTTTCCTGAAGTTTTATACTTTTTAAGAAAGTAAAGTGACTTTTAAATCTGAACGTTTTAGCACTTAACCAGGTGTGCTTGGAGAGCCGGTATATTTGTACCAAAGGACGTTTGAGACTGTAAAGTTGTGTAGCCCATGTCCTAAAGGTTAAAAAGAAAGTGTGGTATAAGCTGCCGGTACGGAGAGTAACAACTTGGCCACAAACTGGTGACCCGAGGGCCTGGAGGCCTCAGAACTTATAGCCAGTAGAGCACCGTAAACCCCATGTTTAACATGCAAATAGTCAATTCATGCAATGTTTAAGAATTGTACTTCCGTAACAGGAAGAAAGTAATGCTTGATGTTTATGTAAAATAAAAATGTTTTCAGGGGAAACATGCTGGTCGGCGTGGGGACATGCCGTTTTAACTCCGGGGGAATGTGGCGCCCCTGCAACCAGAGTGGCCACAGGTAAGAACTGCAGCCAGGAGATAGAGACAGTTTAACACAGAAACACCTTCATAAACACACCCACAGACGCAAGACCCAACCCGGAACCCAGGACTCTACGCAGGCAAGGGGTGGTAGGGCCAGTCAGAAGTGGGTGGGATGTAGTCAAGGTGACAGACCGGGTACATAAGGGGAACACCAGGAAGTAGTAGTTAGTTGGCCAATGGGTGCTGAACAGTAAAGACTAGGACAAAGAGACACCCCCCTGAAGGTTTCGGGCTCCCTGGAGGCGCAGAATCCTGCGAGGCCTAAGCCCCTGGAGAGAAAGCCCGCTCCACAGCCCGTAAGCAAAGGGAAGGGGAAAGACTGGACCAGTGCAGCTGGGTCTGAGGAAAACGGCAGCAGTGACAGAGGACAACTGACAGGAGGGATCCCCTGATGTACGCCGCAGTCACATGGGTAGGAAAGAGCCTGGTGATCCCCTGTAACATAGGGACACTGACGGCTAGGCTGGGACCAGAGAGTCGGCTCTGAGGTGACCGTAGCCACATGCCGGATCACAGACACACCAACGCGGAGCTCAGATTCCAAGTCTGATCTCCTAACACACGTACAGGAGGTACAGCAACATAAAGGACCCAGGCTTGCTATCCACACACCGGGAGAAGCCAAACAAGGATCCGAGTTGTCTACCATACAGCACATGGGGAGAAGAGAAGTGTAGAAAAGCCTGAATGGTAGAAATAAAGTGAAGGGTCTCAAGGCAGGAACCTGGCTGCACTGGGGTCAACTAAATGGTGAAAGTTGGAGTTAAATTGTGGAACAACGTGTGAACTGTACTGTGGATGAACTACCAGTAAAACCCGGTGTACCCTGCCAGTGTGTGATTTCCTGCATGTTTCACTATTTCCACCCTGTCAGGAGCAGCCCGACCCACGCGGGCTCATCCATCCAGCTGCAGCACCATCCATCCTCCTGGCAGAAGTAAGCAGCAGCGGTGGTCCCCTCACTCATCCAAACCCGTGGGTGGCGTCACGACAATCCCTGTAAACAACCCCCTTTACTTGTGGGCTCGGGATACAGTCCGGACCAAGACTGCCGTGATAGCCCCCTTGATACCCGGTCCGGTACTGAGTACCCCGTCCCAGTGGGCTCCACAGATGGACGAACTGCTCGGGTTCATGACCGAGGTTGCTCTGAGAAAGCAAGTAAAGAGCCCTCATTATACTTACCGGGTCCGTGTTTTTTGCTCCAGCTGTGCGGCAGCACTGCGTCACTTCCGGGCTTCAAAAGAATAGTCATTTGACTTGCTCCAACAACCAATCACATATGCCCAGAAGATAAGGGGCAGCCCGGAAGTGATGCACCCAGTAAGCGAACCTGGTAAGTATATCAGGTGTATTAACTCTTTAACAAGACAACCCCGAACATGAACCTGGGGAAAAACAAGCGATTCCCCCATCCCTAGTAATGAGCTGTGTTGGTTTGGCACCAGACATAGGATTTACCTTGGTTGGCCAAAACCTCATCTGACCACAGCATCTTCCTCCATACATTTGGGCAGTCTCCCACGTTTTTTTTTGGCAAACTCAAAATGAGCTTTCCAATTTTTGGCTGAAAGTAAAGTCTTGTTTTCTAGAAATTCTTTCATAAAGACCAGCTCCATGGAGTATGGCTTATTGTAGTCACATGGACAGATACTCCAATCTCTGGGTGAGAACTCTGTAGGGTTTTCAGGGTTACCTTTGGTCTCTGTGCTGCCTCTCTTATTAAAGGGATCCTGTCACCCCCAAAACACCTCTAATGCTATTAAAAGCTGTCCCTAGAGCATAGTAACACTTACCCTACACTCTTTTTAGCTCCTAAAAGCATCTACTGAGCATGAAGATAAACGTTATTACAGTACCTCATTAGTGATTATAATTAGTGACTATTGTATGCATAGTCACCCAGCCAGGCTCTCCCTCTTCATGATAACACACCTCAATAGGCGTGATTTTTATCTCTGATTCAAATGCGCCGCCTCCCCGCTCTGTTATGTGTCGGCCGTGCTGCAGTGGGGCTGTGTGACGCGAAACGCGTCATTTCCGGCGCTGGGTGACGTATTACACCCACGCCGCTCTGTTTGCTTCAAGCCCCGCACTGCGCATGCATGGAAACTATCTTGGAAACTATACCCCTCAAGGAACTTCATTACATTGAACCGTGAAAATAAAAAAAAATCACATTTTCTCCACAAAATGTTTTTGAGATCAAAACTTTTATTTCAGATTGGCAACAGAAAAAGATTGTGTGGCGCCCCTATGGCAAAGCACCACAGGGAGGTACTGCACCCCAAACAGAAGGTGTAGTGCCTCTGTAGCTGTGGATATGGAGGACCCTACAGAGTCTGCACCCCAACACCCATACAGTAGGCTAACTTAATACAGGGGACCATATATTCAGTAGGTCCCAGAGGGTGGAGCCTAGATGAGCGGGAGACGAGGAGTGACAGTTAGAAGACTAGTCAGTCAGACGGTGTAGGACAGCAGAGAAGATGGACGCAGGGGACCCTGTGACCATGACAAGAGGGCACCTCTAAGGAGAGAGGCGACCCACATGGAGAAGGCGGCCACTCCAGGACTGGTCGGACCCAGCTGGAGACCCAGGTCACCACCGGCACACCGGAACTGAGGCAGTTAGCTACGGTGTGTCCCTAACCGCAGACTGGCAGGCTGTGGGCCCAACATAAGGGAGCCACAGCACCCAACAAGTAGTCCAACATCAGTCCCGCAGCTGGATTCATGATGCTGAGAAGTACAGAGACTTTAGGCAACAGACCCCAAGAACTAGAGACTAGACTCACGAGTGGGAGTACAGAAGGCCATCAAGGCAAAGAAGGGAAAAAGGACCAGGAGAGCCATTTTAAGGACACCTCTGACAGACTCTGAAAATCCTCCAAAATCCACGGCTACGGCCCCGGTTAACCTAGACTGTACCGTCTACCGATTTCACCTGGTGCAAGTAAAGAACTGTTTGAGCTGTATTGGTGTCTGTTCTCCTTTCATCCGTCGCCTGGAGGGACTCTACAGCATCACAGAGGTGAGGACTATGACTCCCATCTTCAACCCTGCTGCCCTGAGATAAAGCTCTGCCTGTGGAGAGCTGTACTACCAAAGCTGCATTTCCATCACCTCAGCGGCCGGCCGCAGTGCTGGTAATCCTATTACCAAGTATCACAGGTGGCAATTCCCCCATCATCATCACCCCCAACCATCATTGAGGGTCACGGAACCAATCAGCCGTGATCCCCACCGAAGTAACTACCTGTCCCGGTATCCGAGTACCCCCTACCCTGTTGAGCGACTCATTTCCACTATAAAATTTGTTGTGCAATTTCTCCTTAGTACGCTGATACCCCATATGGGGATGAAAAATCAATGATTGTGTGCACAGCAGGGCTCAGATGGGAAGGAGCACCATTTCACTTTTGAAATGCAAGATTGTCTTGAATCCTTAGGCTGGCTTCACACCACGGATTTTTGCTGTCAGGCTGCGTCCGGTGTTTTGCTGGATGCTCCGGACACAATCTGACAGCCCCGGACAGAACAGAACTGGAGGGCAAATACCGATTCTGTTTTCTGCCAGATTCAGGACTGCACAGTTGATGCCGCGAATGACTCCCAAGTGCAATTTCTATGTACTTTTCTAGTAAGAGTTTTGGATGAGTCCCAAGGTTTAAAAATTATATGCAGGGATTTCAACCTTGTTCCAGACTGTACCCTTGATTGCTACTTGAAGGGGACGGGAGGGGTTGGGGCCCGTTTGCTGTGAACTCCACTTACACGATGTGTGGCGATATTTCCACGTGACTGTATAGCACCCCAGGGTATGGGAACTTGGATGTCTGGGCCTCTTTCTCTCCAAACGGGGAATGTCATAGGTGGCCTGCCCAGATCCATGGCCCCGGGTGACAGCTTAAAAGGTTTTTTTTTACAAGGGATTAAAGTCTTTGTCTCATGACGCCACCTGTAGCACCTGGTGACTAGATACCAGCACTGCCACAGTCCTCCAGAGGGTGGTGGTATTGCGGCTAGGGTGGAACAGCTCCCTACAGGAAATCAGGCGACAGGCGACTTATTGCCGCAAAATTGCCCAATTACACGCCGCAAATGAGAGGCAATTACATGGCGATTGTTCCAGGGCGACATATCGCCTTTAGGATTCCTCGCCACGGTTGCTGCATGTAAAGATACCCTAAGGAAGAGTGCGATAAGGGCAAATCAGGTAAACATCTGCGTGGCCTTAGTCTTACTACAGGACTAGCAGGTGTACCGATTGCAGGATCCTCTGATTCTCTAGCAACGGGTGTGTCTTCCTGACTTCTTGAGATCTTTTCTTGGTAAAAGCTGAGTAATGGCACTATTACTGCTCCATCTTGTTGGGGCCAATCTTCTGGAAAGTCTCCGAGTATTGTTGAGATGGAATTAGCGATATGAATGATTCTGGTTCTTCATTTTCTGGGGAATATTAACCCTTCAGGTGCTTCACAGGAACTAAAGCAATGAGGAAGGAAATAATGGACATTTTAATTTTTCTAACAAAAATGTTCATGTAGCCTCAATTCTTTAATTTTCACATGGGCAACAAGATAAAATGCATCCTAAAATTTGTTGGGAAATTTCTCCTGAGTACACCAATACCTCATATGTGGTCATAAACCACTGTTTGGGCATACGGCAGGGCTCAGAATGGAAAGAGCGCCATTTCACTTTTTGAATGGAAAATTAGTTTCAAAAGTCAAATTGCACTCCTTCCCTTCTGAGCCCTGCCGTGCGCCCAAACAGTGGTTTATGACCACATATGAGGTATAGGTGTACTCAGGAGAAATTGCCCAACAAATTTTAGGATCCATTTTATCTTGTTGCCCATGTGAAAATTAAAGAATTGAGGCTACATGAACATTTTTGTTAGAAAAATTAAAATGTCCATTATTTCCTTCATCATTGCTTTAGTTCCTGTGATGCACCTGAAGGGTTAATATTCTTCCTGAATGTAGTTTTGAGTAGGTTGAGGGGTGCAGTTTTTGGAATGGTGTCACTTTTGGGTGTTTTCTGTCATGTACACCCCTCAAAGTGACTTCACATGTAAAGTGGTCCCTAAACAAAATTGTTTTGTAAATTTTACTGGAAAAATTAAAAATTGCTGATGAACTTTGAACCCTTATAACTTCCTAACAAAAAAAATTTTTATTCCAAAATTGTGCTGATGTAAAGTAAACATGTGGGAAATGTTATTTATTAACTATTTTGTGTCACATAAGGCTGGTTTCACACTGGTGTTTGTGTATGCATGCGTATGGCACGCAGACACAAACGCAGCCATCATGATGTGCACGCAGCGGAAAATCTCCGCATGCGTTCCCATTAGTATACAGCTCGGCCAGCCAAACAGCTGTCTAGGCGGCGATCAGCGGTGGAGATCTCCTCATCCCGGCCACAGTCGCTGCAGGAGATTTGAAGAAACAGCTGATCTGACAGATGTTTAAATCTCCCGCGCCGACACCGAATAGGTGATATCGGTGCAGGAGATAAGTAACAGCTGATCGCATTAAACAGCTGTCAGATTCGTTGTTTCTTCAACTCTCCCGCGACGACACCGGCGGGAGATCAGTGGAGGCTCTAGCTGATCTTCCGGTGGCCGCCACTGATCAGCGGCAGCCACCGGGAGAGATTTCAATGTGATCCGCAGCATTCTCCTGCGCTATCATGCGGAGGACACTACGGATCCATTGACGTCAATGCGTGGTTTGTGGGCTTGCGGACGCTTGCAGATAAAATAAGCGCCCCGCAAACGCACATAAAATGCAACAAGCTGTGTTCAGAGTGCGCTCAGAGGGCGCACAAATTATGCACATCCGAACGCAGCCAAACGCAGGCACATGCGTTCCCATGTTAAGCATAGTAACGCATGTGTGCAAGCGTTTGGCTGCGTTCGGTGCTTGCATTTGCATTCGCCAGTGTGAAACCACCTTAACTCTCTGGTTTAGTAGAAAAAAATTCAAAATTTGAAAATTGCGAAATTTTCAAAATTTTAGCCAAATTTTTGATTTTTGCACAAATAAACGCAAAAATTATCGACCTAAATTTACTACTAACATAAAACCCAATATATATATATAGGATATTCTGGCACAATGTAACTGTAGGTTTATATAAGAATTTATATGAGTTGTCTCAAATAAGTTCACAAAAAAGGTTTCAATTGTTGCCTTTGTATACAGGAAAGAGAATTTATATATTCAACGTTTCGGCTTTCATAGCCTTGTTCACGAAATTCTTTCATAGTGGTCATGCAATAAAACAAACAAAAGAGACATCAAAACAAAACAATAACAAAATCATAATGTAAGATGCTCATACAATCTTGTGACTTATTGTAGCACCATATAAAATAAAAGTAGAATATACATGCTTTTCAAGAATATATACAAAAATATATATAGTGAGAAACTGTGTCTCAATCCTTTATCCAACAATGTTTACAAAACAATAAACAAAGTATTTAATTACCTCTGAGGGTTAAATGCACAGTTCTAAGGCAATATGACATATGAGCATTGTGAGCTCCTGATATGTTAACATGGATGTAATCCATGTGGTAGAGATATATGTGACACTTACTTAATGTACCAGTATGGCTGTGAAAGGGTCCACTCCCGGACCTTAAGGATTTAAGCCATGAGCCACCAGAACCTAGATCATTTATATAAAACATCAATTACTGCTGTGAGGCTTTAGTGAATGAAAACCGTGGTGAACTTAATCACATTACCTGTGACAAGTATAGGATGCTTGGTGAGATGTGCGGTGTGTAGCAGTGGGCGCTGCCATCTTTATGTCATGTGACACCGTGACGTGTGACGCAAATGACGTGCGTGTGCATGCACAAAGTATCAGGAGGCAGGCATCCAGACAGAGCCGGAGATTCCCGATCTCCTCGATCCGACAGTGCACGCCCCGCTGGGCGGCACTATTCTTTCTTGTTCGCCGCCCCTCTGTTTGGAATCTCCCGCCCTCTGTACACCTATCATGCACCGGCCTCTACGTCACATCCGGCGCGATGCATTATGGGCCTGATCACGTGATCGGCCCGGCTTAAATAAGCGCATTGCGCATGCGCAGAGCCGGGCCGATCACGTGATCAAGCCCATAATGCACTGGGGCTGATCACGTGATTGGCCCCATAATGCACCACGCCGGATGTGACGTAGCGGCCGGTGCATGATAGGTGTACAGAGGGCGAGAGATTCAAAATAGAGGGACGGCGATGAAGAAAGAATAATGCCGCCCAGAGAGGCGTGCGCTGCCGGATCGAGGAGTGATGCATGGAGCCTGGCGCCGCCTTTTCAGTCCCCAGCCTCAGGTACTTCTGTAAGTTATAAGTTATTTTTCTGCAGCTTTATATAGCCCCTTTAGGTCAGAAAGGGATACATAGGGAGCAGCTAAGAAGGTGTAGGGACAGGTAGTGATAGTGTAGGGCCTTAAATCTAGGTGACAGGTTCCCATTAACCAATTTCCTTTTTGAGGAAAGGGCATAAAAATTGGTGAATAGAGATGGCTGAACCTGCAGATGTTCGGGTTCAGCGGATACGGACGGGCTTTTATTAAAGTCTGGATTCGGGACCGGACTTTACCTGAACTTTAATGTGAACCCCAAACCTGGACTTTAAAGTTGTGAAATAGTGGATAGGGAGGCACGGGGGCTGTAAAAATAAGCAAAATACTGCTTAAAAATCAGCGTAATACTTACCGTGGTCTGCACGCTTGTACTTCAGGGCCACTCATTAAAGTCCTGTTTTATTCACTGTTCTGGTTCCAACAGCCAATCACAGACACTTTGACAGCATCAGTGATTGGTAGAGATGAGCGATGTTCGATTCGAATTGTTCACCAATCTAAAATTCGAGCTGTTTTTGGCAGTGTTCGAGTCATTCGACGAAGTAGAACACTATCAATATATATATATATATATATATATACCGTATTTTTCGCTTTATAAGACGCACCTGATTATAAGACACACCTAGGTTTTAGAGGAGAAAAATAAGAAAAAAACATCTTGAGCCAAATGGTGATGCTCTGTTATGGGGGATCTGCGGATGACGCTCTGTTATGGGGGATCTGTGGTGATGCTCTATTATGGGGGATCTGTGGTGACGCTCTGTTATGGAGGATCTGTGGTGACGCTCTGTTATGGAGGATCTGTGGTGACGCTCTGTTATGGAGGATCTGTGGTGATGCTCTGTTATTTGGGATCTGTGGTGGTGCTCTGTTATTTGGGATCTGTGGTGACGCTGTGTTATGGAGGATCTGTGGTGACGCTCTGTTATTTGGGATCTGTGGTGACGCTCTGTTATGGGGGATCTATGAACTACAGTACTGTGCTTGGAGTACCATATATTGTGACTACTATCCTCCTCATCCTTAGGAATACACCCATGTACTGTATACATGAGTGTATTTTGAAAGATGAGGGAGGTGGTAGTCACAGTAGCAATAAACACATTGTAATGTAGTCAATCTCTTCCTATTTACACCGAATATGGCTACAACCCCCATCATCCATCCGAATACACCCATTGGCACAGTATATTCTGAAGGATGATGGTGGTTGTGTTTCTCTTTAATGTGTGCTCACCTTTCCCAAGGATCTCTTGGCTAGTGAGTAAACAAGTGTTTTACATACATTGTGCAGGGATGGATATCTGATTGGTGGAGGCAGCTCAGCAACAGTTCCCTCCACCAATCAATATCCATCCCTGCAGAGGAGGATGAGAATAACTCTTCTCTCCCTCCTCTACATAGGGTCTCCATGTGCAGCGGAGCCCAGAATCCTGCCTGCCGCCGACTTTTTCCCCATGACAACTGCAGCGCATGCGCAGATCGAGAGCTCAGTGACCGATAGCTCCATCTGCGCATGCACTGGATCGGCGGCCATTTTCCTGAAGTCCTGTGCGGGAGACACAGGAACTTATTCAACGTTTCCCTCTCCAAACTGGAAACGCAGCCGATACCGGAAGTGCAATGGCGCCGGCCTGCACTACGCCTCCCGCATACCGCCGAGCACCATGGATGACCGTGGATCACCGCACCGTCACCCCCAGCTCCAGGTCTGCTGCATTGCCCGTCTGCCGACCCTGCCTTGCACCTGTCTGCTCTGCCACCGCCACTGCAAGCCCGGCAATATTGATTTATGGCACTTTTTTTCACAGGTTTTTTCACAATTTGCTTTGTAAGACGCACCCCCATTTTCCCCCCAATTTGGGGGAAATAAAAGTGTGTCTTACAAAGCGAAAAATACGGTATATATATACACTATATATATAGATTGATAGTGTGCTGGTCTCATGGACACCTGAACGCTACCAATCTGGGCTTAATGACAAGCTGTCAATACTCAGCTGTCATTAACCCCTTCTATCACTCCGATGCCACCACACAAGGCCATCAGGAAGAGCCAGTAAAAGCACCAGGAATTGGGCTCCCCTGTATTTTTGATTGCCAGCCAAGGTATAACCAGGCAACATGGCTGTCCTATTTATCTATGCTGAGGTCGGGGGTCCTGAACAGGGAGCCTTCATCTGCAGCATTTGATTTTTAACATTTTCTGGTAAGACTTTACTTTTTTTGGTGTCACCAATTATTAATCTCTTTCCACAAAAAGTAAAATATTTATATTACATTATATCCTTTTGATTTACCTTGGTATTCATTGATTAATCTATTATAGTATTATCTTATACAGTGATACCTCACTTTTCATTGACTTCAGTCTTCATCAATTTTTTTCAACAAAAAATGTGTCTTGGTTTTCGTTGGTGCCTCGGTTTTTGACAGTTTTTGTTAGTACATGGTTGGTAATTTTGCCATAAAAAATGTGATTACCATTCCAAAACATAATGTCTCTACCTCTCTCCTGTGTCTTTCATACACTAAAAGGAGTGTTTAAAAAAATTAAATACCTTAATAGATGTTTATTTATTTTTTTAAATCAGTGTTTGATATTAATTTCTGAGTATTTCTAGGATTAAACGCTATCTTTATTGGCTCTAAAATGTGTTTCTTTGTAGGTCTTTTGTAGGGTCTAGAACAAATTAATTGATTTTACATTATTTCCTATGGAAATTATTGCCTCGTTTTCATCAGTTTCATTCTCTGACAATAGTTTTCGGATGGATTATCGACAAAAAAACGAAGTATCACTGTACTTTGTTAGTACTTACTACTATATGTATATAATCTGGACCATCTCCTCTCGTCTATATACTCCCTTGTCCTGTCCCCCATTATTATATGAACATCTACATAGCTTTGTACATATATAATTTTGAAATATCTACCATATATTTATGTACTCACTATAAGGTGGCCCGATTCTAATATGTATGTATTATATATATATGGTGGCTCAGTGGTTAGCACAGTATGGTGGCTCAGTGGCTAGCACAGTATGGTGGCTCAGTGGTTAGCACAGTATGGTGGCTCAGTGGTTAGCACTGTATATGGTGGCTCAGTGGTTAGCACAGTATGGTGGCTCAGTGGCTAGCACTGTATGGTGGCTCTGTGGTTAGCACAGTACGGTGACTCAGTGGTTAGCACTGTATGGTGGCTCAGTGGTTAGCACTGTACGGTGGCTCAGTGGTTAGCACTGTACGGTGGCTCAGTGGTTAGCGCTGTATGGTGGCTCAATGGTTAGCACTGTATGATGGCTCAATGGTTAGCACTGCACAGTGGCTCAATGGTTAGCACAGTATGGTGGCTCAGTGGTTAGCACTTCGCGGTGGCTCAGTGTTTAGCAAAGTATGGTGGCTCTGTGGTTAGCACAGTATATGGTCGCTCAGTGGTTAGCACTGTACGGTGGCTCAGTGTTTAGCACAGTATGGTGGCTCAGTGGTTAACACTATATGGAGGCAGAGTGGTTAACTCTGTATGGAGGCTCAGTGGTTAGCACTGTAAAAGGTGGGTCAGTGGTTAGCACTGTACACGGTGACTCAGTGATTAGCACTCTATGGTGGATGAGTGGTTAGCACTGTATACGGTTGCTCAGTGGTTAGCACAGCGCGGTGGCTCAGTGGTTAACACAGTGTGGTGCCTCAGTGGTTTGCACACCGCGGTGGCTCAGAGGTTTGCACACCGCAGTGGCTCAGTGGTTAGCACTGCGCGGTGGCTCAGTGGTCAGCGCAGGATGGAGGCAGAGTGGTCAGCACAGGATGGAGGCAGAGTGGTCAGCACAGGATGGAGGCAGAGTGCTCAGTGTGGGATGGAGGCAGAGTGGTCAGTGCAGAATGGAGGCACAGTGGTCAGCGCAGGTTGGAGGCACAGTGGTCAGCGCAGGATGGAGGCAGAGTGGTCAGCGCAGGATGCAGGCACAGTGGTCAGTGCAGGATGGAGGCAGAGTAGTCAGCGCAGGATGAAGCCAGAGTGCTCAGCGTGGGATGGAGGCATAGTGGTCAGCGCAGGATGGAGGCACAGTGGTCAGCGCAGGATGGAGGAAGAGTGTTCAGCGCAGGATGGAGGCAGAGTGCTCAGCGTGGGATGGAGGCAGAGTGGTCAGCGCAGAATGGAGGCACAGTGGTCAGCACAGGATGGAGGCACAGTGGTCAGCGCAGGATGGAGGCAGAGTGGTCAGCGTAGGATGGAGGCAGAGTGCTCAGCATCGGATGGAGGCAGAGTGGTCAGCGCAGAATGGAAGCACAGTGGTCAGCGTAGGATGGAGGCACAGTCGTCAGCGCAGGATGGAGGCAGAGTGGTCAGCGCAGGATGGAGGCACAGTGGTCAGCGCAGGATGGAGGAAGAGTGTTCAGCGCAGGATGGAGGCAGAGTGCTCAGTGCGGGATGGAGGCAGAATGGTCAGCGCAGGATGGAGGCACCGTGGTCAGCGCAGGATGGAGGAAGAGTGTTCAGCGCAGGATGGAGGCAGAGTGCTCAGCGTGGGATGGAGGCAGAGTGGTCAGCGTAGGATGGAGGCACAGTTGTCAGCGCAGGATGGAGGCAGAGTGGTCAGCGCAGGATGGAGGCAGAGTGCTCAGTGCGGCATGGAGGCAGAGTGGTCAGCGCAGGATGGAGGCACCGTGGTCAGCGCAGGATGGAGGCAGAGTGGTCAGCGCAGGATGGAGGCAGAGTGGTCAGTGCAGGATGGAGGCAGAGTGGTCAGCGCAGGATGGAGACTCGGTGGTCAGCGCAGGATGGAACCTCGGTGGTCAGAGCAGGATGAAGGCTTGGTGATCAGCACAGGATGGAGACTCGGTGGTCGGCGCCGGATGCAGGCTCGGTAGTCAGCGCTGGATGGAGGCTCGGTGGTCAGCGCAGGATGGAGGCTCGGTGGTCAGTGCAGGATGGAGGCTCGGTGGTCAGCACAGGATGGAGGCTCAGTAGTCAGCACAGGATGGAGGCTCGGTGGTCAGCGTATGATGGAGGCTCGGTGGTCAGCTCGATATGGAGGCTCGGTGGTCAGCGCAGGATGGAGGCTTGGTGGTCAGCACAGGATGGAGGCTCAGTGGTCAGCATAGGATGGAGTGGTCAGCACAGGATGGAGGCAGAGTGGTCAGCGCAGGATGGAAGCTCGTTGGTCAGCACAGGATGGAGGCTCGGTGGTCAGTGCAGGATGGAGGCTCGGTGGTCAGCACAGGATGGAGGCTCAGTGGTTAGCACAGGATGGAGTGGTCAGCACAGGATGGAGGCAGAGTGGTCAGCTCAGGATGGAGGCCGAGTGGTCAGCGCTGGATGGAGGCTCGGTGGTCAGCGCAGGATGGAGGCTCGGAGGTCAGCGCAGGGTGAAGGCTTTGTGGTCAGCACAGGATGAAGGCTCAGTGGTCAGCACAGGATGGAGGCTCAGTGGTCAGCAAAGGATGGAGTGGTCAGCACAGAATGGAGGCAGAGTGGTTAACGCAGGATGGAGGCTCCATGGTCAGCGCAGGATGGAGTCTCCCTGGTCAACGCAGGATGGAGGCACAGTGGTCAGCACAGGATGGAGGCACAGTGGTCAGCACAGGATGGAGGCACAGTGGTCAGCGCAGGATGGAGGCACAGTGGTCAGCGTAGGATGGAGGCAGGGTGGTCAGCGCAGGATGGAGGCTCAGTGGTCAGGGCAGGATGGAGGCAAAGTGGTTAGCGCAGGATGGAGGCAGAGTGGTCAGCGTGGGATGGGAGCAGAGTGGTCAGCGCAGGATGGAGGCTCAGTGGTCAGGGCAGGATGGAGGCAGAGTGGTCAGCACAGGATGGAGGCTCAGTGGTCAGCGCAGTGGTCATTGCAGGATGGAGGCACAGTGGTCAGCGCAGGATGGAGGCTCAGTGGTCAGTGCAGGATGGAGGCACAGTGGTCAGCGCAGGATGGAAGCACAGTGGTCAGCGCAGGATGGAGGCACAATGGTCAGTGCAGGATGGAGGCACAGTGGTCAGCGCAGGATGGAGTGGTCAGCACAGGATGGAGGCAGAGTGGTTAGCACAAGATGGAGGCTCCGTGGTCAGCGCAGGATGGAGGTTCCCTGGTCAGCGCAGGATGGAGGCTTGGTGGTCAGCGCCAGATGGAGGCTCGGTGGTCAGCGCAGGATGGAGGCTCAGTGGTCAGCACACGATGGAGGCTCGGTGGTCAGCGCAGAATGGAGGCTCGGTGGTCAGTGCAGGATAGAGGCTCAGTGGTCAGCGCAGATGGAGGCTCCATGGTCAGCGCAGCATGGAGGCTCGGTTGTCAGCGCAGGATGGAGGCTCGGTGGTCAGCGCAGGATGGAGACTCTGTGGTCAGCGCAGGATGGAGGCTCGGTGGTCAGTGCAGGATGGAGGCTCGGTGGTCAGCACAGGATGAAGGCTCAGTGGTCAGCACAGGATGGAGGCAGGGTGGTCAGCGCAGGATGGAGGCAGGGTGGTCAGCGCAGGATGGGGGCACAGTGGTCACCGCAGGATGGGGGCACAGTAGTCACCGCAGGATGGAGGCACAGTGGTCAATGCAGGATGGAGGCACAGTGGTCAGCGCAGGATGGAGGCACAGTGGTCAGCGCAGGATGGAGGCACAGTGGTCAGCGCATGATGGAGGCGCAGTGGTCATTGCAGGATGGAGGCAGAGTGGTCAGCGCAGGATGGAGGCTCGGTGGTCAGCCCAGGATGGAGGCTTAGTGGTCAGCGCAGGATGGAGGCTTGGTGGTCTGCGCAGGTTGGAGGCTCAGTGGTCAGCGCAGGATGGAGGCTCAGTGGTCAGCGCAGGATGGAGGCTTGGAGGCCAGTGCAGGATGGAGGCTCGGTGGTCAGCCCAGGATGGAGGCTTGGTGGTCAGCGCAGGATGGAGGCTTGGTGGTCAGCGCAGGTTGGAGGCTCAGTGGTCAGCGCAGGATGGAGGCTCAGTGGTCAGCCCAGGATGGAGGCTCAGTGGTCAGCGCAGGATGGAGGCTCAGTGGTCAGCACACGATGGAGGCTCGGTGGTCAGCGCAGAATGGAGGCTCGGTGGTCAGTGCAGGATAGAGGATCGGTGGTCAGTGCTGAATGGAGGCTCGGTGGTCAGTGCAGGATGGAAGCTCAGTGGTCAGCGCAGATGGAGGCTCCATGGTCAGCGCAGCATGGAGGCTCGGTTGTCAGCGCAGGATGGAGGCTCGGTGGTCAGCGCAGGATGGAGGCTTGGTGGTCTGCGCAGGTTGGAGGCTCAGTGGTCAGCGCAGGATGGAGGCTCAGTGGTCAGCGCAGGATGGAGGCTTGGAGGCCAGTGCAGGATGGAGGCTCGGTGGTCAGCCCAGGATGGAGGCTTGGTGGTCTGCGCAGGATGGAGGCTTGGTGGTCTGCGCAGGTTGGAGGCTCAGTGGTCAGCGCAGGATGGAGGCTCAGTGGTCAGCGCAGGATGGAAGCTTGGAGGCCAGTGCAGGATGGAGGCTCGGTGGTCAGCCCAGGATGGAGGCAGGGTGGTCAGCGCAGGATGGAGGCAGGGTGGTCAGCGCAGGATGGGGGCACAGTGGTCACCGCAGGATGGGGGCTCAGTGGTCAGCGCAGGATGGAGGCTCAGTGGTCAGCACACGATGGAGGCTCGGTGGTCAGCACACGATGGAGGCTCGGTGGTCAGCGCAGAATGGAGGCTCGGTGGTCAGTGCAGGATAGAGGATCGGTGGTCAGTGCTGAATGGAGGCTCGGTGGTCAGTGCAGGATGGAAGCTCAGTGGTCAGCGCAGATGGAGGCTCCATGGTCAGCGCAGCATGGAGGCTCGGTTGTCAGCGCAGGATGGAGGCTCGGTGGTCAGCGCAGGATGGAGACTCTGTGGTCAGCGCAGGATGGAGGCTCGGTGGTCAGTGCAGGATGGAGGCTCGGTGGTCAGCACAGGATGAAGGCTCAGTGGTCAGCACAGGATGGAGGCAGGGTGGTCGGCGCAGGATGGAGGCAGGGTGGTCAGCGCAGGATGGGGGCACAGTGGTCACCGCAGGATGGGGCTCAGTGGTCAGCGCAGGATGGAGGCTCAGTGGTCAGCACACGATGGAGGCTCGGTGGTCAGCGCAGAATGGAGGCTCGGTGGTCAGTGCAGGATAGAGGATCGGTGGTCAGTGCTGGATGGAGGCTCGGTGGTCAGTGCAGGATGGAAGCTCAGTGGTCAGCGCAGATGGAGGCTCCATGGTCAGCGCAGCATGGAGGCTCGGTTGTCAGCGCAGGATGGAGGCTCGGTGGTCAGCGCAGGTTGGAGGCTCGGTGGTCAGTGCAGGAGGAGGCTCGATGGTCAGCGTAGGATGGAGGCACAGTGGTCAGCATAGGATGGAGGCTCGGTGGCCAGCGCAGGATGGAGGCAGAGTGGTCAACGCAGGATGGAGGCAGAGTGGTCAGCGCAGGATGGAGGCAGAGTGGTCAGCACAGGATGGAGGCAGAGTGGTCAGCACAGGATGGAGGGGCAGTGGTCAGCGCAGGATGGAGGGCCAGTGGTCAGCGCAGGATGGAGGGCCAGTGGTTTGTGCAGGATGGAAGGCATGTGGCCAGCACAGGATGGAGTGCCAGTAGTCAGTGTAGGATGGAGGGCCAGTGGTCAGCGCAGGATGGAGGGCTAGTGGTCAGCGCAGGATGGAGGGCCAGTGGTCAGCGCAGGATGGAGGGCAAGTGGTCAGTGCAGGATGGATGCACAGTTGTCAGCGCAGGATGGGGCTCAGTGAGTGGTCAGCGCAGGATGTAGGGCCAGTGGTCAGCACAGGATGGGGCTCACTGGTCAGTGCAGGATGGAGGGCCAGTGGTCAGCGCAGGATGGAGGGGCAGTGGTCAGCGCAGGATGGAGGGCCAGTGGTCAGTGCAGGATGGAGTGCCAGTGGTCAGCACAGGATGGAGGGCCAGTGGTCAGCGCAGGATGGAGGGCCAATGGTCAGCGCAGGATGGGGCTCAGTGGTCATGCAGGATGGAGGGCCAGTGGTCAGCGAAGGATGGAGACTCAGTGGTCAGCGCAGGATCGCGAGCCAGTGGTCAGCGCAGGGTGGAGGTCCAATGGTCAGCGCAGGATGGAGGGCCAGTGCCTGTGGTCAGCGCAGGATGGAGGGCCAGTGGTCAGCGCAGGGTGGAGAGCCAGTGGTCAGCGCAGGATGGAGGGCCAGTGCCAGTGGTCAGCGCAGGATGGAGGGCCAGTGCCAGTGGTCAGCGCAGGATGGAGGGCCAGTGGTCAGCGCAGGATGGAGGCACAGTGGTCAGCGCAGGATGGAGGCTCGGTGGCCAGCGCAGGATGGAGGTAGAGTGGTCAACGCAGGATGGAGGCAGAGTGGTCAGTGCAGGATGAAGGCAGAGTGGTCAGCACAGGATGGAGGCAGAGTGGTCAGTGCAGGATGGAGGGGCAGTGGTCAGTGCAGGATGGAGGGCAAGTGGTCAGCACAGCATGGAGTGCCAGCAGTCAGTGTAGGATGGAGGGCCAGTGGTCAGCGCAGGATGGAGGGCCAGTGGTCAGTGCAGGTGATGCACAGTGGTCAGCGCAGGATGGGGCTCAGTGAGTGGTCAGCACAGGATGTAGGGCCAGTGGTCAGCACAGGATGGGGCTCAGTGGTCAGCGCAGGATGGAGGGCCAGTGGTCAGCGCAGGATGGAGGGGCAGTGGTCAGCACAGGATGGAGGGCTAGTGGTCAGTGCAGGATGGAGGGCCAGTGGTCAGCGCAGGATGGAGGGCCAATGGTCAGCGCAGGATGGGGCTCAGTGGTCATGCAGGATGGAAGGCCAGTGGTCAGCGCAGGATCGCGAGCCAGTGGTCAGCGCAGGGTGGAGGGCCAGTGGTCAGCGCAGGATGGAGGGCCAGTGCCAGTGGTCAGCGCAGGATGGGGCTCAGTGGTCAGCGCAGGATGGAGGGCCAGTGGTCAGCGCACGATGGAGGGCCAGTGGTCAGCGCAGGATGGAGAGCCAGTGGTCAGCACAGGATGGAGGCAGAGTGGTCAGCGCAGGATGTATTCCCCCTCCCATCCGCTCTGGTGTCACCCACACCTGGTGTCTACATCGCCGCTACAGCAGGTAATGAGCGGTCATGTGACAGGCTCTGTGCATGCCACAGCAGCCCGCCTATCACATGACTGCTCATTACCTGCTGTAGCGGCGATGTAGGCATCGGGTGCGGGTGAGACGGAGGGGGTGGTGGAAATGGAGCAGGGGGGAAATGGAGCGGGGCTGGAAATGGAGTAGCGATGGGGAAGTGGAGCAGCGGGGGGAGGTGAATGGAGCAGTGGGGGATGTGACTGACAGCGCGGTGTCTGTGTCTGAGGGAAATCGCGCGCGGCTGTTTTGCATACTCCTCGCTGGCTCGCGATTTCGGCTTCAGACAGATGCCTTAGACAATTATATAGTAGATGTATGTTGATTAAAATGTTTTAATCCCCCTTTTTAACAATACATTTTTAATTAAAAAAAATTAAATTCTATAGTGTGATACCCTGCCTCTGTGTATGATAATTCAATAATCATAACAATGCAACTTGTACGAACATTGTTCATTGGCTGCTGCTACTTCCCCCCCAAAAAACAGCTTTTAGATGTTTATGCCCCATATGAAAAGGAAAGCACTGCTGCCGAGGTCCACCAGAGTGCACAAAATACCAGTTGATCCAGTTATAATTTGAATTGATCTTTACATTATATCAACATTTATTTTACTCCCAAGGTAATGCAGAATGGATGCTATAAAAAGTTTTATTTAAAAATATTATGAAAAGTCTCTTATTTTATTGTTCCTCAACTATGTCACAGGGGATAAAGGTAGAAGCATATAAAATATAAGTGTGCAATAGAGTCAATCAACATTTTGCTTATGTTAATGAAAGGTGAAAATGCTGTTAAAAGTGGCAAAGTTTCTTGCACTATTCAGACAAATTTACACAGTTGACTTATTATTGAAAAGTAAATAATGTAGAAAAGAGACAAATGTGTTGCATGCCAGAATAACTTAGGAGGTTTGTGATATTACAATTAACAATATATGTATATTTTTAGCTTGTGAGCAGTTATTCTGCTGTCCTTCATACTTTCTATTTCGTCGCATTTCTGAAGAATGCATTAGAGTTAATTGGCTCACTTATATCTATTCTCTTCCATTACTTAAGAGGATCAATGTCATTTTTAAGCAGTACAAAAAAAAGAGCACATTTCCTTAGAGATTCTATTAGTGACTTCATTAAATATGTATGTAATTGTGTGGGATCCTCTTTATCGCAAGTCATCGGGAATCACTATGTAGCTATGAATATATATATATATATATATATATATTCAACACTATATTCAATATATATATATATATATATATATGGGAAAAAAATTATTTAGTCAGCCACCAATTGTGCAAGTTCTCTCACTTAAAAAGATGAGGGAGGCCTGTAATTGACATCATAGGTAGACCTCAATTATGAGAGACAAAATGAGGAAACAAATCCTGAAGATCACATTGTCTGATTTGGAAGGATTTTTTTTTCAAATTTTGGTGGAAAATAAGTATTTGGTCACTTGCAAACAATCAAGATTTGTGGCTCTCAGAGACCTGTAACTTTTTCTTTAAGAGGCTCCTTTGGCCTCCACTTATTACCTGTAGTACTGACACCTGTTTGAACTTCTTATCAGTATAAAACACACCTGTCCGCAACCTCAAACAGTCACACTCCAAATTCCATTATGGTCAAGACCAAGGAGCTGTTGAAGGACACCAGAAACAAAATTGTAGCCCTGCACCAATTCTGGCAAGACTGAATCTGCAATAGGCAAGCAGCTTGGTGTGTAGAAATCAACTGTGGGAGCAATAATTAGAAAATGGAAGACATACAAGATCACTGATAGTCACCCTCGATCTGGTGCACACTACGCTGCCAAGGGACTCAGATCCTGCACTGCCAGATGTGTCCCCCTGCTTAAACCAGTAAATGTGCAGGCCGGTCTGAAGTTTGCTTGACAGCATTTGGATGATCCAGAAGAGTATTGGGAGAATGTTGTATGGTCAGATGAAACAAAGTAGAACTGTTTGTTAGAAACACAACTTGTCTTTGGAGGAGAAAGAATGCTGAGTTGCATTCAAAGAACACCATACCTACTCTGGAGCATGGGGGTGGCAACATCCTTCTTTGGGGCTGTTTCTCTGCCAAGGGACCATGACAACTGATCAGTGTACATGAAAGAATGAATGGGGCCATGTATCGTGAGATTTTTTGAGTGCAAACCTCCTTCCAACAGCAAGGGCATTGAAGATGAAACTTGGATTGAAGCTGGGTCTTTCAGCATGACAATGATCCCAAGCACACCACCAGGGCAATGAAAGAGTGGCTACGTAAGAAGCATTTCAAAGTCCTGGAGTGGTCTTGCCAGTCTCCAGATCTAAACCCTAAGAAAACCTTTGGAGGAAGTTAAAAGTCGGTGTTGCCCAGTGACAGCCTCAAAACATGACTACTTTAGATGAGATCTACATGGAGGAATGGGCCAACAAGCCAGCAACAGTGTGTGCCAACCTTGTAAAGACTTAAAAAAAACGTTTGACCTCTGTCATTGCCAATAAAGGATATATAACAAAGCATTTAGATGAACTTTTTGTCATTGACTAAATACTTACTTTCACCAACATTTGAAAAAAAACTTCTTTCCAAATCAGACAATGGGATTTTCAGGATTTGTCTACTCATGTTGTCTCTCTTAGGTCTACCTATGATTTCAATTACAGGCCTCTCTCATCTTTTTAAGTGGGAGAACTTGCACAATTGGTTGCTGACTGAATACTTTTTTCTCCACTGCATGTATATATATATATATATATAGTACAGACCAAAAGTTTGGACATACATTCTCATTCAAAGATTTTTCTGTATTTTCATGACTATGAAAATTGTAGATTCACACTGAAGGCATTGTGAGATAGCGCCCCGGGGAACTCCCTTGCTGCAAATTTTGCAAATTACTATTATTTCTCACATACATATTATAAACCGGGTAGCACATCAACCATTGATCATAAGCACATCACATAATACATACATTACACTAGAATAGCACATCACATCATACATTATATATAACATAGAACACCTACATTTACCATAACTATCTATCACCAGGACCTTATTGACCTAACCGTCAGTCCCAATAGCGGATAACTCGTGGATACCTCATGTATGGCCCTTTCATCATCAGTTGTCATGAGTCATCCACGATACACCACCTTTCCTTTGATCACCCAGGGTACTTTTACATAAGCCCTGTTGATCCATCACCCAGTGTAATTTTACATACGCCCTGATGATATACAACACATAACATTTACATAATAAATAGTTATCCACACTTATCAACGGGCCCTGTGGGTCCCAATGGTGGTACCAGCCGCCTGTCTTTATTTACCCAACACACTCTTAATACTAGCCCATAGTACAGTCCCCAGCCTGACCGGGCCCTTACACACCGCATGTGATCCATCCTAACACATCCATGGATCACATACATCCTCACACATGCTCACAGCCCATCATAATACATCCATGGACTGCGGCTCCTCTGGGTCCATAACAGGGATTGGCAAACCTAAGTAACCGGGTGAACCATGCGTCACCAAGGCCTCCTCACCATGGTCCAGGCCTGACAGCCGCCACCAAACCCCCATCCTGTGGCAGGTCTCCAGGTCGACGACTGTGCCCCACACCTGAGTCGAATGCCCTCCAGGATAGCCTCGGTTCCCCACTCTAGGAGCCCTCCTAACCCCTGCGTCTGGCCACAGGTTCACACACACCGTTAGAGGCACTGTTAGAGGGACAGGTACCCGCCGCATGCAGCAGGCCAAGCCTCCCTCTCGTCCCAACGGGACGGATCGCCTCCAATATCATCCACACTAGCTGGGTCTCTCCCACAGATATCATACAATGCATTTCTACATAAGCCATCCTCTACCACCACGGGTCCTTTACCGACTGTCTAGTTGGACCCAACGGCGGCTATGCCCACCTGGCTTGATTCACACATGGTACACAGTTCACTCTAGCATAAGAGAACTGCTGTCTTACCGGGCATGGATCCGGGTCTAGCAACCTGAGTCACGGGTACACCATGCATCCCCAATGGCTCCTTCCCGGACGTGTCTCACCACACGTCCAGACCAAGGTCCACCTGGTTCAGTCACGGTTTCCCCACTCCAGGAGTCACAACGCCCCGTTCCTGGCCACTGGTATGGAGCTGGCAGGCTACCTTCACAACCTCACATTGCAGAGCTCAGGACTGCGCTCATTCCCATGCATCTCTAGTCTCTGGTCTGCAGTCTCTCGTCTGGTCTGATGTGCTTCACACAGACACCTGGCTAGCTCTTATCGTAGCTGCCACACCCACACTGACACACCCACCTAGGCTGCTATGCAATCAGTACACATTGCTCTCTCAGCCACTCATTGGTCTCATGATTCCTTCAGGTATTAACACACTGTGTACCGGACAGGATTACTGCCCTCACTCTCAACTGTTAGCTCACAGTAAAACAGGCTCATGTGAACAGGTTCCTAAGCCGACAACCCATGTGATGCATCCCGGCCATGGGAGCATGCTGGCTGTGCCTCACAGCATCAAAACTATGAATTAACACATGTGGAATTATATACTTAACAAAAATGTGTGAAACAACTGAAAATATGTCTTACATTCTAGGTTCTTCAAAGTAGCCACCTTTTGCTTTTTTTACTGATTTGCACACTCTTGGCATTCTCTTGATGAGCTTCAAAGCAGCAAAGAACCCCCAAACCATCACACCTCCTCCTCCATGCTTCACGGTGGGAACCAGGCATGTAGAGTCCATCCATTCACCTTTTCTGTCGCACAAACACACGGTGATTGGAACCAAAGATCTCAAATTTGGACTCATCAGACCAAAGCACAGATTTTCACTGGTCTAATGTCCATTCCTTGTGTTCTTTAGCCCAAACAAGTCTCTTCTGCTTGTTGCCTGTCCTTAGCGGTGGTTTCCTAGCAGCTATTTTACCATGAAGGCCTGCTGCACAAAGTCTCCTCTTAGCAGTTGTTGTAGAGATGTGTCTGCTGCTAGAACTCTGTGTGGCATTGACCTGGTCTCTAATCTGAGCTGCTGTTAACCTGCGATTTCTGAGGCTGGTGACTCGGATGAACTTATCCTCGGCAGCAGAGGTGACTGACTCTTCGTCTTCCTTTCCTGGGACGGCCCTCATGTGAGCCAGTTTCTTAGTAGCACTTGATGGTTTTTGCAACTGCACTTGGGACACTTTCAAAGTTTTCCCAATTTTTCACACTGACTGAGGGACCCTAGTTACCCGCTGTGTACCTTAGATACCAGCCGGTGAGCGGAGGAGGCTGGTAACTAAGGTACACGTCGGGTATCTAGGCAGCGCGCGCTGCCTAGATACCCGCAGTTTACCTTAGTTACCAGCTCCCAGCGCTTGTGAGAGGCGCTGGGAGCTGGAATATCGCTACTCCCGGTGTCACACGCAGCGATGCTGCGTGTCCACCGGGCGACAATCGCCAGATTTTAGGACAGATTCTAAAACCTGGCGATCATCAACCAGCGATTTATCGCTGGTTGATTCAGTATGTCACATGCGTCAATATCGCTGCAACGTCACGTGCAGCCGATATCGTGCAGGCGATATTGACGCGTGTGACAGGCCCTTAAGGTCTACCTATGATGTCAATTACAGGCCTCTCTCATCTTTTTAAGTGGGAGAACTTGCACAATTGGTTGCTGACTGAATACTTTTTTCTCCACTGCATGTATATATATATATATATATATATATATATATAACAGGAAAAAAAACAGAAAAAAACAGAAAAAAAACTGCACAGAACTCACAGACTAATGTGAACTGCGACATATATATATATATACATGCACACACACACACATATATATATATATACATGCACACACACACACACATATATATATATACATGCACACACACATATATATATACATGCACACACACACATATATATATACATGCACACACACATATCTACTCTATAATTGCCGTAGGCAAAATCGTGTCGGACCCCGAAATCGCCGTGGCTTTGTCACGCTGTGACGTCACCACGCGCGAGCAATGGCCGCGAAGCGGCCATTGCGAGCCGCTGGCCGAAAATAGAACCAGAGGCTCGGACAGAAACTTAGCGATTTACCGCTGAGGTAGCGCGATCAATGGCCGCGAGGCCATTGCGAGTCGCTACCTCAGCTGCCGCACCTGCCGCAAGTCCCACTATACTTTCAATGGGGATTCATTGCGAGTCGCTGTGTAGCGCGAGCAATGACCGCGAGGCCATTGCGAGTCGCTACCTCAGCCGCCGCACCTGCCGCATGTCCCCCTATACTTTGTATGGGGATCCATTGCGAGTCGCTGTGTAGCGCGAGCAATGGCCGCGAGGCCATTGCGAGTCGCTACCTCAGCCGCCGCACCTGCCGCAAGTCCCCCTATACTTTGTATGGGGATCCATTGCGAGTCGCTGTGTAGCGCAAGCAATGGCCGCGAGGCCATTGCGAGTTGCTACCTCAGCTGCCGCACCTGCCGCAAGTCCCACTATACTTTCAATGGGGATTCATTGCGAGTCGCTGTGTAGCGCGAGCAATGGCCGCGAGGCCATTGCGAGTCGCTACCTCAGCCGCCGCACCTGCCGCATGTCCCCCTATACTTTGTATGGGGATCCATTGCGAGTCGCTGTGTAGCACGTGCAATGGCCGCGAGGCCATTGCGAGTCTACTTGCGGCGCGGTTGCGGTAATCCCCATAGAAAGTATAGAGTTGCTACTTTGTGTTCTAAGACCCTTACAACATAATAGTTCAATTTTCCTTAAATGATATCAACCATACAAATATATGTAGTTGGTGTAAAGATGTCATTGGAATAATTGGATTATTATTTGAAAATCTTAAAATAAATTTAAAAATAATCTAGACACCCGATGCATTTGCATCGGGCTCACAGCTAGTATATATATATACATGCACACACACACACATATATACATACACACACACATATATACACATGCACACACATATATATACACATGCACACACACATATATATACACATGCACACACACATATATATACACATGCACACACACACACATATATATATATATATATATACATGCACACACACACACACATATATACATGCACACACACACACACACACACACACACACATATATATACACATGCACACACAAACATATATATATACATGCACACACAGATATATACATGCACACACACACATATATATATACATGCACACACACACACACACACACACATATATATATATACATGCACACACACACACATATATATATATACACATGCACACACACACATATATATATACATGCACACACACACATATATATATATATATACATGCACACACACACACACACATATATATATACATGCACACACACACACAGATATATACATGCACACACACACACACACATATATATATACATGCACACACACAGATATATACATGCACACACACACAGATATATACATGCACACACACACACACATATATATACATGCACACACACATACATATATATACATGCACACACACACACATATATATATATACATGCACACACACACACACATATATATATACATGCACACACACACACATATATATATATACATGCACACACACACACACATATATATATATATATATACATGCACACACACACACACATATATATATATATATATACATGCACACACACACACACATATATATAATATATATACATGCACACACACACACACATATATACATGCACACACACACACACATATATATATACATGCACACACACACACACACACATATATACATGCACACACACACACACATATATATATACATGCACACACACACATATATATATATACATGCACACACACACACATATATATATATATACATGCACACACACACACACATATATATATATATATACATGCACACACATATATATATATATACATGCACACACACATATATATATATACATGCACGCACACACACATATATATATATATACATGCACACACACACACACATATATATATATATATATATATATACATGCACACACACACACACATATATATATATATATATATATATATACATGCACACACACACACACATATATATATACATGCACACACACATATATATATATATATATACATGCACACACACATATATATATACATGCACACACACATATATATAATCTAACTATATATATGTGAATCTATATATATATATATATATATATATATATATAGATGCACATATGAAATGTGCCTAATCAAAGTGAATGTGGATTACACACACATATATATGTGCTGGTTTGGGAGGGAGGGGGCCGCCGATACTCACCTTCCGAAGACGCCGATCGTTGCCTAGCGACGCTGCGATTCCGGTCGGCTTCACCCGGCGCACTACGCATGCGCGGACCCGGAAATGACGCGGTCTCCGGCCGCGTCATGAAGAGCGGGGCGGGAAGATTCCAATGGGCTCCCCCGCTCTTCAAATCGATAATGCCGCCCATTAGGGCGTTAGGAAGGGAGCGAGGCGGGGGGAGCGCGGCTCTGGGGACACCGCCCTGCAGACAAGAACGCCCCACAGACAAAATTCATGTAAGTTTATAAAGTGTTTTATTCACCTTATATAAAGCCATATTAGGTCAGGCAGGGATGGTTAGGGAGCTAGTTAGGGTCTGTAGGGGCAGGTAGTGATAGTTTAGGGGCCATAGATTAGGTGACAGGTTCCCTTTAATCCTGTTTTGAATTTGTCAAAGGCCGTTATCAATTTGTATTCCCAAATTCTTCTCTCTCTCTGTGATATTAAGTTGCTTTTTAAGATGAGCAGTCCCATATCAGTTTCACTGTGGTCAGGGCTGGAAAAATGTTTTGCTACAGATAGGTCCATACGCTTTTCTTTTATTGAGTGGTGATGAGAATTAATTCTTGTTCTGAATTTTTGCCCGTTCTCCCCTACGTACATGCCACCTGTTGGACATTTGGTACATATGATTAAATACACCACATTGCTTGTAGTGCAACTGAAGCTACCTGGGATCTTGTAGTCTTGATCTGTCCCAGGAATCTTTATCTTGTCCGTTGTCACCTGTTCTGGTTGCAGGGAAAGGTTCCTGTTGCTGTTGGAGAGGACAGGGTGCTTCTGACAATTATGTTTTTTTTTAGATTCAGAGGTTGTCTAAAACACAAGAGTCGGGGATCCGGAAATATTGATTTTAGTCAGGCATCTTTTTGTAGGAGTGGTTGCAATTTCTGGGCAGCTCCTCTTAACACCTCCAGACATTTATTGTAGGTGACTACACTATTGTAGGTGTTGTTTTCTTCTCTAGTTTTGTAATGTAGGAGATGATTCCTTGATATTCTGGTGGCTTTTGTAATCTGTTTCTCGATTGTTCTTGGATGGTAGCCCTGGTTCAAAAAGGTCTTTCTGAGGTCCTCAATGTGATTGTCTCTATCGGTAGGGTTGGAACATATCCGATTGTATCTGATGGCCTGCCTATACACAATAGAGTTTTTTATGTGTTTTGCATGAAAACTGTCCCATCGGAGATATGTTGGATGGTGGTCAATCGGTTTCCGGTACAGGGATGTCTCTATTTCATTGTTCTGTAGCTTAGGGATGGGCGAATCTACTCGCTAGGACTCGTTACTCGGCGAGTAGTAAGGGACTCGCAGGACTCGGTACACTGCGAGTTTCCCAGTGATTACTCGCACGAGTCCAATGCAAATCAATATCAATCCTAGTTTTGTCAGAAACGCTGACAAAACTAGGATTGCCATTGTTTGCATTAGACTCGCGAGTAATCACTGGCTACTGTGCCAGTGATAGCAGGGAAACTCGCAGATAACTGCTGTTTCTTTGCGAGCCAGTCCAGCTGTCTTCTCTGTGCAGCTCCAGGGTCCTAGAGCCCGCCTGCTGCCTGATGTAGCAGTGCTGAGATTGTTCTCAGTCTGCTCATTCCCTGTGTACAGACATGAATGTCTGTGCACAGAGATGATGTAGCAGTGCTGAGATTGTTCTCAGTCTGCTCATTCCCTGTGTACAGACATGAATGTCTGTGCACAGAGATGATGTAGCAGAGCTGAGATTGTTCTCAGTCTGCTTATTCCCTGTGCATAGACATCTATATTTATGCACAGGGGATGTAGCAGAGAGGACATCGCGTTTTGGACTGCGTCGGACGGAAGAGGATTTTTTTAATTAAAGATGGAGTCCCTAATGGCTTTTTTTTTTATTTCTAATAAAAAATTTTCCTTGTGTTGTGTTTTTTTTAAAACAATTTAATAGAAATTCATGGTGGTCATGTCTAATATTGGCGTGACCGCCATAAATTTCGGGCTTAGGGCCAGCTGATAATACAAAGCTGGCCCTAACCTCTTTATTACCCAGCGTGCCACCGCTACCAGGGCCGCTGGAAGAGCGGGGTTCAGCGCCAGAGGATGGTGCTTCAATGAACGCGCCATCTTCTGGGGCGGCTGCGGGCTGCAATTTGCAGCGGGGGGTGCCCAGAAAGCTTGGGCATCCCTGCGCTGCGGATTCCAGCCCCCAGCTGCTTAGCTGTACCTGGCTAGACATAGAAATTGCGCGGAGCCCCACGCATTTTTTTTTAATTATTTCATGAATTTCAGAGTCAGAGTCTCAGAGTCTCAGAGTCAGAATCTCAGAATTTCATGAAATAATTAAAAAAAAATGCGTGGGGCTCCGCGCAATTTCTATGTCTAGCCAGGTACAGCTAAGCAGCTGGGGGCTGGAATCCGCAGCGCAGGGATGCCCAAGCTTTCTGGGCACCCCCCGCTGCAAATTGCAGCCCGCAGCCGCCCCAGAAGATGGCGCGTTCATTGAAGCGCCATCCTCTGGCGCTGAACCCCGCTCTTCCAGCGGCCCTGGTAGCGATGGCACGCTGGGTAATAAAGAGGTTAGGGCCAGCTTTGTATTATCAGCTGGCCCTAAGCCCGAAATTTATGGCGGTCACGCCAATATTAGACATGACCGCCATGAATTTCTATTAAATTGTTTTAAAAAAAACACAACACAAGGAAAATTTTTTATTAGAAATAAAAAAAAAAGCCATTAGGGACTCCATCTTTAATTAAAAAAATCCTCTTCCGTCCGACGCAGTCCAAAACGCGATGTCCTCTCTGCTACATCCCCTGTGCATAAATATAGATGTCTATGCACAGGGAATAAGCAGACTGAGAACAATCTCAGCTCTGCTACATCATCTCTGTGCACAGACATTCATGTCTGTACACAGGGAATGAGCAGACTGAGAACAATCTCAGCTCTGCTACATCATCTCTGTGCACAGACATTCATGTCTGTACACAGGGAATGAGCAGACTGAGAACAATCTCAGCTCTGCTACATCATCTCTGTGCACAGACATTCATGTCTGTACACAGGGAATGAGCAGACTGAGAACAATCTCAGCTCTGCTACATCAGGCAGCAGGCAGGCTCTAGGACCCTGGAGCTGGGGCAGCCAGAACACAGAGAAGACAGGATCTTATCTGTGCGAGTCAGCGATTACTTACAAAGTAAACTAGCAATGCAAATAAATGACACAACTAGGATTGCTTCAGGCTGAAGCTTCCGAGACACATCTGCAATTTGTAAATCTCACACTACTCGCTATTACTCGCTTCCCCATTCATTAATATTGGACTCGCTAGACTCGCAACGAGTAGCGAGTCCTGGGCTCGGACTCGCTAGAGTCAAGCGATTCCGAGTAATTTAGGATTCGCCCATCACTACTGTAGCTTAATGATGGTGTCAGAAGGCTGATTTCAGTGCAGGAGTAGTTGAGTGTTAAGTTGATGGTGGGATGAAACTGATTAAAGTGTTCATGGAACGTCTTCAGCTGTTGCTCAGACTCAGTCCAGATGATTAAAATGTCATCGACATACCGGTAGTAGGCCGGAGGCCTGATAGGGCAAGAGGATAAAAAGTCACCTTCAAGCTTGGCCATGAAAAGATTTTCATACCGTGGTGCAATTTTGCTTCCCATTGCTGTGCCAGTCTGTCTCTCTGTATATATATATATATATAACAAGAAAAAAACTGCACAGCACTCAAAGACAAATGTGAACTGGTGCTAGCAAAGCTGCAGGGATCTTTTTCATATTATATATTATATATATATATATATATATATATATATTGCAAGTGGAACAAAGAGTGACACTGGGCACTAACAACCATATTGCAAAGGCCTCCGTCACTCCCGTGACTACAGTCTGTAGCTTAATCGTGCGGTGCTGGCATTAAATCAGAAAAAATCTTCACAAAATAGCAAGATAAAAAACAGCCGCACTCACCGATAGTGGATCTTTTCCTTTTTATTCAATGTCCAAATCCATGATACTTGAACATGCAGAGCAGGGAGGGGAGTGCAGGGGAGGTGGACGACGGTCCACCGTTTCGCGGTCGTGCACCGCTTCTACGGGGGAGGACACATTTCAGAAAATGTGTTCAATACTTTTTTCCTTTGTAATTTTTCATTATTACACATACGGTAACTTAATTTATGGACATCTATGATTTAATTTCTTTGCCTGTGTGGTTGTATAGATTGTTACTTACATCTAGGGAGAAATTCATATTAATACCACCTTTAGAAATACATTTATTTAAAAAAAGTGTGATGTGTTCAAGACTTATTTCACCCTCAGTATACATACACATATTTTATGGCAATGTTAATAATTTATATTTAATAATTAACAAAATTAAAAGTGAATTAGCAAAGAGATTATCTATACTAAATCAATATTTGGTGAGATCGCCCTTTGCCTGCAAAACAGCATTTCCTCTAAACACACTTCCACACAGTTTCTGTTGGAACTCAGAAGGGAGGCTGTTCCAAACATCTTTGAGAACTAACCACACATCTTCTGAGAATGTAAGCCTATGCAAATCCTTTTTTTCTACATATAATCCCACACAGGTGAAATCATGTTAAGAACTGGGCTCTCTATCACGTTCAATAAGTCCTGTTTTTTTTTCACAGCGATTACTTACTCAAAATGTTCTGTTCCCTTCTGACTGCTTTTCACATCAACCCTTGTGATTGGCTGTAAGCAAACAGTGAGCACTCTCCCTTTAACTCCCTAAACACTTTCCATTCCACCATTAGCCTCACACACAGCCTCAGTATAAAGTCCTGTCCAGGAGACTGGTGCAGTCAAGTCACTGATACAGTGCATAGAAGTAACACACAAAGCACCAGAACACCAGCCCTGGCAATAAAGATTATCACCTACTTCCCCACAAAGACTAATTATGTTCTACTGTAATAGGATGTATGAATGGGAAGAGGGATATGTATAAATAAAGTGACTGCAAGTAGATCAATGGTGGTTTACAGATGGCACAACACAAAATCATTAGCAGCATTAGTCGGTATAGCACATATTCCCAGTTTACATAAGTGCCCCCACAGTTACAGTTGTGGCCAAAAGTATTGACACCCCTGCAATCAGGGGTGCACCAAGCCCAGCTACGGGGGGGGGGGGTTCTAGTGGAGCCCAGCACTGCCGCCCCTTCTGCGTCTCTACCGCCGCCTGAGCCGCGGCAGTGATTGCCGGCCGCAGCCGTGAGTACCGGGGGGGGGGTGCTGTTGAAGCCCGGGGCGCGGGGTGAGCGGCCGGCGCCATGACAGGGGGAGGCTGTGTGCATGAGGCGCCGCCCCCTTCTGCACTGCCGCTCCCCCTGCCTGCTGCCGCCTGAATGACAGGGCTCACACTGTCCAATGGACGGTGCGGCCCTGCCTGTAATTCTGTCAGATAATACTCAGTTTCTTCCTGAAAATGATTGCAATCACAAATTCTTTGGTATAATCTTCATTTAATTTGTCTTAAATGAAAAAACACAAAAATAATTGTCCTAAAGCCAAATTGGATATAAATCCACACCAAACATAAACAAGGGGGTGAACAAAAGTACTGGCACTGTTAGAAAAATCATATGATGCTTCTCTAATTTGTGTAATTAACAGCACCCATAACTTACCTGTGGCACCTAACAGGTGTTGGCAATAATAAATCACACTTGCAGCCAGTTGACATGGATTAAAGTTGACTCAACCTCTGTCCTGTGTCCTTGTGTGTACCACATTGAGCATGGAGAAAAGAAAGAAGACCAAAGAACTGTCTGAGGACTTGAGAAACCAAATAGTGAGGAAGTATGAGCAATCTCAAGGCTACAAGTCCATCTCCAAAGTCGTGAATGTTCCTGTGTCTACTGTGCGCAGTGTCATCAAGAAGTTTAAAGCCCATGGCACTGTGGCTAACCTCCCTAGATGTGGATGGAAAAGAAAAGTTGACGAGAGATTTCAACTCAAGATTATGCAGATGGTGGATAAAGAACTTCGACTAACATCCAAACAAGTTCAAGCTGCCATGCAGTCCGAGTATTCTGCCACCGATATATGTGGGTGAAATGTGTCTGAGGGATGTGATCACGATCTCTATATAAACAATGGCTAGCGTTACTCACTAATAGGTGCTCCTAGGTCTTATCAGCTACGTGGATGTCCGGAAGGATGATGCAGTGATAAGTTAACAGTCTTTATTTACAATACCTTGAAGATGATGCCAGGGAAGATGAAGGGATGAAGATGAGGTAGGAGTTAGCACTGTAGATTAGAGCTGTTAAAGATGCACCAGATTACAGGTAACAAGAGAATCCTTCCTCCAGTCCTGAAGCATGAGGTCCAGAATGGTGGAGAAAGACAAAGCAGGAAGAGAAGCATTCCCAAGGAGGAGTTACAGACAGAAAAGAATTATGGGAAGTACGACATACAATGAAATGCACAATGACCAGTAGATGGCAGCAAAGGATAGCAGATGCATAGATTATACAATTAAAGCACAACATTACAAATGTCTGTGTATGGCTGAAAGTCAATAGATAAACAGGTACAGCACACCGAGGGTACAACAGTGTCAGCCCGTACTATCCGTCGGCGTCAGAATGAAAAGGGACTTTATGGTAGGATACACAGGAAGACCCCACTTCTTACCCCGAGACATAAAAAAGTCAGGCTGGAGTTTGCCAAAACTTACCTGAAAAAGCCTAAAACGTTTTGGATAGAATGTTCTCTGGTCAGATGAGACAAAAGTAGAGCTTTTTGGGCAAAGGCATCAACATAGAGTTTACAGGAGGAAAAAAGAGGCATTCAAAGAAAAGAAGACGGTCCCTACAGTCAAACATGGCGGAGGTTCCCTGATGTTTTGGGGTTACTTTGCTCCCTCTGGCACTGGACTGCTTGACCGTGTGCATGAGATTATGAAGTCTGAAGACTACCAACAAATTTTGCAGCATAATATAGGGCCCAGTGTGAGAAAGCTGGGTCTCCCTCAGAGGTCATGGGTCTTCCAGCAGGACACTGACCCAAAACACACTTCAAAAAACACTAGAAAAGGGTTTGAGAGAAAGCACTGGAGACTTCTAAGGTGGCCAGCAATGAGTCCAGACCTGAATCCCATAGAACACCTGTGGAGAGATCTAAAAATGGCAGTTTGGAGAAGGCACCCTTCAAATATCAAGGACCTGGAGCAGTTTGCCAGAATAGTCTAAAATTCCATCAGAGCATTGTAAGAAACTCATTGATGGTTACCAGAAGCGGTTGATCGCAGTTATTTTGGCTAAAGGTTGTGTAATGGGAGCCATTCACACCTTTCGGGTGGGCTATCCTCTTAATTGTCTGCCGCTAAATTGATGCTTTGTCTAAGAGTGTGCACGCCACCGAAAGAACCACGCTGACAACCATGTCAAGGTAGAGCTTAATGACAAAAGACCTTTATTAAGGGAGGGGTTAACAGTTTTATACGACTCCTTAAAGTGATATTAAAAGGGGTGTAACTAGGGGTGATTGCATCATATTATGCTGAATCTACATTTTATTCTGAAAAAACATTCAATTATATTCTGTGAGTTAGTATTCCAATTTAGTATTGAATTGTACAGTACATTCGGTCCATGCTGATAAGAGCTTCTGTGCAGCTAATACCAAGACAGTTAAATTCGAAGGGAAGGGGAGGATGAGGATGCTGCAGTCTGCACACTGGAAGTTTTCTGAATGACTTCTATAAGAGTTATATAAGTTATTAACTATTTATTGCCATAACAGTTGTGCAACCAAGTATTAGGCTGAGGGTGCCAATACTTTTGTCTGGCCCATTTTTGGAGTTTTGTGTGACATGATCAATGTTTTGCTTTTTGCTTCATTCTCTTTTGTGTTTTTTCATTGCAGACAAATTAAATGAAGATAATAATACCAAATAATTTGTGATTGCAATCATTTTCAGGAAGAAACTGAGTATTATCTGACAGAATTGCAAGGGTGTCAATACTTTTGGCCAACATTGTATATAGGGAAGCAGCTTTAGCTCCCCATTTTGGCCTGGAGGCGCTAGTGTAGTGTTGTGGGTTGTGTGGGGAATTAACCCTTTGTGGTATTACTGTGGCACATGAACCCTGGGGTGCCACACACGTTGTCCTCATATGTGAATATTGCAAGTTATCTCATCAAGTGTTAATAAAAGCATTATCGTTTGGCTTTCCCAGCCTTCTTGTGGGCAAACCTGCCAAGAAATGCTTTTTTACATCCTTTAATAAACTCAAGAAAAAAAATATTTCTGGATGTATTTACAAATCTTTACGATTGTCTATATTACTGATATAAAACTATGTGCACACACCACTTAATGACCATCTCATTTGCTTTGGTGAGCAAATAACAAGTACTCCATTTAACTTGGCGGAGAGAACAATATTGGCTATAGTAAATATTTCCAATCTTCTCTTATTTATTTGATTATGGAAAGAGTATTCCCATGTAAAATATGTTTATGCCAGCATGTAAAGCGCCTTGGAATATAATGGCGCTATATAAATAAATAATAATAATAATAATAATAATAATCAACTCTCTACTGCACAGTTAAGCAATCATAGAAAAATATAAGCTCCAATCATTTGTCATAACAAGGTATTTGCTAAATTGCTAAATATTTACACATTTTGTTGCACATCTTATTGTCAGTAATATAGTAGTTTTGGAACTCTAACACATTAATGACTACCAATCCACCTTTTTACCCTAGTCATTAAGTGATCTTATTCATCACAACTGCTTTTACAGGGCACTGCAGAGTAAATTAATAGCACCTTCCAACTGGTGAAAATGCCACTAGTGTTATCTGTATATGTCAGCTGACACCCGCGGCATAGTTCCTGATTAGTGATGAGCGAGTGTATTTGTTGCTATTCGCATGAATAGTATGGTATTTGCACTACTCATTATTCTGCAAGTTTTTGAGTACTTGCCTCACTATTTGGATGTCCTGCCCTGCAGTTTTGGCGCCTCCTTTGCAGCCACTAAACATTCTGGGCTTCTTAACCAATCACAGTAATGCCACAGACATCTTGTTTGTGGCACTATTGTGATTGTCTGGCGGCCCAGCATCATAGGGTTTATATAAGCCCTGCCACCACCATTTTACCTGCATTGCATCTGGAGCCTGCGTTCTACAAGCATAGGGAGAGATTGCTCAGCTGCTAGGGAGAGTGTTACGCCTCTTCATAACGCAAAAGCCCTTTTCAGGGCTACCTCTAGTGTATACTACGGCTGGGGTCACAGTTTTTTTAGTGCCTTTTAAAAACGCATGCTTTTTTACATGCGTTTTTCATGTCAGCATGAGTTTTTTAAGGTCTCTGATGGCTCCCTGCGTTTTTGGCTGCGTTTTTGAATCTGCACATAAAAATAGTGCTTGTAGTATTTTTTTGAGCGTTTTGAAAAACGCATGCGTTTTTGTAGAAAACGCATGCGTTTTTATAACATGGGTTCCTATGGAAAACGCATGCAAAAACGCATGTACAGTTAGTACCTTTTAGTGCCATTCAAAAACGCATGCGTTTCCCATAGGAGCCCATGTTAACAAAAACGCATGCGTTTCCGGAAACGCATGCGTTTTTGTTAACATGGGCTCCTATGGGAAACGCATGCGTTTTTGAATGGCACTAAAAGGTACTAACTGTACATGCGTTTTTGCATGCGTTTTCCATAGGAACCCATGTTATAAAAACGCATGCGTTTTCTACAAAAACGCATGCGTTTTCTACAGAAACGCATGCGTTTTTGGATATGCTCCAAAAACGCATGGGACAGTCACACATGCTTTTTGGCTATTAGGGCATGCGTTTTTTAACATGGGGGCCTATGGGTGCGTTTTTTACATGCGTTTTTGAAAACGCAGGTCTCCAAAAATGCATGTGAAAAATGGTACTGTGACCCCAGCCTACCTCAGTGTAAATTAACAAGGGAGAGATATTGGAGCAGGGACAGTTGAAAGGATCCGTTCAGCAGCTGCATAATACCACCAAAACAATAGCTCTTTTAAGAACTGAAGAGACAGACTACAGGAAGGGAGAGTTACTCCAGCAGGGTCAGTGTCCAGCAGGGTCAGTGTAAAGCAGAAATAGTCCAAAAATTTCCTTCTGCCTGCTACAGAACTCGCACCAAGCCATTTAACCCACTGGTGCTTCTGTCCACATTACAAAAAGGTGGTTTGCCCAACGCAAAGCAGTCCAAACATTTCCTACTGCCTGCTTCAAACCTCTCACCAGGCCATTTAACCCGCTGTTTTTGTGATAACAGGCTGGCTTATTGCCATCCAGAAACCAGTAGTCCAAACATTTTCTACTGCTTGCTGCCAAGCACACACCAGACCATGTTACCTGCTGATTTTGTGGTAACAGGCCATCTTATGCTGTCCACAATACTTCACTTAAAAAGGCGACTATTGCCCTCAACAAACAGGTAGTCCAAACATTTCCAATTGCTTGCTACCAAGCAAGCACCAGGCCATTTTCCATGCTGTTTTGGTGCTCACTTTTAGGTAGGATTGTGCCACCAAAAGCTCATGAATTAATACAGTCTTATAGTGCTTGTAAAATCCAAAGCAGTACTACTGCCATGTAATCCTGTTTTGCAGAAACCACGCACCATTAAAGGTTCCTCCTGTCAGTTTTTGGGGTCACATTTTGCTTGACACCAGAATTATATATGATATACGTCCACTGTCAAATAATAATTATTTGTTGTGTATGTGCAACTGCAGGTTGTGTGAAGGTGGCATCAGTACTGCTTCCTGGACAACATATTTGGAAGCAGGTAGCACAGGGGAAGTACCAGTGGTTTCGCTGTCATACACAGTTTTTTTTGTACGCGTTCCAGCAACCGAGTGGGGTGCTGCATATGTCAGCAGTATTTTCAGAATGCTAACAGAGGTATTTTGTGGAATTACACTTTTTATTCTGGGTGAATTGATGCCACTTTGGTGCTATCTGGACATGATTTTTCAAAAGGTGAGACATTTCTTGTGGTGTGTTTTTTGTGTGTTTTGTGATTTTACTTAGGGTCTCTGAGCTCCATGCCTACACCTGTTACTCATCTCCTTATTCCTGATTAATGTTGAAGCTCTGATTTGGCGATACCACTATCGTGACACCATTGATTTGAATGTGGTTCAGTACTTCAATGACATTTTTGCCGATATAGTGGGCAAACATATACCCATTCAGCAAACCAAACACAAACTTTACAAGGTTTGGTCATCTGTAGTTCACATCATTTATAAAAGTTGACTTTTTTGTGGAATTTAAGTTGTGCTGCTGTCATTTCGAGGGATTCGATTACAAATTGGGTATAAATCTAGTTTGTCTTGAATTTAATCAGAGTAAGTCTGCCTGCATTTTCCGTGGAGAGTCATGCACACCTATCAGTGATGATTGATTACCCTACTGTAACAGAAAGCACGCTATGACATAATACTAGCAGCAGGGCAGGCCAGCACCTCCAAGGTGAATAAGAAGAGGTCAGGCCAAATGTTCACCTTGGACACACAATAGTTAAAGGGAAGTGAATCATCATAAATGACACAGGTATGGTCACTTAAGTATCCCTTTAGCATCTTGACCAACTTCTATCTCTTTGCCATTGTTACAAGCACAGATAGCCCTTGCTGATGTGCTGGTTTATTGAAAATGGCCCAGTTTGTGCACATTTTCCCCCATCTCTGTTGTAGCAGGTGTGCATGTCTCTCTCCATTATTCCTTGCTGTTGAAAATAGCCAGTACCTCTGTCGCGAGTGTTGTCAGAGGGTGATGTTTTCAGCAAGTGATGTACAGTGGCACCTTTTGAAGGATCCCATTGTGCAACTTTTTTGTGACTCCAAAAGGAGAGAAGAAATTTTCTTCTTTTAGCGTTGGTCGAGTAAGGTGGCTAACCAGTATAAGTTGTTGGCAAAAATGTGTATGATGTGAGGATCTTAAAACAGACACACATGAACTGTGCCATGTGGGCCAACCTTCAAACAGGCAAAGGTTCTGTGTCACCAACAGGAGGAACAGTACCAATCCTTTCCTCACGCTGCCTTGCCTCCTCCTCCACCTCCTCCTCCTCTCCAGCCCATCCAAGCTGGGTTTGGGAGTCTCCTCTGTAGCAATGGAAGTCCCCTTGGTAGACAGAAAATCAAGTCCTCTCCCTCCTCACCCTCATCATCTTACTTATCAGCATCAGCACCCAATGTTGGCTCAGAATATTGGCTGGGCTGGGTAGTATCACCCATTGAGAAATCTTGATCCATAGCCACATGTTGATCATTGAAAGCTTCCTCTTTGAGATTATGCAGTGATTGTTTTAACAGACAGAGCAGCGGGATGGGTTTGCTGATAATAGCCTAACAGATCACCACTCATGAGCTTGGTGCAGTACTCAGAGTTCTCAAGAACTTCACAATTGTCAAAGGTCCACAACTAATTGGCAATTGTTATGTGTGGTGTGTGAGTCTCAATGTAACGGGCATGTTGAAGCTGGTATTCAGCTACAGCCCTCTACTGATCACTATTCCTCGACAACATATAATATGTTCAGTTCAACTGCATGTGCAGGTCACAAATGAGTTGTTGACTTGTCAAATTAAATCGGTTTTGCAGCACTGCAAGACCAGCAAAAGCAGTAGAGGAATGGTGCAAATGGGCAATAATACGGCACACTTTCTGATGTACTGTATGTACGGCAAGTCGGGGTATGTTTTCAATCATTTCTGAACAACTAGGTTCGATTTGTGAGTCATGCATGGCATGTGTAGCTGCTTGCTTAACTCTAAAGCCACCACTATACAACGCCAATTATCGCATATAACAACCATGCCCATAGAGGAGGGCCCTCCAAAATGAACAAAGGAGGGCCCTCAAAAATGTATAGAGGGCCCTCCCAAATGAATAGAGGAAGGCCCTTCCCAAAGTATAAAGGAGGGTCCTCCTTAATGTACACATGAGATGACCTTTAGTGCCAGCAACCATGGCTTTGCTAATGGTGTGCTGTTCTTAAGGCAGTGGTTTAAGCACCAACTTAATAGAGGAGGGCCCTCCCAAATATATAAAGCAGGGCCCTCAAAAATGTATAGAGGGCACATCCAATTGAATAGAGGAAGGACCTCCCAAACTTTCCAATTGACTTACATTGTACTTGATATTCGGAACAAATACGCGATTATTAGAAAGTACTCATAACGAATATAACCATTATGAATATTACGGTTCTCGTCCATCACTACTCCTGATGAGTTTTAGGACCTATTAGGACCTTTTAATTCATTAGATTCCAGTGTGAATCACGACCTTCAGCATCTTGAAGGTTAAAAGAGAGAAAGGGCTTCTGCTTTATCCCTTTCAGCAACCCAGATACTGCTGGAACTGACCAGATGTGGGAGAGATAGTCAAAATTGACTTAATCTTCCTCAATAGACTGAGTGGATCCTTCTGTGTTTCACCTGAATCCAATTTTTGGGTGATATACCCAGAAATTTCTGATGTACTGTATTTGCTCAGTAGAATAAATCTGATCATAGCCTTTTAACTAGAGCAATCAAAAAATGTTATGTACCCAAAAATATTATTAACATAAGCTTCAATTTTTCCAAAAAAATGAACAAGTCCCTTCTGAGGTTCATAATCTGTCAATGGAAATATGAAGAATTTCCACGTTATTGGAAGGACAAAATCTCTGTAAAAGCAACATGGCTAATCCCCTACAACATAAAATCTAGTGAAATCTGTACTCCAAAATCCAAATGCCCCCCTCTTTTCTGAGGCACATCTAAACCACAATTAGATTCCACATGTATGTCATTGCTGTTGTCGAAAAAGATAACAACAATTTACAGAGTATGAGTCTTAAGAATCACAGGTTGGGCACAATGCATGTGCACTAAACTGCACATCTGTGGACTAAAACAATTACTGCAGTAATAGATGAATTCATAATTTCTAAAATGGGGTATTTTTGGTGGTGGGAGAAGGGAGAAGGAGGGGGTTGTGCTGTTCTGGCATCTTTGAGGCTTTACAAATTGTATCCAGCAAAATCTGTGCTCTGAATCTGAGCCAAAATCTGAGCCAAGTAATGCTTCCATCTTTTATGCCCTACTGTGAAGCAAACAGTAGTTTCAAGTGACTTATTGGGTATCACAGTGTGTAGGACAAATTGAGACAAAAATTGTGGGGTACATTCCATCTAATTACCTTATGTAAATGAAATTTAGTAGTGAAGCTCTAATTTTTTTTCCACAGTTCAAAGTTATAAACTTCTGATTTGTAAATTGTGGATTACAAATGTCCACCACTACCTCTAGATAAATGTGATGTGGATATTAGCTTCCTTAATGGGCTCACTTTTTGGGGTTTTTGCTTTTTTGGCTTCTTAGGGGCTCTACAAATATAACATGGTGTCCAAATTTGTGCTCCAAAATTTGATATCTTGCGAAACCCTCACTTCCAGTGTTCTGACACTTTGTGATCCTGTTCCATTTTCCCTTTTTAGCAACTATCTGTAGAGGAGAAATGTCAGATGGTAGGTGCCATAATCCTACTTTTGCACATCTAGGTCTGACACATCCAAAGTTATTTTTTGGATCTGCTGGATGATGTAATCAAGCAGAGTATTATAATGGGATCCCAACAAAGACACACTGCCTTGTAATTGGCTCTTTGATTACTTTGTTTTACCTTGAACTAGACCTTGGCTTGTCTATGACCTTGTTCCATATTCCATTACTGGTTTACCTTGACCTTAGCTTAAGTTTACCTGTTACTTTTATTAACTCCCATTTAACTGGTTCTTTGTTCTGACTAGAGATGAGCGAACATCTGAGTGCTTGAATTTGGTTTGGTTCACCAAATGCAGTGTTTACCGAATTGATCCCCAAACAGTTCACTGAACCTTCAGATACTCATTGAAATCAATGGCAGATAAAAAGAAACACATAGAAAACAACTTCTAAGCTGTCCAAAAGTTGCTAAACACAGCTCAAGTAACACATACACAAATACACACACATACATCTTCTTACCAGTCTCCTGCTGCTTGCTTGCTTGCTTCTGGGTCCTCTCTCCCTTTCACTTACTTCTGGTCCCGTTTATTAACTCTTTCTCCACCCATGACGTACATATACGTCATGGGTTGGGTGCCCGTCTTTGATGTGAGCTCCAGCGGTGAGCTCACATAATTCACCCGACATCTCGGCTGATCTCATCAGCTGAGATGTCGGACTTACAGTAGTGATCGGATCTGCGAGCTGATAGGTGCTATTAACCCTTTGGGTCCCGCTGTCATTCACTGACAGCAGGATCCAAAAGTGGGGATTGCGCCGTTCCAGAAGTGTGGAAGGGTTGACATAGCACCGACGTTTATTTGCAAACAGGCAACTTATCCTGTTTGAATACCACCACCTTGTCTTGGGTGCATTGGTTGAAGAAGTCATTAGCCTTATGCCCATGGGTCATGGCATCTGCATATTGAATCTCCTCAATAAATGACACAGGAGAACGGGGTGGTTGATGCCTTTTTGGATAGATGTTTGGAGGGGGTAGGGGTTCCCACATGAAATTGCCCCAGTTGAATGTCTCTGAAGGTGGTGAGGGTGATCTAAACAGCTGGGAAACAGCACCTTCTAGGTGCTCCTCTTCATTGGGCTCCCTATAAATGTACTGCTCCTGGTGGTATCGGGAAAGGGGATCCAGTAACTGTGACTGCAAGTGTGACATCAGCTGCTGCTGGAATCTAGCCAGGCATACTGCCAGATCATCTGCAGTCTGACATGGGGTGCTCCTGGTTTTGAATGCCATAATTTAAGAGTCACCAGGATTAGATCTGCACCTCATTACAGATTAGGTCCAAACTGGGAAGTGTGGCGGAGTTCCAGCTCACATATGTCTCCATCTCCTCTCCATGATTTCACTCATGGTCTTGTTCTGCCAACCCACCTTCTGGGGGTGATTAGGTAGATTACATCCTCTGAGTCCAGATCAGCCATGCTTTGCAGAGGATTCATGAGCAAAGTACTGCGGAATGCAGACAGTGTAACTGTGTGCCACCTGGAATGGAAAGGTAAGATGGCGGGAGATGCTGACAAAGGTCGGGTTTGGATGAGTTTGTTTGCTTTCCCTAAGGGGCTCGCCTCTTCCACTGAGTGACACGTTTCAGACCTTGAATGTTTACACATTATTGTTGCCTAATGCCTAGCTTCTAATTAAGCCATAATGCAATAAATATGTTTTTTCAGGTCATCATTCACCACAATTCATCTAAAATGATGAATAAGGCTATTGGGCACTGCACGAATGCTAGGGCAACTGGACTTCCCAGCTGCTGCCACACCTGGCACTGTTTCGAAAAGTGAGACCCTGCAAGTATCAAAATACCTGCACACCCCAGGAAGCTTAAAAAAAACGTAAAAAGATTCCCAAAAATTCTACAGCTTAACACAAACTGGTAGACCAAATGGCTGGCGACACGGTGTAGTCCCCAGCTAACCGGTCTTCCGGCGAATGTTTTGGCCCAAAATAAACAGGTGAGGTTTTAGGGTAATTTTAAATTTCAAACTTTTCCCCAGACGTAGCCTGATTTGCCGACTTTTGGGGAAAGCTTTCGTGTTTCCAGTCACCAATCCGAATCAGCAATGTTCTTGCCAAATTTGAAATTGTCAAACATGTTCGAGCAAATTTCGCTCATCACTATTAAAAACTTGTTACCGAGTATTAAGATGAAAGCTTGAAAATGGAACTCCAACTCAATACAAGGAAGACAAAGGTTATAACTACTGCCAACCAGGACATTTTTGAGATGGATCATGATGAACTGAAAGTTGCAAAGGACCTAATCGGATTAATGACCACCCAAGATGCAATGAGGACACCATTAGTCAATAGAATAGTTATGGGCAAATCAACAATGAAGTTAATGGATAAGATCTTTAAATCGAGGAACATTTCACTGGTGATGAAGACACATCTCATACATAGTCTGTTTTCTTCTGTGGTGACACATTGATGTGAAATCTAGACGAGAAAGAAGCAAGACAGATGAAGAATCAATGCCTTTGAAATATGGTGCTGGAGAAGGATATTTTCAATACCATAGATGACAAGAAAAAAAAATCAATTTTGGAACAAATTATGCCAGACATGTCATGTGTTGCAAGTATTTCCAAGCTGCGATTTGCCTACCTTGGACACATCATACAAAGAGAGCAAGCAGTGGAGAAGGACATCTTGGTCGGAAGTATAGAAGGAACAAGGTGAAGAGGAAGACCAGCAAACCAATGACGATACTTTCAAGAAAACATTGTAGAAGATCCTAGGCTTCGACAGGATTGATCTTCCGACAGAGCGTTCATCCATCAAGTTGCCATGGCTTGGATCGAGCTGAAAGTTTTAAAATAATAATAGAAATCTGGTATAGTTTTAGGCTAAATTTATGCAGAAGTATGAAAATTTCTGAAGCGTTCACAAACTTTCAAGCACCACTTGCTTATACATGCTTTGTCTTGTGCTTCTGATATTTTGTCAATCCATGTAGAAATTCTATAAAAGAAGTAGCAGACTATTACAATCCCTTTTCTTTTTCTTGCATCTTGCATCTGATTTTTTAATCAATGTGTTTCCTTAGACTGAGTTTTAATGGTAGATTATAATTTTTAGATGATTGCAAACAATTCTAAGAATGTTTACTTGCAGATTTTTGCTTTATAGGACATGAGTTTTTTTGTTATCATGTTGATGTGAGTTTGACATTAGGAGGCTATATAATAAATACTATGCTTGACAACGAAAAAAACTCCTATTTACACTTAATGATCATCTTAATAGGGACATTCTGACAACTCAGATATTTAGCATGTCAAATTAAGTTCAGTTGTGTTGGCATAGATTATCTTCAATTAAAAAATTATTGCTTTGGAGCAATTGTTGAAAATAAAGCTGAAATTAAAGTGTAAATGTACTTTCAGATGTCTTTGGAATATACTATCGTGTGTGCGTAAAGAGTAATAGTATTTATGGCTGTTATACAGTATGGCTTGTATCCTCAATATTAGCAGTTTATCTCAGTGCATTATAAGCCTCTACATTTTCATTTTGTTTACTTTAGCTTTTTCTCTCTCCAGCATTCTCCCCTCACTTTTACAGAAGCTTTTATAGGCAGCAGCTATAATCTGATCCTTGTCAGGCAGGTTTGTTGACAGAATTAAGCAGTTTTTGAAGGTGAAATATCAGTGCAGGAGATACAAATGACCGAAAGAATATTATAAAGTGTCATCTTTACTTGTGCAATATATTTATGAAAAAGTATAAGTGAAAATGGTATTAGAGAAGATAGTTTTGCAGGAACTAGAGAGATTGGACTGCAGAGATATGGAGTCAAGTTATTTTCTCTGATGAATTCCCCTTTTAGTATTTGGGACATCCTAAAAATAATTGTCCAGAGAAGAAAATGTGAGAGCACCTATGAAGTCCTGTGTTATGCCAAAAGTAAAGCATCCTGAGGCCATTCATGTGTGGGGTTGCTTTTCATCCAAGGGAGTGGGCTCAGTCCCATTTATGCCTAAGGTCGTCTTCACCCCGCAGTGTGATCAGGTCCGGGGCTGTCCAATGTGATTCGGACAGCTCTGGACCAAATATGCCCTCTGGTCCGGTTTGCAGCCGAATGCCGCTGATAGCACCAGCAGCTGCTGCAATTTCAAGATCTCGGCTAGTGGGGAGCTAGCCGCGGTCCTGAAATCACAGCAGGGGACAGCCGGTGGTGCTGATGTTTAGCAGCGCTCGCTGTTAAACTTCAGCCACCGGTGTCCAATTCCCGGATCCTCCCAGATCCTCCCGAATCTCTGCCAAATCACGGTTCCTGGGGCTTCTTGTGTGGGTGCATCCATGGTAAACATCGGGTTACTATGGAGCAGCATTTGCTCTCAGCACCCAACATTAATGCTCTCCGTTACAGCAGGCTTGCCTCTGCAGTTACTAGATCTGGCAAACGTAAGTGACATGCTAAGTGTGGCCCTAGCCTCTGTGTCCATCGCTGTCTGGGGGGAGTGCCCAACCTCCAATCGTGTGTTCAATTTACATAACCATGACAGTTGTCACCTGTTCACTATATATGGGCGTTTTGGGCTTCTCAGTATGATTGCATCATATTGAATGTATAGAAATAGTAGTTGTGTCAGCAGCTATGAATGTTCCATACAGATGTTATTAATACATTATAATCTTAATTTATATTTGAAATGATTATATCCAGTATTAAGTTGGAATAAATTCAATTCCAGTTTAACACAGTCCCTTGAGGACCTGTGGTCAATTCCCGAAATGTGTGTGGACAAACACACAGAAATTGTGAAAAATTCTAAGCACTAATTAAAGGGGTTCTCTGAGAATAAGATAAAATGGAGTTACAAATATAATTGAAATTACAACCTGTTCTAGTTATGTCAATAAGGCAATTCGCTGCACACTAACACTAAGTATAATGTGAACTAGCATACTGGCTAATGAATGCAATGGCAAGGCAATGTGTAAAGCTAATGCAAGTGTGAATGGCGCAAAAAGTCATAGCAAAAACTGCTTCAACATATAGAGAAAAAAAATGGAGAACTTAGCTGATGCACTGGCCATAGCATAAGAGCCCAGTAACCAACGTCAAGATGTTCTCATCTAATCAGGTCCTAACCTTGTGCCTATGCTTGCGGTGTAGAACTCTGTGTATGGATGGTTTATGCCACTAGGTGCAAATAAAGCTTGCATGTAAGGGTGTGTCTAAGACCTAGGCTACAATAAGATGGAGGATCTAACATGGCTGCAGGGCAGGGGAGGGTGCACAGTCAGCAATGCTAATAGTTGGGATCGACTGGCAACACATATGTGTGTGAAAGGTGCTGGCTAGAAAAAACATTATAAATAAGTAAATAACTGCTTCAGCATACAGAGAAAAAAAAAATAGAGAACTTAGCTGATGCACTGGCCATAGCATGAGAGCTTGATAACCAATGTCAAGTTGTCTCATCTTATCGGGACCTAACCTTGTGCCTCTGCTTGTGATGTGCAGCCTTATGTGTAATGTTTTTTCTAGCTATCACTTTTCATACACTGGTGTCGCCAGTGGATCTCAACTATTAGTATTTTTCTAGTCATGCTCAGGATGAGCTGTAAATTGAAGCCTTTGGCTTGCGTACACCAGAATGGCTTTTGACTTCCGTGTAACAGAGGAATGTGTTTCATTTGTTCGCCTGGAAGGAACAGATCTACCATGTCCTTGCCCTGAATAAGCTCTTCCACTAGCAACACCACAACCACATCCCCTATCTGCTGTTCTCTTGATTGTTTGTACCCCCAAAAAGTATAGACTATTACATGACCTGTATACAAAGAGAGACTCTTCAGCAAATTTTTATTCTGCTTGTTTTCACAAGCAGTTGCACAGCAGAGCCAAAATTTCAGCTCCAGTAGCGTACACTACAGCTGTTAGAGTTGAAAAGCTTGTAGTTGGATTCAGGTGGTCCGCTAACTAGCCTTGCTACCACCAGTCGCAGCCCCCTTGTCTTTGGGTGCCTCCCTGATGCTGTTGACTGTTTCAGGGGCCTGAAGTGCTTATTTTTAAAAATATATTGTTCAAAGTAGGCAACTACGCCTGGATTCTACAGCCTGAAATAATGGATTAGGACTACATTTCCAAGTTGTTTGTTGGCGATACTCTCCATGATTAAGAGGGGACCCAAACACAATCCAGTGATGGAAGTAAGGATGACATGTTTTCTTTGCTGTGAAGATTCAGCAGGGTGGCCACCCTTTAGTCAGCACTGCTTATTGTCTGGGCAATTGGGCAGTCATTTGGCAGCCAATGCAGCATGTATTTTCTCATGTGTGCAAGGCTGCCCAGAGACAATGACAAGCTGTCTTCGGGTGAAGTGTATCATCAGAGTCCTCTGCACCTCCACAGCCATGCTTCACTGATGTCCGTGAGCTGCTTTTGGTATCACCCTGCTACAAAAATGGTTCCCCTCAAAAATCTCCCCTAGCTGTACATTTTTATACAAGTCTGCTGTTGGGACAGTGCTGCTTTGAGAATTTGCATGTTATAGCACATTACCAGGCCAGTGTTTAGGTTCAGTGGCACCAACCACTCATCAGTCTTAGGGATGAGCGAGTCCTAAATTACTCGGAATCGCTAGACCCGCACGAGTCCGAGCCCAGGACTCGCTACTCGTTGCGAGTCTAGCGAGTCCAATGTTAATGAATAGGGAACCGAGTAATAACGAATAATGCTATTTCCAAATCGCTGATGTGTCTCTGAAAGTGTGCGAGTCCAAACTCGCAGGTTTTTCTCTTATTTGGAGCCGATGATGGGAGGGGGAAGCGATTCTCGGGCACACACCATGCTGTAAAAGCAAACATTTTATAATTTCTGGTGGCTTTCTGGGGGCTTGTAAAACAAGTAGCAGGTACTATTTCGTGAAAGGTACACACTAGAGGCTTAGGGCCCTTTCACATCTGCGTTTTTCGTAATTCGCGACAGATGCGGTGAAAAAACCGCATCTGCCGCGTTTACCGCATAACCGTTCCACTTGCGGCGCGGTTGCGGTTTTTTCTATGCAAAGTATAGGCATACTTGCGGCAGGTGCGGCAAGTGCGGTTTTGCACTTGCGGCAGGTGCGGCCGCGAAAAAAACCGCAGTAAGCCGCACCTGCCGCAAGTATGCCTATACTTTGCATAGAAAAAACCGCAAGCGCGCCGCAAGTGGAACGGTTATGCGGTAAACGCGGCAGATGCGGTTTTTTTCACCGCATCTGCCGCGAATTACGAAAAACGCAGATGTGAAAGCACCCTGCGATATTTTAAGACAGATGGATGGTACCGTGCGAGCTGCAGGCAGGACACCGTACAGCAACGCACTGGTACAGGAAAAAATTGTTTAGTACGCAGAACCAGGCACTGTTAGGCTGCGGTGCTGGCTGCGTGCAAGTTTACAAGTACCGTGCGAGCTGCAGGCAGGACACCGTACAGCAACGCACTGGCACAGGAAAAAATTGTTTAGTACGCAGAACCAGGCACTGTTAGGCTGCGGTGCTGGCTGCGTGCAAGTTTACAAGTACCGTGCGAGCTGCAGGCAGGACACCGTACAGCAACGCACTAGCACAGGAAATTTTTTGTGGAAAAATGGCACCAAAATTATTTGGTAGACTAGTGCCAAAAATAAGAAAAAGCTTAGGATTACAGCTCTGAGGAAAGCTGGGTGAACTAAGCTCTGAGGATGGTGCTGGATTCACTGTAAGGCTGCTCCTATCTCCCCTTCCTTACAGTCCTGTACAGCAATCCTCCGTCCTGGTAGTTCTGAAAAGAACTTTTGGGTTATGTGTGAGGAATCTTGACTCCTACACTCCGTCCTGTTAGTTCTGAAAAGAACTTTTGGGTTATATGTGACTCCTACACTGCCTAACTGTCCCTAGATCTGCTCCAAGTCTCCCTGCACTAGGTCAGCTCTTCTCAGGAATGTGCCCAAAATGGCGGGGGCAAGCCTTATATACTGCCTTGCCTGTCATAGATGACATAGGCATCACGATGGACAGCAGCCAATCATAGTCCTGACACAACCAAAGCTGCTATGGCATTACTGACTATGATTGGCTGTCTTCACAAGTTTTCTGACCTAACACGCAATGCTGACTAGTAACATAAAAGATTCTGGATTCGCGAGTCCCGAATAGAGAATACAGGACTCGGAATCGCAGACTCGCTAGGATTCGGACTCGTAGACTCGCTCAGACTCGCTGCTGTTTGGGGAGATTCAAGCTATATAGTGATGTGATAGAGCGAGTCTAGCGAGTCTAGCGAGTGAGATAAAGTAAACTCTGACAAAACTAAGATTGCCATTGACTTGCATTGGACTCGTTACTGAGCGAGTATTCGCTAAAAGACTCGCCGATTACCGAGTCCAGCGAGTCCCTTAAGAATCGCCGAGTAACGAGTCCTAGCGAGTAGACTCGCTCATCCCTAATCAGTCTGTTTTGTTGCACAGATCGACCAAGGCCTTGAAGCATCTACACCAACCAACAAAAGCTGCAGCATCATGGGCCAGAACCCCTATCTGATTGTCTCCTTATTTATTGCACTCACAAAAAATGCAGAGTATTTGCCCAGTAGATTCTTATATAGCCTATTTTAACAGTTCCTCCATGGAACAAAATACTCAGCTTCGGTGGACACTGCAGCTGCTGCCATTAAAAAGTTTGTAGTTGAATTTGTGATTGAGCTGGCGGTCCACCAGGAGGTTTAGAATAGTTCCTCAACAGAGGAACCATTTGATAAATGCCTGTTTTCTGAGTTCACCCCACAGCCAGTTTCTACAGTTGACATACACAGCAAAGATTGGCAGAGTTGCACTACAGAGCAACATTTTTTTTTAAAATGACTATAGAGAGCCCTTTTTCAGAGTTGACTGAGACAGCCAAGACTGTCAGTTTACCAACATAGCAACAATTTTAATAAAAGCCTTTACAGAGCCTGTTTCTACAGTTGATCCACACAGCCTATATTTTTAGAGTTACCTCACAGAGCAACAATTTTAATAAAAGCCCCCTAAAGAGCCTGTCTCCAAAGTTGACCCACACACTCAGAATTGTCATAGTTTTCCAAAAGACCACCAATTTTTTAAAAAAAGGCCCCATGCAGAGCCTGTTTTCTCAGTTCCCGCTAGAGAGCCTAAATTTGAGCTCCAGTATAGTACACTATAGCAGTTGCAGGAAAAAACCTTGCCATTGGATTTAGGATCGAGCATGCGGTCCACTGCAAGAACTGGAAGACTTCCTTCACAGGGTAACAATTTATTAAAATGCTCCTACAAAGCCTATTTTCACTGTGGACCCTCACAGCCAAGATAGGCAAAGATCTACCACATCATGGGTGTCGCTTGCATCAAAGATCTGGGGTTCCAGGCTCCGAAGCTTTTGCCAAGATCACCAGATCCCCTGTGACCGCCGAATTGAACAGTGTCGGCATCATGTTGCTGTTGCTACAGTTCAATCCCATGACACAGCACGGAGCAAAAACGCCATTCTTTTTCACTGCTTGTCTCCTAGGTCGCTGACTGTGGCTTATGAAATGTCAGTGTACACACGCAGGTAGCGCAATAATGTCATTATACATAGCGCTGCCTTTGTAGGACACCATAAAAGAGGAGGCAGAGGCTGCAGTGCTGTAAATCAGGATTAGGTGAGTATAAACTTTATTTTTTTTTATATATATTTTATGTTTGTGGGGCCATAATAAAGTATAGAACAGTTTGTGGGGGCCATCAATCTAAATATAGGGAGAAATGGGGGCTATCATACTATATGTAAGAATATGTCGAGACCATCATATTATAGATAGGTAGAAGTAGGGGCCATCATATTATATACAGTGCCTTGTGAAAGTATTTGGCCCCCTTGAACTTTTTCAACCTTTTGCCACATTTCAGGCTTCAAACATAAAGATATAAATTCTAATTTTTTTTGTGAAGAATCAACAAGTGGGACACAATCTTGAAGTGGAACTAAATTTATTGCATATTTTAAACTTTTTTACCAAATAAAAAACTGATAAGTGGGGTGTGCAATATTATTCGGCCCCTTTACTTTCAGTGCAGCTATCTCACTCCAGACGTTCAGTGAGGATCTCTGAATGATCCAATGTTGTCCTAAATGACTGGTAATGATAAATAGAATCCACCTGTGTGTAATCAAGTCTCTGTATTAGGCTGTGTTCACATGGTGCGTATTTGTCATGTTTTTTTACACACCTTTTTTAAGGGGAAAAACGTGTGTAAAAAAAGCGTGAGAGAACAACTTCAATTGCGCTTTTTTACGCGCGTTTCTTCCAGCACTTATAATGGGGCCTATGGAAGAAACGCGCGTAAAAAACTGGAAAGAATTGACATGTTCATTTTTTTTACGCGCGCGTTTTTTGCTCGGAAAACGCTGCATAAAATTACGCGACATCTGAATGGCACAAAGTCAATGTCCATTCACTTTGCTGGGAAACGCAGACGCACATGCGCTTTTGGAGCAAATATGCGCTTTGGTGATGTGACCCATGGCCAGGTGCATTACACGGGTTATCAGAGCAGAATCATGTTCACATCAGCCTGATTTACTGTGTGTGTGTGCTGTGTGAAACCTGTCTGGTACACAGTGGGTTAACAACTAAGATATAGATGAGACCAATGAGTGGCCAAGAGACAGCAGTGTGTGCTAATTGACCAGTCCCAGGTGTGGGTGTGTCAGATGCGTGTGGCGAGCAGGAGTTAACCTGCCAGGTGTCTGTGTGTGAGGTAGGACTGACTGATAGGTCAGACATGGTCCAGTTGAATATGTAGTTCTAAAGTGTAAAATGTATAATGTAGATAAGATGTAAGGTCACATGTACATATGGTGTAATGTTATGTTATGTGAAATGTAAAGCGTATGGTGGGTGTTACCTGTAGTTTATGGCATGTAATAAACTACGGTATTATGTTATATGTTAAAATGTAATGGTAATGTCATTTCATTATGCTGCAAGCGGGTTCCCCGGGTCGCTACCTCACATATGGTGGAGAATGCGGGCATGGCAGCCCGGTGAGACAACGCAGCCCAGTTGCTAAGGGCATGGCAGCCCAGGGGGGTGGTACAGCCTGAGGGCTATGGTGCAGGAGCACCTTATATGGACTTGGTTGCTATAGGCAACCACACAACGCACCCAAGCATCTTGCCGGTGGCCCGGCGAGGTCACGAAGACGTCGCACTCTAAGTATCCGGTGGCTTGGTGGGGTCATGAAGACCAAGTCATCGCACCCAAGCATCTTGCTGGTGGATCAGTGGGGTCACGAAGATGCCAAGTCAGCACCAAACCCGGATTTGCTAAAGACTCTATGAACTGTGTGTTGAGACTGTGTTCAACCCCCACAGGCTTGAACAGAGGGGGGTGGTATGTGGTGATGTGACCCATGGCTGGGTGCATCACACACGTTATCGGAGCAGAATCATGTTCACATCAACCTGTTTTACTGTGTGTGTGTGCTGTGTGAAACCTGTCCGATACACAGTGGGTTAACAACTAAAATATAGATGAGACCAATGAGTGGACGAGAGAGAGCAGTGTGGGCTAATTGACCAGTCCCAGGTGTGGGTGTGTCAGATGGGTGTGGCGAGCAGGGCTTAACCTGCCAAGTGTCTGTGTGTGAGTCAGACTGGAGATGGGAACTAGACCAGACGGATCCTGCAAGATGTGAGGATGTGAGGCGAGAAGCCTGGCTCTCCATGCCGGCGATGTCTTCCCCTCTGACTGGAGAGGGTGGTACTCCATGCTGGACTGTGTGTGCTTGTATGGTCCCTGTGACGGGCTGTAGTCTGTATGTGTCGTATGGAGACCGAGGACGGCTCAAGGGCCAGGCGGTCATAACCGCCATTGGGACCGACTGGGAAGTCGTGATATGGTCCCGTTGACTATGTGTGAAGGTTTATGTGTAATCACAAGGGTGTATGTATAATTACCCTGTATGATATGTGTGATGTAACGTGGGACTAACTAGTATGTTGAGCAGGGTCCCGGTGATAAGCGTTACAGGTGTAATGTAGGTAGAGACTCCCTAGGAGTAGGTTGAGGATCCCTATAATAAGATGGGGAATGATCCCTCTCAGATGGCTAGGTGGCCGTAACCGCCATTAGAACCAGACAGAGGTCTGCAAGGGTCGGTGGAGGACGCCTTGAGGTTCTGTTGACAAAGGTATTATGTAATGGTAAATAACTTGTAAGGTAAATGTAAAATGTGTTCTATGGTATATGTAATGATGGTTTATGTGATATTGAAACAAAGAATGCTTATGTGCAATGTTTATGTTCTACCTGGTTTATGATTTATGTGTGTTACAAAATAAACGGGAGGTCATTTGTTCCACTTAAGCACGTGTTGGTGTTTTTCCGCTGACAAGCGGGTTCCTCACGGGCGCCAACTTACAGCGCGTAAAAAAACACGCCAAATACGCATCGTGTGAACAAGACCTAAATGCACCTGCTCTGTGATAGTCTCAGGGTTCAGTTTCAAGTGCAGAGAGCATCATGAAGACCAAGGAACACACCAGGCAGGTCCGAGATACTGTTGTGGCGAAGTTTAAAGCCGGATTTGGTTACAAAAAGATCTCTCAAGTTTTAAACATCTCAAGGAGCACTGTGCAAGCGATCATATTGAAATGGAAGGAGTATCAGACCACTGCAAATCTATCAAGACCCGGCCATCCCTCTAAACTTTCATCTCGAATGAGAAGAAGACTGATCAGAGAGGCCCATGATCACTCTGGATGAACTTCAGAGATCTACTGCTGAGGTGGGAGACTCTGTCCATAGGACAACAATCAGTCATACACTGCACAAATCTGGCCTTTATGGAAGAGTAGCAAAAAGAAAGCCATTTCTCAAAGATATCCATAAAAAGTCTCGTTTGAAGTTTGCCACAAGCCACCTAGGAGACACACCAAACATGTGGAATAAGGTGCTCTGGTCAGATGAAACCAAAATCGAACCTTTTGGCCACACAGCTCATCAACCTCAAAACACCATCCCCATTGTCAAACATGGTGGTGGCAGCATCATGGTTTGGGCCTGCTTTTCTTCAGCAGGGACAGGGAAGATGGTTAAAATTGATGGGAAGATGGATGGAGCCAAATACAGGACCATTCTGGAAGAAAACCTGTTGGAGTCTGCAAAAGACCAAAGACTGGGACGGAGATTTATCTTTCAAGACAATGATCCCAAACATAAACAATATCTACAATGGAATGGTTCAAAAATAAACGTATCCAGGTGTTAGAATGGCCAAGTCAAAGTCCAGACCTGAATCCAATCGAGAATCTGTGGAAAGAGCTGAAAACTGCTGTTCACAAACGCTCTCCATTCAACCTCACTGAGCTCGAGCTGTTTTGCAAGGAAGAATGGGCAAGAATTTCAGTCTCTTGATGTGCAAAACTGATAGAGACATCCCATTAGCGACTTGCAGCTGTAATCGCAGCAAAAGGTAGCGCTACAAAGTATTAACTCAAGGGGGCTGAACAATATTGCACGCCCCACTTTTCAGTTTTTTTATTTGTTAAATATGTTTAAAATATCCTATAAATTTCATTCCACTTCACGATTGTGTCCCACTTGTTGTTGATTCTTCACAAAAAATTTGAATTTATATCTTTATGTTTGAAGCCTGAAATGTGGCAAAAGGTTGAAAGTTCAAGGGGGCCAAATACTTTCACAAGGCACTGTATAGCGATAAGTAGTGCCATCATACTATGGAAAAGGAGAAGTGGGGGCCATCATACATGTAGGGAGACTTGGGGGCCATCATATTATATACTGTATAGGGAGAAGTGGGGGTCATCATATTACATATCGGGAGAAGTTGGGGACATTATATTATATAGGGAGAAGTGAAGACCATCATACTAACGGGGTGGGCCATTTATAAGGATACACCTAAATAAAATAGGAATAGTTAGTGAAATCAACTTCCTGTTTGTGGCACATTAGTATATGGGAGGGGGAAAACTTTTCTAGATGGGTGGTGACCATGGCAGCCATTTTGAAGTTGGCCATTTTGGATCCAACTTTATTTTTTTCAATATGAAGAGGGTCATGTGACACATCAAACTTATTTAGAATTTCATAAGAAAAACAATGGTGTGCTTGGTTTTAAAGTATCTTTATTCTTTCATGAGTTATTTACAATTTTCTCTTTGTTTACAGCCATTGACATGTTGTAGAGGATAACATGAGAGGAGCGGATAGAAATTGTGTTGATGTCTGGTGAACATAGTTCCCGGGTCATTGCAGCAGATTTCAATGCAGGTTCAGTGTTGAATTTGCCAAAATGTGGACGCAAGAAAACTGTCACTAATGAAGAAACATCAATGGATGTCTAGCTTCATTCAGCAAGAGCCCACAGCGTTAGCACTCGCCTCATCTCACTGGAGAGTAGCATCAGTCGAACGTCCCTTTGGCGGATATTAGCTACTCACAAATGGCACCCTTACAAAATCCAGCTGCTGCAGCATCTCAGCAAGGGTGACCCAGATCGGCGCACTGAATTTGCAGAATGGGTAAAACTAAAATTGGAACAGGACCCTCAGTTTACACAGAACATTATGTTCAGTGATGAGGGAAACATTTTTGTGAATGGTGAAGTTGACAAACATAACCACTGCTATTGGTCTGACACTAACCCACAGTGGATAGATCCCTCTAAGACTGCTGGAAACACAAAAATTGATGGTATGGGGTGCTATATGGGGTACAAAGATAGTGGGGCCATTCTTCATCAATGGAAACCGCAATGCCACAGGATATCAGAAATTGCTACATGATGATATGTTGCCCTCTTTATGCACTGAAGATGGCATGTTCCCTGCGTTTTTCCAACAAGATGGTGCACCACCACATTATGGGTGTAAGGTCCGAGCATTTCTACAAGAACAGTTTCCTGAAAAGTGGATTGGTCGTCGTGGGACAGTTAAATGGCCACCAAGGTTTCCCAATCTGACCCCCTTAGACGTTTATCTTTGGGGTCATTTTAAGGCAATTGTCTATGCTGTGAAGAAACGAGATATGCAGCATCTGAAACAACGGATACTGGAAGCCTGTGCTAGCATTGCTTCTGTGGTGTTGCTATCAGTGTGTCAAAAGTGGGAGAAGAGGGTTGCATTGACAATCCAACATAATGGGCAGCACTTTGAACACATTTTATAGGTGGTCGTAAACTTGTAAATAACTCATGAAAGAATAAAGTTACGTTAAAACCAAGCACACCATTGTTTTTTCTTATGAAATTCTCAATAAGTTTGATGTGTCACATGACCCTCTTCCCATTGAAAAAAATAAAGTTGGATCCATAATGTCCGACTTCACAATGGCCGCCATTGTCACTAGCCATCTGGAAAAGTTTTCCCTCTCCCATATACTAATGTGCCATAAACAGGAAGTTGATATCACCAATCATTCCCATTTTATTTAGTTGTATAAATATAAATGGCCCACCCTGTACATAGGGAGGTGTGAAAAATGTTTGTTCCTTCCTCATTTCTTATTCTTTTGCATGTTTATCACACTTAAATGATGCAGATCACCAAACAAATTTAACACCACAGAAAGAGTCTCCACATTTCAAAAAATTATGCCCAGATACCACCAAAGTGGCATCAATTGACCCAGAAGAAAAAGTGAAACTAAACATAATACCTCTCTTAACATTGTCAAAATACTACTGACATACGCAGCACCTAGAGGCTCATCTAAGTTACCATCTGAGTCCGAAGTATAGAGACCTTCGGACTCCTGTGATTCTTCCTGACGTCTGTGAGATGGAGAAGCTCTAGAGCCACCACAGGATTCCGGAGATGGAGACCTCTGTGTTCTCTTACGCCCAGAATCAGAAACTGACGGGGCATAGTCAGTAGTCCGTTGCGGGACCGACACTTCTGTCTGAGACGCAGATGCCTAAACGACGGTCTCAGGTGGTGAACGGACTTGCATAAACTGAAGCAATGTGGCAGACAATCTGTCAATGGACTGCGTCATATTCTGACACATAACTGTGGCCCACACTGGGGTAGGGTCAGGGACACTGGGAGAAGCCCGGGTAGTGGGGGTCTCAGTATCTGCAGCCTGTGTGCAGCTCTGACAATGTGGCGAGGTGCATCCTGCAGGAAGGTCAGCCTTACAAGCAGCGCAAGTAGCATAGTAAGTATTGGCTGTCTTGGAGGTTTTCTTACTTCTATTGCCAGACATTGTGATATGAGCCTCTTGTTAAATTGGGAGTCAAGCCCAGGTGTCCCTTCTGTAATCAGGCACTCTAACTATTCAGCTAGGTGCCTGAGCCCTTAGTGGAAGGGGCTGTGTAGTGGCCCTGTGCTGCTTAAACAGTGCCTGCTACAGGGAGAGCGCTGAAGGACAAAGGAGATACAGAAACCTCTGCAGAGAAGGTCCCTGCAGAGGTCTTACCAGCGCCAGCGCGCACTCCTAGAAGATGCTGCCTGGATCCTGTGTCCCCTCGGATGGCTGAGGAGCCGGGCTCCACGCTGTTAATAACGGCGGTGGAGGAGAAGGAGGAAGGGGCGGAGCTTGATGGGCAGGCTTTCAGCAGAGAAACGCACCTTTTGTCAGCTCCGCCCGCTGTATGACGCGCGTTCAGCGTCATCCGAAGGGGCGGGACGGGGGTGACACAGGGGAGGCAGCTTCCGTGCTAGGCCCAAGCCGGGGCCTCAATTAATTGAAGGTCCCGAAAATAGTGAGGGATCGGCGCGGAGGTGTAAGGAAAGGCTGGAGGGGGCCCAGAAGCTTGCTGGAGGGGGCCCAGAAGATGTTATTATGCCACTGGCAGTATGAAAACCGCCAGTATAGTAAATGGCAGTACCCCACTGTGGCCAAATCCCATAGGCTGATAGCTGGGATAGAGCTATGTTTTCAGCCTGTAAGCCTGCCCTCCTACAAGCTGTCATCCCCATAAGCTGATCCTTGGATGCAGCTTGTAAGCCTGCGCTCCTGCAGGCTGTGGTCATGACCACAAGCTGATCCCTGGATGCAGCTTGTGAGCCTGCGCTCCTGCAGGCAGCTTGTAATTTCACAGCCCATAGTGCAGCTTGTGCTACTGATACATGTGGTGCCTCAGCCTAAAACACCCAAAGGGTGATTAGGGGGCCGTCATCTGGCAGGTAGTCCAGCTTCGACTTCACCTCAGGACTAGGGATCAGCGAGTATGCTTGTCACTACTCGGTACTCACACAAATATCTCTGTACTCGGGGTACTCGGCGAGTACCGAGTGATCTCGCGATACTCTTGCTATACTCGGGATCCACCTCCCTGCATGTGGCGCTCTTTACAGAGCCAGCCCGCATGCAGGGATTGGCTAACAGCCACTGTAAAGCCACAGTCCTGTTGGTTGTGGCTTTACAGTGATTGGCTGGCCGCACAGCGTGATCAAGTCTTTATAAGACCTGACAGCGCTGTGCTCGTCACTCTGCTCCACAGACAGTCAGTGTAGGGAGAGGTGCTGCTGATTGAGGGACAGATTTGTGGCCTTTCAGCTAGTGTAGGCGCAGGGCTGCCAATCTAATTACCACAACAGTCCTCTTGAGGACTAATACAGCTGTATACAGGCAGGGAGGCAGGGTATATAGCAAACTTTGTTGTGCCAGTATACCAGCCTGCATCACATCTGGGGCTGGTGTACAGGCTGGAAATCTCATCCATCCCAAAACAGTGCATTTAGGGATTAATTTACCTCTCTCTCTATAGGCAGGAGTGGGTTGTAGTGGAAATTAGGATACGCCAAAACACTCGGTATTCTCGTCAGCATTTGTGTGTGACCGGTACACCTGCTGGGATTTAATCTGTAATCTCTGTGTCCAGCTAAAAACCAACTCTTGTCTGCATTCATTTACCATTTGTGTGCGCCAGGAGTGAGTTGTAGCGGAAATTAGGAGACTCGAAAACATTCGGTATTCTCGTCAGCGTTTGTGTCTGACCTGTACACCTGTTGGGATTTAACCTCTAATCTCTAATCTCTATGCCCAGCTAAAAACCAACTCTTGTCTGCATTAATTTACAATTTATGTGTGCCATTAGTGGGTTGTAGCGGAAATTAGAATACGCCAAAACACTCGGTATTCTCGTCAGCATTTGTGTCTGACCGGTACACCTGCTGGGATTTAATCTCTAATCTCTGTGTTCAGCTAAAAACCAACTCTTGTCTGCATTCATTTTGCATCTTAATGCGGCAGGAGTGGCTTGTAGCTCCACATGCCAAAACACGGTATACACGTCAGCGTTTATGTCTGACCGTTCCAGCTGCCGGGATTAAACCGCTGTAATCTGTAATCTCAGTGTGCAGCTAAAAAACATCTTTTGGACGCCTTCATTTAGCTGTATACAGGCAGCACAACATTGAAAATGTGCAAGGCCGGTGGCAAGGGACAAGGAACTGGACGTGATGGTGGTGCAGGCAGAGGCCGAGGCCATGTGCAAGCTCGAATTGCGCCACAACAAACGCCCACATCATCTCGCTCGACCTTCCTGTCCCAATTTCTAGGGGACCGCAGCAGTACACCACTATTAAACCAAAACCAGTGTCAACAGGTTAGTTGGATAGCGAATAATGCTTCCAGTCAGTTTGGCACCACCACAAATACCCTGTCTTCCACACGGTCAAGTGTCAGTAGCCATGAGACTGGACCGCATATTCCACACCCGGATTCTCCTTCCTCCCACCATGCCGAGTGCCTGGCCCCGGACATAATTGATCCCACACTTGGACACTCTGAAGAGCTGTTCACTTATCCATTCGTAGATTCTGGCCTCTCGCCAGCTCCAGTTGAAGTGGGTCATGAGGAGATCGTATGTACCGATGCACAAATATTTGAGCAGCCACGGTCTCAGGAAGGCAATAGTGGTCTCAACAAGAGGTGGACGATGATGAGACACAATTGCCAGAAAGTCAGGAGGAGGACCAGGGTGCGGAAGTGGAAGACGACGTGGTGGATGATCCAGTAACTGACCCAACCTGGCAGGAGGACATGCAGAGCGAGGACAGCAGTGCACAGGGGGAGTTAGGCGTAGCATCACAACTGGCCGGAAGAAGCAGGGTGGTCGCTGCAGGCAGAAGGCAGGCAACCGTTCCCCAGAACAACAAGATGACGGAAATTGCCAGTACAACTGTTAGCCTGACCACCACCATCATGATCAGGCACATGGCAGCAAAGCACCCGACTTTGTGGGATGTACAGCTGAGTCCAGGAGCAGTGTCTGTGGGTGACACCGCTGCATCTTCCACTGTTGTGCGTGCAAGTCAATCCCCTGTCCATACTGCATGCGAACATGCCTCCTGTCCTTCACCTGTAGTTGCACAAGCAGAAATAGCACCATCATCAACCACGTCCTCGTCCCAGCGCAGCGTTCAGTTATCCATACACCAATCTTTGGAACGCAGGCGCAAATACACTGCCAACGCCCCACATGCCACAGTTCTAAATGCACAGATTTTGCGACTGCTTTCGCTGGAAATGTTGCCTTTTAGGTTAGTGGAGACAGAAGCATTCTGCAACCTGATGGTGGCGGCTGTCCCACATTACTCGGTCCCCAGCCACTATTTTTCCCGGTGTGCCGTCCCTGCATTACATAAGCACGTGTCACAAAACATCATTCGTGCCCTTAACAACGCAGTTTCAGGCAAAGTCCACCTAACCACGGACATGTGGACAAGTGCTTGTGGACAGGGCCGGTACATCTCGCTGACGGCACACTGGGTTAATATTCTGGAAGCCGGGACCCAGTCTGAGCTTGGGTTGGAACACGTCCTTCTGACACCAAGGATCGCATGCCCAAACTTAGTCAGGGTTTCACCCACAGTGTACAGCTCCGGAACGTCATGCTCCTCAGCCTCCTCCTCCTCCTCCACTTCACCCTCCACACCAGTCCCAAGCTGGAAGCACTGCAGCACTGCCTCGGCTAAGCGGCAACAGGCTGTGCTGAAGCTAATATGCGTAGGTGACAAACCCCACAATGCTGAAGAGTTTTGGACAGCTCTAAAACAGCAGGCAGATCACTAGCTCACACCGCTGAACCTGAACCTACAGCCAGGCATGGTCATGTGTGACAATGGCTAGAAACTTGTGGAGGCTCTGAGGCGAGCTGACACATGTTCCATGCGTGGCCCATGTGCTCAACCTCGTGGTTCAGCAGTTTCTTAAATCCTACCTGGAGCTGTCGGATCTGCTCGTCAAAGTACGCCGCCTGTGTGCCCATTTAGAAAGTCACCTACTGGTTCTGCCGCCCTTGCCGGCTTTCAGCAGCGTTTGCAGATTCCGGCTCACAGACTGGTGTGTGATGTCCCCACATGTTGGAATTCCACACTGCACATGTTGGTCAGGATTTGTGAGCAGAAGAGGGCAGTTGTTGAGTACCAGCATCAACTAGGCCGTCGGTATACGGTTCAAACTCCACACATAAGACCTCCGGAGTGGACATGGATGTCCGACATATGTACCATCCTCCAAAACTTTGAGGACTCCACCAAGATGGTGAGCGACGATGACGCCATCATTAGAGTCACCATCCCGCTTCTCTGTCTTCTAAAACGCTCTCTGCTCAAAATCAAAGACGATGCATTGCAGGGGAGCACGATGAGTTGCAGCAAGAAACCGTACTGGGTCATTAAACACAGCCCAGCCTCATCTCATCCCAACGTGCATTGAAGGACTATGACGAGAAAGAGAATGAAGAAATAGAGCTACTATCATTGACGGTAATACATGCACAACCGTCAGACCGTCGGTTCAGCGTGGATGGCCAGAAGACAGGGAAGAGGAGGAGGAGGATGTTGAGGCCAGCATGGTCAGTCATGCTGTTGGTGAGTTCCCTGAAGTCTTGCCTGATAACAGTCTGGCGCACATGGCTGACTTTATGTTACGCTGCCTGTCTCGTGACCCTCACGTTATCAACATCTTGGCGGACACTGATTACTGGTTGGTGACACTTTTAGACCCATGCTACAAGGAGAACTTTATTTCTCTTATTCCCAAGGCGGAGAGGTCTACAAAAATGCTGCAGTACCAGAAGGCCATAGTCGCTGAATTAGTCAAAAAATTCCCTTCTGAAAACGCTAGAGGCAGAGCTCACGATTCGGTGGACAACCAAGGCGACCGTCCGAGAGAAGCACAAGTCCAATCTAGCAGAGGTAGGGGAACGCTCTCAAATATCTGGGACACTTTTCTCAGCACTTCCCGTACCACAGGCCCTGAGGTGCGGGGTAGTGTCACAAGGACTGCAAAGTTTGCGAAGATGCTGAGGGAGTACCTTGCCGATTGTGCAAAAGTGCTCCTTGACTCCTCTGTGCCTTATAATTATTGGGTATCCAAGCTGGACACGTGGCAGGAATTGTCTCTCTATGCCTTGGAAGTCCTGGCCTGCTCTGCTGCTAGCGTTTTGTCAGAGCGTGTTTTTAGTGCCGCCGGTGGAATCATTACTGATAAATGCACCCACCTGTCAACTGAAAATGCTGACAGGCTGACTCTGATCAAGATGAACAAGGTTTGGATTGGGCCTGACTTCACTACACCACCACCAAATGATAGCGGAATTTAAATTTTGTGCCGGTAGATTGCCATTCAGTTCCGCACACCCACACACATAGGTACACACTTCATGACTTTGGCTACTTGCTGTACTGCTCCTCCTTTTACTCATCCACCACCATCATATGATCAGTGCGACCGTGGTTCATGATGCCACGAAAACATAATTTTTTTTACTTCATATTTATGATGATGATGACCCTAACTGTTCAAAAGTTAGGCAGTAGTTTCATGTATACCCCCAGGGGTAAATGTTTTAGTCTATGCTTACAGAATGGGCATTACAAGTACAGGAGACCCGCTCCTTTGTATTGGGAACAATATTTAGAGGCTCTCCCCATGCTTCTTTCCAGTAGCATTGAAGTGCCTCACAATTTTTGGCAGCCCTGCCTAGGGCAATACTACAAAAGACCCACTTCCTTATAATGGGCACAATTTTTAAAGAGGCTCTCATGCACGTCTCTTTCCAGGGGCATTGGGGTGCCTCCCAATTTTTGGCTGCCCTGCCAAAGGGCAATACTACAAAAGACCCACTTCCTTAAAATGGGCACATTATTTAAAGAGGCCTTCATGTACGTCTCTTCCCAGGGGCATGGGAGTACCACATAATTTTTTTTTTTTAATCTTTCATGTAATCCAAAAAACTAACGTACACCAACTCTGTCTCACAGGTGGGTATGAGCCCTTCATATTTTCTCCATGAAAATCCATTTTGGTTTCATTCTGTAACGTTTTCTTGACAGTCCGTAAAAGTGGCGTAATAGTCTGACAACATTGTTCACAGCAGTGACCTTGGAGTCTGAAATTCTTACAGGTGTCTTCCCCATGCTGTTCCCATGTCATTTCAGCACTGTTCTGATACTTTTGTGACATTTTTAGGGTTTATCCATGCTGCCAGGGGTCATGCCAGAAAAATACTCGGGTCTCCCATAGGATAACATTGGGCTCGGTGCTCGGGCCGAGTAAACGAATATCTTGGGATGCTTGGCCCGAGCTTCGAGCACCCGAGCATTTTAGAACTCGCTCATCTCAACTCAGGACCCGAAGGGAATGGAAGGACTGTGTTATCCTGGGCTGTCTCAACTTTAACCCAGCAACCCAACAGTGGAAGGCAGAGAAAGGAGTATGGCACATGTATGGATTCTCGCTTCCACCCAGCGCCCCAACAATGGATGGCCGAGGAAGGAGCATGCCAGGGGCCACACCGGACCCACTTTTCTTCATTTAATGATGAAAAATTAGAGAGAGTAAAAATGGTTGTGTGTCTCCTACGACACTGAGCAAAAAACTGGGGAGGCAGTGCCTGCTCCAGGGGTGTATACTGCAGAGGAGGAGCCACTGTTACTCTTTTGCAGATCTGCTTAGTGTCGCTTCCTAGTGGACAGCAGCATAACACCCACGGTCCTGTGACCCCCAGTGAGGCGAAGGAGAAAAACTCTTTGAGTGAAATATCATTATTGACCTAATTTGATTTCTTTAGAAACTCTATGGTAGACTCCTGAGGAATCTGAGTTAAACTAAGCAGAGAGTCAAGAGAGAAGAGACACTGCAAGGATAGGCGCACACAAAATAATGTGAGAAAGTGGTTATTATTTATTCAATTTTTTCTCTTTTGCTTTGACATAGTGATAAGGTGGGGTCAAACAGACAATTCTAAAAACATTTAAAACGAGTTACGATGACTCGGTAGCATGTCACTATCACATACCTGAGTGAAGGTAGCTCAGGAAAGAAGGGTTAAAGCAGGTATGCATATAGGTGTGCCAATTAATAATATATGATCAATATACATTCAGACAGTGTGATAGTATGAATGGTAACCACCAGGTGGCTGGAGTACCAGCCAAATTACCTGAATATATGGTGATATGGTCAAAAACTTTCATACATGGATAAAATTCACTGTCAGCATGAAATGGGGTTGCCAAAATTACAGACCCAAAATACCCTGTGTGGATGATGTCATATAGATAAAGTGGATAATTAGAACTCAAGTATATTATTCCTCAACAGTTTGTACAATAATCAACAGATCTTTGATACGGTATTAAAACAGAGCAAATACCCTGTGTAGATGATATCATATAGATAAAGTGGATAATTAGAACTCAAGTATATTATTCCTCAACAGTTTGTACAATAATCAACAGATCTTTGATACGGTATTGAAACAGAGGAAAGATATATCAGAGTGTATTATCAAATTAAAGGGTCCAAAACACCTGGACACCCTGAGGCAGTGCAGAGCCAGGCTAATTAGCAGGCTGGCTACTGGCAGATAAGAAAACACAAGGATCCAGTCAAGAGGTTAAACATTGTCAGAAATTAACATGAGAAAAAAAAAGGACAAAATCCATGTAATGACAAGTGTATCCCTGTAGAGCACTATATAGTACAAATCCAGTAAACACGTACAATCAGAAATCCAACATCTATGATAACAGTGATACAGGAATACACAGTAAAAACATATAAGTGCAATATAACCCTCAGTATATGACTATAAGTCAGCAGCACAGTGCTGTCAAAAGTAGAGATGAGCGATGTTCGATTCGAAATGTTCGCCAATCTCAGATTCGACCTGTTTTGGGCTGTGTTCGAGTGATTCGTCGAACAATTTGCATCAAATTTGGAAGTTCTAGGTTATGTTCGAAAATGATTCGACTCTCCCAGCATATATACAGGCTCCCCCCGTAGGTATACAGGCTGCCCCAGCATATATACAGGCTCCCCCCGTAAATATACAGGCAGAGCGGTCGGTCACGTGGTGCCGCTCATTTGCTATTCATGATATGCACTGCATCCTCCCGCCCATCAGCGGGGGGATGCAGTGCATATCCCGTAATAGAGGCTCCCCCTGTATGTATACAGGCTCCCCCAGCACTTATACAGGCTCCCCCCGTATGTATACAGGTTCCCCCAGCACTTATACAGGCTCACCCCGTATGTATACATGCTCCCCCAGCACTTATACAGGCTCTTCCCGTATGTATACAGGCTCCCCCAGCACTTATACAGGCTCTTCCCGTATGTATACAGGCCCCCCCTCACAGTATGCCCCTGCAAGTGCGGCACAGCGCACATACTATACCTTAATCAGCTGTCACCCGGTCTCCATCCGAACGCTCCTGATTCTGGCTGAAGCTTCTCCTCCTGCTTTTGGCCGCCAGGGCTCGTCGCGATGACGTCACCGTGACCCCGGCTGCTCACGTGACGGGAGGAGAAGATGCAAGCAGAGCCAGGAGCGTTCGGAACCACACTGGGAGTTTAGGTCTGAGGATATTATACCTGCGTATTCCAGCCTGGAGAAGTGGAATTCAGACCCCCATCCTGGGCATGCGTAGTGACAGGAGGGGCCCGACGTGTGTCGCCGGGAGGGCTTCGCCAGGGGCTGAGAGTAGCAAGGGAACCAGATGGCTCAATGGTGTTAATCCAGGAATTTGGGAAATGTGATGGTATTTTGGCTGCGGGTTCAAGATTGGGGAAAATTTTTATACTAAACATTTTCAAAAGTAAATTGTTTTTTAGTTTTTAATTGTTTATATTTATTAAAATTGATGATTTTTAAGTACATTTTAATTTTTTAGATGTTTTAAAACAAGTGTGATAATCGTGCATCTTTTAAGTCAGGGTATAACCTGATGGCTTTTATTTGTTAACAAGTGAGTGACAGGAGAGACTTGGAACTTGTTTTTGCGATGTGACTGTAACCTCATGGCCCTGATCAAGTAGCTGTAGCTACGAAATGCGTCGGCACCATTAAAGGACTTGAAAGTTACCTGGATTGTCTCTCGTTGGTTGGCTCGGTCTGAAACCCTGTTTCCTACTAAACATCTCCCAAGAAGATGTCATGATGGCAGAGGCACAGTCACCATTTAGAAACAATAGTGCTGGGAATTGCTTCAGCAAAACAGAGAATGTACAGTCTGGAAGTCCTTGAGGAGTCTAAGGGTACCTTTACATGCCGCAATTTTTGTTGGCGATAGGAAGCAATCTAACGTGCGCGTGCACGTTTTTCATGGTTGCCTCAGATTGCCGATGGCGCTTTTACACGCCGCAATTTTGCCCTCAACCTAAGGTGATGTGTCGCCCTGGAATTCGCCTACCCCACAGCGGTACCAATCCGGTGGAGTTCCTTCGCAGCTTCACACGCCACAATCCCCAAAGGAATGTGGGTGTACATGTTCAGCACCGCAAGAACACAGACGTGGCAGACTGGTGTATACCACGCCCCAAACACACTGATTAGACAATGCAATAGCGTTATGATTGGGCAGCCTGCGCTGGAAGGCTAGCTAATACATGACACCATTGCCATTGTGTGGTGATGAATGGACAGCTGTTCAAATATGGCGCGGTGTTAAGTGCTAGCCAATGGAAACACAGTAGCCACCACCAATCATCGCTGATGGGGCGTGGACTCCAGCACGCTGTGGCACGCCTGCGGGAAATCAATAGGCGACGCAGATTTCATCACTATCACTCGTTCACACGCCAAAAGACGGGAATGTCGCCTTCATGATTGCCTCTGATTTTGGAGCAGTGCTGTGAAATTTGAACCAGGTGACAACTTTTTTATCGCCGCCAAATTCCCAAATTACACGCCGCAACTGTGAGGCAATTTGACGGCGATGGTGCCGGGGCGACATGTCACCGGTCAGATTCCTCGCCGCGGTTGCAGGGTGTAACGGTACCCTAAGAGTGGCTGGTCCAACTCGATTGTCTTGATGATGAAACCTGATAGTGAGTAGAGATTCTGTAATGACTATCAGATGGTGAATGAGGTCTCCAAGTTTAACGTGTATCTGATGCCTAATATCGATGAGCTGATTTAGAGGCTTGAGCCAGCACAAAAGGGTATTGACAAATCCCCATGTCTCAATATGCCAAAGAGAAGACTGCCTTCACTATGTCTGATGGGTGCTTCCTGTCACATCGCCATTGGACTTGGTGGCTGGTGTTCCTGCCTCGGCCACTGGGAGGAGCCGGTTTCCTTCGGCTGATGGCGCCAGTGATAGGAGGGCCTTGTCCTCATATGGACCTGCTCCTGCGACGTCTGCCTCTGTCGCTGAGCGCCGCCATGTTTCTCCTTTGGGTGGTGTTGGTAGCAGAGGAGCGGGCCCTGCAGAGCTGTCTGTTAGGCGCAGCCTTCGTTCTGCTGTCAGAAGTGGAGTGGGCGGAGCCAGTCGTGCATCACCATCTGGCCTGGTTCTAGGGGCAGTCCGGATGAGATCATCAGGCTGTGGGCTCCAGCCTATGGGAGGTAGCCGCGCCCTTCAAGTACATTGGAGCCTGGCTTGCAGGCCGCCAGATATAGTTTTGGTTCCCCAGTGATAGTGTGTGTTTAGTTTCGTGTCTGACCTTGCCTGGATTTCTGACTCTGCCTATTGATTTTGTACCTCAGCTGCCCTCTTGGTTTTTGCCCTTGACCTTTGCCTGGATTTTTGACTCTGCTACTGCCTGATGATTTTGTACCTTCGCTGCCCTCTCGGTTTTGACTCGGACATCTGACTTCGTTTTTCGGGTCTTGATTTTTCCCTGGCGACCTCCCCGCTTTGTTGCTCATATAGGCAGCTACCCCCTGGGCTCCGCTGTAATTCCAGATCCCTGTATAGGGGTTAAGGGTCTCGGGGTTTCTCGGGGTGCTGCCTTACCAGCAGCTCAGCCCCACAGCGGATGTCATCACACTTCCAATACACCAAGGTGCCGTTTGGATTGTAGAGAGCCTAGTCACCTTCCAGAGCACCATGTATTGGATCCTTGCTCCCCACAAGGACTATGCTGCAGCTTACCTAGACAACAATGTGATTTTCACCTCAGATTTGGGAAGTCATCTGCAGATAATCCAGGCAGTATTGGATGCGCTGAGGGAGGCGGGGCATATCATAAACCCAAAAAGTGCAGAAGGAGGAGGCCAAATACTTGCACTATTTTATCAGTATGGGCAAAATCAGGCTGCAAGTGAACAAATTAGAGTTAATCGAAATTTGACTACAACAGTTCTCCAAGAAGAAAGTTAGGGCATTTCTGGGAATTGTGGGATGCTATCATCTGTTTATCCCAAAATTGGCCATGATAGCTGTACCCCTGACTGTCTTAAGGGCACAAAATCATTGATGGCCAAATGGATTTCTGAAGCAGAGACATTAATCCATGAGTTGAAGCTAGCCCCATGTAAACAACCAGTCTTGGTGGCACCCAACTTCAATAATGAGTTTGTAATCCAGACTGAGGCTTCAGAGGTTGGGAGCCGTATTGTTGCAGGAAATAAATGTTGAGGAACATTCAGTCCTATACCTAAATAGAAAATTCTCCTGTGGAAAAAACAATGCCATCGTGGAGAAGAGTGCTTGGCAATCAAATGGGCAATTAACACTTTAAAGTACTAACTGGCAAGCTAAAAGTTCAGGTTAGTGTCAGACCATGCGCCCTTGAGAAGGATGATAGAAAGGAAGTGGAAGAATTCCCAGGTCATTGAGTAGTTTCTTGTGCTCTAGGACTTCAGCTTTCATGTGGTGCCAAGGCCCGGAAATGTACATGGTAACACAAATGTCCTGACAAGACACTCCTGTGTAGTGACTGAATGCGCCAAACCAATCTGCAGCATGCTATGTGGTGACAGGGTTAAATGGCCATGATAAGGGATGATTTTTATGTGAACAGTCAAAGAGATGGGTGGGATGGCTGTTCACATATTGCCACCCTAGGGTGTGGTCCAGTAGGTAAAATGAAGGCCTCTGCTTTCATTCATGGTTTAGTGTCTGGAGGTGAAGAGATCTCCAGAATGGTACTCTGTTTGTCAGAAGAGCTGATCCCTGTACCTGATCAGGTAGATTAAACAGCTATATAGACTTGTTATTTAGATATTTGTACCTTGTGCCAGAAAAGCCATTCTTTGAGTTTATTCCTGTGGAGCAGTTGATGAGGATTAAATAAACGAGCCGGAGATTTAAATAGACAAAATTCCTGTGACTACCTCAATTGGCATGCATGTGAGTTGCAACAATGGTTCAGAGACACACTATGTGAGACGCAAGCGAGATGCACTCATGAGTCTCGCATTACTCACCCGGAATGGCCCCTGCCTCTCTGGATGGGAGTGTGGAGCTGCATAGAAACACATGCATCTCGCATAGTGTGTTTCTGCTCTTACACTGTATATGATAATATCAAAAAAGGACTGTAACATTTTTAAAGTTTAAATGAAATTTTGCTGGAAAAAATGCAGGATTCAGTGACATATTTAAAGACATTTACACTTGCATAAAGTATGGGAACATCTGCCTCAACAGAACTCCTTGCCTAGAGAAGAGAGAATGAAGGATGAAACAGTCCAAAGGAGAATGCCATCCGTAACCATTTTATCACCATGGTAACCAGCTTTCAAGCAATTTCCACTGTACTAAGATCTACTGTAAAACTCATAAGTACATTTAAAGACCTACGAGCATCCTCAGCTAAAAGTATATATTACATTTTTAATAAGAATTGAATTATTAATGACTTTTAAGTGTAGTACACTGGCACTCATCAGAGACACACTATTGATCAGATCTCTCGGAATTGCACCACATTCAACATTGACGTTGTTATACATCCTGTATCTCAGACGAAATCCATTAATGCAATGCAGCACTCTCCATTTTATACAAGAAGTGTATGGAACCATTGTTCAAAAAGTTAATAGATAATCTATAATTATATTTGATATCTTATACTTAGCAATTACTTTATTAAATTTAACTTTGAATGTGACTGCAGCACACAGCTGAATTTTATTTATACAATAATATATGGTAAAAGGGTTTCAAATTGGTGTCCACCTTTGGCATTTCTTTGTTGTTTGAAGGACTTCCCCACCCTCAGGGTTGGACTGGCCTGCCAAGGCCCCCTCCAGTAACATTGCCGCTAGAGCCCAATATTCATATGCACTGAAATATTATATTAGCCTCATTCACAAATATATCAGTGCTTCTATATAATATTAAACTGTTTGTAAATATAATGATCACGTGCTTCCTTTGTCTGTAAATACTGACGCAATTGTATTGGTCCAATTGAGGTAGATTCACAAAGCTGCAGGTTAAGGCGGACTGAATGAAAAACAAGAATCCAAGGGATCAATTGGTACATGATTAAGTCAACAATGCGACTCAAATACAACATTTACCAAAAGGAGAGCAGAGTCATAACGTATCCCATGAAGGGCTAGTTATATTAACAGTCCAAGAGATGATATATGCAAGTACCGTATTTATTGCTGTGACACCATCATTTGACCATTACAAATGTGGCACCCCAAGGGTTAATATGCCACAGAAACAACACAGGTTTAATCCCCACACAACACTACACTAGAAAGTGGGAGGAGCTTAGCTGGCACCTGCACTAGTGGGAGGAGCCCAAGTTGTTTACCTCAGAGCAGAAGTGACAGTTAGTTCAGTTCAGAGGAGAGTTGAGTCTGGAGCAGGAGCAGAGCCAAGTGTCAGTGGAGGTCCTGAGAGGTCTGAGGAAAGGAGACAGAGGAACAGAGGAACATACCCGGGATAAAGAGTTACCCCAAAAGCTTGACCCCAGGGAGGCGCTCAAGACGGATACCGGATCCGAGGCTGTGCCTGAGACAGACAGGACAGTAAACACCGGCATAGTGAAGGTCCACCATCTTCACCACACCATAGCAAAGCAACACGAAGGAGTCAGTGACACAGAGGACTCAAGTTGCCCAGCATATTGGTACCCGTGAGCAGAGACAGGGCCAGCAGCATAGCTACAAGCAGCAGCAGGGCCACACACAGCGTTTAAGTAGGAAGCCAAGGACCCGGTCAGGGTGAGAGCAACCTGGTACAGACTCCGTGGACAATACTGTGTAATACCATCTGCCAGTAAAGACTTGAAGAACAACAGAAACCGTGAGTGTGTGTGTCATCCTTATGCTGAAGCCCCACTTGCCCTCATAGACTGCTATTGCTTCTACTCTTATCATCTCTATTGCTACCCCTACTCTCCTGCAGCATCAATAACATCCTCACAGACTTTAACTACCTCTACCACTGCCCCTGGGAACCCAGTTCTGCCCACAGGAACTATTCCATCCAAGCTGCTAACCCATCATCCCCGGAGGTTCTGCAGCAGCGGCGGCCCCATTACTGGCCGCATATAGTGGGTGGCGTCACGAGTGACAAATCCCCTGTAAATAATCCCCCATTTATTGTGCGGGCCCGGGACACGGTCCGGACCAGGACCGCCGTGACATCCCCCAGCAGCACCCCGGTCCGGCACCGAGTGCCCCGTCCCAGCGGGCTCCACACAAACATCACAAAGTGTATATACATTACAGACCAAAACATTCTGGTACCATGAGGGATAGACAGAGGTGGCTGACACTGAGAGCTAGTGGCACGGGTAAACAGTTAAAGTGCATGAGACAAAGTCCATGTATGATATCGTACATGCAGGCGTATATTCACAGTTATACATATTACAGGTAAAAGTTACATGTGCAAATAACATGCCGCCCTTATGCACCTAAAGTGCTGAACAGACTAGGTCCCAACCCACTCACTCATGACAACCTATGCAGTCAGGTATAACACACCAGTGTCTAGGGACAGACCTCGACACGTGTTTTAAACCTTCTTCCAGGGGACTGTGAGGGGAGTGCGGAAAGGTGCCTTAAATAGCCCCATATTACATCATTATTAAGGGCAGGTAAGATTCAGATGTGTAGCTGGGACCAGCGCATCACCAGCAAGCAGCATGCAGCATTACTTCTGGGATTAGAAATGAACTTCCGGTGACCTCACTATCACCAGAAGTGACGCGTCTATGCCCACCACGCATTTACGGTCAACCAGCCCGCACTGCACATGCGCGAGGATGCATCCGCCATGTTGCTTGAGGGCAAGGAGCAGGGCAGGCACAACAATACCCATTAATCATACTTAATGAAGTTTCCATAAATATCAGAGGAAATCTGAATAAACCCCTCAGCAAAGTCCATCGTATGGGGAGCGAGTAGTGGCAAAATAAAGGATTTCTATAAGCACAGTGGCTTCCATGCCAGGTCACTCCATCTGTACTGGACTAAACGGACCCACCTCTTGTATGCCTTGTTCCCACATAAAACAGAGGTCTGTGATTATTGCCATCACCCTCAGCTATCATCTACTCTCCTGCTAGGGGCGTACTTAGAAATTATTGTGTGCCATAGCAAAATTTTCTAATTGTTGAAAAAAAAAAAAAAATAATAATATTTGGCTGGACCACATAGAAACATATCTCACAACCTTGCAGCCCTTTCAAAGTGATTTTCTTCCTATTAAATCCTCTACATTCTCCTTTCATTGCAGCCATAAAGTATGATGCCATCAAAAGAGCGCAATAAACACTGTATGATCCCCCACAGTGAATTCCTTCACAGTATAGTGATGAGCGAGTAGTAAGAAATTCAGGTTCGCATAGATCTAACCGAATGCTTTCAACTGTTTAAGTATTTAGATCCAAGTGAGATCTCCATTGACTTGCATTGGACGAGTAATGAGTAATGAAACAGTTCAAAGTATTCAGTTAGAGCTATCTGAATCTGAATATTTCACTTTTCGCTCATCCCTACCACAGTACCCTACAAATGCTCACTATAATGACTCTACTGTACCCCCCTTCATCTACCCTGGCAATGAACGGTGACCCCAACACAGTGTGGTCTCCAACTGCAACCCCCACACTGCCCTCCATGCAGTACACATGAATGAGCCTCCACACAGTATAAGACCCCCTCTATCCCTCCAAAGAGTTTAATGGTCCCCACAAAGCCCTTCTCACTGTTTGATAGATCCCGCAAACCTTCACACTGTATAATTGCTTGTGTACAGTATGATAGCCCTCAAATAGCCTTCCAAAATAATAAAGGCTTCCTCATAGCTCTCCAAATATTATAATTGCCCCCCCACAGCCTTCCATATAGTAGAATGGGTCCCACATAGTCCTCTATTTAGTATAATGCACCCCCTTAGTCATCCATATATTATCATGCACACTCCATAACCCTCTTTATATTTTAATATATTCCCCATAGTCTTCCAATTATTATAATGCACCACTATAGTCTTCCATGTATTATAATGCAACTCCATATTCATCCATCTATATATATAATTGCCTTGTGGCCTCTGTTATCGCTCCTGCGTCTGTTTGTCACAATGTAGCACATATATGGTAATAATGCCCATATATTGTAATAGTACTCTGTGTCACTCATAGTAATAGTGCCCCCTGTGCCCACATATTGCAATAGAACTTGGTGTCTCTCATGGTAAAAGTGCCCCCTGTTCCCATATATCGTAATAGAACTCAGTGAGAGGAGCCCGGAGCTGATGTTAGCACCCCTGACTCTTGGGCCCCATAGCAGCTGTGTGGTCGTCCGCCATTGGAAGTATGTCTCTTGCCCAATCTAAATTAACTGAGGTAGAGGCAATCATAAGACACCCAGTGAAAATTATACATAGGTTCTATTAACAAGCATAGAACAGCATACCTTACTTCATAGACAGTATTCCAAAAATAGACAATAAATGAGAATCATGACTACCGGTAGTTACAATATTTATCCCTAGAGATACATTTGGTATGTTATACATATTATAAATATATTAGTAATCATCATTTTCTATATGTGATTTAGAAATGTATGATTGAAGAACACAGGATGGCGACTGCCCAAATACTGAAATCAGCAACGAGGGCTAATGTAGACAACACCATGGAGATAGTTGTGTATGCTAATATGTAGGAGGATTCTTTATTCAATATCAGCAGATGAACAGGAAAAAATATGTCTGGACGGATATCAAAATGGTAATGAAGCCCTGTTATTATTTTCTGCAAATTAGTAAATACTGGCATTTCTATTTCACTGGACTCATTCGTTGCTCTTTCCTTTATATATGCTGTGATTTACAGTGTATCAAGATGCTGAGAGTGGACTGATATTTCAGCAATAAGAAGCTATTTGACCTTACTCATAAAATGACAGACACTTTTGTGCCTAATTTGCAAAGTGATTGTTGTTTATGAATTTCTTTTGGTGCCATGCTGAAGTTAAACAAACCCATCTCGATAGCTAGCAGCCAGTTATACAGTAACACAGGCATTCATTCTTTTTTCCTGAGAATGGGGATGGATCAGGCAATACAATTGACAAGGTATTCTGTCATTCAGATCTAAATATATGTACATATATATGTATATGAATCCCCACCCGGAGCTACCACTACTGTTAATCATATCGGCGTGCACTGCTCGCCGATATGATTACTCTATGTGTACAGCAGGGAGATGCGATATCCCTGCTCTATCGCTTTTATAGCACCGCAAAACGGTGTTGCCGGTGCGCACACTGGAGGTCAGCATCTCAGTGTGATTACGACATTGTGCCGGGACTCTGCTGTGCTGTGTGTGCAGTGAAAGGTCAGTGATTCTCCCGCGCTGGACTCAGCAGGATCGTCAATGAGGTGAGTAGAGTGGGTTTTTTTTATGCAGAATTGGGACCCAGGATGGGGGACATATATACCAGGAAGAGGCCCAGGATGGAGGACATATATACCAGGAAGAGGCCCAGGATGGGGATCATATATACAAGGAAAGGGAACAGGATGGGCCACATATATACTAGGAAGGGGCCCAGGATGGAGACATATATTCAAAGAAGGGGGACATAAATATCACAAAGAGGCCCAGGAAGGGGGACATATATAACAGGAAGAGGCCCAGAATGGAGGACATATATACAAGGAAAGAGGACAGGATGGGCTACATATATACTAGAAAGGGGCCCAGGATGAGGGTCATATATACAAAGAAGGGGCACATATATACCAGGAAGGAGCCCAGGATGGGGGACATGTATACCAGTGAGGGGCCCAGGATATGGACATATATACCAAGAAAGGAGACATATATACCAGGAAGGGGCCCAGCATGGGGGACATATATATATATCAGAACAAAAAAACTGCAAAGCACTCGTTACACTGTGCGAAAGGTGCAAAGCTGTGCTGCTGGATCAACATGCAACAAAAAATCACAGCTGCACTCAGTCTAACCAACAAGTGTGTGCTGACAAGCAATAATGGTTTGAGAAAAAAATTAAAAAACATCAGTTTTTTCTAAAAAAACTCAGTACTCACTTTTTTTATTAAAAGCCGGGGCTCTTGGTACACTCATTGGCCAATGTATGCCTGCCCTCCGGCCACTTCTCGGTGGCCCTGGGGTCCGGAGGGTCCTAACGCTGACATCCCTGCCAGATCCTTGTCCGTGGACTCCCTGGTCCTTCTGACCTCATCCTGATCCCTGAGCACCTGGGGTCGGTGGGGGTGCAATCTGCAGCTGGGTGGAGCCAGCTACTCCACCTCGTCTAGTATATATCAGAACAAAAAAACTGCAAAGCACTCGTTACACTGTGCGAAAGGTGCAAAGCTGTGCTGCTGGATCAACATGCAACAAAAAATCACAGCTGCACTCAGTCTAACCAACAAGTGTGTGCTGACAAGTAATAATGGTTTGAGAAAAAAATTAAAAAACATCCGTTTTTTCTAAAAAAACTCAGTACTCAGGATGAGGTCAGAAGGACCAGGGAGTCCACGGACAAGGATCTGGCAGGGATGCAGCGTTAGGACCCTCCGGACCCCGGGGCCGCCGAGAAGTGGCCGGAGGGCAGGCATACATTGGCCAATGAGTGTACCAAGAGCCCCGGCTTTTAATAAAAAAAAGTGAGTACTGAGTTTTTTAGAAAAAACGGATGTTTTTTAATTTTTTTCTCAAACCATTATTACTTGTCAGCACACACTTGTTGGTTAGACTGAGTGCAGCTGTGATTTTTTGTTGCATGTTGATCCAGCAGCACAGCTTTGCACCTTTCGCACAGTGTAACGAGTGCTTTGCAGTTTTTTTGTTCTGATATATACTAGACGAGGTGGAGTAGCTGGCTCCACCCAGCTGCAGATTGCACCGCTACCGACCCCAGGTGCTCAGGGATCAGGATGAGGTCAGAAGGACCAGGGAGTCCACGGACAAGGATCTTGCAGGGATGTCAGCGTTAGGACCCTCCGGACCCCAGGGCCACCGAGAAGTGGCCGGAGGGCAGGCATACATTGGCCAATGAGTGTACCAAGAGCCCCGGCTTTTAATAAAAAAAAGTGAGTACTGAGTTTTTTAGAAAAAACGGATGTTTTTTAATTTTTTTCTCAAACCATTATTGCTTGTCAGCACACACTTGTTGGTTAGACTGAGTGCAGCTGTGATTTTTTGTTGCATATATATATATATATATATATATATATATATATATATATATACCAGGATGGGCACACGTATACCAGTATAAGGAACATATATACCGGGAAGGACTCAGGATTGGGACATATATATATATCCCCATCCTGGTATATATGTCCCCAGGAAGGGGGACATTGGCTACACGACTGCTGTGGGCAGCTGTTATATTGTGTGGGGACATTTTACAGTGCATGAACCATTGTTTTAAGGGAGTGGCAGACCTATCATACTGTGTAGAGGGGATATGTTGTGGCATTATATTTTATATAGTGAAGGACCTTCACTGAAGGTATAGGGGCTGTGTACTTGGGGGGATTCCAGTGACATGGTTAACTGTTATTCCAGCTATAGGGAATCTCAGGGTATTGTGACTGTCAAAACGTGAACATGGGGCACTATTATTTTCTAGGAGTAAAATGTGGACACTTTTCTAAGGCACTTGCACAGGGCATTAGTATTTTCTAGGGGGACATTTTACCATCTGGAGGGCCCAGTGGATGCTTTATTGCCATGTAAGGGGCATAGTGGTGGTATTATTATGTGGGGCATAAATGATTAGCAAAAGCTTAAATGGCATCATATTTGTATGTTACCTGCCCCTAGTGGACAATTATCCTAGGGACGGTGCAAATGCAAGACATACTCATTATATATAATTTTGCACAGAGGGAAAATTGAGTACCAAGCAGTAAAATAAAGATTTTTATTTAGAGCCTTATAAATTAAGGATAGTGTTTCATAGAAAAGAAAAAAGTTTTTACATCCAAATTAGTCCAGAGTAACAATATATTGTAACGTCATGATACAGAGTCAAAAAATAGCATTTAAGGAATCCAGAACCTGGACCCTGTACATATGCTATGCAGAAAAAACCCTTACAGTAACATGTATAGTAGGGCTGTACAACATGCCCATTAATAAAGTGACAATGCATAACATAAGATCAGAGGTTTAATCCCCCTGTGTGCAGTCTCAAAAAGTGCCTAGTGCATATGTAGCAGCAATTGGAAACAAATATGAGACAAAGTAACACACAGAGAGATCTACCTTTGATCAGTGGAGCCAGTTGATCCTGTACATCAAGAGTTAAACCAGACTACATGGAAATGAAAGAAACCAGAAAGTAGGCCCAACGTACGCTTCTCCTGCCTAGTGCAGGTTTCTTCAGGGGAAGATGAGTTTCTGGTAACACTCCAACATGTGCTGAGGCTCCTTATATGCACCCACCACGCTCACCTGCCACCTATTGCGGCGCTCAGCCCTGGACCTCCGCCAGCCCCACCACCGGAAACAGCGTCAGACACCGCGCATGCGCGGGAGCAGGGACGCATCACCATAGCTCTCGCGCATGCGCAGTCAACAACAAAGATGCTGCACACCGGCAGCCAGACATCAGAAGCCGCTGATGAGCGCACAGCGGCGGGAATGAGCAGGGGAACACAAAATATATTATCATGCAATGCACAAGTGGGAATATGTATATAGTACACAGTAATAATAATCAAAAAGTGGTTAATTCTTATTCCTTCAATGCGCAGCATGACAAAGTCCATAATCCATGATAAGCCACCAGGGGCAGTCATGAGTAATCCAGGGAATCCTCAATACTTGAAAAAAATCCTATAGTGATACAATAAAAAGGATTTTAAACATATGACCAGAACAGAGTAGGAAAAAAGAAAAGAGGAAAAAAGAAAGAAAGAAAAAGGAAAAAGAGAAAAATAAAGAAAAACAGAAACAGCACAAATCAGCAATGATGCAAAACATCAATTACAAAAAGGGGTAAATGACAAAGACTCATTTAGTCCATGCGGTGTCACGGTGTCAAGGGTGGCAATCCAACGAGCCTCGCATTGCGCGAGAATTCTCTTCAGATTACCACCCCTGACACCACTCCTGACTAAATCAATGCCACGAAACTTCAGACCTCTTGGGTCACAGTTATGTTTTTCCTTGAAGTGATGTGGGATTGTTTTTAACAAAGTGTCATCGGTCACCTGCCTAGCACCCTCAATGCCAAGCACGTGCTCCCTCACCCGAAGCTCGCGAGATGTTAGACCCACATAAATCAATGGGCAATCACACACTGCATAGTAAACAACGTGTGTCGATCCACACGTGATCCGATGTCGGATATCAAACCTCCGCGAGCCATCAGATGTGGTAAAGGTGCTGCACCGCAAGACATTGGGTCATGCCACGCAGTGACCGCATGGGAAACTGCCAGGGGTAGGACCTCCAGAGCCAAATAAATTTGGGACACGCACCACGTAATGGCTTCTAACCAACAGGTCCTTTTGGTTGCGTGCACGTCTTGCCGTCATCCGTGGATAATCAGGGAGAATGTCACCGAGAATGGGATCGGTCTTCAAAACTGACCAATGTCTGGACAGGATTTTACGCATTGTCCCCCATTCTCGGTTGTAGGTGCTGATAAACCGCACCTCCTGATTACCCTCCTTATTTTTCAGGACATATCTCAATAATTGGTCTCTAGGTGTATTCCTTAATTTTCGGTCACATGACCATACGTGACAGAAACAATTGGATGAAGTTTTTAAGGATGGTGGTACCCGCCCGATTGGCTCTGATGCGGATCAGCAATTGGGGGCATTGACAAATAAGTATAAAGATCTTTTGAGACGTCGCATCTGCGTGTGGTGGAATAGGGCTTTTCTCTGCAAATATATTGAGCAAGGCCTAATTCCTCGTGGACTCCGAGTCCAGGTTTTTCCATCCTATGATGTAACGGATGAAAGTTTCAAGGGGAAGTGGGAATCCCTGGCCGATACATGTTCTAAGGGTTTCCTGGAACTCCTCAGGGATCAGAACAGCGCCTCCTTTGAGACTATGGAGTCTGAATTGGAGGACCTGGAGAAGCAGATTGTGGCTAAATCCTCTGTACCTTTCGTGGAAAGAGTTAATGAGGATATGGAAAAAGAGATCATGAAAAAGAGGTGAGAGACCTGAAACTTAAGAAGTTGAACCGTGACCATCAAGACTCACTTAACCAAAGAGTCTATAAGTGGAAAGGGAAAGGTAAAGGTGGTAAAGGAAAAAACCCAAAACAACCACCCAAAGAAAATCCAAAATCACCAACCTTACCACGTACACCGTCACTGGTTTCAATAAGTTCCATTGATGAAAGCTCGGTTGGGGGCTCCGATGGTGCCTCCGAGTCTGATGGAGGTCGTGGTGTGATGTCAACCAGGAGTGGACGTGCTTTGTTGCCTCCTGAACCTCGTTCCCCATCTCGAAAAAGGGGTAATTGATTACAGGTAATTAACCTTTCACACCACACCCTATCTGGGGCCCATCTTGAGGCTTTGTCAATGGGACTTAGTTTCTCACCTTCAAACCATTTTGATTTCTTTTCAGCTATGTAGGACACCTATCTTTTCTCTAGAAAATTGATCTTTAAAAGGATCTTCCACAGGAAATATGACACTCCTACTCCTACCCAATTGACTCCAGTCGAAAGAGAGGCCCTGGCGACCCTGGAGGAATTGTTCCAGGAGGAACTAACCATTTCAACAGGTGGGTTCCCCAAAGGACTGTTACCGAAGTCCACGAAATTCTCGCCCTTGTCGTCATGCCCGGCTGTCGAGATATTCTTGAGATTGGTCATCAATGATCTCAGGCAGATCCGGCGCTTGTGGGGTGGTGACAACCTCACCAGGCAGCAGAGATTAGCTCTGAATGAGTTACGGGAGCTTGGTGACGTTGTCATCAAGCCCACCGATAAGGGCGGGAGTATTGTCATATGGCCAGTGCCGATGTTTGAGAGAGAAGCCCTTAGACAACTGAGAATCAGGGAAACCTATTCTAGGTTGACGTATTGCCCCTTTCCGCCTTTACCACTGAACTCAGACTAATCTTAGGACAAGCAGTGGAACAGGGCATTCTTAGTAAAAAAGAGTCTGACGCTCTCCTGGTTAAATATCCTCGGATACCCACCTTTTACCTGCTCCAATAGGTCCATAAGGATGCCCTCACTCCTCCGGGGTGTCTGATCGTGCCTGGTATTGATGGCTTATGTGACCCTATTTGTAGGTTCATTGACTATTTTCTAAAGCCACTAATGGAAACATTGCCATTGTACCTTAAAGACACGACGGACGCCCTAAACAGGATTGGGGGCATCTTTTTGGACCATGACATGTTGATCACCACGGTTGACGTGGAATCCTTGTATACATGCATTGACCACAAGGATGGCCTTCGTGCTGTTCATTTCTATCTGGAGGTTGGAGGTCGGGGTGGCGCAATGGGTGATTTAATTCTTGATTTGCTTCGTTATGCCCTGACACACAATTTTTTTGTCTTTCGGGACCTTTACTATCTGCAGAGGCGGGGCACTGCGATGGGCACGGCCTGCGCGCCTTCATACGCCAATTTATTCCTGGGCTACTGGGAATGGGAGATCTTTGGTGATGGAGGCGTGCGGGACTGCGCACATGCGCAGTGCTGGCTCCGATACATAGACGACATCCTGATTGTGTGGCAGGGCACAACGGAGCATTTTGGATTATTTATGGAGCAGCTCAACCACAATCCCTATAACATCAAGCTAACACATAAAGTTGGTATTGATAAAATTGACTTTCTAGATGTTGAGATTGTGGTTGATGAACACCATGTGGTGCAAACCGATGTTTTTAGAAAACCTACATCGGTGAACGCACTTGTACACGCGTCTTCTGCTCATCACCCTTCTACCGTTCGCGCCATCCCGACTGGCCAATTCCTCCATATGAGGCGGATATGCTCAACAGATGATAGATTCAAACAGAAGGCCACAGATCTCAAGGCCCGTTTCAAAGATAGGAGCTACAGTGGTAGGGCAGTAAAGGGTGGGTATCAGAGAGCCAGGAATACACCTAGAGACCAATTATTGAGATATGTCCCGAAAAATAAGGAGGGTAATCAGGAGGTGCGGTTTATCAACACCTACAACCGAAAATGGGGGACAATGCGTAAAATCCTGTCCAGACATTGGTCAGTTTTGAAGACCGATCCCATTCTCGGTGACATTCTCCCTGATTATCCACAGATGATGGCAAGACGTGCACGCAACCTAAAGGACCTGTTGGTTAGAAGCCATTACGTGGTGCGTGTCCCAAATTTATTTGGCTCTGGAGGTCCTACCCCTGGCAGTTTCCCATGTGGTCACTGCGTAGCATGTCCCAATGTCTTGCGGTGCAGCACCTTTACCACATCTGATGGCTCGCGGAGGTTTAATATCCGACATCGGATCACGTGTGGATCGACACACGTTGTTTACTATGCAGTGTGTGATTGCCCATTGATTTATGTGGGTCTAACATCTCGCAAGCTTCGGGTGAGGGAGCACGTGCTTGGCATTGAGGGTGCTAGGCAGGTGACCGATGACACTTTGCTAAAAACAATCCCACGTCACTTCAAGGAAAAACATAATTGTGACCCTAGAGGTCTGAAGTTTCGTGGCATTGATTTAGTCAGGGGTGGTGTCAGGGGTGGTATTTTGTGTTCCCCTGCTCGTTCCCGCCGCTGTGCGCTTATCAGCGGCTTCTGATATCTGGCCGCCGGTGTGCAGCGTCTTTGTTGTTGACTGTGCATGCGCGGGACCTTTGTTGACGCATCCCCGCTCCCTCACATGCGCGGTCTCTGACGCTGTTTCCGGCAGGGGGGCTGGCGGAAGTCCGGGGCTGAGCGCCGCAATAGGCGGCAGGTGAGCGTGGTGGGCGGTCTGGGTGCATATAAGGAGCCTCAGCACATGTTGGAGTGTTACCAGAACCTCATCTTCCCCTGTAGAAACCTGCACTAGGTGAAATGTACGTTGGGCCTCCTTTCTGGTTTCTTTCATTTCCATGTAGTCTGGATTAACTCTTGATGTACAGGATCAACTGGCTCCACTGATCAAAGGTAGATCTCTCTGTGTGTTACTTGTCTCATATTTGTTTACAATTGCTGCTACATATGCACTAGGCACTTTTTGAGACTGCACACAGGGGGATTAAACCTCTGATCTTATGTTATGCATTGGTCACTTTATTAATGGGCATGTTGTACAGCCCTACTATACATGTTACTGTAAGGGTTTTTTCTGCATAGTATATGTACAGGGTCCAGTTTCTGGATTCCTTAAATGCTATTTTTTAACTCTGTATCATGACATTACAATATATTGTTACTCTGGACTAATTTGGATGTAAAAACTTTTTTCTTTTCTATGAAACACTATCCTTAATTTATAAGGCTCTAAATAAAAAGCTTTATTTTACTGCTTGGTACTCAATTTTCCCTCTGTGCAAAATTATGTGGGGCATAGTGGTGTATTATTTGGGGGGGGCACATTGGTTTCATTATTATGTGTGGGACACACTGTTAGCATTATTATGTGGGGGCACAGTGGGGGCACAGTAGTGGCATTATTATGTGGGGGGCACAGTGGTGACTTTATGTGGTGGGCATTATCATGTGAGAGGCACAGTGGCATAATTATGTCAGAGCACTATGATGGCATTATGTAAGAGGCACAGTGGTGGCATTATGTGTGGTCACAGTGGTGGCATTATGTGGGGTGTACAGTGGTGGCATTATTATGTAGAGGGCAGAGTGTTGACATTATGTGGGGGGTATAGTGGTAGCATTAATATGTGGGGGGCACAGTGGTTGCATTTGGCTCGCTCAGGGTAAGGGGACTCGGGTGTCTGGGCCTCTGCTGCTGTTGGGTTGTCACTGGTGGCTTGCCCAGACCCATGGCCCCGGTGGTCTGCTTTTAAAAAGGGGTAGTTGAAATGGGAGAAATGGAGTTTATAAAGTTCACGTGACGCCACCCAGACCTCCGGAGGGCGGTGGTATAGCGGCCAAGATGGTACAGCTCCCTGCAGGTGGAGCTGACCATCCGGGGCAGGGATGCACCGGTGGTAATGGAAGTGCTGATGATGAATGGAGCAGGGAGTTGGCCGGGCAGCTGGAAGACAGAACAGTCTCTGGGGCTGACAGGGACGCAGATAAGGAACTGACACACACACCGCTGGTTGTTCTTTTACCTTTTACTGGTGTAGTTGTAGGTAGACGTCCAGACCACTGCCGGGTGTTTGGGATGCACTTCTGGGTCTCCATACCGAGTGGGTATAAGGCCTCATTGTTGCTTTCCCTGTGTGTGTGAAGCTCCCGCCTATGTAGAACTTGGCTGGCCTCCTCTGCTCTCTCTGTTTACCTGTGCTGTCATTGGAATACCCTCGCTCGACTACAACTGCTTCTCGGTGCCTGGCTCACTGGTATGTGACTGCGCAGATGCCTGGGAGACTAGAGTCTCCAAGGTTACTGGGCCTGGTGCTCTCCAGTAGACGCGGACTCCAGTGTCTGGTGTGTTGCTCGGGGGTGAACCTAACGCTGGCTCCTCGGTCCCCACTGTCCTTTCTCTTCTCCTTGCCTTCCGTTCCCACTCTTGGGCCTTGCAGGACTAATCGGAGGCAGTTCAGGGTAACTGGCTTGGGCCTAACGCAGCACCGACCACCAGTACGTCTTCACAGCTCTTGTAGCGTCTGCACACTCTAACTAACTCTGCCCCCAGCACCAGTATTTATAGGGGATCTTGCCTAAGGGCAGCAAGTGAAGCTCCCCCTACTGTGCTGGGGTGGAAAGTGTTGTCTGCGTCTGTGTATCCACTGTGGAAACCCATCCATGTTGTAGGTGAGCCTGTGGTTACCTGGGTTAGCAGGGCGCCATACATTATTATGTGGGGCAGTAAGAGGAGCCCTGTTTTAGTACTGTACAGCAGGTGCAGTAATAGAGACACATGCAGCAGCATCACAGCATTGGGTCATCAATAGGATAAGAAGTTTGTCCAGTTTGAGAATAGATGGGGAAGGGCTGGAAATGTGAGAAATCCCATGAGTCTTTGTTGTAAACTATCTAGATGGACAAGTTGTCATGTTGGTCTGGGGATCTATAATGGGGAAACATAGGGGCCTTGGATGGAGGAACATAGGGGCCCAGGATGGAGTAAAATAGGGGCCTAGGATAGTGGTACATAAGGGCCTAGGATGGGGGGCATTATTAAATAAAGGGGGCCAAGATGGGAGACATTATTACTGAATGGGGTCCAGAATGTGGAACATACATTATTGGTTTATGGTAGCAAATGGGGACATATTTACTGTAGGGGCAGATGACATTAAAACTGTTGTTATATAATTTACTGTTGAGAATGCTGTTTTCCATGAGGGGAACAAAAGGGAGGTCCTGATATTGTGTGGGATGGCACTATGTTGCTTTTTTTGTCATCCAATGTAGTGTAGAAATCTCAGGAAAGATAGGGAATGTGCTCTGGAAGTGATTAGTTATAGATAGCTGTGTTATTTTCTGTAGAGATGAGTCCTGGTTAGAAGACATGAAACAGGTCTGCACTAGATGAAGAAGAAAACAAATATGAATTAATGTCACCTAGAGACATTACTGGTGAGTATGTGAATTACCTATACACACACACTACACACTATATACAGAGCTCCTGTTTATAATGTCATTGGTGATTTCTGCATTACCTATACACTGATGCTATATACAGCGATCCTGTGTATAATGTCACTGGTGATCACTGTATTACCTGTACACTAGACACTATATATAGAGCTCCTGTGTACATTGTCACTGATAATCACTGTATTACCTGTACACTGACCCAATATACAAAGCTTTTTTAATTTTCATTATTGTGGTATTATTGGTCACTATAGGGTGGCATTATGTGATCTGGTCATGATTTGGTGGTATTTGTCCCTTGTATATGGTAATATTGGTCACTATGTGGAGGTAACATGTGGTCTTGTCATGGTGTGGTAGTATTTATACTATGTACATGGTGGTATTTGATCACTATCTGGTGGTATCATGTGCTCTGGTCATGATGTGGTGGTATTTGCTGAATAAATGAATAAAATGAATAAATAATAATAATTTGTGCCTTGTATGTGGCATTATTCGGTCACTATGTGGTGGTAATATGGGCTTTGGTCATGGTGTGGCAGTATTTGTCCCTTGTATATGGCATTATTTAATCACTATGTGGTGGTAATATGTGCTCTGATGATGATGTGGTGGTAATTTTACCTTTTATGTGGTATTACTGGTCTTAGTATAGTGATTGTGGTTGATCATTTGTTTTTTCTGATATCAATAGGGGAACATTTTTTATTTTCCACTGATATTAAATGCTTGGATGTTTCACCCCTCCTTATCTTGTGACTATTACACAGCAGCAGAGATGGACTTACAGAGGTTTTCTGAAGAAAGTAAGTAATCATCTCCTCTAAGGCCTGTGCACACATTGAGCATTTGTGAGATTTTTACCTCAGTATTTGTAAGCCAAAACCAAGAGTGGGTAAAAAAAAATGCTGAAAAAATTACCTCTGTTTGTTCCACTCCAGGTTTTGGCTTACAAATACTGGGGTAAAAATCTCACCAAATATTCAATATGTGCACATAGCCTAAGGATAAGTGATAAATTATTAATTAGTGGGGGGAGTCTGCCTGCTGAATATGCAAATTACATCCCCATTACTTGTAAAAAAAACACAAAAGAAAAAAAGATTCAGCACGGAATCCTGATTTATATATATCCTTAAAATTCCATTTTATTAGAAAAAAAAACATTGACGCGCACATATTAAAATCATCATCCTTAGAGACGGTCCTTAGTCTTAGGTTTGTTTTAATCACATTAGACTATAGCTCATGTATAGCTCGACCAGTAATCTATTTATTCCCTCAGTGTCTGCAAACGCTGTATTTGGCTTTTTCTGGATGCCCCAATGTGGATGAATAGAGCTGCAGTCAGACATCATTACCTGCCACTGCATTTTATAATAGGGATAAAAGTGCCCTACCGGGGATAAAAGTTTAACAAAAAGATAGGGGGGGACAAGAGGCGCAATAGTGCCCTTATCACTAGACACTGATTTGTGCAAAGGTGAGTAATCAAATCCACTCACCTAGTCCAGTTGTGAGACCCACAACTGGTTTGAAAGCTTGTCAGTAGTATCCTGATGGCTGCTGCTGGACTTCCACTGACCACACTCACGTGTAGATGCAACTGGATGCTTGGGGAAGAAAAGTGCACAACAGTCCGCGCTGCCAGGATCACTCACTTCAATAAATGCACGAGCAGTGGTTGCTCAAACAGATCCTTCTTTATTCCGACGCGTTTCAGTGCCCTCCTGGCACCTTCATCAGGGATACCTCCACCCCACAAAACCGATCTTATATATAGCAACATTTATAACAATGACTGGTGGGTGTTACCAGACAGGTGACGTCAAAAACTTCACCAAAACAGGGAGGGCTCTACTTTTTGGCGCAATTTATCACAAAAAGTCCATAATTTACATATAAACATGAATATAACATGACACAAATATTCTAAAAAATCCGGTTAGTAAAATCATTAAAAAACTGTAGAAAAAATCATGCAGAAACGCCTGTAAAACCGTTTGAAAAAAATATACATATGCTGGAGCAGGATAAAAAATATGTATATGTGTGTTCTCTGCCTTCCAGAGGGATAGAGCTCATGGGGCTCACGTATTCACTTCTAGAGTGTAACACACTCACTGAATTCTTTATAAACCATATCACTACACGTCATACTTTGATATCATTAATATCCGGCACCATAATGGACACATGTATTTATTTCTTCACTTCACCTTCTTTGTACACTCACACTGGATGTTCTAACAGCTTGTAGACACAAAATGTCTCTCCGCTCAAGAATCTGTTTGAACGCCCCTACTGGCGGACAAATAGATTTCACAAAGTCGGGTACCAGTCGCCTACATCACCTCAGCAACAGCATCATGCCAGATGCCATCTTGTGGATGATTAGGGGTAAAACACCTTATAATAGGAAAATAATTTTCTGTTGAATGATATTGGAGATGAATGGGATGGTAAAACTTTACATGTTCCTTTTTTGTATTTTTTCTTTGTAAAATCTGCATGGGCTCTCGTTCCTGGAGAGAATAGAACTCATTGGCTTTGCTTTGGCAATCCAATTTTATTCTGTAGCTCCACCAGCATTTAGATCTAGATCTGGAACCTCTATCACTTACTTGCCCTCTAAATCTCTTTCTTTTATATTTGTCCCTTCTATGAAGTATGTTGATTTGTTTCCTGAATACTCCTATAATAAGATGCTTTTTCTCCCTTTTTTCAATCAACTGCAAATAATCTCGTTTAATAATGTCTATTGCATCTTTTATTACACTTTTTTATATACTTCCAATTTTAACATTTATATTTATATTTCGTTTTATTTTATTTTTTTTATTCTAAAGAACAAATAAAAAATATTTTTTTAGCATTTTTTAGACTTCTATATAAATTAATCCTTCTTTTCCTGCTGCTCATCTGGAAAACAAAAAAACTGAAAATATATTTGCATGGAAGCACGGCACATATTGATAACCCATATAGTGAACCGGAGGTGGCGCAGAACACTAGAGCACACTCTAGCAGTAAATACGTGAGCCCCATGAGCTCTATCCCTCTGGAAGGCAGAGAACACACATATATATATTTTTTATCCTGCTCCAGCATATGTATATTTTTTTCAAACGGTTTTACAGGCGTTTCTGCATGATTTTTTCTACAGTTTTTTAATGATTTTACTAACCGGATTTTTTAGAATATTTGTGTCATGTTATATTCATGTTTATATGTAAACTAGCTGTAGTACCCGGCTACGCCCGGGTTAATAAATAACTGCTGTTATCTATAATAAAATAGAATTTGAATATGTCATATTAATGACCTGTAGGAAAATAGAAGCTGAGCTGTGATTGATTGCTATAGGCAGCCTAATAAATCTCCAGCCAACAGTAAACCCTCCCCCTGGCCGGGTAGTATATGTTACCTCACACATACACATAATAGACAGCTCATGTGACTGACATCTGCCTTAATTCCCTATATGGCACGTGTTGCACATTGGCTGTTTTTAATCAGATGTTTATGTTTGGAAAATAAAGATAGCACACGTATGAGGCGAGTTGTGTGAGGTGATTTGTGCACATCTGTGTCTGTCTGTGTGGTGTGTGTCCCTGGGGGATGGGTCTGTGTGGTGTGTGTCTCTGTTGTGTGTGTCTCTTTGTGGTGTGTGTGTCCCTGTGGGGTAAGTGCATGTGCCCCTATAGGGTGTGTATGTGTGTGAGCCCCTGTGTGGGGTCTGTGGTGTGTGTGTGTGTGTATCTGTGTTGTGTGTGTCTCTTTGTGGTGTGTGTGTCCCTGTGGGGTGAGTTCATGTGTCCCTATAGGGTGTGTATGTGTGTGTGTCCCTGTGGGGGGGTGTCTGTGTGGGGTGTGTGTGTCTCTGTGTTGTGTGTGTCCCTTTGTGGTGTGTGTGTGTCCCTGAGGGGTGAGTGCATATGTCCCTATAGGGTGTGTATGTGTGTGTGTCCCTGTGGGGGGGTCTGTGTGGTGTGTGTGTGTCTCTTTGTGGTGTGTGTGTCCCTGTGGGGTAAGTGCATGTGCCCCTATAGGGTGTGTATGTGTGTGTGCCCCTGTGTGGGGGTCTGTGGTGTGTGTGTGTGTATCTGTGTTGTGTGTGTCTCTTTGTGGTGTGTGTGTGTGTCCCTGTGGGGTGAGTGCATGTGTCCCTATAGGGTGTGTATGTGTGTGTGTCCCTGTGGGGGGGTGTCTGTGTGGGGTGTGTGTGTCTCTGTGTTGTGTGTGTCCCTTTGTGGTGTGTGTGTGTGTGTGTGTCCCTGAGGGGTGAGTGCATATGTCCCTATAGGGTGTGTATGTGTGTGTGTCCCTGTGGGGGGTCTGTGTGGTGTGTGTGTCTCTTTGTGGTGTGTGTGTCCCTGTGGGGTAAGTGCATGTGCCCCTATAGGGTGTGTATGTGTGTGTGCCCCTGTGTGGGGGTCTGTGGTGTGTGTGTGTGTATCTGTGTTGTGTGTATCTCTTTGTGGTGTGTGTGTGTGTCCCTGTGGGGTGAGTGCATGTGTCCCTATAGGGTGTGTATGTGTGTGTGTCACTGTGGGGGGGTGTCTGTGTGGGGTGTGTGTGTCTCTGTGTTGTGTGTGTCCCTTTGTGGTGTGTGTGTGTCCCTGAGGGGTGAGTGCATGTGTCCCTATAGGGTGTGTATGTGTGTGTCCCTGTGGGGGGGTCTGTGTGGTGTGTGTGTGTCTCTTTGTGGTGTGTGTGTCCCTGTGGGGGGACTGTGTGGTGTGTGTGTGTCTCTTTGTGGTGTGTGTTTCCCTGTGGGGTGAGTGCATGTGTCCCTATAGGGTGTGTATGTGTGTGTGTCCCTGTGGGGGGGGTCTGTGTGGTGTGTGTGTATCTCTTTGTGGTGTGTGTGTGTCTCTGTGTGGTGAGTGCATGTGTCCCTATAGGGTGTGTATGTGTGTGTGTCCCCTTGGGGGTGTGTGTCTTTGTGGTGTGTGTTTGTTCGGGTGCGTGGTGAGTATCCAATGTTGGGGCTGCACCTTAGCGACTATACACTTGCTGTTACTCTTTGTGTGCGTGTGGTGTGTATACATGTCCCTGTGTGTGGTGAATATCTCATGTTGGGGCCCCACCTTAGTGACTATATGCTGGTATGTGCTGTTAGTCTTTGGTGCTATCATTAAGTCCCTCTCATTCACAACTGTCAACTGGTAACTGTCACTTTTTCCCCATTATGTAGATAGGGGCAAAATTGTTTGGTGAATTGGAATGCGCGGGGTTAAAATTTCGCCTCACAACATAGCCTATGACGCTCCCGGGGTCCAGACGTGTGACTGTGCAAAATTTTGTCTCTATAGCTGACATCTGTCGATTTTCCTCCCACACGTTTCGTTTCCCTTTTTTCCCATTATGTAGATAGGGGCAAAATTGTTTGGTGAACTGGAACGCGCAGGGTTAAAATTTCGCCTCACAACATAGCCTATGACGCTCCCGGGGTCCAGACGTGTGACTGTGCAAAATTTTGTCTCTATAGCTGACATCTGTCGATTTTCCTCCCACACGTTTCGTTTCCCTTTTTTCCCATTATGTAGATAGGGGCAAAATTGTTTGGTGAACTGGAAGGCGCAGGGTTAAAATTTTGCCTCACAACATAGCCTATGACGCTCCCGGGGTCCATACGTGTGACTCTGCAAAAAGTTTGCGGCTGTAGCTGCGACGGTGTAGATGCCAATCCCGGATATACACACATACACACATACACACACACATACATACACACATTCAGCTTTATATATTAGATTATGGACTTTTTGTGATAAATTGCGCCAAAAAGTAGAGCCCTCCCTGTTTTGGTGACGTTTTTGACGTCACCTGTCTGGTAACACCCACCAATCATTGTTATGAATGTTGCTATATATAAGATCGGTTTTGTGGGGTGGAGGTATCCCTGATGAAGGTGCCAGGAGGGCACTGAAACTCGTCGGAATAAAGAAGGATCTGTTTGAACAACCACTGTTCGTGCATTTATTGAAGTGAGTGATCCTGGCAGCGCGGACTGTTGTACTCTTTTCTTCCCCAAGCATCCAGGGGATAAAAGTTTCACATTTTTCTCATGGTGCAGTTTCCACTGGTCGGATTCTACCATCAGGCCAGCATTCGGGATATCCGGCAGATGCCGGAGCCCTGATGCTGTGAAAGGGCCCACAGTTGTCTGTGATGAGAAGCAGAGGAGACCAGCTCACAGATAGTGGCCTTCTCTACCTCTCTTCTCTCCTGCTCTGTACTGATCTAGGTGATCGGTACACAACAGGAGAACAAGCTTACCGGGAGCTGAATGGAGGCTGAAGGCCCTTCCAGTTCCAGTCATGTGACTGATCACATGACTGAAATCAAGGTCCTAGAATCCTAGAAGAAACTGCTTCTGCTTAACTTTTGCAGCCTCCGTGCAGCTTCCAGTGCCTCCTCTCCTGCTCTGCATGGATCAAGATCATCTGAATGTGGTAATATGTGCGTGTGTGTGTCTGTATGTGCATGTGTTTGTATGTATGTATGTCTCTGTGTGTATCTATATCTGTATGTGTGTGTATTTGTATTTGTGAATATCTGTATTTGTGTAAATGTTTGTGCATGTAGCAGAGCTGTGCGTTTGTATGTGCATGAAGCAAAGCTGTGTGTGTATCTGTATGTACATATATTGTACATGTAGCAGATCTAGGTGCGTAGTGTGCATGTAGTGTCCATGTGGCACATGTGGGTGTGTATCTGTATGTGCATGTATTGTGCATGCATTAGAGCTGTGTGTATATATATGTACAGTGCCTTGTGAAAGCCCCCTTGAACTTTTCAACCTTTTGCCACATTTCAAGCTTCAAACATAAAGATATCAATTCAAATTTTTTGTGAAGAATCATCAACAAGTGGGACACAATCGTGAAGTGGAACAAAATTTATTGGATATTTTAAACTTTTTTAACAAGTAAAAAACTGAAAAGTGGGGCGTGCAATATTATTCGGCCCCTAGACTTTCAGTGCAGCAAACTCACTCCAGAAGTTCAGTGAGGATCTCTGAATGATTCAATGTTGTCCTAAATGACTGGTAATGATAAATAGAATAAACCTGTGTGTAATCAAGTCTCCATATAAAAGCATCTGCTCTGTGATAGTCTAATGGCGGGTTTACACGTTGCGATATCGTAGTACGATTTCAATGAAAAGTCACGTGATTCGATCGTTGGACCCGAGATCGTTCCTGCGTTGTATGGTGTGAACGTCCAATACGATGCAGGAACGATGTCAATGCGATATCAGGGATTCAATGAGCGTGCTATTCAATGCCCCAATATTGAAGGGAGATTGGAGTCGGATCGTGCTGTGTAAACGCACAACTACGATGCGATTTGAAACGTCACCCATTCACTCCCATGTTAAAGGATCGTTCCTGGGTTGGGGGGCGTAGACATCGCACGGACGTTGCATTCCGATATCGCAGCGTGTAAACATCCAATGCGATGCGGGAGAAACGTGCACTAATTGCGCGCTCCCGCGCCATTGATTTGCGATATTGCAACGATATTGAAGCGTGTAAACCCACCATCAGGGTTCTGTTTCAAGTGCAGAGAGCATCATGAAGACCAAAGAACACACCAGCCAGGTCCAAGATACTGTTGTGGTGAAGTTTAAAGCCAGATTTGGATACAAAAAGATTTCCCAAATTTCAAACATCTCAAGCTATGTGTATCTCAGCACTGTGCAAGCGATCATATTGAAATGTAAGGAGTATCAGACCACTGTAAATCTATCAAGACCCGGCCGTCCCTCTAAACTTTAATCTCGAACAAGGAGAAGACTGATCAGAGATGCAGCCAAAAGGCCCATGATCACTCTGGATGAACTGTAGAGATCTACAGCTGAGGTGGGAGAGTCTGTCCATAGGACAACAATCAGTCGTACACTGCACAAATCTGGCCTTTATGGAAGAGTGGCAAGAAGAAAGCCATTTCTCAAAGATATCCATAAAAAATCTCGTTTGAAGTTTGCCACAAGTCACCTGGGAGACACACCAAACATGTGGACTAAGGTGCTCTGGTCAGATGAAAGTAAAATTGAACTTTTTGGCCACTATGCACAACGATATGTTTGGTGTCAAAGCAACACAGCTCATCACTCTCCAAACACCATCCCCACTGTCAAACATGGTGGTGGCAGCATCATAGTTTGGGCCTGCTTTTCTTCAGCAGGTTCAGGGAAGATGGTTAAAATTGATAGGAAGATGGACGGAGCCAAATACAGGACCATTCTGGAAGTAAACCTGTTAGAGTCTGCAAAAGACCTAAGACTGGGACGGAGATTTATCTTCCAACAACACAATGATCCTAAACATAAAGCAAAATCTACAATGGAATGGTTGAAAAATAAACGTATCCAGGTGTTAGAATGGCCAAGTCACAGTCCAGACCTGAATCCAATCGAGAATCTGTGGAAAGAGCTGAAAACTGCTGTTCACAAACGCTCTCCATCCAACCTCACTGAGCTCAAGCTGTTTTGCAAGGAAGAATGGGTAAGAATTTCAGTGTGCAAAACTGATGGAGACATACCCCAAGCGACTTGCAGCTGTAATCGCAGCAAATGGTGGCGCTACAAAGTATTAACTCAAGGGGGCCAATTAATATTGCATGCCACAATTTTCAGTTTTTTATTTGTTAAAAAAGTTTAAAGTATGCAATAAATTTCGTTACACTTCATGATTGTGTCCCACTTGTTGATTCTTCACAAAAAAATTAGAATTTATATCTTTATGTTTGAAACCTGAAATGTGGCAAAAAGTTGAAATGTTCAAGGGGCCGAATACTTTCACAAGGCACTGTACATGTATTGTATACGTGAGCAGAGTTGTGTGTGTTTGTATGTGCATGCATTGTACATGTAGCAGAGCTGGGTATGTAGTGTCCATGTAGCAGAGCCATATGTGTATCTGTATGTGTACTGTGCATGTAGCATAGCTGCATTTGTCTGTATGTGCATTAATTAGGCATGTACCAGTGCTGTGTGTGTATCTATTTGTTCATGTAGTAGAGCTGTGTGTGTTATGTGTAGTGTGCATGTAGCAGAGCTGTATATTTAAATGTGCATGTAGCAAAGCCATTTATGTCTATGGGCATGTATGTCTATGTGTAGTGTGCATGTAGCAGAGCTGCGTGCATCTGCATGAATTGGGCATGTAACAGTGCTGTATGTGTTGTATCTGTATGTTCATGTAGTAGAGCTGTGTGTGTGTATCTGTATGTTCATGTAGTAGTGCTGTGTGTGTGTACTATGTGTAGTGTGCATGTAGTAGACCTGTGTGTCTACATGTGCGTGTAGCAGAGCCATTTATGTTTATGGGCATGTAGAAGAGCTGTGTGTGTCGTAAATAATTTGGAGGGCTGGGGCAGAGTGTAAAAGGGGCCCATAAAGACTCTTTCGCCCGGAACCCACAAAAATCTGGAGCCGGCCCTGTCCACCAATAAAAACCGTAAGTTATCACTTACCAAATCTGTGGATTTTCACCAAATAAATCACCAAATAATCCTTTTAATGCCGTAGTTGTACATCTTAGTTATGGTGTGTGCCCAGCAGCTGTGCAGGGAGCTGCGTTATAATGGGTATAACGACTAACAGGTATTTGCATACAGCTGAAGTCTATTTCCCTGGTGGGCCAAAGACAACCACAGTCGGACCTTATTTACAATCACCAAATTTTGCACAGTCACCTTATTTAACTCAGAGAATGTCATAGACTATGTTTTGAGGGGAAATTTAACCCTGTGCTTTACAATTGTTCACCAAAAAAAATTCTTATTAAGGCTAGGTTCAAACTAGCGTCAGCAAACCGCGTTTCCTGTGCCCTCTGCAATAGCGCATATCCAGTCCTTGTGAGTGGAGTCAGCAGTTACGCTATGCGTCAGGTATCCTTAGAGATGCAACACACAGGCGGCGCATAGCGTTACATGCCATTAACGCTATACGCTCAGCCTGCCAAGATCCAAGTTTTAGACGGATTCGACAGGCTGAGGGCTGACGCAGGTCTGACCCTAGCCTTACAGTTTGTATGTGTCAGACAGTAGATACTGCCTTGGCTATTTTAACAATTAGGCTAGGGTCACATTTGCGGTTCTCTTTTCAAAACTGGATCCGGTTTTGAACATTAAAAATAGTCAAAACCGGATCCGGTTCCGCAGCCATAAAAAAAAACTGGATTGCACTTATTGCAATCCGGTTACCACATCTGGTTTTGCAGCCTTCGGTAAAAATCATGCAGGCTGCATTTTCCAGAACGGTTGAAAAACCGGATCTGTTTTTTTTTTTTAAATCGGTGCCTATGGCAACCGGATGTGGTACTGCAAGATACATGAATGTACCCTGCGGTACCGGATACGGTTTTTGGTGCCACAATGTTTTCTCATTGCAGATCTGGATCCATTACTAGATCCAGATCTGCAATGTGATGCCAAATGTGATGGCACACGGTAATACTTGATCCGGTAATGGATGCGGTTACCGGATTGTGCCTTCCAAATGTCACCCCAGCCTTAGCCTGGATATTTATCAGGTGGCTTATAGCAACCAATAACAGCTCAACTTCTGATTGGTTGCTATAGGCAATGAAGGACATTCATTGAGTAACACAGCTTATGCATGTCTGTGAAACATTCAGGGAAACTTGCCTTAGGCAAAGACTTCTGGAAAATGTCTGTCAGTGAAGCAGCAGCCACATGCACCCCAAAGCGACTAAGAAAACAGTTTTGCCACACACAGCTCCCAGTATACAGCTGGAGTATGCACACAGCCCCATGTATACAGCAGGAGGCTGCACACAGCCCTCAGTATATAGCAGGAGGCTGCACACATCCCCCAGTATACAACAGGAGGCCACACAGCCCCCAGTATACACCAGGAGCCAGCACACAGCCCCCAGTGTACAGAAAAAGCCTGCATAAAGACCCCAGTATAAATCAGGAGTCCGCACAGCCTCAAGTATACAGCAGGAGCCTGCACACAGCCCCAGTAAACATCAAGAGCCTGCACACAGCCCCCAATATACAGCAAGAGCCTGCACACAGCCCCTAGTATACAATAGGAGGCCACACAGGCCCCAGAATACAGTAAGAGTCCACACACAGCCCCCAGTATACAGAAAGAGGGTACACACAGCCCCCAGTATACAGTAGGAGGCCACACAAAGCTCCCACTATACAGTAGGAGGCTACACACAGCCCCCAGTATACAGTAGGAGGCTTCATACAGCACCCAGTATACGCAGGAAGCCACACACTGCCCTCAGTATGCAGCAGGAGGCCACACATATCCCCCACTATACAGCAGGAGGCCGATCACAGTGCCCAGAATACAGCAGGAGGCCGCACTCAGGCCTCACTATAAAACAGGGGTCCACATACATCCTCAGTATACAGAAGGATGCTGCACAAAGTCCCCATTATACAGTAACAGGGTACATACAGCCCTCACTATACAGCTGAAGGCCATACACAGCCCCGAGTATTACAGCAGTAGACCATACACAGTCCCCAGTATACAGCAGGAGGCCACACTCAGCCCCCAGTATTAGAACAGGAGGCCACACACAGCCCCCAGTATACAGCAGGAGGCAACACAGTGTCTCTGTATTACACTAGGAGCTCACACATAACCCCTGTATTAGAGCAGGTGCTCACACATAGCTCCTGTATTACACCAGGAGCCCACACATAGCCCCTGTGTAATGAAAAGGTGATATAATCTGACCTATCAAAAAAGTAGTAGTGCATGACACTCTGCATTAAACTTACTGCCTGTGCCTCACATCGCTCCCGTATTAGAGCCTGTGCCCACACATAGTCCCTGTATTAGATCCTGTGCCTCACATAGCTTCTGTATTATAGTCTGTGCCCACTCAACCCCTGTATTAGAGCCTGTGCCTCACATAGCTACTGCATTAGAGTCTGTGCCCACACATAGCCCTTATATTACACCTTGTGCCCCAACATAGCCCCTGTATTACACCAGGAGTCCACACATAACCCCTGTATTAAATTGCAGCCTGTGTATCTCAGCAGAGAGAAGCAACATTTTGTTAAACCATTCTATTTTGTTATAGCTAAGAACAGTTAGTTACCATCCTGGGAAATGCCCGGGACTACAGATAGTATTTATTAAATATGAAAATTCACAAAAATATATTCCTGGCACATTTGATTAGATACCAAAAAATAGACAGGAAAGGTCACAAAATGTTACAATCCATGGAAAATATCACACCAGTATTCAAAGACCAATCATTACTTTTGGTAATTGTGTGGTAAATCTCATAGTTTAGTCAAAGAGTTACTGACAGCAGGGGCGTAATGATCACGGTCACAGGGGTTGTGACTGCGACGGGGCCCAGACGTACAGGGGCCTGTGATGCCCGTCAGCCGCTGAGCGCATCGATCCCAGCGCCCTCTTCACATAGATAGCATCCATGTGTGACTGAGCAGCAGGACATGCTGCTTCAGGGCCAGTGTGTAAGAAAGGGGAGGGATGGGGAGGGGAGCCTCCTGCTTCCTACTGCTGCCACCCCGACCCTCGCTACCTCTTACCAGCTGGCCAGGCTTTCCTTGTGCGTTCCACTGTGAAACGCATATAGCAGGCTGGTGGAGCCTCCTCCACACTAGCAGGCAGAACTTCCTGCTTTATGCATTGCACAGTGGAACGCACCCTAACATTGCCTCCTCCTGAGTCTTCTCTTCAGTTATTGCAAGGATAATGGAGCAGCGGAGGAAAGGGGAGAGGTACAGTAAGTACAGATTTCTTTTTTTTTTTAATAAGTGAGTGCACAGTGGCCAGAGGACTATGGGGGAAGAGAGGGGTGCATTTTACTATATCAACAGTTATGAGGCTGAACTATATAGATTTGAAACTGCATATATAAGGCTGCACTATATGAGGCTGCACTATATAGAGAGTTATGAGGCTGCACTATATGAGGCTACACTATATAGAGAGTATTGAGGCTGCATTATACTACATGGAGGGCTATGAGCCTGCATTATATTATACAGTATGGAGGACTGAGGCTGCATTATACTATATGGAGGGATGTGAGGCTGCATTATAATATATGGAGGATAATGGGGGTGCATTATAATAAATGGATGACTATAGGGGCTACCTTTTGAATGGGGGACTATGGGATGAATTATAATACATAGAGGACTATGGGGGTACATTATAATATATGAGGAATATGGGGATGCATTATAATAATTGGAAGACTATGGTGGAAGAGGAAGACCATATAAACCATGATGGGGGACATATACAGTGTTAGCCAAAAGTACTGACACCCCTGCAATTCTGTCAGCTAATACTCAGTTTCTTCCTGAAAATGATTGCAATCACAAATTCTTTGGTATTATTATCTTCATTTAATTTGTCTTCAATGAAAAAACACAAAAGAGAATGAGGCAAAAAGCAAAACATTAATCATTTCACACAAAACTCCAAAAATGGGCCAGACAAAAATATTGGCACCCTCAGCCTAATACTTGGTTGCACAACCTTTAGCCAAAATAACTGCGATCAACCGCTTCCGGTAACCATCAATAAGTTTCTTACAATGCTCTGCTGGAATTTTAGACCATTGTTCTTTGGAAAACTGCTCCAGGTCCCTAATATTTGAAGGGTGCCTTCTCCAAACTGCCATTTTTAGATCTCTCCACAGGTGTTCTATGGGATTCAGGTCTGGACTCATTGCTGGCCACCTTAGAAGTCTCCAGTGCTTTCTCTCAAACCATTTTCTAGTGCTTTTTGAAGTGTTTTGGGTCATTGTCCTGCTGGAAGACCCATGACCTCTGAGGGAGACCCAGCTTTCTCATACTGGGCCCTACATTATGCTGCAAAATTTGCTGGTAGTCTTCAGACTTCATAATGCCATGCACACGGTCAAGCAGTCCAGTGCCAGAGGCAGCAAAGCAACCCCAAAACATCAGGGAACCTCCGCCATGTTTGACTGCAGGGACCGTGTTCTTTTCCTTGAATGCCTTTTTTTTTCTCCTGTAAACTCTATGTTGATGCCTTTGCCCAAAAAGAGAGAACATTCTTCCAAAACGTTTTAGGCTTTCTCAGGTAAGTTTTGGCAAACTCCATCCTGGCTTTTTTATGTCTCGGGGTAAGAAGTGGGGTCTTCCTGGGTCTCCTACCATACAGTCCCTTTTCATTCAGACACTGACGGATAGTACGGGTTGACACTGTTGTGCCCTCGGACTGCAGGCCAGCTTGAACTTGTTTGGATGTTAGTCAAGGATCTTTATCCACCATCCGCACAATCTTGCATTGAAATCTCTTGTCAATTTTTCTTTTCCGTCCACATCTAGGGAGATTAGCCACAGTGCCATGGGCTTTAAACTTCTTGATGACACTGCGCACGGTAGACACAGGAACATTCAGGTCTTTGGAGATGGACTTGTTGCTCATGCTTCCTCACAATTTGGTTTCTCAAGTCCTCAGACAGTTCTTTGGTCTTCTTTCTTTTCTCCATGCTCAATGTGGTACACGAAAGGACACAGGACACAGGTTGAGTCAACTTTAATCCATGTCAACTGGCTGCAAATGTGATTTAGTTATTGCCAACACCTGTTAGGTGCCACAGGTAAGTTACAGGTGCTGTTAATTACACAATTTAGAGAAGCGTCACATGATTTTTCTAACATTGGCAATACTTTTGTCCACCCCCTTTTTTATGTTTTGTCTGAAATTATACCCAATTTGGCTTTAGGACAATTCTTTTTGTGTTTTTTTCATTGAAGACAAATTAAATGAAGATAATAATAGTAGATTATAGATAGGCCGGGGCACCACTCCACACAAGCCAGCGGATTGTTGCTGTCAGTGGGCATAGAGCACAAGACCACGGGGTGCCAGTCACAAAGACCAAGTCCGTAATGATATCAAAGAAGGAAAAGACGGCACTCACCGAGGTGTAGATGAATCAGCGGTGTCCTTTTATTGCAGGGACATAGCACAGATGCAGGGAGGGGGTGCCGAGGGTGACAATGGACAGTTTCGGGCTCTCGCCCTTCGACTGGTCACATATGACTAATGGTGCCTGCTCCCGTCCTATTTGGAAGGAGCAGGACCGCCCATCATGGCGTCACCAATCAGCCGTGATTTGTGCGTATACTAGACAAAACAATATAAAACATAAATCAACAGGCATTGCAATACAATAAGGAAACATTCAACATCATAAAATCATATTACCCTTTTCCGTATAGCTACGGCTTAGAGAGATCCTCCAAGGGTGGGCGGAGCTATCCACAACTCCCCGCTTTGATACCCAATCTCGCGCGAACAACGCGTAGTATTCTGGGTATTCTCGCGAGAATTGCAAAGTATTCTGGGAGGACCCGGCGTGAAGTCGGCATCCAATCACGGGTCCAGCACGCCGAAGCTAATGCCGGGATCTACGTGAGCGAGGTTGCTATGCGACCACAGTACAGGAAGCTGTCAATAACAGAGCGCATCTGACTGTGACAAAAACAGTTCTCAAGTGTGGTTTAATCTATGTCCACACCTCAATGATGCACTCTAAGCCCCCTCGCGTAATTTAGCATCAGCCTAACATAGATTTCCTCTCTATACAGTTAATAAAACCGAATGGAGTGAGATTCAAAATATGGAACGAGCGGGCAGATCAATAATCAAGATTATTATGTAGGGCTCAGAACAATCCAAAACTGGCTGTTATTATCATAAGCCCTCCCTACATAGGGAACCACAACAACTCTTGTACACTAGTCTACCTACAAGTCCTCTCCCAAACGCAGGCCAAAATAAACCTCTCTATAAAACTAGAGTGGAGTCCTCCCTAGTTGCAAACTATGTGTTCTGACAGCTCAACCGCCCCCCCACAACAAAAGCACATATCAACAAAATATGTGCTACTATAAGTGTAGAAACTAATAATCCTATTAGGGAAGAACACATCTAGAGAACACCTATTCAATAGATGTAGTTGTAAGAAAGGCTATTTCATCACCCCCCTCGACACTAGCAACCAACTATTCTCCTTATCCAATATCATAAGTATAACTCTCCTCAGATAAACACGGCTAAATCCAGTTTGTCATTGAGCCCAAGCTGACCCTGTGCATCAAGTTCCAGGATCCACCTAGCCTCGATCTGTAACAGACGCCTATGTTGATCACCTCCGTTCCTTGAAGGATGCAACCTTTCGATCCCAGCGAATCGCAAAACACTCGCATCTCCGCTGTGAATCTCGGTGACATGTTGGATTAGCTTTGGGGAGCCCTTTTTTCTTTAGAATAGACCCAAAATGCTCTATAGCCCTGACACACAGTGGTCTAATGGTTTTGCCCACATAGAAACGCTTACAGGGGCACCAGATGACATAGACAACCCACTTGGTGCGACAATTGATGAACGAATTTATTTTAATCGTTCGTCCTCCTATTTCAATATAGGGACCAGTGGCAAACTGGGGGCACCAATTGCAGTGTCCACACCTGAAATTCCCCTGCAAACGCCTCAGGCTCAACCAATTATTACCACTGTCAATCTTTTTTATCCTTTTCTGCACCAGCATGTCACCTAGATTTTTGCACCTCCTGTATGTCACCACCGAGGTTGGAGAAACCTTGATCAGACTTCTATCAGCTTCAACAACGTGCCAATGTCTTCTTATAGCAGCTGCTATACGTGAAAACATTGGGCCGTGTCTAAAGCTGAAGAAGAATTTTTTTGATTGAGCAATATTGCCAGTGTCAGGAGGCCTATGAGTGTCCTTGGGGGGCCGATTAGTCGCCCGAAAACGGGCTTGTTTCAGCACAGCAGGAGGATATCCTCGTTGTAACAGATCCTGCTCTAATCGATCAGCTTGCAGTTCGAAGTTTTCAGCAACATTGTTAATGCGTTTAAAACGCAAAAACTGGCTGAATGGTAAACCTATTCTGGTATGTTCAGGGTGAGCGCTGTTGAAATGCAGCAGCGAGTTCGTGGCCGTAGATTTTTTATAAACTGACCTCACCAGTTTGTTGTCTATCAACTCGAGCTTTACATCCAAAAACTCTAATGACTTATCCCCGAAAATCGAGGTAAAAGCCATGTTGTATGAATTTCGATTAAAAAAAGCCACGAACTCACTGAATTCCTCCGCGTCACCCTCCCATACAATTAGCACGTCATCGACGTATCTGATACAGTGATCTAGGTGACATGCTGGTGCAGAAAAGGAATAAAAAAGATTGACAGTGGTAATAATTGGTTGAGCCTGAGGCGTTTGCAGGGGAATTTCAGGTGTGGACACTGCAATTGGTGCCCCCAGTTTGCCACTGGTCCCTATATTGAAATAGGAGGACGAACGATTCAAATAAATTCGTTCATCAATTGTCGCACCAAGTGGGTTGTCTATGTCATCTGGTGCCCCTGTAAGCGTTTCTATGTGGGCAAAACCATTAGACCACTGTGTGTCAGGGCTAGAGAGCATTTTGGGTCTATTCTAAAGAAAAAGGGCTCCCCAAGGCTAATCCAACATGTCACCGAGATTCACAGCGGAGATGCAAGTGTTTTGCGATTCGCTGGGATCGAAAGGTTGCATCCTTCAAGGAACGGAGGTGATCAACATAGGCATCTGTTACAGATCGAGGCTAGGTGGATCCTGGAACTTGATGCACAGGGTCAGCTTGGGCTCAATGACAAACTGGATTTAGCCGTGTTTATCTGAGGAGAGTTATACTTATGATATTGGATAAGGAGAATAGTTGGTTGCTAGTGTCGAGGGGGGTGATGAAATAGCCTTTCTTACAACTACATCTATTGAATAGGTGTTCTCTAGATGTGTTCTTCCCTAATAGGATTATTAGTTTCTACACTTATAGTAGCACATATTTTGTTGATATGTGCTTTTGTTGTGGGGGGGCGGTTGAGCTGTCAGAACACATAGTTTGCAATTAGGGAGTACTCCACTCTAGTTTTATAGAGAGGTTTATTTTGGCCTGCGTTTGGGAGAGGACTTGTAGGTAGACTAGTGTACAAGAGTTGTTGTGGTTCCCTATGTAGGGAGGGCTTATGATAATAACAGCCGGTTTTGGATTGTTCTGAGCCCTACATAATAATCTTGATTATTGATCTGCCCGCTCGTTCCATATTTTGAATCTCACCCCATTCGGTTTTATTAACTGTATAGAGAGGAAATCTATGTTAGGCTGATGCTAAATTACGCGAGGGGGCTTAGAGTGCATCATTGAGGTGTGGACATAGATTAAACCACACTTGAGAACTGTTTTTGTCACAGTCAGATGGCTCTGTTATTGACAGCTTCCTGTACTGTGGTCGCTTAGCAACCTCGCTCACGTAGATCCCGGCATTAGCTTCGGCGTGCTGGACCCGTGATTGGATGCCGACTTCACGCCGGGTCCTCCCAGAATACTTTGCAACTCTCGCGAGAATACCCAGAATACTACGCGTTGTTCGCGCGAGATTGGGTATCAAAGCGGGGAGTTGTGGATAGCTCCGCCCACCCTTGGAGGATCTCTCTAGGCCGTAGCTATACGGAAAAGGGTAATATGATTTTATGATGTTGAATGTTTCCTTATTGTATTGCAATGCCTGTTGATTTATGTTTTATATTGTTTTGTCTAGTATACGCACAAATCACGGCTGATTGGTGACGCCATGATGGGCGGTCCTGCTCCTTCCATATAGGACGGGAGCAGGCACCATTAGCCATATGTGACCAGTCGAAGGGCGAGAGCCCGAAACGGTCCGTTGTCACCCTCGGCACCCCCTCCCTGCATCTGTGCTATGTCCCTGCAATAAAAGGACACCGCTGATTCATCTACACCTCGATGAGTGCCGTCTTTTCCTTCTTTGATATCATTGAAGATAATAATACCAAAGAATTTGAGATCGCAATCATTTTCAAGAAGAAACTGAGTATTATCTGACAGAAATGCAGGGGTGTCAATACTTTTGGCCAACACTGTATACCATGATAAGAGCCACATTCTAGGGGGAGGACCGTATATATCAGGATGATGGACATTAATACATAATAAAGGGGGAGAGAGGGGTCAATTTGTGATTCTTCAAAGTTTTAGAACCTTACACGGGGCCCATACATCCTTATCAAAGTGTGTGCAGGGGGTCAGGTCTAAATTTCACACCGGGGCCCACCAGACTCTAGGTACGCCACTGAATGGCAGTTATATAACCTGTCAACAAAGCACATTCTTGATCAATGTGTAAAAAGCAACCTTTACATAGAATATATAAACATACTACATGAGTTCATGCAAAAAATATATATGACAGATGAACATGACAAAGTGCAATTCGTTGGTAAAGTGCAATTAAATAAATGGAAAGAAGTGAAAATATTTACGCTTTTAATAATGAATTATTGTTAATAATATGCGGGAATACAACAGTCACAAATCTAGGGTATCTGGTAAACTTGTACAGACCAATACTGCCAGAGACAGGTCGGCAAAAAACATTTTTTAATACAAAAAACGGGAAAGGACAAAGCTGACTCAAAGAGGTTTGTTAAAAATCAAATACTTTATTGAAGTCATATCATTGATAAAATAAAAGAGGTGGATTCACACTCAAAACAGAAGAGGGCACCAACTCAACACATCAGGTCAAAAACCGATGGATAATAAACTCCACTAATATATATGTTATAATAATTACAGACGAATCACATCCAATATTACCATATGACTGTGCACAGATAAATATCTATAACAAATTTACTATTATTATTTCAAATAAAGAATTTTTCTGTGTGTGTTTTTAACTATTTACTTACAAGATTGCTAATATGGTGTCTCATAGAGACCTAAACATGACCAATCCTGGGCTTGATGATAACATTCAATTCTCAGTTGTCATTAACCCCTTCTATTACTCCAATTGCCACCGCACCAGGCCTATCGAGAAGAGACAGATAAAGTGCCATATTTGGTGCTTCTAATGAATGCGCCAAATTCTGGGGCAGCTGCTGGCTGCTATTCTTACCCTGGGGGGGAGCAAAAACTATGTTCCTCCCCAGGATGAGAAAACCAACCCCCAGCTGTGTGCATTATCTTGACTGAATATAAAAATGGGGGGGACCACATGTCATTTTTTTTTCTTATTTCTTTACAGAATGTAAAAAAACATGTGGGGTACCCCGTATTTGATACATATACGTATAAAGCACAGAGCTGGGAGCTGCAAGCCGCAGCTGTCTGCTTTATAGCTTTATCTGCACTAAGAATAAAAGATAAGATACAGGGGACCCCTACACATTTTTTTCTAATTATTTATTTTTACATGTTTGTGTGTGTTTGTGTTCGTCAACCAATCACATAAGGTGGGCAACGGAAGCAGGGGAATATGTATGAGGCTTAATGAGCATACCTGGAAGCAAGTGTGAAAACGACATAGAAGGTTGGTAAGTAGAATCTCACTAGCTAATCACTGTTTTGCTAAATTTTCCAGCTCCATTTGCCAAACCTGAACACTAACAGACTTCTCAGGGAAGTCCATGTTTGAGGTCGATGCCCGAACACAAGGTTCACAGGTTCGCCCATGAATATTTAAGAGAAAAAAGATTTCATCACATCCGCCCAGAAATAAGATTAATGCAGATCTTTATTGGAAATCCATTAAAAACCATAAAATGGATAAAACTACATGATATATCAATAAATATAAAGGAAGTCATTTTTAAAATTCATACCATGGGGGTACTTTGTATCCAGTATAAGGATCCAAAATGCCTCACGTGTTGCGAAGAATTTTAGGCAGTTACTTCCCCTACCTGGAGTTCTTAGTTGTTGAAACCTTTTAATAGCTAGACATTTAAAGGTATCACCCACTGAGGACTCTCAGATTTTAATATCTTTCTATCTACCAGCTAACATGGCACAAACATATATTTTACCTCCCCTATCCGGACACATAACTCTTTCAATTCCAAAAAATAGAGACATGACAGATCTCCGTTGTGAATATTGACAAAATGTTAAGTTGCACCAAAATAAATACTGTTTTTATTGTTAATATTGGTGAGTTGTTTAATATTTTTATCTTTACCTTTATGACTGTGCAACCAACATAACAGAGTTGACAAATAGGTAATATAATTCATTATGTGGTGCGAGTCGCAGTTGATAAAGGGGAATCAATACTGTCTCTCAGCACAAAACAGAGAAAAGGAGGTTTTCTTATTCACTGTGAAGACACATATATTACACAGGAAACCTGCATATGTGAAGAAGCACTTTTGGGAGAGCCAAGTGGTTTCTACAGTATGATCTTTAAAAATGCTCGGAGAAAGAATGTTCCTTAAGGATCGACCTCTTTTGGCTACAAGGTAGCAGCCATGATCGAGGATTTTCCTCAGTATATCAACCCTGTAATTGTTCAAATGATATTGTATGGCTTGATTTCCAAGAGGTTGCGGTATAACAGAATACAAATTAATCACATCACATGAAATAAATTTTAATTCTTTTTGCCAACACAATTTGGCAAACATCTTGAGAACAGTGAAACTTTTCAGAAGATAGTCAGGTATACATATGACAAAAAGTTGCAGGCATTCCTCCACCCACTCACTGAGTTTTTTGTTTAAAAACCCAACCCTTGAAACATATAAGGCGGGTGAAAAGACATTTTTATAGGTGTTAGACAATTGAAAGGACAAGGTACTTAGGAAGGTAATACTTATCTTTTTTTCTTCAGAGGATTTAATGACACTAAAGGCTATTCCCTCTTCTTAACATTTGGAAAGGTCATGGTGGGATCTGATTTCAGACATTTGTAAGTAGTTGTGTCATTTAAAATGGTAGGTACTTGTTTTAAATAGAGTGCTGCATCAAAAACAACCACGCATCTTGCCTTGTCAGTTAGTATTTATCACTTAGTTGACTCAGTGCAGAAGTTGTTTACACATTCAGAATTTTTTCATTTAGCAATGCAGCAGAGCTCAGAAAGTTAACCCCGCCCACATCAGGCTCTCTATGTACAAACTCTATAGACAGGGAGATGCTAATCAGAGGAGTAGGGGGAATGGTCAAAGTCATGTAGTTTGAGCAATGATAATCCCAGGTTATATTTTTAAGCAAGAAAAAAATTAATTACTGGTAGTAATTTCTGAATAAGTTGCATTGATGTATACTATATACAATTTGATGTACCTCCAGCATATTCAGATTATTCTAGTAAATGCAGAACTTACAAGGCTTCTCTAATCACATAAAAGTTGTAGAATATAAAAATGAAATTATGGAACAGTTTTCAGAATATTTTACTTTATAGTTTATATTTGGGCCAATACCTGGACAAACAGGAACACATGTACAATATATCTTCATTTTTTGTGGCTGACAATACCAAAGGTTTATGGTTAGATTCCTAGGTAACTGGTTCTTTTGTGTTTACTGCTAATTCATTGTATCCTGAAAGGAAAGCATGAAATAAAACCTGCTGTGTGATAGAATCCTATTTGTAAGGAGGCAACGATAATGGTGAGCCTTTGTGCCAAGAACTGGGCTAAAAATACAAGCAAAAAAAAAGTAGAAAAATCAATGTGCTGACAGTAAAGTAGTTGACATTGTCATCCAAACATAATATAAAAAGGAACTATGATTAGAAGATTAATTTACTGGATGGCAGAAGATTTGTATACGGAACTAGGGTACTACACAAGGAGGATAACTCATTGAATTTGCTTACATTTAGTACTGAAGAAGAAAGTGTGTATAATAATTGGGATCACCAAGTAATTTATGAAAAACATACAATTTTGTTCAAAAAAGACACACTCTGAACATACAATTTAAATACATTTTAAAAAACACAAATGCATAATTACACAAAGTGTGTTCCAATAAGGAAACATCACAGTCCAACAACTATACCCAAAAATTCAGGATACAATAAAGTGTAATATTCAGATAGGGGAAGTTGAACTACAGGCAGAAAGTCCACTGATGCATGAATTAAATATACCTGATATTCTACATTAAGTGCACCTGCATATGTGAAAGTAAGGAACAATGCTTAGCTTAGGCAATAGTTAATATAAGGTACAAAGCTTAAAGTGCTAACTTGAGCCAATTGAGCAGTCTCTCAAAATGTGAGAGGGGCTAAAAACCTCTTCCCTCCCCACCAGCTAGGAAAGACTTCAGCTCAGAGCATTCTAACCAGAATAGCTTCTCTCTTGACCTAAGGAAAGAGTCAAATCATTCCAGGTCTCTTCCCCTGAAGACATGATGGAAGTGAGGATCGTCTCCTCTGTTCCAGTCCATAAAAATCCCTGCGTTTACCAAAGGGGAGAAACATGGGTTTGAAAAGAGCTGTATAAGTAGCCCCTTTCAGAAGAGATGGAGCCCACCTTAGTCTCCAAGTCCCATGCTCTGAAGGCAGTCTTCAGCATGTCCAATTCAAGTTTCAGTTCTCCTCTGTGTTCTGCAGAAATCCAGGGTAAATTTCTCAGAGGTATCTCCGAACCCAACTGCTCTGCATCAACCCATTGTTTAGAGCCCCAGTTATGTTGCCAATCTAATAATCTAGTTAATAATGTTGCCTTATAGTACTTACTGAAGTCAGGGAGCCCTGCCCCCCCAAACGTTTATGTCTACATAAGTCTTTTAAGGCTGATCCTGTGTCTATGGTTATCCCATATAAAGCTTGAGATGGCCAACTGGAGTCTTGCAAAAACTGCAGGAAGAATATATGTAGGGACCGTCTGAAATAGAAACAGGAATCAGGGGAGTATGTACATTTTCAAATGAAATGCAAAGTTGGGAGATAAACATGAGGAGATCGTCTGCAAACAGGACCAATTTGCATTTTTCCCATCCCACCCCTATGCCCTATGATTTTTCCTTATGGCAACTGCAAGATGTTCCATTGTGATGACATATAACAGGGGGGACCACAGGCACCCCTGACACATGCCATTAAGTATTGGAAAAAAGGAAGACAGGACCCACTCACTCTAACCCTTGCCGAAAGACTGCTATAAAGGGAGACACCCAATCGATATATTTACACCCCAGTCCGATTTGCCAAAGTGAGGCCTTCATAAAGTCTCAATTGACCTTGTCAAAAGCCTTTCCGCATCTATGGAAAGCAGACATAAAGTCATAGACTGTGAGCCCTCGTGGACAGGGTCCCTGCCCCTCCTGTACCTGTACGTCCCGATCGCCTACTTTTAGTGTACTTGTTCTTGTCTCCCTTATCCTCATGTAAAGCGCCATGGAACCTAATGGTGCTATGCTATATAAATAAATAATAATAAGTAATAATAATAATAATAGAATGCGCCCTCGACCTGGCCACTAGCAGCAATAACTTTTAGCATTATCCCTAGTTTCCCTGCCTTTAACAAACCCCACTTAATCATTATGAATAATTCCCGAAAGGAGAGTTGCTAGCCTGTTGACCAAAGCTTTTGAAAATATATATCGATGTTGATCAATGAGATGGGTCTATAATTTACTACCTCTGTATGATCTTTCCTGGCCTAGGGTCAACATTAATATTAAGCTCTAATGACTGGACTGCCAATGGGGAGCTGACCGAGACTGCGGAGAAGACTTTTGTTAGGAATGGCGTAATCTGGGTACTAAAGTGTTTATAGAATTTCAGAGTAAACCCGACTGGGCCTGGGCATTTTACCTGCCGGAGAGTATTTAATTACTGCCAAAATCTCATCCTCAGAGAATTGCTCCTCAATTAATTCTGCATCTTCTTAAGCAAGTACCGTAAAGCCATTCTTCTTATATAGTCCTCAATTTCTCTCTACTTATCTACACATAGTGATGCACCAGCGATCCCGATAACTATCCAACCTGGCCGGGAAGCTGGTGCATCACTACGTGTTCGCTGGCGAGATGTCAAACAGTCAGATCTCACCAGCGACGCAGCAATGATATGGCAGTCGTTGGGAACCTGTCACTCTTCGGGCGTAGTATTGAGATCATTTGGTCATTGTCCCTGTCAAACACAGTGATGCACGCTGTCCAGCCAGAGCGCGACAATCAAAAAATGGTCCAGAACAATTTGTAATGATCAGCAATCTCGCAGCAGGGGTCTGGTCGCTGCTACGTGTCACACATAGCGAGATCGCTGTGAGGTCGCTGTTACGTCACAAAACCTGTGATGTTGCAGCGATATCGCTAGTGATATCGTTGTGTGTGAAGTACCCTTAGTGCCATATAATTTCCAGTTGAATTCCTGAAATAATTAAGATATTTTAGTTGGGTTTTGCATCATTGTACGTCAGAATTTGGGGGATTTTGGGGGATATGATCAGAGTCACTTCTGGGGTGTAAAATCCTAGCTAATGGTCTCCCACACTTGTCCGCTTACTCATACATAAACCTATGGAGCTTTGTCTTATGTCTCAGGTATTTTTGGTCCAAAATGCTTTTAAGTTTCTCCCTGGTTTTGATGAGCTCACAAGGGTCAACTGACAGAGCAACCTTTTGTGGGTACATTCAAGATCATTGATCTTTTGCCACCAACGCAGAAATCTGTCCAGTCCTCTCCTTTTTCAGTCTTGCACCATGCTTTATCATCACCCCCATTGCCACATACTTAAGTGCTTCCCACTTATCAAGAGTGCTGTTGAGTCAGATGAATGCTCCTTCAGGAACTCAGAGATTGTGTCCTGAATTTCTGTGGTACAATTTTGGTCTCCTAACAAGTTGTCATTTAATCATCATGTCCATGGTTTCAAAGATCCGTCAGGGAGGGTGAGATGAAAGAACAAAGATGTATGGTCTGACCAGGAGATATGTGCTATAGATAACTGTATTTGCCAAGACAGAGCACTCTGATTGTCTAAAAACATATCAATCCTACTGTATGCGGAATGTGCAGGGGAAAAGTATGTGAAAGTCATGCTAAAAGGATGTAAAATTCGCCAAACATCGACTAATCGGATTTCCTGGACAGCCTGCTTAAGGGCATTAATTCTTTTGATGGAAAACAGATGTGTCCCTGAGATGTATAACAATGGATTGCAGGTGTGATTGAAATAGCCCCCCCCCCCCACCACCACCAAGGTCTTCTCCACAAAGAGGAGAAAAAAGATATGGACATCAAGCTTGGGTCCAAATTCAGCAAGTACCAATTTTCTACTGTAAAAATGGCGGAGTTTATCCTAATTTTTAAAAAAACAAATCTGCCCCCTGGATCCATCACAGTGTCCACAACTGAGTGGGCCAAAGACTTGTGTAAAGCTATCGACACCCTCCTGGATTTCACCTCATGATTGGAACTACCGTATGCACCATTAGGTGTAATATCTGTTTCTAATATTAGGAAGATGGTCAGTTTGAAAATGTGCTCCTGTAATAATAGGATATGTACTATTGTATCTGTTTATGCATGTCATACAATACCTGTGAACTTTTCTGAGGGGTGTGTAAGCTCCTAACGTTCAGGAGGTCCCAGTTGATCCGAGCCATCCCGAGAGGTATCTGAAATGTGAGATAATGTGCAATAGGGTCTTATCTCTAGGATGAGAGATGAAATAAACCTTGATGAAATCTGTTCACTTGATATGGTTGTGAGACCCAAACAGTCAACAAACAGCTGCTGCACGGTCCGCACCTCCACGGATAACCATGGTAAAGATAAGTCCTGTAATAGGACAAAGTGCGCTCGACCCGCGCTGCTGTAAAAACCACCAAATGTCGGGATATCTGGGATAAGGTGCTGTTTTTTTGCGTCGCAATTAAAACAGCACCTTATCCCAGATATCCCGACTTTCTGGTGGTTTTTACAGCAGTGCGGGTGAGCGGCACTTTGTCCTATTACAGAACTCAATCCTGAGATGTATAACCCACAGGAAAGCAAAGGAAGAGACCAGACCTAGGAATGAAAAAATATCTGATAAGGAGGAAATTATATTGTGGTAGACCTTAGTGGGATATAGACTGGATTGATCAAGAAGAGAGAGAAACCCCCAAGGAAGAAAATCAGAGAACACTAACCGTTAAGATCAAACTGATGAGAGAAGAAGATAGGGGCGGGGAGAGAAGTATATAGACAATAGACAAAAAAGGGGAACAAAGAAAAAGAAAGGGAAAGTGACAGAAGAAAAATGGAAAGAATGTAGTATTGAATTATATATTTTAGGACTCTGTCAACAACAAACTTATGCATACAATACTGTGGGATTATTAAAGAACCGTGCTTATATTTCAACATTAAACTGTAGACTCAATAAAAACTGCACTTGGAAGAGAAGGGGAAGCTAATACACCCCTCCAGCATATCATCTATCCAAATGATTCTGTTAAGTGTCTCTAAACATCCTCTGCAGTTGCCTGAAACAAAAGTATGGAGAAAAGGAAAAAGAAAGAGACCTAATATTTAGACTATAATTTATCAAACTTCTTAATTACAGACCTATTACACAGAGCCAAATATACTGTAATCTTTAAGACTAATCTGGCGAGCCAGGTACAATAAACCCATCGAATTCCCAGACCAAACCCCAGTTCAACCTCCCCACGACCAAGAGGAGCCCAGCCCGGATCAAAATATTAGGATGTCCTACTATTCCACAGTCTCAAGGGGGAGGGGTCTCTTCCTGTTTCTGCCCCCTCATCAGCAGGAGTATCCTTGACTGCCTTGCAGTAAACCCTCCTGGGCTCCCATGGGGAAATTAGGCCATCCCTTCATGGCAACTGGGTAAGACCAAGTGCTCCTGTGAAGGAGGGTATATCCTCTGGAGAGTGAAGGACATGCAAATGCTTCCCCTGTGTCTCACCTGGAGATGGAAGAACATCACGAAGAATTCACTGATCTCAGGGAGACCAGTCTAAGAAAACACTGCTGGCAGCTGGCTAAAGCGCTCAACACAGTGAATATCTAGGCTCATTGCCTCCTGGGAATTATGAATATGCAAATAGAGTCTGTGGAGCCTCGGTTAGGAGTCTCAAACACAGAGACTCCAAACCGAGGCTCCACAGACTCTATTTGCTGGAGATTGAAGAGGAAGACTCAGCTATAGGTCAGGTCATGTTCCGGAGCATAACAAGTAGAAGACACAGGACTCTCCTTCTTTCTAACGTGAGGTGAGATAAATCAGGCAGGATTAGTATACTTCCCCCTTGGAAGCTGGCCCCTGACTCGTTGCGAATCTTATTCAAGATGGTGTCTTTAAAAAGGTCCTGTCACCCCCTTGGTGCTTGGCAAACTGAATGCAGCACTAAATGCAGCATGTCTGCTGCATTCAGGGAAGGGGTCCCCCATGTCTCTATCCCCCCCATAACCTTTAAAAAAGACTTTAGAAACTTTACAGTTAAGAGGTCCCATAGATTGGATCTGATTAAGAGGTCCTCACCGATGGCACAGTCCTCCCTGCCCCCTCCTTGTGTGTTCCGCTCCCTCTATGTGTCTGATGCCGCCTCCTCTTCTTCTGGGTCTGCTTCTCCTCTTCTGCTGCTCTGTGTCAATCATGCTGGCCACAGTGCTTGGTGTGAGCGGCTGTAAGGCGCATTGCATGATGTAAGCGGCAGAGCCTGCCCTGTTTATGCTTTATTCATACAGCAGGGCAGGAATCTGGCACTGACGACACGCAATGCGCCTTATAGACACTCACACCAAGCGCTGTGTGCCAGCGTGACACAGAGCAGGAGAAGAGGAGGGCAGACCCAGAAGAAGAGGAGGCGGTGGCAGACACATAGAGGGGGCGGAAACACAAGGAGAAGGCAGGAAGGATTGTGCCAATGGCGAGGACCTCTTAATCAGATCCAACCCACGGGACCTCTTAACTGTACAGTTTCTAAAGTCTTATTTACAGATTACAGGGACATGGGGGACATACTGCATTCAGTGCTGCATTCAGTAAGCTCGCCTATAAACTCTGGTCTGGGGCGGAGTTAGTCAGTTCTGTACGGAGTAGTATAGAGGAAGACATCCTGTGGACTGGAGCAGTGCTAAACTTGACCCAGGAGAGCTAGACTTAGCTTGAGTGACCCGTAGCAAGGGTCTGAGGAAGTTGAGGAGAGCCTGGGGAGTAGAGCGGTGTCGAGCTCACCCCAGAGGAGTAAGCGTCAAGAAACGGACACCAGAGTTCAAGGCTGTGCAGGGTCTAATATCCCGGCAGCTAATACCGGAGGGTGGGGATTCCAAGTCTTCCATCCACACCAAAGTCCCGGAGGCAAAGCAGCATGAAGAGCCCAAGAGCAATCACCCGTGAAGTGGGGCTGTAGAAGGACTCGAGCTGCATGTCATACAGCACACAGCAGGAGAGAAGGAGGGCTGCAGCTAAGCTTAAGCAGCCTGCAGTGACCTAGTAAGAAAGCGCTGCAGGGAGACCTCAGAACTTGCTGGGTGAAGGAGAACCCCGAGTTGCTCCAGTCATACCACCTGTCCTTGTGCCAGTATCACCAGCAAAGGACTTGAGGAACCCAAAAAACCGTAAGTCTGTCAGTTACTTCACGCCCTCCATCCTGCACCCTACACTCTTTCAACATCTACTGCCCTGGGGATCCACTCCACTCGTGGGGAGAAACTACATCCTACCTGTCCATCCATCATCCCCAGAGGTTCTGCAGCAGCGGTGGACACTTATAGCCACAAACCACGGATGGCGTCAAGAATATCTTTTCTTTTAAAACCCTCTATTTCCCAAAAACTCTTTAACAACTAAACCCAGGGTCACGGATACGGGCCTCGACCCCTGTGACTCCCCAGAAACAGTACAGCCCGGTTCCAAGTACCCCATGGCCCTGGTGCGTGTCAGTTTTTGGCGTCACAAATAGGATATCGTGCCCGACGTATACGGGTACTGTGTGCCGCAAACTTTATTGAACTTTATGTTTTTGACTGTTGCCATTGTTGAGATATGGGGCGCGCGGGAAGCCAAAGGGGCGTATCGTCGTGGGCGGCACCTTGCAAAGAACATTAAAAGGATCCCAACCTACACTCTGACAACATCCGGTGAGGACGAGAAACCCTGTCCCTCTGGCGGAACTAAAGCTGATCATCCCCACGGAAGTGAAGGACTAGAGGGGCTAAGGTTCACTAGGGGGGAAGAAAATGTTGGAGCCGGGTGGAAAGGAGCAAGCGTGAGGGGCAGTCGTAACCCAGTCCCCATACCGGGTGCAGCCCAAATAACAACTGGAGCCCCAGCCACTGCCGTCGCGGTACCAGCCGTAGTCCCAATAATGCCGTTCCTGATGCCGTACACACCAGGGGAGGCGTGGTTGCCGCAATAAACAGGGGAACCAAATACTCTGACAGACTTCAGATACTGGACAGTTATTATAGAGTATACTCCCTGACGGAAGATCAACAAATCAGTATATTGATTGGGGAATTGACTGGTGCAGCTAGCGAGAGGTAAAGTCCTGGCCGGACACTGATAAAAACACTGTTGAATATTTAATGGCCAGACTGAAAGTCACCTTTGATACCTGTACTTGTCACGTTTTGACTGCCTTGCAGTCTAGAAGTACTGCTGCTGTGGTTTAAACTAAGCCTTTTTTTCTCTGCTATGCAGAGTGCGGCTCTGCAGGCGAGGTTGCTGCAGGTGTGTTTGATGGATATGTCTCATACTATGTGAGCTGAGGGGCATGCCTGGGCTGGTTGCTCCCCATCCCTCAGCAATAAATGGGTCAGCTCACATCCACCTGATGTCGCTGATTCAGTTCACTTCTGGACTGTGACCTGTTGTGAGCAGATGCTGATCCGAAGCTGCTGCTTTCCTCTGCATTGGAAGTTGCTGGGTTCCTTGGTCCGTGGGTGGAGGTAGGGGCTTATGCCTAGGGTTTCTCAGAAGTTAGGGACTTAGACTGGTGGCTCGGACCTCCTCACCTTTAGAGGTACCTCCGAGATCAGGGTGAGTTAGGGACCCAAGTATAAGGGCCAGAGCAGGCTCCCCTGACTCCCTATGCCCAGCTCCAACCTACTTCTGTGTCTAATTTGACAGTACTGCTGCAAAGCTGAAAATAAGATTCTTCAGGTGAAAACAAAGGGTGCAGAATAGCCTAAGAGACTTTGCTTTAAACCTCCAGGAAGTGCTGAGGGCAACAGACATACCCAAATGATGTACAAGAAGAGAACAAATTGCTTATTGAACAGTTTATTGAGCGACTCCTATCCCCTGCCCACAGAGTACAACTGCATATGATGGTCATCCAGAACCCTGATCTACATTTTGCACAATTTAAAGACAGGGCCATTGACGCACCAGGGCAGGATACTCAGATCTCAGGCTCAGTCTGGGGTGTCACGGGTTGCCTTGGTGGTCAATGAATAAGGGGGGTGAAAAATAAAATAAATAGTTTGTTTGTGACGCAACCTGCAGTACCTGGTGATGCTCACCAGCGCCACTACAGTCCTCCGGTGGTCGTTGGTATTGCGGCAATGATAGTGTAGTCCCCAGCAGGCGGGACTGGACCGCTGGGGCAGCGATTCTGTATGAGAAACAGTTCATGCAAGAAAGGATACAGCAGAGTCGACAAGTCACTTCACCGTGTACTTTTACTGGAACTTTTGCAAAGTCATCACAGTTCACAGTTCAGCAGATGTTATAACGACAAATGCTACGGGTGCTGCAAATGGAATTTCTGGGTGATAGATGGATCCCTCCCTGTGTGCCGTTCCTGTTCCTTCTTTCCCTTGCCTCCCAGTGGCAGTGAAGTCTGATCTCCTGAAGATTAATCTGACCTCCTGCTGTTCCTTGTTCTCCTCTCCCTTATACCTGTCGGATGAACCTTCTCTGGTTTCTGCAGTGTCCTGCTGTGCCTGATTCCCCTGTCTCTGGGCTCTTTGGGAGTCAGGGGTGTATATATAAATACCCCTGGTCATCGGATTCCTGTGAGCCTTATAGGAACTCACAGAGCGGGCTCCGGTACCCAGTTTCTTCCTGGGGCAAACTCTTCTAGTTACTCCATTCCCCACTAGAGTGAACTCACGCCTCGAGTTCCTTTCTCTCTTTCTTCCTTCTGTTTCTGGGATCTCTTCTTTCTTTCCTGGGCCCCTCAGCCGAGGAGGCCCTCCTTGCTCCCTCCAGACCAGCTGCCTGGCGCTTCCCCGATTCACTCACTGAGTCTTCAACTACTCTAGTTCCCCCTAGAGGCCACTATATACCCTCCCAGGGTCCCTCCCACCTTCTGATCTAGTGTGTGGGTGTTTGTTCTAGGGTTCCACCTACTGCCATAGTTCCACTTGCAGTGGGGTGAGTACACCGCTTTTATGGGTGTAGTACCCCTTTTGTGGCACCTACATAATGGGGCGCCACATAACCCCTTGATGAAATATGCTCGTCCGCGAGCATCACAATTGTCTAGTGGGAAGTGAAAAAAAAATTGTTTTACATATTAAATACCAACGGGTAACTATATACAATTTAAGAATATTTGGATTCCTTCCCGTTTCCGGGAGGCGCATGACTTCAAACGTTGCACATATAATAAACACAGACATTATTACTCTGGCCCAGCGGGACCGGTACTAAGCATGCGGGCCCAGCGGTAATCTATAGTCCAGCACAGTCCAGTGTGTGTTATCACCGCTGGGCCGCTATTCATCACTCATCATCAGAGCAAAAAGGGGACAGTTCAAATAAAAGTCTTCAGGGTCATCAGGGACACACTCTTCATTCAGGAAATCAAAGGAGTATATAAAACAGCGGGGCTATATACAGGGAAAGGACGATGTCTATTGTTCAAATTGTCATTATCAATTTATGCGGGCTAGTCTGATGGCGAACCATCCCAGTGGGGCAGGGTATCGCTCATAGGTTACCTGCTCTCCTTTGTAGAGGTCGCGCCAGGGATGTCCTTTTCTCAGAAACGATACAACATCCCGCCGGGAAAAGAAAATGTCGTCCATTACTCCGGGTTCTCTTAAAAAAAAACATCCATCCTTGTGGTACACAGAGACTGCAGTCCCGGTCTTCCGCAGCTCGACAGTTAGTGGGGGTGAACGATGATGAGACATAATTGCCGGAAAGTCAGGAGGAGGACCAGGGTGCGGAAGTGGAAGACGACATGGTGGATGATCCAGTAACTGACCCAACTTGGCAGGAGGACATGCAAAACAAGGACAGCAGTGCACAGGGGGAGTTAGGCGTAGCATCACAACAGGCGGGAAGAAGCAGGTGGTGGCCGCGGGCAGAAGGCAGGCAACCATTCCCCGGAACAACAACTAACAACTGTTAGGTTTTCCCGAGTCTGGCAGTTTTTTAAGGTGTCTGCAGATAAATCCAAAAAGGCCATTTGCAACACCTGCCATGCCAGCATCAACAGGGGTAGCAAAAGTAGCAACCTGACCACCACCAGCATGATCAGGCACATGTGTGCAAAGCACCCGACTTTGTGGGATGTACACCAGAGTCCAGGAGCAGTGACTGTGGGTGACGCCGCTGCGTCTTCCACTGTTGTGCGTGCAAGACAATCCCCTGTCCATACTGCATGTGAAGATGCCTCCTATCCTTCACCTGTAGTTGCACAAGCAGAATAGCACCATCATCAACCACATCCTTGTCCCAGCGCAGCGTTCAGTTATCCATACACCAATTTTGGAACGCAGGTGCAAATATGCTGCCAACGCCCCACATGCCACAATTCTAAATGCACACATTTCGCGACTGCTTGTACTGGAAATGTTGCCTTTTAGGCCAGGGTGGATTGATTTAAATCACGCCGATTTAAATCATGATTTAAATCACGATTTAAATCAAAAGGTTTTTTTCTATTTAAATCGGATCGATTTAAATCATGATTTTAATCATGATTTAAATCACTGATTTAAATCAAAAGGTTTTTTTTTAATATAAATCACGATTAAAATGAGAAGTGAGAGCAGTGTGCATGTGCGCCCATAGTTACACGGACGAAACTAGGGGCAACGATCTAACGCCAGGGTGAGGGGGGGACCCCAAAGTAAGTAAAAATCTTTTTTGTTTTACTATATGGCAATAGGTAGGTGTATAAAACCACAAGATGTTAGATGGAATACCTTGGCTGACTGCTTGGAACTGTTTATTAACAACTGGTCAAAATTACTGTCCATTTGCGAAACACATCGGGATAAAATTGATGCTAATATACGAAGCAAAGTATTAAATCTTGGTGTGAAGAGAAATGCCGAGGACCTTTTGGAAAGGTTAAAGCCAATATCGATTGCGTTGGATAAAATGCAGAAAGATACTGCAACCATAGCTGATGCCACAGAAGTTTGGAAAGATTTAGAAGGTTCTCTAGATCTCTTGAACCTCTCAAACAATGTAAAGGTTGCAATACAGCACTGCAAGGACCAAGCATTAAAAGAAGAACACTATTTAGCCAATATCTTGCATCCCATCTACAGAGGGAAAAAATTATCTGAGGCGGAAATCAACTCTGCAATGGAGTGGCTCGCCAATACTAACCATGACATTGTGGCAACTGTGCTGAAATTGAAGTGTGAATCTGCACCATTTCAAAAATACATGTTTGCAGATAACGTCGTTAATGAACTAAAACCACTGGACTGGTGGAAGTCGCAATCACTTGTTCTTCCAGCAAAGATAATAAATCTAGCTACTCAGCTACTGACTGCATCGGCTTCATCCGCAGGAGTAGAGAGATTGTTTTCTTCATTTGGTTTTGTGCACACAACAGTCCGAAACTGCTTAGGAACTGCTAAAGCAGGACAACTGGTTTTCCTATTAAAAGTCCTAAATAAACAGTAGGCTTAAAGGACTGATGTATTCACTGAAGATGTTTGCTTACTTCAAACGTTAGAGATAGGCTATTGTTAAAAAGTACTTACTCTCTGTAGTTCGATTCTGAGTGTTTAATAGTGCAAATAAAAATTATTAGGTTTCATAATCAACTGTTTTAATATTTTTATTTGTGTAAAACAATTAGATTTGCAAAAAGACAAAGTTTTGCTTGTGTACAACTTGATTAAAAAATCTGATTTAAATCAAATGATTTAAATCAAAAAAATCTGATTTAAATCAAAAAAATCTGATTTTTTTGATTTTTTTAAAAAAATCAAGATTTTTATCCACCCTGTTTTAGGCTAGTGGAGACGGAAGCATTCCGCAACCTGATGGCGGCGGCTGTCCCACGTTACTCGGTCCCCAGGCGCCACTATTTCTCCCGGTGTGCCGTCCCCACATTACATAAGCACGTGTCACAAAACATCATACGTGCCCTTAACAACGCAGTTTTAGGCAAAGTCCACCTAACCACGGACACGTGGACAAGTGCTTGTGGGCAGGGCCGGTACATCTCGCTGACTGCACAATGGGTTAATATTCTGGAAGACGGGATCCAGTCTGAGCTTCCGACACCAAGGATTGCAGGCCCTAACTCACTCAGGGTTTCACCCACAGTGTACAGCTCCGGAACATCATGCTCCTCATCCTCCTCCTCCTCCTCCACTTCACCCTCTTCACCAGTCTCAAGCAGGAAGCACTGCAGCACTGCCTCGGCAAAGTGGCAACAGGCTGTGCTGAAGCTAATATGCGTAGGTGACAAACCCCACAATGCTGAAGAGTTGTGGACAGCTCTGAAACAGTAGGCAGATCACTGGCTCACACCGCTGAACCTACAGCCAGGCATGGTCGTGTGTGGCAATGGCCGGAACCTGATGGCGACTCTGAGGCGAGCTGACACATGTTCCATGCGTGGCCCATGTGTTCAACCTCGTGGTTCAGCGGTTTATTAAATCCTACCCGGAGCTGTGGGATCTGCTCGTCAAAGTACGCCACCTGTGTGCCCATTTTAGAAAGTCACCTACTGCTTCTGCCGACCTTGCCGGCTTTCAGCGGCGTTTGCAGCTTCTGGCTCACAGACTGGTGTGTGATGTCCCCACGTGTTGGAATTCCACACTGCACATGTTGGTCAGGATTTGTGAGCAGAAGAGGGCAGTTGTTGAGTACCAGCATCAACTAGGCCGTCGGTATACGGTTCAAACTTCACACATAAGACCTCAGGAGTGGACATGGATGTCTGACATATGTACCGTCCTCCAATACTTTGAGGACTCCACCAAGATGGTGAGCGGCGATGACACCATCATTAGCGTCACTATTCCGCTTCTCTGTCTTCTAAAATGCTCTTTGCTCAAAATCAAAGACGATGCATTGCAGGTGGAGCACGATGAGTTGGAGAAAGAAACCGTACTGGGTGATTACACACAGCCCAGCCTCGTCTCATCCCAACGTGCATTGGAGGACTATGACGAGGAGGATGAGGATGAAGAAATAGAGCTACTTTCATGCGGAATTAACGGTAATACGTGCACAACCGTCAGACCGTCAGTTCAGCGTGGATGGCCAGAGGACAGGGGAGAGGAGGAGGAGGAGGATGATGAGGCCAGCATGGACAGTCATGCTGTTGGTGAGGATCCTTGTCTTGCCTGTTAACAGTCTGGCGCACATGGCTGACTTTATGTTACGCTGCCTGTCTCGTGACCCTCGCGTTATCATTACTGATAAACGCACCCGCCTGTCAACTGAAAATGCTTACAGGCTGACTCTGATCAAGATGAACAAGGGTTGGATTGGGCCTGACTTCACCACACCACCACCAAAGGATAGTGGAATTTAAATTTTGTGCCGGTAAATTGCCATGCACCTCCGTACACCCACACATGGGTACACACTTCATGACTTTGGCTACTTGCTGTACTGCTCCTCCTTCTCCTCATCCGCCACCATCATATGATCAGTGCGACCGTGGTTCATGATGCCACGAAAACACAATTTTTTTACATCATATTTATGATGATGATGACCCTAACCGTTGAAAAGTTAGTCAGTAGTTTCATGTATACCCCGCAGGGGTAAATGTTTTAGTCCATGCTTACAAAATGGGCTTTACAAGTACTGGAGACCTGCTCCTTTGTAATGGGAACAATATTTAGAGGCTCTCCTCCACGTCTCTATCCAGGGGCATTGAAGTGCCTCACAATTTTTGGCATCCCTGTCTAGGGCAATACTACAAAAGACCCACTTCCTTATAATGGGCACATTATTTAAAGAGGCCCTCATGCACGTCTCTATCCAGGGGCATTGGGGTGCCTCACAATTTTTGGCTTCCCTGCCTAGGGCAATCCTACAAAAGACCCACTTCCTTATAATAGGCACAATATTAAAAGAGGCCCTCATGCATGCCTCTATCTAGGGGCATTGAAGTGCCTCCCAACGTTTCGCTTACCTGCCTAGGGCAATGCTACAAAAGACCCACTTCCTTATAATGGGCACAATATTAAAAGTTGCTTTGGGGAAGGAGAGGTGTGTCACAGTCCGCGCTGCCAATGTGCTGTCAAAGTGTTCCGCTTTAAAGAATGCAAGTAGACGATGTCCAAGTTTAACCTTCTTTTTATTCTCCAACGCGTTTCAACGCCTTTCCTGGCATCTTCATCAGGGATCCCTGATGAAGACGCCAGGAAAGGCGTTGAAACGCGTTGGAGAATAAAAAGAAGGTTAAACTTGGACATCGTCTACTTGCATTCTTTAAAGCGGAACACTTTGACAGCACATTGGCAGCGCGGACTGTGACACACCTCTCCTTCCCCAAAGCATCTGATTTCGTCTCCACGAGTGGAGACCGGTGGAAGTCCAGCAGCAGCCATCAGGATATTTATCCTACCAGGTCTACTAACCAGTTGTGGGTGTCACAACTGGCATAGGTGAGTGGCTTTCCTTTCCTCACCACTGCAGGAGTAGTGTCTAGTGATAAGGGCACTATTGCGCCTCTTGTCCCCCCCCTCTTGTCTTACAATATTAAAAGTGGCCGTCATGCACGCCTCTATCCAGGGGATTGGGGTGCCTCCCAACCTTTGGCTTCCCTGCCTAGGGCAATCCTACAAAAGACCCACTTCCTTATAATGGGCACAATATTAAAAGAGGCCCTCATGCACGCCTCTATCTAGGGGCATTGAAGTGCCTCCTAACTTTTGGCTTCCTGTCTAGGGCAATAATACAAAAGACCCACTTCCTTATAATGGGCACAATATTTAAAGAAACCCTCATGCATGCCTCTATCCAGGGGCATCAGAGTGCCACACAATTTTTGGCTTCCCTGCCTAGGGTAATACTACAAAAGACCCACTTCCTTATAATGGGCACATTATTAAAAGAGGCCCTCATGCACGCCTCTATCCAGGGGCATTCAAATGCCTCCCAACTTTTGGCTTCCCTGCCTAGGGCAATACTACAAAAGACCCACTTCCTTATAATGGGCACAATATTTAAAGAGGCCCTCATGCACGCCTCTATCCAGGGGCATCAGAGTGCCACACAATTTTTGGCTTCCCTGCCTAGGGCAATACTACAAATGACCCACTTCCTTATAATGGGCACATTATTTAGAGAGGCCCTCATGCACGCCTCTATCCAGGGGCATTCAAATGCCTCCCAACTTTTGGCTTCCCTGCCTAGGGCAATACTTCAAAAGACCCACTTCCTTATAATGGGCACAATATTTAAAGAGGCCCTCATGCACGCCTCTATCCAGGGGCATCAGAGTGCCTCACAATTTTTGGCTTCCCTGCCTAGGGCAATACTACAAAAGACCCACTTCCTTATAATGGTTGCAAAGTATTCACTGATCTCAGGGAGACCAGTCCAAGAAAACACTGCGGGCAGCTGGCTAAAGCGCTCAAACACAGTGAATTCCTAGGCACATTGCCCCCTGGGAAATATGAATATGCAAATAGAGTCTGTGGAGCCTCGGTTAGGAGTCTCAAACACAGGACTAGCCATATATCCCTCCAGGGAAGGAACCAGCCAAGGGGTGGCTCCTTGCGGAGAACACCATAACCACCAAATGAAGTGGCCCTTTAAGTCAATATCCAACTCTTTTACAAGTTTACAGATATGACAAGGGAATACCAAGGCCAGGTATCCATCCACATACAGCTGTTTCGGGGTGTTGCCCCTCATCAGTGTGGAGTAGGATTCTGGCTAGGTGGGAGCAAGGCCTAGTAGACCAAGATTGCAAAGTATTCACTGATCTCAGGGAGACCAGTCCAAGAAAACACTGCGGGCAGCTGGCTAAAGCGCTCAAACACAGTGAATTCCTAGGCACATTGCCCCCTGGGAAATATGAATATGCAAATAGAGTCTGTGGAGCCTCGGTTAGGAGTCTCAAACACAGGACTAGCCATATATCCCTCCAGGGAAGGAACCGGCTGGTTCCTTCCCTGGAGGGATATATGGCTAGTCCTGTGTTTGAGACTCCTAACCGAGGCTCCACAGACTCTATTTGCATATTCATACTTCCTTATAATGGGCACATTATTTAAAGAGGCCTTCATGTACGTCTGTTCCCAGGGGCATGGGATTGTGCCACGCAGTTTTAAAAAAAAAAAACTTTCATGTAATCCAAAAAACTAACCTCACCAAGTCTGTCTCACAAGTGGGTATGAGCCCTTAATATTTTCTCCAGGAAAATCCATTTTGGTTTAATTTTGTAACGTTTTCTTGACAGTCCGTAAAAGTGGCGTAATAGTCTGACAACATTGCTCACAGCAGTGACCTTGGGGTCTGAAATGCTTACAGGGGTCTTCCCCATGCTGTTCCCATGTCATTTGAGCACTGTTCTGATACTTCTGTGACATTTTTAGGGTTTATGCATGCTGCCGGGGGTCATGCCAGAAAAATACTCAGGTCTCCCATAGGATAACATTGGGCTCGGTGCTCGGGCCGAGTATTATTATTATTTATTTATATAGCGCCATTGGGTTCCATGGCGCTTTACATGAGGATGAGGGAGACAAGAACAAATACACTAAATCTAGGCGATCAGGACGTACAGGTACAGGAGGGGCAGGGACCCTGTCCATGAGTACACGAGTTTCTTGGGATGCTCAGCCCGAGCTTTGAGCACCCGAGCATTTTAGTACTCGCTCATCTCTAGATATAAATTCTCATTTTTTTGTGAAGAATCAACAACAAGTGGGACACAATCGTGAAGTGGAATGAAACTTATAGGATATTTTAAACAAATTAAAAACTGAAAAGTGGGGTGTGCAATATTATTCGGCCCCCTTGGGTTAATACTTTTTTGCGCCAACTTTTGCTGCGATTACACCTGCAAGTCACTTGGGGTATGTCTCTATCAGTTTTGCACATCAAGAGACTGAAATTCTTGCCTGTTGTTCCCTGCAACACAGCTCGAGCTCAGTGAGGTTGGATGGAGAGCGTTTGTGAACAGCAGTATTCAGCTCTTTCCCCAGATTCTCGATTGGATTCAGGTCTAGACTTTGACTTGGCCATTCTAACACCTGGATACATTTATTTTTGAACCATTCCATTGTAGATTTTGCTTTCTGTTTGGGATCATTATCTTGTTAGAAGATAGTTCTCCGTCCCAGTCTCAGGTCTTTTGCAGAGTCCAACAGGTTTTCTTCCAGAATGGTACTGTATTTGGCTCCATCCATCTTCCCATCAATTTTAACCATCTTCCCTGTCCCTGCTGAAGAAAAGAAGGCCCAAACCATGATGCTGCCACCACCATGTTTGACAGTGGGGATGGTGTTTTGATGGTGATGAGCTGTGTTGCTTTTATGTCAAACATATCGTTTTGCATTGTGGCCAAAAAGTTCGATTTTGGTTTCATCTGACCAGAGCACCTTATTCCACATGTTTGCTGTGTCTCCCAGGTGGTTTGTGGCAAACTTAAAAAGAGACTTTTTATGGATATCTTTGAGAAATGGCTTTCTTCTTGCCACTCTTCCATAAAGCTTACCATCCATGCCAAAAACAGAAACCAAATGCACTTACAGGACGCAGTCAGAGCCAAAATGTGAAGCAAGCCCAGCTGCAGGCTGATAAATCACTTCTACCAGCAAGATGTGGGAGGCGACCTGCCATGCATACACTAGGCCTGCATAGAGCACCATTCACACTGATACATATGATGCAGAGTGTCTGAAAGCTACCCAACCGCTCCGCTGCCTGAGCATTGGGCCGCACAGTACGATGCTTCTGCACCACTAGATGAATGGCGCCCCTAGGGGCCAACTGCACCCTGAATGGATGAAAAAGTGCAAAAGTTTTTTATATGATAAATAAAAAAACCTTTATAGATGGGATTTTGGTTCATGTGTTGGCCCAAGACATTTAAGCTGATAACCCACGACAAGGGATCCCATGCTCATCAGTCCTAACAAAATTGTACAAAAACTACTAGAAAAAAAGCAGCATCAGAAAACTTACCATCCATGCCAAAAACAGAAACCAAATGCACTTACAGGACGCAGTCAGAGCCCAAATGTGAAGCAAGCCCAGCTGCAGGCTGATAAATCACTTCTACCAGCAAGATGTGGAAGGCGACCTGCCATGCATACACTAGGCCTGCATAGAGCACCATTCACACTGATACATATGATGCAGAGTGTCTGAAAGCTACCCAACCGCTCCGCTGCCTGAGCATTGGGCCGCACAGTACGATGCTTCTGCACCACTAGATGAATGGCGCCCCTAGGGGCCCAACTGCACCCTGGATGGATAAAAAAGTGCAAAAGTTTTTTATATCTATTATATAATTGCGAATGGTTTTTTTGCCCCTTCTGAGTCCACTCGCAATGCGAGTCGGCGTGGTCATGTGGATACGCCCGAAGCATTGGCCGCGCAGCGGCCATTGCGAGCAGTTCTAAGGCGACTCGCTATGCCCGCACAGCGGGCATGGTGAGTCGCCTTAGCAGCGCGAAGCATTGGCCGCGAAGCGGCCATTGCGAGTCAGAGACTCGCCCTTCTAGAATCCCGATGCATGTGCATCGGGCACCCAGCTAGTGATAAATAAAAAACCTTTATAGATGGGATTTTGGTTCATGTGTTGGCCCAAGACATTTAAGCTGATGACCCACGACAAGGGATCCCATGCTCATCAGTCCTAACAAAATTGTACAAAAACTACTAGAAAAAAAGCAGCATCAGAAAACTTACCATCCATGCCAAAAACAGAAACCAAATGCACTTACAGGACGCAGTCAGAGCCCAAATGTGAAGCAAGCCCAGCTGCAGGCTGATAAATCACTTCTACCAGCAAGATGTGGGAGGCGACCTGCCATGCATACACTAGGCCTGCATAGAGCACCATTCACACTGATACATATGATGCAGAGTGTCTGAAAGCTACCCAACCGCTCCGCTGCCTGAGCATTGGGCCGCACAGTACGATGCTTCTGCACCACTAGATGAATGGCGCCCCTATGGGCCCAACTGCACCCTGGATGGATAAAAAAGTGCAAAAGTTTTTTATATGATAAATAAAAAACCTTTATAGATGGGATTTTGGTTCATGTGTTGGCCCAAGACATTTAAGCTGATGACCCACGACAAGGGATCCCATGCTCATCAGTCCTGACAAAATTGTACAAAAACTACTAGAAAAAAAGCAGCATCTGAAAACAGTTGAGCGTGAGCACCTGCAATTCATCCATTTACAGTGGGTGTGCTGGAAATAACAGAGTGATGCACTCACTTCTTTCTGGCACTTTTGAGAATAAATGGAGTGGAGGTGCACATGTACGACCTTGGCTCCCTTCAGACAGGGCCTTACAAAACCCTCTTCTGAAGATTAATGGGGTTCCCATTGGCTAACCCCCAAGCAATCAGAAAGTTATCCAATATTCAGTGCATCGGTAAACTTGGTAAAACACTTTTTTTTTCAGAAAATCTTTATTAAGTAAAGAATTATAACAATAGGCAGTAGAATAGGCACAGTGGCAATAACAGCATCACCCAAGGAGTGCATGACAGCATAAAATGACAGAAAGGTCATAAACAAAAGTCAAAAATCAAAAAAATAAAAGGAGTCATGGTACCAAAGTCTATAGACTCATTATAGCAGCATGGTCTCAGTGACCCAGACTCGCGTAGTGGGTGATCCTTATAAAAACCTACAATGCTTCACTGCCTAGATGGGATATCATTCAGTGCATATATCATTATATATCATATACATAACTAGAGTTATCGTAGGCTGTTAGTCAATAAGAACTGTAGCGTAGCAAGAAAAGTAGGAAAGAAAATAAAGGGAAAGATAGAAAGTAGGTTAGAAGTGTGTGGAAGGGGGAACACTGGGGGAAACTGTCACTCCAAGGCCAATGTGCGTCTCCTACCTCAGCACGACCAGGCTACATACCTAGTCCAGTATCTGAGGGAACTATGATCTCAGCGCCACTTCGAACTCAGGAGAGTAACCAGGATTGCCACGTCTGGAAATACTTATCTGTCTGATCATCTAAGTGGGTGGAAAGCCTCTCCATTCTACACAGGAAGTCCATTTCACTGGACCAGTCCAGGATGGAAGGACTAATATTAGAGCATCATTTCCTCGGGATTACGGTTCTAGCGGCAGTGATGCAATGTTTTAGTAGGCCTGACTTAATTGCTTAATTGGTGTACAGTGGACACTCTCTCCAGTGATCAATGTATGTAAAGCAAACACTTTACGCCACAAAGCTAGTATCGGGGGGCAGTCCCACCAGATGTGCAGTATAGATCCAACCGCCGCTCCACAACGCCAACAAATGTCAGACATGCATATTCATCCATTTCTGTGGGATTTCTAAATGTTCCTCACACGGCGCCGTGTGAGGAACATTTAGAAATGTCAGACATGGTTGCAAACATCCTCTTGAGCTCACGGGGATATCTGTACCATCTAGAGAAGAGTTTGTAATTGGTTTCCTGCAACTTGCAAGCCGGGGGCATTTTGGAAGCACGCTGGAGAGATTTGTTCCAGTCCATGTCTGATGCCTCAACCTCAAAGTCCCTCTCCCACTCCCTCACAAACCACAGTGACCGTGTCTCACCAGACAATGCCAACATAAAATATATCTGAGAGATCACGTGTGATGGGGAGAAGTCTTGTAAGAACAAAGATTCAAGGGGGAACGGTCCCCAAGGAGGGCAGGCGGCCCCCGAGGATGAGTACAAAGACCGGAACTGTATATATGTAAGAGGACCCTACACAGTGCATGGAGCAGTGATCACTTCTGGCTGCAGAGACCTGTGCACAGCTGAATATGGGGGTGACAGGTGTCAGACCCAAAAGGATCTGTTAGGATAAGTTGTTCTGGACAACGGGACCAGTAGGAAGCGAGTGAAAGGACCATATTAGATCCCAGCAAAACCTGAGACAGTCTCGGCCCCTCCCTTGTGCCCCAAATTAGGAAGCGGGCCATCTAGATCCCCGGTGGGAAGTCTGGATTGTTAAAGAGCAGCATCATGGGGCCCCAAGATGCAGATATGGAGCACTGCTTCTTTGCGGCATCCCAGAGTAAATCCTTAGTTAACTCCAATGTTGACAGGGTTCTCGGACGACCAGCGCGCACGATCCAGGGGAGGGGCATCAAAGACCACCCAACCAGTGCCTGCTCCAACCGAATCCACTGTCTCGATGCAGACCCATGGAACCAGTCAACCAACCTCGTGAGGAGGGCAGCAGAGTGGTAGAGTCTGAAATTGTGAAGTCCCACACCTCCCCCCTGCTTGGGTCTAGTCAGAATGTTGTAGGCTAGTCTCGGTCTAGAGCGTTTCCAGATAAATTTCACACATAGTCGTCGTAGTTGCGCAAAGAAGGAATGCGGAAGAGCGATCAGAACCATCTGGAACAGGTACAATAGTTTGGGTAAAACGTCCATTTTCAGAGCATTAACTCTCCCGAACCATGACAGAGATTCGTAAAACACTTTTAATGCTTCCTGATTTACAATAAACACTATCGCTCCACAGCTGTACAGTGAAGACCTCAGACACATTAGATGGAAGTCAGCTAAACGTGGCATCCACAAAACAGCCATCTTAGCCGACCCTCTCATACACAGACGCACTCGCTTAGCTGAGCGCTCCAATGTTTTCCATGATGAAGCCACCAGTTGACATGTTGGAAGTCTGCTGATTTCTGGGAGAACAATAAATCCAAAAGAAGTAGGGCTTCCTGAATCAATTTTAACTAAAAAACCTTGCCATTTTTACCTGTAAAAAAAGTGTGTATGCTTAGACTTATATGCAAAGTCTCTGCAAACAGAATCACACTTGCAATTCGGGTTGGCACGAAGTTGCTATTCATATGAAACAGACTAACAAAAAAAATAAGCCAGAGCATAAGTTGATTTATATGAAATAGTAAGATCACCGTCACACCGTGGCCATTTCATAGACAAAACCCAGAAGATTTAACAGTGTTAACAAAGTGCCCTATGCTATTTATATATATTACTACCATTTACATATTATAGGGTATATGCTCATTTTAAGTTTTTGCTTGTGTTTTCTATATGAATTGTACTGTATTCTCAATGTGCTCATCCATATATGTATGGTGTACATCATAATCAAAGAGGGCTCTCCGGTACTTACGTATTGATAGCATATCCTTATCCTTTGAATAAGTCATCCATATCAGATCCTTTTGGGTCTGACACCTGTCACCCCCATGTTCAGCTGTGCACAGGTCTCTGCAGCCAGAAGTGATCACTGCTCCATGCACTGTGTAGGGTCCTCTTATATAGAAGCATCCCCACTCATTTACTTTAAACAATAAGGTGGGGGCACTGAAGAGCATTTCTGCACAGGGCACCTTGCAGCCTAAGACTAACTCTGATGGTACTACACCGGTAGGCTGCAAGTCACATATCGAAGTGTCACTCTGCACGTCTTCTGTGGCATGGAATTCTCTCTTAGCTTTGACCTTGTTCATTCCACTCGAATCTAATCACTCAAATCTGTACTCGGATCTGATAACTCAATTCACTACTCGGATCTGGTCACTCATTTCTCAACTCGGATCTTGTCACACAACTCAACACTCGGATTGGCAGCTATAAACAAACTCACCGCTTACACGTCTGTGCTGCTACAATCCTAGGCGCCAAATTCTCCTCTCTCTGTTCTTCCAGACTTTTCATAGTTATTATCAGCGCCACAGCTGTCACCTAACTTGCTATCTCTTCCAATCTTTTCCCTAGAGCAGAGGTTCCCAACTCAAGTCCTCAAGGCACACCAACAGTGCAGGTTTTCAGGATTTCCTTAGTATTGCACAGGTGATAATTGAATCACCTGAACTGGGGATGATTCCAATTTCTAAGGAAATCCTGAAAACCTGCACTGTTGGTGTGCCTTGAGGACTGGGGTAGGGAACCTCTGCCCTAGAGGATAGCTAGTTCTCTTTTTGGTTCCTACTTTTATCACTCACTCCGCTTTCTCCATTCTTAACATCTTTGGTCAGCAGATGGTGATGTTTACTTGCAGACACTCGATTTAGCACTATTGTGCAAGTCCCTTCACTCCTTCATCCAATTGCATACTCACTGTCCAGTGAAATGATCTTCTATTGCTGCCGCTCGCTCCGGTAAGTCTCCTGTGATTTGTGACCTGCCAGAAGCTGCAGTGTTTCCTGGAGTGCACCAGAGGTCACAGCTCAGTACAGAGGTCACAACTCAGGCAGAACAAGATGAGCTGCATTGATCAATCTGAACAGAGATTATATGCATCGGGAGCATGTGACGCATCTTCTGATATTCCAGTCAGTCATTAGGGAAAGTCATAAGATGGCATCGTGGAACCAGTGCAGCATCGGTAAAAGGTTAAACCACCAATGGGTGAGTATATGATGGGGCAGGAGACCTATTTAAAGCACCACCCCCGCACTGAAAGCAAAAACTCTGAAGTGGTACTTTCATTGGGGCCAACATTTATATGACGCTAGTTTGCTTAAATCTTAAAGGAAATCCTATTGACATAATCATAACAGAATGCTATCATGCAGCGGTATTGCAATTGTCGAATTGTAAATTGACAATATTGTTTAAACAATTTCATGGTATACCCTAAACAAACAAATGTACAAATTGTCTTGTATTTGGCCACAGTATATCTCTTAATTTTTAGAAAATGAGATGTTTACAAGAGGATTACAATACATTTTTGTCTATGCTCCGTATTTTCCAGCTCCTTTGCTGAGTGCTAATGTTGGCTTGCAGAGTTGTTTAAATCTTTTGTTTGCATAATGATACAGTTGTTAGAGAAGGTTTACAGCATTATGGCTCAGAGAATAATGAGAGCGATTTTGTTTTCCCCAACATCCCCAAAGAATAACACGAAAGACAAAAAGCTTAGTAATGTTGGCAGAAACCATTTTGTGTTCTGTGCTTGTACACTTTAGTGGTTTTGATTGCCAAAAAAGGTGGAAGCTAAACTTTTCAGACTTCATTGGAAAATGTACAAAAGAACACAGGATTTAACCATATTTGAAAAGTATGATATAGGCAGTCCCCAGGGGATGATTAACTAGATGGGTTCTGTAGAATTGTTCATAAAGAATATGTATACAAGTTAGAACAGAGCCTTTAGTAAAAAACAAAAATACTTATACACACCTAAGCTGTTCGCTCCATCAGCTCACAATTCGCTGCCCATGATCTGATTCTCTTGTTTCCTCTGTCTTGCATAGAGATGAGCGATGTTTGATTCGAAATGTTCACCAATCTCAAATTCGAGCTGTTTTGGGCAGTGTTCGAGTCATTCGACGAATGCGAACAATTAGCTTCAAATTCGTCAGTTCGAGGTTATGTTCGATAACAATTCGTTCACCAAAAGGACCCTATAAAGAGGTCTGGGGGCATAGGAAATGGCTGAAATGGGGGCATGATTGTTTAAAAGCCAGCGGTAAAAAGCCGCCGGCTTTTAAACGATCATTCGGCCCGATTCTCTGTCCCCCGCAGCCTCCCATCCCGATTCTCCGCTCCCCCCGCCGCCTCCCAACCCGATCCTAAGTTAGGACCGGGTGGGGAGCGCAGCACCGGGAGCGGGGAGCGAAGGACCAGGGCGGGGAAGCTGGCGGTGAGAAGAGGACTTCACCACCGGCTTCCCGCCTGTGTTTTTCGCTCCCCGATACCCACTCCCATTTCCCTGGATCTGCTCCCCCTGCCCGGTCCTAACTTAGGATCAGGCGGGGAGGCGGCGGAGGGAGCGATGAGGGGGCATCAGGGAGCGGGGAGCGCAGAACAGAGCAGAAAAGCCGGCGGTGAAGTCTCACCGCTGGCTTTCCCGCCGGTTGCTTCAAATGATCAGCTGATGCAGATCAGCTGTTCACTTGAAGTAGCCATGATGAAGTCAGGGAAAGGTTCATGTGAGTTCATGCAGCATGAACTCACATGAACTTTCCCACGGCTGCACAGCTCAGCTACATCTCTGGTAGAGCTTCTCTACCAGAGATGTAGCTGAGCTAAAGAAGAAGACTCCACTGGACTACGTCGAACGGAAGAGGAATTTTTTAATAAAGATGGAGTCTCTAAGTGTATTTTTTGTTTTAATTCCAATAAAATATTTTTTTCTCTGTGTTGTGTTTTTTTTTTTTTTTAAATTCACTAGAAATTCATGGCGGTCATGTCTAATATTGGCGTGACCCCATAATTTCGGGCTTAGGGCCAGCTGATAACACAAATCTGGTCCTAACCCCTTTATTACCCAGTGAGCCATGGCACCAGGGTCCTGGATGAGCTGGGTCCAGAGCCAGAAGATGGTGCTTCTCTGAACGCGCCATTTACTGAGGTGGCTGCGGGCTGAAATTCGCAGTGGGGGGTGCCCAGAAAGCTTGGGCCTCCCTGCGCTGCGGATTACAGGCCCAGATGCCTAGCTGTACCTCGCTGGACATGGAAATAGCGCAAAGCCCCACGTATTTTTATTTTTTTTTGTTTCATGAAATTCATGAAATAATAATAAAAAGAGGGCTTCCTTCTATTTCTATTTCCAGGCAGGTACAAATAGGCACCTGGGGGTTGGAGGCAGCCCATTCCTGCGTGCTATACCTGGCTGGACAAAAGAAATACGGCGAAGCTCACGTCAAATTTTTTGGGAAAAATTCATAAAAAAATACATTTAGGGACTGCATCTTTATTAACCCCTCCAGGCCGGAGCGCTGCAGCATTGTAAGGAGGGTTAACTCAGGTCACCCGAGGATAGCTCAGGTCATGCCCCCTGAGCTGTCCTTGGGTGACCTGAGTTAACCCCCTTACAATGCCGCTGCGCTCTGGCCTCGAGGGGTTAATAAAGATGCAGTCCCTAAATATATTTTTTAATTTTTTTATAAATTTTTCCCAAAAAATGTGACATTTTTGTGTCCAGCCAGGTACAGCAGGCAGGAACGGGCTCCCTCCAACCCCAGGTATCTATTTGTACCTGCCTGGAAACAGAAATAGAAGGAAGCCCTTTTTTTATTATTATTTCATGAATTTCATGAAATAATAAAAAAAATGTGTGGGGCTCCGCGTTATTTCTATGTCCAGCGAGGTACAACTAGGCAGCTGGGGGTTGGAATCCGCAGCGCTGGGAGGCCCAAGCTTTCTGGGCACCCCCCACACACTGCGAATTTCAGCCCGCAGCCACCCCAGAAAGTGGTACGTTCAGAGAAGCACCATCTTCTGGCTCTGAACCCAGCTCATCCAGGGCCCTGGTGCCGTGGCTCACTGGGTTATAAATGGGTTAGGGACAGCTTTGCATTATCAGCTGGCCCTAAGCCCGAAATTCATGGGCTCACGCCAATATTAGACATGACCGCCATGAATTTCTAGTGAATTAAAAAAAAAAAACACAACACAGAGAAAAATATTTTATTGGAAATAAAACAAAAAATACACTTAGAGACTCCATCTTTATTAAAAAAATTCCTCTTCCGTCCGACGTAGTCCAGTGGAGTCTTCTCCTTTAGCTCAGCTACATCTCTGGTAGAGAAGCTCTACCAGAGATGTAGCTGAGCTGTGCAGCCGTAGGAAAGTTCATGTGAGTTCATGCTGCATGAACTCACATGAACCTCTCCCTGGCATCACCGCGGTTACTTCAAATGAACAGCTAATCTGCATCAGCTCATCATTTGAAATAACTGTCGGGAAAGCCTTCTCTGTGCTGCGCTCCCCCTGTCGCCTCCCCGCCTGATCCTAAGTTAGGACCGGGCGGGGGGAGCAGATCCAGGGAGCGGGGAGGGGGCATCAGGGAGCGGGGAGCACAGCACAGAGCAGGAAAGCCGGCGGTGATGTCCTCTTCTCACCGCTGGCTTCCCCGCCTGTGTCTTTCGCTCCCTGCTCCCGATGCTGCGCTCCCCCCTCCCTGTAGTTGCTCCCCCGCCCGGTACTAACATTATAACACATTTTACACTGATTTTCAATGGTGTTCGATGTGTTCGATGGTGTTTGATGAACATTCGACGAACACACATCAAATTCGACGAATCGAATCGAATTCGAACACCGGGGTGGTTGAACCTCATCACCAGACTCTTGCTTATAGATCAGGACTTCCATTGCAACCTTATGATCTGCAGTGACCTCTGGGGCACTCACAGCTGGAAGTCTTGAAGATGTAGTGTGCCCAACGATGGAAAGAAGAGGATGGGACAGCGAGCAGGGGACGGCTAGAGAAATGAGTACAGTGGAACCTTGGATTACGAGAATAATATGAATGTACTTGTTATCAAAATTTCTTGTATATCAAAGCAAATTTACCCGTAAGTAATATGCAGATGATGCATTCCACAACCCAAATTAATTTACTGTATTCCTATAAAATTATTACAATTTTGCAATTAATTGTAGTACTATGGTATATACTATATATATGTGCAGGAATTTAATCAGTTACATCACCTAAAGTTGGTTTAGTAGTGGCTTCACACATGTACAGTATAAAGTATGGAGGCTCCATGTTCAGAGTGTGGAAAACTGTCAAAAGCTAGAACCCAGAAGTGAGGAAAAGACCAGGATTGATGGCTTATTCACATGCGCTAGAAGCAGTGAGTATTACTTTTACTGTACTGTGTCTGCGCAGGGAGGGAGGGACAGTATTGTAGAGGGGTGGAGTGAGCTCATGTTTTGCTCTTATTGCAAACCTTGCTCTTATACCATGTTACAATTTATCAAAAATGTTATGTTGTCTTGGAAAACACCCTTAAACCAAATTACTTGTAATTCAAGGTTCCACTGTAATAGACTATTTAAAACCAATACTCACCTCTCCCGCTGCCCTACTGCTTGTTGTTTAGTCCCCTTACATCATAGAACACACCACATTTCCAACCTCTTCACTATAGGCCAGACTTCTGTCTGCAAACAGGTTGGAGCTCACTGTGCATTATAAGGTTGCAATGACTATATAGCCTTATGACATGATACAACTCGAAAACCTGGCCTTTAATGAAGAGGCCATTGATATAGAATGCAACATCAGAAAGAAGAAGACTGGACAGTGGCCGAAAAGGTCTGTAGTGAAGTGAGTATTCATTTTGTGTGTTTTTTAGAGCCAACATTCGTAATTATGGGTTATACGTAAGTTAAATGTATATAATTCAGGGACTGTTGTACACTTACGCTTTATGTGGTTAGCACTGCAGCCTTTGCAGCACTGAGGTTTCGAGGTCCTGGGTTCAATTCCCACCAAGGACATCAAGGACAACATCTGCAAGGAATTTCTATGTTCTCCCCTGTTTGCATTGGTTTTCTCTGGGCACTCCGATTTCCTCCCACATTGCAAATGTTGAGCCCAGGCTTTGGGGTACTCGGGTATCAGGCTCCACGGATTGTGTCTGCTGTGTCACGGGGAGCGGTGGCCGCACCTGATCCTGTGTCCTGAGTATATTTTCAAAAAGGGGGTTATATTTACAAGGGATTTTATATACAGTTTGTTGTGACGCAACCTGTAGTTTCTGGTGAGGTGTCACCAGCGCCGCCACTGTCCGTCGGAGGTAGATGGTATCACGGCTAGTTGGCAAAGTCCTCTACAGGTAGGGCTGGACCTTCGGGGCAGCATAGTGTGAAGGGGCAGCTTGTAGTGGAGCTGTAGATGGGATAGGGAGTGTTGGACCAATCTATGAGGGACATCGGGAACGGAGAGGAATGACACACGCGCAATGCAAAAGTTTCTTTTACCTTTTACTGGTGGTACACAGGTAAAGATGTCCAGGGCACTGACAGGTGACCAGGTTGCACAGTGGGTCCCCACAGCAAGTGGGTATAAGGCCTTCTCTGTTCCTCTTTGGCAATTGAAGGCCAGACCTGCTTCCTCTCTCTTCCTGACTCTGGTATCTGTCCTCTCCTCCTGTGCGGTCCACGGGTTACCCTCTCTGATCACTGCGGTAATGCACTGCTGTGTCTGGCTCCCTCTCTTTAACCCACAGGGGGACCGGGTGGCTGAAGCCTCCACGATGTGACGGGGTTCTCTGTCGTCCTGGAGTATCCTACAGGTGCGGATGCCCGATGTCCGGTACTTCTTAGGGTGAACTTTCACTAGTTCCTCACTCCTTTTAGGCTGTGTGCCCCTTGCCTTCTGTCCCCACTTAGGCTTGTGGGACGTCAGAAGGGCCACTCCGGATCACTGGTTCGAGCCTAACCGCAGCACCAACCACCAGGATATCTTCGCAGCTCTCCTAGCGTCTGCACACTCTGCCTAACTCCTCCCCCAGCAGCAGTATTTATAGGGGATCTTGCCTAAGGTCAGCAAGTTGAGCTCCCCCTACTGTGCAGGGGTGGAAGGTGTTGCATGTAGTAGGTACCTGCTGTGGAAACCCAGCTGTGCATTAGAGTAGTCTCACGCAGATAGCCACATAACCCCCTGGGTTAACTTCAGTACTCCTGGACTGAGCATTTTTGTTTAAACAAAAAGGAATAACAATATTCAACAATATAACAGGTAACATATTTACAAAGTCTGAAAATATAAAAATTTACAAAAATCACTGAAAAATATTTGAAAAATGGAAAAACAGGTAAGTCTATACGGTGCTAGTCCATTCACTGCAGGCTTTGAAAAGTTTGTGGCTACATTAGTCCCGTAACTGTAGTCCTTTTAAATTGTAAGAGTTCAAAGTCAAAAAGTTCAGTTCATAATTTCAATAAGTCCTTACAGGTAAAGTCTCTGTAGGCTCAACAGTTCAAAATACACAACAACGGGTGTTTTCGGCATAGGGGTCCTAGGTACTATGGGGGCCTCTAATGGTCATAAGTGCTGTATGCCTCCTGGCCCTGGGGTCACCTTTTGGCCACGTTTTTACTCTCCCTAGACAGCTCCTTACGCCAACTCCCTCTTTTGGTGTTGTGTACCTGGCTTTTGGCCTACTCTTCACCTCCTGAACACTATTTACAGTTTTACTTTACAATGACTATTTACAAGTTTACTTTAGTGTTTTCTACCTTACATTACTGTGCCCATTCTCAATACCTAGATGGGGGTTGTCCTTGTGTGCTCCTTTGTGATCTACGCACTATAGGTGTCACTGTCTCAGGTGAGGTTTCTAGTGAAGGGCTTGGTGCAGGTATGTCAGGTAAGCGTCTGCGTTGGCTTAGTCTCACTACAGGACTAGCAGGTGTACCGATTGCAGCATGCTCAGATTCTCTAGCAACGGGTATTTCTTCCGGATTCCTTTGTACCACTTCATTGGGCTGGTAGAAATTCAGCACTGGCACTATGATGGCTCCATATTGTTGAGGCCAATCTTCTGGGAATTCTCCTAAGATGGTAGGGAGTACCTTCTCTTTTGATTCTTTAAATGGACTTTCTTCTTGAATTGGTTCTGTTTCTTGAATTGGTTGATTGGAGCGATTTTGGTTTTCCCAATCTGTTGGACACTTTTTGATGTGGTTTCTGGATACAGTCTGTGTGTTTTTTCTGGATACAGTCTGTGTGGTGTGAGGCAGCATCCGGGGAACCCGCTTGCAAAACGACAACAAACACGTGTTTATAAGTTTAACCAATGTCTACCCGTTTATTTTCACATATTAATAACATAACCCGGGTAGCATGTTTGACACATATCACATTGATTAAAAACACCATACATAAACACATCATACATTTACATATAACATTACATAATACATATATTGCACATAACGCTTATAGTAACCCGGGACCTGTAACTATCTCTGTCCCCATTGGAGCTCTACTAACAGCTCCCGTGGTGGCTACGGCCTCCGGCCTATACATTTCACATACATTTAACATCAAGTACCATATCAACGGGCCCTATGGGTCCCAATGGCGGAACCAGCCGCCTGGCTCTATTTCCCCAGCTTCATACTACTCCGGAATCAGGACTCCAGCCTGACCGGGTTCTTACATACTATATGTGATCCATCCTATAAGCCACCATGGACCACACACGTCCTTTCACTCGCTCACAGCCCATCATACACATCCATGGACTGTGGCTCCTCTAGGCTCAGAACAGGGATTGGCAAACCCTAGTAACCTGTGGGGTGAACCACCCGTTACCCAGTACGGGAGCCCTTCTAACCCCTGCTTCTGACCTCTCGTACACACATTCCGGTTCATCAGGTCCTTTAACTGAGTACTCCGACTCGGACCCAAAGGCGGTCTATGCCCGCCTGGCACACTCCATAAAATCGCCTCCCGAAGGGCTACATTCAATCGCCTCCCGAAGGGCTACATACAATCGCCTCCCGAAGGGCTACATACAATCCGGTTCATCAGGTCCTTTAACTGAGTGCTCTGACTCGGACCCAAAAGCGGTCTATGCCCGCCTGGCACACTACATAAAATCGCCTCCCGAAGGGCTACATACATTCCGGTTCATCAGGTCCTTTAACTGAGTGCTCTGACTCGGACCCAAAAGCGGTCTATGCCCGCCTGGCACACTATACACGATTGACTCCAAAGGGCTACATTCATTCGCCTCCCGAAGGGCTACATTCATCCCGGTTCATCAGGACCTTTAACTGACTCCACTGAGTCGGTCCAAAGGGCGGTCTATGCCCGCCTGGCACACTTCATACATCGGCCCCTATAGGGCTACATTCACTCGCTGGGTCTTTTAAAAAGCCATACAGTACTTATAAGGTTCAACAGGTCCTTCACTGGACCTAATGGCGGCTACACTCGCCTAGCATGATTTACACACAAGGTGCACAGTTCACACAATCATTCAGGAACTGCTTTTCTTACCGGGCACGGATCCGGGTCTCGCTACCCGTGTCACAGGTTCCACCAGGCATCCCCACAGGCTCCTTCCCGGACGTGAGGTGAACCACGTCCGGTCTAGCGTCCACGGGTCAACCACAGCTTCCCCCTCCAGGTGCGGACACGACCACGGACCTCGGCACCGGCATGGAGCTAGCATGCTCCCTTGTCCACACACAGAGCCTTGGACTGCTCTGCACTCAGGCTGCTCTCAGCTTCCATCTGAATCTGAATGAATCAATCACTCACCTGGCTGCCTCTTATCGTGCCAGCCACTCCCACATGGACACACCCCCTTTGCTGCTGATAATCAGCCTTTCACACAGCTCAGGTTAACTCCCTGTGTTCCGGGTTGTCAGCACTCAGCCCTTACATTCCTTAGGGCTTCCTCGATCTCATCCCACTCTCACTGCCGCTCATTAGGCTCATGAAACCCTGTGTCTCACAGTTGGTTCACACAGCATTATCAATCAAACCGGCCAGTGTGCACAGGATCATACCTCGATCCTGCATGTGACGTGCCCCGGCCATGCGGATCATGCCGGCGGTGCCTCACAGTGGTTCTTGCTGATAAGACACACTTTGCTGTTGTCATAACCAGAATCTAATAGAATGTAGGGTTCTTATTCTCACTGATCGTCTAATTTGTGTTTGATTCTTTTCCTCTTTAGGACAATACTTCCAGGTGTTATTGCTTCTGCTGGAGCATGTTTGTTATAGTCCCTTTCTTGTTTTTCACAGGATTTCTCCAGGTTATCTTCTACACAGGCTTGAACCATTTTGTATTGTTCGAGGCGATGGGCATTCCCATTGGAAATGGTATCATCTGCTTTAGGGTCTACCACTCTGAGTTCCAAGTCTACGGGTAAATTTCCTGTACGGGCTCTCATCAGGTAAGCTGGTGTACAGTTTGTAGAGCTTACTGGAATGGGGTTGTGCATGTCAACCAAATCTGGTAGTTTCTCCGGCCATTGGTTTCTTTCTTGTAAGGGTAAGATATTTAGCATGTCAATGATGATATGATTCATTTTCTCACAGCGTCCGTTGGCTTGAGGATGATATGGAGTTGTTCTGATCTTTTTGCACCCATACATGTGGCAGAACTCTTGGAAGATCTCCGCTTCGAAGGCTGATCCTTGATCTGTTAGAACCTGTTCAGGGTATCCCAATGGTCTGCAGAAGACATTTTGGAACGTTCTAGCAGCTGTGGCAGCTGTCAGGTCTTTTACGGGGGCAACCATTAAGAATCTCGAGTAATGGTCTACCATGGTCAACGCGTAGATGTAGCCGGATCTACTTGGAGTCAGTTTTCCATGGTCCAAGGCTACTATTTCCAGAAGTTGTTTTGTCACGATGGGATGGAGCTGTGCTTTCTGGCTCTGTAAGTCCTTTCTTCTCAGGCTGCAGGGTTTACAATTCTTACACCATCTTTCAATGGATGTCTGCATGTCGACCCAAAAGAACCTATTTCTCAGTAGCATTTCTAGCTTCTTCCACCCGAAGTGACCAGTCTGGTTGTGATAAGTGTTCAAGACCACATGGATTTCTGATTTTAGCATGATGATTTGCCAGACCATCTCGTGTGTTCTTGGGTTCATGTACCTCCGACAAAGCTTCTCTTGGTATATGAACAATTTACTCCGCTCGCTCCACAGATGCTTGGCTTCAGATTGGGGATTTTCAGGCAGCTTCGCTGACTCCTGGATGATCAGTTGTTTTATTAGACTGACAGCTGGGTCATTGTCTTGCACGTCCTTCCTACTGAAGTGGGGCAACGCGTTCACCATTCTTTCAGGAAGATCTTGACGGGTTTGCTGGCACTGGGTTACTCTTAGTTGATGAAAGGCAGGTAACTCCACTTCTTCCAGCTTGTCTTCATCTACACCTTCTTCTGACAGATGAGCCATTCTGGATAAGGCATCCGCGTTTCCATTCTGGTGCCCAGCCTGGTACTTGATGGTGAACTGGTAGTTGGACAATCTGGCTATCCATTTCTGCTCTATGGCTCCCAACTTCGCAGTTTCCAGGTGGGTCAGCAGACTGTTATCCGTGTAGGCTGTAAATTTGCTAGAGGCCAGATAGTGTTTGAACCTCTTGGTGATGGCACTGGCCAGAAATTCCAGCTTGAAGGAACTGTAGTTCTCGGGGTTCCTCTCTGTGGGGCGCAGCTTCCTACTGGCAAAGGCAATTACCCTTTCCTTGCCGTCTTGCTTTTGGGAAAGGACGGCTCTGAGTCCCACATTGCTGGCATCTGTGTACAGCAGGAATGTCAGGTTGTATTCCGGGTAAGCAAGGATTTTTTCTCCTGTCAGGGCTTCTTTTATCGTCTGGAACGCTTCCTCTTGTTCCTTACCCCACTTCCACGGAGAATCCTTAGACTTGCCCTTCGTGGGTTGGCCTACTAAGAGGTCTTGCAGGGGAGCAGCCTTCTTGGTGTACTCCTTTATGAACCTCCTATAGTAGCCCACCAAACCCAGAAATTGACGTACTTCCTTTAAGGTCTTGGGTTCTGTCCATTCTTTGATTGCTCTCACCTTGTCTGGATCAGGGGCCACGCCTTCAGCGCTGACTATGTGTCCCAGGTACTGTACTCTTGGCTCCACAGGTGGCATTTTGATGGTTTTAGCTAGGGATGAGCGAGTACCGTAAAATTCGGACTCGCTATACTCGCAATGAGTAGGTACCGGTACTCAGTATTCGTTGCGAGTATAGTGAGTCCGATTACTTTTGCAGTGTATCTATAGATACACTGCGAAAGTACCCTAAAAGTGAATAAAAGTTATTAAAAATAATAAAATTACATACTCACCTATCCGACGCCTGCACCTGGACCGTCCCAGAAGACCTGCGATCACAGGACAAGGACCTGTGATTTCCAGCCAATCAGATGGTTGGTAGCGATCTGGCCAATCAGATGGCGACACATCACAACCAAGTGATCGCTAGCGGCCACCTGATTGGCCAGATTGCAAGGTCCTAGGTGTACTTCCAGGACCTTGCAATCTAGCCAATCAGGTGGCCGCTAGTGATCACGTGGTTGTGACGTGTCGCCATCTGATTGGCCAGATCGCTACCGGCAATCAGATTGGCTGGAAATCACAGGTCCTTGTCCTGTGATCGCAGGTCTTCTGGGAAGGTCCCAGTGCAGGCGTTGGATAGGTGAGTATGTAATTTTATTATTTTCAACAACTTTTATTCACTTTTAGGGTACTTTCACAGTGTATGTATAGATACACTGCGAAAGTAATGGGACTACCCACTATTCCCAAGTACTCATAAGATACTCGGATAGTAGTGAGTCCCCGAATACCGCTACTATTCAGCGAGTTCTGAATAGTAACGAGTATACTCGCTCATCCCTAGTTTTAGCTTCATCCCTTATTTGGCCAGAGCTTCAAACACCTCTGCTAGATGAGTGACGTGTTCCCCATAGGTCTTAGAGTACATGATCACGTCATCCAGGTAGAGCAGTACCGTCTCGAAGTTCTTATGCCCCAGGTAACTCTCCATTAATCGCTGCAAGGTTCCGGGTGCATTACATAATCTGAAGGGCATGCTGTTGAATTCACATAGGCCCATTGGTGTTTTAAATTCGGTCTTTTCTCTTTCTGCCTCGACTACAGACACCTGCCAATACCCACTGGTGAGATCTAAAGTAGAGAAATAGTTGGCAGACTTCAACACAGCTAAGGATTAGTGATGAGCGGGTACGCTTGTAACTACTCGGTACTCGCACGAGTATCACTGTATTCGGGCTACTTGGCGAGTACCGAGTAATCTCGTGATACTCGTGCTGTGCTCGTGGTCCTCATCCCTGCATGTTGGCGCTCTTTAGAGAGCCAGCCCACATGCAGGGATTGGCTGGCAGACCACTGCAATGCCATAGCCCTGTTAGTTGTGGAATTGCAATGATTGTCCGGCCGCACAGCGTGACCGAGTCTTTATAAGACCCGGCCGCGCTGTGCTCTACACACAGCGATCCAGACAGTCAGTGCAGGGAGAGTGTCTGCTGTATCAGGGAGAGTTTTGCAGGGCTGCAAACTAGTGACCTCAACAGTCCTTCTCAGGACTAATCTAGGTGGATATAGGCAGGCAGGCAGGGTAGCCAGGTCGGAGTACAGGCTTTCTAGTGACCACAACAGTCCTTCTCAGGACTATTGTAGCTGTAGGCAGGCAGGGTATATAGCAAATTCCTAGTGACAGTATACCAGCCTTCATCATATCTGGGGCTGGTGTACACAGTCTAAAACAGTTCTGATAGTGTCAGACTTCTCACTAATTCTCGCTCCTAAAAAGCTGTTAGGTTCTTAGTGCGTGCATTTAAAAACCGCAAGTGTGTGTCCGTTGGTGGTAGCGTACAGGTGCACTTTTGTGTGTTTTGCACAAACTAGGATATAAAGCACAAGTACAGTGAATAATACACGTCTGCACAGCACCTGATAGTGTCAGACTTCTCACTAATTCACGCTCCTAAAAATCTGTTTGCTTCTTAGTGCGTGCATTTTCAAACTGCAAGTGTGTGTCCGTTGGTGGCAGCGTACGGGTGCACTTTTGTGTGTTTTGCACAAACTAGGATATAACGCACAAGTACAGTGAATAATACACGTCTGCACAGCACCTGATAGTGTCAGACTTCTGACTAATTCACGCTCCTAAAAATCTGTTTGCTTCTTAGTGCGTGCATTTTCAAACCGCAAGTGTGTGTCCGTTGGTGGCAGCGTACGGGTGCACTTTTGTGTGTTTTGCACAAACTAGGATATAACGCACAAGTAGAGTGAATACACGTCTCCGTCTGTGTCTGACTTAATCTCTAAGGGTACCTTTACACACGGCTACATTTGTAGCTTGCCACCAGGCAACTTACAGGTTGCAGTGAAATCATGGATACATGGTTCTATCTTGTTGCTGTGTACAAATGGAATCATGTATCCATGATTTCACTGCAACCTGTAAGTTGCCTGGTGGCAAGCTACAAATGTAGCCGTGTGTAAAGGTACCCTAAGGGTACCTTTACACGCCGCTGCTGGAGGATGGATACAACCCGCTACTTCACGTGCACGAGCACGGCCAAACGGTTACAAACGGGAAACGCACCACCTTTACACGCCGCCACAAGGTGCGCTACGCTACGTTACATCTACAGCTAGATACAACCCCGGGTGTCTCAAGTAGCCATCTGTAGCTTACCTTACCTCATTTACACACCAGCTAATATGGGCGGACCTGGTGCAGCAGGGACAGCACATAGGCGTGCCACAATTGTGGAGTACGAGACGTCCGTACGCTGATAGGACAAAGCAATAACATGATGATTGGGCAGGCATCGCAGGAGGCTGTTTAATACATGACGCTCGAGCAATTGTGTAGTGTGACTGGTCAGCTCCTTAAATATGCCTCCCTATGCAGTGACTACCAATCGTCATGCAGGAGCTTCCTCCAATGATCGCTGAAGGGGTGCGGTATCCCGGACCCTGTGTGACGCCCCAGCTACATACCAGGTACATCGCCTGGTGTATATACATCCCTTCTGTAGCTTCTTTACACGCCGATACAGCTCGCTGCAATCGGCTTTGTAGCCACCTGTTTCAGAGCAGTGCTCGGAAACAGATGTATCTGTTGCCGGCTGCCTCCTACCGTCTTCACACGCCGCTACTACGGGCTATATTGACGACGCAAGCTACAATTGTAGCCTGTAGCGGGTTGTATCTATCCTGTTGTAGCGGCGTGTAAAGGTTCCCTAAGGGTACCTTTACACGTGGCTACATTTCTAGGGTGGCTACAGGCAACTTACTGGTTGCAGTGAAATCATGGAGACAAGGTTCTATCTTGTTGCAGTGTACAAATGGAATAATCTCTCCATGATTTCACTGCAACCAGTAAGTTACCTGTAGCCACCCTAGAAATGTAGCCGCATGTAAAGGTACCCTAATTGTCGCTCTTAAAAAACTGGTAGCAATAGCTATAATCTGATTGTCCAGGTAAAACCCATGTGTTGGGACGCCTTCATTTAGCTGTGTACCGTCAGCACAGCATTGAAAATGCGCAAGGGCGTTGGCAAGGGACAAGGAAGTGGACGTGATGGTGGTGCAGGCAGGGGTCGAGGTCGTGTGCAAGCTCTAATTTCGCCACAACAAAGGGCCACATCTACTCGCTCGCACGTCCTGTCCCAAATTCTTTGTTGGACCGCAGCAGTACACCGCTCTTCAACCCAGACCAGTGTCAACAGGTTGTTAGTTGGATAGCGGATAATGCTTCCAGTCAGATTGGCACCACCACAAACACCCTGTCTTCCACACAGTCAAGTGTCAGTAGCCGTGATACTGCACCGCACATTCCACAACCTGATCCTCCTTACTACCACCAGGCGGAGTACACGTCCACGGACATTACTGATCCCACACTTGGACACTCTGAAGAGCTGTTCACGTATCCATTCGCACATTCTGGCCTCTCGCCAGCTCCTGTTGAAATGGGTCATGAGGAGAGCGTATGTACCGATGCCCAAATATTTGAGCAGCCACGGTCTCACGAAGGCAACGGTGGGAACGTGTCTCAACAAGGGGTGGACGATGATGAGACACGATTGCCAGGAAGTCAGGAGGAGGAGCAGGGTGCGGAAGAGGAAGACGACGTGGTGGATGATCCAGTAACTGACCCAACCTGGCAGGAGGAGATGCAGAGCGAGGACAGCAGTGCACAGGGGGAGGGAGGCTTAGCATCACAACAGGCAGTAAGAAGCAGGGTGGTGGCCCCAGGCAGAAGTTAGGCAACCGTTCCCCGGAACAACAGCACGACACAAGGTGCCTGTACAAATGTTAGGTCTTCTCGAGTCTGGCAGTTTTTTAAGTTGGCTTCAGATAATTCTAAAAAGGCCATTTGCAACACCTGCCATGCCAGCATCAGCAGGGGTACGAAAACTAGCAGCCTGACCACCACCAGCATGATCAGGCGCATGTCAGCCAAGCACCCGACTTTGTGGTATGTACAACAGAGTCGAGGAGTAGTGTTTGCTGATGTCACTGCTACGTCTTCGGGTGGTGTGCGTGCAAGCCAATCTCCTGTCGATGCTGCATGCGAACAAGCCTCCTGCCCTGCACCTGACGTTGCCCACGCACAAATAACACCATCATCAAGCACATCCTTGTCCCAGCGCAGCGCTCAGTTATCCATGCACGAAACATTTGAACACAGGCGCAAATACGCTGCCAACCCCCCACATGCCACAGTTCTAAATGCTAACATTTCGCGACTGCTTGCGCTGGAAATGCTGCCTTTTAGGCTGGTGGAGACGGAAGCATTCCGCGACCTGATGGCGGCAGCTGTCCCACGTTACTTGGTCCCCAGCCGCCACTATTTCTCCCGGTGTGCCGTCCTCGCATTACATAACCACGTGTCACAAAACATCACACGTGCCCTGAACAACGCTGTTTCAGCCAAAGTCCACCTAACCACAGACACGTGGACAAGTGTTTGTGGGCAAGGCCGGTACATCTCGGTGACGGCACACTGGGTTAATATTGTGGAAGCTGGGACCCAGTCTCAGCGAGGGACGGAACATGTTCTTCCCACACCAAGGATTGCAGGCCCTACCTCAGTCCGGGTTTCACCCACACTCTACAGCTCCAGAATGTCATGCTCTTCAGCCTCCTCCTCCTGCACATCCTCATCCACTTTACCCTCCACACCAGTCCCAAGCTGGAAGCACTGCAGCAATGCCTCGGCGAAGCGGCAACAGGCTATGCTGAAGCTAATATGCATAGGTGACTAACCCACAATGCAGAAGAGGTGTGGACAGCTCTGAAACAGCAGGCAGATCACTGGCTCACACCTCTGAACCTAAAACCAGGAAAGGTCGTGTGCGACAATGACCGGAACCTGGTGGCGGCTTTGAGGCGAGGCCAGCTGACACATGTTCCATGCGTGGCCCATGTGCTCAACCTGGTGGTTCAGCGGTTTCTAAAATCATACCCAGAGCTATCTGATCTGCTCGTAAAAGTTCGCCACCTGTCTGCACATTTTCGAAAGTCACCTACTGCTTCAGCCGGCCTTGCCGGCTTTCAGCGGCGTTTGCAGCTTCCGGCTCACAGACTGGTGTGTGATGTCCCCACGCGTTGGAATTCAACTCTGCACATGTTGGTCAGGATTTGTGAGCAGAAGAGGGCAGTTGTTGAGTACCTGCATCACATAAGCCGTCGGGAAATGGGTCAAACTCCACACATAACACCTGAGGAGTGGAGATGGATGTCCGACCCATGTACCGTCCTCCAAAACTTTGAGGACTCCACCAAGATGGTGAGCGGTGGTGACGCCATTATTAGCATCACCATACCCCTTCTCTGCCTTCTAAAACGGTCTCTGCTCAAAAACAAACATGATGCATTGCAGGCGGAGCGCGATGAATTGGAGCAAGAAACAGTAGTGGGTGTGGCTGATAACACACAGCCCAGCCTCATCTCATCACAACGTGCAGTGGAGGACTATGACGAGGAGGAGGAGGAGGATGAAGATATGGAGCAACTCTCCGGCCAAATTGAGGATATGACATGCACACCAGTCATACCCTCGGTTCAGCGTGGCTGGCCAAAGGACAGGGAACATGAGGAGGAGGAGGAGGACAGCTTGTTCAGTCATCGTGTTGGTCAGGACACTGAAGTGATGGCTGTTAAGAGTCTGGCGCACATGGCTGACTTTATGGTAAGCTGCCTGGCTCGTGACCCTCGCGTTAAGAACATCTTGGCAAAGCATTCCCCTCACAAAACGCTAGCGTCATAGCTCAGGAATCGGTGGACAACCAAGGCGTACGGCCGAGAGGGGCACAAGTCCAATCCGCCAGAGATAGGGGAACAGTCTTTAAGATGTGGGACAGTTTTCTCAGCCCCTCACGTACCACAGCCCCTGAGGAGCGGGGTAGTGCCACAAGAAATGGTAAGTTTGCCCAGATGCTGAAGGAGTACCTTGCAGATCGAACAACTGTACTCCGACATTCCTCTGTGCCTTACAATTATTGGGTATCCAAGCTGGACACGTGGCATGAATTGGCTCTCTACGCCTTGGAAGTCCTGGCCTGCCCTGCCACTAGCGTTTTGTCAGAGCGTGTTTTTAGTGCAGCAGGTGGAATCATTACTGATAAACGCACCCGCCTGTCAACTGAAAATGCTGACAGACTGGCTCTGATCAAGATGAACAAGGGTTGGATTGCGCCAGACTTCACCACACCACCAGCAAATGAGAGCGAAATTTAAATTTTGTAACGGGAATTTGCCATGTACCTCCACTCACCCATGGGTACACACTTCTGGACTTTGGCTAATCGCTGGACTGCTCCTCCTTCTCCTCATGCGCCACCATGATGACCGTTACAAAAGTTAGGCCGTTGTTTCATGTATACCCCCAGTGGTAAATTTTTTCACCCATTCTTTCAGAATGAGCATTACAACGACAGGAGGCCCGCTCCTTTGCAATGGGAACAATGTTTTGAGGCCCTCATGCACGTCTCTATCCAGGGACAATGTGGAGCCTCCCAATTTTTGGCTGCCCTGGCAAAGGGCTATACTACAATACACCCACTTCCTTACAATGGGCACTTCAGGTTTACAGGCCCTCATGCACGTCTCTATCCAGGGACAATGTGGAGCCTCCCAATTTTTGGCTGCCTTGGCAAAGGGCTATACTACAATACACCCACTTCCTTACAATGGGCACTTCAGGTTTACAGGCCCTCATGCACGTCTCTATCCAGGGGCATTGGTGAACCTCCCAATTTTGGACTGCCCTGGCAAAGGAAAATACTACAATAGACCCACTTCCTCAAAATGGGCACATTATGTCAAGAGCCCTTCATGTAGGTCTCTTCTCAGGGACATCGGAGTGCCACACAATATTTTAACGTAAAATCTTTCATGTAATCACAAAAAGTAACATACACCAGCTCTATCTCACTATTAGGTATGTGCCCTTAACATTTCCGCCATGAAAATTCTTTTTGGTGTCATTTTGGAAGGTTTTCTGGTGAGTCCGTAAAAATGGTGTAAAACTCGAACAACATTGTTCACAGCTGTGACGTTTGAGTGAGAAATGCTTACAGGGGTCTTCCCCATGCTGTTGCCATGTCATTTGAGCACTATTCTGAGACTTTTGTGACATTTTTAGGGTTTCTACATGACGGGGGTCATTTCATAAAAATACTCGGGTCTCCCATAGGATAACATTGGGCTCGGTGCTCGGGCCGAGTACACGAGTATCTTGGGATGCTCGGCCAGAGCATCGAGCACCCGAGCATTTTGGTACTCGCTCATCACTACTAAGGATTCCTCTATACGAAGTAACGGGTAAGCATCTTTGTGTGTTATGCGGTTTATTTGCCTATAGTCTACACACATTCTCATACTGCCATCCTTTTTCCTGACCAGGACTAATGGGGCTGCCCAGGAACTAGAGCTATCTTGTATAACCCCTGCGTCCTTCATGTCCTGTAGCATTTCCTTGGCTTTTTGATAATGTGCAGGTGGAAAAGGTCTGTACCGCTCTTTGATTGGTCAATACAAAAAAGGTGGGGGAACAAGAGGCGCGATAGTGCCCTATCACTAGTGACATCCATGCCAAAAACAGAAACCAAGTGCACTTACAGGATGCAGTCAGAGCCCAAATGTGAAGCAAGCCCAGCTGCAGGCTGATAAATCACCTGTAAGTGCACTTGGTTTCTGTTTTTGGCATGGATGGTAAGGTTTTTTGATGCTGCTTTTTTTCTAGTAGTTTTTGTACAGTTTTGTTAGGACTGATGAGCATAGGATTCCGTGACGTGGATCATCAGCTTAAATGTCTTGGGCCAATACATGAACCAAAATCCCATTTATAAAGGTTTTTTATTTATCATATAAAAAACTTTCACTTTTTTATCCATCCAGGGTGCAGTTGGGCCCATAGGGGCGCCATTCATCTAGTGGTGCAGAAGCATCGTACTGTGTGGCCCAATGCTCAGGCAGCGGAGCGGTTGGGTAGCTTTCAGACACTCTGCATCATATGTATCAGTGTGAATGGTGCTCTATGCAGGCCCAGTGTATGCATGGCAGGTCCCTCCCACATCTTGCTGGTAGAGGTGATTTATCAGCCTGCAGCTGGGCTTGCTTCACATTTGGGCTCTGACTGCATCCTGTAAGTGCACTTGGTTTCTGTTTTTGACATGGATGGTAAGGTTTTCTGATGCTGCTTTTTTTCTAGTAGTTTTTGTACAGATTTGTTAGGACTGATGAGCATGGGATTCCGTGACGTGGATCATCAGCTTAAATGTCTTGGGCCAATACATGAACCAAAATCCCATTTATAAAGGTTTTTTATTTATCATATAAAAAACGTTTGCACTTTTTTATCCGTCCACCTAAAAATGCTATCACACAATCGCATTGGAGCTATAAAAAATGGCCTAAAAACTGTGTTCCTCATCATCCGTGTGTTTATGGTCACTTTTCCTCTGCAATTTTCATGGAGGTTTTTATATCATTCTATTGGTAGGATTTTTATGTACATTTTAGCACGTTTTTTTTAACTATTTTCTTGTTTTATTATGTTATTTGTGTGAAATTCCGCCAAAATTGTTGGCCCCTCCCCCAGCGATGACGTCATATGTAAACAGAACACACCCATAATTGCTAATGTAAGGGGCTATAAATTCCCTGCTCCTATGGCTGATGTAATATCCCAGAGGTAGGTGCCAGGAAGGGCGCCGAAACGCGTAGGAAGGGATAAAGAAGTATACTGCTACAACATCTTGCATCCCAGGTGATTTTGTGGACTCAGCAGCGCGGACCATGGTACACCTTGCTTCCCATAATTGCTGGCTCTTTGATTGGTGGATGTGTACCTGTGGGGATGTGATGTTGTACCCTTTTATCCTACCAAAGTCAAGTGGATGCTTACTAAAGACTTGTTCAAATCCTTGAACTACCCGATAAACACTTTGTTTTTCGTACACAGGAATGGTGTCAGTTCCGACATGGAGCTGCTGGCACCAGACCTCCAGTGGCCCAGTTGTTTGATCAGGTTTTGCCCCTTTGGTATAGGGTATGGGTCCCACTGTTTGGATCTCGTTGTTGCTGACAGTGTACAATTTAGCAACGGTGGTATACCTGGGTAATTTAACCTCCTCACTGCCACAATTTAAGATGCGAACAGGTACTCTCCCATTGTGTACATCTACCACCCCCCTGTCTGTCAACAGTGTAGGTCTGTGCTCTGTGCTGATGGGCTCCACTAAGACACCAAATGCTCAACACCAAATCATCATTTCACTCATTGGGGAAATCACAATAGGCAACGGGTCTGTCACCCGTGCAGTCCCAATTTCTCCACCTGTAATTGTTACCTGTTGATGGTGCAGGATGGCTCTGATCTCACACTGAAGGACCTTCCTTTGACCAGTTCTGGCAGTGTCTGCAATCTGTTGAAGCACAGACAAGACTTCCTCCATGCAATTGCTAACAACATTAGTGCCTAGTATTATATATGGATCATTAGCATTACTGGCTTCTGCTACAACTATGACCCCCTGCTTCTGCAATTCCACCCTCCCCACCTTTATTGGTACTTCCTTAACCTGCATTACGGTAATTGGTTCACCGTTAGATGCATTAAGGGTAAAGTCTAGATCAGGCTGTTTCAGTTCTGCATCAGCCCAATACTTCTTATAAAGGATATAGGGGATGGTGGTCACCTGTGACCCGGTGTCCAGCAGAGCAGGTTTCGGGATGCTATCTAGTACAATGGACAAAAACGACCTCTGTCCGATGAAGGTTTTGTACCAAGTGGCTGGGCCCTGTTGATCTAATCCTGAGGTTTGGCCCTGACCCCCAGAGACTGCTCATTTAAAGGACAGCTCCTGGCGAGGTGGCCGGTGCGGTTACAGTGGTGGCAGATGGGCAGATGGGCTCCCCAGTGGAGTTGTCGGTGTTTTTTCTTCTGTACGCTGTGGCTTGCTTCCCTCGCATGCAGGGTACATCATCCGGACTGTCGGCAAGTTGAATCAGCGACTGAGGTCGGGGCTGGGGTCTTGGCACTGGCTGTTTGCTTTGCTGTAACTGCAGAGCGTCCATTAGCTTAGTGATGTTTTTGTGCATGGCTGTTGACACTGGTAATGGTTTTGAGGTAGCCTGCACCTCACCACTGCACCACCGTTTAATAGCAGCTTCATGGGTCTCTACCTGTCTTAACTCTTTGATGGCCATCTCCTTCAGGGTATTAAAGTCAGCTTCAGGATTGCTTAATGACCACCAACGTACAGTCTTACTGTCCTCGGGGGATAGCAGTCCCCGAGTGAATTGTTCAGTCAGGAGCTTGTTTTCGTCGGGTACACTTGCAGGGCTGACATGTTTAAGAGCGCGCAGTGCTTCTTCCAGACGCCAGGCATAAGCTCTTATATCACGGCACAGAGTACCCGGTAACACCGGACACAATATCCTGTTTGTGATCCTGTTTGTGATCGCCAGAAGAAGATATGTTGAGCCCATGCTTTGGGGTACTCGGGTATCAGGCTCCACGGATAGCGTCTGCTGTCACGGGGAGTGGTGGCCGTGCCTGATCCCATGTCCTGGGTATATCTTCAAATAGGGGGTTAAATTTACAAGGGAATTTATATACAGTTTGTTGTGACGCCACCTGTAGTTTCTGGTGAGGTGTCACCAGTACCGCCACAGTCCGCCGGAGGTAGATGGTATTGCGGCTAGTTGGCAAAGTCCTCTACAGGTAGAGCTGGACCTCCAGGGCAGCGTAGTTTGAAGGGCAGCTTGTAGTCGAGCTGTAGATGGGATAGGGAGTGTTGGAGCAGTCTATGAGGGGCATCGGGAATGGAGAGGAATGAAACATGCACACTGCAAAAGTCTCTTTTAACTTTTACTGGTGGTACACAGGTAAAGATGTCCAGGGCACTGACAGATGACCAGGTTGCACAGTGGGTCCCCACAGCAAATTGGTATAAGGCCTCCTCTGTTCCTCTTTGGCAATTGAAGGCCAGCCTTTATGCAGCCAGACCTGCCTCCTCTCTCTTCTATCTGTCCTCTCCTCCTGTGCGGTCCACGATTCACCCTCTCTGATCACTGCGACCGGGTGGCTGAAGCCTCCACGGTGTGACGGGGTTCTCCAGGGCTGCCACTAGAAACTTTGGGGCCCCTTACTAGCAAAATTTTGGGGCCCCCCTGAGACTCCACAACAACTCCACCTCCACCAAGCTCCGCCTCCATCCAGGTTCTGCCTCCACCCACGCTCCGCCTCCACCCATCAAACCTTCCATAGTTTCACCGCCCACTATTGGAAAAACTCCCTTTCTGCACCACGTCCTCGCCAATCACTCATTAATCTCTTCCTATACATTGTTCTTTATCAGAGCTGTGGAGGGATGTGAACAATGCCACATGAGGCAGAATAATACTGGTGCTGTTATTCATCACCTTGTACAGGGGTGGGGAACTTTTTTGCTGCTGGAGGGACATTTGGAAATTACTACTGTCATTTAGGGGCCGCACATCACAATGAAAATTACCAGCTACATTAAATTAATTAACTCACCTAATTTGATGGCTGCAGCTGCTTCTCTGTGTCCTGCGATGTTAGGTGATACCTGATCTTCCAGATTTGCGTTGGTCTGCAGCGCAGTCGACTCTGTGACAATAAGTTTTGTAAATCAAATACATCACATAGGAAATTGTTATATACCGTATATACTCGTGTATAAGCCGAGTTTTTCAGCACAAAAATTGTGCTGAAAAGTGCCCCCCTCGGCTTATACACGAGTCACTATACGGCTGAGTGGGGGGGGGCCGGTGTCCGGGGGCTGGAGGAGGCAGGGGGAGGCTGCACTATGAGCGGCCGGTCACGTGGGGCCGCTCATTAGTGCAATGCAATATGCACGGCATCCCCTGTCCATCAGCGGCAGGGGGAGCCGTGCATATTACATTGCGCTCCCCCAGTAGTTTATACAGGCCCCCCGATCCCCCCCCCGTAGTTTATACAGGCCCCCCGATCCCCCCCCGCCCCGTAGTATATACAGGCCCCCCGTAGTTTATACAGGCCACCCGATCTTCCCCCCCCCCCGTAGTATATACAGGCCCCCCGATTCCCACCCTCCCTGTAGTATATACAGGCCCCCCGCGCTCTATATACAGGCCCCCGGTTGCAGCCACAGACCTGTAAGAGAATCACTTTCATACTTACCCTCCTCGCTGTTACCCGCGCTCCTCCGGTCTCCTTCCCGCTTCTACCCGGCGCGTCCACAATGACGTCATTGTGGATGCGCCGGGTAGAAGCGGGAAGGAGACGATGACGCGCGATGACAGCGAGGAGGGTAAGTATGAAAGCGATTCTCTTACAGGTCTGTGGCTGCAACCGGGGGCCTGTATATACGCGGGGGGCCTGTATATACTAAAGGGAGGGTGGGGGGGGGCCTGTATATACTACGGGGGGGGGGGGATCGGGTGGCCTGTATAAACTACGGGGGGCCTGTATATACTACGGGGCGGGGGGGGGATCGGGGGGCCTGTATAAACTACAGGGGTGGGGTATCGGGGGGCCTGTATATACCACACTGCTGGGGAGGCTGCTGTATATACCACACTGCTGTGGAGGCTGCTGTATATACCACACTGCTGGGGAGGCTGCTGTATATACCACACTGCTGAGGAGGCTGCTGTATATACCACACTGCTGGGGAGGGTTCTGTATATACCACACTGCTGGGGAGGCTGCTGTATATACCACACTGCTGAGGAGGCTGCTGTATATACCACACTGCTGGGGAGGGTGCTGTGTATACCACACTGCTGGGGAGGCTGCTGTATATACCACACTGCTGGGGCGGGTGCTGTATATACCACACTGCTGGGGAGGGTGCTGTATATACCACACTGCTGGGGAGGCTGCTGTATATACCACACTGCTGGGGAGGCTGCTGTATATACCACACTGCTGGGGAGGGTGCTGTATATACCACACTGCTGGGGAGGCTGCTGTATATACCACACTGCTGGGGAGGGTGCTGTATATACCACACTGCTGGGGAGGCTGCTGTATATACCACACTGCTGGGGAGGCTGCTGTATATACCACACTGCTGGGGAGGCTGCTGTATATACCACACTGCTGGGGAGGCTGCTGTATATTCCACACTGCTGGGGAGGCTGCTGTATATACCACACTGCTGGGGAGGCTGCTGTATATACCACACTGCTGGGGAGGCTGCTGTATATACCACACTGCTGGGAGGCTGCTGTATATACCACACTGCTGGGGAGGGTGCTGTATATACCACACTGCTGGGGAGGGTGCTGTATATACCACACTGCTGGGGAGGCTGCTGTATACCACACTGCTGGGGAGGCTGCTGTATACCACACTGCTGGGGGCTGTATACCTGTGCTGTGGTCCACCCTCGGCTTATACGCGAGTCAATGGATTTTCCCAGGTTTTGGGGGCAAAAGTAGGGGGGTCGGCTTATACACGGGTCGGCTTATACACGAGTATATACGGTATTCAAATATATACAATATACAGGACAAAGAGCATATACAGCACTGCAGAGGGTTGGGGCGCACAGACTAGGGGTGAGCTGAGCTCTGCAGGAGCCACAGGGATGTATGATCTCTCCCCGGGTCCCCACCCATTGAGGGGGTGAAGTGAGCTCTGGAGCCAGGGGTCACAAGCTTCCAGAAAATGGCAGCGGATCTTGATTATTTATTATTATCAGAGACTCTGGAGAAGAATGCTACCGGCAAAGGCAGACGAGACTATAATAGTACCTTTACACGCAGCTACAGGTAACAGGTTTTCCACAGGTAACTTACTGGCTGCAGTGAAATCATGGAGACATGGTTCTATCTTGTTGCTGTGTACAAATGGAACCATGTCTCCATGATTTCACTGCAGCCAGTAAGTTACCTGTGGACAACCTGTTACCTGTAGCTGCGTGTAAAGGTACCATAAGAGTGGGAGCGGCATCCGCTGGGGGTTACCACTGGTACACACACCTCGTACGCACGTGGCTCCACTCCGTACACCTTGTACGCACGCAGCTCAGCTCCGTACACCTCTTTACGCACGCGGCTCTGCTCCGTACACCTCATACGCACGCGGCTCAGCTCCGTACACCTCGTACGCATGCAACTCAGCTCCGTACACCTCGTACACACTCGGCTCAGCTCCGTACACGGGTCATTCCATGTCAAGTGATCCAAAAATGAATATTTTTTTTCCCTGACGTCCTCAGATTTTTTAAATTTTTTTTCTATATGAAGAACAACTTTAGTTAATTACAAAAAAAAAGTTTTGAATTTTTTTCTTTATCAGTTAATTTTTTACAGATTTTTAAAGTTTAAAAAAAGTACGAATTTTGGCCTGGTATGGCTTTACATTTTCTATCATATCTCGGGCTAGAAATAAGATAGAGAAACAAAATAAACACCAATAAACACCAATCTAAACAAAATAAACACCAATCTACTCATAACTGTGCAGGCTTTCACCAGATATGTCACAAGAGGATCTTTGTTAATATTTTACCCATGTGATCGCAAGCGCAAAACTTTAAAACGCATTTCCGAAAAATTGGCGCACTTTAAATATTTCAAAAACTGCCCATGTGTCTGCTATGCTCTTAGCCACATCTGTACCAAATTTCAAGTTGGGATCGCGATAGGATCATATTTTAAAATATTTTAATATTAATAGCGTCAATGGGTCATTCTATATCAAGTGATCTAAATATGAATATTTTTTTTACCTGACATCTTTAGATTTTTTTTCTTCATCAGTTAATTTTTTACAGATTTTTAAAGTTTAAAAAAAGGGTGAATTTTGGCCTGGTATGACTTTACATTTTTTTTATCTCAGGCTAGAAATAAGATAATGAAGTGGGAGAGGCATCATTTTACTCAGAACGGTAACAGCTTTCATTTGATATGTTACAAGACTATGTTTCTTTATATCAAATTCAAACTATTGACAGGCAATTGTGAAAAAATGACTGATTGTGTTCTTGGTTATATTTGTGCAGAGATTCAACTTGGGACCTGTCAAATTTATATATTTTTTATTTTATGGTTGTATGAGTTATCACAACTTATTGAATAAAACATTTAGCTGCAACAAAAAAGAAACACAAAAAACAAATCCCATAAGTGCCAGGATAAATACATCTTAATCATCAGAACACAACGCTCAGCATTTTCAACTTGAATGTATTGAACAAACCAAAAGAAGAAAGGTGATCATATCCTCAAGTTTGATTAAACAAGATTAAAAGAACCAAAAATGTTAACCCCTATTTATACATATATATTTGTTTTCTATTCTATCACTAAACATGTGATTTATGAAGTGTTTAATAAGAATAGTACAGTAGTTAAATCATCGTTCTATAAATTATGAACTAATCAAACAATTAATAGTATGTTTTTAAAGTGGCATTTTATCAATTTGTCCCTTCTAGTGGGTGAAATGTAATCTTGTTCATAAACGCTTACTATCAATCGCCATTTCCTTGTGTGTCAAAGAGTATGTCCTTGGACAAAGTGCTTCGGTGTCCGCGCTGCTGCTCCGAGACCAAAGAAACACAGACACGGGAATGTCTGGTACAGCTACAGCCTTTATTTTCCGACGCGTTTCGGAGCCTACTCCCGAGCTCCTTCCTCAGGGAACATCATGATGAAAACAGCCAGGGAGGTGATACCACAGCAACACTGCCTGGGGAGAGGTCCCTGACAGGCTGTAACCCTTGATGTACCAAGACAGATAGGAGAGAAGGTATCTGAACAAAAAAGAGGGGACTATTTTCCTATACCCATACCTATTATCTTCAATGGAGATGTACCTCAAAATAACTTATATAAGATAACTAACGAACTAATATTATACACCAAACGATTAAGATAGAGGTATGCTAAGAGGAATCTCCCATGATACCACAGAGGAGGGATCCTGTAAACACAGTCATGTAGGAGGTTCTGACGAACAAGGATATTGAAACACTGATTTACCACTGATGACGGGACATACTGTCCTCAGAGCTACAAAGTGACTAATCAGGTTACCTTTACCACTGGGACAGGCAACAACAGATTTTGTTGATGACGGTGGCTCCTTATCCAACATACGGATTCATGACAGATATCATTCAGATGAGGATCATTATTTAAAGACGGGTCTTCCGGTACTACCGAAAAAGGGTTACTATACCAAGACGAACTGAATTGTATACTTGAGAAGATACTCCAAATTGACCGAACAAGAGGGTGGGTTTGCCTTCACTTATACCTTGTCATCAACCTAAGATAAGTGGGACCTTTTCTTTACTAATTTTATAGGTGAGGGTTGTTTTTGGTGTTGTTATCACATTTCACTTGTAAACACTGATCCACACAGGATTTTTTTACTTGATTAAAAAGCTAGAAACGGCGAAATATTGTTTCCAACTTATTTAATAAGAATGTGTGTAGACTACAGACAAATAAACTGCATAACACACAAGGATGCTTACCCGTTACCTCGTATAGAGGAATCCTTAGCTGCGTTGAAGTCTGCCAATTACTTCACTACCTTAGATCTCACTAATGGGTATTGGCAGGTGTCCGTAGCCGAGGAAGACCGCGAGAAGAAGGCATTTTCAACAGCCATGGGCCTATGTGAATTCAATAGCATGCCCTTCGGACTATGTAATGCACCCGGAACCTTCCAGCGATTGATGGAGAGTTGCCTGGGACATAAGAACTTTCAGACGGTACTGCTCTACCAGGATGACGTGATTGTGTACTCCCAGACCTATAGGGAACACGCCACTCATCTAGCAGAGGTGTTTAAAGCTCTGGCCAAATACAGGATGAAGCTAAAACCCTCAAAATGCCACCTGTTAAAGCCAAGAGTACAGTGCGTGGGACACATAGTCAGTGCCGAAGGTGTGGCCCCTGATCCAGACAAGGTGACAGCAGCAGTCAAGGAGTGGCCAGAACCCAAGACCTTAAAGGAAGTACGTCAATTCCTGGGATTGGTAGGCTACTATAGGAGGTTCATAAAGGAGTACACCAAGAAGGCTGCTCTGCTCCCCTTCAACACCTCCTAGTAGGCCAACCCACAAAGGGCAAGCCCAAGGATTCTCCGTGGAGATGGGGTAAGGAACAAGAGGAAGCGTTCCAAGTGATGAAAGAAGCCCTGACAGGAGAAGAAATCCTTGCTTACCCGGACTACAACCTGCCATTCCCTCTGTACACAGACGCCAGCAATGTGGGACTCGGAGCTGTCCTTTCCCAAAAGCAAGAAGGCAAGGAAAGGGTGATCGCCTATGCCAGTGAGAAGCTGCGCCCCTCAGAGCGGAAGCAAGAGAACTATAGTTCCTTCAAGCTGGAATTCCTGGCCTTGGTCTTGGCCGTCACCGAGAGGTTCAAACACTATCTGGCCTCCAGCAAATTTACAGCCTACACGGATAACAATCCGCTGACCCACCTGGAAACTGTGAAGTTGGGAGCCATGGAGCAAAGATGGATGGCCAGATTGTCCAACTACCAGTTTACCATCAAGTAACGGGCTGGGCACCAGAATGGAAACGTGGATGCCTTATCCAGAATGCCTCACCTGTCAGAAGAGGGTGTAGATGAAGATAAGCTGGAAGAAGTTGAGTTACCTGCCTTCCATCAATTAAGAGTAACCCAGTGCTAGCAAACCCGTCAAGACCCTCCTGCAAGAATGGTGAACCCGTTGCCCCACTTCGGTTGGAAAGATGTGCAGGACGATGACCTGACTGTCAGTCTGATAAAACAACTGATAATCCGGGAGTCAGCGAAGCTGCTTGAAAATCCCCAACCTGAAGCCAAACCTCTGTGGAGCGAGCGGAGCAAGCTGTTCATATACCAAGGAAAGCTTTGTAGGAGGTACATCAACCCAAGAACACACGAGGTGGTGTGGCAAATCATCGTGCCAAAATCAGAAATCCACGTGGTCTTGGACGCCTATCACAACCAGACTGGTCACTTCGGGTGGAAGAAGTTAGAAATGCTACTGAGAGATAGCTTCTTTTGGGTCGGCATGTGGACATCCATTGAAAGCTGGTGTAAGAATTATAAACCCTGCAGCCTGAGAAGAAAGGACTTACAGAGTCAGAAAGCAGCTGTAATCGGTCATGTGACTGTGACATCACGTCAGGTCCTAGGATCAGAAGATACCACTGGAGACGCCGGGGGACTCATGGACAGGGGAGAATAGATGGTTTATTATTTTTTATTCCGGAGGAGAGGGAAACACAGGGGAGAAGTGGGGAGCACCAGGGGAGAAGCGGGGAGCACCAGGGAGAAGCGGGGAGCACCAGGAGAGAAGCGGGGAGCACCAGGGGAGAAGAGGGGAGCGCCTGGGAAGAAGCAGGGTGAGCAGTGGAGAACAGGTGACAGGTGACAGGAGGCAGAGAGGAGCAGATGACAGGAGAAGACAGGCAAACTGATCCTGCAAAATGTTGGCATCGGATGCCTATTTGGCATCCGATTGCAGGGACCAGTTTGGATTCGATGCTGTCCGATTTCTATCGGACAGCGTCGGATTGCAAAAAATTGTAGTGTGAAACCAGCCTAAGCTCTACAAACTGTACACCAGCTTACCTGATGAGGGCCCATACAGGAAAGTTACCCGCAGACTTGGAACTCGGAGTAATAGATCCCAAAGCAAATAACACCATACCCATCGCCTCAAACAATACAAAATGGTTCAAGCCTATGTAGAAGATAACCTGGAGAAATCCCGTGAAAAACAAGAAAAGGATTATAACAGACATGCTCCAGCAGAATCAATAACACCTGGAAGTATTGTCCCAAAGAGGAAAATAACTAAACATAAATTGGACGATCAGTAGGAACAAGAACCCTACGTTCTATTGGATTATGGTCATGACAACAGTAAAGTCTGCCTTATCAGCAAGAACGGTGGAAAAACCACTCAAACTGTTTCCAGAAACCACATAAAGAAATGTCCAACAGATTGGGAAAACCAAAATCCCTCCAATCAACCAATTCAAGAAATAGAACCAGTTCAAGAAAAAAGTCCATGTGAAGAACCAAAGGAGAAGGTAATCTCAACCATTTTAGGAGATTTCCTAGAAGATTGGCCTCAACAAGATGGAGCCATCATAGTGCCTTTAATGAATTTCTATCAGCCCCAAGAAGAGATGGTACAAAGGAATAAGGAAGAAATACCCGTTGCAAGAGAATCTGAGGATGCTGCAATCAGTAAACCTGATAGCCCTGTAGTGAGACTAAGGCAATGCAGACGCTTACCTGACATACCTACACCAATCCCTCCACTAGAAACATCACCTGAGACAGTGACACCTGTAGTGCGTAAATCACAGAGATGCACACAAGGTCAACCCCCGTCTAGGTATGGAGAGTGGGCACAGTAAGGTCAGAGGTAGAACACACTGAAGTAAACATGTAAATAAATCATTATAAAGTTAAGAAATGTAAATAGTGTTCAAAAGGTGAAGAGTAGGCAAAAGCCAGGTACACAACACCAAAAGAGGGGAGTTTGCGTAGGGAGCTGTCTAGGGAGAGTAAAAACATGGCCAAAAGGTGACCCCAGGGCCAGGAGGCCTACAGCACTTATGACCGTTAGAGGCCCCTATAGTACCTAGGACTTTACCTGTAAGGACTAGGGATAAGCGAGTAAGCTTGTGACTACTCGGTACTCGCACAAATATCTCGGTACTCGGGATACACTGCGAGTACCGAGTAATCCCGCGATACTCTTGCTATGCTCGAGGTCCACCTCCCTGCATGTTGGCACTCTTTACAGAGCCAGCCCACATGCAGGGATTGGCTGACAGACACTGTAATGCCACAGCCATGTTGGTTGTGGCATTACAGTGATTGGCTGGCCACACAGCGTGATCAAGTCTTTATAAGGCAGTGTATGGAGAGGTGCTACTGATTGAGGGACAGATTTGTGGCCTTTCAGCTAGTGTAGGTGCAGGGCTGCTAATCTAATACCACAACAGTCCTTCTGAGGACTAATACCGCTGTATACAGGCAGGCAGGGGGGCAGGGTATATAGCAAACTTCTTGTGCTAGTATACCAGCCTGCATCACATCTGGGGCTGGTGTACAGGCTGGAAATCTCCAAAACAGTCTTTTTAAGGATTAATTTAGCTCTCTATAGGCAGTAAGGGGTTATCTCCAATTAGTATAAGCCAAACCACTCTATACTCGTCAGTGTTTGTGTCTGACCGTTCCAGCTGCCGGGATTAAACTGCTCTAATCTGTAATCTCAGTGTGCACCTAAAAACAACTCTTGTCTGCATTCATTTACCACCTTAGTGCGTCAGGAGTGGCTTGTAGCTCCAAGTAGTTTACGCCAAAACACTGTATACGTGTCATCATTTGTGTCTGACCGTTCCAGCTGCCAAGATTACACCGCTCTAATCTGTAATCTCAGTATGCAGCTAAAAACCAACTCTTGTGTGCATTCATTTACCATTTTAGTGTGACAGGAATAGCTTGTAGCTCCAAGTAGTATACGCCAAAACACTGTATACACGTCAGCGTTTGTGTCTGACTGTTTCAGCTGCCAGGTTTAAACCACTCTAATCTGTAATCTCAGTGTGCAGCTAAAAACCTAGCCAGTGGCAAGGGACAAGGAACTGGACAGGTACAGGCAGAGGCCGAGGCTGTGTGCAAGCTCAAATTGCGCCACGACAAACGCCCACATCATCTCGCTCGACCTTCCTGTCCCAATTTCTAGGGGACCGCAGCAGTACACCACTATTAAACCAAGACTGTCAACAGGTTGTTAGTTGGATAGCGGATAATGCTTCCAGTCAGTTTGGCACCACCACAAATACCCTGTCTTCCACATGGTCAAGTAGTCATGAGACTGGCCCGCACATTCCACACCCTGATCCTCCTTCCTCCCACCATGCCGAGTGCCCGGCCCCGGACATAACTGATCCCACACTTGGACACTCTGAAGAGTTGTTCACTTATCCATTCTTAGATTCTGGCCTCTCGCCAGCTCCAGTTGAAGTGGGTCGAGGAGATTGAATGTACCGATGCACAAATATTTGAGCAGCCATGGTCTCACGAAGGCAACGGTGGGATTGTGTCTCAACAAGAAGTGGACGATGATGAGACACAATTGCCAGAAAGTCAGGAGGAGGACTAGTGTAAGGAAGTGGAAGACGACGTGGTGGATGATCCAGTAACTGACCCAACCTGGCAGGAGGACCTGCAGAGCGAGGACAGCAGTGCACAGGAGGAGTTAGGCGTAGCATCACAACAGGCCGGAAGAAGCAGGGTGGTGGCCGCAGGCAGAAGACAGGCAACCGTTCCACGGAACAACAACACGACAGAAGTTGCCAGTACAACTGTTAGGTCTTCCCGAGTCTGGCTGTTTTTTAAGGGGTCTGCAGATAATTCCAAAAAGGTCATTTGCAACACCTGCCATGCCAGCATCTGCAGGGGTAGCAAATCTAGCAGCCTGACCACCACCAGCATGATCAGGCACATGTCAGCAAAGCACCCGACTTTGTGGGATGTACACCAGAGTCCAGGAGCAGTGTCTGCGGGTGACACCGCTGCGTCTTCCACTGTTGTGCGTGCAAGACAATCCCCTGTCCATACTTCTCCCGGTGTGCCGTCCCCGCATTACATAAGCACGTGTCACAAAACATCAGGTGTGCCCTTAAGAACACAGTTTCAGGCAAAGTCCACACAACCACGGACACGTGGACAAGTGCTTGTGGGCAGGGCCGATACATCTTGCTGACAGCACACTGGGTTAATATTCTGGAAGCCGGGACCCAGTCTGAGCTTATGACGGAACACATCCTTCCGACACCAAGGATTGCAGGCCCTAACTCAGTCAGGGAATCACCCACAGTGTACAGCTCTGGAATGTCATGCTCTTCAGCCTCCTCCTCCTCCTCCACTTCACCCTCCACACCAGTCCCAAGCTGGAAGGACTGCAGCACTGCCTCGGCTAAGCGGCAACAGGCTGTGCTGAAGCTAATATGCGTAGGTGACAAACCCCACAATGCTGAAGAGTTGTAGACAGCTCTGAAACAGCAGGCAGATCACTGGCTCCACACCGCTGAACCTACAGCCAGGCATGGTCGAGTGTAACAATGACCGGAACCTTGTGGCGGCTCTGAGGCGAGGCGAGCTGACACATGTTCCATGCGTGGCCCATGTGCTCAACCAGTGGTTCTTAAATCCTACCCGGAGCTGTCGGATCAAAGTACGCCGCCTGTGTGCCCATTTTAGAAAGTCACCTACTGCTTCTGCCGCCCTTGCTGGCTTTCAGCAGCGTTTGCAGACTGGTGTTTGATGTCCCCACGCATTAGAATTTCGCACTGCACATGTTGGTCAGGATTTGTGAGCAGAAGAGGGCAGTTGTCGAGTACCAGCATCAACTTGGCCGTTGGTATACGATTGAAACTCCACACATAAGACCTCAAGAGTAGACATGGATGTCCGACATATGTACCGTCCTCCAAAATTTTGAGGACTCCACCAAGATGGTGAGCGGCGATAACGCCATCATTAGCCTCACCATCCCGCTTCTCTGTCTTCTAAAACGCTCTCTGCTCAAAATCAAAGACAATGCATTGCAGGCGGAGCACGATGAGTTGGAGCAAGAAACCGTACTGGGTGATTACACACAGCCCAGCCTCATCTCATCCCAACGTGCATTGGAGGACTATGACGAGGAGGAGGAGGAAGAAATAGAGCTACTTTCATGCGGAATTGACGGTAATACATGCACAACCGTCATACCGTTGGTTCAGCGTGGCTGGCCAGAGGACAGGGGAGAGGAGGAGGAGGAGTATGAGGCCAGCATGGCCAGTCATGCTGTTGGTGAGGACCCTGAAGTCTTACCTGTTAACAGTCTGGCACACATGGCTGACTTTATGTTATGCTGCCTGTCTCGTGACCCTCGCGTTATCAACATCTTGGCGGACACTCATTACTGGTTGGTGACACTTTTAGACCCACGCTACAAGGAGAACTTTATTTCTCTTATTCCCGAGGCAGAAAGGTCTACAAAAATGCTGCAGTACCAGAAGGCCATAGTCGCGGAATTAGTCAAAAAATTCCCTTCTGAAGACGCTAGCGACAGAGGTCACGAATCGGTGGACAACCATGGCGTCCGGCCGAGAGAGGCACAAGTCCAATCCAGCAGAGGTAGGGGAACACTCTCAAAGAGATGGGACAGTTTTCTCAGCACCTCCCATAGCACAGGCCCTGAGGTGCGGGGTAGTGTCACAAGGACTGCAAAGTTTGCGAAGATGCTGAGAGAGTACCTTGCCGATCATACAAAAGTGCTCCTAGATTCCTCTGTGCCTTATAATTATTGGGTATCCAAGCTGGACACGGGGCAGGAATTGCCTCTCTACGCCTTGGAAGTCCTGGCCTGCCCTGCCGCTAGCGTTTTGTCAGAACATGCTTTTAGTGCCGCAGGTGGAATCATCTATTATATAAAAGCCGAAGGCCACTTCCGGAGAACCCCAAGGGTTACTTCCGTGACGGCCTCCGACCATGCTGCTGACGTCACAGTGCAGTGTAGCTGCGCGGAACTTTCCGTGCAGCTACAGGCACCAGCGTTTCAACGTTCCGCTCGCCCCTCACTACTGTCTCACCAAACACACACACAGCCTCTCACTACAGTCCTCCCAAACACACACACACACCATCCCAACCACATCACACATACACACTCACACACTCACACAAACACACACACACACACTCCAGTATACTTACCCCGCCGCCATCCCGCTGCACCGCTCCCGCCATGGCTCCGCCCACATCGCAAGGTCTCCCGCCATGGCTCCGCCCACATCACGGGGCTCCCGCCATGGCTCCGCCCACATCGCGGGACTCCCGCCTTGGCTCCGCCCACCTCGCAAAACTCCCGCCTTGGCTCCGCCCACCTCGCGATACTCCCGCCTTGGCTCCGCCCACCTCACGAGACTCCCGCCTTGGCTCCGCCCACCTCTCGGGACTCCCGCCTTGGCTCCGCCCACCTAGCCTGCGCTGACCACAGAGCTGCCGTCCTCTGCTGACCACAGAGCCTCCTTCCTGCGCTGACCACTCGACCACAGAGCCTCCTTCCTTCGCTGACCACAGACCCGCCGTCCTCTGCTGACCACAGACCCGCCGTCCTCTGCTGACCACAGAGCCGCCGTCCTCTGCTGACCACAGACCCGCCGTCTTCTGCTGACCACAGACCCGCCGTCCTCTGCTGACCACAGACCCGCCGTCCTCTGCTGACCACAGACCCGCCGTCCTCTGCTGACCACAGACCCGCCGACCTCTGCTGACCACAGACCCGCCGGCCTCTGCTGACCACAGAGCCCCCGGCCTCTGCTGACCACAGAGCCCCCGGCCTCTGCTGACCACAGAGTCCCCGTCCTCTGCTGACCACAGAGCCCCCGTCCTCTGCTGACCACAGAGCCCCCGTCCTCTGCTGACCACAGACCCCCATCCTCTGCTGACCACAGACCCCCGTCCTCTGCTGACCACAGACCCCCGTCCTCTGCTGACCACAGAGCCCCCGTCCTCTGCTGACCACAGAGCCCCCGTTTTCTGCTGACCACAGAGCCGCCGTCCTCTGCTGACCACAGAGCCGCCGTCCTCTGCTGACCACAGAGCCGCCGTCCTCTGCTGACCACAGAGCCGCCGTCCTCTGCTGACCACAGAGCCGCCCTCCTGCGCTGACCACTCTGCCTCCTTCCTGCGCTGACCACTCTGCCTCCTTCCTGCGCTGACCACAGAGCCGTCGTCCTCTGCTGACCACACAGCCGCCGTCCTCTGCTGACCACACAGCCGCCGTCCTCTGCTGACCACACAGCCGCCGTCCTCTGCTGACCACAGAGCCGCCGTCCTCTGCTGACCACAGAGCCGCCATCCTCTGCTGACCACAGAGCCGCCCTCTTCTGCTGACCACAGAGCCGCCGTCCTCTGCTGACCACAGAGCCGCCGTCCTCTGCTGACCACAGAGCCGCTGTCCTGCGCTGATCACTCTGCCTCCTTCCTGCGCTGATCACTCTGCCTCCTTCCTGCGCTGATCACTCTGCCTCCTTCCTGCGCTGATCACTCTGCCTCCTTCCTGCGCTGATCACTCTGCCTCCTTCCTGCGCTGATCACTCTGCCGCCGTCCTCTGCTGACCACAGAGCCCCCGTCCTCTGCTGACCACAGAGCCGCCGTCCTCTGCTCACCACAGAGCCGCCGTCCTCTGCTGACCACAGAACCGCCGTCCTCTGCTGACCACAGAGCCGCCGTCCTCTGCTGACCACAGAGCCGCCGTCCTCTGCTGACCACAGAGCCGCCGTCCTCTGCTGACCACAGAGCCGCCGTCCTCTGCTGACCACAGAGCCGCCGTCCTCTGCTGACCACAGACCCGCCGTCCTCTGCTGACCACAGAGCCGCCGTCCTCTGCTGACCACCACAGAGCCGCCGTCCTCTGCTGACCACCACAGAGCCTCCTTCCTGCGCTGACCACTCTGCCTCCTTCCTGCGCTGACCACAGAGCCGCCGTCCTCTTGCTGACCACAGAGCCGCCGTCCTCTGCTGACCACAGAGCCGCCGTCCTCTGCTGACCACAGAGCCGCCGTCCTCTGCTGACCACCACAGAGCCGCCGTCCTCTGCTGACCACCACAGAGCCTCCTTCCTGCGCTGACCACTCTGCCTCCTTCCTGCGCTCACCACTCTGCCTCCTTCCTGCGCTGACCACAGAGCCGCCGTCCTCTGCTGACCACAGAGCCGCCGTCCTCTGCTGACCACAGAGCCGCCCTCTTCTGCTGACCACAGAGCCCCCGTCCTCTGCTGACCACAGAGTCCCAGTCCTCTGCTGACCACAGAGCCCCCGTCCTCTGCTGACCACAGAGCCCCCGTCCTCTGCTGACCACAGAGCCCCCGTCCTCTGCTGACAACAGAGCCCCCGTCCTCTGCTGACAACAGAGCCCCCGTCCTCTGCTGACAACAGAGCCCCCGTCCTCTGCTGACCACAGAGCCCCCGTCCTCTGCTGACCACAGACCCGCCCTCCTCTGCTGACCACAGAGCCGCTGTCCTGCGCTCACCCACTCTGCCTCCTTCCTGCGCTGATCACTCTGCCTCCTTCCTGCGCTGATCATTCTGCCTCCTTCCTGCGCTGATCACTCTGCCGCCGTCCTCTGCTGACCATAGAGCCGCCGTCCTGCGCTCACCACTCTGCCTCCTTCCTGCGCTCACCACTCTGCCTCCGTCCTGCGCTCACCACTCTGCCTCCGTCCTGCGCTCACCACTCTGCCTCCTTTCTGCGCTGACCAAAGAGCCACCGTCCTCTGCTGACCACAGAGCCACCATCCTCTGCTGACCACAGAGCCACCGTCCTCTGCTGACCACAGACCCGCCCTCCTCTGCTGACCACAGAGCCGCTGTCCTGCGCTCACCCACTCTGCCTCCTTCCTGCGCTGATCACTCTGCCTCCTTCCTGCGCTGATCACTCTGCCTCCTTCCTGCGCTGATCACTCTGCCGCCGTCCTCTGCTGACCACAGAGCCGCTGTCCTGCGCTCACCACTCTGCCTCCGTCCTGTGCTCACCACTCTGCCTCCGTCCTGCGCTCACCACTCTGCCTCCGTCCTGCGCTCACCACTCTGCCTCCTTTCTGCGCTGACCACAGAGCCGCCGTCCTCTGCTGACCACAGAGCCACCGTCCTCTGCTGACCACAGAGCCACCATCCTCTGCTGACCACAGAGCCACCGTCCTCTGCTGACCACAGAGCCGCTGTCCTGCGCTCACCACTCTGCCTCCGTCCTGCACTCACCACTCTGCCTCCGTCCTGCGCTCACCACTCTGCCTCCGTCCTGCGCTCACCACTCTGCCTCCGTCCTGCGCTCACCACTCTGCCTCCGTCCTGCACTCACCACTCTGCCTCCGTCCTGCGCTCACCACTCTGCCTCCTTCCTGTGCTGACCACTCTGCCTCCTTCCTGCGCTGACCACAGAGCCGCCGTCCTCTGCTGACCACAGAGCCGCCGTCCTCTGCTGACCACAGAGCCGCCGTCCTCTGCTGACCACAGAGCCGCCGTCCTCTGCTGACCACAGAGCCGCCCTCCTGCGCTGACCACTCTGCCTCCTTCCTGCGCTGACCACTCTGCCTCCTTCCTGCGCTGACCACAGAGCTGCCGTCCTCTGCTGACCACACAGCCGCCGTCCTCTGCTGACCACAGAGCCGCCGTCCTTTGCTGACCACAGAGCCGCCGTCCTCTGCTCACCACAGAGCCGCCGTCCTCTGCTGACCACAGAGCCGCCGTCCTCTGCTGACCACAGAGCCGCCGTCCTCTGCTGACCACAGAGCCGCCGTCCTCTGCTGACCACAGAGCCGCCGTCCTCTGCTGACCACAGAGCCGCCGTCCTCTGCTGACCACAGAGCCGCCGTCCTCTGCTGACCACCACAGAGCCGCCGTCCTCTGCTGACCACCACAGAGCCTCCTTCCTGCGCTGACCACTCTGCCTCCTTCCTGCGCTGACCACAGAGCCGCCGTCCTCTGCTGACCACAGAGCCGCCGTCCTCTGCTGACCACAGAGCCGCCGTCCTCTGCTGACCACAGAGCCGCCGTCCTCTGCTGACCACCACAGAGCCGTCGTCCTCTGCTGACCACCACAGAGCCTCCTTCCTGCGCTGACCACTCTGCCTCCTTCCTGCGCTCACCACTCTGCCTCCTTCCTGCGCTGACCACAGAGCCGCCGTCCTCTGCTGACCACAGAGCCGCCGTCCTCTGCTGACCACAGAGCCACCCTCTTCTGCTGACCACAGAGCCCCCGTCCTCTGCTGACCACAGAGCCCCCGTCCTCTGCTGACCACAGAGCCCCCGTCCTCTGCTGACCACAGAGCCCCCGTCCTCTGCTGACCACAGAGCCCCCGTCCTCTGCTGACAACAGAGCCCCCGTCCTCTGCTGACAACAGAGCCCCCGTCCTCTGCTGACAACAGAGCCCCCGTCCTCTGCTGACAACAGAGCCCCCGTCCTCTGCTGACCACAGAGCCCCCGTCCTCTGCTGACCACAGACCCGCCCTCCTCTGCTGACCACAGAGCCGCTGTCCTGCGCTCACCCACTCTGCCTCCTTCCTGCGCTGATCACTCTGCCTCCTTCCTGCGCTGATCACTCTGCCTCCTTCCTGCGCTGATCACTCTGCCGCCGTCCTCTGCTGACCATAGAGCCGCCGTCCTGCGCTCACCACTCTGCCTCCTTCCTGCGCTCACCACTCTGCCTCCTTCCTGCGCTGACCACTCTGCTTCCTTCCTGCGCTGACCACAGAGCCGCCGTACTCTGCTGACCACACAGCCGCCGTCCTCTGCTGACCACAAAGCCACCGTCCTCTGCTGACCACACAGCCGCCGTTCTCTGCTGACCACACAGCCGCCGTCCTCTGCTGACCACACAGCCGCGTCCTCGCTTACCACTCTGCCTCCTTCCTGCGCTCACCACTCTGCCTCCTTCCTGCACTCACCACTCTGCCTCCTTCCTGCGCTGACCACTCTGCCTCCTTCCTCTGCTGACCACAGAGCCACCGTCCTCTGCTGACCACAGAGCCGCCGTCCTGCGCTCACCACTCTGCCTCCTTCCTGTGCTGATCACTCTGCCTCCTTCCTGCGCTGATCACTCTGCCTCCTTCCTGCGCTGATCACTCTGCCGCCTTCCTCTCCTAACCACAGAGCCGCCGTCCTGCGCTCACCACGCTGACTCCTTTCTGCGCTCACCACTCTGCCTCCTTCCTGCGCTGACCACTCTGCCTCCTTTCTGCTCTGACCACAGAGCCGCCGTCCTCTGCTGACCACAGAGCCGCCGTCCTCTGCTGACCACAGAGCCACCGTCCTCTGCTGACCACAGAGCCACCGTCCTCTGCTGACCACAGAGCCGCTGTCCTGCGCTCACCACTCTGCCTCCTTCCTGCGCTGATCACTCTGCCTCCTTCCTGCGCTGATCACTCTGCCTCCTTCCTGCGCTGATCACTCTGCCTCCTTCCTGCGCTGATCACTCTGCCGCTGTCCTCTGCTGACCACAGAGCCGCCCTCCTCTGCTGATCACAGAGCTGCCGTCCTCTGCTGACCACGGAGCCGCCCTCTGCTGACCACAGAGCCGCCGTCCTCTGCTGATCACAGAGCCGCCGTCCTCTGCTGACCACAGAGCCACCGTCCTCTGCTGACCACAGAGCCGCTGTCCTGCGCTCACCACTCTGCCTCCGTCCTGCGCTCACCACTCTGCCTCCGTCCTGCGCTCACCACTCTGCCTCCGTCCTGCGCTCACCACTCTCCTCCTTTCTGCTGACCACAGAGCCGCCGTCCTCTGCTGACCACAGAGCCACCGTCCTCTGCTGACCACAGAGCCACCTTCCTCTGCTGACCACAGAGCCACCGTCCTCTGCTGACCACAGAGCCACCGTCCTCTGCTGACCAAGACCGCTGTCCTGCGCTCACCACTCTGCCTCCGTCCTGCACTCACCACTCTGCCTCCGTCCTGCGCTCACCACTCTGCCTCCGTCCTGCGCTCACCACTCTGCCTCCGTCCTGCGCTCACCACTCTGCCTCCGTCCTGCGCTCACCACTCTGCCTCCGTCCTGCGCTCACCACTCTGCCTCCGTCCTGCGCTCACCACTCTGCCTCCGTCCTGCGCTCACCACTCTGCCTCCGTCCTGCGCTCACCACTCTGCCTCCGTCCTGCGCTCACCACTCTGCCTCCGTCCTGCGCTCACCACTGAGTCTCCTTCCTGCGCTCACCACTGAGCCTCCTTCCTGCGCTGACCACAGCCTCCTTCCTGCACTCACACTGAGCCTCCATCCTGTGCTGACCACTGAGCCTCCATCCTGTGCTGACCACTGAGCCTCCATCCTGTGCTGACCACTCAATCCTGTACTGACCACTCAGCCGCCGTCCTCTGCTGACCACAGAGCCGCCGTCCTCTGCTGACCACAGAGCCCCCGTCCTCTGCTAACCACAGAGCCCCCGTCCTCTGCTGACCACAGAGCCCCCGTCCTCTGCTGACCACAGAGCCCCCGTCCTCTGCTGACCACAGAACCCCCGTCCTCTGCTGACCACAGAGCCTCCATCCTCTGCTGACCACAGAGCCCCCGTCCTCTGCTGACCACAGAGCCCCCGTCCTCTGCTGACCACAGAGCCCCCGTCCTCTGCTGACCACAGAGCCCCCGTCCTCTGCTGACCACAGAGCCCCCGTCCTCTGCTGACCACAGAGCCGCCGTCCTCTGCTGACCACAGAGCCGCCGTCCTACGCTCACCACTCTGCCTCCTTCCTGCGCTTACCACTCTGCCTCCTTCCTGCGCTGACCACTCTGCCTCCTTCCTGCGCTGACCACAGAGCCGCCGTCCTCTGCTGACCACAGAGCCGCCGTACTCTGCTGACCACAGAGCCGCCGTATACAGTGGCAACCACTGAGCCACCATATACAGTGCTAACCACTGAGCCACCATATACAGTGCTAACCACTGAGCCACCATATACAGTGCTAACCACTGAGCCACCATATACAGTGCTAACCACTGAGCCACCATATAGTGCTAACCACTGAGCCACCATATACAGTGCTAACCACTGAGCCACCGTATACAGTGCTAACCACTGAGCCACCGTACAGTGCTAACCACTGAGCCACCATACAGTGCTAACCACTGAGCCACCATATACAGTGCTAACCACTGAGTCCCCATATACAGTGCTAACCACTGAGCCACCGTATACAGTGCTAACCACTGAGCCACCATACAGTGCAAACCACTGAGCCACCATATACAATGCTAACCACTGAGCCATCATATACAGTGCTAACCACTGAGCCACCATATACAGTGCTAACCACTGAGCCACCATATACAGTGCTAACCACTGAGCCACCATATACAGTGCTAACCACTGAGCCACCATATACAGTGCCAACCACTGAGCCACCATATACAGTACCAACCACTGAGCCACCATATACAGTGCTAACCACTGAGCCACCATATACAGTGCTAACCACTGATCCACTATATACAGTGCTAACCACTCAGCCATCATATACAGTGCTAACCACTGATCCACTATATACAGTGCTAACCACTCAGCCACCATACAGTGCTAACCGCTGACCCACCATATACAGTGCTAACCACTGAGCCACCATATACAGTGCTAACCACTGAGCCACCGTATACAGTGCTAACCACTGAGCCACCATATACAGTGCTAACCACTGAGCCACCATATACAGTGCTAACCACTGAGCCACCATATACAGTGCTAACCACTGAGCCACCATATACAGTACTAACCACTGAGCCACCATATACAGTGCTAACCACTGAGCCACCATACAGTGCTAACCACTGAGCCACCATATACAGTGCTAACCACTGAGCCACCATATACAGTGCTAACCACTGAGCCACCATATACAGTGCTAACCACTGAGCCACCATACAGTGCTAACCACTGAGCCACCATATACAGTGCTAACCACTGAGCCACCATATACAGTGCTAACCACTGAGCCACCATACAGTGCTAACCACTGAGCCACCGTATACAGTGCTAATCACTGAGCCACCGTATACAGTGCTAACCACTGAGCCACCATATACAGTGCTAACCACTGAGCCACCGTATACTCTGCTACCCACTGAGCCACCTGTATACACACAATTCATTTCACCGCACTCCCCTAACTATTAGTAAATAAACTATATATGGATTCTAGACTACCCGATTCTTTAGAATCGGGCCGCCATCTAGTTACTGATAAACGCACCCGCCTGTCAACTAAAAATGCTGACAGGCTGACTCTGATCAAGATGAACAAGGGTTGGAATGGGCATGACTTCACCACACCACCACCAAATGATAGTGGAATTAAAATTTTGTGCCGGTAAATTGCCATGCACCTCCGCACACCCACACATGGATACACTTCATGACTTTGGCTACTTGCTGTACTGCTCCTCCTTCCTCCTCCTGCTCCTCCTTCATCCACCATCATATGATCAGTTCGACCGTGGTTCATGATGCCACGAAAACATAATTTATTTACATCATATTTATGGTGATGATGACCCTCACCATTCAAAAGTTAGGCAGTAGTTTCATGTATACCCCCAGGAGTAAATGTTTTAGTCCATGCTTACAGAATGGGCATTACAAGTACAGGAGACCCGCTCCTTTGTAATGGGAACAATATTTAGAGGCTCTCCTCCATGTTTCTTTCCAGGGGCATTGGGGTGCCTCCCAATTTTTGGCTGCCCTGCCTAGGACAATACTACAAAAGACCCACTTCCTTAAAATGGGCACATTATTTAAAGAGGCCCTCATGCACGTCTCTTTCCAGGGGCATTGGGGTGCCTCCCAATTTTTGGCTGCCCTGCCAAAGGGCAATACTACAAAAGACCCACTTCCTTAAAATGGGCACATTATGTAAATACGCCTTCATATACGTCTCTTCCCAGGGGCATCGGAGTGCCACACAATTTTTAAAAAAAAAATCTTTCATGTAATCCAAAAAACTAACATACACCAACTCTGTCTCACAAGTGGGTATGAGCCCTTAATATTTTCTCCATGAAAATCCATTTTGGTTTCATTTTGTAATGTTTTCTTGACAGTCTGTAAAAGTGGCGTAATACTCTGACAACATTGTTCACAGCAGTGACCTTGGAATCTGAAATGCTTACAGGGTCTTCCCCATGCTGTTCCCATGCCATTTTAGCACTGTTCTGATACTTTTGTGACATTTTTAGGGTTTATCCATGCTGCCGGGGTTCATGCCAGAAAAATACTCAGGTCTCCCAAAGGATAACATTGGGCTCGGCGCTCGGGCCAAGTACACGAGTATCTTGGGATGCTCGGCCGGAGCATAGAGCACCCGAGCATTTTAGTACTCGCTCATCTCTAGTAAGGACTTATTGAACTGTGAACTTGAACTTTCTCACTTTGAACTTTTACAAATTAAAAGGACTACAATTTACAGGTCTAATATAGCCACAAACTCTTCAAAAGCCTGCGGTGATTGGACTAGCACCATATGGACTTACCTGTTTCTCTATTTTCTTTTCCAATATTTTTCAGTGATTTTTGTAAGTTTTTATATTGTCAGACTTTGTAAATATGTTATTAATAATTGTTATCCTTTTTGTTTAAACAAAAATGCTCAGTCCAGGAGTACTGATATTACCTAGGGGGGCATGTGGCACCCTGCTCACGCAGGTAGCCACAGACTTCTCTAATGCACAGTTGGGTTTCCACAGCAGGTACCTACTACATGCAACATCTTCCACACCGGGACAGTAGGGGGAGCCCAACTTGCTGACCTTAGGCAAGATCCGTTCCCGGTACCCCTCATAGACTGCTCCAACACTCCCTATCCCATCTACATCTCCACTATAAGCTGCCCCTTCATACTACACTGCCCCGGAGGTCCAGCCCTACCTGTAGAGGACTTTACCAACCAAGCCGCATTACCATCTACCTCTGGTGGACTGTGGCGGCATTGGTAACCCCTCACCAGAAACTACAGGTGGTGTCACGACAACTGTACATAGATAACCCCCTGTAAATATACCCTTTTCAAAGAAGTCCCCCAGGACACAGGATAAGGCGCGGCCACCACTCCCCGTGACAACAGGAGCATCAACCCGTTGGAGCCTGATACCGTAATACCCCAAAGCCTGGGGCTCGACACCTGCCTGTGCAGACACAGACATATAGACTCCTTCGGCAAAACCAAGAAGCAGATGATGCAGGCACTAGTGCAATAGGATGTGGAGCAAGCCCGTCACAAGAGCCCAGAGGATGGAGAGGCCAGCCAAAGCCATGTCAGTACTGCTGCATAGCTCCCGGCTGCAGAGGTCAGCCAAAGCATGGATGGTGCTGCTGCTGAGGCCCCACCTGTGGATGCAAGCCAAGTCCTAGAAGGTGTTCCTGCAGAGGTCCCACCTGTAGGTGCACGCCGCGTCAGCGACCAGGGCAGCGTGGACCCCTATCTGCAAATGGCCTTACAGTACTGTCCCACCGAGGATTATCAAGGACGCCTGAGGCTCATTCAACAATACCAGGAGGCTGAGAGAGCCGAGAGGAAGGCCCAAGCCGAGCGAGAGGCTGCAGAGCGACGAGCTGAGGCCCAAGCTCGGAGAGACCACGACCTGCGGATGGCTCAGCGGGGCAGGCCGTCATCCACCCCACTGAACTGTGAATTGACTAGTTCCACAACCTTTAAGCCCCTTCCAGAGCATTTTCCTGTGCTGGATGACAAAGGTGACCTGTACACTTTTCTGAGGGGTTTTGAAAAGACTTGTTTACAGTACCAGCTGCCACTGGAACAGTGGGCCCGATACCTAATCGCAGCGCTGAGAGGAAAAGCTCTAGAGGCGTATGTGGCTCTTCCTCGAGAGCAAGATGGGGACTATGATGCCATTAAGAAGGCCCTAATACAGAGGTTCCAGTTGACTCCTGAGGTGTACCGTAGAAAGTTCCAGAACCTCCAGCGTGGACCACACAACAGTTACAGTGATGTGGTGCATGGGCTCAGAACCACCTTTGAGCAGTGGGTCCAAGGACTGTCAGTGGACACTTTTGATGCCATAAAGGACTTCATGGTGAAAGACCAGTTCCTACATCTTTGTCTAGTTGAGGTGCGACAGTTCGTGATGGACCGGGAGCCACCAGATGCGAACAAAGCAGCGCAGTTCGCAGACACCTACAAGGCCAACCAGAGAGCAGAGATGCAGAAGCCGGTCATCACCAACGGAAAAGGTGGTAAGCCGACGACCGCCATCCCTGCCCCTGCCAGCCGATCTTCCGGAGGCCCTGTCCCAGCTGCCAGCCCTTGGCTGACAGCTGATGCACGTAAGTGCTTTACCTGGGGACAACCAGGACATGTGAGTGCCAGTTGCCTGGAGAGGCAGAAGAAGAACCCCTTCATCTGAGGCCCCAGGACGTAGTGCTGCTATTTATTTTGTGGGTGGTACGGGTGGAAGTTCCCGGGAGAACTTGCAGTCAGTCATGGTGGGAACACCATCGCTGTGGGGCTCAGGGACTCTGGCGCAGAACGAACTCTCATCCGCCCTGAATACGTGTATCCTCATGAACTCATCCCTAGAAAGACACTGACTTCACCGGTATTGGGGGTGAGCGCCGATCTTTGCACATGGTCCGAGTTTATCTGGACTGGGGTGTGGGAAGATGGTTGAGGGAGGTTGGGGTAACCAAGAATCTCCCCGCCAATGTGTTATTGGGAATAGATTTGGGGCGGTTGGTTGCACATTATGATCCTGATAACCCTCCCAGGTCCGATATGTCAGGTAATGTCAAGGTTGATAATGGGAAGGGTAATGTCAATGTTGATAATGTGAATGGTAATGTCAATGTTGATGATGTGCATAGAAATGTCAATGTTGTGAGGTCACGCCACGAGCTGGCAGCGCCAAGGGTTTCCTCTAAGGTGTAACAGTGGTTGCTAAGGTAGATGGTGGCAAGCATGAGGACCCTGGGGAACATGGCCTCATGCAGCGTGCCAGTGTCACGACGGACTGTGACACAGACATGGGTAGCTGCCCCATGGTAAGTGCTGGTCCTGAGACATCAGAGCATGATGGGCCTCATGGTGGAGGAGGGCTTAGCCATGCCATGCCACGAGCTGGCATTGCTGAGGGTCCCCTCCAGTTCGTAGAACTTGTTGCTAAGGGAGACGGAGGCGGGCATGGCAACCATAAGAGCGGTGGTTACGTGCCACCTGCCCGGGTCACAGCAGACTGTGACATGGCGGGTGCGAGCTGCTTCATCCTTAGCAGGAATCCCAGGGATCACCGAAAGAGGGAAATGTGTTTTCTCCAACTGGGCCCGAGGATGGGAACACGGAGCAAATAATCTGTCCAGTTGATGGGAAAGATGTGTTCACTACCTGTCACGGTGATGGAGGAGCAGTCTCCATATCCTGTCAGAGTAGTGAGAGACCGTACTCCACAGTCGGCCTAGACGATGGGGAGATCGGGCCCATTGTTTATCCGACGGATTGGAAGACAGTCCTCCCAGCCGTTCAGGACCATGGGAAAGATGTACCCCTGGCTTGTCTGGATGGGAGACTGGTACGCTTGGTCTGCCAGGGAGATGGAAGAGCAAAGCTCCTCACCTGTCAGAAAGGCGGAATGGCAGCCCAGCAGCCTGTCAAGTTACGGGACAGTCTCAGTCCACAGCTTGTCAGGGTGATGGGAAAGCTGGGTCGCTGGCCAGCCAGGCAAATGAGAGAGTGGCGTTATTCCCCGGGGAGATGGCCTTCCGAGGTGCTATCGCCCACAGACTGTGTACTGCGAATGCAGAGACCGCACTGCATTCTGGGTCCTCAACCTGCCGACCACCTGCCGACCCAGAACAGGTCCAAGATGGTTCCTGTGAGATCGGGGCTTCCGTGCCCCTTCTGGCTATCTGTAGGCAGGGGTTTCAGACTGTTGACCCAGTCAATGACAGTCATGAGGAGCTAGAGGGCCCCGCACAGACCTCTGTCTCTGAGCCCGAATCGAAGAACGTCCTATGGGATCCGGGTAGAAGGAGAGATCACAAATCGGCGCATGTCTGAAGGCTCAGAGGTCCTTCGGCCATAGCTCCGTCAAAAAGGGGGAGGTGTCAGGAATGTATGAAAATGTTGCATTATTCTAGAGGTCTGAACACTCATTCAGAGCATGCTGGTTCACTTAGACAGAACCTGCATAGACTTTTGCTTCACCCTCCTCCAGTAGGAATCTTTAAGGCGAGTCGTAAATACCAATGCTACACTGGATGCATCTTCTCTTTTCCCTCCAGAACCTCTTTATTTGAACCTACAGTTTTGTTAATGTTGAATTTCATAAGACCCATTCATGCCACAAACACATAATTCATATTTTTACATTATTCCTATTTTTGCGCATTTAATGATATGTCTTGTATATCTATGTAACACTCAGGAACCTGGGAAATGAGTTCTGGCTCTGTGAACATCATAAATATGTCATATTTGGTATCAATATTCTCTGAATTAAATGAAAGTAAGCATGAAGTGTATATCAGGGATGTGGGCCCACCCATACCCAGATATGAAGAATGAAGGTTTATTAAGCATGGTGAAAGGGGATGGTCTAAGAGGAGCATCCCACCAGGGAGGGGAAAACCTACGAGGGGGGGCTGAAATTCTACTGCCTTTATTAAAACTAGAGCAGCCATGTTTGGGCTGATTTTACCATGGGCACAGACACAGCAGGACCCTATCACTGCGTGAAGAAATCATACATTTCTGGGGAGATGCCCCCCCCTCCCCCAATGGATCTAAGTTTTTCATCATGTGGATAGGTCTGGCAATTTCTTATTTTATTCCTTTTATTTTTATAACTGTTTATGCATATATGTACATTGTCTCTTATGTAATATCTTGTATATCTTTTATATAAGCACTACCAACTTTGGGAGTAAAATATTATAATTTACTAGTTTTGTTCTTCGTGTTCTATTACGATCTGACATGCAAACCCCACTTTTACACATTACCAGAGCAGGTGACCGATCCACCTTAAAGAGATCGGTGGTGGCAGCATAACTTTTTGTATTTAGGTAATATTGTGGGCCTGAGGGTGACTGGATCAAGGTATATATATGTTCCTGGCAGGAACTGGTGGTATATATACATCTTGTCACATCACATATCGCAGTATACAACATAAATTAGAGCAGCTAGGCTCCTTTCTTATCCTCTGGCAATACCGGATGTGACCAGCAAGATAAGGGGGTGCCAGAGAGCTGCAGATCCTGACTAAGTCTTCATGACACCTTGAATCTTCCTTAGCTATACCATAGTATAGGCCAACCCTACGACCCTGCCCCCTGATACTAGCAGCTGTGGTATTTAGACCCCCTGGGCTTGCCCCTGACAATCTCTGTATAGGGGTTGGTTAAACTCAGACCAGCTCACCCAGGGGAGTTCGGTACCCCAGTGGGTCCACTCTAGGGCGGCTTCCCCCGGAAGCGTGACAGAATACATTACTAGTATTTTGCTGCACCATCTCTGGCTTTTATATGAGCTTGCAGTCTCTGAGGCATGGACTTAATGAGTGAAAAACAGTACTCTTCATCAATCTGGCTCAAAGTTTCTCTGATTGCTGTTGCCAGATCAGCTTTGCAGGTTGGAGCCTTGTCATGGAACATTTTCTTCAACTTCTACCAAAGATTTTCAATTGGATTGAGATTTGACCTTATGTGTCTTCTTTCAAGGAATGTTTTCACAGTTTTTGCTCTATGGCAGGATGCATTATCATCTTGATAAATGATTTAATCATCCCCAAACATCCTTTCAATTGATGGGTTAAGAAAAGTGTCCAAAATATCAATGTAAACTTGGGCATTTATTGAAGATGTAATGACAGCCATCTCCCCAGTGCCTTTACCTGACATGCAGCCCCATATCATCAATAACTGTGAAATTTGCATCTTCTCTTTAGGCAGTCATCTTTATAAAGCTCATTGGAATGACACGAAAAAAAGTTCCAGCATCATTACTTTGCCCAATGCAGATTCGCGATTCATCACTTAATATGACTTTCATCCAGTCATCCACAATTCACGAATGCTTTTCCTTAGCCCAATGTAACCTTGTTTTTTTCTGTTTAGGTTTAATGATGGCTTTTGTTTAGCTTTTCTGTATGCAAATCCATTTCCTTTAGGCGGTTTCTTACAGTTCGGTCACAGACATTGACTTCAGTTTCCTCCCATTCATTCCTCATTTGTTTTGTTGTGCATTTCCTGTTTTGGACACATATTGCTTTAAGTTTCCGGTCTTGACGCTTTGATGTCTTCCTTGGTCTATCAGTATGTTTCCCTTTAACAACCTTCCCATGTTGTTTGTATTTAACCAGATTTTAGACACAGCTGACTGTGAACAACCAACATCTTTTGCAACATTGCGTGTTGATTTACCCTCTTTTAAGAGTTTGATAATCCTATCCTTTGTTTCAATTGACATCTCTCGTGTTGGAGCCATGATTCATGTCAGTCCACTTGGTGCAACAGTTCTCCAAGGTGTGATCACTCCTTTTTATATGCAGACTAATGAGAAGATTTAATTTGATGCAGGTGTTAGTTTTGGGAATGATTCCATAATTTTCCCTCCTTGCTTGGTTTACAAAAGTAACCCTTACTGGCTAGCATTTTTTTTCAAGATATCTTTTAGTGTTTCTTTAAGGCAGAGAGTTGCCATTTGAAATGACTTAGCCCTGTACCCCATTTCCTCAAGATGCCTGGACCACCAGTGCAATAAGCCCCGGCACCTTGTGCAACCCCTATCCCGTTGTAGATTGTAAAAACTCTTTTGAGCAGGGTCACCTCATTTTTGGTTTATTTATTGTATTTTTTTTCACATTGATTCTATGCCTATTGTTTGTATCCAATTATTGTACTTTATTTGTTCTCTATTGTAATTACCTACTGTATATTTTCTGTACTCTAACCCTACATTGCTAAAGCGCTGCAGAATATTTGGCGCTATATAAATAAGCTTTATTATTATTTATTAATGATTATTATGTGCCATGTCTGTGATCTGCTTTTTTTCTCCAAAATTAAACAACTGAATGAACATCCTCCGAGCCAGGTGATTCCATAATTTTGGCCAGGGGTTGTGTATATATACTGCATATATATATATACAGGGGTTGGACAAAATAATCGAAACAACTAACATTTTGGCATCATAATCTTCGAACATGTTATAAACATGCAAACCGTGGACATATGTTAATGTTTTGTAGTTGATTATTTGAGTTAAGTGATATGTGTATGTAAATTAACTGTTTGGTTTTGCCGAATTGTAATGAACATTGATGAGAACCTGATACCAATGGCAGACCTTTCGGATTTTCAAAAAGGCCAAATTGTTGGTGCTCGTATGCCAGGCGCTAGTGTAACAAAGAAAGTCAAGAGGTACTGTCTCCAAAGTAATGACTGCGTTTGAAAGAGAAGGAAAAACGTCTGCAGCAAAGCACAGGTCCGGTCGAAAGTCGAAGTTGACTGGAGAGACTGTCGGTCTTTAAAGCAAATTGTGAGAGAGGATCGCAAGACCACAGCTCCGAATATCACTGCTGAGCTCAATGAACACCTACAGAACCCAGTTTCCTTGAAAACTGTTCGTCGGGAGCGGCACAAATCTGGATTCCACGGAAGAGCTGCAATTAGAAAACCGCTGCTCTCAATGACAAATGTTTCCAAGCGTTTAGAGTGGTGTAGAAACCTCCAGAATTGGTCCCTCTAGCAGTGGAAACGTGATATTCTCAGATGAATCGTTTACCCCATTTTCCGTCCTTCAGCTGAGTGTACGTTTGGAGACAGCCAAAAGAAGCATTCCATCCAGACTGCCTTCTCCCAACCGTAAAACATGGCGTAGGTTCTGTGATGATCTGGGGTGCTATTTCGTGGCGATCCGCCGGGCCAATGATATCACCTTGTATGAATCCATACCTTGGAGAATTGAGGCTGTGATCGCCGCAAAAGGTGGACCTACCCCATATTAAACTAACTTTTGTTGATTTTTCCAGGTGTTTCCATTATTTTGCCCAACCCCTGTATATAACACTGTCCCTTATTACATAGCATCACCATCCTTTTTTTAGCCTACTCTCTTAGGCTACGTTCACACATTGCGTATTTTGCCGCGTTTTTTTACGCGCGCCTTTCAAAATACGCAATGTGCCTTTTGTCTGCCTGCAAAGTGAATGGGAAATTCACTTTGCAGTGCAGACATTGCGTAAAAATACGCACTGCGTTTTCCGAGAGAAAAGCGCAGCTCCGTAAACAATTGATATGTCAATTGTTTACGCAGCTACTTCTGCGTATTCTCCCAGAGGGGAGGAAGAATCCTGCTTCCTCCTCCCCTCTTTGACAGCTGTGGCCGCCCATTAGATTTCACAGTGTATTAATATACACTGTGAAATCTGAATTAAACAAAAGCAAGTGAATGAAAAAATAAAAAAAATCAATACTTCACCTGTCCGACGCTTTCTCCCGCTGTGCGATCCCCGGTTCCAAGTGAGATGTGTTTCTGACAGGACCTGTGGTGATGTCAGAGAGGCGTTCCTGGGCACTCGCGGTCATGTGATACATATCACATGACCGCGAACAGCCAATCAGCGCTGGGAACGCCCCGTGAACGCCCCCCCTCTGACGTCACCACAGGTCTTCTCAGTACACCTCTCACTTGGAACCGGAGAGCGGAGAGCGGCAGAAGGCACCAGACAGAGGGAGAGAAGGCGTCGGACAGGTGAAGTATTCATTCTTTTTTATTTTCCATACATTTGCCTCTGTTTAATTTAGATTTCACAGTGAATATTAATACACTGTGAAATCTAATGGGGCTGTCACAGAGGGGAGGAGGAAGCAGGATTTTTCGTCCCCTCTGTGACATCACTGCGCTTTCTGGAGTAAAGAAAGCGCAGTGTGTGAAAGCCCCTGTGTATTTTGTTGCGCTTTCTTGCGCGGGCCGAAAAACGCGGCAAAAAGCGCGCGCAAAAAAGCGCAGCAAATTACGCAAATGTGTGAACGCAGCCTTAGTATGTATAACGTCATCTCTTAAATAGGGTATTCTCATTATTTTTGTGTTTCACAGCCCTCTCCATTACATAGTCCTCTTCTATTAGATTTAGATATAAAATGACTTCTGATAGAAAAGCATCTGACCAGAAGACCAATCCATCAGAGTGTACATTAGGCTAGGGTCAGACTTACATTTGCAACGAGCATGCAGGATCCGGCAGAAACATAGTTTTTGGCCAGAGTAGCGCACAGCGTTACCAGCAGGCAACGCTATGTGCCGCCTGTCTATTCATCCCTATGGCAACCAGACACTTACCACAGCCGCCAGCTCCACAGAGATCTCCAGGATATGCGCTTTTGCAGGGTGCACATGAAAACGCTGCAAACAGCGTTTTCTGTGCGCTCTGCAAAAGAGCATATCCTGTGGAGCAAGCAGCTGTGGTATGCATCCGGTAACCATAGGGATCAATAGACAGGCGGTGCATAGCGTTACCTGCTGGTAATGCTTTGCGCTACTCCGGCCTGAAGCTAAGTTTCTGCAGGCTCAGGGGCAGACACAAGTCTGACCCTAGCCTTAGAAGAGAAGCTTCACCATATTCCATCAACAGTCATGTCATTTATATCTAACAAGAGAGGATGCTATGAAATATAGACAGGGCGCTATAAATAACAAAACTAACAAGGGAATCCAATATGTAAGGGACGGTAATATACATAACAAGAGAAGGCACTGTGTAAGGGATAGTGCTGTACATAACGCGCGAGGGCACTGTTTAATACTACTACTGTTGCAGTGACAAAAAACCTGCAGCTCAAGCGACCTGGTGCCCCACAGCACCCATGCTATAAGAATGAATCCCCATGACTCCAGGCCAACCGCCCCACAGGCAGAAAACCACAGCAAGAGGAGTCCTGTCTATTTGTGTTCGCAGTTCATAGACACTTTATAGTATCAGTGTCCAGCAGACTCAGCTCCCTGAGCTTCCAGTGGCCAACAGTAAGGCAGAATCCACTGGGGAATACAGGTGTACTGTGGAGAGAAGCCCCCACTGTGCTCACGTGGTTCTTAAAGTGACCCTATGGTATATCGTTTATTTTAGGTGTGAAGTTACCCACCAGGAGGGTGAGAGGTGGGTTTAGTGTAAATTTGTAAAGTTTGGGAACTGCTGTGCTGCATCACCAACTTGCCATCTCTTATATTTATTCGCTTGTTCCAGAATTCTAGGTAAAGGCTCGGTGACAACAATAGGAAGGTGCACGATTAGGTAAATTATAGCATTGTAGTTACTACTTTGGGCCTACTGCATTGCGCTGCACAATGGTCCTAGTCAGTGTTCACTGGGTGTATGTAAGTTTACCTCCTTCATGTGGTTAGAAAATTATGCAAACCAAATTCTTCAGTAAAACTTTATTTGGCGAATTTGGTGTTGGCAGTTTTTCTTGGTCATAGCTTTGCTTAGGCCGGCTTCACATTACGGCCAAATCCGATCCGGGGCTGTCAGGGGTGAACCTAAAAGCCACGGACCAGATTTGCAAATAGAACCGGAGGGCAAATATGCCCTCCAGTCCGGTGTGCAGCCAGATGCCGCTAATAGCAGCCGCAGCTGCTGATTATTCAAGATCGCAGCTAGAAGGGAGACACTCGCGGTCCTGAAATTACAGCAGTGTGCAGCCGCTAGTGTCCGGTTGCAATCTGGCCTCATAGACTCCCATGTTAGGGAGCGCTGGATTGCCCCGGATCCGGGAGAATACGGGAGGCTCCGATTTGGGGAGACTTTTCTCCCCGGACACAAACATACTGAATGCTCCGATTTTATGTCCAGGAGAAAAATCCGATTCCTCCCAGATTCTCCCGGAAACATGGAAACCGGATGGCAGAGAGCTGCCATCCGGCTCCATCCGGCCCCATCACCCCTGACAGCCCCGATTCGGATCTGGTCGTGATGTGAAGCCGGCCTTACACTGTCTACATTGGAAACAAAAACAGAGGGGCGCAAATGAGAAGCACCTGAGACACTAAATTGGTCAGTGGTGGGTAGCATCGCTCACCTTGGTGTGTTGTGCGCCTCCGAACAACACCAGTTATTGCTCAGGACATTAGACTTCCAGATCCCGCCAGGCACCGTTGCTGTCACTCCAGCGATCCTTTTCAGGAAGTCGACCTCACGTGATCCAGGACCTGGAAACACGTCACCGCCGGTTCCCTGTAAATGGTTCCAGTTGCCCAGCAACCACAGGTCCTTTTGCTCCAGTGAATCGCTCCGAGGTTAAAAGGTAATCTTCCTTCCCACAGCAGCTTCTGCCAGCCTCCCAATAGGGATACCACCTGAGGAAGACGGCTGTAGACTTTCGAAACATGTTGTGGCGTATAGGGGACATCTTAATAAAGGTTTGGATGCTTTAATATAAGATTTGTAATCCTCTCCTTCTTAGCACTCTATTAGACCACCTTTTATTTTGTTTATACTGTCTACATTGGGACACTGACAAAATTGGATCCAATTGTAGACTGTAACGTATTGTGGACACTGGTTGTATTTGGCCTCCTTTCAGATGTGGACACCTTTGACACCGTCTAGGCATTGTGTGATATGCAATCAAAATATGGCACTATATAGATGCTATGTAACTGTAGCTCTATGTTGGTATCATTTGGCTCTGTCATAATAAATGCGTGACACTGTGCGAATTGTGGCAAAACTTGGAAACTGTTCTGCTCCCAGTTGTCATTCTGTAGACTCTTGATACATACATAGTTTGTATAGTAGATGGTTAAAATACTCACATGACAGTCTTCTTATTTTGTATGAATAGAAAAGGACAGGGCAATAACTCCATTAAATAACTTTCAAAATACCATTATGTGTGAAATTATAGCTGGTATCAAAGGTTACATCAAAAATCTGACCCAAATAACTCACTAGTTGATGCATTTGGTAAATTAATTGCTGGAATAATAGGCTCCTTAATTTTCTTATGAGCCATGAAATATGTGCATTTTACTGGTTCAAGTGACAATTTCATTTTGAGGTATTTTGTTCTTTCATTGGGTCATTAACCATCATTTAATATTACAGACAGTGTATTTGGCTGAGAGAACAGGGTCTTGCTCTGGCATTTTCTAGCAATTATGTTGCAAAGTGGACTTGTAATCACTTTTTTAGAGTAGCTTAAATTTTAATTAGCTAATGCTGTTCCTTTCTAAAACCAATTACTATTACTGTTCTATAGTATTGTTTATTGACATGACATATGCATTCCTTCCTTGTCAAACTACTATTCTGAAAAATACTTGTAACTTAGGTCCTGAACATATATTACCTTATTGTATTGATAACACTGGTCAACAGCATTTTTGGTGCCAAAGATATTTCATTGAATTTAGGGTAACTTTGGGGTGCTGATTCTGAATATGTCATCAGTTTTGCCAGATTGGCTCAAGTTTTTGAGATTTTTCGTAAAATGTGTAACAAAAAAAGACGTTTTTTGCTACTTTTTTAACGAAGTCTGTTATGTTTCTTCTATGTTTTGGCAGTGTATATTCACCACAAATGTAACAGAATGAGTCTGGATCGTTAAGACAACTTCTTCTTGATGAGTTCATGCTTTTCACTGGACAACAGACAACAACATAAAGTTAGTGGAAAAAATCAAGCTATGAACAAACTTTTAGAACACTAATTAACACAAAACTATATTGAGAACTGCTCAGTTCAAGTACTAATCCAAAGAAATTAATGAGATGATGCGTCGCATTTACGAACAAGTGCTATAAATAACATACCAAAAATCTCAAAAACTTGAGCCAATCTGGCAAAACTGATAGCATATTCAGAATCAGCACCCCAAAAATACCCCAAATTCATTAAAATATTTTGGGCACCAGAAAAAAAAATTTTTTTTTGTTGACCTGTGTAATGATTTACTGCCATCTTTAAATTTTGACAAAATTAAGGCTTCATTACTAGAGATGAGCGGTGTTCGATTCAAATTGTTCGCCAATTTCAAATTCGAGCTGTTTTTGGTGGTGTTCGAGTCATCTGCCGAATTAGAACAATTTGCTTGAAATTTGGCAGTTCTAGTATATATTCGATAAAGCTATGTGTAATACAACCAAGTACACCTTGAGTGTAGTTCATTCTACTAATTTTTAACTGCACCTAGCAAAAGTAATTTTTTGTGCCTAGTACCACTGTCTGGTCACTCAGCTCTGCCCGATTTCCACCAGAATTTTTTTTGCCAACAACTGCAGAGTTGTCAGTTTGTTCACATACAAAATGAGTGGCAAAAGGCCTGCTACTGGTGGAAGGGGGAATAGGTGTGGTGGAAAGGGAAAAAAAGTTTGTGTCTGTGGGGTACGTGGGAAAGCGAGAGTAACATCTGCTGAAGAAAGACCATCTTCCAGTCAAAGTAAGATGTCTACTTCTTTCCGTGCAGAGAACAGTTGGGATTGAAGAGGTGTATCACGGTCCGCGCTGCTATACCCAAAGAAACACTCACATGGAAGGCAGGATTTCAAAAGCAGTTTCTTTCCTTTATTCCAACGCGTTTCGGTGCACAACCTGGCACCTTCCTCAGGGATGTCCCTGAAACATCCAGCCTTCAAACCAGTAGTGGGTTACACAACTGAACCAGGTGAGTGGATCCATAGCACCACCTTTACACTTTAGTGTCGCTAGTGATAGGGCGCTATTGCGCCTCTTGTCCCCCACCCCTTTTGTTTTTACACATACTTCTTTCCATGGATATTCTGATATGATCCCTTTCGTACGGACACGACTCACACGACGATCGATACCAATTCTCGATGAGGCACAAAAAGAGCAGGCACTTGAATGGATAGCAAGCGCTTCAACAAGTGGGCTCTCCTCCATCTCAACTTCTACATCACAAATACACCAGTCCTCAAAGGTGTCACCCCAATCCCACTTGCTTCCGCACAGCTCCCAAGTCTCTAGCCACCCATCTGAGTATGGGGTAAGACAGATGTTAGAGTATGCATCGCTCTTCACTCATACTATAGCCTGGGAATCAGAGGTCTGCTCCAAAGCTTTTGTGAGTCAAGACGAGGAAATTATCTGCACTGATGCCCAGAAGCTTTTGGAGTCGGATCCAGGCCCAGATAAAGAAGATTCTGAGCAAGCATAATGTAGACCCTCATTCATAAACTGTGAACTGCACCTTGGAGATCTTGTGAGCCCTTCCACATACAACTCCTCCTGTACTTCCTCCCCCTCCTCTAGTGCTACCACCTGACTCCGAATACTGTTTTAAGTGTGCTCCAGCATGTAAATGACGGGAATAGTCATGCTGATAATGGCATCATCATCACTAAACATTTCAATACTGTACAGAATGGTGCATAGGTCCTTCATTTCAGACCACTCCAGCTGTGTGATTTGCCTCACCTCTGGATCTCGTAGGCCCAGGTTATACGTCATGACATATTGCACCAGGGCTCGTCGGTGCTGCCACAGTTGCTGCAACATGTGCAGAGTTGAATTCCATCGTGTTGGCACATCACATTTTAGCCAGTGAACTGGCAGGCCGAACGACTTCTGTAGAGATGCAAGGCGTTGAACTGTGGGATGCAAACGGCGGAAGTGAGCACACAGCGACCGTGCCCTCTGCTGAAGACCATCTAGGCCCGGATAGTGTGCAAAAATTGGCTGTACAACCAGGTTTAAGATGTGAGCCATGCAAGGCACGTGTGTCACATTGCCCCGATGGAGGGCTGCACCAGCATTGCAGCATTGTCGCACACGGCCTTCCCTGGCTGAAGGTTCAGTGGAGCCAAGCATTGATGAAACTCGGTCTCCACAGCTGACCGCAAATCCTCAGCTGTGTGACTCACATTTCCCAGACATTTCAAGGTAAAGACCGCCTGATGCCGTTGAGCCCCGCTGCCATCATAGTAAGGAGGTGTGCACAATTCCTTGTGCACAGTTAGAACGTGGGTGGCATTACCAGATAGGATTTTGGTGCAGGTGGAAGACCAAGACGAGGTTGAGGAGGCAGAAGCAGTGGAGGAACATGTACATACAGAGGATAGACGCACAACTCGTGGGGATGGCAAGACTTAGACTTGGTGTCTTTTACTTGACTAGTATTTATCTATATAAATTATTCATTTAACATATTGACAATAAAGGAGAGTCCTATTTTATTGCGAGTAAATATCTTGTGTCATTGACAATACATTTTGGGGTGTCTTGGTCTCTGGAGGGATTTTATACTTGAGTAATTTTCATCTTATGTAAAAATAATTTTTATTGTATCATGTACGTATTTCAATAAAGTGACATTCTGTACCTCAATATTTTGGCGCAAAAACTCATTTTGATATATAGGTTTTTTTTTTATATATTTGCTGGGTTGTATCACGTTATTGTAATCCCTCTTTTATTGGTTTAACTATGTGCTATTAGGATTACTGGTAGATCCCCTTTTCTATCGGTTGTTAATTGCGGTGCCCTCCATACCCATATCTTCTTGATACTTCAGGACTGATCACGAAGCTGGAGGTTACTGGGCTTCAGGTACAGTGTCTATTTTTGTGGACCATGTGACGAAATGTACTCCTTTAATACATAACATAGGATGATTTCTTATGTAGCCAATTATTTGTATTTTGTGCTCTACCTTGTGATAAGTCACTCATTGTTCCTACAAGTCTTGTAGATGACTGGTAGTGTTTAATGTGGGCAGTGTAATTATCTCACTTCTTTGTACGGTATTTTATTTCCTACCTTGTGAGGGGTCACTCATGGTTCCTACAAGTCTTGTAGATGACTGGTAGTGTTTAATGTGTGTAATGTAATAAACTTCATTGTTTGTAATGTATTTTGTTTTCTACCTTGTGAGAGGTCACTCATTTTTCCTACAAGTCTTGTAGATGCCTGGTAGTGTTTAATGTGTGTAATGTAATTATCTCACCTCTTTGTCATAAAAGGCCAGAGAATGTAATCCTCCTAACATTCCACTGTATTACTATGTATACTGTTAGATGCTATGTAAACTATGTCATTGAGTCTCCTTTGCCAGCAATACAATGCAACAACGCAACTAGAGGTAGTTTATATACAGCTTGAGATCTAGCCAATGAGAACACAGTCTTATTTCATCAATCGTGATGTCCCCTATATCCTGCAATGAGGGCTCAGGTATATAAGGGGACCAGTCCATTAACCAGAGTGGATTGAGAGTTTGTCTAGTGACCTCGGTCTAGGGACTTCGGCCCCGACTAGAGGTGCATGGGATACAGGCAGCTAATCTAGGATTTACGGATCCGATTGGCCAGCCATAACCCCAGGCTGACCAAGGGGATCAGAACCTGGATTATAATACTACAAGGACTTCAGCATCGAATATTCGGATTCAGCTGGGATATCAACAGAGCGTATAAGGAAGCAACACAGGTTGGGACAATCCAGTCACCTGGCTACAGACTTTGTTATGATGGCTTTGTGACACGAACATTCTAAACCCTGGTGAGTCAGGGAGGGATGAGACTCTGTTGCCTGTTACATTTTGTGTTTAGCTGGTTATGTGTTATATGCTGTTAACTGTTTGGGAATACAATAAAGCTTTAATATTGTGGTTTCCCTCACCCTGTGTTGTCTGAGTAGTGTTCCGCCCACGGTTAAGGAGCTTGGCCTGTTCAGTTTGGGATGCGCCCTGGTCCATGCTGTCTTTCTAAAGGCGGATGGGCCAGTGGACGAGATCACCCACTGACCCCTGTGTCTCCACAGACCTTTCCAAGGCTCACGGGGCTATATATGGTCAGAGGACCAAAGCTGTCACTCGCAGGACCTGAAGCTACCTGCCTGGCAGGGAATGGCAACCATGGACACTTAAGAGAGGAAAGTGGTAGCATAGTGTCAGAACTGGAAAGTCAGCTGGAAGGCCATATACCCTGTGTTTCAACAAGGTGGATTCCAACTATGTCTGGGCTGGCCAGGCTGCGCTCTTGGTGAACACTGTACCCCGGCTGGGTAGTAATATTAAACTACTCAAAGTAAAGTGTAAGAACCACAAAGACTGTTGTTGTCATCTGCTCTTTTCTGCATCATCCTGCACCACTATCCTCATCCTTCTCCTCTGCACCCTCCACCATCCCATCAATCTTCTATACCTTCCAAAGGATCTATGCCCTGGCTGAAGGAGTCTACTACCTGGCTGCCCTACCATTTCCTCTTTGAAGCCCCCACTGAAGCCCGTGCCATCTATGGCCAGTACTCCAGCTAGCATCACAAACTATTCTCCCCTGTAAATATTTCCCCTTTAACATGTCCGGCTAGGGCCACAACTCCTGGGGACTGCTGCCATGAACTTATGTCCCAGGCCTGCAGGCATCTGAGTACTCCCCATCCTTAATGTCCGCGGCACATCCATTAATCTTTTAGTATTAGTGCATCTAATAATTCCCTAACTTAAAGCATCTCTGCTTGTTACATTTGAGTAGATATAGAGGCGCCCTTGATATAAAGCCATTGTGATTTTCACATTAATACTGTTATTCAATATTAATATACAGTTTCAGTGTATAGTGAGCGGAGGGGAAACCGGGGATAGATCTGTGCTGAAATAATGCCAATCTCCATTTTTTTTTTCCCTTACCGCATTTACAGTGGGGCGGTGCAGTCTATCAGCCTACACAGCAAAGTGCTTTTTTTGCACACAAGCAAGGGCATGTGTCATTGGCTGTGTATGTCACATGTCCTTGCCCTATAAGACCAGTCATTTTCCACGTCGCCGTCATTTCCTCAGTGCTGCAGCTCTGTGTTAGACGGCACTGCTGCTTCTGTGGACGCTATACAGTGTCAGTTAGTCAGCCAAATAGCAAGCAAATTTCAAGTTAGATAGAGAGAAAGGTTTAGGGAGTTAGGACTATTTGGAACATCAGCCCTTTTGAGGGCTAGTTCAGAGAAGTAGGGACTAGTTGTAATATCAGCACTTTTGAGGACTAGGTTAGAAGAGTTCCTAGCACTTTTTGCCAGGCAGGTCTGTGCCAGTGCTGTGCAAGTGTTTTTCACAGCATCTGGCCAAATCTAGTTAGCCAATTATTTTGGGCTAGTAGTGCAGCACTGCTGTGAAGAAAGCTACACCACCTGTCTTTAGTAGCCAATTTTTAACTGCATCTCGCACACGCAATCCTTTTGGGCTAGTAGCATGTCTGCTAGTCAGCGGAGTAGTCCAGCTGTGAAGCAAGCTACACCGCCTGTGTATCTAATAACAATTGTTAACTGCATCTAGCCCGGCAATCTTTTGGGTGTAGTAGCAGTGACTGGTAGTCAGCAGAGTAGCCCAGCTGTGAGGCAAGCTACACCGCCTGTGTATCTAATAACAATTTTTAATTGCATCTAGCCCACGCAATCCTTTTGGGCCTAGTAGCAGTGTCTGGGAGTCAGCGGTGTAGCCCAGCTTTGAAGCAAGCTACATGGCCTGTGTTTCTGTGGCGCCACTCTAGCTAGGCGCCACAGAGAGATATTACACTCTGACAATAAGTGTGTTATCTCTGTAAGTTGCTGGTTCAGGGTTTAACCTGTGGAGTCTCATGTTACACACACACACACACAGGACTAGGCCACCTAGCATAGGCAGGGGACTGGTAATTTAGTAGGTCCCAAAAGGGGGTGGAGCCTAGGTTAGAGTAGTAAGAGTAGAGTGACAGTTTACCTCAGACAGTGCTGGGAAGGCAGTCGGGAAGGACGCGCCTGACAGGGTTACTGACAGGAGGGATTACCATCTTTAAGTGGGGGCCCAGGACAGAAGGAAATGGACCAGGACTGGTTGGAGCCGGCTGGTCACGTTTAGGGAACACCGGCAGCACGGGAAGCCGAGGAAGTCAGTAGTTTATCTCTGGCCGCAAACCGACGAGCTGTGGGCCCATAGTAATCGGGTTGCCGTTAGCACCACAAGGGCATGTCACCCCTCAGGACTGAAACCGGTTCAGGGCACTATATCTAACGGCCCGAATTCCGGTGGCAGGAGAGATACTGCGTTCCTGCTGCTTCCGTCCGGACCGGTAAGGAACTAGCCGTACCTACTAGCTACAGACCGTAGAACTGGCGGGAGAGCTCTGCGAGGGTGGGAAAGACAGAGAAGAGTAAAGTAGACCCCGAAAGACTAAGAAGCAACATCTGGAGACTCCATAAGGGGGACCCTGAACCGGCAACAGACACCCGGTAAACCAGACTGTATCATGTTTCATCTTAACATCTGCCAGTACCCAGTAAAATGGCATTTGAGTTGAACTGGTCTCTGTTATTCTTTTCGCCGGTGCCCGGAGGGCTCAGCACTATCAGCAGCATCCCATTCGAGGGGTAAGAACTACGACAACTACTCTCCTCATCCCCACCATCATCCTCCATCACTGCTGCCCTGAGGTAAAAGCTCCACCTGTGGGGCACTGGACCACACTTAGCTGCACCCTTCATCACCTCAACGGCAGGCCTGCAGTGCCAGTACCCCAAATTTCCGGGAGCCACAGGTGGCATCACGTACCCTTGTAAATATCCCCTCTCCACCTTCTAACAAATGACAGCCAGGGCACGGAATCGGGAACCCGGCCACCCGTGATTTCCCCAGTTATTCCACCAAACCCAGCCCGGTATCCGAGTACCCCTTGCCCTGGGCTCATCATTTCTAATAACAATTGTTAACTGTATCTAGCCCACACAATCTTTTGGGCCTAGTAGCAGTGTCTGGTAGTCAGCGGAGTAGCCCAGCTGTGAAGCAAGCTACACCGCCTGTGTATCTAATAACAATTTTTAACTGCATCTAGCCCACACAATCCTTTTGGTCTATTAGCAGTGTCTGGTAGTCAGCGGAGTAGGCCAGCTGTGAAGCAAGCTACACCGCCTGTGTATCTAATAATAATTGTTAACTGCATCTAGCCCAGGCAATCCTTCGGGCCTAGTACCACAGTTTGGCCACTCAGCTCTGCTCGGTTTCCATCCATAGTTTTTTGTGCCAACAACTACAGAGTTGCCAATTAGTTAACCTCCAAAATGAATGGCAATAGGCCTGCTACTGGTGGAAAGGGGAATAGGCGTGTTGGAAAGGGAAAAAAAGTTTGTGTCCGTGGGGTAGGTGGTAAAGCAACAGCAACATCTGCAGAAGAAAGACCATCTTCCAACCAAACTAAGATGTCTACTTCTTTTCGTGGACAATCTGATATGATCCCTTTCTTACGGACACGACCATCGCTACAAATTGTAGATGAGGCACAAAAAGAGCAGGTGCTTGAATGGATATCAAGCGCTCCATCAAGTGGGCTCTCCTTCACCTCAACTTCAACATCACAAATACTCCTGTCCTCAAAGGTGTCACCCCAATCGCACTTGCTTCCTCACAGCTCCCAAGTCTCCAGCCGCCCGTCTGAGTATGGGGTAACACAGATGGTTGAGTCTGCCGAGCTGTTCACTCATACTATAGCCTGGGAATCAGAGGTCTGTTCCAAAGCTTCTGTGAGTCCAGACAAGGAAATGATCGGCACTGATGCCCAGAAGCTTTGGGAGTTGGATCCAGGCCCAGATGAAGAAGGTTCTGAGCATAATGTAGACCCTCATTCCCAAACTGTAACTCCTGTTGGAGGAGACAATGAGGAAGATGCTGATGAGACTGAGATACCTGATTGGAACGACAACTTGACTTTTCAGTCAGGACAGGAAGAGGTTGGCTCTGAGGACAACGGGTGTGAGAACACACAGAGTGATGATGAGGTTGGAGATCCCACTTACTGTCAACCCACAGTCAGCCAGTCGATGAGGTCAGCAGAGGAGGTGGAGGAGGAAGCTAGTTACGATAAGGTTAGGTTGCACCTTCCTGGACAGAGACGGGGTACTGGAAGCACGTCAACAACTGCATCCTCAACCATAACTCTGCCTCTGAGCAGAAGTCCTGGTGGCTCTTCAGGTCACATGGGCTCTAAGTATGGATATGAAGCATAAGTCATAGTGGGAAGCTCACTGTGCTACAATGCGGCCTATGACTGTGGAACTGGACCCTTGCTCATTTTGGGCTTTCAATCTGGAAATATGGCCTGAGCTCGCCACTCACGCCTTGGAGATCTTGTCATTTCCCGCAGCAAGCGTTCTCTCTGAACGTGTCTTCAGCGCTGCTGGTGGTGTGCTGACGGATAAGCGCACGCAGCTGTCCAGTGACAATGTAGACAGACTAATGTTCATCAAGATGAACAAGTCATTGATCCGCAAGGACTTTTGTACCCCTGTGTCATCTTGGGGGGACTAAAGGCTTGTGGATTTTGGATTTTTGAATGTGCTGCATGAAAGTCACCATTTTAAGCTTGCAACTCTGGGGAAATTGATGCCACTTAAGTAGTGTCTGTGCCCAAATTTTTGTAAAATATGGAGACTCTTGCTGGAGTCCCCTTGCTGTGTTTTACATGATTTTAGAAGGGCATGACATGCCTATCTCTGTGTCTCCTCCTCCTTTTGCTCCTCCACCTCTTTTCTTTTCGCATGACGATATGTACTTGTCACTTTTCCATGTGTTTGTTCTGTCTTCTGAGTAGTTTGTCAGCTTTTGGACACCTTTGAAGGTGTTTTCTATTTGTTTTATATGTTTTTGTATGTGTTTGTGTTTGCCTGCCATTGTTTTCAATGGTGTTCGACGGTGTTCGACGAATCAAATCAAATTCGAACACTAGTGTGGTGGCTCATCTCTGGTCAGGTAGCGTCATGATGCCGCCAGCAACAAATAGATATAGATCATGCAGATTTCTATTGCAGGAAAGTTCACCGCCTGGCGAATGTAAGAAAATAGAATTTCATGAAAGCAGTCTGGCTGTGGCTAGGGTCACACTTGTTGTGGCATCCGCTTGACGGATGTGTTAAAGGATGTGTTTTTTCTTTGCGTTCATATGCATTTTGTGTACAGTTATGTTGACTAAATTAACAGATGCGTTAATGCACTGGCATGTGTTATTGCATTAAACACCATCCCTGTGGGAGCGTTTTTGTTGGCCACACCCATCTTCCCTTAAATTTTGTAGCTGTGTGTGCCTGTGTGTGCAACATGTCTGTGACATTGTTTTTGCCACTTCAATTTCTGCTGTTTCTCCGTCGCTAGAGGAGATGTGGCATCCAAAGACATGTCTGGGTGCATGAGGTCAATGAGCTCAGACCTCAATATGGGGCGTTCCACGTCCTGTTCCACCAATTGCGCAGTTTTCTGGTGAAATTCCAGCGCTATCACCGATGTCGGTGGCCACCTTTGACAAGCTTCTTGCCCTTGTACAGGATGAAATTGTCCACCAGGATACTAGATGTCGGCCAACTATTTCACCAGCTGAAAGATTAGTGGTCACCCTGAGATAATGTTGTCACGAAGACTTAATCAGGACCTGCGCCTCTGGCGCCCCCTTAGCCTGCTGGCCAAATCCGTTATTGCCAGAGGATAAGAAAGGAGCCAAGCTGCCCTAATTTATGTTGTATACTGCGACACGTGATGTGACAGGATGTATGTATACCACCAGTTCCTGCTAGGAACATATATATACCTCAATCCAGTCACCCTCAGGCCCACCATATCACATAAATACAAACGTTATGCTGCCACCACCGATCTCTTTAAGGTGGATCGGTCACCTGCTCTGGTAACGTATAAAAGCGTGGTTGCGTGTCAGATCGTCATATTTTTTTCCCCCCTTTACGATTTTCTATTTTTTCATCCTCTTTGTATACAAATCTTAATATTGTTTGTTTTATGGTATATGGTATCTTGTAACAAATTCTTTGTTCTATGACAGTCCTTAATTTATCATACAATGTAATTTGTACATATGCGTTTTGCACATTATCACTTTGAAAGTATTGTAATAAGTATTCTTAAGAATTTGATCACGCTTTCTTATCTATGTAGTTAAGGGACAAAAAATTCTGGGATATTTAGTACTATCCCCTTGCCACCTATGCAGCGCCCCTCCTCCGTACTCACTCCAGTGTGCTGTTATGCACTAAGTCCTTCGGAAGACCTTGTGCGCATGCGCGGGGCAGCGCCGTCTGAGAGGATCGTCGGCGCGTCAATTACTGCGGGCGCCGGGACTGTGATGACGACTTCAGCCCTAATGGGCGGATGTTTGTCCTCGTATCCACGGCGCCCGTGATGACGCGGTGAGGTGATCGGATCTAGGCGCAGGACCCCACGCATGCGCCGCCTATGGTCACCATGGCAATTAGAAACTATACATGGGGGCAGCCATTAGACCGGACGTCCTTATATGGTCCGGGAATGCATTTCAATGAGGGTTGATGATAGTCAGCTGAGTATAGGTCAGGTCTTGCATGGCTGGTTTAGGGATAGGTCACTTTACACTATATAATGGTGGATATTGGGAGCTGTATTCACTCCTGGATGAAGGCGCAAGCCGAAACGTGCATGTAGAGTGCAGCAGAGTCTGTGGACACACCAGGTAATTACCTCCAGTTTTGATCTTCACTCTTTGGGTTTATTGTACTTTTTATCTTTGCTTAGCCTCCTATGTGAGAGATAGGTGACGTTTGCAAGTTCACTTGTTATATGGATATTCCTTTTGACTAGGCATTTAGATTTGTTATAGGATAACCTGGGAAGATCACTTTTTAGTATGTAGGGTGTTTTTCTACAGATCTTTTATACACATATATATATTTTTTTTGTTATCCATTTGTGTATTTTTTTTATTATCTTTGTACTTCTTTATTTAAAACCTCAAATGTAATATTGTATTTTTCACATGTACTATTGTTATAGTCCATTTTTTAGCTTTTTTTCAATTAACTTGAATTTTTATTGCACAAATCACCTTATTCTTTCTGATATAAGCTTCTTGCCCTTGTACAGGATGAAATTGTCCACCAGGATACTAGATGCCGGCCAACTATTTCACCAGCTGAAAGATTAGTGGTCACCCTGAGATAATGTTGTCACGAAGACTTAATAGGGTATAATGGTGTGCACACCGCATAGGTGATGAGTGGAGGTGCCAACTAACAGGATTTCTTCAATCCCAGTAAATACAAATATGGATACAAAGTTGCACACTCCTTTAGATGTTTTTGATGCAAGGTTTATTATGAACAGTTAATGACCACAGATGTCAACGCTTTTCGGCTTTAACCAAAGCCTTGATCACGACAATTGGCAGGTGTAGGTCATGGAATGTTCTAGGATAAGATTGGAAAGAGGCGTCTTTCCTTGGTGGTGAACGCTTGATTAAGGTGGTTTGCTATATTTCAATAATTCCCAAATGGGGATAGGCGTTTTTCAGCACGGTCCTTCTTTCAGTGATAGGTCCGCCCCCATCAGGGTCCTGATAGGAATTCCTATTAATCAAGCGTTCGCCACCAAGGAAAGACGCCTCTTTCCAATCTTATCCTAGAACATTCCATGACCTGCACCTGCCAATTGTCGTGATCAAGGCTTTGGTTAAAGCCGAAACGAGTTGACATCTGTGGTCATTAACTGTTCATAATAAACCTTGCATCAAAAACATCTAAAGGAGTGTGCAACTTTGTATCCATATTTGTCACGAACACTTAATCAGGACCTGCAGCCCTCTGGCGCCCCCTTAGCCTGCTGGCCAAATCCGTTATTGCCAGAGGATAAGAAAGGAGCCCAGCTGCCCTAATTTATGTTGTATACTGCGACACGTGATGTGACAGGATGTATGTATACCACCAGTTCCTGCTAGGAACATATATATACCTCAATCCAGTCACCCTCAGGCTCACCATATCACATAAATACAAACGTTATGCTGCCACCACCGATCTCTTTAAGGTGGATCGGTCACCTGCTCTGGTAACGTATAAAAGCGTGGTTGCGTGTCAGATCGTCATAGAACAGGAAGAACGAAACTAGTAAATTATAATATTTAACTCCAAAAGATGGCGGTGCTTATATAAAAGATATACAAGATATTACATAAGAGACAATTTACATGTATGCGTAAAATTACATGTAAATACATGTAAAAATAAAAGGAATAAAATGAGAAATTGCCAGACCTAGCCACGCGGTAACAAACTTGATCCGTTGGGGGGGGCGGCTACCAAGAAAGGCATGATTCCTTCACACAGTGATATAGTCTTGCTGTGTCCGTGCCCCAGGGTAGAATCACCTCAAAAATGGCTGCTCTGGTTTTAATAAAGGCAGAGAACATGTGGCCCCCCCCTTGTAGAGCTACCACTCCCCTGGTGGGATGGTCCTCTGAGACCTCCTCTTTCACCATGCTTAATAAATCTTCATTCTTCATATCTGGGGATGGGGTGGGCCCACATCCATGATATACACCACATGTTTACTTTCATTTAATTCTGAGACTATTGATACCAAATATGACCTATTGATGAGGTTCAGAAAGCCAGAACTCATTTCCTAGGTTCCTGAGTGTTACATAGATATATAAGACATGTCATTGAATGCTTAAAAAGGTGAATAATCTAAAAATATGAATTATGTGTTTGTGGGATGAACGGGTCTTCTTAAATTTGACATTCACAAAACTATCCTTCAAGACAAAGAACTATTTGGAGGGACAGCTAGAAGCTTTAGCTCTGCTTCAGGTATTTATTGCTCTGTAGTCATAAATAGTGGATAGGGGAGGGGGGGAGAGAGAGAGAGTGGGGGGGTTGCACGTAGGATCGGATCTACAGAAACCCCTCAGGATAGAGAAAGCCTTATGTGTAGGTTTTGGCTGCTTGTCCAACCTCTTCCAATAATGAAACATTTTCATACTTTCCTGACAAATGTCATTATATTTTTATTGTTAGCTGTTCTCAAACACACACACTGTACAAAGTCCTGTGCCTCATGCATCAACCCTAATTGATGGTATGTAGGCCTGATTGTAATTGTCAATATGTTCCCTTTGTTATTGCAGGTTCCTAACTATGGGAGACAGGTATGCGTCGTTGCATTACCAGTTCCGCATTGGGTGATCCACAATTTGCTATATTGTCCAGGAGACATGTGAAGTCATATGGTCCAAATTGTAGCCCCTGGTGTTGCCGCCACCCACACCGGACATGTGGCTTGAAAATGCAGCAATGTTTTCACCAACTGCGTAGGGGCACTCTATGGGAAGCATATATGCATAAAGAAGCCACCCAATAGTGGTTCGAATTTCTATAATTCTAAAAAAAAATTCTCCAATGTGCTCATGGTCATTGCCGATGCACAATGTAGATTTGTTGCCGTTGACATAGGCGTTTATGGGCATACTAATAATTCCGTGTCTTTAAAGACAGCAATATGGGTAAAGTACTGTATCAGACTAGGGTCACGCTTGAGGGCTGGATGCGATTTTCCATGCGATTTTCACACTTGGATTGCGTGAAATTGAATGCAAATTCGCATCCATAGACCCCAATACAAAAAATGCATGCCCCAATGCCATAAACGTATGGCTAAAGTGCCATGCAATTTTGGCTCAGCACCAAAAAATGTCTCTCGGGACGTTTTTTGGTGCTTTTTCAAAAACGCATGCGCTTTTGTAACATGGGGCCCTATGGGTCGCGCATGCGAAAACACATGGCACTAAATGATACCATGTATTTTTGCATGTGTTTTCCCATGCGAATTTTAAGGCTGCTCCTGACCTAACTGCCAAAATGCAGCCCAAAATCGCAGGCTGTCAGGAACAACCTTAAAAAATGCAGCCAAGTGTGACCCTAGCGTTACAACCGGTTAAACATACCACCACAGTGCCATTACCAGAAACTACTGTGTGAAGCCTGATATACGGCTGGGGTCACATTTGCAGCAACATTTTAAAATCCTGATCCGGTTTTGAGCTGTCAAAAAGCTCAAAACTGGATCAGGAACCGCTTCCCATAGGAGCGCATTATGGTAACCAGATTGCTCTACATGCAATCCGGTTACTGGCTCCGGATCTGCAGCCTGCAGTACAAATCATGCAGGCTGCAGTTTTTGGAGCAGTTCTGTCAACCGCAATGCAGTAACTGGATTGCTCCCGATGTGTAATCCTGAGGAGCAATGTGGTTACCGTATACTTTGTTCATCCCTGTTGCCGCAGGGATGAACAAAGTGTTAATTGTTATTAAAACATAATAGTAGCTGTGGGCAACATATCTATAGGGGGTCCCACCCTCCCTAGAGACATGCTGTCCACTCCTGTGGGCATGTGAGGGGTTAACGCGTCAGTTATACTTTTGCCGGCTTTTGTCGGCTTTGTACAAATTTCTGAATTAAGCCGCAGCTCCTGACAGTACAGGAGATACTGTACGTAATGTACGTATAGTATCAGCCGCTGTCCTTGGTCCTGTAAGCATTAACATTAGGTCTATGGGCAACGTACCACCATAGACTTAATGTTAATGCTTACAGGACCCTGGACATCTGCCAACATAACTTCAATACACCTTCAAGTCATGCTAGACAATATGTAGAATGTGCATTTGGTATATTGGCTTCCAAATGGCATGTTTGACTTAGGCTAGGGTCACACTTAAATACAGAATTGCGTTCACCGCATCCAGATCCGGATGTGGTGAACGCAATTGTCTTTCTGACATTCAGCAATCCGGGAACCGGATTGCTCAGGATGTGTAATCCTGAGCAATCCGGTTACCGGATAGTTTGCTCATCCCTGCTGCCGCAGGATGAGCAAACTGTTCTGTGGTTTGTTAAACTTGTAATTTAATAAATAAATGTTTGCATAATGTCTCTAGGTGGTGCCCAGTCCGCCTAGAGACCTTCCACCCACTCAGGTGGGTATATAATGCTAAAATTGTTATGTACAGCAGCTGACTCCTGTCACACATCATGTGATGTTTCGCCTGACAAATGGTGTGTGTCTGGTTGTTTTTGAGGTGTATTCACCTATTAGAGTATTGAGCTTCTCTAGGAATTCAATTCTCCAGTCAGGATCAATGGTAGTAAGGAGTGGCACATATGGCACATAAGATGCCATGAGCAGTTGCCACTCATTACTACCTTGAATTGAATCTTTGTTTTTTAACTCATCAATCTGATGTTGCAGCTCTCTTTTCTCAAGTTTTCAATTCTCCTCAAGGTGGTGTAGGCCATCAAGTAAGAGGACATTGGTATCATCCTTCCCTATGTTACGCCTTCTTGGACGGGATTGTCGGGGTTGAGATGCCACAGGGACACTGACAGCAGAGATGATGTTGTCTTGAGGCCTTGATGTTTGAGGCTCACCATGGGTATCATCTGACTGAGTCATTTGCAGTGGTGTTGGCATGTCACTTGGTCCTTCCCCACCACTACCAAAGTGATCATGAGGTGGTGCAGGGGTACTACAAAATGTCCTACAAATTGATCAAGCCATGAGTTCACATTATATAAAATGGATACAAAACAACTTCTGCAATGCTGAATCACTTCTTGACACTTACATACGCCCCTCAATGGTTTTTTGGAAGAATATCAGTTGGTCATAATGCTTGTAGACCTTTGGGTGTTGGCTGCAGCACCACTATGGAATTTCTCGTTATCTTTGAAATCCCGGACGAATCTATCTCGAATGGACGCGCCATCTCACATGGAATGCCCTATCTAGAAGGTGTATCAAAACATAACTGTAAGTACCTAACATGAAACTATACGGCAGTGCTGGTGTTAAAGGCAGAAGATACAGAACCAAACATGGTTTGTGACTACCAACACATTACCTATTTCCTGCTATCTTTCTAAAGACAGGAATTTATAGTTAGGAACAAGATGTTGGATGATGGAAGCCCATATCTTCCTGTTTTTCACAACATCTTGATGGCTGCTATCACCCTGGTCCAGGATGGAAGTGTGCGGTTGGACCAGGTTGATGAGGGTATCGTTGTCTATTTTGACCTTCTCATCCACTATAATGATATCAGGTTTGGATTTTTTTGTTTTGGCCTACAACCACAAAACAACAGGAGGTGCATGAACACATTAGGGGCGATGTATGCTTCTTAATGAACTGCAGTTAAAAATATACTGGAAAACTACCTTGGCATAACACAATCATTTACAAGACTTGTTGTATGTGTTGTAGCCTACACTAATCCTTGACATTAATATTTTACACACATTGCACACACTCAAGAACAGGCTACTTACGACAGGCATGTTCTTCTGCTCATGCATCCTTTTGTGTGCAGAAGTTTCTTCCCTGATCTTTGAAGCTTCTTTTACCTAAACATGTATTTAAAAACAACATATGATTTGTATGATGCTTAACACACGTCCGAAAGACACACAAGAGAAGCCAGACAGAAGAAAAGGGGGGTGAAACCCCCACAGCATAAAGGGAGGCTGACATGACAGGGTTAAGGCCGGAGTGGGAAGTTTGCTATAGGAAAGATTAGAAGGAGAGGTTATTAGCTGAAGGGAAAATAGTAGGACGGGATTATAGTAGAAGGGGTGGAGTTTTAGATTAGGGACAATTTACAGTGGTGGGCATCAGGTGAGAAAAAAGAAGGGGGGGGAGGAGTAACAAGGGGGGTCATATAAAAGGGGGCCACCATTTTGAGGTGTCAGTCCATTTTGGGTTCACTGACCCCTGTTGAGGATCTGGACCCCCCTTGGTTGTTGCTCCAGTAGTGCTTACCTGGGCCATTTCTAGAGATGGAAACTGCGGAGGACATGCTCCGGGATCTTAGAGATGCTGCTGGAGTTCGTGGAGCTGAGTGGCTTCAGGCTTCTTTGAGGAATCTGCTGCAGGGGGAGGAGGGGGGCACAGTCAGCCTCCCCTCCGTTCTCTCCGGCCACGGAGGGCCAGGCCTCCGGCGCGCTTTAGCCCTGATTCACCCCCTCGGGCCTGAGCGTCGCTCAAGGAGCCCCCCTCAGGACGCTCCAGGCCGGGACGCAGGACAGCCTGCTGCCTCCAGACGTGCTCGGCCTGGGAGGAATCCTACAAGGCGACGGGACCCACAACCGGGGGAGGTGTCGGCCTCCCCTGCTACTCTGACATCGGTGGAGCCCGGGAGACGAGGGAGCATCGTAACACAGGGTCGCACTGTGGCTGCAGAGGCACTAAGTCCGGGAACAGTGTCAGCTCAGAGCGGGGAAGCCAGAGCAGATTGGGGGATGGTCGCAGATCGATCAGCAGGGCTGCAGCGCCATCTAGTGCTGTCGGGCAGCAAACGGCTGGCCCAGGTCATCTACATTTGCAAGCAGCAGACACTTCGAGCCTCCCTCAGGAGAGGGGGGGCTCAGTTGCTACAGGAGAGCTTCCTGAAGATCCAGGATGGGACGGTCGGTTCGGAGCAGGACCCTCCGCTGCTGGGCTCACAGCACCCAGGCAGCTAGGTGAGAGACCATCATTTTCTATTGCAGGCACCCCCTTGTCGCTGGCTGGTCTTGGGGGAGATGTAAATACAGCCGGTTTTATGGGTGGGGGGTTATCTGCTTTTGTTCAGGGCTTGAGGGAGTTACTGGTTAGATTAGAGGCAGGGGGGACATCTGGTGTCGTCCCTCATTTTGTGGGGTCCCCGGTTGCAGCATGGGATAGGGCTGACGGGGGGAGGGCTTGTTACTCGTCGGCTGGTCAGCCTGGACGAACACCTGTTGACAGTGCGACTGTGTCCAATACTATAGATGGGTTGAGTGGTTTGGCAGAGGTATGTGGGACGGCGGCGCAGGCGGCTGGAGTGGTATTGCTGGGGATGGGGTCGGTCGTGAACCGCGGGGTGGTTGCAGGGGCTGGCGCAGTGTGCCTTGAAGGGGCAGATTCTTCGGCACCATCTGCTGAAAGGACGGATGAGGGTGCACAGGACTCTGTGCGTTTGGACGACGCTGCAAAAGGCGAAGTATATGTTTGTTTTGAGGGACCCCTGGGTTCACATTTGAAACAGGAGGTGAGGGAAAAGATTTGGAAGAATGAATATGTGGAGATATTTTCGCTGCTGCCATTAGAGCGTTTCAATTTAGACCGTTCGCGGCGGGACGATTACAAGAAAGAGGATGAGGAAAAGAGATGGTACCGTTTAATTCCTCGTACTTTTTCAAATTGGTTGCAGGCATTTGCCATATTGGCAAGTGTGATAGGTGAAAAGGCGCCTGAGCAGTGTTCAGCGCTTTTTTGCTATATGGACGCCATCGGCGAGGCTCATAGGGTGTATGGTGGATTAGCTTGGCTCCGGTATGATGAGCAATTTAGACAACGGAAAGCGGTTCGATCCAGCATACGCTGGGATCATAAGGATATCGCTTTGTGGTTGAGAGTGACGGCCCCGGTGAGATCATCGCAAGGGAGCCAGTCCTTTCAGGACAGCTCCGGAGGACCTGCACAGGCGAGATACTCTGGAGCGATGCAGCGAGGCCTGTGTTTTTTGTTCAACGAGGGCGGCTGTAAGTTTGGGTCAAAATGCAAGCTCAAACACGAGTGTACTTCTTGTGGAGGAGGCCACGGAGCGACGAAATGTTTTAGAGGTGCCAAGGGGAAGGGACATGAGGGTGCTGACAAAAGGAGTGACCCCGGTACGAGTGCAAGAGATGGTTCCCTTTCTAAATAGGTACCCGGACAGAGAGGCGGCGGCCTTACTACTGTCAGGTTTCACTGAGGGTTTTAAAATCCCATCCGTTGACGGGATAGTTAATTGTTCTACAAAAAATTTGCGTTCGGCGTTACAATTTCCTGAGGTAGTGACTAAAAAACTGGAGAGTGAAGTGGCTTTAGGGCGAATAGCCGTCCGTTTACGGTTCCGCCTTTCCCTAATTTGAGAGTATCACCGTTAGGAGTGGTTCCTAGAAAAGAACCGGGTAAATTTCGGTTAATCCATCATCTCTCCTTTCCGAAGGGCTCTTTGGTTAATGATGGGATTGACCCAGATTTGTGTTCGGTAGTTTATACATCTTTTGAATCAGCAATTGAATGGGCACGTCGGTTGGGTAAAGGAGCACTGCTCGCAAAGACGGATGTAGAGTCAGCATTCCGACTCCTGCCCGTGCATCCAGACAGCATGCATTTGCTGGGGTGCTTTTGGAGTGGTTCATATTTTGTAGATCGTTGCCTCCCAATGGGGTGTTCCTTATCTTGCGCTTACTTTGATCTTTTTAGCACTTTCGTGGAGTGGGTAGTACGGGACGTTTCAGACTTAAAGTCTGTCATCCATTACTTGGATGATTTTTTATGCATCGGAAGGTCGGGATCGAGAGAATGTTCACTGTTATTGCGGACGACGGAGAGTGTTGCGTTGAGGTTCGGGATTCCATTGGCCAAAGATAAGACTGAGGGTCCGGTTACTATTATCAGTTCTTTAGGTATTGTAATTGACACTGTTAAGATGGAATGCCGTCTTCCTAAAGAAAAATTGATGGCTCTGAAAGCAGAGGTTCAGGGGTTTCGAGGTGTAAAAAAGGTTACTTTGAGGGAATTGCAGTCCTTGCTTGGTAAACTCAATTTCGCTTGTCGCATCATGCCAATGGGGCGAGTGTTTAATAGGCGTTTGTCGATGGCGACTGCAGGCATTAAGGCTCCACACCATTTCGTGCGGTTAAAAAGTGAGTTGCGTGACGATTTAAAGATTTGGGCGCATTCCTGGACACTTACAACGGTCGATCGTTGTGGATGCGGTCTATAACGCCGGCAAGGGAGCTGGGCGTTGACATCCAGCTCGCAGGGCGGACGGGCTTTGTAATATCTTGCGGCGGACAACGGTTCGTTGAATTGTGGCCGCAGGCGTGGAAAGATCAGGGATTGTCAACGAATTCGACATTGATCGAACTATTCCCCGTGGTGGTGGCCATGGTTACCTGGGGGAATAGGTTCAGGAACACAAAAGTAAAATTTCGCCTTGGCACGGCGGCGGCAGCGGCGGCTATCAATACACTGACTGGGTCTTCGGTGCATGTCGTTAGGGTTTTGCAGCATTTGGTCCTGGTTTCTTTATCATTGAATGCGTGGGTAGTGGCTGAGCATTTCCCCGGTTGTCAGGCTGGGTCCGCTGATTCTGTTTTTTGTTCACAGTGGAAGCATGTTCAGGGACTGGTGTCGGGAGCAGAGGGAGGTCTGCCATGCACCGAGGAGTTATGGAATCTGCCATTCGGACTTCAGGGGAGTTGATTCGTGCGTCTTTGTCTGCGGGGTCCTGGTCGGCGTACTCGAAGGCATGGGATCGGTGGGATTCCTGGGGCGAAGCATGCGGGGGCCACATGTCTGACGAAGGTTTGATGTTGACATTATTGGGTCATCTGAAGGAAGAAGGTTGGTCTGTGTCCCAAATTACGAAATTTGTAGCTGGGGTGGCTTTCGGTTGTAAGGCTAGGGGCTGTACAGATGTGACAAAATCCTTTTTAGTGCGGCAGGTAATGAAGCGGGTGGAAAAAGAATTGGCGGGTGGAGGATCAGAGGCGGCCGGTCTCTTATTCTTTATTGTTGTTATTGGGGGACATGGCGGAGAGAGTGTGTACATCTGCTTGGGAAGTTCGTTTGTTTCGCCTTGCCTTTTCCTTAGCATTTTTCACGGCATTACGGCTGGGTGAATTGTTGTGTAGGTCCAGGACAGCTTCCGGTGGCTTATTGACCGACGAAGTGGACAGGTATGATGACAGATTGGAGGTGTTGATTCGGTTGTCTAAGACGGACCAATTTGGCAGGGGCAAGAGAGTGATTCTGTATCGGGTCCCAGGGTCTGCGATGTGCCCGGTTCGGTGTTTGATGGAATTTGAACGGGGAAGAGGTCTGGCGAGTGGCCCGTTGCTGGTACATGAGGACAGTTCTTTCTTATCAAGGTTTCAGTTTACTGCTGTATTTAAGCGCTGTTTGGCATTTGGGGGGATTCCTGGTGATCGTTATACAGGCCATTCTTTTTGGATCGGGGCGGCTACTGAAGCCGCTAGGGGGGGGATTGTCCGATGAAGTGATAAAACGAATCGGGAGATGGGAATCGAGTCGCTTTCGGTCTTACGTGCGGCTGCAGGATTGACGATTGTGTTGTTTGATTTTCGGTGCATAGAGATTGGTTAAGTAAGTTCTGTTCTTTAGGCTATGTGTTTTTTCTTCCAGGTTCCGGGGCCCTGTTAGTATGGATCATGGGACATTCTTTTGTCTTCTGGGCGGCCATGAGGGCAGAGGTGAGGCCGTCTGGGCGACAATTAGGAATATCGCCAGAAGAGGCAGTGATTCGGTGGATTGGTAAAAGGGGAATGGTTTGGAGTCAATTTCTTCCCGAGTTTCACCGCTTTGTTAGATGGGACAGGGCCCCGGATGTATTGGTGCTTCATTTGGGGGGTAATGATTTGGCGAAACGGCCTTTTCGTCAATTGATAAGGGATATCAAATTTGATATTTTAAGGCTTTGGGCAATGTTCCCTAAAGTTGCCACAATTTGGTCGGACATTGTTCCGCGGAAAGTCTGGAGGGGAGCACGATCTGTGGAAAGGGTAGATAAGGCGAGGATAAAAGTCAATAGAGCTATCGGCCGTTTTATGGCCAGGAATGGTTTTGTGGCGGTTCGCCATTTGGAGTTGGAGTCTGGCCAAGGGGCATTTTGGAGAACAGATGGGGTTCACCTCAATGCAATAGGTACTGATATGTGGACATTGGCCATTCAGGAAGGGGTCGAGAAGGCATTGAAGTTGTGGAGGGACATAAATATTTAAGGTGTCAAACATTTATGTTGTGGCGTAAGGGAGAGAAGATCCTCGAAGTTGGTGGAGGTGGTTATTGGGGGAGCAATGGGGGGGAACCCAAGAGGTTTTGGACCCCTCGGAGTGGATCTAGAGGTTGGTGGCGTTGAATGGAAAAAATTGGCTGACCAACGTGCTTCCGAGCTGGAGTCGATCAGCTGGAGGCAAGTTTCAGTCGGGTGAGATCACCCAGGAAAAAGGGATTTGGGCTTCGAGGATCAACCCCCTTTGAGTTTAGGATGTTTTGGTTAACTTTTGTAAATTATTAATAAATGGCTGCTGTGGTCAATTTAATCCAATAATAGAGTGCGGTTTCGTTATTTGTGGTAAAGGAGTAAAATGGGGTTGGCCGGGCAGTGAAAAAGGGGGGTTAAGTTAACTGGGGGTTTTTAAGGGATACAAGGACTCGCCTATACCTTTTGTCAAGAGAAGCCGGACAGAAGAAAAGGGGGGTGAAACCCCCACAGCATAAAGGGAGGCTGACATGACAGGGTTAAGGCGGGAGTGGGAAGTTTGCTATGGGAAAGATTAGAAGGAGAGGTTATTAGCTGAAGGGAAAATAGTAGGACGGGATTATAGTAGAAGGGGTGGAGTTTTAGATTAGGGACAATTTACAGTGGTGGGCATCAAGTGAGAAAAAAGGGGGGGAGGAGTAACAAGGGGGTCATATAAAAGGGGGCCACCATTTTGAGGTGTCAGCCATTTTGGGTTCACTGACCCCTGTTGAGGATCTCCCACCCACCCTCCCTAATTTGCTAGCACTTGAGTTTGCAGGTTGGGCATTGGGCTTTCTTTTCAGTTTAAGGGGATTTTTTAATTTTTGATTGTCATTTGGTTTGTTATTACATCTTGTCACAGTAGCTAGGCGTAAGGGGAGAAGATCCTCGAAGTTGGTGGAGGTGGTTATTGGGGGAGCAATGGGGGGGGAACCCAAGAGGTTCTGGACCCCTCGGAGTGGATCTAGAGGTTGGTGGCGTTGAATGGAAAAAATTGGCTGACCAACGTGCTTCCGAGCTGGAGTCGATCGGCTGGAGGCAAGTTTCAGTCGGGTGAGATCACCCAGGAAAAAGGGATTTGGGCTTCGAGGATCAACCCCCTTTGAGTTTAGGATGTTTTGGTTAACTTTTGTAAATTATTAATAAATGGCTGCTGTGGCCAATTTAATCCAATAATAGAGTGCGGTTTCGTTATTTGTGGTAAAGGAGTAAAATGGGGTGGCCGGGCAGTGAAAAAGGGGGGTTAAGTTAACTGGGGGGTTTTTAAGGGATACAAGGACTCACCTATACCTTTTGTCATGTCCCCTGGTTAGGCAAGCAAATATGAATGGCTTTACCTTGCTTCGGGTATGTGCTCCCACTCGGCTGTGTGGTTGCTTGTCTCTCTTGCCTTTATGTGACTTTTTTTGAGACTTCTTGTGCTGTTTTACAATGGGATAAAAAGAAACAATAATTAAAAATTTAAGAACACATAGTTCTTCAACACTTTAGCATAAGCAAACATAGGCTAGGGTCACACTTGCATGCGTTTTTTAAGGTTGTTCCTGACAGCCTGCAATTTTGGGCTGCGTTTTTGCAGTTAGGTCAAGAGCAGCCTTAAAAAACGCATGCGGAAACGTATGCGAAAACACATTTAGTGCCATGCGTTTTCTCATGCATGACCCATAGGGCCCCATGTTAAAAAAACACATGCGTTTTTGAAAAGTACCAAAAAAAGTCTCAAGAGACGTTTTTTGGTGCTGAGCCAAAAACGCATGCTAAAATCACATGGCACTATAGCTATGTGTTTTTGGCATTTGGGCATTCGTTTTTTGGATTGGGGTCTATGGATGCATTTTTCCTCGCGATTTTCACACAATCCAAGTGTGAAAATCGCATGGAAAATCGCATCCAGCCCTCAAGTGTGACCCTAGCCATACACACAACTTTCTAATCTGCATATACTAGGAAACTAAATTTCCTCCTATTCCACAATGGAAAACATATGTTTTGACACATTCACGTTGGATATGGGACAATCTTCACATGAGAGTGGCCTTTTAACAAGGTCACATGTCACACAAGGGCCAGGACCACAGTGCTGACAATATCTAAACACTGGTATGAAGCATGCATGATATGGGCACATGTTGTTGCCCTATGAAGGACAGTCACACATGCCACAAACAACATGTTTATGATGTGGATTTGTGGGACTCCAGGAACAAGCAATTTATTACGCAGCAGGGGACTAATAATGAATAAATGGACATTTATGCCACATGGGGCTAACACATGTCACCCATTTAGACATGTCACTCCTTGTACGTTCACCATGTGTAGTTGAAAATCCATTTCCCACACCGTACATAACACCATAAGCCATTGTCCCCTTTTACGCCTACATACCGTGTGCATGGATAAAAATCATAGTAATATGGACCACACATGTGATGTCCCCTTAACATCAGTGTTTAGTTAAATGTGGGCAATTTCATCATGATTTACAGCATTGGCCGGTGTAATAATGCACTTGCGGTACAGTGGCGCCACAGTTGCAGCATGCCCCATTCATTGTCTATGTGGCTTGTGGCACATGTGACAAATGAGGTTTACTTAACAATAAGCCAATTGTGTCAGTTGCGGCAGAGAACCACAACATCACAATGGTTGGTTAATGAGACCAGCCGCCAGTGCTGCAAGTGTCGGATCAGCTGCAAAAGTCAATTTCCACATTTGCCGCAAGTCCTATATACAATTAATGGGGTTTGTCGCAAATGTGGTGCAAGTGTGCCACAACTGTACCTCAAGTACAGCAGCAACGGTGAAGAAGCAGCAGAAGAGTCCTAACTGGCAAATTCGTGCAAGTTTTGCAACAAAATACACATAAAAAGTAGTCAAAAAACATTTTAAGTTAAAGGGTAAACAGCACAATCCTATACTCAGGCTAGGGCCACACTTGTGTGCCTGCGTCCGTCTACTGGATGCGTTACCTCATCCAGTTTTTTAAGTTGTCAATTTTGAGCCATTTTTACCGCATGCGATACCTATATGTAACATGCATTAACGCATGCGTTTCACATAGACCCCATGTTATGTTATGAACCAAAAAAACATTGCAGACCCTATTAAAAATGGATTTTTCAAAAACACAATGCGTTAAACGGATTGCTCTTTAGCACACTTTAGCAATGCGTTTTTTGCATTGGAGTCTATGGGTGCATTAACGGATGCTTTTTTACACATTTCCACATGTCAAAAACGGATCCAGTAACTGGATTGCAGACGCAAGTGTGGCCCTGGCCTCACAGAAGCATTGAAGCAGGAGGAGTCTGACAGGGTCTCTGCGGCTAGGGCCACACTTGGGGGCCTGCATCCGTCTACTGGATGCGTTACTGGATCCAGTTTTTTAAGTTGTAATTTTATAGCCATTTGTACTACATAAGTTAATGCATGCATTAAAGCATGGTACCTATATATGTACCAAGCGTTAACGTATGCATTTTCCATAGACGCCGATGTTAAAAAAACGCATGCATTTTTGACAAAACACCAAAAAACGTTGCAATCCCTATTAAAAATGGATTTCTCAAAAACGCAATGAGTTAAGCGGATTGCACATTTGCACACTTTTGCAATGCGTTTCTTTCATTGGAGTCTATGGGTGCGTTAACGCATGCGTTTTTCAACATCTCAAAATGAAAAAACTGGATGCAGTAGCAGTATTGCAGACGCAAGCGTGGCCTTGGCCTGCTAAGGACAACTCCATATCAGTCATTTGTGGAAGACACACACAAACATACATTGACAATGTATAGTGTTTATGTCTTACAAATAAATTGCAATTAAACATGCTTAACATGTATACATATCTTGTAGGGCAAGTTAAAGCACCTGGGGGTTTCAGAACACTCTGCAATTTGAGACTTCCTGGTTGAAGCCAAATTTAAGTCATATGTAGAGATCACGTGACCTGTGACATCACTAAATTTGCACATTATGCTTGCAAAACCCATAAACGCATCCTGGAAAACCAGCAGTCATATGTGTAATGTGTTACGAGTGCGTTTACCATAGACTCCAATGTTAAATTAACACATCTGTTTCCCAAAACATCCCAAAAAATGCTGCAGACCGCATTATGATGTGTGCTACAAAAACACATAGCGCCAAAAGCATCCCAATTTGGTCATGCGTTTTGTGTACTGGAGTCTATGGGTATGTTAACACTTCCGTTTGCAGACATTTTCAGATGAAAAAAATGCATCCTTTTGGTGGATGCGTGGCGCTAGTGTGACCCTAGCCTATGAGTTTCCTTCATGCTTTACTTTTTCACACAGGGCCCTAAAGGCTTGAATTTCTTTTTCCCTTAATAATAAAGACCTTCATTTAAAGACTGTATTGTGTTTACTTGTGTTAGAATATGAAATCAGGAAGGTGAAAACAATTTTTTGCAACACTTTAAATAAAATAAATTTAAATCTTTAATCTATATAGTAACAGTTGTTGTCAAGATGTATCTGCTACTTGATCTCTTAGCTTCATTTACCTGTATTTTTTAGACTATAAGACACTTTTTTCCCAAAACGTTTATGGGAAATTGGGGGTGCATCCTATAGTAAGGATGTACGTTCCCTGGCTGTGTGGGGGCAGCGGCAGTAAAGTGGGTCACCGGAGACAGGAGCAGGCTGCAGCATATATACCAGGATGGGGGCACATATACCATGATGAGGCACATATGCCAGTGGGGGCCATATCTCAGGATGGGGCCATATGCCAGGATGAGAGATATTTATCAGGATTGGGGCTAGATACCATGAGTGAAATACACCAGGATGGGGGCCATATGCCAGGGGGGCCATATACCAGGATGATGGACATTTACCAGGATTTGGGCTATATACCATGAGAGACATATACCAGGATGGGGGCCATATAGCAGGATGAGAGATCATATATACCTGCATGGGGGCACATATATCAGAATGGCACACATATACCAGTATGGCGGATCATTACTAGGATGGGGAACATATACCAGGCTGGAGGACATGTATGTCAGGAGGGAGAACATATTCCAGGATGTGGGACATATCAGGCCCGTATTTGGAGTTCCTGCCGCCCTAGGCACTGTCAGCGGTGCCCCCCCCCATCACGCCCGGCTTCGCAGCCCTGTTGTGCCTCGTTCCCCCTCGCCGCAGAAATTCTGTATGTTCAAGTTGTATGTTCTCCAAGTGTTTGCATGGGTTTCCAACCACACTACAGAGACATACTGATAGGATGTTTACATTGTGAGCCCCAATAGGGACAGTGTTGATGATGTACCGTATATACTCGTGTATAAGCCGACCTGTGTATAAGCCGACCCCCCTACTTTTGTCCCCAAAACCTGGGAAAACGTATTGACTCGTGTATAAGCCGAGGGTGGACTCCAGCACAGGTATACAGCCCCGAGCAGTGTGGTACACAGCCCCAGCAGTGATGGTATATAGCAGGTCCCCAGCATCATATACAGCCCAAGCAGTGTGGTATATAGCAGGTCCCCAGCATTGTATACAGCCCCAGCAGTGTGGTATATAGCAGGTCCCCAGTATCATATACAGCCCCAGCAGTGTGGTATATAGCAGGTCCCCAGCATTGCATACTGCCCCAGCAGTGTGGTATATAGCAGGTCCCCAGCATTGTATACAGCCCCAGCAGTGTGGTATATAGCAGGTCCCCAGCATCATATACAGCCCCAGCAGTGTGGTATATAGCAGGTCCCCAGCATTGCATACAGCCCCAGCAGTGTGGTATATAGCAGGTCCCCAGCATTGTATACAGCCCCAGCAGTGTGGTATATAGCAGGTCCCCAGCATTGCATACAGCCCCAGCAGTGTGGTATATAGCAGGTCCCCAGCATTGCATACAGCCCCAGCAGTGTGGTATATAGCAGGTCCCCAGCATTGTATACAGCCCCAGCAGTGTGGTATATAGCAGGTCCCCAGCATTGTATACAGCCCAGCAGTGTGGTATATAGCAGGTCCCCAGCATTGCATACAGCCCCAGCAGTGTGGTATATAGCAGGTCCCCAGCATCGTATACAGCCCCAGCAGTGTGGTATATAGCAGGTCCCCAGCATCGCATACAGCCCCAGCAGTGTGGTATATAGCAGGTCCCCAGCATCATATACAGCCCCAGCAGTGTGGTATATAGCAGGTCCCCAGCATCTATACAGCCCCAGCAGTGTGGTATATAGCAGGTCCCCAGCATTGTATACAGCCCCAGCAGTGTGGTATATAGCAGGTCCCCAGCATTGTATACAGCCCCAGCAGTGTGGTATAAAGCAGGTCCCCAGCATTGCATACAGCCCCAGGAGTGTGGTATATAGCAGGTCCCCAGCATTGCATACAGCCCCTGCAGTGTGGTATATAGCAGGTCCCCAGTATTCTATACAGCCCCAGCAGTGTGGTATATAGCAGGTCCCCAGCATTGTATACAGCCCCAGCAGTGTGGTATATAGCAGGTCCCCAGCATCATATACAGCCCCAGCAGTGTGGTATATAGCAGGTCCCCAGCATTGCATACAGCCCCAGCAGTGTGGTATATAGCAGGTCCCCAGCATTGATACAGCCCCAGCAGTGTGGTATATAGCAGGTCCCCAGCATTGTATACAGCCCCAGCAGTGTGGTATATAGCAGGTCCCCAGCATTGCATACAGCCCCAGCAGTGTGGTATATAGCAGGTCCCCAGCATTGCATACAGCCCCAGCAGTGTGGTATATAGCAGGTCCCCAGCATTGTATACAGCCCCAGCAGTGTGGTATATAGCAGGTCCCCAGCATTGTATACAGCCCCAGCAGTGTGGTATATAGCAGGTCCCCAGCATTGATACAGCCCCAGCAGTGTGGTATATAGCAGGTCCCCAGCATCGTATACAGCCCAGCAGTGTGGTATATAGCAGGTCCCCAGCATCGCATACAGCCCAGTAGTGTGGTATATAGCAGGTCTCCAGCATCATATACAGCCCCAGCAGTGTGGTATATAGCAGGTCCCCAGCATCATATACAGCCCCAGCAGTGTGGTATATAGCAGGTCCCCAGCATTGTATACAGCCCCAGCAGTGTGGTATATAGCAGGTCCCCAGCATTGTATACAGCCCCAGCAGTGTGGTATATAGCAGGTCCCCAGCATTGCATACAGCCCCAGGAGTGTGGTATATAGCAGGTCCCCAGCATTGCATACAGCCCCTGCAGTGTGGTATATAGCAGGTCCCCAGTATCATATACAGCCCCAGCAGTGTGGTATATAGCAGGTCCCCAGCATTGTATACAGCCCCAGCAGTGTGGTATATAGCAGGTCCCCAGCATCATATACAGCCCCAGCAGTGTGGTATATAGCAGGTCCCCAGCATTGCATACAGCCCCAGCAGTGTGGTATATAGCAGGTCCCCAGAATTTTATACAGCCCCAGCAGTGTGGTATATAGCAGGTCCCCAGAATTGTATACAGCCCCAGCAGTGCCAGCCATTTTATACAGGCCCCCCTCACAGTATGGTGGCGCCCCCCCCTCACAGGATGGCCCCCCTCACGCAGCACTTCGCATATACATTACCAGGCTATCAGCTGTCACCCTCCGGTGGCGGATCGCAGCTCCTGGGCTCCGGGCTTCCATCTTCATCTCTGTCTTCCTGCTTTGTGACTGGGGCTCATCGCAATGACGTCATCGCGACTCCGGCCAGTCACGTGACAAGCAGGAAGACAGAGATGAAGATGGAAGCCCAGAGCCCAGGAGCCGCGATCCGCCACCGGAGGGTGACAGCTGATAGCCTGGTAATGTATATGCGCAGCGCTGCGTGAGGGGGGGCCATCCTGTGAGGGGGGGGCGCCGTCATACTGTGATGGGGGCACTGACTCGCGTATAAGCCGAGGGGGGACTTTTCAGCCCAATTTTTGGGATGAAAAACTCGGCTTATACGCGAGTATATACGGTATGTAAAGTGCTGTGGAGTTCATAGTGTAATGTAAATGTAAAAAAATATTATTCTTAATATTATGTCACGATACCAGGATCTGAGGATCTTCTATTTCGAGGTCAGGGGCTCTCTGATGCCATGTTGCTGTCGTCCTCTTTTGACACTGCAGTGCGGTGGACAAGAGAGCATTAACTGGTTAATAACAAGAAGTATGGTGTGTGTACTGATTCATAAACCCTCCCCATACCATGAAGTATGCAGTGTACTAACTAAGGCATAATCCCTCCCCATACCATGTCCAGCAGACATTGTAGGATTACTATATGGATTTTATTATTAGGGTACGGACACACTGGCGTGAAACTCGGATGAGTGCAATGTGTGATTTTATACTGCACTCAGACCAATGTTAATCAATGCCTGAGAGCACATTGGCGAGTGTCGGACGCTTTTTCTCATCAAATTCTGTATGTAGGTTGCAACATTCTGCGACAGTATGAGATTCATGCGTGAGACTCGCCAATGCAAGTCTATGGGTCTGACAAAATCACGGACAGCAGTCGGACCATCCAAGAGCCATCCGTTTTTTCACTGATACATTCTCATTCTGTAGCTGAGAACAATGTAAAATGTCCCTGTAAATGATTCTACAGTAAATAGCTACTGAGAAAAAACACGGATTGCACACGGACACCAAAATTTTGCAACTTTTCAAAGCAATATGTGCCAGAATTGTGTTAAAAATCCTTTGATGAATATTAGATTATACTATGCATTCACCTATGCAGTCTACAAATTCTGTGGCCCAAAAAAAATAAAATAAATAAAGAAGAATGCAAAACAATATGTAATATACAGTAACAGTACAAGAAATATAGGAACTTCGGCCGAGGATTTTAAGGAGAGAGCTGACCAGTCCCTCACACTGTGCGCAAATATGGCCCTGTGTATACACAGGACAATCCACCAATATATTGGCCACCAGTAGAGCCCCTGCAGCCGCCACTCAGCTTTCCTAGAGTCCTGAAAGGTATTAAAGCCTAGTATGGAAGAAACAGGATTCACTTGTCATTCAGGAGCCTGGGAAAGTTGGGTGAGGACATTGGAAAATGGATGGATAAAATGTGTTGATTACAGGAGAGAAAAAAAGACAGTAAAATAGAGAAAGAAAACACTAACTACAGAACTGATTGATATGATATACTGTATATACTCGTGTATAAGCCGACCCGTGTATAAGCCGACCCCCTACTTTTGCCCCCAAAACCTGGGAAAACCTATTGACTCGTGTATAAGCCGAGGGTGGACCCCAGCACAGGTATGCAGCCCCCAGCAGTGTGGTATACAGCAGCCTCCCCAGTGGTATATACAGGCCCCAGCAGTGTTACAGCAGCCTCCCCAGTGGTATATACAGTAGCAGCCTCAGTGGTATATACAGCAGCAGCCCCAGTGGTATACAGGCGCCCCCCCCCCCCCATCGGTATACAGGGCCCCCCTTGCTGCCGCAAACCTGTAAAGTAATAGATCATTATACTTATCCCTGTCGCTGCCGCCGCTCTGCACCTCGCTCCTCCGGGTCTTCATACTTCTTCCGGCTTCCTCCTCCGGCGCACAGACAATGACGTCATTGCCTGCGCCCACCGGAGGAGGAAGCCGGAAGAAGCATGAAGACCCGGAGGAGCGCGGTGCAGAGCGGCGCCAGCGACAGGGATAAGTATAATGATCTATTACTTTACAGGTTTGCGGCAGCAAGGGGGGGCCCTGTATACCGAAGGGGGGGGCGCCTGTATACCGATGGGGGGGCAGGCGGCCTGTGTACACCTTATGACTCGCGTATAAGCCGAGGGGGGGACTTTTCAGCCCAATTTTTGGGCTGAAAAACTCAGCTTATACGCGAGTATATACGGTACATGAATGGTTAAATGAATGAATGAGACACAATGTGCAGATTGGCGAAAGGAAAAAGAGAGAAAAAAAGAAAGAAAAAGAGGGCAAGAGAAAAAAAGGGGAAAATAAAAGAATGAAAGCTAGAAAGAGGAGAGCGAGAGAAAGAAAGCAAGAGGGAAAGTGACGGAGAAAGAGGGAAAGAAGAGATAAAAGGAGAAAGAGACAGGGAGAAAGAGGGGAGAAAGAGGAGAGCGAAAAACAGGTAGAGAGAGAAAGATTGAGAGAGAAAGTGAGAATGAGAGAGAGAAAAAAAGAAAGTGAAAAAGAGAGAGGAAGAAACAGAAAGAGAGAGAAAAAGAGTGAAAGAGGGAGACAAAGAGAGACAGATAAACCCCCTATATACAGTGCAGCACTGTATACACACAGCCTCCCCGACTCCTCTGTGATTGACTGTCAGGGGATCGTCATCGCATGTATCTTACCTGCCACCCGGCAGCTGCCCGCCATCAATGATCATCATCATTAAATTCATGATGCATGATGATTGATGTCCCCATGCCAGAGGTGTATGTAGGTTTTCTAGCACCGGGGCAAGAGTTCAGTCACTGGTACACACGCATCGTACACACGCGGCTCCGCTCCGTACACCTCGTACACACGCGGCTCCGCTCCGTACACCTCGTACACACTCGGCTCCGCTCCGTACACCTCGTACACACTCGGCTCCGCTCCGTACACCTCGTACACACTCGGCTCCGCACACCTCGTACACACTCGGCTCCGCACACCTCGTATACACTCGGCTCCGCTCCGTACACCTCGTACACACTCGGCTCCGCTCCGTACACCTCGTACACACTCGGCTCTGCTCCGTACACCTCGTACACACTCGGCTCTGCTCCGTACACCTCGTACACACTCGGCTCTGCTCCGTACACCTCGTACACACTCTGCTCTGTACACCTCGTACACACTCGGCTCTGCTCCGTACACCTCGTACACACTCGGCTCCGCTCCATACACCTCGCATACACTTGGCTCTGCTCCATACACCTCATACACACAGCTCCGCTCCGTAACCCTCGTACACACTCGGCTACACTCCGTACACACACGGCTCTGCTCCGTACACCTCATACACACGGCTCTGCTCCGTACACCTCGTACACACGGCTCCGCTCCGTACACCTCGTACACACGGCTCCGCTCCGTACACCTCGTACACACATGGCTCTGCTCCGTACACCTCGTACACACGCGGTTCCTCTCCGTACACCTCGTACACACTCTGCTCCGCTCCGTACACACGTGGCTCTGCTCCATACACCTTGTACACACTCAGCTACGTTCCGTACACCTCGCATACACTTGGCTCTGCTCCATACACCTCATACACACAGCTCCGCTCCGTACACCTCGTACACACTCAGCTACGCTCCGTACACAGTGTACACACGGCTCTGCTCCGTACACCTCGTACACACTCGGCTCCGCTCCGTACACCTCGTACACACTCGACTCCGCTCCGTACACACGTGGCTCTGCTCCATACACCTTGTACACACTCAGCTACGTTCCGTACACCTCATACACACACAGCTCCGCTCCGTACACCTCATACACACACGGCTCCGCTCTGTACACCTTCGGCTCTGCTACATCCACACTCCTTCCTGATCCTGCACATTAATTTCACCTCATCCAGCACCATGACAACCAGCACAGCAGAGTCCTGCATAGGAGCTGATCATGTGACCCCTGACTCCGCCCCTCCATGTGACATCATCACAGGTCCTGTACTGTTCTGCTCTGCAGGTGGAAATCAATGCAGTGGGCATAACATGCTGCTGACAGAGAGACCCGGCCTCGGGCACTGCAGCAAAAGGCTGGTGGCGCCCTCCCCTCATAGATACGGCCCTGCCCCATGCACCAGCAGTGCACTCATACCGGCGCTGACTATCTGAGCTGCGCCAAGTGATCTCTCCTCCACGGTGGGACCCTCCTCCTCTTCTCTATCGGGTCTTCTGCGGCTGCCTGCAGGCTGAGGTGGGTGGGTGGGCGGGCGTGATGATGATGGGGGTGGGGCTTGTGACCCGGGGGCGGGGCTTGCGACCCAGCCGGCCAGGAGCACAAAAAAAATTATAAAAAATTTTTTTTTAAAAAATACGCTCACGTGCCGCACCTCCCCAATGGCTCCGCCCTAGGCACGTGCCCACAAGTGCCTAAGGGCAAATATGGCCCTGGGACATATACACCTGGAAGGGGCCCATAATGGGAGATATTAGTACTGAATTTGAGGATATTACCCCCATAAGTGTCAACAGCAGATCCCTCCATAAGAGTGTATCATGACTACATTTGAGGACATTATCCCCATAACAGTGTCAGCAGCAGATGCCCATAACAGTGCATCATGACCATCATGACCAACACTGGAAAAGCATGCTGATTGACTGCTCTCTGGCCTTTTAACAAGCTTTATTCGGGTGACGAAGTCGAACATGAAGTGGACATATAGTGAAAAGTCTGTGTTAGGGATTCAGAACAAAAGCAATTCGGTACAAACCGCAAACTTTCAAGTATAGTTCACTCATCCCTACTTGTGAACTCTTGATATGCCATTATTGTGCCACCGATATATGTGGGTGAGATGTGTCTGAGGGATGTGATCACGATCTCTATATAAACAATGGCGGATAGCGTTACTCACTAATTGGTGCTCCTAGGTCTTATCAGCTACGTGGATGTCCGGAAGGATGATGCAGTGATAAGTTAACAGTCTTTATTTACAATACCTTGAAGATGATGCCAGGGAAGATGAAGGGATGCAGATGAGGTAGGAGTTAGCACTGTAGATTAGAGCTGTTATAGATGCACCAGATTACCGATAACAAGAGAATCCTTCCTCCAGTCCTGAAGCATGAGGTTCAGAATGGTGAAGAAAGACAAAGCAGGAAGAGAAGCATTCCCAAGGAGGAGTTACAGACAGAAAAGAATTATGGGAAAGTACAACATACAGTGAAATGCACAATTACCAGTAGATGGCAGCAAAGGATAGCAGATGCATAGATTATACAATTAAAGCACAACATTACAAATGTCCACGTATGGCTGAAAGTTAATGGATAAACGGGTACAGCACACTCCCCGTATGAAATCCTTGGATTTCACGAAATAAACAGTTCCGAATTTGGGGTATTTACCTGGAATGCGTGAAGGAATACTTCAACCTGTAAGATAAAAGAAACAATGTATGCATACAACAATAACCAAAAATAGAACGAGGTAGACAAATGTCTGTAACAAGTTCCTGAAGTAGTCCAAAGGATAACCCATCTTCGGATTGGAGAAGCCGCGCTAGGCCAAACTGTCTCCAACCCAATTGTAATCCAAAGGCTGAATTACTTGGAAGAGTTCCTTTGGTTGGACGGATATTCTGCTGCACATTGCGTATCACAAACAGTTCATATGAAGCAATCTCTTCTGCAGAGAGAGGCTTATGGCAGATGTGCCAACCACGGCAATCAGTGTTACTGTCCTTATTGCGATAGCATTGTACGATGTGGACTAACCTTGCAATGGCGCGAACCAACCTCGTCCATCTTGAGAACCGCTCAAATCGCCCACAGTCCAAGCCAATCTTCTCCTTGGATTTGGTGATGAAGGTGTTGACATCAGGACGAATCTCTGGGTCGACATCTGAATCCTGAATGCTGAAGTTGTCTTCAACAGCGGTCTCTTCACACTGGTTGTGAAGCAACTTTGGTCCAGTTAACCAAGAAGAGTTTGCAAAGGCACCAACAGACATTGATCTGGTAGCAAGGTCCGCAGGGTTCAGATGGGATGGAATGTGCTGCCATTGCTACGGTTTAGAGGATCTCCTTATCCTTTCAACGCGGTTACTGACGTAGACATAAAAGTGTTTCGTCTGGTTGTATATGTAGCCCAGAACTACCTTACGGTCTGTGTAGAATCTTGTGTAGTCCACGTGAATAGCCAGTTCGCTCTGTATGAAAGCCTGCAATTTCTACGGCTAGTACAGCCCCACAGAGCTCGAGTCTGGGTATGGTGTGCTCGGGTTTAGGTGCTAGTTTGGCCTTCCCAAACAGAAATCCAACATGGGCTTCATCATTAGAGTCCGTAACCTTTAAATAAGCAACGGCTGCAATAGCTTCAGTGGCATCAGTAAATACATGAATCTCTTTCCTACGACTCGTAGAAAGGGATGTCGGGATGTTACAACGTGGTATGTCGACCTTATCCAAGGCACAAAGAGATTCTCTCCACGACTTCCATCTTAATTGTTTGTCCGCAGGGAGTAGTACATCCCAGTCCTTAATGGATTCTGAGAGTTGTCTCAGCAGAAGCTTGCCTTGTATAGTCAGGGGTGCGACAAATCCAAGTGGATCATATAGACTATTCACCACCGACAGAACCCCACGGAGTCCTTTAACAAGTTCCACCTCAGGCCCAGACTTTTTTGTATTGGTGGATTGTCTGAGCCTAGGTTCAGGTCCCTGAATTCTGTGGCATGATCATTAGAGTGAAAAGCCTTCATGACGACAGCACTATTGGAGGTAATTTTATGCAACCTTAAATGAGCTTTAGACAGCATACCTTGTGTCCGTTTAAGCAGATCTATGGCTTCTTCCGTTGTGGGCAGGGATTTAAGTCCGTCGTCCACATAGAAGTCTTTTTCAACGAACTGTTGGGCATCCTTCCCGAACTCTGCTTCGCCATCAGAAGCAGTCCTACGTAGGCCGAACGTAGCGACTGCGGGAGAAGGACTGTTTCCGAACACATGCACCTTCACGCGGTATTCGACCATTTCCTTGTTGGTGTCGTTATCTTGGTACCATAGGAAACGGAGATAATTTCTGTGGTCTTCTCGTACGATGAAACAATGGAACATTTGTTCGATGTCAGCGGTAATGGTGACCGGTTCCTTCCTGAATCTCATGAGCACTCCCACTAGGTTATTAGTCAGGTTGGGACCAGTGAGGAGAACGTCATTCAGGGACACACCGTCATGTTTGGCGCTTGAATCAAACACCACTCTGATTTGTTTCGGCTTTCTTGGATGATATACTCCAAAGGAAGGTAGATACAGTGTTGGCCAAATGTATTGACACCCCTGCAATTTTGTCAGATAATACTCAGTTTCTTCCTGAAAATGATTGCAATCACAAATTCTTTGGTATTATTATCTTCATTTAATTTGTCTTCAATGAAAAAACACAAAAGAGAATGAAGCAAAAGCAAAACATTGATCATTTCACACACAACTCCAAAAATGGGCCAGACAAAAGTATTGGCACCCTCAGCCTAATACTTGGTTGCACAACCTTTAGCCAAAATAACCGCGATCAACCGCTTCCAGTAACCATCAGTGAGTTTCTTACAATGCTCTGCTGGAATTTTAGACCATTCTTCTTTGGCAAACTCCTCCAAGTCCCTGATATTTGAAGGGTGCCTTCGCCAAACTGCCATTTTTAGATCTCTCCACAGGTGTTCTATGGGATTCAGGTCTGGACTCATTGCTGGCCACCTTAGAAGTCTCCAGTGCTTTCTCTCAAACCATTTTCTAGTGCTTTTTGAAGTGTGTTTTGAGTCATTGTCCTGCTGGAAGACCCATGACCTCTGAGGGAGACCCAGCTTTCTCACACTGGGCCCTACATTATGCTGCAAAATTTGTTGGTAGTCTTCAGACTTCATAATGCCATGCACACGGTAAAGCAGTCCAGTGCCAGAAGCAGCAAAGCAATCCTAAAACATCAGGGAACCTCCGCCATGTTTGACTGTAGGGACTGTGTTCTTTTCTTTGAATGCCTCTTTTTTTCTCCTGTAAACTCTATGTTGATGCCTTTTGCCCAAAAAGAGAGAACATTCTTCCAAACTTTTTAGGCTTTCTCAGGTAAGTTTTGGCAAACTCCAGCCTGGCTTTTTTATGTCTCGGGGTAAGAAGTTCAGTCTTCCTGGGTCTCCTACCATACAGTCCCTTTTCATTCAGACGCCGATGGATAGTACGGGTTGACACTGTTGTACCCTCGGACTGCAGGGAAGCTTGAACTTGTTTGGATCTTAGTCGAGGTTCTTTATGCACCATCCGCACAATCTTGCGTTGAAATCTCTTGTCAATTTTTCTTTTCCGTCCACATTTAGGTAGATTAGCCACAGTGCAATGGGCTTTAAACTTCTTGATGACACTGCGCACGGTAGACACAGGAACATTCAAGTCTTTGGAGATGGACTTGTAGCCTTGAGATTGCTCATGCTTCCTCACAATTTGGTTTCTCAAGTCCTCAGATAGTTCTTTGGTCTTCTTTCTTTTCTCCATGCTCAATGTGGTACACACAAGGACACAGGAGGGAGTTTGAGTCAACTTTAATCCATATCAACTGGCTGCAAGTGTGATTTAGTTATTGCCATCACCTGTTAGGTGCCACAGGTAAGTTACAGGTGCTGTTAATTACACAAATTAGAGAAGCATCACATGATTTTTCTAACAGTGCAATCATTTTCAGGAGAAACTGAGTATTATCTGACAAAATTTCAGGGGTGTCAATACTTTTGGCCAACACTGTAGGTGCCTCAAGTGACAATGATGAAGGGCGGCTTCCGGAGTGGGAATCTTTTCCCTGTTATCAGGTATCTGGTCACATTCAATTAGGGTTGGCAAGGGTATATGCACATTTCCTTTGACTGAAGAGATTATGTACCCAGAGGCTCTCCTACCAGAAGTCTCGACCCGACCAGAGCAGGTGTTGAGGGTATATGGGGTCGTTTGTCCCTTTATGTTGAAGATCTCAAAGAGTTTGGGCCTTGCTAGAGACCGGTTACTTGTTCATCTATTATGGCATATACTGTATTTTGGAGGCCTTGTCAGGTTGTCCTTCTGGATAGACCTTAACCAGACATACCTTGGCACAGAATTTAGGTCCAGTCCCTTTTCCACAAACCTGAATGCATGAGGAGGTAACGGCAGTTGCAGTTGGGTTAGGAACCTGTGGCTCCCCGCCATGCTTTTGAGCAGGGTTGGATGTGGAAGGTTGTGGGTTGTGTGGAGCTGGCGTGGGATGCATATACGCAACGTGTGTGTCACTACTGCATTCAGTGCACTTAATGACAGCCTTGCAGTCCTTAGTGCGATGGTCTGAAGAGGCGCAACACTTATAACAAATCCCAAGCTCCTTGAGGGTATCTTTACGCTCCTGCAAAGTCTTTGCCCTGAATCCACGGCATTCCTTTAGTGGGTGAGGCCTTTTGTGGATAGGGCACATAGGTCCATAACTGTAGGAGTAGCATAATTTGTTTTAGTGGAGGCTGGATCAATAGGTGGAACGTCGGTCTTTCTCACAGAGACACTGTTCCTTGACTCTCTTCATTTGGCGATGTTGTCATACCTTACAGAAAATGATGATGCTGGTGGAGTAGGTTCAGTGAAGTCGAAGCTGGGGTCGTTCTTCTTCCGAGCTTGGTCACTGATGAACCTGGAAAAATGCGAAAAGGGGGGAAAGGACACATTATGCTGCCTTTTATACCATGAGCCATGGTCTGCCCATTTATCTTGCATGCCATGTGGTAACTTGGACACTATTGGATTAACACCATGAGCAGTATCTAGGTAGCTCAGTCCTGAAAGACGTGGGTCTAATTTTGCCAATTCTATCTCCTTTAGCAGGTCGCTCAGATCATGAAGTTTTCTATTGTCCTTGTTTGTTATCCTTGGGAAGGTTTGCAGTCTCTTGAATAAGGCACATTCTATGGTTTCTAAGCTGCCGTAGGTTTCTTCCAGTCTCTCCCAGGCTGCAATAAGGCCTGCATCTGAATAGTCCACATGAACTGCCCTTATTGTCTTGATGCGCTCTGCTGTTTCCGGGCCTAACCAGTTAACAAGCAAATCCAGTTGTTCCTTCCTAGTGAGGTTAAGATCTTGAATCACTGCTTGGAAGGTCAATTTCCAGGCTCTATAATTCTCGGCACGATCATCAAACTTAGAGAGACTAATGTTTATTAATTCCCGGCGAATCATGTATCTGGCGAAGTCAGACATGTCTGATATCCCGGCCATTGCTGCAGGATGAACTTGTGATATCCGTGGAGGATGTAAGTTCTCCAGTTTATATGACTGCGACAAATCAGGACGAAATAATGCGACATAAGGGTTAAGCTGTGGTTTAGTCTCTATTGGGTCCGGTGGCTGCGGCCTAAATCGTGAATTAGTGCCGGATGTTACCTTGTCAGCAGTAGGTGGTGACATTTCTTGGCTTGTTGGTGCATCCGTGTTAGAACACAGAGGTGGTGCTGGTGCAGATGTTAAGTGTCTTAACACATAGTTGACTCACCGTTGCCGGATTCTCACATCTCAGGCGATGCATCACTTGTCACGGTTCCGCGCCTGAGGCTGTGGGGCCCAGTGGTCAGATCAAAAGGGGATGAACGGATGGGAATTATTCTTATTTGTCGTGACGCCACCTGTGGGATTCCGGTGATTGCACAGGCGCTGCTTGGGCCTCCGGGGATGTGCGGCAGCTGGATGGGATGCTCCCCACAGGATGAGCGGGAGTCCCCGGGGCCAGGAGCTGCATGGGATGGAATACGGCAGCTCAGTAGATCTGAGTGTTAGTTCAGGAATGATGCACGGACACAAAGAGTCTTTTTGGTACCTTTACTGGTGGCAACAGGTACACTCGGACCGGGCGATGAAGTAGGCACTCCTGGAGGTTCCACAGCAAGCAGTGGTGTAGGCTTCCTTATATACACTGTTCTGGTGGGGTCTGGTGCATATGAAATCCTGCCGGACCGGGTTGCACGTTCTGGTGAGACGTGATTCACCTGAGTTTGCTGCACTGAGGGCACTATAAAAGGTTGTGGAAGTCGACTTCCCTTCCCCGGGCTCTCATTTGGTGGTGCTTCAGGTGTACAGGGAGCTAGACTTCCTGGTTGGGGATGCTGGTTTCTCTGCAGCCTGCGATGTGGCTCCTGCAGCTCGGACCCAGTGACCGGATTGTTAAGGAGAGTTGGAATAACTCTTCTGTCCCTGTGAGGTATTTGCCTCCTGTCCTATGACCCCAGTTGCAAGGGTCTCTCACTCTCCGTGTGTGCTGGTCTAGGCCTAGTGTGGCTCCAGTACCAGGTCAGCTCTCCTAGCTGTTCACAGTTCTAAAGTGACTGCACACTCCCCTGTTTCTCCCTCCAGGACCCGTATTTATAGGGGAAACTGGCTTAAGGTAACCAGTGGAGCTCCCCCTAGAGGCCTGGGGTGAAACGGGGTGTTAAAGGTGTGTTGTTATTTAGTGAGTTCTGCTTGCTGTGTACATTCCATTTGTGTACCAAGAGTTCTGTGGTGCCCCAACCAGGGTGCCAGGGTGCCACATTCCCCCTTAGTTAACTTCAGTTCTCCCGGACTGAGCAAAGAGTTTTCTTTTACAACTTAACCTCTAAACATTTTATACACATTTAATAACTGGTATCTACAAAGTCTTGAATTGAAAAGATACAAAAATCACTGAAAAAGAAAGGGAAAAAGCAGGAAAAATATGGAAAGCAGTCCATACGGCACTAGTCCATCTGCCGCAGGCTGGAAAAGTAAGTTTTTGGTCACACAAGAACTGTGACCATTGTCCAAGTTTATAAAAAGGGAAAAAGGGTAAAGTCCAGCAGTAAGGTCTCTGATTGCTTAAACACATACACGGGTATACATTTTAAACTTTATACATTCCCTATGGGTGTCTCTGCTTAGAAGGCCGGGTCTAACCTTCTTACCCTACCCAGGCACTTTCTGTCCCCAACTTAATTTACTTGGGACAGAGCCCAGTTCCTCCACCCTTCTGTACTCTACTTTTTACAGTTTTTGAACACGGGTACTATTTACAGTGTTTAACAGCTAACATGGTTCCACTACATTTTAACCTTCCTAGCGTTATTCCCGAGCCTGACTCGGGGTTAACATTCACTACCAGAAGCGTTAACCCCGAGTCAGGCTCGGGCTTACCCGCGTTCGCGGCAGATGCGGTAAAAAAACCGCATCTGCCGCACTTGCCGCACTTGCCGCATAGCTGCCGCACTTGTGCCGCACTCGCGGCGCGGTTGCGGCGCGGTTGCGGTAATCTGCATAGTAAAGGGAACCATGCAGTAGACATGAGATAAGGATTGTATACACTTACATGAGGGCGTCTCCCTGTGTGTGCTGGCACTTGTGAGCTGTGTTCGTCATGCCTGCTCTCCCCCTCCCTTATGCCCGCCCCCTCTCAGCCTGCTATAGTGATGTGAGGCTGATCTCGTCATAAAGGGGCGGGGCTACCGGGATGCGTGATTTAGCCCCGCCCCTTTATGACGAGATCAGCCTCACATCACTATAGCAGGCTGAGAGGGGGCGGGCATAAGGGAGGGGGAGAGCAGGCATGACGAACACAGCTCACAAGTGCCAGCACACACAGGGAGACGCCCTCATGTAAGTGTATACAATCATTATCTCATGTCTACTGCATGGTTCCCTTTACTATGCAGATTACCGCAACCGCGCCGCGAGTGCGGCACAAGTGCGGCAGCTATGCGGCAAGTGCGGCAAGTGCGGCAGATGCGGTTTTTTTACCGCATCTGCCGCGAACGCGGGTAAGCCCGCTTTTAGCAACAAAAACCAGACCTAAACAGACCGCCAGGGAGGTTAAACCCATTCTCCATATTTGTTTGGGGGTTGTCCTAATGTACTACGTGTGGATCTGCGTAGTGTGGGTGTTTCAAAATCTGTGTTTGTAGTGTACAAACTGGTTGTTGGTCAGTTGCTTCTATGCGTTTCTGGAATTCCATAATAAGTGCGTAATCTGTCTACTGGACTATCCTCTGTTAAAGGTGATAATGTAGGCAATTGTCTAGGAATTTTTTGTCTTACTGTGAGACTAGCAGGTTCACCGATTACAGGAATCTCAGGTTCCAAGATAACAGGCTGCATCTCTTGCACTTGAACTGGTTCTTCTTGAACTGGTTGAGTTGGTAATGGTTCTTGATTTTCTACAGGTTGGTAGAAATAAATAACTAGTATTATGTATGCACCATTGCATTGAGGCCAGTCGGCTGGTAAGTCTCCAATTTCTGTATGGACTAGATTTTCTTGTTGTTTTTCCACTGTTACTGTAGGGTAACTGGTTGTTTGGGGGTTTTAACTGTTCTGGACACTTCTTCAAATGGTCTCTTGATACAGTTGTAAAGGTATTCCCTTTGTCTTTGCTGATAACACAAGTTTTGGAATTGTCATATTGTGACGGCATAATTGTGTAGGTTTCTGATTCCCAATTATCATCTAATTTGTTGGTTTTTCTCTTTCTTTTCAGCACTAATTCACCTGTTGTTAAGGGTTCTGCTGAGGCATGCTTGTTAAAGTCATGTACTTGCTTGCTTCTGCTTATGTTGAGATTTATTTCAACAGTCTCTTGTACTTTCTTGTACTGTTCTTGGCGTTGGTTTATCCAATCTTCATCTGGTGTTGGATCGATGGTTCCCATCTGTAAATCAACTGGTAATTTACCCGGTCTTGCTCGCATCAAGTAAGCAGGTGTGTAGTTAGTTGAATTAACAGGTATGTGGTTGTAGATATCCACAAGGTCTGGAAGTTTTTCAGGCCATTGATTTCTCTCTTCGAGTGGTAAGGTTTTGAGCATGTCAATCACTATGTGATTCATTTTCTCACATAAACCGTTTGTCTGAGGATGATATGGTGTGGTCCTGATCTTCTTACACCCATATAGTCCTAGAAATTCTTGAAACAGGGCTGATTTGAAGGCTGGCCCTTGGCCAGTTAAGACTTGGTCTGGATACCCATGGGGGCGACAAAAGTAACTCTGGAATGCTTTGGCTGCTACTTCCGCAGTTAAGTCCTTAACTGGAACTACCACCAGGAACCTTGAATAGTGATCAACTATTGTGAGTGCGTAAGTGTAACCGGTGCGACTTGGGGTTAACTTTACGTGGTCGAGAGCAACTATTTCAAGGGGTTTCTTGGTAACAATTGGCTGCAACGGAGCTTTCTGAGTCAGATGGTGTTTTCTTCGAAGGTGACACGGTCCACAATTTTTACACCATTAATCAATTGAGCCTCGCATACCGACCCAGTAGAAACGATCTTTCAGGAGTCTTTCCAGCTTCTTCCACCCGAAGTGTCCTGCATCGTCATGGTAGGCTTCGAGGATCATTTGGACTTCAGTTTTGGGAACTACGATCTGCCAGATGAGTTTGTGTGTTCTGGGATTCAGGTACCTTCGGCATAGTTTCCCTTGGTAGACAAATAACTTCCTTTTTTCCTTTCACAGGCGCTTGGCATTTGGCGAGGCATCAGGGTCCATACTGGCGTGCTCTTGAGTTATCAGCTCTCTGACCAAGCTGATGTCTGGATCATTGGCTTGAACTTCCTTCCAATCATGGTGAGGTAAAGGGTTCACGATCCTATCTACACGTCTCTGACTCGCCTGATGACACGTTGCCGTACCCGTACAATGGAAAGCCGATAGTTCTATCTACTCCAGGTCGTCTATGTCTTCTCCTTCTTCAGGAAGGTTAGGCATTCTGGACAGGGCATCAGCGTTGCCGTTTTTGTGACCTGCCCGGTACTTTACAGTAAAGTCATAGTTTGACAGTCTTGCTACCCAACGCTGCTCTAGGGCTCCCTGCTTTGCAGTCTCTAAGTGTGTTAGAGGGTTGTTGTCCGTGAAAGCTGTGAACGGGGCGGATGGCAGGTAATGCTTGAAACGCTCTGTGATTGCCCAGACCGGGGCAAGGAACTCCAGTTTGAACGAGCTGTAGTTCTCCTGGTTCCTTTCCATGGGACGGAGCTTTCTGCTGGCGTAGGCATTCACCTTTTCCTTTCCCTGTTGGCGTTGAGCTAAGACGGCTCCTAGGCCTTCATTGCTTGCATCAGTATACAGTAAAAACGGAAGATTATAATCAGGATAGGTCAGGATTTCTTCTCCAGTTAAAGCATCTTTTAACTTTTGGAAGGATTGTTCCTGTTCTGGTCCCCAGTGGAACGGGGGTCCCCTGATCTTGCCGTTTTTAGATTGACCTAATAGGAGATCTTGCATGGGTGCTGCTATCTTGGTATAGCCTTTGATGAATCGTCGGTAGTACCCCACCAGTCCTAAAATTGACGTACCTCTTGGTGAGTGGTTGACGCTGGCCAGTCCTTGATGATGGTTACCTTGTCCGAGTCAGGTGCTACGCCTTCGGCACTAACCACATGTCCTAGGTACTGGACCTTGGGTTTCAGCAGGTGACACTTTGACGGTTTCAGCTTCATTCCGTACTTGGACAGCAACTCGAACACTTCACTCAGGTGTTGCAGGTGGTCTTCTTAGGTCTGAGAATATACAATGACATCATCAAGGTATAACAGCACAGTTTCAAAGTTCTTGTGGCCCAAACAACACTCCATCAGTCTTTGAAATGTTCCTGGGGCATTGCACAACCCGAATGGCATACTGTTGAACTCGCAGAGCCCCATAGGTGTCGTGAAGGCTGTCTTCTCACAATCCTCCTCTGCAACGGAGACCTGCCAGTACCCACTAGTAAGATCTAATGTGGAGAAGTAGTTGGCAGATTTGAGTGCAGCTAGTGACTCTTCTATGCGGGGTAACGGGTATGCATCCTTGTGTGTGACTTTGTTGATTTGTCTGTAGTCTACGCACATTCTCATACTACCATCTTTCTTTTTAACCAGGACCAGTGGTGCTGCCCAGGGACTACAGCTATCCCTAATGACCCCTGCATTTTTCATGTCCTGAAGCATTTCTTTTGCTTTTTGGTAGTGTGTGGGTGTTATAGGCCTGTACCTCTCTTTAATGGGTGCATGGTCCCTGTGGGGATGTGGTGTTGTACCCCATTTATCCTCCCAAAATCAAGTGGGTGTTTGCTGAACACTTGCTCGTACTCCCGAACTACCCGGTAAACTCCATTTTTCTGGTGAGAAGGTGTGTTGTCAGTTCCTACACTGAGCTCCTGACACCATTTCTCTAGCTGATCTTTGGAGTGAGGGGGTTCGTCAGTTACTGTTTGGGAAGAGGATTTTACATCAAGTATAGCATTGTTTTCAACCTGGTGCAATTTTGCGACAGTGGAATATCTTGGCAGTCTGACTTCGTCATCACCATAATTTAATATGCGTACGGGGACTCTCCCTTTTCTCACATCAACCAACCCTCTGGCTGTGAAGAGTGTAGGACTATTATCAGACTTTACAGGTTCTACTATAGCTTGGTAGTCCTGCCCTCTGAGGCCTATGGCTGCTTCGACACCAGATCATCATTTCACTTCTGGGTGGTACCCAATTGGAATGGGATCTGTTACCCGTACACTGCCAATTTCACCATTTGACATTTTTACCTGCTGTTGGTACACCAGAGCCCGGATCTCTCTTGGGATAGCTCTCCTCTCTCTTGGTTTACCAGCATCAGCACTCTGTTGGAGTAAAAACAACACTTCATCGTGACATTTAACCATTACATTAGTACCCAGTATTACGTGTGGGTCCCGGTCGCATGGTTTGTCCTGAACCACTATGATACCCTGGTTCTTCAGTTGCACCCTCCCCACCTTTACTGTGGCTTCCCATTGTCCCTCTACTGTAACTAGCAAACAATTAGTTGCCTCAATGTTCAGATCAGGGTGTGGGGGTTCTAGCTTGACATCAGGCCAGAACCGCTTGTAAAGGATACTCGGATGGTTGTCACCTGGGATCCAGTGTCTATCAACGCGGTGGTAGCGGTGCCATCGATGATGATTGACAAGTACGGGCGGTCTCCCACATACTTGTACTCCCAGTTGGTTGGGCCTGGACAGTCTACTCCTGGGGTTGGCCCTTCTCGCCCAGGGGTTGCTCGTTTAAAGGACTGGATTGGTAGGTGTGTCCTTCTTTGTCGCTCTTTTGACTGACGCGGCATCTGTCAGGGCTGTAGTGATCTGTAGGTTTTCCTCGTGGCGGCGGCGTCTTCTTCTTCTTCATCCACGGGACGTCCTCGGGGCTGTCAGCGACTGGATCTTGTCCGATGACCTTGCTTTTGTCTTAGGTCTTCTTTCACCTCAGAGCTTGGCCATGTCCTTCATCAGCTGCTGCACATTGGCGCACAGTTGCTTGAACCAGTCGGATGTTATAGTCTGTGCGCTGGACTGAACCGTAGGGACTGGAGATGCTGCTGCCGGCACGGAAGGGGTGTTAGCATACTGCGGCTGTGAGTTGAGATCGGGCACTGTAGGGAACTGCTCTCCCCGCACTGTTAAGTCTCTTAAGGTATCAAACTCTGCATCAGGGTTTTGCAGGGCCCACCAGCATGCCTGTTTCTTATCATCAGGTAGTCTAAGTCCCACAACAAATTGTCCAATTAACGCTTTGTTTTCATCTCTAACACCATCAGGGTCGACTTGTTTTAACAGTCTCAGTGCTTCCTGTAAGCGCAGTGAATAGTCCAGGACACTCTCCTGTGCCCCTTGTTTACAATGGTAAAACAACAGTCTTAACTCCGCCTCGGTATGATGTTCAAAAACCTGGTTTAATTTAGCAAATATCTGCTCCACAGACTCTTGAGCTTCAATAGACCAGTGTCGGGTCTCCAGCTCTGCTGCATCTGTTAACTGTCCCATTATAACTGAAGCTCTCTGCTTACCGGTCATGGCGTACATATCCAGCACTTGGCATATCTTCCTTCGGAACGTATCAAGGGTACCGGGTTTACCGCTGTACTTTGGTAACCAGGCCGCATTCGGGACGTACGGCAGAGATATCGGCATAATCGGAGCGGGTTGTTGCGGCATGGCGCCGATGGGTGGCTGACCTAACGGGGGTATGTTTGGTTGCCCCGGTGGAGCAACCGGTTGGTTTACTGCGTCGCCGGACTCCGAGTCGCTCATCCTTGCTCCCCCTTAGTTGAGCGCGGCTAGTCCTTTCGATCTCAGCGGAAGTTGTTGGCCTCGCGGTGAGGAGTGAGGCACCATGGGAGTTTCTGGTTCCTGCTGCGTTCAGCGGAACTCGTCAGAGCGTGGGGCGGGATCTATCTTTGCGCCATTTGCACAGTAACGCCCCTTCTTTTCCCGCCTTCTGCGCAACAATGGTGGTTCAAATGTACAGTTCAATAATCACAGTCATTAAATAGCACACAATACCCGTTGGGAAACGGGTCTGCTCGTATCCTGTTCGTGATAGCCAAAATTCTGACTCACCGTTGCCGGATTCTCAAGTCTCAGGTGATGCAGCACTTGTCACGGTTCCGCGCCTGAGGCTGTGGGGCCCAGTGGTCAGATCAAAAGGGGATGAACGGATGGGAATTATTCAAATTTGTCTTGACACCACCTGTGGGATTCCGGTGATTGCACCGGCGCTGCTTGGGCCTCCGGGGGATGTGCGGCAGCTGGATGGGATGCTCCCCACAGGATGAGCGGGAGTCCCCGGGGCCAGGAGCTGCATGGGATGGAATACGGCAGCTCAGTAGATCTGAGTGTTAGTTCAGGAATGATGCACGGACACAAAGAGTCTTTTTGGTACCTTTACTGGTGGCAACAGGTACACTCGGACTGGGCGATGAAGTAGACACTCCTGGAGGTTCCACAGCAAGCAGTGGTGTAGGCTTCCCTATATACACTGTTCTGGTGGGGTCTGGTGCATATGAAATCCTGCCGGACCGGGTTGCACGTTCTGGTGAGACGTGATTCACCTGAGTTTGCTGCACTGAGGGCACTATAAAAGGTTGTAGAAGTTGACTTCCCTTCCCCGGGCTCTCATTTGGTGGTGCTTCAGGTGTACAGGGAGCTAGACTTCCTGGTTGGGGGTGCTGGTTTCTCTGCAGCCTGCGATGTGGCTCCTGCAGCTCGGACCCAGTGACCGGATTGTTAGGGAGAGTTGGAATAACTCTTCTGTCCCTGTGAGGTATTTGCCTCCTGTCCTATGACCCCAGTTGCAAGGGTCTCTCACTCTCCGGGTGTGCTGTTCTGGGCGGTCCTAGTGTGGCTCCAGTACCAGGTCAGCTCTCCTAGCTGTTCACAGTTCTAAAGTGACTGCACACTCCCCTGTTTCTCCCTCCAGGACCCGTATTTATAGGGGGAACTGGCTTAAGGTAACCAGTGGAGCTCCCCCTAGAGGCCTGGGGTGAAACGGGGTGTTAAAGGTGTGTTGTTATTTAGTGAGTTCTGCTTGCTGTGTACATTCCATTTGTGTACCAAGAGTTCTGTGGTGCCCCAACCAGGGTGCTAGGGTGCCACATAGTCAGTAGTGCGTTCAACTGAGTCCTCCATTTCTCCTGGAATAAAACAGTCCGAATTATGATCTTGTCCCAGTGCTTGTTCAAGGACCTTCAGTTTAGCAAGGGCTGTTGATTCTTCCTTTTCTGCTTGGAGTATTTTTAATTTCCTTTGAGTTTTCATCTTGTTTCTCTGAGCTTCCATCTCATTTCTTTGAGCTTCCATCTCATTTTTTTGAGTTTCTACTTCCACTTCAGCCTCCTTCTTAGCAAAGGAGCTTTTTACTCTAGCTTCCTCTGCAGCCACGCGGATCTCCAGTAACTTGTCGGACAATATCGACTTCCTGGAGTGAGATGATCTGGAAGACCGAGACGTGATTTTGGTCGATGTTGTACGATATGACCTAGCCTCTTGGAGGTGAGCGATGCGGGACTCTGCCTTATCCTGAGTGTCTCGCACTAATGAGGCCCTTTCTTGGAGGAGAGCTTCCCTTTCATCTTGTTCTGCTGGGTCAATTTCCATGTCATTGGTACTCAAGAACGTGACGTACTTTGCAGACAGTCTCTGGTAGCGATCATAGGCGGCAGATAAACGATTCAATGTGGCGGTTAACTCTGCGGCGTCACTGTTAGAGCGTGGAAGAACTGCTAAATAGTGATTGACTTTGCCCCATAAATGTTCTAGATTATCATGTAACTCGTCTCTAGTAGTTTCAAGGTTCTCTCTGACCTTTTGTGTCGGCTTGGTTACACGTTTGGATCGTACGTCCTGCTCTTAGTAAGTGTGGACTCTGCTCCTGCAGCATCATGGTGCGCTTCACTTGCCAATGGGTCCGCGGTGCTTTTCGTGGACATGCTTTAACTGGGATGGCGGGCGGTGAAGACTTGCTAGCAGACAATGTGTAAGCATACAGACACTGAAGGCTTAGGTCTCTTGTTACTACCGTGTTTCCCCGAAAGTAAGGCCCCCCCGATTGTAAGGCCGCCTGGGGGTAAAGGGGGGGCCTGCCAATGTAAGGCCTCCCCCGATTATAAGGCCCTACAACCGGGGGGGTCAATGTAAGGCCGCTAGCGGAGGGGGGGGGGGGAGCGGGAGCGGGTCGCACGTCACGTGCGCCCGCTCATTACATATGCACTGCATCCCCCTGTCAATCAGCGACAGGGGGAGCAGTGCATTATACTGTATATATGGGCCCCCTATTGCTGGCACACTCCCCCCTGTTATGAGGCCCCCACCGCTGCTGCTGCTGAAGACATCTTACCCTCCAGGGTCTTCTTGCAGCAGCCAGCGCGTCCGTCCGTCCTCTGTACTCGGCGGTCTCCCGGATCATGTGACCCGTCGCAGCGCATGACGTCATCGCGACTGCGACGGGCCGGTCACATGATCCGGGAGACCGCCGAGTACAGAGGACGGACGGACGCACTGGCTGCTGCAAGAAGACCCTGGAGGGTAAGATGTCTTCAGCAGCAGCAGCGGTGGGGGCCTCATAACAGGGGGGAGTGTGCCAGCAATAGGGGGCCCATATATACAGTATAATGCACTGCTCCCCCTGTCGCTGATTGACAGGGGGATGCAGTGCATATGTAATGAGCGGGCGCACGTGACGTGCGACCCGCTCCCGCAGTGTCCCAGCAGGAGGGGGCCTGTAGGCCACACTGCTGGGGCACCCAATGTAAGGCCCCCCCCCGAAAGTAAGGCCGGGGGCCACTTTTGGCCCCCAAAAGAATGTAAGACAGGGCCTTACTTTCGGGGAAACACGGTATTGTGCCACCGATATATGTGGGTGATATGTGTCTGAGGGATGTGATCACGATCTCTATATAAACAATGGCGGATAGCATTACTCACTAATCGGTGCTCCTAGGTCTTATCAGCTACGTGGATGTCTGGAAGGATGATGCAGTGATAAGTTAACAGTATTTATTTACAATACCTTGAAGATGATGCCAGGGAAGATGAAGGGACGCAGATAAGGTAGGAGTTAGCACTGTAGATTAGATGCACCAGATTACAGATAACAAGAGAATCCTTCCTCCAGTCCTGAAGCATGAGGTTCAGAATGGTGAAGAAAGACAAAGAAGGAAGAGAAGCATTCCGAAGGAGGAGTTACAGACAGAAAAGAATTATGGGAAAGTACGACATACAGTGAAATGCACACTGACCAGTAGATGGCAGCAAAGGATAGCAGATGCATAGATTATACAATTAAAGCACAACATTACAAATGTCCATGTATGACTGAAAGTCAATGGATAAACGGGTACAGCACAGCCATACCTGTCAATTAGAACCCTTTCCAGGTGACCACCTAATGACGTTGCTTGATAGAATGCCAAAGGGATGCAAATCTTTCATCACAGTAAAATAGGGGTGCTTTGAAGTTTCATGAGTTCAACACTCTTTCTGGTTTGCGTCACGTGTTTTTCACTCCTTGGTTTCATATGTGTTCGTTTGTGGTTTTGCTGCCTTCAGTCTGAATCTACAATATGTACATTCTAATTAGAATAGATAATATAGGCCAATATTAGCTCATTATTTGATATCATTGATGTACAGTGATATCATTCAATTATCTAGACAGTATAATTTGTGTCCTGTAACCTGAATTTTGACAAAATCTGCTGATAAACTCATAATAACATATTTTCAGTGCAGATCTTACTTGGATTTATTCCTAAATGTTCTCTTTCATTAATGTCTAATTTGTACCCAGAATATTTAATAGCCTGCAAGTCCCTTTGACCGCTGGAAAGGATTTCTACTATATATTGGATTGTGTATTGCTGCCATTTTCAATAACCTCCATTTATTAAATTGCATATCCTTATCTGAAATGTTCACAGTCGCTCTTTAACAACAGAGCAATTATGCTCATTCATTTTCTTACATTTTCAGTCTATGACCAGGGTAGGGACAAACTCTACTGGGAGCCAAGGTTGTGATTTCAATATCTACCATCTCCTCTTGCAATTTGTGAGACTGGTGTGGAGACCACTGGGACGGGGTACTCGGTACTGAATGCACGGGTGATGATCACGGCGGTCTTGGTCCGGACTGTGTCCCGAGCCCACAAGTAATGGGGGGTATATTTACAGGTTTTTGTCGGGACGCCACCCACGGGTTGTGGTCAGTAAGGAGACCACCGCTGCAGTGTACTTCTGCCAGGAGGATGGATGGATGACGCTGCAGCAAGATGGATGAGCCCGCCGCGGGTCGGGGCAGCTTCTGACAGGGTGGAAAGATGTAATAATAGATCTGTTTGCAGGGAATCACACACAGGAAACTGAAGCAGGGTTCACCGGGTTTTACTTGCAATTCGTTCTTAGTGCAATTCAAGCAGTTCACGGAACAGTTCACTCAGTTAACTCCGGACACTCTCTGAACCCTCTGCAGCCAGGTTTCCTCTCTGAGACCTTTCTCTGTAACCTTTCCGGCTTTCCTTCTGTGCTTCTCTTCCCTGTGGGCTGTATGGGGGCAGCTCGGTCCCTTGTCTGGCTTCCCCCTATGTGTGTGGGTGGTAAGCCTGGATCCTATGTGCTGCTGATCCTCCAGCCTGTCTATTGGGTGACCAGACCTGGAATCTGTGCCTCCTCGTCGTTGTGTTAGTGTACCGGCGTGTAGCTACGGTCACCCAGAGCCGACTCACTGGTCCCAGCCTAGTCTTGGGTGTCCCTATGTTGCGGGGGATCACTGGGCTCATTCCTCACTATCCGGGTACGTCAGAGGAGTCCGTTTTGCCAGTCGTCCGTGCTCAGCCATTCTCCTTCCCTTAACTCCAAGGTCATGGAGCGGGCTTTCTCTCCAGGGAACGGTATCTCTCAGGATTCTGCGCCTCTGGGCAACTAAGGACTGTCAGGCAAGTGTCACTCTCACCTACGCCTTAGTCTTTGCTGCTCGGCTCTTTTTGGTTTACTCCTCACTACCACCGCCTCGTTCCCCCCTTTTGTACCCCTACGTCACCTGACCTACATTCCACCCACTTCCCTCTAAACCCTACCACCCCTTGTCCGCCTAGAGTCCCAGGCTCCGGGTTGGGTGTTGTGCTGTGTGGGTGTGTGTGTTGAAGGTGTTTGGTGTACAAACTCTCCACCTGCCTGGTTGCAGTTCCCTTTTGTGGTCTCCTGGTCGCAGCGGCGCCACACTGGGTTTATGTATTTTAGTGACACTGAAGCTAATGACACCCCCAGGGCCTGGTACTCAGCTCTCGGGCGGTTCAGTCTGTCTGGGATGTCACGGGTGGCTGCCCCCGGCCATGGCCCTGGTGGTCAATGAATAAGGGGTAAAATAAAGTATATACAAGTTTGTTGTGACGCCATCTGCAGTATCTGGTGAGGGATCACCAGCGCCGCTACAGTCCTCCGGTGGTCGATAGTATTGCGGCAATGATGTTATAGTCCTCCGCAGGCAGGACTGGACCGCCGGGGCAGCGATTCTGTAAGGTAAACAGTTTATATTGGAAAGAATGCAGCAGAGTTGGGACTTCACTTCGCCGGGTACTTTACTGAAAACTTCTCCAAAGTCATTACAGTTCAGCAAGATGTTTCAATTGCAAATGCTACGGATGCTGCAAGTGGAGCTTCTGGCTGTTAGATGGATCCTTCTTTGTGTACATTTCTTATTACTTTCTTTCCCTTTTGCCTCCCAGTGGCGGTGAATTCTGACTTCTTAAAGATAATCTAACCTCCTGCTGCATCTCTTAGTCTCCTCTCCTTTGTACCCATCGGGTGAATCTTTTACTGTCCTTCGCAGGATCCAACTGCGAACTGATTCCCCTCTTGTGAGCTCTTCGGGAGTCGGGGCTGTATCTAAAGTATCCCCGGTCATCGGATTCTCTGTGAGCCGTGAAGGTAATCACAGTTGCAGGCTTCGGTACCCGGTTTCTTCCTTTTGGAACTAACTCGCGGCTGATCCTCTTGTTCCCTGCTTCGGTTCTTTTCTGGGATCTGTACTGTTCTGGGTCCCTCAGCCGAGGAGACCCTCCTTGCTCCCTCCAGGCCGGCTGCCTGGCTTCCCTCTAAACTTGACTGCCTCACTGCCTAACTGCTTAACTGCTTACTAGTTCCCCCTAGAGGCCACTATATACCCTCCCGGGGTACTTCCCACCTACTGATCTAGTGTGTGGGTGTTAGCTCTAGGGCTCCACCTACTGACCATAGTTTCAATTGCAGTGGGGTGACTACACTGCATTTATGAGTGCAATACCCCTTTTGTGGCACCTACATGGTGGGGCGCCAAACTAAAGTCTGCCAATCATGGGCAGAAAACTGCGCTGACATGTAGATTGTACACACTATGCACAGTTATTGCACACCTGTATAGATATGTGCTGGTTTGTATATATAAACACTGCACACCCACACAGATATCCTATGGACATCTATATAAACACTCTACACACAATTCAGATGCACTCTTCATACATGTATATATACACTTGTATACATACACTGCGCTCCTATATACAATCCAGACACATGTTCACTCTTGCCATCCATACATATTCTGCATATAAACATGTCTATTCACTTCACATCAATAAGGCTAGGGTCACACATCCAAATCCGCTTTTTAGAGCCCTTAGAAAAACAGATCCGTTAAATTTAGGGTGCCAATAGTGTCCCCTGAGGTCCTGGACGTTTTTTGAAAATTTTTGGACTTAGTTATTTTATCACCAAAAACGGATATCCGTTAATGGATGGTGCCTATAGGGGCCCTGCGTTAACAGATAGCTTCCCCATAGAGCGCCATTTTAAAAAAACAGATCCAATTTTATCCAGCACCAAAAAACGCTGCATGCAGCGTTTTTTTGAGCCCAGGAAAACCGGATTACCGTTTTTGAAACACGCAGGTGCCCCTAACGTTAACGTATCCGTTTTTGGGACTTAGAAAAAAATGCTAAACTTTGCTACAAAAACGGACCTGAAGCAAAAACGGATGGTATGTGTGACCCTAACTTAAATGGTATGCAGGGAGGACGGGAAGTTGCTGGGTTCACATTGATTCATGGCATGGTCACAGAGCAGGCACCTGAGATAGTCATAGAGTGCATTTTTTTGTGGCATTCACGACATTTTGAAGCTGCTGCTATTGCTGTTAATTGGCTTTCAATAAAGAAGCAGTTTTAATTTTCTTTAACATCAAAAATGCAATAAAAACTTATGTTAAAATTGCAAGTAATCTTATTTACATAATGGGTGCAGTAATGGTGCAGAAATTCTGCAACATTAAAAACTCGCCAAAAGCTCATCGTGGGAACGTAGCCATAATTTCACAGATTGGTGGTAGAAAGGATTTTAAGGGGATTTCCAGGGAGAGAAAACTTACATGATGAAGCTGAGCTGTACACTGCAGTTCTTGGATCTATAAATCGCCTATAATTCAATAAAATCATACTTGCTCCTCAGCTCTCACCCCTCCCTCAGGGGACATAACATTTTAGCCTGGCAGCTTCATGCAGAAGCAGAGATCAGAAGGTGTGATGGGGGTGTTGACCCTGGAAGCTGCAGGGGGCTTGGCCCCAGTCCTATGGTTATAATACAATCCTGCCCCTGATATACTATCTTTAGCCCTGTTCATATTGTATTTCTGAATTGAATTGAAGAGTTCAACCTTTGTTTGTCTAAAATGGGATTCAGACAAACATCATAGATAGATGGATAAATAGATATAAATCGAATAGATAGATAGATATAAATAGAATAGATTGATATAAAAAGAATAGATGGAAGGATAAATACATAGGATAGATAGATGACAGATAGATTTATGCATGTGTGGCGCTCTGCTCACGCAGGTAACCACAGATCTCTCTAATACACAGCTGGGTTTCCACAGCAGGTACCTACTACAAACAACACCTTCCACCCCGACACAGTAGGGGAGCACCACTTGCTGACCTTAGGCAAGATCCCCTATATATACCTGGTGCACGTTTTTGGTTCAGCGATGCATAACTTTCAGTTCAGCGTTTAGAAAAGAAGCTGCAACATGGGTTACAAGCGGTGTTTATTCACACATCACGGGGTTTCACATGGTGCAGGGTGCGGGTGGGAGGACGGGGGACCTTCAAGGCTTGAAGATCCCCCGTTTTCTCACCCGCACCCTGCACCATGTAAGACCCCGTGATGTGTGAATAAACACCGCTTGTGCCCACAGTAACCCATGTTGCGGCTTCTTTTCTAAACGCTGAACCGGTAGCACTGATCTTATCCTCACCAGTGAGATGGACAGTTCTAGTTACACCACTGCACTAACAAACAATAAAGGAAGGAACTCAAACAGGGGATAATGAAAAGGATATGTCACCAACTTCACGGCTACAGCCTGACACCAGGACTGCACCATGCAATGCTATCAACAGAAAAACTAAAAGGCAGCAAGGGCTCCAGCTGCAACACAGCTTCTTTGCTTCTTCCTAGATTAAAACAGAGACTGGAATCTCTACAATCAGCACCTTCTGGTGGTATATGGGGCTATTTAAAGGAAAAGGGTATGGTCACCAGCCAAAAGCACATGAAGGCAAGGCAATCAAAGCTGCTAGCAGCAAAACTGACATTATCCCTTGCAGCACCAAAGGAAAGGAAAACATGTTTAATATCCAGAGTTTCCAGGGTAACGAGACTCCAAGATCAAACTTGTCACAAGTCTTTCAAGAAACGGGAGACCAGTGTGATAGCACCTCCCCTTTAATGAAGAGCCTCTGGACTCTCAAGACCAGATTTGTCCAGATAACATCTTCAGAAGGAATGCCACAAACCACCTGCTTTCCCTTTCCGTTACCACCTGTCCCTCAAGGTTATAACCTGCACAGCTTGTTAATAAGGTAACAAATGTTGGCTCTTGAGACACCACACATCTCCTGAAATGTGAAAAATGTCATGGGTATTACCTACTGTGGGTAGCTCTAGCCAAATAGCCGAATGTTTTACAATGTTCATTACTCAATACGAACCAAAAAGCTAGAGCCCAGAGCCCCAGTAGCACACTTTACCTGGATAGCATTAGAGAACACCCATACATGGTCATTCACACACAGGTTCGGCAGAGAACATTTATTACCATCCATATGTCTTTTGGAAAGAGAAAATCCACTTGACGGACAACCGAGGCAAACTTGCAACTCTTACCCTCAGAAACAGAATATTCAGTAGTGACGACCCCCTCACTTCCACCACCTCACCTGGGGGGGACATATAGGTCTTCAAAGAACCTGAAGAGGGAGAAATTGTGCCACTTGTCTCTGGTTGCACCATATTCACTTCAGCCAGAAAAGAGGGAAGCACAGAGGTGATGTACACTTCCAGGTCACCTTACTCAAAATGACTTGGAGAGGGTGGATTTCCAAATAGTGTTTGAATGTAGAATGGATACACTTGAAAAAAAAAGACTTAGTAACCTTACATTCAAGAAGCAGGTCTTCAATATGGACTACTCCCCTCTCACCAATTTTGAGGGGAGAATAAGGTCTATCTTTAACCTGAGGAGTCGGTGAGGTATCCCCTTTTTGTCTTGGAGGCATATTAGCAGGAAAAAAGGAAAACAGAGGAAATGTACATACTCAAGTCACCATCTTCCACAGAACCTGGGGGAGACGGCTTTTTAGATGTTTGTCTGGGTAAAGATGGATAAACCCCAATTTAATTCCCCGTAAGACCACAGTAGAAGCACACTCCCCATCCCATGGCAAACTACAGGTGACCTAATATGAGTGGATACTCTCATGCCTTTTTAGAAATGCATATATTTAGTTTACTTTGCCTGTAATAAAGCTGAGTTTCAGTTACTATTCAGTGATAACTTATCCAACAGCACCATCTGTTGACAATGTTTTCTTACTACATTTTTGTTAGTGTACAATCTAATTTTTGCTCATCTAGGGTACTGTAGTTTCCCATCAGCCCTTGCACTAGCCTCGTCCCTTCTTCTTCAGAAGCCATTTTAGCCTTATGGACACTGACATCCTGGTATGCTGATCTCTGTCTCCAGATTTCAGCTCATCTGTTTCCCTCTTCATAGCACAGTTGGTGAGTTATTATATGCTATAGTTATAATATGCTAGAATTCACTAAATTGTATAATGTAGCTACTCTGTTCTACATGTTTATCATCAAGAAGCCTTCTGCCATTATAGCTATTGTGTATTCACCATGTTGTGCAATTGCACTGTGTGTCCTGTAACAAATGTAATGCTATGTATCTCAGAAATGCTGTATGTTGTACTGAGTATTTTCATTTGTTTTTTGTAGTTTTACACTGATCCTATCAATAAAAGTTTTAAAGAACCCCCTGCGTCCAAATCAATGCATTGATGGGAAAAAGTTTAGCTGTCTGTCAACTCGCTCTTCCGTAGTACAGAGCGAGGGTACCAGAACAGGCATACCCCCTAACTGCATAGGTTCATCAACCTGCACCTGTGAGACCTCATCCACAGGGAGAACAATGGGAAGCAGAGCCTGTGTGGCTTTTTCCCTAAGGCGTCTATCCACCCTTATAGCAAGACACATGGTGGCCTCCAACTAATCCAGAGTAGAATATTGGGCCAGCCTATCTGACAACCCTTGACAGAAACCAATCCTAAGTACAGGGTCATTCCAAAAAGTGTCAGTGGCCCATCTTTGGAACTGTTAGCTGTATTCCTCTGCCGGTCATGCCCCCTGTTGGAGCTTATGATGTTTAGACTCTGCAAGGGAGACGCCATGAGGGTCACCATAAACCAGGGCTAAAGCCACAAGAAACTTGTCTACTGATTGTAATGATGAAAAACCAGTCAGAAGAGAGAAGGCCAAGAACTGGGGATCTCCCAGCAACAAAGAGATTACAATCCTCACTCACTGCTCCTCTCTACCTGAGGAATGAGGGTGGAGCCTGAAATATAATGTGCAGGCTTCCCGGAAGAGAACAAATTTGTTTCTCCCCTCAGAAAATCTATCAGGGAGGGCTATTTAAGGCTCTGGCTGTGCCAAAGTATGAACTGTGACCAGCAGTCCTGCAATATGCTGCAGCTGCTGCACCACCTGTTCACTCAAATCTGTCATTTCCTGTGAGGGATTCTGCTTGAGAAGTGCAAAAACTGAAGCAGGATCCAAAATTGGTTCTGAAAAGAGTATAGGCCGGTTATAATGTCATGCTGTGACTACCTGCATTCTTCCAGATATCGAGGAACCCACCCTGACATGCACCGACACAAGCAAGGGAACTCCAAGGACACAATAACAACCATGGGCCTTGAAAGTAGGGAGTGGAGGATGGGACACCTTCTGCATTCATTCGTGTCTGTAACCTGAGCTCCCTAGCACCCTATATGGGTTCTTTCACCCCGTCACTGAACAGGATACATAGTGCCTTGATAGCTCTGATCTCACCCTTACTAGTAAGTTGGACAGTGAGTGCACTATTTCCACTATTGCACTAATAAACACTAAAGGAAGGCACACAAACAGGAGGAAAATAAAAAGGATATGTCACCAACTTTACAGCTGCAGTCAGAGACTAGGACTGTAGCCTGCAACGCTTCCAACAGAACACTATATGGCAGCAAGGGCCCCAGCTGCAGCAGAACTTTACTCCTCCTGGCTTAAAACAGTGTGGAATCTCTATATCCAATGCGCGCTGGTGGTACACGGGGCTATTTAAAGGTGATGGGTGTGGCCACCAGCCGAAAGCACATGATGAGAAGGCAATCAATGCCAGCAAAACTGACATTATCCCTTGCAGCACCAAAGGAAAGGAAAACACATTTAATATCCAGAGTCTCCAAGGCTATGCCCAAACTTGTCATTAAAGGGAACCTGTCACCTAATTTGAAGCCCCTACACTATCTCTAGCTGTCCCTACACCTTCCTATCAGCTCCCTATCTCTCCCTTTCTTATCTAAAGTCTCCCTATGAAAGAAGTGTAAAATAAGATAAAACTTACTGCAGTCCCCGTAGTTAGGGGACTGGGTAGGCGTGGCCACGCTTCCACAGCACTCCTCCATGTTGTAATGCACGCCCCGCTGGGCGGCATTATTCAGGGCCCTCTCTGCCCCCATGTCTTTGTAATGTGCCGCCATGTTTGTAGTTCTAAGCACCGGCCGGACGTCACTTCCGGCGCGGTGCATTATGGGGCCGGTCACGTGATCGGCCCTATTGCATTATGGGGCCGATCACGTGACCGGCCCGGCTTCAGTAAGCGCATTGCGCATGCGCGGAGCCGGGCCGATCACGTGATCTGCCCCATAATGCACTAGGGCCGATCACGTGACCGGCCCCATAATGCACCGCGCTGGAAGTGACGTCCGGCCGGTGCTTAGAACTACAAACATGGCGGCACATTACAAAGACATGGGGGCAGAGAGGGCCCTGAATAATGCCGCCCAGCGGGGCGTGCATTACAACATGGAGGAGTGCTGTGGAAGCGTGGCCACGCCTACCCAGTCCCCTAACTACGGGGACTGCAGTAAGTTTTATCTTATTTTACACTTCTTTCATAGGGAGACTTTAGATAAGAAAGGGAGAGATAGGGAGCTGCTAGGAAGGTGTAGGGACAGCTAGAGATAGTGTAGGGGCTTCAAATTAGGTGACAGGTTCCCTTTAAGTAACAAGTCTCCAAGGCACAGGAGACCAGCATGGCAACAGTAATGATATGGGTATTATCGATTGCTATAGTACGCTATGATGTCATAGGTTAGGAAAATTGCCAACTATTGGTATAGAATAAGGAAAGAAGACTAAAATCAAGATTCCAAAATAATAGTAACTACTGTTATAAAAATAATATAAAGTCTTTATTAAAATGTAACAATTGACTTTCAAACGTTGCAAGAAAAAAAAACAAAATTCAGGAGTTTTAAAGGTTTCATACAATAACAGACTGTGTTCTCACAAAGTCATAAAAAAGACTGTACCATCACATTCATTCATTAATTTGTTCATTAACTCATTCATTCTCAAAGTGCTGACCAGGATTGCAAAGGATGATGATGCCATGATGAAAAAATGGACAGTGCCATTATAAGGTTTGTACTGATTCAGTGCAAAGCTTCACTACACAGTGACCTATACTATGACATATTCTGTGCATTAAGGACGGCTCTGGGTACGGTTACTGTCTATCAACGTTAACTCTTGCCATGCTGACCAAAGATGTCACCTGCTCCAGAAGTGATAAGAGGCAGCGCAAAGGATTCTGGAAGTTACCCAGAGTAAGTCAGGTCGACACTGCACAGATGTCACGTCACGGATATTGTTTTTCTATAAAATAAACGCTAATAAAAATAAGGACTTTACAATAAAGAACTATACAATATCTATATGCAATAATTCCTTTGAAAGATGTTATTTATTAGTGATGAGCGAGTACTAAAATGCTCGGGTGCTCGAAGCTCGGGCCGAGCATCCCGAGATACTCGTGTACTCGGCCCGAGTACCGAGCCCAATGTTATCCTATGGGAGATCCGAGTATTTTTATGAAATGACTGCCGGCTGCATGGAAAAACCCTAAAAATGTCACAAAAGTCTCAGAAGAGTGCTCAAATGACATGGCAACACCATGGGGAAGACCCCTGGAAGCATTTCTCACTCAAAAGTCACAGCTGTGAACAATCTTGTCCGAGTTTCACGCCAATTTTACGGAGTCACCAGAAAACCTTCCGAAATGACACCAAAATGAATATTTAGGGTGGAAATGTTAAGGGCACATACCCAATAGTGAGATACAGCTGTTGTATGTTACTTTTTGTGATTACATAAAAGATTTTACGTGAAAACATTGTGCGGCACTCCGATGACCCTGAGAAGAGACGTACATGAAGCCCTGTCTTGAAATAATGTGCCCATTTTGAGGAACTGGGTCTATTGTAGTATTTTCCTTTGCCAGGGCAGCCAAAAATTGGGAGGCTCCACATTGTCCCTGGATAGAGACGTGCAGGAGGGCCTGTAAACATGAAGTGGGGTATTGTAGTCTAGCCCTTTGGCCAGGGCAGCCAAAAATTGGGAGGTTCAACAATGACCCATGCATACAGACATACAGTAGGGCCTGTAAACCTCAAGGGGTGTGGGCTTATTGGGGTAGTGCTAGCCCTACTTGGGTATTGTAGTATAGCCTTTGGCAGGGCAGCCAAAAATTGGGAGGTTCAACAATGACCCATGCATACAGACATGTAGTAGGGCCTGTAACCCTCAAGTGGGTGTATTGTAGTATAGGCCTTTGGCAGGGCAGCCAAAAATTGGGAGGTTCAACAATGACCCATGCATACAGACATAGTAGTAGGGCCTGTAAAAACCTCAAGTGGGTGTTATTGTAGTATAGGCCCTTTGGCAGGGCAGCCAAAAATTGGGAGGTTCAACAATGACCATGCATACAGACATACAGTAGGGCCTGTAAACCTCAAGTGGGTGTATTGTAGTATAGCCCTTTGGCAGGGCAGCCAAAAATTAGGAGGTTCAACAATACCATGCATACAGACATGCAGTAAGGCCTGTAAACCCCTCAAGTGGGTGTATTGTAGTATAGGCCTTTGGCAGGGCAGCCAAAAATTGGGAGGTTCAACAATGACCCATGCATACAGACATTACAGTAGGGCCTGTAAACCTCAAGTGGGTGTATTGTAGTATAGCCTTTGGCAGGGTAGCCAAAAATTGGGAGGCTCCACATTGTCCCTGATAGAGACGTGCATGAGGGCCTTCAAAACATTTCCATTGAAAGAGGGTGTATCCTGTCGTTTAATGCCCATTCAGAAAAGATCATGGGACGTGAAAAAATTTATATACCACTGGGGGTAATTACCCTGGGATACAAACAACAGCCTAACTATTGTAAGGTCATCATGGTGGCACATGAGGAGAAGGAGGAGCAGTCCAGCGATTAGCCAAGGAAGAGGAAGACGACGTGGTGGATGATCCAGTAGCTGACCCAACCTGGCAGGAGGATATGCAGAGCGAGGACAGCAGTGCACAGGGGGAGGGAGGCTAGCATCCCAACAGGCAGTACGAAGCAGGGTCGGGTCCGCAGGCAGAAGGCAGGCAACCGTTCCCCGGAACAACAACACGACACAAGGTGCCTGTGCAAATGTTCGGTCTTCCCGAGTCTGGCAGTTTTTTAAGTTGGCTCCAGATGACTCTAAAAAGGCCATTTGCAAAACCTGCCATGCCAGCAGCAGCAGGGGTACGAAACTAGCAGCCTGACCACACCATCATGATCAGGCACATGTCAGCCAAGCACCGGACTTTGTGGGAAGTACAACAGAGTCAGGAGTGGTGCTTGCTGATGTCACTGCTACGTCTTCGCGTGTTGTGCGTGCGAGCCAATCCCCTGTACATGCTGGCCGCGAACAAGCCTCCGGCCCTGCACCTGAAGTTGCCCACGCACAAATAACCCCACCATCAAGCACGTCCTTGTCCCAGCGCAGCGTTCAATTATCCATTCAGCAAACCTTTGAATGCAGGCGCAAATACGCTGCCAACGCCCCACATGCCACAGTCCTGAATTATCACATTTCGCGACTCATAGCGCTAGAAATGTTGCCTTTCCGGCTGGTGGAGACGGAAGCATTCCGCGACCTGATGGCGGCTGCTGTCCCACGTTACTCGGTCCCCAGCCGCCACTATTTCTCCAGATGTGCCGTCCCCGCATTGCATAACCACGTGCCCTGAACAACGCTGTTTCAGCCAAAGTCCACCTAACCACAGACACGTGGACAAGTGCTTGTGGGCAAGGCCGCTACATCTCCTTGACAAAACACTGGGTTAATATTGTGGAGGCTGGGACACAGTCTGAGCGAGGGACGGAACACGTCCTTCCCACAGCAAGGATAGCAGGCCCTACCTCTGTCAGGGTTTCACCGACACTCTACAGCTCCGGAATGTCATGCTCTTCAGCCTCCTCCTCCTCCCGCATCCTCATCCACTGTACCCTCCACACCAGTCCCAAGCTGGAAGCACTGCAGCACTGCCTCTGCGAAGCGGCAAGCAGGCTGTGCTGAAGCTAGTCTGCATAGGTGACAAACCCCACAATGCAGAAGAGGTGTGGACAGCTCTGAAACAGCAGGCAGATCACTGGCTCACACCTCTGAACCTAAAGCCAGGAAAGGTCTGTGTGTGACAATGTCCGGAACCTGGTGGCAGCTTTGAGGCGAGGCCAGCTGACGCATGTTCCATGTGTGGGCCATGAGCTCAACCTGGTGGTTCAGGGGTTTCTAAAGTCATACCCAGAGCTGTCTGAACAGCTGGTAAAAGTTCGCCGTCTGTCTGCACATTTTCGCAGTCACCTGCTGTTTCAGCCGGCCTTGTCGGCTTTCAGGCCGTTTGCGTCTTCCGGCCCACAGACTGGTGTGTGATGTCCCCACGCGTTGGAATTCAACTCTGCACATGTTGGTCAGGATATGTGAGCAGAAGAGGGCAGTTGTGGACTACCTACATCACCTAAGCCGTCGGGAAATGGGTCAAACTCCACACATAACACCTGAGAAGTGGAGATGGATGTCCGACCTATGTACCGTCCTCCAAAACTTTGAGGACTCCACCAAGATGGTAGTGGCGATGACGCCGTTATTAGCGTCACCATACCACTACTCTGCCTTCTAAAACGGTCTCTGCTGAAAAACAAAGAGGATGCATTACAGGCCGAGCGCGATGACTTGGAGCAAGACACAGTAGTGGTTGTGGGTGAAAACACACAGCCCAGCCTCATATCATCACAACGTGCAGTGGAGGACTATGACGAGGAGGAGGAGGATGAAGACATGGAGCAACTCTCTGGCCAAATTGAGGAAATGACATGCACACCAGTCATACCCCCGATTCTGCGTGGCTGGCCAGAGGACAGTGGAGATGAGGAGGAGGAGGAGGAAGCATGTTCAGTCATCGTGTTGGTCTGGATACTGAAGTGATGGCTGTTAAGAGTCTGGCGCACATGGCTGACTTTATGGTAAGCTGCCTAGCTCGTGACCCTCGCGTTCACAACATCTTGGCCGACAATCAGTACTGGTTGGCAACACTGTTAGACCCACGCTACAAGGAGTACTTTATCTCTCTCATTCCTGAAGCGGAGAGGTCAGCCAAAATGCAGCATTTCCAGAAGGCCATAGTCACGGAAGTAGGCAAATCATTCCCCTCACAAAACGCTAGCGGCATAGGTCAGGAATCAGTGGACAACCAAGGCGTACGGCCGAGAGGGGCACAAGTCCAATCCGCCAAAGGTAGGGGAACAGTCTTTACGATGTGGGACAGTTTTCTCAGCCCCTCACGTACCACAGCCCCTGAGGTGCGGGGTAGTGCCACAAGAAATGCTAAGTTTGGCCAGATGCTGAAGGAGTACCTTGCAAATCAAACAACTGTACTGCTAGATTCCTCTGTGCCTTACAATTGTGTCTCCAAGCTGGACATGTGGCATGAATTGGCTCTCTACGCCTTGGAAGTCCTGGCCTGCCCTGCCGCTAGCGTTTTGTCAGAGCCTGTTTTCAGAGCCGCAGGTGGAATCATTACTGATAAACGCACCCGCCTGTCAACTGAAAATGCTGACAGGCTGACTCTGATCAAGATGAACAAGGGTTGGATTGGGCCAGACTTCACCACACCACCAACAAATGACAACTGAATTTAAATTTTGTTATGGGAATTTGCCATGTACCTCCACTCACCCATGGGTACACACTTCTGGACTTCCGAGTGTCCAAGTGTGGGATCAGTAATGTCCGTGGACGTGTACTCGGCCTGGTGGTAGGAAGGAGGATCAGGTTGGGAAATGTGCGGTGCAGTATCACGGCTACTGACACTTGACCGTGTGGAAGACAGGGTGTTTGTGGAGGTGCCCATCTGACTTGAAGCATTATCCGCTATCCAAGTAACAACCTGTTGACACTGGTGTTGGTTCAAGAGTGGTGTACTTTAGCGGGCCCCAAGAATTTGGGACAGGACGTGTGAGCGAGTAGATGTGCCCCTTTCTTGTTACGAAATTAGTGCTTGCACACGACCTCGGCCTCTGCCTGCACCACCATCACGTTCACTTCCTTCTTCCTTGCCAACGCCCTTGCGCATTTTGCTTGTATACAGCGACACCAGTCTGGTGACTGTAATGGTCACAGAAGAGTAGGATTTTAGTCCCTAACCTGTATCAATGTAGTAAGTACACCAGTCTGGTGACTGTAATGGTCACAGAAGAGTAGGATTTTAGTCCCTAACCTGTATTAAGGTAGTAAGTACACCAGTCTGGTGACAGTTCAGATCACAGGAGATTAGGATTTTAGTCCCTAACCTGTATTAAGGTAGTAAGTACACCAGTCTGGTGACTGTAATGGTCACAGAAGAGTAGGATTTTTGTCCCTAACCTGTATCAAGGTAGTAAGTACACCAGTCTGGTGACTGTAATGGTCACAGAAGAGTAGGATTTTAGTCCCTAACCTGTATTAAGGTAGTAAGTACACCAGTCTGGTGACAGTTCAGATCACAGGAGATTAGGATTTTAGTCCCTAACCTGAATTAAGGTAGTAAGTACACCAGTCTGCTGACAGTTCAGATCACAGGAGATTAGGATTTTAGTCCCTAACCTGTATTAAGGTAGTAAGTACACCAGTCTGGTGACTGTAATGGTCACAGAAGAGTAGGATTTTACTCCATAACCTGTATCAAGGTAGTAAGTACACCAGTCTGGTAAATGTAATGGTCACAGGAGAGTAGGATTTTTGTCCCTAACCTGTATCAAGGGGGGCATCCGGACACCATCCCTCCTATTAATATGGGTAAGTGCAGAGGTATGGGTGGAGGGCGATCCTTAATAGACCTGAGAAAAACCTATAGTGTATAAAACAGCTTCAATAGGGGAGGTCTGAGGTGGGTGCTTTCCTATGTATGTGAATGCAGGTGGTGTCAGAACTTTGGACATTAGCCCAACTGACTCACAGGTTCAACATATGAGGATGAAGGATACTCATTAATCAGACATACTCCTTCTAGGGGGGATAACATTGTTTATTACCCCTTATTCTGTGCTATACTAGGATGTACTGAGCCATCATAATACTGGCTTCCACCCCTGCTAATAGACCCAATACCCAGTTAGGAGGGAACTATTACCTTACTAGGAATATTTTAAATGTCTCTTTTCTTCATGAGCACTGATCACTATATGAAAATAAAAAGACTGATGTATATGTATCCTTTTATATAATTGCTATGTATTGAATTTATATGTATATGCATTGAACTTTAATAAATTCATAATAAAAACATAGCATGGGTATTTCTGATACATATTTGGTACAAAAGAGCCTGAAACCTCCTTCTTTATTTTGTTATGTAGATTGTTTATATAGGAGGGGCTCATTCTGGCCAAGGGCCAAAACATTGATACACATTGTGAGGACAACTTTCTATATGTTGTTAACCTGTATCAAGGTAGTAAGTACACCAGTCTGGTGAATGTAATGGTCACAGGAGAGTAGGATTTTTGTCCCTAACCTGTATTAAGGTAGTAAGTACACCAGTCTGGTGACAGCTCAGATCACAGGAGATTAGGATTTTAGTCCCTAACCTGTATTAAGGTATTAAGTACACCAGTCTAGTGACTGTAATGGTCACAGGAGATGAGGATTTTAGTCCCTAACCTGTATCAAGGTAGTACGTACACCAGTCTGGTGACTGTAATGGTCACAGGAGATGAGGATTTTAGTCCCTAACCTGTATCAAGGTAGTACGTACACCAGTCTGGTGACTGTAATGGTCACAGAAGAGTAGGATTTTAGTCCCTAACCTGTATTAAGGTAGTAAGTACACCAGTCTGGTGACAGTTCAGATCACAGGAGATTAGGATTTTAGTCCCTAACCTGTATTAAGGTAGTAAGTACACCAGTCTGGTGACAGTTCAGATCACAGGAGATTAGGATTTTAGTCTCTAACCTGTATTAAGGTAGTAAGTACACCAGTCTGGTGACAGTTCAGATCACAGGAGATTAGGATTTTAGTCCCTAACCTGTATTAAGGTAGTAAGTACACCAGTCTGGTGACAGTTCAGATCACAGGAGATTAGGATTTTAGTCCCTAACCTGTATTAAGGTAGTAAGTACACCAGTCTGGTGACAGTTCAGATCACAGGAGATTAGGATTTTAGTCCCTATCCTGTATTAAGGTAGTAAGTACACCAGTCTGGTGAATGTAATGGTCACAGGAGATTTGGATTTTAGTCCCTAACCTGTATCAAGGTAGTACGTACACCAGTCTGGTGACTGTAATGGTCACAGGAGATGAGGATTTTAGTCCCTAAGTCCTAACTTGGATCAAGCTAGTAAGTACAACAGTCTGGTGACTGTAATGGTCACAGAAAAACTTGGACTCCGATCTGGATCACCCTGCCTATATCCTCCTAGATTAGTCCTAAGGACTGTTGTGGTCAGCTCAGCAGCAGTTTGCAGCCCTGCTCCGGATCTACCTATGAGGGCCGCAAATCTGTCCCTAAGCAGCAGCAGACACTCTCCCTACACTCACTGTCTGGATGGCTGTGGGCTGGCTCTCAAAAGAGCGCCAACATGCAGAGATGACGACCACGAGCACAGCACGAGTGTCGCGAGATTACTCGGTGCTCGCCGAGCAGCCCGAGTACAGTGATACTCGTGCGAGTACCGAGTAGTGGCGAGCATGCTCGCTCATCACTAGTTATTATTAAAAAGACTGCGTTTATTGGAGAGAATCATCAGATGAAGATGAGAAGACGCCACGTGACGACCGAGGATTACAGATCCGATCCAAGTGCTTCAAATGAAACAGAAAAGTATAATATAATAATAATAATAATAATAATAAATAAAGCTTTATTTATATAGCGCCAACATATTCCGCAGCGCTTTACAATGTAGGGTTAGAGTACAGAAAATACACAGTAAGTAATTAAAGTAGAGAAAAATACAGAACAATAATTGGATACAAAACAATAGGCATAGAATCAATGTAACAAAGAAAATACAATAAATAAAGCAAGAAATGAAGGTGACCCTGCTCAAAAGAGCTTACAATCTACAACGGGATAGGGGTTGCACAAGGTACAGGGGCTTATTGCACTGATGGTCCAGGCATCTTGAGGAAATGGGGCATAGAACTAAGCTTACATGGATGGTCATTATTCAGTCTGTGTAGACCTTTTTGGTTTGGTGGAGTTTGTAGAAGAGTAATGTCCAGAGGGATAGCCCATTCACTGTCTACAGTACAAAGGACTTCTATTAGGGAGTATAATAGGCCGCCTTAAAAAGATGTGTTTTTAGGGATCGTCTGAAGCCATGCAAGTTGTGGATAGTCCTGATTTCTTGGGGTAAAGCATTCCAGAGGATTGGTGCAGCTCTGAAGAAGTCTTGGAGCCGGGAGTGGGAGGATCGGATTAGTGCAGATGTTAGTCGAAGGTCATTTGAGAAACGTAAAGAACGGGTGGGGTGATAGACAGAGATGAGGGAGGAGAGGTAGGGAGGTGCTGCACTGTGAAGAGCTTTGTGGGTGAGAACAAGCAATTTGAATTTGATCCTGTAGTATACGGGCAGCCAGTGCAATGACTGGCACAGAGCAGAGGCATCTGAGTAACGATTGGCCAGATGGGTGATCCTGGCTGCTGCATTAAGGATGGACTGGAGAGGAGAAAGTCTGGTGAGGGGGAGGCCGCTTAATAGAGAATTGCAATAGTCAAGGCAGGAATGGATTAGGGCCACGGTGAGGGTTTTTGTTGTTTCCATGGTGAGAAAAGGGCGGACTCTAGAGATATTCTTCAGGTGTAGGCGACAGGAGTGGACGAGAGATTGTGTGTGGGAGGAGAAGGAGAGATCGGTGTCAAACATAACACCCAGACAGCGAGCCTGCTGCCTAGGCGTTATCGTGGTGCCGCAAACTGAGAGAGAGATGTCCGATTTACGGAGGTTAGTGGATGGGGGGCGCAGAAGAAGTTTAGTTTTGGAAAGGTTTAGTTTCAAATAGAGAGTGGACATGATATTGGAAACTGCAGCTAGACAGTCATTGGTGTTCTTTAATACCGCAGGGGTAAGGTCAGGGGCTGAAGTGTATAGTTGTGTGTCATCAGCATAAAGATGGTACTGAAAGCCAAATCTGCTGACGGTGCGTCCAATCGGGGCTGTGTAGAGAGAGAAGAGGAGAGGGCCAAGGACTGAACCCTGAGGGACTCCAATAGTGAGGGGAAGAGAGGAAGAAGTGGAGCCAGCAAAAGATACACTGAAAGAGCGGTCAGAAAGATAGGAGGAGATTCAGGAGAGAGCAATGTCCTTTATGCCAATGGAGTGCAGCATAGAGAGTAGGAGCTGATGGTCGACAGTGTCAAAAGCTGCAGAGAGGTCAAGAAGAATAAGCAGAGAATGGTCACCATTACGTTTTGCTGTCAGAAGGTCATTGGTCACTTTGATGAGGGCAGTTTCTGTAGAGTGAAGGGGGCGGAAACCAGACTGTAATGGATCTAGAAGAGAGTGAGCGGAGAGGTAACGGGTGAGGCGGGAATAGACCAGGCGCTCCAAGAGTTTAGAGATGAAGGGTAGATTGGAGACTGGTCTGTAGTTATTTGAGCATGTTGGGTCGAGAGTGGTTTTCTTTAATTATGGAGTAATGATCAAGTGTTTGAAGGAGGAAGGGAAGATGCCAGAAGAGAGGGAGAGATTGAAGATTTTGGTTAGATGAGTGGTGACGACTGGAGAGAGAGACTGGAGCAGGTGTGAGGGAATGGGGTCAGTAGTGCATGTGGTGAGACGAAAGGAAGAAAGGAGCCTGGAGACTTCTTCTTCTGTGACTGGGTCAAATGTGGAGAGTGAACAGGAGCAGATGTGGGGAAGAATGGGGGTGGTAGCGCTTGGAGGCTGAGAGCTGATTTCCTGGCAGATGTTGTCTATTTTCTCCATGAAGTAGGAAGCCAGGTCATCAGCACAGAGGTCAGTGATGGGGGCCTGCGCTTTAGGACTGAGGAGAGAGTGAATGGTGTCAAAGAGTTTTTTTGGATTGTTTGATAGTGAGGAGACCAGGGTGGTGAAGTAGGTCTGTTTGGCAAGGTGAAGGGCAAAGTGGTAAGTTTTGAGCATGAAGTGGATGAAGTCTCCTGGTGAGCGAGTTTTCCTCCATAGATGTTCAGCACTCCTAGAGCATCGCTGCAGGAATCGAGTTTGTGGTGTGAGCCAGGGCTGTTTAATTCTCTGTTTGGAGGTTCTGAGGGTGAGGGGCGCTACTTGGTCCAGAGAGCTTCTGAGAGTGTCGTTGTAGTGATTTACTGCCTGATCTGGACAGGAGATTGAAGAGATTGGGGACAGAGATGAGGGAGTCTGTGAGTGCATGAGGGTTAATGGCCTGTAGGTTTCTGGATGTGTGATAGGTAGGATTGGGCTGTGGTGGCCGAGGGTTAGTGAGTGAGAAGAAGAATGTTGTGGTCAGAGAGAAGAGGCGAGTTATCCAAAGGGGAGGAAGAGCAGAGTCGGGTAAAGACCAGGTCAAGGGTGTTACCGTCTTCGTGCGTCTCAGAAGTTGAGAGCTGTGAGAGGCTGAGAGAAGTAGTTAAAGATAGGAGCTGGGGTGCAGATGGGGAGATGGGGCTGTTTATGGGAATGTTAAAGTCTCCCAGAATAAGGGTTGGTAAATTTGAGGACATGAAATGCGGGAGCCACGCGGAGAAATGGTTGAGGAACTGGGTGGTTGACCCTGGGGGTCGGTATACCACTGCTACTTTGAGGGGGAGGGGATGGAATAGCCTAATAGTATGGACCTCAAAAGAAGGGAATGAGAGTGATGGGGCTGGAGGAATGACCTGGAAAGTACATTGTGGGGACAGAAGGAGGCCAACTCCACCACCATATGACTTTAGCATATAAGACCACCTGGTCTTTAGTGATTATATGCAGCATATTGCAGACATGGGGGCCATGGGGAGTTCATTGTTTTTCTGTTATGGGCTACTCTTCTATTAGGGAATTTCATTTACTAATGCACACCATTCATTTTTCTAAAGGCCAATTTCCCACTGTGAGCCCCATGAAATATGTGTACACTACATTAAGGTAATTCATTTGTTTTCCTTTTGTCCATTATCATGACAGATGTTTGCTCATATATCAGAGAGACATGCAGGTCTCACTAATTTCTGTATTTTTTTTCACTGATACTAGTTCATAATAAAGTATCCTGTCTCATATGAGGGTATTGTCATATCGCCATAATACTTTACAGTGCATGGATTCAGGCTCCTCCACTGTTTTTCAGGTATTTGCATTTTTGTCCTCATATCATGTAGATGCCGTTGATTGATACTACCATTAACCTGTTATATGTCTTGTTGTTGAGGTGTTTTCCTTATCTTGTTTATTTTAGACAGCAGGTGGCAGTATTTACCGCTGATTTTGATTATTGTGAATCTCTTCACCCCTTTTTTTGATCAAAAGGTATTACCAGAAGACAATTCTGTTCCTATGATTGTTTTTTTTCATTGTTTTTCTCATTATTGTGTCAGTCAATCACTTGTATACACTGTATTCTCATCTTTAATTCCTCCTAATTTTTTGAAAAGATCAAAGTGAGAAGCTTACTGTGTTTGAGATATTGTTTCTTGTATATTGTAACACTAATTATGTGTTTACCACTCTGTTATAGTTGTTTGCACTGAAGAAAGCCGTATGTGGCTGAAAATATTTTGCATTTTTCAACCTCTGTGATCAAAAGAGATTCGGAAAAAACCTTCTCAATAAAGAATACAGTACTCTCACAACACTCTTTTTTCATTGACTCTTGTTTTATGGTGTGCCAGGACTTTTGCTATTAGATATCACTACGTTTTCCTGTGGCACCCACCAGCATTCATTGGTTGAGCTCAGCCTCACTCTATATTGATAGAACTCCACCACCACGTCTGTTCCCAGGTCTAGGGGAGTGAGAGAAGTGTAGGCCGCCGTGCGAAATAACAGCAATGGAAGCAGTGTCTGAATCCTGGATCCAGTTTTCTGTGAGGGCCAGCAGGTTAAGAGAGTTGGTAAGGAAGTAATTGTGAATGAAGGGAAGTTTGTTGCATACTGATCATGGATTCCAGAGAGCGCAGTTAAAAGAGGGAGATGAAGGAGTGCAAGTGATGGTAATAAGGTTAGTGGGGTTTCTATGTGTGGTGGGAGAGGGGTTGAAGTTAGAGGGCAGGCCAGGGTTGGGGGAGATATCACCTGACAGGAGCAGCAGCAAAAAGAGGAAGAGCAGATAGTTTTTAGATTTTGGACTTGGTTTATTATGACAAATGTTAGAATATGGTGGGCTGAGAATCTTCAGTAAACTGAAGATGGCATGGGAGCTGTACATAGGGTAGGGCAGGAGAGAGGGGCTGATGTGGATGAGTGGTGATGGAGGGGGGATAGGGTGATACAAGTTGGTGGTGATGGCACATAGAAACACAAACAGTGCAGTTAAAGACGTGGTAATGATTAGTAGAGAATAGAGTAATAGACAATATTTGAATGACTATCTAACAGTACCTTCCAGTCTATCCCAGTCAATTCCGGTCAATTTCAGGTCTATTTCATTTCTGTGCACTTTAGAACATGCACTTTCTCATCAGACATGTCTGCATCAGACTAAGCAAGGCTCCTTATATGCTCAATGATTACTGATTTCAAGTGTGGGGAAAGGGGGAGGGAACTGGAGGCCATTAAGCCATGGCCAAGCAAGCCTGCACTAAATGGTCACTCATAGGCATATTTGAACAAAGGATCATAAACAGGCATTGGGGGGCAGGAGGAAGGACAGTTACATTGAGGCTGGAATCAGATATTTTCAGCAGACAGAATACATCAAAAAAGCATTAAAGTTTGGTGCTGATCCATACGGACAAACATACCCCAGATATTTTCAGCAGACAGAATACATCAAAAAAGCATTAAAGTTTGGTGCTGATCCATACGGACAAACATACCTGTAGAGAAACACAGAAACAACATGATGATTAGGTGATGGTCAGAGGAGTGCAGATGAATTATGATACAGGGCGGATGATGGAGTCCAGATGCTTCATATCATTTCAGGTCTATTTCATTTCTGTGCACTTTAGAACATGCACTTTCGCATCAGACACGTAATAACAGTATTCATATTACAATTCATGGCTACCATACCATGAATCCACATTACATTATTGATTACATTATGAAATAAGATTATTACTAATATGTTGATAATAATAATAATAATAAATATTATTATTATCATTACTATTATTATGATTAATATTTTATCATGGATTTATATTAATTTTCTGGATGCTAAATTACTATCATTGTATTACGAATCAATTTTCAGGGATCCAATCAATCGTGCTTGAACCCCTCAAAAGGGGGAATTGTTAAACTATACTTGACTCTATTCTAACTCGATATAGTTATAGATTATAGTAATAGTAAATTAATTCATATATATATATATATTTCTGCTTATACACTTAAAGGGAACCAACCACCCCAAATGACCCCCCCGGACTGTTAATATGTGTCCCTACACCCAGCACACACATTTGGGGCAATCGTTTTTGCTAAAAAAACTGTTTAGTAGAATCTAAGATATAGCTTTATGAAGTTTAATAAATTCAGCCGAATGGGTGTTACCTAGCTTTGTCCTCCTGCAGTGTTCGTGCCTGTCAGCCTCCTCTCCCCTCCTCCCTTCAGTGAAGCCCTTCTGTGCAAGCCGAAAATGCCTGGCCTGTCTGCTGCTGCTGCCTGATAAATTATGCACGCCCATCTCTGCAGCTAAGAGCCTGGCCGCGTCATGAAGGGGGCGGGGCTAGATCGCGCCATGAAAGGGGGCGGGCTCCGGCATGACGCGATCTAGCTTAAACTTCATAAAGCTATATCTTAGTTTCTACTAAACAGGTTTTTTTAGCAAAAACGATTGCCCCAAATGTGTGTGCTGGGTGTAGGGACACATATTAACAGTCCGGGGGGGTCATTTGGGGTGGTTGGTTCCCTTTGAGGGTAAGTTCACACATACAGGTTTAACATTGGTTTAGCAGCGAGATCCGCCGTCGTTTCCGGCAACGTTTTATGTTAATTTATGTAAATCGTAAGCGGCGTGAAGATTAACATTAAACCCTATGTAATGTTGAAAATGCTGTGCACACAATATCGTTTTGTATGAGCGGATTTACCCCCGGATGAACGGTTCCCCGGCGGCTTAGCAACAATCAACTTGTTCATTCTTCCGCTCGTTTTGTGAGCGATTTGGTGGCAGAAAACTGCAGCAGCATAATCAATGGGGCTGTGCACAGCCGCCTCTACACCGTTGCTAAACGCCCAGCCGTGGCTACTGCAGGAGAAGTGGGAGGTCCCGAAACAGGAAGCAGGAACGCAACACACACAGGCAAGATGTCGTGGTACCGCCGTATGGATATCTCTGTGCCCCGTCTCCTGCTGTTGGTAAGTCGCCACAGGCGCCCTGCATGTGCAGCTTAGCCCCTATTGTGTGCGTGTCATTTGGAGGACAGAGACAATGGGGCACAGAGACAATGGGGCACAGAGACAATGGGGCACAGAGACAATGGGGCACAGAGAGAATGGGGCACAGAGACAATTGGGCTACAGAGACAATGGGGCACAGAGACAATTGGGCTACAGAGAGGATGGGGCACAGAGACAATGGGGCACAGAGAGAATGGGGCACAGAGACAATTGGGGAACAGAGACAATGGGGCACAGAGAGGATGGGGCACAGAGACAATTGGGCAACAACAGAGACAATGGGGCAACAGAGATAATGGGTCAACAGAGACAATGGGGCACAGAGACAATTGGGCTACAGAGAGGATGGGGCACAGAGACAATTGGGCACAGAGAGAATGGGGCACAGAGACAATTGGGCTACAGAGACAATGGGGCACAGAGACAATTGGGCTACAGAGACAATGGGGCACAGAAACAATTGGGCTACAGAGAGGATGGGGCACAGAGACAATTGGGCAACAACAGAGACAATGGGGCAACAGAGAGAATGGGTCAACAGAGACAATGGGGCACAGAGACAATTGGGTTACAGAGAGGATGGGGCACAGAGACAATGGGGCACAGAGAGAATGGGGCACAGAGACAATTGGGGATCAGATACAATGGGGCACAGAGAGGATGGGGCACAGAGACAATTGGGCAACAACAGAGACAATGGGGCAACAGAGATAATGGGTCAACAGAGACAATGGGGCACAGAGACAATTGGGCACAGAGACAATGGGCACCGAGACATTTGGGCTACAGAGACAATGGAGCACAGAGACAATTGGGCTACAGAGAGGATGGGGCACAGAGACAATTGGGCAACAACAGAGACAATGGGGCAACAGAGAGAATGGGTCAACAGAGACAATGGGGCACAGAGACAATTGGGCTACAGAGAGGATGGGGCACAGAGACAATTGGGCACAGAGAGAATGGGGCACAGAGACAATTGGGCTACAGAGACAATGGGGCACAGAGACAATTGGGCTACAGAGACAATGGGGCACAGAGACAATTGGGCTACAGAGAGGATGGGGCACAGAGACAATTGGGCACAGAGAGAATGGGGCACAGAGACAATTGGGCTACAGAGACAATGGGGCACAGAGACAATTGGGCTACAGAGACAATGGGGCACAGAGACAATTGGGCTACAGAGAGGATGGGGCACAGAGACAATTGGGCAACAACAGAGACAATGGGCAACAGAGAGAATGGGTCAACAGAGACAATTGGGTAACAGAGACAATGGGGCACAGAAGATTTATTTTTTCCTAACAACCGTCAAAGCAATGTAGTTGAAAGAAATTTAAGTAAGCATCTTTGTCTTTTCCTTTCAGATTGAAGCCCGTCCTGAAATATGGGACCAGGGGTGTGATTCCTACAGCGATAGGATCTTGAAGGCACAGTCCTGGTACTCGATCTGTCGTCAACTATACCCTCTTTTTCCAGAGGCTGATCGAGACCTCCAATGTACCATAGGTAAATATATAGAATTATGTTAAAAAGTAGTGTCAAAGTCTTTTGATGTATGTTAAAAAATTTACGCCTTTTTTGGGGTGGGTGGTTTTTCATTGCAGAAAAAGACATAAAGAACAGATGGAAATCCGTTCGAGATGCTTTTCAAAAGTTCCTGTCAAAAAGTGAAAAAAGCGGCTCAGCCCCTGCATCAAAATGCAGAAATTGATAGGCGACAAAATGCCACAAATTTCTCGGGGTACCTTTCAAAAAGAAAGAAAAAAAAAGGTCCATGTTAGTTTTCAGACACAATACTTTGGTGGAACGTAATTTTTTTAATTCACACTCTTTTAATTCACACATTCTTTATATATTTTTATCTTACCTTCTCAAATCCTGGTATAATTGCATGAAGTGGCCCTTATGATCCCTCTCCATGATGAGGGGGTGGACCCACATTCGTGGGCTTTCCTCAACCTGTACATAATTTGTTAGAAAAAAAAGATCGTTATCAGTAACCATATATCAGCTCACACTCGGCAAGTGCACATAAACTAAAAGAAATGTTACGCTGGGTTCAGAGGCAAGGTTTTTACGCCGCAATATAGCGGCAAAGTGGCCCAACTTCGTCAATCACTAGCTTTCACGGACGATGTCTTGGCGTCTGACACAAGCTGCGAGGCGGCACGATTCACGCCTCATTCCAGGTGCACGCGCCCGATGAGCCGGTCATCAAGCAGCACTCTCACGCTTTGTGACAGGGCTGGTGATGGGGCTGGCCAGCTGACGCTTCATCACGCTCTGCATGGCTAGCGTCACAGTACCCACCCAGGCGTCTGATATGCAAGGGCCATTCACGCACGTCATACTGCACAACGTAGCCGTGTCTCTGTCCCTGGCTGTCCGCCGACGATGTGGTGACAGGAGTGGAGGGTGAGCTATCCCTCCCCTCCCCCACACATGTGACCTGAGGGGAGGTAGCGAATTGACCCCTGTGCATGTTAAGAGAGGGGCCAGATCCTATTCGCCAGGTTTCGGCGAGCTGGCCCAATAGGCTTACCGCCCTGCGTCTACATACACAGGGGCCAATCCGCTAACTCCCCTCAGGTTACATGTGTGGGTGAGGGGAGGGCTAGCTCACCCGCCGCTGCTGTCACCACAGCGGCGGCGGACAGCCAGGACAGCAGGGGCACCAATGGACACAGCGTCCATTCATCGTCACCCAAAACAGCGAACTGGCGTCCTGTGACGCCCGTCTAGTTGCGGCGCAACTAGAGGGGCACGTGCAACGCTATTGCGCCTACGCTGCCACAATATATTGTCGTCAGACCCCAGGATAAAGAAGATTAGGCTGCCATATGTATTCTGTGTAACAAGAAAATAATTTAGTACCTCATTTTCCTCCTCTTCATGCTCCAGAAGATGCTGCAAAATTATTAATAAAAACAGTTGTTTGGAGGCCCTCCGCATAGTGCGCAGTCTTGTCAGCGGCATGGCTGGTAGCTCGTAGTAAGCTTCGGAGGTAAACCTTGCTTCCAAAAGCTAGCAGATCATGTGACAGGAAATGTTTTTTTTTTTTTTTTCTTTTGGACATGACAACTTTTTTTACAAACTCTACATAAACAAAATCAGCAATACAAAACCGCTGGAAAAGCCGCCAGAAAAACCGACTGTAAACCGCTGTTCACCGCTGCAAAAAACGCTCTGAAACCGCTGGAACAACACTGCCAAGCCGCTGAAGACTGCAGGGATGTGTACTCTTGGCTCCTTGGAAAATCTCAGCGGTTTACTGACGGTCTGAACGTCAGTAAACCTGTATGTGTGAACTTACCCTAACTTACATATATTGCTGACATGAAGAAGCTTACTCAGACTATACATAAAGGATATACATATATATTTAGCTGTAATGAGGTAACACACAGTATGGTCTATTAGTTTCCATATATAGTATGTACACCTGTTATGGTACCTTTACACGCCGCTACCGAAAGGTAGAAACCGGCAGGTATCGGAGACAATTGTACCTTTTACCTTCAAAACACGGCAAAGTGGCGGCGTGTAATTCAGGCTGTACCTTCCTGTCTCTTTGGATACCTGTCTTTCAGCCGTGCTGAAAAACAAGCAGGTATAATCCCTATGGTAGCGGCGTGTAATCGGGGCACAGGTACGGTATTTGAGTTCCCTGGGGCGTGCCACAGCGTCATGTATACCACGCCCCATCAGCGATCATTGGTGGGGACTACTGTGTACCCATTGGCTGTCCCTGCTCAGGGCGACATATTTAACGAGCTGACCAGTCACAATACACATTTGCTATAGCGTCATGTATTAGCCAGCCTCCCAGCGCAGGCTGGCCAATCATGATGTTATTGCATTGTCCAATCACCGTACAAGCGTCGCGTAATATACAACTCTGTCACGCCTGTGTAGTTACGGCGCACAATATGTACGGCCATATTCCCTTGTTGTAGCGGCGTGTAAATCAGGGAAGGTGCTCCATAGAAGGTAACCTGCGGCACCCATCGGCACTTCCCGGGAACGAAAATACCTTCTGTGGAGCACCTTGTGGCGGCGTGTATTTGCGGCATCAGGTAGCGTTAGCAACCGTTGAAAACGCGCGCATGCACGTGCAGTGCCTACCAGTTGCTACCCGCGGTAGCAGCGTGTAAAGGTACCATTAGAGTTACAGTATATAGGAATCTATGGGAGGGGTGCTCTGAGCTCTCTCTCACTCTCTCCTCGTTGGACATCAGACGGACATGTAACAGATTCTTCCTGCCGGGCAGAAGCCATTTGCCCTTGGAAAGATGGCTACTTTAAGAAGCAACAGATCGTCTCCAGGAGGCACAGATGAAATAGACTATAATTACTTTCAAAGGACAATAACATTTTTTTTGTTATTATGAAATATAACATATGCAACCGCATCTATTTATTTTTGGAATGTTTCAAATTATATATTTTTATATATATATATATAATACTTTTCCGTCTTTTATCAATAATTACGCACATATGAAAGTATTTAACAGTGCTACATAGACATTTTGGAATCACCTTATGGCCAAACTAATCCAGCACAAGCTCTAGGTGCAAGGAACTCACCAGGTAGAAGCTGGGGGCAGCAAAGGTGCATCATGTAGATAGACCAGTTGCTCACATCCTTTAAATAGAGGGGAGCAGCTGCTTACATAATTGCACACTAATGAAGCTGCCTAGGGAATCAGTCATTCAGATAAGTGATGAAAAATAAAGATAGAGGGGCGCACTTTGAAAAGGACCCGGTGTTCTAGTGGGAGATACTTTAAAAGGTAAGGGGGTTTCCTCTCATCTGCTCCGGTTGTGCAACCCTGCACAACACCGGTGATTGAGTGGCTCTGGAGGACCGTGGATCACTGCAGGGACTGCTCCAAGGCGTCCTCCTTCCTGGTGCAGTCACGAATGAGGACCCGGTCACCTAACATCCGCGTCACCGGAACTTCGTCATGCAAGGTCCTGAAGGGTTGTTGGAAGCTCACAGGCAGCTCCAATCAGTATTAAGCAGCTCCGGCCACAATCCCAGAAATGGGAATAATGAAATTGAAACACAAGAGCTCAGTGGTCATATGAGGAGCGCTAAATAGCAAGGAACATTAACCTGGAAATTGTCTTACAAACCTGTATATTAGTAGTATTATGATATTCCACTACGCGTTTCGACAACGGCCTGTTGTCTTCCTCAGGTGTGGTTTCCTCCCCATTTGAGGAAGACAACAGGCCGTTGTCGAAACGCGTAGTGGAATATAAATAATAATACTAATAAACAAATCTGTAAGAAAATTTCCAGGTTAAAGTTCCTTGCTATTTAGCGCTTCTGATGTGACCTCTGAGCTCTTGTGTTTCAATTTCATTATTCCCATACAGATACCCGGAAGAAGCGAGTAGCAAAACAGCTGTAGGGGAGGAGGAACCACAGACATTGACAGAAAAAACAATCAGGTATGAGCCTTGTCCACAGGGGAAATTATTAGTCAGCATATTGCATGTGAATTACATCAGAGGAGGATTAAGGAGGTGTGTAGCCATAATATAGTCTCTGGGTTGAATGTCAGATTAACTCCCAGGATATTGTGGTTAAAATGAACAATTTGGTTTAGTTTGTATTATTAGTGGATATACTGACATACCCCTGATAGTGTTAATAGGTACACTTATATACGTTTAATGCTTATGAGGATTGTGCATTTTGATGTAAGAGGACAATGGATGTAATACTATGAAATAATGAATGCATCTGGTCAGTTTCTGATGTGTTTCCCCGGAGTGAATGCTCTAATGTTTTTTAATGTTTTTTATTGTGATTTAATAAAGGATAATTAAATTAATTATCTGGATTGAGAATCTTTCCTAAGATTGAGAATAAAAGCACCAGATCCTGTTTTATGTAAACCTGTTTATTAGTAGTATTATGATATTCCACTACGCATTTCGACAAAGGCCTGCTGTATTCCTCAGGTGGGGTTTCCTCCCACTTGAGGAAGACAACAGGCCGTTGTCAAAACGCGTAGTGGAATATCATAATAATACTAATAAACAAATCTGTAAGAAAATTTCCAGTTAATGTTCCTTGCTATTTAGCGCTTCTCATATGACCTCTGAGCTCTTGTGTTTCAATTTCATTATTCCCATACAGATAAGTGAGGTATACACAGTGTCTGAACAGCCGCCTACTAATGGCATCAGGTGTGGCAGGCTAGTTAACACTGCATGACAATCTGAACTGTGGCCTATTACTTATGCCGAGTATGGCAGGCAGGTTAACACTATACGGGTGTTCCCCACATTACAGACTCAACCACTTTAGCAACCAAACCCAGAAAGCTCCAATATACCATGAAAAATGATAAAAGATTGTGGAGAACTGAAAAAAATGTGACGTATATTTTGGTATTTTGGCCAAAACACAGAAGCCTGCAAGTATATTTGTTAGATAGGCTTTATATTAAGACATAGGTTTTAACAGAGGTTACAAAGTGGAGAATGTTAAGTAGGATCATTGAGGGATAAAAGTTTAGGATGCCATTTATATGAGGTTATATAAAATATAGGAATGTTATGTAAATAGACTTTGATAGTGATATAAACAGTGAATGTTTGTTCCAGCTCACTGGGAGATTGGTACTACTAAGGAGATTGAGAGACTTACTGTAAAGAGTAGTTAAGGAAAGGTACTATGTAAGACAAGGATCTGAAGAGCTGCTGTGCGGCTTCCATTGCCACTGCGTGGAGAAATCGCTACCATCTGAGCTTTTATCTGATGTGCGGTTTAGCAATCAGAATTCCTTCCTACTGAGGATACTAATGCGGTATTACGCCAAGACATGAAGGAATGGGCCTCATTGAAATGGCAGACCGGTGCGTGAGCATGTTGGGGAAGAAGGTAGATTGTGTAAGAGGTGTAAAGTGCCAGAAGAGTCAGATAAAGAAGTGCCTTATGTTGAAAGTGGTATTGTAATGAAACAGAAATGTATAATAAAATCAACTGTTTTAAGAACTCCTGGGTGTCTCTTGAGTATTTGGCAACCCCTTCAGTCAAGGATTAGAAGATGGATGCAGACTGAGAAGTACAAGTGTGTGCCCTGTACGCCACACAGATTTCCATACACAATCACGGACCCATTGGTAAAGTGAGGTGCCGGAGCCACAGGGCACCTGGCTTCATGCGTGTTCTAGGAGGATTGTTAAGTATGCAGTCACATAGAGTCAAGGCCGCCACAGGGGATAACTGCTCTGATTCCGGTCAGGGGTCCACTGAAGCAGAGGGGTCTGGTAAGTCAACAAGCGGGGGTGGGGCAATGGACATGCAGGAGGCAGGTCCATGGACTTCAGGGGCGGGCCATTTCCTCAAAACAGGGCCCCATTTAGACCAATCAGGATCTAGAGGTGCAGATCCCGGGCCCTCCCACCAACTTCATCATATCCCTCATGCCTCCTTTAGCCAATCATGTGACGCCTGATGCCTCCCCTCCATGTGACATCATCACAGATCCTATGGTGGTGAGCATGACATACACTCCCTGACAGACGTTATGTCGCTTATCTATGTTATGTAAATAAAAGCTTATAACCTGACATTAAATTCATCCATTGGTTGTATAAACTACTCTTTAGAAAGCTGAAACCTTCTGAAATGTGGTTTTGGTTAAGAAAATAAATTGGCATCAATGCTGAAATATTGATCATTTAATGAACACAGAATGGTCAGATTTTGGCAAGACAAAAGTTTTGTCGCCCACAGACAGTAAAGTTTTTGTTTACATAATATGTATAAGCGACATAACCTTTCTCAGGGAGTGCATGTGTGTCTTTGTGTCTAGTTTCTGACAGAGTATTTACTATTAGGCACTTGAGGGCACATGCCTAGGGTGCCAGGTTGCGGGGGGGCGCCAGGCTTGAGTTTAATAAAGAAAAAAAAAATTTTTACACCCAAACTCCCCTCCCCAGATTCTCTATGTTATCCGAGTGTTTGCGGGGTTGGGGGTGTCGGCGAGGGTGGCAATGTCCCGGTATTCACTGGACACCGGACACTAGAATCACTCACCCTCCATGCAGCATCTGGCCCTTCCGGGTTCAGTGGAGCAGAGCAGCTCTTGACCTGAGGCTGAGTGAGCTTAACTCATCAGCTGCCAGCATTTGTGCAGAGGAGGACAGAGAGCAATGAAGCATGCATCAGCTAAATGCTGGAGCCTGGGGGGGGAAGAACTGTGACACAGGGGCCACATTGGGGGTGGAGGGAAAAATTGTGACACAGGGGGCCACATTGGGGGGAAACTGACACAGGGGCCACATTAGGAGGAGTTGGGGAAAACTGTGACACAGGGGGCCACATTATGAGGGGAACTGACACAGGGGGCCACATTGGGGGTGTGGGGGGGGGAAACTGTGACACAGTGGGCCTCATTAGAGGGGAAACTGTGACACAGGGGGCCACATTTGGAGGAAGAATTGTGACACAGGTGGCCATATGGGGGGGAAAACTGTGGCACAGGGGGCCACATTGGGGAGGAAAGAACGGTGAAATGGACCACATTGGGGTGGAGAACTGTGAAACAGGGGGCCAAATGGGGAGAACACTGTGAAATGGGAGCTGCATGGGACGTAGAACACTGTGAAATGGGGGGCCACATGGGGCAGAGCAGTGTGAAACGGGGGAGAGCACGGTGAAGCAGGGGGCCACATGGGAGGGAGAGTACTGCATAGAGTTACTGCAGCATTATTAATTTACACCAGACAACTACTTTAAGGATTTAAATTCGAGACTTAAGTCTTGGTGTAGAGCAGAAATGATTTGGGTCCCCAGAAGACAGGACTGACTTTTCATTTTATGGCATAGTGTGTATATGTCGAGCCCACTGGGACGGGGGTACTCGGTACCGGACCGGGTCTTTACTGGGGAAGTCACGGGTGGTCCTGGTCCGGACCGTGTCCCGGGCCCTGGCAAATAAAGGGGAATATTTACATGGGATTTTCAGTCGTGACGCCACCCACTTGATGCGGCCAGTGATGGGGGCCGCCGCTGCTGCAGAACCTCCGGGGATGATGTAATGGCAGCTTAGGTGGTATAGTTCCAGTGGGTAGAACTGTGTTCCCCAGGGCAGTAAGGGTTAAGTCTATTGTGGAGTATGTAGCACACTTACTGTGCAGACGCTGCAGGGATCTCTCCTCCTGGCTGGTGCTGACAGGCTGTATCCTGTATGGAGGAATAGCTTTCACGCGGAGACACAAGGGAAGCAGTTCCAGGGTTTTCCAAAGCTTTACTCTCAGCTCTTCAAGTTACTTTACAGCAAAGTTACAGTTCTTACACAGTTCAAGTTCAGTTCTTAGTACACGGGCACATTCTCCCTCTCTGGGTTCCCTTTGCTCCCTGCAGCCAGGCCTCTCTCTCTCGGTGACCCCTCACACAATCTGCAGTGTCCTTTCCGGGCTATAACGGTCTCCGTCTCCACGGGTGTGTGTGAAATGCTGGACAGTATGGCGGTGACTCGGGCTTCTGTGAGTCCTAAGTTTGTCACTGAGCTGCCTGTCCTTTGGGTAGGGATCTCAATCTGAAACTCAGACCCTCTCGTCGTGTTGCTTGGGGATGCCGGGTAAACTACGGTCCCCTCTAGAGCCGACACTCTACTTTAGCCCAGCCTCCAGCAGTCCTCCAGCACTAGGCTCTACCAGGCTCCTTTCCTTCTGTTCCTCTCGGTATATAGGAGGGCTACTCCGCCTGCAGTCAGTTGCTTTAGCTGCGTTCCTAGGGCCCGGGTTACACCGTCCCTCTCTGCTCTCCCACACTTCTGGGGATCCGGCTCTGGATAGGCTTTCTCTCCCCTCTGGCTCATACTGGCTCAGTACAGATTCTGCGTTCCTTCTGCCCTCCCTCTGCCAGAACGTGTGGCTTCCTGTTTGCTCAGCTTCAGCTCAACCTGCTGCTGTTCTCTGGCCTTTGCATCTCAGCTTCTCTGCTGCTCTTGGTCTTTGCTGTTCAGCTCACTACGGCCTACTGAACACCTTCACTCCTCCCCCTTCCTATATACTGTCAAGTCAACTGACTTCTGGTGTGCCCAACCCACTCCACTGAATCCACCACCCCTCAATCTCATAGAGTTTCTAATCTCAGGGCTGGATGTTACCTCCTCTTACACGTGGGTATATGGGCTGTGAGGGTGTTGGTGTGCAACAAGTGTCCTCCCTGCCTGGCTGCAGTTCCCTTTTGTGGCCTCCTGGACGCAGGGGCGCCACATATACTTCAGATAAATTGCACTTAAATTGAAGAAGGTCTGCTATGTAATGATGAGTAAACTTTCCAGAGCAAGGTTCGCCAATTTCAAATACAGCATGAGCCTGACCGATTTGGATTTGGATTGGGAACCCGAACACTTTGCTAAAAAGACAGCAAAGAGAGTTGTGTTTAGCCTTTGCTCTTTTGAAAAAAGCATTAGTGCATTTTCACTAATGCTTTTATTTTACATTATTAAAAAGCAGTTTAATCATCACACTTACCAAGAACCATGCGCCTGTAACACATCTGGGTCCCGCTCACCTCTGTGACAGTGTCACAACATTTGTTATTGATTGCAGTCAGACTGCGCCCCGCTACCCATGCTTTGTGCCGGTGTTTGTGATTGGTTACCAATATGGCAACCAAACTGTTCAAACTAGGGTAAAAATAAATAAGTACTTAAAAGAAAAAGGCCTAGGGGTCCACTGCAATTTTGATACGGGCCAAGATAAAGCACACAGCTGGTGGTTGGTATTCTCACACCGTGGAGACACATAGTTATTGCACCCCCCAGGTATGAATAGCAACCCGCAGTCACGCCAGATTTTGCACATTCATCAAATCCAGGAGCTTTAACCAGCTCTTCCAGATGCCCAGGTGCGGTGGCAATAGGCGTAATAGAAGAGGTGATGACAGCTGTGATTTGTTAAAATCACAGTGGCCATCAAGCCCTAGGTTAGTGATGGGTAGGTGCCTATGAAACCCCCCAATCACTAACCTGTAAGTCAAAATAAATAAACATAAACACAGAAACAATCCTTTATTTCAAATAATAAACAGACACATACTCCTTCTTTTACCAACTTATTAACCCCAAACATGTCCCCGACGGTAATCTACGATAACATCCCTCAAGGTTTCTCAGCACTGCAACACCAGAGCTGACACTGATGATGGAGCCAGCTATCAGCGCAAACTCCTACACACAATGACTGCACTGAATGCTGCGGCTGTTAAAACAGTGACATGAATTAGGTCACGCCTAGGATGCTGTGTCCTTAGGTGACCTCACTTCACTATACAAAAACTACTAGAAAAAGCAGCATCAAAAGACTTACCAACAATGCCATAGACAAAAACCAATACTGCACTTGCAGGACGCAGTCAAGTCCACTTGTGTAGCAAGCCCAGGTGCAGGCTAATAAATCACCTCAACCAAGGTATGGGAGGCGACTTGCCATGCACACTAAGGGCCTTATCTCACTTCTACAGCTATCAGTCCAGTCATTCTATGCTGGAGCTCGCACTGATAGGTTAGTTCACCTATCAGCACGACCTCCGATGCAGCAGAGCTGATAAGCTTTGAGGAACATCGTTGTGAATTTACCATTGTTATGGTAGGTAAATGGGTAAAAGAGGACGTCTGTATGTTTTATTTCAAATAAAGGATTTTTCTCTGTGTGTGTCTTTAATTATTTACCCACCGGATAGGTAATATAGGTAATGTGGGGCTCTCAAAGTGGCCTGAACATCACCAATCCAGAGCTTGATGGCAGCTGTCAATAATCAGCTGTCAATAACCCCTTCTATTAAGCTACCGTATATACTCGTGTATAAGCCGACCCGTGTATAAGCCGACCCCCCTACTTTTGCCCCCAAAACCTGGGAAAATCTATTGACTCGCGTATAAGCCGAGGGTGGACTCCAGCACAGGTATACAACCCCCAGCAGTGAGGTATACAGCAGCCTCCCCAGTGGTAGTATACAGCAGCCTCCCCAGTGGTAGTATACAGCAGCAGCCCCAGTGGTAGTATACAACAGCCCCAGAGGTATATGCAGCCCCAGAGGTATATGCAGCCCCAGAGGTGTATACAGCAGCCCCAATATACAGCAGCCCCAGTGGTATTGCAGCCCCAGTGGTATTGCAGCCCCTATATACATCAGCCCCAGTGGTATTGCAGCCCCTATATACAGCAGCCCCAGTGGTATTGCAGCCCCAGTGGTGTATACAGCAGCCCCTATATACAGCAGCCCCAGTGGTATTGCAGCCCCTATATACAGCAGCCCCAGTGGTATTGCAGCCCCAGTGGTATTGCAGCCCCTATATACAGCAGCCCCAGTGGTATTGCAGCCCCTATATACAGCAGCCCCAGTGGTATTGCAGCCCCAGTGGTGTATACAGCAGCCCCTATATACAGCAGCCCCAGTGGTATTGCAGCCCCTATATACAGCAGCCCCAGTGGTATTGCAGCCCCAGTGGTATTGCAGCCCCTATATACAGCAGCCCCAGTGGTATTGCAGCCCCAGTAATGCAGGGCCCCTATATACAGCAACCCCAGTGGTATTGCAGCCCCTATATACAGCAGCCCCAGTGGTATTGCAGCCCCAGTGGTATTGTAGCCCCTATATACAGCAGCCCCAGTGGTATTGCAGCCCCAGTGGTGTATACAGCAGCCCCTATATACAGCAGCCCCAGTGGTATTGCAGCCCCAGTAATGCAGGGCCCCTATATACAGCAGTCCCAGTGGTAGTATACAGGCAGCCTCAGTAATGCAGGGCCCCCCCCCTCATGCTCCGGTCTCCTGTAAAGCAAGTTATACTTATCAGTGCCCGCTGCCGTCCGCGCCCGCCGCTGCCGACATCCCGATCCTCCGTCTTCATGCATCTTCTTCCTGTTTCCTGTGCGCGTCGCCGGTAATGACGTCACTGCCTGCGACGCGCACAGAGCAGGAAGAAGATGAATGAAGATGGAGGATCGCATGTCGGCAGCGGCGGGCGCGGACGGCAGCGGGCACTGATAAGTATAACTTGCTTTACAGGTGACCGGAGCATGAGGGGGGGGGCCCTGCATTACTGGGGATGCGGGGGCTGCTGTATACCGCTGTATACAGCAGCCCCCGCACTGACTCGCGTATAAGCCGAGGGGGGTACTTTTCAGCCCAATTTTTGGGCTGAAAAACTCGGCTTATACGCGAGTATATACAGTATTTGCCAATGCACCAGGACAGTGGGAAGAGCCAGAGTAAACTGCCTAGATTGTCACATCTATTGGAGGTGCCAGTTCTAGCATGGCAAATTTTAGGCTGAGGAAGCCAATAAACATGTCCTTTCCCACCCTGAGAATACCAGATCCCTAGCTGTCAGCTTTACATTAGCTGGTTTTCCAAAATTTGGGGACTCTAAGCTATTTTTTTTCAAATTAATTAATTTATAAATAAATATTATGAAAAAATAGTGTGGAATGACCTCTGTTTTGGATTACCAGCAAAGGTAAAGCAACCAGTTGTGGTCTGCAGGCTGCAGCTGTCTGCTTTACCGTAGCTGGCGATCAGAAAGATCAGAAATAGTGGGAACTCCATGTCATTTTTTTATTAAGTATTAATTTTTAGCTAAATACTAGGCTAAAACACCCCACCACATGCCATTTTTTCAAATGATTTATTTATAAATTAATTAATTTGAAAAAAATTACATCACCATGGCACACACTCACTGTCTCTCTCACGGGCTTGCGGGTATCACTCACGAGGCAATGTCACTGAAGTTATCTCAGGTCACACAGAGGGATTTCCCACTGTGAGATACCCACAGTGTGACCTGATGTAACTTCAGTGAAGTCTTGGCTAGTCACACTGCAGGAGCTATGCAATGGCTGCTCTTCCAGCATATGAAGAATATCTGCACTGGACGTGTCCCTCATATGCTGGAACACAGACTTCGTGGGACCTCGATGGACTGCACCGGACCTTCCTGGGTTTAGGAAATAAAAGGGTTAATGAGAGATTGTCTCATGTCTATATTTATTTACTAATTCTCTCACTTATGTCTTGCAGGTTCGATTTTATGGACTAGTTCGGATTCTATGGATTATGTCGGAAACATGAAACTACTTCAGGAATTTTTTGTTGTTTTTTTGTTGTTTTTTTGCTTTTTTTCCATGATACCGTACTTTGTTGGTGGGTTGGTAGCATTAAAAATAATTCTATTTTAATTTTTACAACAAATTGGTGAAAGAGGATTGTTGAGGGAGTTTATTAATAAAAATGTATTTGTGTGGTTATTTGTGTCCTTACTGAATTGGTTCACGATATCTAGATGTGGGACAGCTCACCAACAATGTCAAAATGATGTCCTATCGACCGCGTGCCCATGAGATCGCTAGTGATATCGTTACAACATTGAAGAGTGTAACGGTACCTTTACCCCATCATTCTTTGTCAGCCTGTGTGAGGAGCTGATGCACAAGTGCTGGATGACATTACTATAGTTGAGCGTGGTCATTTAAAGGTCTGAAATTTGCTCCTGTAAATAGAACCTAAAAGTTTGTGTGTGATGGTGCAATAGGTTAGCAGTTGGGGCCCCACTTTTAACTTTGCGAAGGACCCCACTTTATACAAAAACAAATGAGCCATGCACACAGTGAACACGTCTGTAGGATAGTGTTCACACTACCAAAAGACTGAATCACAGAATCACAAAAAGCAGTCAAACAACTGTGTAAAAATACTCTGTTGTAAAAAGAACAGTAAAAAGCAAGTGTTGATGAAAAAGTAGTAAAATACAGGGTATTTGGTTGATACGTTTTTTGCAAAAAATGTGCACTAAGCTGCTCTACCGCTTCAAGGCAACCCGTATGAGAGCAGTCCCTATCTGATGTATTTAAAACCTGACCATGTGTATTGGTACCTAAAATGAGCAGGATGCAGACAGGTCCAATGTCTGACTGCTCTGATGTGAGTTACCTTGAAGCGGTAGAGCAGCTTAGTATACATTTTTTGCAAAAAACGTATCAACTAAATACCCTGTATTTTACTACTTTTTCATCAGCACTTGCTTTTTACAGTTTTTTTTACAACAGAGCATTTTTACACGGTTGTTTGACTGCTTTTTGTGATTCTGTGATTCAGTCTTTTGGTGGTGTGAACATTGTCCTACAGACGTGTTCACTGTGTGCATGGCTCATTTGTTTTTGTCTAAATTGTTTCTTGTTTCTGCAAGATTGGGGAGTCTCCCCCCCCCCCCTTGAGCCTTGCACATAAAAAGCTGTCATCTGCATTCAGTCCAAGTCAGACATTAGACCTGTCTGGATCCTGCTCATTTAGGTACCAATACACATGGTCAGGTTTTAAATACATTAGATAGCGACTGCTCTGATGCGGGTTACCTTGAAGCGGTAGAGCAGCTTAGTATACATTTTTTGCAAAAAACGTATCAATTAAATGCTCTGTATTTTACTACTTTTTCAGCAGCACTTGCTTTTTACTGTTTTTTTTACAACAGAGTATTTTTAAAAGGTTGTTTCACTGCTTTTTGTGATTATGTGAAAGGACCCCACTTTGTCTAATGCCGGACTTGGCAACAGTATAAACTCCTTAAAAAACATCTTTATGTTTCAAAAAATGAATGCAAGCTTTGCAAGATACTAGATAACTGGTATTTGTGAATGGAATTATTATGTTATGCCTTGGTGAAAAAATACTTTTAGGTTATGTTTCTTTCATGCACTCCACTATATTAACAGTGTAAGCTCCATATTGCTATAAATCTGAAATTATGTAATGTATTCTTGTGAACGTTTATGAATATAATCTTTCAATTACTGCAATAAATTTTACAATTTAGTTTGCCCTTGATATGTAAGGAACTTTGCTGCCCACTTCCATAGAGATTGTTATTACAGGTTACATAAAGCTGACTTGGCAAAAATGGATTTATGTCAGTTTAACATATTCATTTATCACTTTCATGAATAAATTATGAAGCTCAAGTCTGCTAAAATGTTGTTTTGGATTGCATTTTAATGACATTATTTAAAAAACTATTTTTTTTTCCATTTTTTCATTCTGTGGGAATAGGCAGCTCGCAACAGAAAAATGTAATCAGCATGAAGTGATGAGGCTTATGTTGTCAAGAGCGAGTTGGAGTTGGATCATAGCTTTCCTCTCCATGCCCTACATTAGTAGTGGATGAGATGGATAAGAATATGATAGCAGATAGGTATTTTTTTTATTTTTTTTATAGGAAGCATAAATAAGACTTAACAGATACAGTTATAATCATTTTTAAAATAAAATTAGCAAAACTGAAGGAAAAGCTGAATTGAGGATTTATTGAGCTCTGTTCACATTGGCATTGGACGATGCATTTTTAAACCTCCATTGCAGATTCCATCAGATTTGCATGCAGCACTCTTGTTCATGTCAAAGCAAATGAAATGACATCAGGAGCTGAGCTCTTTTCACATAGTTAGCATCTGCTCCTGTATGTCTCTAAAAGAGCCGATTTCCAGTCACAGCTAATAACCACATAAACCCCACGGTCTTTGACAACAGCATTTAAATAACATCACAGCCTGTGTGATTGCCCATAGACTCTGATCTGCTCTTTGTGACACAATTGCAAACTGCTGTAGCGGCCAGGGGACTGCTGAAGGTCCCAATCTCTGCCATCTTGGGCCTCCACTGAAGCCCAGGTATAGGCTGAGCCTCAAAGAAGATTAAGATTTACACTATATACTAATGTATGGTAGTATATAGTATAAGGATCCAGACGATCACATGTTCAAAATCCAAAAAACAATGTCAGAATTGCATATTTCTCACTTTTTTCACCCTGCGTGGAATTTTTTTTCCCGTCATCCAGTACATGATGTAATAAAATGACTAGCCTTAATAAGGTAAAAATGTTTGAACCATGTTAGCCAGTAGCTAGAAAAATATTAGAATCTGAGAGTCCTCAGTGGTTGATACCTTTTAATGGATAACTTAAAAGATTGTAAGAAAAAGCAAAGCAAGCTTTCGAGATTCTATGGCCTCTTCATCAGGCTAGTAATGACACAACTTCTGAACACATACAAATCTACAAATAGAGGGTTGGATAATGCAGTAAATATGACAGGTGATGTGAAGCAGTGGTCAGCGTGTGAAGGGGGGAAAGCTGCTCTTTTCCCCCTACCAACACTGACCACTGCTTCACCTCACTTGTCTTATTTACTACATTATAAAACCCTCCTTTTGTATATATGTTTGTGTTCAGAAGTTAGGTCATTATTAAGCCTGATGAAGGGGCCATAGTTCTCAAAAGCTTGTGATTATTTACCATCTTTTCAGTTAGCCATTAAAAGGTATCAACCACTGAGGACTCTCAGATTCTAATATTTTTCTTACATTATTCAAAAATACAATTTGTCCATAAAAAAAAAGGCCTTATACGACTCTGTTTTTGGCAAAATAAAAAAGTTATAGATTTTGTTAGAAAAGAATAAAAAAACAAAAGAGCAAAAAACAAGAATTGCCCCTCATTGAAGACCTAAAATAGTTAACAATCAATTCATATATAAGTGATTCATCTTCCTCTTTTTAATTGCTCTTTCTAACATTGTAGAGCAAATTGGAAAATTGAAGTTTTACATGTTTTTTTATGTTATTTTTTTTTATATATGCTCTTCTACGATGAGTCAATACTAGACCTGAACTAGAATGACTAAATGAAGCCACACTTTCTATTAGCTAGAACTGTTCACTGTACACAAATAGTTTTTACTGACCGATGTGAGGAGTACATAATGCCTAAATGAGTGTGACCACATTTCAAGTGTTCGCTCTACAAGGAAGTAATAAGAAGGAAGGACAATAATATTCAGTACATTAAAGAGGGAAATAAACTATGAGGAATGAAGAATGCTAATGCTGCATAAAACCATCAGGGGAGAATCCCTCGAGGTCCGGTGAAGAGCTTCTAACATAGCTACAAAAGCACTCAACTCTAAAGTCATCTCCGAGTTTGTGTTTGAAATTATGAAGAACTCTAATTCAATTCAATCGTATTCCCCATGCGTACAAAGGACTTATTAACCTGCCACAAAGGTTTATTGTTTCTGACTCCTGTAGTAAAAACCTTGATCAAATATTCAGACCTTATGTAACCATGTTGTCTTTGTATATGAAACATATGATAACACTGCCATAAAATGAAAATTATAGACAGTGCACTGGCAATGGTTAAGGTAGTCCAGAATAAATAGGAGCGATTATTTATAAAACATTTTGATATTTAAGACAATGGGACTTAAATGAAAGATCACACTGTTCCCTTTATATCAGCTTTGCCAGGTTCATTATTAAACCTGTCACGCCACAGACACTTTATGCTACACTAAAGACAAAAATGCTGAAGTTGCAGGTAAGACTCTTCATAACTAATGTTTTATAGTTTTCTAGAGAATAAAATGGACTTACACATATGTAATGAATTCCAGTGTTTGTCACCCACACACACAGATATTTGTGCAGATATTGTTTGCAGATCTCTGGTTGCAGTGAAATCATGGACACATTGCTCCATTTGTACACAGCCACAAAATAGTACAATGTGTCCATGATTTCACTGTAACCAGAGATCTGCGAACAATATCTGCACAGATATCTGTGTGTGTGACGTGGCCCTTAACCGAAGTTATGTTTTCCATATAACGTCATTCATGAAATGTTAAGGTCTGTTCATACGATGTGTATTTTGTAGCGTATTTTGTTCTTATCTGCTGCTCATAAGCAGCAGATCCGCCTTAAATATAGAGAAGCCATTTTTTCCAGCCAAATCTATGGGATTTATGATGTCCTGCCTGCATTGCCCATTTTTTTCCACTGCAGATACACTGCGTATTTGATCTGTAGCATTTCAATTCTTGCTGCGATTGTACTGCGTTTTTCACCCATAGACCTTCATGTTAACTCATAATACATGGCAGATACACAGCAGTGTTTGCATGATGCGTATGTGTTGCTTTTTATGTGCTTAAGGCTACCTTCACATTTGCGTTCCCCTCCGCAGCGTTCTGCGGAGGGGATCTGCAATGTGACCGCAGCACCGCAAGCCCCTATCTTTATAATGGGAGCGCACGGTGCTGTGTATGACCGTGCACACCCATTCACTGCCATATGTGATCTGTGCGCAGACGGATGCCTGCCCACAAATCACCCAGTCTCATCCGCACCACAAACGCGACATGTTGCATTTCTGGTGCGGACGAGACTGGGTGATGTGTGCGCAGGCATCCGCCTGCGCACAGATCACATGTGGCAGTGAATGGGTGCGCACGGTCATGTGCAGTCAACGCAGCACCGTGCGCTCCCATTATAAAGATAGGGGCTTGCGGTGCTGCGGTCACAATGCGGATTCTCTCTGCAGCGTTCTGCAGAGGGGATCCGCAATGTGAAGGTAGCCTAATTTGCATTAAAATCTGTAGAAAGTGATAGCGTTGAAAGAGGGGAGCAAGATTTCACATCTTTTTTTTTTGCCACATTATGCAAGCTTTATTGAAACAGTCACAAAGCAGCATAAAATCCACATAAAAATGCTTAAAAAATCCACCATGCGGACAGGGATAATTTTGGTGCATTTTTCTGTCAGTAGGTGCGGATTTTGCATATGGGCCATTCCATGTCAAGTGAACCAATGATTATTACCTCTATATTTTTAATTCTTTTGAGACTTTGTTATTTGATAATAGCATGTCAGACAATGCAAAATGTGAAGAGAAAATTTAAAAAAAAAAATTTTTTTTTAAATGATTTTCAAAGTTCGAAAAAAGTGCGAATTTTGGTGTTGCCTGACTTTACATTTCTCCTCATAACTCAGGCTAGAAATAAGATAGAGAGACAAAATAAACTCCGTTCTACTCAGAATTGTACAGGCTTTCACCAGATATGTCACAAGAGGATCTTTGTTAATATTTTACCCATGCGATTGCAAACGCAAAATTTTAAAATGCATTTACAAAAATCGGCATCATTTAAATATTTCAAAAACTGCCCATATGTCTGCTGTGCTCTTAGCCACATCTGCACCAAATTTCAAGTTGGGATCGAGATGGGATCATATTTTAAAATATTTTACTAATAATAGCGTCAATGGGTCATTCCATATCAAGTGATCTAAATATGAATATTTTTTTACCTGACGTCTTTAGATTTTTTTAATTTTTTTTCTATTTGAAGTACTACTTTAGTTAATTACAAATTAAAAGTTTAGAATTTTTTTCTCAATCAGTTAAATTTTTACAGATATTTAAAGTTTTTAAAAGTGTGAATTTTGGCCTGGTACGGCTTTACATTTTTTTATCTCGGGCTAGAAATAAGATAATGAAGCGGGAGAGGCATCATTTTACTCAGAAGGTAACAGCTTTCATTTGATATGTCACAAGACAATTCTTTTTATATTTTGTTTGGGAAAAATCAAATTCAAAATTTTGATGCGCAATTGTGAAACAAATGTTAGTTTGAAAATTGTGAAAAAATGCCTGTGTGTTACTTGTGTTCTTGTTTATATTTGTGCAGAGATTCAACTTGGGACCTGTCAAATTTATATATTTTTTATTTTGTGGTTGTATGAGTTATTACAACTTATTGAATTTTTATTCAATAAGTTGTAATAACTCATACAACCATAAAATAAAAAATATATAAATTTGACAGGTCCCAAGTTGAATCTCTGCACAAATATACATTTACATGCAACAAAAAAGAAACACAAAAAACAAATCTCGTAAGTGCCAGGATAAATACATCTTAATCATCAGAACACAACGCTCAGCATTTTCAACCTGAATGCATTGACACAAACCAAAAGAAAAAAGGTGATCATATCCTCAAGTGTGATTAAACAACATTAAAAGAACTAAAAATGTTAACCCCTATTTATACATGTAAATTTGTTTTCTATTATATCACTAAACATGTCATTTATTAGGTGTTTAATAAGAATAGTACAGTAGTTAAATCATTATTCTATAAAACATGAACTAATCAAACAATTAATAGTACGTTTTTAAAGTGGCCTTTTATCATCAATTTATCCCTTCTAGTGGGTGAAATGTAATCTTGTCCATAAGCGCTTACTAGCAATCGCCATTTCCTTTTGTGTCACAGTATGTACGGCCAGTCACTGTGTTTGGCTTCACCTGAGTTATTATCTGACTTTTGTGCACTTTTAAAATGTCTGGCTTTCTTGCATACACAAATGATGGCGCTGGACCAGAAGGATGCAATAAAGTCAATTCTAATTCTTAATTTTCATAGTCTTTGGAGAGTACACTAGCCAGCCACCAGCGCCAACCATATTCACAGGTCACATAGCCAGTTATGTCATCCATTGCCAATCTTGTGCCGCCTTCTACCCCTTCATGGACTTCACTGTTTTACTGAATGAAAAATGCTTGTTTTTATTTCACTACAATGAATGAAAGTGTGGTATTGCTGAGTCCCTTTGATGGGTTCTGCTTCCTGTAACCGATGTTTTAACAAACTCTCCTCCTCTTCGTAGTCCTGGTTTGTACAATATTCAATAAAATATTGTTCATTCTCAGGTTGAGCCCTAACAAAGCTTTCTCCTATATGTCCTCTCCTGCTTCTAAGCTGTAACATATCAAAATAATACAGTAATGTCTAAAAATCATGGATTATTTAGTGAATATAGACCCCACACTTTTAGACCACACGCTGAACACATCTGAATTCAAGATTTTCGAATTGACACTATAATAGTTAAATATTTTAAAATATGATCCCATCGCGATCCCAACTTGAAATTTGGTACAGATGAGGCTAAGAGCATAGCAGACACATGGGGGTCATTCCATGTCAAGTGATCCCAAAATTAATATTTTTTTTCCCTGACGTCCTCAGATTTTTTTTAATTTTTTTTCTATATGAAGAACAACTTTAGTTAATTACAAAAAAAAGTTTTGAATTTTTTTTCTTTATCAGTTAATTTTTTACAGATTTTTAAAGTTTTAAAAAAGTGCGAATTTTGGCCTGGTATGGCTTTACATTTTCTATCATATCTCGGGCTAGAAATAAGATAGAGAAACAAAATAAACACCAATCTACTCAGAACTGTGCAGGCTTTCACAAGATATGTCACAAGAGGATGTTTGTTAATATTTTACCCATGTGATCGCAAGCGCAAAACTTTAAAAACGCATTTCCGAAAAATCAGCGCGCTTTAAATATTTCAAAAACTGCCCATGTGTCTGCTATGCTCTTAGCCACATCTGTACCAAATTTCAAGTTGGGATCGCGATGGGATCATATTTTAAAATATTTTAATATTAATAGCGTCAATGGGTCATTCTATATCAAGTGATCTAAATATGAATATTTTTTTTTACCTGACGGCTTTAGATTTTTTTAATTCTTTTTCTTTATGAAGTACAACTTTAGTTAATTACAAATTAAAAGTTTAGAATTTTTTTCTTCATCAGTTAATTTTTTACAGATTTTTAAAGTTTAAAAAAAGGGTGAATTTTGGCCTGGTATGACTTTACATTTTTTTTTATCTCAGGCTAGAAATAAGATAATGAAGTGGGAGATGCATCATTTTACTCAGAACGGTAACAGCTTTCATTTGATATGTTACAAGACTATGTTTCTTTATATCAAATTCAAACTATTGACGGGCAATTGTGAAAAAATGAATGATTGTGTTCTTGGTTATATTTGTGCAGAGATTCAACTTGGGACCTGTCAAATTTATATTTTTTTATTTTATGGTTGTATGAGTTATCACAACTTATTGAATAAAACATTTATATGCAACAAAAAAGAAACACAAAAAACAAATCCCATAAGTGCAAGGATAAATACATCTTAATCATCAGAACACAATGCTCAGCATTTTCAACTTGAATGTATTGAACAAACCAAAAGAAGAAAGGTGATCATATTCTCAAGTTTGATTAAACAAGATTAAAAGAACCAAAAATGTTAACCCCTATTTATACATATACCGTATATACTCGCGTATAAGCCGACTTTTTCAGCCCAAAATTTGGGCTGAAAAGTCCCCCCTCGGCTTATACGCGAGTATATGTTTTATACAGCCGCAGCCCCGGAGGTATACAGGCCCCCCCCCATCAAGCTCCAGGACCCCCCCCATGAGCGGCGTCCTGTAAAGGAATATCATACTTGCCAGTCTCCTGTCGCGCCGTCCGCACCTGCCGACACACGCGATCCCGGGCTTCATTCAGCGTCTTCCGCATTCCTTTAGTCGCGGGCAATGACGTCATTGCCCGCGACTACAGGAAGTCGGAATCCGGAAGACGCTGAATGAAGCCCGGGATCGCGTGGGGTCGGCAGCTGCGGACGGCGCGACAGGAGACTGGCAAGTATGATATTCCTTTACAGGACGCCGCTCAAGGGGGGGGCCCTGGAGCTTGATGGGGGGGCCTGTATACCTCCGGGGCTGCGGCTGTATACAGCCCTGGGGCTGCGGCTGTATACAGCCCTGGGGCTGCGGCTGTATACAGCCCTGGGGCTGCGGCTGTATACAGCCCTGGGGCTGCTGCTGTATACAGCCCTGGGGCTTCTGCTGTATACAGCCCTGGGGCTTCTGCTGTATACAGCCCTGGGGCTTCTGCTGTATACAGCCCTGGGGCTGCTGCTGTATACAGCACTGGGGCTGCTGTATACTACCTAAGGGCTGCTGTATACTACCACTGGGGCTGCTGTATACACCACTAGGGCTGCTGTATATACCTCTGGGGCTGCATATACCTCTGGGGCTGCATATGGGGCTGCATATACCTCTGGGGCTGCATATGGGGCTGCATATACCTCTGGGGCTGCATATACCCCTGGGGCTGCATATGGGGCTGCATATACATATGGGGCTGCATATACCTCTGGGGCTGCATATGGGGCTGCATATACCTCTGGGGCTGCATATGGGGCTGCAAATACCTCTGGGGCTGCATATACCCCTGGGGCTGCATATACATATGGGGCTGCATATACCTCTGGGGCTGCATATGGGGCTGCATATACCTCTGGGGCTGCATATGGGGCTGCATATACCTCTGGGGCTGCATATGGGGCTGCATATACCTCTGGGGCTGCATATGGGGCTGCATATACCTATGGGGCTGCATATACCTATGGGGCTGCATATACCTCTGGGGCTGCATATACCTCTGGGGCTGCATATGGGGCTGTATATACCTCTGGGGCTGCATATACCTCTGGGGCTGTATATACCTCTGGGGCTGCTGTATACTACCACTGGGGCTGCTGCTGTATACTACCACTGGGGAGGCTGCTGTATACCTCACTGCTGGGGGTTGTATACCTGTGCTGGAGTCCACCCTCGGCTTATACGCGAGTCAATAAGTTTTCCCAGTTTTTGGGGGCAAAAGTAGGGGGGTCGGCTTATACACGGGTTGGCTTATACACGAGTATATACGGTAAATTTGTTTTCTATTCTATCACTAAACATGTGATTTATGAAGTGTTTTAATAAGAATAGTACAGCAGTTACATCATCGTTCTATAAATTATGAACTAATCAAACAATTAATAGTATGTTTTTAAAGTGGCATTTTATCAATTTGTCCCTTCTAGTGGGTGAAATGTAATCTTGTCCATAAACGCTTACTAGCAATCGCCATTTCCTTGTGTGTCAAAGAGTATGTCCGGCCTGTCACGGTGTTAGGCTCCGCCTGAGTTAATATCTGATTTTTGTGCACTTTTAAAATGTCTGGCTTTCTTGGATACACAAAGGATGGCGCTGGACCAGAAGGATGCAATAAAGTCAATTTTACTTCTTCATTTTCACAATCTTTGGAGAGTACAGTAGCCAGCCACCAGCGCCAATCATATTCATATTTTTTCAAAAGGATTGCAACAGTGTCTATGATAAAATGCTGTTTCTTGAGAAGTAGCAGCCATTGCTGTGTGGGAAAAATACAGTTAATATTAAGTAAGGAAGATAGGTAATAAAAATAAAGATTTACAGTACACTTGAGATAGAACTGTATTACTATAAAGTGAGTTTTAGGGCTAGCGCGCACAGTTTTTTCTGTCTGCAGATACACGCTGCAGTTTTGGCAGCTTGTTTTTCTACCAAGTTTTTACCACATATGCTAGGGATGGGCGAATCTACTCGCTAGGACTCGTTACTCGGCGAGTAGTAAGGGACTCGCAGGACTCGGTACTCTGCGAGTTTCCCAGTGATTACTCGCACGAGTCCAATGCAAATCAATATCAATCCTAGTTTTGTCAGAAACGCTGACAAAACTAGGATTGCCATTGTTTGCATTAGACTCGTGCGAGTAATCACTGGCTACTGTGCCAGTGATAGCAGGGAAACTCGCAAAGTAACTGCTGTTTCTTTGCGAGCCGAGTCCAGGTGTCTTCTCTGTGCAGCTCCAGGGTCCTAGAACCTGCCTGCTCACAGAGATGATGTAGCAGTGCTGAGATTGTTCTCAGTCTGCTCATTCCCTGTGCATAGACATCTATATTTATGCACATGGGATGTAGCAGAGAGGACATCGCGTTTTGGACTACGTCGGACAGAAGAGGATTTTTTAAATTAAAGATGGAGTCCCTAATGGCTTTTTTTTTTATTTCAAATAAAAATTTTTCTCTGTGTTGTGTTTTTTTAACCCTTTATTGGAGATTCTTAGTGGCTGGGTCAAACGTGGCCTGACATTAAGAATCTCGGGCTTAATACCAGCTTGTATAACAAAGCTGGTATTAACCCCTTTATTACCCAGCGTGCCACTGCCACCAGGGCCGCTGGAAGAGCGGGGTTCAGCGCCAGAGGATGGCGCTTCAATGAACGCGCCATCTTCTGGGGCGGCTGTGGGCTGCAATTTGCAGCGGGGGGTGCCCAGAAACCTTGGGCATCCCTGCGCTGCGGATTCCAGCCCCCAGCTGCTTAGCTGTACCTGGCTAGACATAGAAATTGCGCGGAGCCCCACGCATTTTTTTTATTATTTAATTAATTTCAGAGTCAGAGTCTCAGAGTCGGAGTCTCAGAGTCGGAGTCTCAGAGTTGGAGTCGCCTCAGAGTCGGAGTCGCCTCAGAGTCGGAGTCGCCTCGGAGTCGGAGTCGCCTCGGAGTCGGAGTCGTCTCGGAGTTGGAGTCTCCTCAGAGTCGGAGTCTCAGAGTCGGAGTCGCCTCAGAGTCGGAGTCGCCTCAGAGTCGGAGTCGCCTCAGAGTCGCCTCAGAGTCGCCTCGGAGTCGGAGTCGTCTCGGAGTCGGAGTCGGAGTCGTCTCAGAGTCGGAGTCGTCTCGGAGTCGTCTCGGAGTCGGAGTCGTCTTGGAGTCGGAGTCGTCTCGGAGTCGGAGTCGTCTCGGAGTCGAGTCGGAGTCGGAGTCGTCTCGGAGTCGGAGTCGTCTCGGAGTCGGAGTCGAGTCGGAGTCGTCTCGGAGTCGGAGTCGTCTCGGAGTCGTCTCGGAGTCGGAGTCGGAGTCGTCTCGGAGTCGGAGTCGTCTCGGAGTCGGAGTCGGAGTCGTCTCGGAGTCGGAGTCGTCTCGGAGTTGAGTCGGAGTCGTCTCGGAGTCGGAGTCGTCTCGGAGTCGGAGTCGTCTCTGAGTCGGAGTCGGAGTCGTCTCGGAGTCGTCTCGGAGTCGAGTCGGAGTCGAGTCGGAGTCGGAGTCGTCTCGGAGTCGGAGTCGTCTCGGAGTCGTCTCGGAGTCGAGTCGGAGTCGTCTCGGAGTCGTCTCGGAGTTGGAGTCGGAGTCGTCTCGGAGTCGGAGTCGTCTCGGAGTCGGAGTCGTCTCGGAGTCGGAGTCGGAGTCGTCTCGGAGTCGGAGTTGTCTCGGAGTCAAGTCGGAGTCGCAGTCGTCTCGGAGCCGGAGTCGTCTCGGAGTCGGAGTCAAAAAAATGCGTGGGGCTCCGCGCAATTTCTATGTCTAGCCAGGTACAGCTAAGCAGCTGGGGGCTGGAATCCGCAGCGCAGGGATGCCCAAGCTTTCTGGGCACCCCCCGCTGCAAATTGCAGCCCGCAGCCGCCCCAGAAGATGGCGCGTTCATTGAAGCGCCATCCTCTGGCGCTGAACCCCGCTCTTCCAGCGGCCCTGGTGGCGGTGGCACGCTGGGTAATAGAGGTTAGGGCCAGCGTTGTATTATCAGCTGGCCCTAAGCCCGAAATTTATGGCGGTCACGCCAATATTAGACATGACCGCCATGAATTTCTATTAAATTGTTTTAAAAAAAACACAACACAGAGAAATTTTTTTATTAGAAATAAAAAAAAAAGCCATTAGGGACTCCATCTTTAATTAAAAAAATCCTCTTCCGTCCGACGCAGTCCAAAACGCGATGTCCTCTCTGCTCATCCCTGTGCATAGATATAGATGTATATGCACAGGGAATGAGCAGACTGAGAACAATCTTAGCACTGCTACATCATCTCTGTGCACAGACATTCATGTCTGTACACAGGGAATGAGCAGACTGAGAACAATCTCAGCTCTGCTACATCAGGCAGCAGGCAGGCTCTAGGACCCTGGAGCTGCACAGAGAGACAGGACTCTTATCTGTGCGAGTTTCCCAGCCAGCGATTACAGTTACAAAGTAAACGAGTCCAATGCAAATAAATGACAAAACTAGGATTGCTTCAGGCTGAAGCTTCCAAGACACATCTGCGATTTGTAAATCTCACACTACTCGCTATTACTCGCTTCCCCATTCATTAACATTGGACTCGCTAGACTCGCAACGAGTAGCGAGTCCTGTGCTCGGACTCGCTAGAGTCAAGCGATTCCGAGTAATTTAGGATTCGCCCATCACTAACATATGCGTTAGTTTTTTTATTCGCTAGTGAAAAAAATGGCAGCTTTTTTTATATAAATGATAAATGCTGCGTTTATTGCAGCGATTAAAAAGTAGTTCAAGCAGTGATTTACTCACTCTTGAGTGTTTCCAACAACACTGCATGTGGTGAACCCCATAGAAATCAATGGGGCTGTTTTTCTGAATGATGATCCCTAAGAATAGCACTGTGTGTATTGGCCCTTAATAATAAAAGCATTAAACTATTAATATATTTACTCACCCATATTTTAGTACACAGCCTTGATGGCTTTGTACAGACTATTGTTTGTTCAGGAGTGAAGATGTCCAGACATGTCAGGACATGAAAGGTCTGAACGAACTGTCTTACTTCCTAAATGCAGTGGGTAGACACTTAACATGATTGACAGAGCTGCTGGCCTATCATCTGCTCTGCATTCACTGTCTAGTCTATCCCTGTACTTTCTCAGGTTGAGCCCTAACAAAGCTTTTTCCTATATGTCCTCTCCTGCTTCTAAGCTGTAACATATCAAAATAATACAATAATGTCTAAAAATAATGGATTTGATAAATATAGACCCCACGCTTTTAGACCACAGGTTGAACAGATCTGAATTCAAGATTTTTGAATTGACACTATAATAGTTAAATATTTTAAAATATGATCCCATCACGATCCCAACTTGAAATGTGGTACAGATGTGGCTAAAAGCATAAAAGACACATGGGCAGTTTTGGAAAATTTATATTAAAACGTTTTTTTCGGAAATGCGTTTCAAAATGTTGCGTTTGCGTTCGCATGGGTAAAAAATTTAAATTAACAAATATACTCTTGTGACATATCTGGTGAAAAGCCTGGACAGTTCTGAGTAAAATGGTGTTTAGTTTGTTTCTGTATCCTATTTCTAGCCCAAGATAAAAAAATGTAAAGTCATACCAGGCCAAAATTCACACTTTTTTTAAACTTTAAAAATCTGTAAAAAATTAACTGATGAAGAAAAAAATTCTAAACTTTTAATTTGTAATTAACTAAAGTAGTAATTCATAAAGGAAAAAAAATAAAAAAAATCTAAAGACGTCAGGTAAAAAAAAATATTCATATTTAGATCACTTGATATGGAATGACCCATTGACGCTATTAATAGTAAAATATTTTAAAATATGATCCCATCGCGATCCCAACTTGAAATTTGGTACAGATGTGGCTAAGAGGAAAGCAGACACATGGGCAGTTTTTGAAATATTTAAAGCGCGCCGATTTTTCGGAAATAAGTTTTAAAGTTTTGAGCTTGCGATCACATGGGTAAAATATTAACAAAGATCCTCTTGTGACATATCTGGTGAAAGCCTGTATAGTTCTGAGTAGAATGGTGTTTATTTTGTCTCTCTATCTTATTCCTAGCCTTAGTTATGAGGAGAAACGTAAAGGCAGGCAACAGCGAAATTCGCACTTTTTCCGAACTTTGAAAATCATTTTTTTTAAAAATAAATTTTTAAAAAAATATTTCTGTTCACATTTAGCATTGTCTGACATGCTATTATCAAATAACAAAATCTCAAAAGAATTAAAAATATAGAGGTAATAATAATCATTGGTTCACTTGACATGGAATGACCCATGGGCAGTTTTGGAAAATTTTAAATTATGCCGATTTTTCGGAAATGTGTTTTAAAATTTTGAGTTTATGATCGCATGGGTAAAAAATTAACAAAGATACTCTTGTTACATATCTGGTGAAAGCCTTGACAGTTCTGAATAGAATGGTGTTTATTTTGTTTATCTTATTTCTAGCCCGAGGTATGATAGAAAATGTAAAGCCATGCCAGGCCAAAATTCACGCTTTTTAAAAACTTTAAAAATTTGTAAAAAATGAACTGATAAAGAAAAAAATTCCACACTTTTTATTAGTAATTAACTAAAGTTGTACTTCATTTAGAACACTTCATAAATGTCATGTTTAGTGATACAATAGAAAACAAATTTACATGTATAAATAGGGGTTAACATTTTTGGTTCTTTTAATCATGTTTAAATAAACTTGAGGATATTATCACCTTTTTACTTTTGGTTTATTCAATGCATTCAGGTTGAAAATGCTGAGCGTTGTGTTCTGATGATTAAGATATATTTATCCTGACATTTACGGTATTTGTGTTTTGTGTTTCTTTTTTGTTGCATATAAATGTTTTATTCAATAAGTTGTAATAACTCATACAACCATAAAATAAAAAATATATAAATTTGACAGGTCCCAAGTTGAATCTTTGCACAAATATAACCAAGAACACAAGTAACACACAGGCATTTTTTCACAATTTTCAAACTAACATTTATTTCACAATTGCGCACCAAAATTTTGAATTTGATTTTTCCCATACAAAATATTAAAAAAAATAGTCTTGTGACATATCAAATGAAAGCGGATACCGTTCTGAGTAAAATGATGCCTCTCCCGCTTCATTATCTTATTTCTAGCCCGAGATAAAACAAATGTAAAGCCATACCAGGCCAAAATTCGCACTTTTTTAAAACTTTAAATATCTGTAAAAAATTAACTGATTAACAAAAAAATTCTAAACTTTTAATTTGTAATTAACTAAAGTAGTACTTCATAAAGAAAAAAAATTAAAAAAATCTAAAGACGTCAGGTAAAAAAAATATTCATATTTAGATCACTTGATGTGGAATGACCCATTGACGCTATTAATAGTAAAATATTTTAAAATATGATCCCATCGCGATCCCAACTTGAAATTTGGTACAGATGTGGCTAAGAGCACAGCAGACATATGGGCAGTTTTTGAAATATTTAAATGATGCCGATTTTTTGTAAATGCGTTTTAAAATTTTGTGTTTGCAGTCGCATGGGTAAAATATTAACAAAGATACTCTTGTGACATATCTAGTGAAAGCCTGTACAATTCTGAGTACAACGGTGTTCATTTTGTCTCTCTATCTTATTTCTAGCCCGAGATATGATAGAAAATGTAAAGTCATACCAGGCCAAAATTTGCGCTTTTTTTAAAACTTTAAAAATCTGTAAAAAATTAACTGATGAAGAAAAAAATTCAAAACTTTTTTTTTGTAATTAACTAAAGTTGTACTTCATATAGAAAAAAAATTAAAAAAATCTGAAGACGTCAGGGAAAAAAAATATTAATTTTTGGATCACTTGACATGGAATGACCCATATGTAGAAAGGAGAGAAGTCCGGCTTTTCCACACATCTGTGAAACGATTTTACCATTGGATAAGACCCTATTGTGCGCTTCTGTGTCCCCCTTTTCTTATAGGTGTGGATTTTGGAAGTCCAAAATCTGCACCACAAACTAACGTGCAAACACACCCTTAAAAATATGGGATCCCTTCACTATTTTTGTACCAAATTGCTAGTGGCATATGTACTAAAAAGCATTCTAGCAATTCTGATAAATCCACCTACCTTGGTACAGCACCTGTTTCGATGGTTTTGATATAAAATTTACATAGAGAAAATTCTAATAAACAGCAATAGTTTAGCACATACCCAGGGGCACACCTACCATGAGGTGACCTGAGTTGGTTGCCTCTGGCGGTGCCACCTGCTGGTAAATAGAGAGCAGCAGCCGCCCTGCAGATAGCGACTGCTATGGGGCCCGCCACGTGTGATATGTGCACTGGCCCGGCTGCCACTGTCTATCCTCTGCAGCTCAGCACAGATGATATGATCACTGAGCACCCCTGTGATGAGATGTGTAGAGCATGGAAAGAGGCTGGAAGATAAAAGGCACTACATAGGGTATACCTGTTTGATTGGGTATATAAATTGTGACTTTAAGTTACTCACCTTTTTTGGTTGTGCGAGTCACAACTAACTAATAAGATCTGTGATATCAACCTGATATCCTGACAATGATGGTCTGCAGCAGTCTCCCTCTAGACGGATCCAATAATTCATACATTAAAAGAAAAGGTAATTTGGACCGCTCTTCTGTCCAATCGAAATAATCTACTAATATAGACTAAATTAGTGTGATTTTTATTTCTATGCGTTTCGGGGTACGGGACCCCTTCTTCAGGAAAAAATCTATATGTATGACTTAAAAATATATGTTTGAGTTTTTTTAATTTAATGAGTACACTGATAAGAGACTATAGGCTGTTCATATAATATAATATAGAAGGACTATGGGGATGCTTTATAGTATATGGAGCAATTGAGGACTATGGGGGTGCTTTATAGTATATGCAGGGCTATCGGGTGCATTATAATATATGGAGGACTATGGGGATGCTGTATAGTATATGAAGGACAATCGTGAATACTTTATAGTATATGAAGGATATGGGAGATGCATTATAGTATATTGAGGGCTATGGGGAGTGCTTTATTGTATATGGAGGGCTATGGTGTACATTATATTATATTATATTGAGGACTTTTGGGTGCTACTTAATGTATGGGGGTGCTTTATAATATATGGAGGGCTATGGGGAGTGCTTTATAGTATATGGAGGAATATAGGGTGCATTATACTATATAAAAGGCTATGGGGTGCTTTATAGTATATGAAGCAAAATATGGGAGTAATTATAGGATTGGAGGACTGTGGATGGTGCATTATAATATGTGAAGGACTAGTGGGTGCATTATATTTTATGTAGGGCTATGGATGGTGCTTTATAATATAAGAAGGATTATGGGGATGCATTATACTATATGGAGGGCTATGGATGATGCATTACAATATATGGAGGACTATGGGGTGCATTATACTATATGAAGGACTATGGATGGTACCAAATATTATATGGAGGGCTATGGATTCTGTATTATAATATATAGAAGGTTATGGGGGTGCATTACACTACATGGAGGACTTTGTGGGTGCAATATACTATATGGATGACTTTGGGGGTGCATTATACTTTATGGAGGACTTTGGGTGTGCATTATGATATTTGGAGGCCTAGGGGGTACATTATAATATATGGAGGCCTATGGGGGTGCATTGTAATATATGAAGGATTATGGGGTGCATTATTAAATATGGAAAACTATGGAGGTGCATTATACTATATGGAGGACTATGAGGAGTGCATTATATTATATGGAGACAATGGGGGTGCATTATAGTATATGGAGGGCGAAGGGGTGCATTATGATATATGGATTCCTTTGGGGGTGCATTATAATATATGGAGGGCTATTGAGGTGCATTATAACTAGAAAAAAGTACTCTGCAGCACTCAGCTACTACCAATGATGTACATGTGCTAACAAGCTATGTATATTTGAGAAGAAAGTTTAAAAACTTACGCTTTTTTAAAAAAACTCAAAATCTTATTTTTTTATTTCTGAAGTTCTTGGTACACACATTGGCCAATGTCTGTTTGCTCATCAACTGCGACAAAGTGACTTCAGGTCTGATGAGTCCTACGCTGATATCCCTATCCTCCTTGTCCACCCCCCCACTTCTCAGTGGGCAGACTCCATCTCGACCCTAGATCACCTGTAGGTGATGAGGGTGCAAATTGCAGCATGTAGCCAACAACTCCATAAGATACAAAACAGAAAAAAAAACTGCACAGCACTCACAGACTAATGTGAACTGGTGCCAGCAGGGACGCTGGGTCAAATAACTAGAAAAAAGTACTCTGCAGCACTCAGCTACTACCAATGATGTACATGTGCTAACAAGCTATGTATATTTGAGAAAAAAGTTTAAAAACGTACATTTTTTTTCAAAAGACTAAAAATCTTATTTTTTTATTTCTGAAGTTCTTGGTACCCACATTGGCCAATGTCTGTTTGCTCATCAACTGCGACAAAGTGACTTCAGGTCTGATGAGTCCTACGCTGATATCCCTATCAGTATCATTTAGATGAGACACCTCTTCTTTGAGGGACCCCATCTCACTCCTACACACCGTCTCCAATCTTTGTATGTAACCCTCCATGTCAGCCTTGGTAGGGATGGTAGTTAATTGAGCTCTCAAATCAAGAGCATTTATGGGCAAAAGCATAGGATCAATAGAAACTGTAGGCACAGCAGGAGCCTGTGAGTAAAATCCAGCAGCTGCACTGATAGAGGATGCAGTGTCCTGAGTATTGCTGCAGGGAGAAGCTCCCTCCTCATAATCCCCTGGTGCTAATGGAGGGCTCACCTCAGTCTCATGTGCTTGATAGGGATGCAGTGTAGGGGGGGATAAACCCCTCAGTGTCTCAGCCTGTGGTAAGGAAGGTTCAGGGGGGAGGAATAGCATTCATCTCTCACCTCTCCCTGGCCATGTACTCCTCTGACATCCGTTGGCTTCTGGGAAGGACCTCCAGCTCCTGGTGATGTGGTCCCCGCCGTCCTGCCGAGCCCACTGGGACGGTGGTACTCGGTACCGGACCGCGTTGCTACGGGGAATATCACGGAGGTCCTGATCCGGACCGTGTCCCAGGCCCTGGCAAGTAAAAGAGTAATATGTACAGGGCATAGAGTTTGTTGTGACAGCCACCCACGGTGTGTGGTCAGTATGGGGAGATCACCGCTGCTGCAGAACCTCCGGGGTGATGTTAGGCAGCTTAGATGGTACTGCTCTCCGTAGGTAGAAGCAAGGTCCCCGGGGCAGTGGTTGTTATAGTCTATTGTGGATGTAATAGTAAGGGATGATAGTGGAGATGGGTTAAGGAACACACACTCACGTTTCTGTGGTTTCCAAAGCTTTACTGCGATGTTGTTGCAGGTTATAGTCCACGGAGTCTGTACTGGGGCCGGGTTTCTTCCACCCTGTCCGGGTCCTCAGCTTTCTCGTGCAGCGCTGTGTGTGTCCTTGCTGCTGCCTCTAGCTTAGCTGCTGGCACTGTCTCACTCTCTCTCTCTGCTGGTACCCCTTGGTTAGGCAACTTGAGTCTTCTGTGTAGTACTGACCCCGCCGTGTTGCTTTGCTCTGGTACTGTGGTGGTCTAGAGACTCCACTACTCCTGGATTCACTGTGCTGTGTGTGTCAATCACAGTGTCGGATCCGGTGTCCGTTCTGTGCGCTCCTCTGGGACGAGTGATGATGGCACTCAAGCTCCCAGATGTAGTTCTCTGTCTGTATTCTCATCTCCTCAGACCCTAACTAGGCCTGGAATCGACGAGCAGATTGTGGAGAAGCCTGTCGACAGCCCCTTTACACCACAATCCCTCTCTCTTCACAGTACTGCCTTGTACTGAACTGAACTAACTACTTCCTGTGGACCTGGAGTATATAAGGGAGCTGGGTGAGCTCCCCCTCCTGGCCTAGAGGTGCTAGTGTAAGTCAGTGTGTTGTGGGGAGGGAACCCGTGTGATGTTACTGTGGCACATTAACCCCTGGGGTGCCACAGTCCCTCTGCTGTCTTCATTGCGGCAATACCACTCCACTGGGTGCCAAGGGTGCTCGGCGATGAGGGCTTACACTGAGGCCTCAGTGTGGAGGAAGCGCCGACTCCATGCACCATTGCTGCGGGTGCCGCTCCCCTTCCCGCCCTCCAGGCACTGACAAGATCCTGGTAATGCCTGAGCAATGCAGTTACCGCATTGCAGATGCTAGAACCGCTCCGAAAACTGCAGCCTGCATGATTTTTCACTGCAGGCTGCAGAGCCAGAGGATTGTAAAGCAATCCGGTTTTTATAATAGGCTCCTATGAGGAGCATTTCCTGCTCTGGCTTTGAGCTTTTTAAAAGCTCAAAACCGGATCAGGTTTTGAAAAAAAAAAACGGAAGTGTGACCCCAGCCTATGTGTATTTTTTTTAATTGCTACACTTTCAATGCGCAAACAAGGAAGTGATGAGAACATTTTTGGGGATGGGTTGTATTTACTGACAATTAACAGCAAACATCAACACTCAAAAATATTAGTCTGATTGCAACCGCACCAGGGCCATCAGGAAGAGCCAGGGCAAAGCATTTATCCTGGTTTAACCTAATAAATAAATAATTTTAACAACTGTGCGGGATTGCCCTTTTTTTTGATCTCCAAACTAGGTAAATCAGACAGTTGTGGGCTTGGTGTTACCTGTCTGCAAAGGCCCATGCTTATTTGGCTCTTCCCAGCCTAAATGTACCAACCACCCCAGAATTGGCACATTCCATTACATTAGATGTGCCAATTCTGGTGCTTTGCCTGGCTCCTCCCGATTGCCCTGGTGCGGTGGCAATTAGGGTAATATTTTTTCAGGTTCAATGTCAGTGGTGAATTGTCAGCTCACATCAAGCCAAGGGGTTCGTACTTGAGAGAGGTCTAGCAGACACCCCCATTACTAACCAAGTAAGTGTAAAGTTAAAAAACACAGACAGGAAATAATAGTTGATTTGAATAACGACTTCCTCAAATTCACCAATTTATTATCAAAAATGTTCCCATGAAGCTTCAATATAATCTGTGATCCATGACTGCAGCTCCAGTGACTGTGAATATAAGTAAAGTGTAGCTTTTCACAAATTCTGGGCACTTACTACAACGCTCATCAGCATCGCTGGCTCAATACTGGGCTCAATGAGATCCAGTGACACTGATTGTTCATGGAATATGTTGGTGCTTTATGGGAACATTTTTCATAATAAATTGGTGAACAAGTGAAAGTGTGAGGGCATATTTATTCAAATAAACTATTTATTCCTGCGATTTTATTTTTTACTTTTGACTGATTGGCTTAGTAATCGGGGTGTCTGATAGATTCCTATCCATTACTAACACCAGAGCTTGATGCCAGCTGACAATTCACTGCTGCACCACAGTGATTAGGAATAGTCAGGGAGAAGAATCACAATTGGTTCATGCAGTGTCTGTTTTACCTCGGTTGGTTATCAACAATACCCCCATACTGTTTTTTTTTTTATTATTTATTAATGTATAAATAATTAAAAAAAAAATGTGAGGGGTCCCCTCTATTTTTGATAATCAGCCAGGGTAAAGCAGACAGGACTGCTTCACCTTGGCTGGTTATCAAAAATGGGGGGACCTCAGGCTTTTTTTTAGATTATTTAATTTTTCACTTCCTTGTGACCTGTGAGTCAGAGATGTGTACCAGCATCATATCCATGCTGTTTCCATTCCATTTCAGTTTTGTTTCCATCCACTTCAGTGATTTTCTTCCCCTCACCAGCTCTCCTAGGTGGGTGTTGTAGAAAAATGCTTTAGTTCTCTAGACTTACTTAATATTCGTAACTGTAATCGAGCCCATCCGAGCATCTGACCCACTCAATTCGAACACAAAAGAACACAATTTTGAAATATAGTAGCACACACCTAGCCACAATAGACCAGGACCCCTGTGTTGCACAACTAACATAGACCTGGAATGTTTCAGGTAATGACTCAACAATTTACCTAACTGGTGCTTCTGCCTAATGCAGCAGCCATAATGTTACTCTATAAATAGTGGAGTAAATAGATGAGTGAACAAGATTGTCCTTCAGTGGTGCAGCACAATGGTTCAAAAACTTATATTTATCTCTAAGGCCCCTTTCACATCAGCGGTAAGCGCTGATCGCGGCAGTTGCAGTAAAAAAAACGCAACTGCCGCGGTTACCGCATAACGGCCACACTTGCGGTTCACCTGCAATGTCTATGGGCTTGTGGCAGGTGCAGCAAGTGCGGTATAGTTGCGGTTGCGGCACTTGCGGCAGATGCGGCCGTGAAAAAAACGCGGTCAGCCGCGTTTTTTTAGCGGCCGCATCTGCCGCAAGTGCTGAAACTGCACTTTCCGCACCTGCCGGACACTTACTGCAAGCCCCATAGACATTGCATGGGGCTTGCCGCAAATGAACCACAAGTGAGGCTGTTATGTGGTAACTGCGGCAGATGCGATCAGCGCTTACCGCTGATGTGAAAAGGCCCTTACACACCTTTTTGTCACCCACTTGCAAATATTGCAACAAGAGGGATTAGCTAAGGACACTAACCACAGTCTTTAGAGACTATAAATAAATAGCTTGAGAAAAATAATTCTGCTTTTCAGAAGATTTTGGCCTACCTAGCTTATTTTGTGGCCATACTCTGAGTCTGCATGTACACTCCTGCCAAGTTTTCCACCGTAGGGCCTGAACTCTGAACTTACATTGCAAAAAGTCCGGTAGCTAGAACATGCAGGTGCATGATAATGATTTAGAATATCATAAAAAAGTTGATTTTTTTTCCGTAATTCAATACAAAAAGTGATACGCATATAATATATAGAGCCATTACAATCAGAGTGATCTATTTCAAGTGTTTATTTCTGTTAATGTAGATGATTATGGCTTACATCCAATGAAAACTCAAGAGTAATTATCTCAGAAAATTATAATAATTAAATCAAAACACATTCAAAGACTAAACTAAGCGTTTAAAATGATCCCTTAGTCTAGTTCAGTAGGCTGCACAATCATGGGAAAGACTGCTGACTTGACAGATGTCCAGAAGGCAGTCATTAACACACTCCACAAGGAGGGTAATAAACCACAAAAGGTCATTGTTAAAGAAGCAGGCTGTTCACAGAGTGCTGTATCCAAGCATATTAATGGACTATTGAGTGAAAGGAAAAAGTGTGGTAGAAAAAGTTGCACAAGCAAATGGGACCGCAGCCTTGAAATGATTATGAAGAAAAGGCCATTCAAAAATGTCCTGGAGACACACAAGGAGTAAACGGCTGCTGGAGTCAATGTTTCAGGAGCCACCATACACAGACTTATCGAGGACATGGGGATACAACTGTCACATTCCTTGTGTCAAGCCACTCATGACCAAAAGACAATGCAAGAAGCATCTTACCTTGGCAAAGGAGAAAAAGAACTGGACTGATACTCAGAGGTCCAAGGTTTTGTTTTCAGATGAAAGTAAATTTTGCATTTCATTTGGAAATCAAGGTCCCAGAGTCTGGAGGAAGAGTGGAGAGGCCACAATCCAAGCTGTGTGAGATCTAGTATGATGTTTCCACAGTGATGGTTTGGGGAGCCATGTCATCTTCTGGTGTAGGTCCATTATGTTTCATCAAGACCAAAGTGAGCGCTAACGTCTACTAGGAAATCTTAGAGCACTTCATGCTTCCCTCTGCCAATAAGATTTTTGGAGATGGAGATCTCATTTTCCAGCAGAACTTGGCACCTGTCCACACTCAAAAGTACCAATACCTGGTTTACTAACCACATTATCACTGTGCGTGATTGGCTAGAAAACTTGCCTGACATAACCCCTTAAGGATCAAGCCTCATTTTTCAATTTTGACCAATGTCACTTTATGAGGTTATAACTCTGGAACGCTTCAACATATCCCAGTGATTCCAAGACTGATTTTCATGACATATTGGACTTCATGTTAGTAGTAAATTAAGAATTATATTTTCTGCATCTCTTTCACCAAATAGAGTGTTTAAATGCAGTGACAGTTCAAAGCCATGACGGGTATAGTCGTCATTGGTCATTAAGGGGTTAAACTTAATAAATAATCTATGGGGTATTGTCAAGAGGAAGATGATAGACACCAGACCCAATCATGTAGATGAGCTAAAGGCTGCTACCAAAGCAACCTGGGCTTCCCTAACACCTCAGCAATGCCACAAGTTGATTGCCTCCATGCCATGTCGCATTGATGCAGTAATTCATGTAAAAGGAGCCCCGACTAAGTATTGAGTGCATTTACTGTACACACTTTTCTTTAGGCCAACATTTATCAGTTAAAAATCATTTTTTCACTTGGTCTTGTAAAATATTCTAATTTTCTGAGATAATGACATTTGGACTTTCATTGGCTGAAAGGCATATTCAACATTTATAGAAATAAACAGTTGAAACAGATCTTTCTGCTTGTAATGATTTTATATAATCTATGCCTTTCACTTTATGTATTGAATTACTGAAATAAATTATCTTTTTGATGATATTCTAATTTATTGAGAAACACTTGTATGTCCACCATCAGGGCCGGCGTTAGGGGCAGGCAGCCTAGGCATTTGCCTAGGGCCCCCAAGTTTCAGAGGGCCCCCTGGCCCGGCCGACTATAGCCGGCGCCGCTGCGCGGGAGCGCCGCGGCCGCCTGCAGCGCTCTGCACCGCGCTCCGCCTCCGGCTTCTTCCTGGTGACCAGCGCCGGGCGCAGCCGCAGGCGATGTGTCGTCACAGGAACCAGGAAGAAGTCGGAGCGCGGTGCAGAGCGCTGCAAGCGGCAGAAAGTAAGTATCATGATCTCTGTATTCTTTTACAGGGGAGGGGAGGGGGCCCCTGTATACAACACCACCAGTGGGGCCCCTGTATACAACACCACCAGTGGGGCCCCTGTATACAACACCACCAGTGGGCCTGTATATACCACTGGGGAGGCTGCTGTAATACTGCTGGGGCCTGTGTATACCACTGGGGAGGCTGCTGTAATACTGCTGGGGCCTGTGTATACCACTGGGGAGGCTGCTGTAATACTGCTGGGGCCTGTATATAGCACTGTGGAGGCTGCTGTATACCACTGGGGCTGCTGTAATACTGCTGGGGCCTGTATATACAACTGGGGAGGCTGCTGTATACCACTGGGGCTGCTGTAATACTGCTGGGGCCTGTATATACCACTGGGGAGGCTGCTGTATACCACTGGGGCTGCTGTAATACTGCTGGGGCTTGTATATACCACTGGGGAGGCTGCTGTATACCACTGGAGCTGCAGTATATACTGCTCGGGCCTGTATATACAACTGGGGAGGCTGCTGTATACCACTGGGGCTGCTGTATATACTGCTGGGGCCTGTATATACCACTGGGGAGGCTGCTGTAATACTGCTGGGGCCTGTGTATACCACTGGGGAGGCTGCTGTAATACTGCTGGGGCCTGTATATAGCACTGGGGAGGCTGCTGGATACCACTGGGGCTGCTGTATATACTACTGGGGCCTGTATATACCACTGGGGCTGCTGTATATACTGTATACAACTGTACGGGTACTATTTTTATTTCATAGTTTGGGGCCCCACTCTCAATCTCGCCTAGGGCCCCACTTGGTCTAAAACCGGCCCTGTCCACCATCCTAGTATAAAGGTCCCCCATCCTGTTATATATGTCCCCCATCCTAGTATAAATGTCTCCCTTCCTGTTGAATACATTATCCATCTTGTTATATATGTCCCCCATTTTGGAAACATCCTAGAATATATGTCCCTTAGCCTGGGCACATCAAGGTAAATGTGTCCCCCATTCTGGTTAATATGATCACATACAGGTAAATCTGGCTCCAATCCCGGTATATATGTTTTCCATTCTGAGCCCATCCAGGTATATCTATCATTCATCCTAGTATATACAGTAGGTACCCCATTCTTGTATATATGTCCCCCATCCTGGTACATATGCTCCCATATATGTCCCCATACGTGGCTCATCCTGGTATAGATGTCCCCCACACTGGTATATATGTCTATTGGAGAGAATAGCAATATCAGCCCTTCGCATGCCAATATAGTTAACAGTGGCAGTAGCCCCCTCTGCCCACACACACCCCTATGTTACTGGACTGCATACTTGTAGCTATACTATTAATATGTACTAATACATACAAAAATGTTGCCAATTCATTGCTATGCTTGTCATTTTAACTTTCCTCTCAAATGCCACTTTGGATTTGAAGTGACAAAGCTTTTTGCTTTTTATAGCGATATATTCAGAATCCTGAATTTGCACAGAATGCTTCTTCTATAGTAAAGATTCCAAACTCTAGATGTGTAGTACATCAACTTTAGTTAAAAAGAACATGTTACCTTGAAAAATGCAATGTTGCCTGGCCACTTTACTGCTAATGCAGCTACTGGGAGAATATGAGTTTATTTATACCTGGGAGCCACTGGCTTTCAGTCATGGGGGCATGCCCGCATCGCCTTCAGTCAGCGTTCTCAGCATCACTCTCTATACTGTTTGTAGCGTCTGTAAGCACACCCCAACACTGATTGACAGCTAGTTATGCACAGATATGCTTCAGAGCTGGCTGTCAATCAAAGTGCCATGTTGTGCTCACAGATGCCGCTAACAGTATAGTGAGCGATGACTGTAATTGTTCCGTGCACGCCCCTCATGACAAAAAATAGAAGCTCCTGAAAGTAACTAACTTAATTTTCTCCTAGTAGCTGCTCTTTTAGTAAGGCAGCTGGGCAGCATCATAAATCTATTTAGTTATAGATTAGCTCTAATCTGCAGGTGACAGGTTTCTTATTAAGGTATGGACTATAGATGTTTTAATGGTCCACAACCAGATGGCATGAATGAGCTCTGTCCCAAAGTTTAAACAGCAGAGATGAATAAAGTCACCTTAAACCTGTTCACATGAAACTAGAGTGAGGCATTAAAAATAAAGCTCTGAGCAATGTTGTAAGTTGCGAGCAGCTTAATTAAAATTTTATACAGCATTCTAATACCTTATTTTTAATTAGTTTGGAAGCTGAACAAAATTAAAATCTCAATGCCTACTTAAAAAGACAAAAAATGGTAATGCTGTTCAGCAACTATATTATTAAGGGGTGGTTCACTGCAATGCATGAACACATCACTTTTAAACAGCTAAGTAAGAATTTTCTCAAATACCTTGTGTTGTGAATCCTGCCTGTGAGTGGCACAGGGCACACCTGCCGTGAGGCAACCTGAGTTTGTCACTTCAGGTGGTGTCAACTGCTGCTGAATAGAGGGTGGCTGGTGCCCAGCACATATCAACTGCTAATGGGCCTGCTGATGGCAATATGGGCACTTATGCTCAGTGTGTCTTCCTTCATTTCTCCCGGCCGCTGTGTGCCCTCTGCAGCCCAGCAGGCAGGGAGTGATGACATCATCACTGAGCACCCTACTGTGCTGAGCCAGTCAGTGGGCAGACAGACGCTGGGGAGACTGGACCTGCCAAGACCAAGAAGAGAGGTATCCTTTTTTTAACTACAGGGCAGTATGCCTACTCACTACTAAAGGGAGGTGCTCAGAGATAAAAAGTTTAGTACAGTGTGAGTAACCCTGACACTCAAAAAGAGCATCAAATGAAGATGTAGAATGCATTTCCAAAACTAATTCGACTTATTGTGTACAAGGAAAACATTTCGGGTTCACCACCGACATTTCAGCAGGTATTCTGCCTTTTTCAAGGTGTAACTATAGATATAATATTACAGAAAATACGTGAAAACAATAAGTCAGAAACAAATCCTGACACATGTTACTTCACATACATTATACATCAATAGAGCAATTAAAATATAAAAAGAAAATTGATCACAATTTCCCATTTCTTTCGTGAAAATGTGATATTGTTTTGTGGTTAAGGTGAATATGTGGTGCGATGAACGTGATAAAGTAAATGTGTTATAATGTAGGAGCATGGGAAAGAATATGAATTATAGAACTCCCAGTTCTACAAAAGGATACCTCAAATAATAACATGTAACCATGAATGATAGTACCTGCCCGTGCTTTGTACTGAGTGGCAGAGTGAAACAAGGTAACTTTTACACTTCAGGGAAACTGTGGAAATAATGATAATATTGTAGAATTGTCCAACAAAGATGTAAAATTATGAGAATAATCTCTAAGATAATATTTACATTAATCTAATATATAAAGCTGAATGTGTGTATGTGTGTGTATGTATTTATGTGTGTATATCCGGGATTGGCATCTACGCCGTCGCAACTACAGCTGCAAACTTTTGCACAGTCACATATCTGGACCCCGAGAGCATCATAGGCTATGTTGTGAGGCGAAATTTTAACCCTGCGCGTTCCAGTTCACCAAACAATTTAGCCCCTATCTACATAATGGGGAAAAAGGGAAAGGAAACGTGTGGGAGGAAAATTGACAGCTGTCAGCTACAGCTACAAAAATTTGCACAGTCACATGTCTGGACCCCGGGAGCGTCATAGGCTATGTTGTGAGGCGAAATTTTAACCCCGCACATTCCAATTTACCAAACAATTTTGCCCCTATCTACATAATGGGGAAAAAGTGACAGTTACCAGTTGACAGTTGTGAATGAGAGGGGCTTAATGATAGCGCCAAAGACTAACAGCACATACCAGCATATAGTCACTAAGGTGGGGCCCCAACATGAGATATTCACCACACACGGGGACATGTATGCACACCACACGCACACAAAGAGTAACAGCAAGTGTATAGTCGCTAAAGTGCAGCCCCAACATTGGATACTCACCACGCACTCGAACAAACACACACACACACACACCACAAAGAGACACACACAACACAGAGACACACACACACCCCAAGGGGACACACACACACTCTATAGCGACACATGCACTCACCCCACAGGGACACACACACACCACAAAGAGACACACATAACACAGACACACACACCACACAGACCCCCCCCACAGGGACACACACACATAGCCACCCTATAGGGACACATGCACTCACCCCACAGGGACACACACACACCACAAAGAGACACACACACACCACACAGACCCCCCCACAGGGACACACACACATACACACCCAATAGGGACACATGCACTCACCACTCAGGGACACACACACACCACAAAGAGACACACAACACAGAGACACACACACCCCACGCAGACACCCCCCCCCCCCACAGGGACACACACACACATACACACCCTATAGGGACACATGCACTCACCCCACAGGGACACACACACACACCACAAAGAGACACAGACAACACAGATACACACACACACCACATCCCCCCCACAGGGACACACACATATACACACCCTATAGGGACGCATGCACTCACCCCACAGGGACACACACACACACCACAAAGAGACACACACAACAGAGACACACACCACACAGACCCCCCTACAGGGACACACACATACACACCCTATAGGGGCACATGCACTCACCCGACAGGGACACACACACACCACAAAGAGACACACACAACAGAGACACACACCACACAGACCCCAACACAGGGACACGCACATACACACTCAGGGACACACACACCACACAGACAGACACAGATGTGCACAAATCACCTCACACAACTCGCCTCATACGTGTGCTATCTTTATTTTCCAAACATAAACATCTGATTAAAAACAGCCAATGTGCAACACATGTGCCATATAGGGAATTAAGGCAGATGTCAGTCACATGAGCTGTCTATTATGTGTATGTGTGAGGTAACATATACTGCCCGGCCAGGGGGAGGGTTTACTGTTGGCTGGAGATTTATTAGTCTGCCTATAGCAATCAATCACAGCTCAGCTTCTATTTTCCTACAGGTCATTAATATGACATATTCAAATTCTATTTTGTTATAGCTAACAGCAGTTATTTATTAACCCGGGCGTAGCCGGGTACTACAGCTAGTATATCATATAATGCAGCTAGTGATAATACATGTCAGGCTGGTATTCATAAAATGGAGCACAGGACTAGGAGATCATCGGTATTGATCCGATATGGTTCATGTGCTCTTACGCAAATTAGTTCTATGTGACATAGTATTCAATATTTAATTATGCATCAAATTATTGAATCCGCTTATAAACAGAACATTGTAACGTTACCTGGAATAGGTAATTCCCTTGGGTTCAATCGGGGCTGTATTAAGTCCCAATTCACCTATTGTGGATCAGGCTTTTAGTACTAATCACATGAAAATAAGACATATCTAATATGATTAGTCAGTGTGACTATATTATGTAGATAGTGGACTACTCATATTACAAGTGTTACATAAAGTGAGTTACCATATCAAATGGATGTTGTAAACTAAGCCCTTGTATTAGTAAATGCCCTCTTATAAGCTGATATATTAATCTACAAGGAAGAAAAAAGGTAAAAAGGTAGATGTCGTACTATATTGAAAATATAACAAATGTGAAATAAGGTATAATGGATACTACGTAATGATAGGAATCCCTTAGGACATGCCAATGTTTCTTAATCAAGTAACTAATCAATGGAGTAAATGGATGGTAGGTGTTTGCAAATGGTAATCTTTGTATCTTATTATCTGATGATCTGTGTAGCAGGGGTGAGCCTGACATACTGGGGATATCCTCTGTTATGAAACTTCTGTTTCATCTCAGTTAGGCTGTGGTCACACATAGAAATCCGTTTTTGGAAGTGATTTTCATCACCAATCCGTTTTTTTCTGGGTGCTTTTTGAGCCTCCTGCACTCCTGAACGTTTTTGGAATTTTCATTAAAAAAACGCATGCGCGAACGCATGCGCAAACGCAAGTGCGCATTTGCATGCGTTCGCGCATGCGTTTCCCATAGGGCCCCATGTTAAAAAAACGCATGAAAACGCATGCGTTTTTTAAATGATGCCAAAAACGTTGCATGTAACGTTTTTGACTCAAAAACGGACAGGGCAATGTTTGGAGCTCCATAGAAAAACGGACAGGGTGTTTATTACATCCAATCCGTTTTTCTGTCAGTTTTTGGACTTAGAAAAAAAAATGAGAAAACTGAAGCCAAAAACGGACTGAGGGCTTATGTGGAACCCCAGCCTTAGCCTTATGTGTTGTAGGTGAGGGTCAGACGCAATTCTAGTCACCAGGGTTTGTTGTGAAATGGGTAAGGCTTTCTTGAGATGTGTGGGATGACTACTCGTGTAGTCTAATAGACTGTTCCTATCAGTGGGCTTCACATATAAATCTGATGACAGTGAGCCATCTTGTTCTACTTTGATTAATGTATCCAAGAAACTAATGGTTTTCCGGTCACTATGCAGAGTGAAGGTAAGGCCGGGGATACTACTGTTAAGGTCATGAAAAAATGGTTTGTACAGTAGAGAAATCCTCTTTCCAGGCAATACAAATGTTGTCTATGTATCGACCGCAATATAAGATATGAGTTTGATATAAAGGATGTTTGTAGACAAATCTCTCTTCAAACTCAGCCATGTAGATTTTGGCAAACCTGTTTCTCAGGTTGTGAAAAAGTGGTGTTTTTGCTGATAAATGAGTCTACAGACGGTATACCTGTATCATGCTCAATGCTCTTATAAAGACTATTTACATCCATAGTCACAAGGAGCCAGCCACTGTGAACTAGACCAAGGGTTCTTAGTTGTGATAAAAAAATCTAGTGTCCTTTATAAATGATTTTATTTTAAAAATCAATGAGGTAAGGATTTTTTCTACAGTTATGGCCAGTGATGAAAAGATGGAATCAGTGGATGCAATGATTGGTCTGCCTGGTGGTTTATTAAGGTTTTTATGGATTTTGGGCAAGGTATAAAAGACCAGGCTTAATGGACTTTTTTATGTAGATAATCTGCTAGTTTTTTGTCTATAATTCCTTGTTTTTCATAATGTAATATTAAAGATGGCATTTTAGAGGCTATGTTATTAATGGGATTCGGTGAGATTGAAGAATAGGTGTTGTGATCCCCACATTGGAGATAAATCTCATCTACACAGTATGTCTTATCCATTACTAGGATGGACCCTCCCTTGTTTGCTGATTTTATCATGATGGACTTGTTTACTGATACATTTTTAAGAGCTCTCGACTCTTCATTTGTGAGATTGTTTTTTCAGGTGTAATGTACCTGTTAAGATATTTTTTAAAGTATTAGTGATGTCCCTTTCGACCAAAGCGACATACGTTTCAACAGGGTGATAATGGCTAGGCGGCATGTATGTGCTTGGGATGCTTACGTTCAAGCCCTTAAGAGAGAAAGTAGCAAAATTATTACTTTCCACTATAGATGATGTTTTGTCAGAAGAAGAAAAGTGAGCAACCTAACGTTTTAGAAGAAATTATGCAATTCTTGGTCTACACAGAACGTATTAAAAGTGGGATTAAGGAAAGGCCATTCTGTAATAATGAAATCTCTAATGGTGAAAAGCTGTATGAGGAAATGTTAGCCCTGCTAAAATCATGAAACAGACAAGAAGGAGACCCAAAGAAGAGTCTCCACATTTCAAATAATTAGGGCCAGATACCACCAAAGTGGCATCAATTAACCCAGAATAAAAATTGCAGAATGGCCCAGCCTGCATGCATGCCACCGGTTTCTAGAACAGGGCGTGGCCTAGCATTTAAAGGTTAAACATTTATAAGTAACATGGGGATGCGTGACACGTGTAGGCATGGTACTCACATAGCCCTGCTAAATTCAGGAAACAGACAAGGAGATCCCAAAAAGAGTCTCAACATTTCAAAAAATTAGGGCCAGACACCACCAAAGGGGTATCAGTTAACCCAGAATAAAAATTGTAGAATGGCACAGCCTGCATGCATGGCACAAGGTCTGGAACAGGGCCTAGCCTAGCATTTCAAGATTAAACATTCATGAGTAACAGGGGGATGATTGACGTGTGTAGGCATCATACTCACATAGCCCTGCTAAATTCAGGAAACAGACAAGGAGACACCAAAAAGAGTCTCCACATTTCAAAATATTAAGGTCAAATACCACCAAAGTGGCATCAAATGACCCAGAATGAAAATTGGAGAATGGCAAGATGAAAGCAGTACACTGAAAAGTACATTGAACAAAAAAAAAGGAAAGTACATCTCACCAGCATAATGTCTCCAGAACCGCTTATCCAATCGGCACACCTGGGCATAGTAATTCAAAAGAAAGGCAAGAGATCCGGTTTATCCCAATAAAAATTTTTTCTTTATTTCTTCATTAAAAGACTACACCATCTTTGGGAGGCAGATCTGTTGACATGTTTCGTCCAACACGTGGACTTGGTATTCTTTTGTATTTGTAGATACAGTGCCTTTGATAAAGGCTTATGTTGTGAAGCCGAAACCTCAGATACACGTTTTTGGACTGTTTTTCTTTTGTATATACCTTTAATAAATACAACCAGAACTTATGCATAAGAAATCACAGGACTCTCTTAACTTTTTTGTGTGATGAAGCTATACAAATATGATTTATATGGACTACTTTTCCTTCAGACACCACAAATAGCTGTTAGAGCCGAGCCTACTTATACAAAATATTGACTTTTTAGCTCGAGTTCCTGACTAACATAGCATATGCATGTCTTTTGCTACCTTCTCTTATTATGATGAAGAAACATCAGCTATAATATCCAATGTGACTACTTCTAGTTCATTTTTGACGTTTCCGACAGAAGAACTGCGAAACAAGGATTATGAACGTAAACTACGTAGACAGACAGCACTTGATTTGCATTTAATAACTTTAGCTGAATATCATAATGCTAAAATGATCCCAAGAGGCCTTTATCATTAATAAATGCTCAATGGATATTATAATCCTTACCATTGAGTTATATGCAAGAGTAATTAACAGAACTAGCAGTCCATAGCAAATCAATTGAGGAACAACTCTCCAACACCCTATCCCCACCCAGTAGACTTCAGCAGTCTTAAAATCAAAACCGGGAAAACAATGACCGATCTTCAAAAAAACTTGCAAATAAGGAAACAACAGAAATTTCAATGTGAGCAATGAAGACTACACGAGAGGCCAGGTGTACTGGTGGCGATGTGGAGAACTCCCCACTCCTGGTCCTTTAGTATATCCGAGATACGCATCATCCAGTAGCAGGAGCTCAACCTTTTCCTCAATCCTATCACCCACCTTTTTCATTGCAACGTTGACCGCAAAGAGTAAAACGAGGAGGGGCCAAGGTCTTTCTCCCGCTACAAGTCACATGGTTACACTATCTCAAGTAAAAACAATCTGGTGTTTAACATCTCTTCCCACCACCTATCACCCTCTGAGACCCGGTATTACAGAAGGGACTTTCCTTCTGTCCCTCCCCGTCGTATAACTCCATTTCTTTAGAACAGAAGGTAAACAGATTTTTACTGTACTTTACTGTATACTGTACTGCATACTGTACTTTACTTTGAAGGTTCATTTTTCTAATGGTGACTAGTCGGATAATCCAGTTACAACAGCATTGCCCACCCCTATCATTACTTTTAATCAATTAGCATTAAAAAAAAAACAGCTCACTTATGCCCCCTAGGAAATATGATCGAAACTTATATACTGTATCCTTTGTCTTGATGGATGTTTCAGTACTCCATTCCCATATCAAGAGTGGGGAATCCGCTTGAATAATAACTTACCTTAGAGGATAGTAGAGCTATACAAAGTCTAAAAAAAAGCAAAAATCTTATAATTAATCCTGCAGGTAAGGGTGGAGGAATTGTGGTATTGGACAGATCTTATTACATGGCAGAAACCTTGGGCCAACTGGGTGATATGTCTACATACTTACCAGATGAGAAAGATCCATCCCCAGTGATCAGATCCATTATTGCTGAACGGACTTCACATTATCTAATATTGGGTGTGATTGACCCAAAACTGGCAGAATTTCTAGTAAAAGCCCATCCTATCACACCTGTGTTTTACACACTTCCGAAGAGCCACAAGAATCTTAGACGACCTCGGGGAGGCCCATTGTGGCCTCCACGGATTAAATCCTATCACCATTAGCTATAACATTTGGTCTGATCCTGTACCCTCTAATCTCTTGTATCCCATCCTTCCTGAAGGATACTTCACACTCTCTCAGACAAAAAAAAATCTATTCCATCTGACTGTCTACTCATTACTCTTGATGTAAACAGTTTATATACCTTCATAGATCATGAATGGGGTATTAACTTGGTAGGTTGGTTCCTGAACAAGTACACTGAATTCTCGCCAGACAAAAAATAATTCTGTAAAATATAAAAGGGTGGGGGACAAGAGGCGCAATAGTGCCCTATCACTAGTGACACTAATCGTAATGGGGTGGTGCTGAGAAGCCACTCACCTGATGCAGTTGTGATCCCCACAACTGGTTTGAAGGCGTTTAGGAAATATTATTCCAAGCTGCTGCAGGACCTCCACCGACCACTGAACAGTGGTTATAATCCAGAAAGATGATGGGAGTATAGGTGTATCACGGTCCGCGCTGCTCTAGGGCTTAAAAAACTCACCAAAGAGTCAGGGATATCCCTGATGAAGGTGCCAGGCTAGGCGCCGAAACGCGTAGGAGAAGGAGAATAAAGGATGGAAATCTGACTGACTCTTTGGTGAGTTTTTTAAGCCTTGGAGCAGCGCGGACCGTGATACACCTATACTCCCATCATCTTTCTAAAAAATAATTCTGTCTTGCTCTAATGAACATTGTGATAAAACATAATTACTTTCTTTTTCAGGACCAGTTTTATGTCCACTGTAGGGGACCGCTATGGGCAACAACGTAGCTCCCTCCTACGCTAACATATACATGGCCAAATTTTTATGGAAACACTACATAGATGACTTTTTCCTGATATGGAAGGGTCCAGAGGATGGCCTTAAAGGATTTTTTTCTGATATTAATAGCTGTATTCCTTCACCCTCAATTTTGACAAGAAAAAAACAGACTAACTTTTTGGACACTATGGTCCTGAAAGGCAACCAGGATAAGTTATCAACAGATTTATTCATTAAGCCAACTGACAGATACAGTCTGCTGCTTTATCAGACCTGTTACCCCCCTCATATTAAAAGATCACTTCCACATTCGCTGCATGTTAGGGTATCCCGCATTGTCTCTAATTCAACTATATGTCACCTACATATGAGGAAGTGCCTTTTGGCACAAAACATGTAGGGGTGACTTCCTGGGATTCTTTGGTTTGATGACCTTATACTATGGGTGAGTGAATTTATGTTGTGCACTTTTTGAGGCTATATGGACTGTTGGCTAGCTTTGTGTCAGTAAGGGTTGCAATCTTGAGATGTGATTTCTGCACTATATACATTCACCTTTTGTAGACCTATAGACTTTTATTGTCCTGCAGTCTTCTGGTCCCAAGCCTAATCTGAATTTTGCCCTCACTCACTGTTACATGTAATGTAGCCAATTTCTCAGTGTGTCCTTTTCTCCTAGCTCTCTGTCTCCTTTTATTGAGATTTTGTTAAGTGTTGTGTCTCTCCTATGCTTGTGCACATTTAGACTTAATAAAATATTTATATTTGCAGTAACTGGTATTTAGTCTTTTGGTGACATACTTGATGCGGGTTAAGACACACCTCTGTTAACCACCCAGAAATACCAATGTGCTCGGTTGGGTTATATACGTCAACTGTGCCACAAAGAGATGGGCGAGAAATCCTCTCCCGGGTTTATCCCACAAATCTGGTTCAACCAGTTGAAAATCCCAGTCCACATAGCAACAGAGTGGGATCACAGATTCCCTTCGTAAGCACTTATCATTCATTCCATCCTCTTCTTCGTAAGATCACTTCTCGACATTGGCCACTTTTGAGCACTGCTTATGCCAATATACTTGAGTTTAAACAATTACCATTATTTTGCCACAAGAGACCTCCCAATCTTAAGGATTTTTTGATATGAGCCGATATTGGCTCTGACAATATAAAACTAAGACAGACCTTCTTATCTACACCACGTTTACCTGCCTGAGTTGTCTGCAATGCTCAAAGGTGACTAAGGGCAATACTTTTATCCACCCACAAACAGGAAAGTCTTATCCCATAAAGGGATTTTAGACTTGTGACACATCCTTTGCGGTCTCGGATACATTGTGGAGACTACACAGTGTGTCCGCGACCGCATTGGAAAAAACAAATCGGCCAAATAACCAAACTATAGATAAGCTTTAGCCAAAGGAACATATTAATGCAATTTAGGGGGGAGAATAGGAAAGGGGAGATGGGGGAGGAGAGGGAAAGGGGGGGTAGGTATGAGAGGGGAAGGGGAGGGTATCCTGACTAGAAGCATTATTTTATAAAGGAAAAGTATAGTTAAGACTTTGAAATTGGAATAGCATATGGCGAAGAGTACTAGTAAATCCAGTCCTTAGCCCAAGACTAGAGATGGGCGAACCCGCCGATGTTCAGGTTCAGCAAACTTGCCTAAATTTTTATTAAAGTTTGGGGGCGAAAGTGGCTCAAACTTGAGTCCGGACCCTGAACTAATTCTGTAAAGTTATGGGATGGGGGCTAGGAGGCTGTAAAAGAAAGAAGATAGTTATTAAACAGCATTATACTTTCCGAGTTTCACCCACTTGTACTTCTGGGGATGCTCATTAACTTCCTGGATATTCACTGCAGAGGGACCCAACAGCCAGTCACAGAGAATTGGCACACCAAAACCACGCGGTTTTTGCCATGGATTATGCCCCTTTGGTGCACTTTTGGCACAAAACTGCATGCATTATCAATGTGTTCATCTGCATCTCCTGGCCAAAAAAAGCACCAAAAATTTGACTTGCTTTCTGCTGCGGATTTCATGATTTTTTTGGTGCATTTTGTTTAATTTGTTGATCTGAATCTCCTGGACCAAAAAAAGCACTAAAACCACAACACAGTTGAGCCCTTTCAATAAAATTATCCCTTGAAATAATTTTTAAAAAATTATGTGGGCTTTGCCATATTTTTTTATGCCAGCCAGGTACAGCAGGCCGATACGGGCTGCCCCCTACCCCCAGCTGCCTATTTTTACCTGGCTGAAAACCAAATATATAGGGAAGCCCTTTTTTTATTTTTTCATGAATTTCATGAAAATGTGAATTTTCACTGTGAATTGCAGCCTGCATCTGCTCCATAAAATGGCAAATTCATAGAAGTGCTGTTTTCTGGTGCTGTAACCCGACTTTTCCAGTGGCCCTTGTGGCAGTGACATGCTGGGTAATGAAGGGGTTAATGACAACTTTATATTGGCAGCTGGAACTAATCCTGAAATTCATAGAGTCAGGCAAATATTAGACCCACCCCCTATGAATTTTTAGTAAGCAGTAAAAAAATCACACAAAAACATTCAGAAATAAAACACAAGGCAACCCTGTTTCCCATCTTTAATTAACAAACAAAACCCTCCCTCCGATATAATCCACAGGGCACATCTTCAGCTCTGCTGCATATCTCTGTGAGAAGACGCCCATTCTCTGTGACAGCGTTTGTGATTGACTGTTGTGCCCCTCTGCAGTGAATATCTAGGAAGTTAATGCGCAGCACCGGAAGTAGACGCAGCAGGACAGTGGAATGCAGAAAGTATAATGCTGTTTAATAGCTATTTTCTTTATTTTTACAGCTTCCCTGCCCCCGAACACAAACCCGAAGTGTAACACGGACTTATCAGGAAAGTCTGTGTTCAGGGTCTGTGCCCAAACACTAAGCATTTGGTACGGACCCGAACATTACAGCTCGGGTTCTCCCATCACTACCCTCTTTTGTGTGCAAAAAGTAATCATAGTGAAATTGTGTATTAGGCTGGTTTCACATTGGTGTTCCCCTCCACAGCGTTCTGCAGAGGGGAATCGCTATGTGAGCGCAGCCACCGCAAGTCCCTATGTTTATCATGGGGACGCACGGTGCTGCGCTTGACTGCACATGACCGTGCGCTCCCCTTCATTTCCCTGTGTGATTTGCATGCATGCGTATGCTTGCGTACAAATTACACACTCTCGTCCGCACCCTAAACACGACATGTCGCATTCCTGGTGCGGACGACAATGTATGATTTTTTGCAAGCATGAGCATGCATACAAATCACACAGGGAAATGAATGGGAGCGCACGGTCATGTGCAGTCAAGCGCAGCACCATGCATCCCCATGATAAATATAAGGACTTGCGGTGCCTGCGCTCACATGGTGATTCCCCTCTGCAGAATGCTGCGGAGGAGAACGCCAGTGTGAAGGCACCCTTAATCCGGTGAATAACATCTGTGAGAAGCTGTGGATTAGTGAGATTCCATTTCGCCGCTATGCAGAAACATGCAGCTGAAAGGGTGTGAAAAATGAATCTTCTATATTCTTTGGGGAATAGGTCAAAGTCCATGTTCAGGAGAGCCAGAGGGATCCCGAGTGAAGGGAAGACCACAAAGGAAGGATAAGAGGTTAAAAACCTCACTACAGACCAATTTTTTGGGGCATAACTACCAGATATGAAACAGGGAGCCACGAGAAGTGCAGGCCCGCCAGCATAAGTTTGAAGCATCTGGGAACCATGAGCCACTTGGTCAGGGATTAAGTACCATATGTAATCTTTGTAAGTTGCTCCATGTGGTTGATGCAAGAAGATAGTTTTAAAGCTTGTGTAGAAGCTAAGTGCCATTGCTGCAACGAGATCTCTTTGTTTAGTCTGTGCTCCCATTTAAAATGGGCTTTATCTACGGTTGTTGAAGAATTGTAGAAGGTGGAGATCCCCTAAGTCAACGCATTGTCGAACTTGATATATTTGAGAGATGAATGGAGAGAGGGAGAGGCTTAGGCAGGGGGTGGGAATTTAATAGATGGTGTGGAGCCCACTGGGACGGGGTACTCGGTGCCGGACCAGTGTACTGCTGGGGAATGTCACGGCGGTCCTGGTCCGGACCGTGTCCCGGGCCCGCACAATAAAATGGGGGTTATTTACAGGGGATTTGTCACTCGTGACGCCACCCACATTGTGTGGTCAATAATGGGGACCACCGCTGCTGCAGAACCTCCGGGGATGATGAGACAGCAGCTAGGATGGTGTAGTTCTTGTGGGCAGAACTGGGTATCCCCGGGGCAGTGGTAGTGAAAGTCAGTGATGGTAATTGTAGGCTGTGCAAGAGAAAGGGGTGATGTGGAGATGGCTCCTGACGGGGCTAGATGGAGAACTGACAGCTTTTCATACCTGAAATCAGACACAGACAACTTAGCAGGGTTCACCCGGGTTTACTGTTCTTATCCTTCAGTCAAACAGGCACGGTACAATACAATTCTTTACAGCTTTGCCATATTGAATCCGGTATACTGAACCCACTGCAGCCAGGTTATCTTTCCTAGACTCCTCTGTCTTTCTACGTGTCCTTTCAGGCTATTTCTCAGTATTTTCTCCTCAAAGTGGATTAAGGAGCGGCAGCTCGGTCCCTTTTGGCAGCTTCCCCCTTTTATTTTTTAGGCGGTAAGCCGGGTCCTATCTATGCTGCTGTGCTCCCCAATCTTATGGTGGGAATATAGATCTGGAATCTGTATTCCCCGTCAGGTTGTCTGGGGCATCGGGTAAATCATCAGTCCCCTTCAGAGCTGACACTCTGCTTTCAGCCAAACCACAGGTATCCCTATTTCTCAAGAGATTACCGGGTCCCTTTCCTTTCTGTGTAACTTCTTGGTATAATCAGGGAAACTTTCTTATCAGTCAGTTGCTGGTCTTCACTACTTTTCTGGACCTGATGGTACTGGTCTTGTCTTGACTGCTCGGCACCTGCCTACTGGCTAACCGCTTCCTGTCACTCCCTTATATACCCATCCGTTACCATGACTACGCTCCATCCACTCATATCTAGCCTATTACCCCTTGTCTGCCTAGAGTCCCAGACTCAGGGTTAGGTCCCCATGCAATGGATATGTGTGCGAGGTGTTTGTTAAACAAACTGTCTACCCTCCTACCTGGCTGCAGTACTACCTGTGGCCACCCTGGATGCAGGGGCGCCACACTGGCGTACTTGAAGAAATTTATAAAAATTATTACGGTTCAGTGAGAATTTAGTTACCAGGTCGTCAACAGAGTGTAGAGACCCCGCATAAAACAGATCTTGCACTGAGACAAGGCCCTTTTTTTCCCAATCCCCCAAGTTTAAGTATGGTATATGAAGTTCTAGTGATCTGATAGATAGGTCCGATAGGGGAAATTTAAGTTGTGATTTAGTTCAAATTTTCCAACTGTATAACAAAGCTTTACCAGTAAGAAGGCACGGGGGGAGTGTAGTTCACTCAGATAATTTGTTCGAGTGTTAATCTCGTAGATGACTTGAGAGTATGAAAAGATTCCAGCTGCATCCACCTCAGACCGAAAGCCAGACCGCCACCATTCTCTCAGCACTTCAACTATGACAGCCATGTGATAAACGTGGATGTAAGGCTGGCTTCACACCACTGTTTTGATCCTGTCTGTGTGATCCTGTTTTTTGCAGGACCACACGGACAGGAACAGACAGGTCCGGATTGTAAACTCTGGATGCCATTTCTGTGTCTGGATCCAGGATTTTGAGGGATCCGGGGATTTTGAGGGATCCAGACACAGAAAGAGCTGGGAGGAGCCAAGCCAGGCAAGTAGTGTTGGTGTGGCGCCCCACATGGTCAGGCGTCACAGTGGAGTATTGCACCTGTAAAAGAGGTGTAATCTTCCCCAGCCAGACCGAGCGGTCTGCCTGATTCCTCACCACGAGGGAGGGGAGCCCCAAGTCTACCTACAAGGAGCCATTGGGTATAGACTCATCCTAGGCGGGAAGAAAGGACACGGGTTCGTCAACTAAGGTTTACCACGGGTTCCACCATACCACTTGGCATCCACTTGCAGCCACCCATAGAGCTACCTGTTTGAATAGCATCTTGCTGAATTGTGGACTCTGTATTTTGCTGCTGAGCGTTTACAGTAAAGTACCCGGGAGAAATTTACTTTGCCTTTGTGTCATTATCTTCATCAACCTGTTTGCTTACAGGAACGTTGCCAGGGAGGACCAGCTCCACCTACAGGTGGCGTCACGTGACAACAACAAACATTTATCCACTGTATATAACCCCTTTTTGAAGTGTCACCCAGGCCACGGGCTCAGGCACTGCCACCCGTGAAATCCCCGTGAAAACACCCACCGAGCCTGATACCCGAGTACCCCAGGGCCTGGGGCTCGACATATCTTTTTGGCGTCACGAACAGGATCCCGTGCCTGGTATTACTGGGTACTGTGTGCCTTGGACTTTTGAAAATAACTTTTCCCACCTTTGCTTGGCGCCAAAAATGGGTTCCTGCCATCACTGACCCAAGATGGCGCCGTAGCAATGTACTAAGCACTATGTGTATGCTCTGGGGTGTGCCTCGGCCCCTAGAAGAAGGAGGGCCAAGATGGAGGTGCCAAAAAGTGTGGCCGCCCCGATTGCCATCAATCAGGGGGGCGGCCCACAGGAAGTGCTCCGGGAGTGGCTGCCGATAAAGTGAGAAACCAGAAGAGAAGGACAGAAAGAACTAGGATCCTTCATACCCGGCAGCATGGCACATCGTGCGTGAGGTCGAACCAGGCCAGAGCCGCACAAGGAGACCCGGCAGTGGCGTCCCTCTTAACACTAGAGGGGGATGCCGACTACTGGAGAGACACTTTTGGACAGGTGTGCCGACGGTGGAGCACGGAGAGGGCCTGTGAGCTGAGAATGATGAGAGAAGGCCGAGAAGCACGAGAGGCAGCGGTAGCAGTGCAGGCAGTCGTGGAGTACCATGCCTCCTTACCACCCATACCACCACCGGTCCAGACCCAAGACGTAGGGACTCAGACCGAAGCCCCTGTAGCACCACCATCCCATACCTGCAGCTGTCTCCAGATAGAGAAAGCGCGGCCATCCCCAGCAGAACCAGATGTTATCATCGAAGCTGAGGAAGAGGGAGACGAGTCAGACTTTGAGGAGCCGGAGTATGTTGAAGGAGCATCAGAAGCTGCATGGTGGTCCGCATGGCAGTAGCAGCGGCAAGGTACCCCCACCATTGTGAGCACAGCGAAGACCAGAGCGTCGCCCAGAGTCCCAACCGGCAATTCACCACGACCAGAATACCAGTCACCCCTGAACTAGCAAGACCAAATAGCAAGACAGAAAAGATGCTTCCAGTGGAGTTGCGCCGCCAAGGAACTGTAGTTTCAGTTTACCATGATGAAGGATGTGGATTCCTACGTGAACCCGGACTACAGGAAGACATTTTTTTTCACCAGAAGAGACGTAGAATCGTACCTGCGGCGTTGACACCCAGATCGTGATCTGTACCGAGGTGAGCAGGTTTCATTTGAAAGGCATCCAGGCCCTTAGGCTGGTTTGCAATCCGCATAGCATGCCAACAATAGACTCCCATTGTAGAGACTTGAACTGTAAATAGCCCCTTTATCCAGCTTTATTCCCCTACATTATGAAGAGTCAGAGTCATGGACTCCTGTGCAAAACTTTTATTTTTCCTACGAGTTGATGATGTGTGATATATATATAGCGCGCAGTTAGTACTGGTCCCCATTGGGCCGAGTTAGATTCAAAAGTATTATGTCTTATATGCAGATAGTAACAAACCGGAGAGTAATATATTTGCCAACAGGTGACCGAGGACCGTGGGGTCTAAAATCACTGCTGCAATGTGTGTGCAATGTTATAAGAAAATGTGCCTCCTAGAAATAGGAAGAAACTGAAGTATGCTTGATTGTAAATAGTTTACCCGTTGATATTGTTGAAAATATAAAAATGCTTTTCACTCCCTGGTTAACAGTACCTATTCTTGAGGACGAGTATGTTTCATCAGGGGGGTATGTGGCACCCCACATTGTCAGGCGTTACTGTGGAGTATTGCACCCGTAAAAGAGGTGTAATCTTCCCCAGCTGCAAATGGATCCTAGGTTGGTAGGTGGGACCCATTCTTGCACTCCCACATTAGAATAGGAGTGGGAGGTTACCCGGGAGGGAGATATATTCACCTCTAGGGGGAACAGAGGACAGTCAGAGAGAGTCGGGGGTAGTAGTCGAAGGTGAGGAGTCGAGGAGGGGTGTGGAGCGAGGCGGAAGGTTAACCCGGACAGCTCTACGCTGATCCGGAGGGAAGATGAGAGAGGATTCTGAGGGGATCCTGAGAGAGGGTGCCTGATGAAGGAGTCTGGGCCCTAGAGAGAAAGGGAGAACCCAAGCATGGAGCGACCATACTCCAGGGAATTCCCCAGTCCACCGCGGGAATGCCGGTCCCGAGGAAACGGCCAGAGTCCACCTCTGAAGTCGTCAACGGGCTGCTGCAGTCTGCTTCCTCACCACGAGGGAGGGGAGCCCCAAGTCTACCTACAAGGAGCCATTGGGTATAGACTCATCCTAGGCGGGGAAGAAAGGACACAGGTTCGTCAACTAAGGTTTACCATGGGTTCCAACCATACCACTTGGCATCCGCTTGCAGCCACCCATAGAGCTACCTGTTTGAATAACATCTTGCTGAACTGTGGACTCTGTATTTTGCTGCTGAACGTTTACAGTAAAGTACCCGGGAGAAAGTGACTTTGCCTTTTTGTCATTATCTTCATCAACCTGTTTGCTTACAGGAACGCTGCCCCGGAGGACCAGCTCCACCTGTAGGGAGCTTTGACATCTTAGCCGCGATTCCATTGCCTGTAGGACTGTAGCGGCGCTGGTGATTCATAGAGCAAGGATAGGGAAGTCTCAAACACCGATACTCCCCAAAATAATTTCAAGTACAAATTTTAAATACAAATTTTAACAAAGTTTATTGGGGTACAAACAACAGGACAAAAATCACAGAAACATTAAAAACAATTAAAAAGCCTGAAGTTAGCTTTTACAATCCATTTAGGATGAAATAATCCAAGGGAACCTCCCTAATTGTGAACAAGGGATAACCAGTCCAAATATAAATAGATGGAACCAGGTAACAGTTATTCAACCATATAAACTGCAGCATCAGGGGTCATTAAACATGAGTATACAGATAATAATATATCTTTAACCAGGTTAATGCAATGTATTCCACAGGTATATGTTGTCTTAATAATGATGTTGTATAAAGGTAGACGGTTTTAACACTACAGTACATATTTTACCACCTCCACAAAGTATATACAGAGAGGATAGATTCAGACATATGCAGGTACAACTATAGCCTGGTATAAGCGGTGTAAAGAGAAGTTTTACCTACTCATGGTGAGTTCAAGTATTAGTTGCTTAGAAGCATAGATGAGCTCAATCAGTGGCCCCTAAATTCACTCCAATTCATACACCAGTCTGTTTACACAGGGGCATAGATAATAAGCCCACTGAGTTGCCCCTGATAGAGAGTTACCCTACGTAGATCAATATATATAACACAAAGTTAAATAACAGCCATATACTACAATATTATTTATGAATAAGACATTACTGATTTAGGTTCTATTCCCTCCCAAGATATACAACAAGAGAGGAGAACTAGCAATATACACCTGGTTAGTAATTAGTCCCAAAAAGTACCCAGGGTACATTTCCACCTATAGATTAATAATGTTTTCAATAAGAAATCCCCATATATTTAACCTTAATGGCCACTTTACACGCGGCTACATTTCTAGCTTATCCACAGGTAACTTACTGGCTGCAGTGAAATCATGGAGACATGGTTCTATCTTGTTGCTGTGTACAAATGGAATAATTTCTCCATGTTTTCACTGCAGCCAGTAAGTTACCTGTGGATAAGCTAGAAATGTAGCCGCGTGTAAAGTGGCCATAATGGCCACTTTACACGCGGCAACAGGAAGATAGAAAACGGCAGGTGTCGGAGACAATTGTACCTTTTACCTTCAAAACACCTTGCAGATACCTGAATTACACGCAGCCACTTCAAGGTGTTTTGAAGGTAAAAGGTACAATTGTCTCCGACACCTGCCGGCCGTTTTCTATCTTCCTGTTGCCGCGTGTAAAGTGGCCATAATGGCCACTTTACACGCGGCAACAGGAAGAAAGAAAACGGCAGGTGTCGTAGACAATTGTACCTTTTACCTTCAAAACACCTTGCAGATACCTGAATTACACGCAGCCACTTCAAGGTGTTTTGAAGGTAAAAGGTACAATTGTCTCCGAGAACTGCCGTTTTCTATCTTCCTGTTGCCGCGTGTAAAGTGGCCATAATAGCTGCTGTACATACACCTAAGCACAGTTTAGGATAATATGGAGTTAATACCAGTAAGGACTGGTTTTTACCAAGGTATAAGAGGCATATTGGTAGGTGGTGTGGCGCTTCCCACGCGTTACACTGCCCACTCCTGGCAGCTTCGACAGGGGAATGTGACTCTGTCCTGCAATGTTCCCCTGATATAACAAATAAATCCGCCCTGTTGATCAAGCTTATCTTTCTCAGCTGATGAGATTCAGAAGCATGTCCGTCCCCCGCACAATCAGTATGTAATTGCGCATGTCAGTGTACCAAACTGCACATGTCCGGAGCCGACAAAATGGCGGCTCCTATCCCAGAGACACATACAACTGCGCATGCGCATGTAGCGTTATGCGCATGTCCAGACACACAATGGTAGTGTTAGAACTGATGGCAAGGTTAATCACAGCCCTGCACATCAGAGATCCATGGATCCTGGGCTATTAAGATGTATAAGTTAGCGCATTACCAACCCTTGTTGCTATAATATATCAATTGTAACTGAATGTCATTAGAAGAATCTTATAGCAAGATAATATGTTAATAACGCACACAGTTAGAGAGACAACCAAGGAAAGGGGAGGAAAGTGCCTCATTACAAAGTGACATCAGAGCCCCAAGGCTCATGGTTCCAAGTTCCAGTTTAAATGAAGTACCACCATACTAGTGGATTTATAAAACGCTATATTCTAGAGGAGGTCTGGCGGTTCCCAACCTCACCGCATATCATCACTCCACTATCATAAAACTGAGTCAATCATGGTGGGAGACAGGCGATAGACCAAGTTGGCTTACTCTTGAAGATAAAAATATGCTAAAGGGAGGCCTTGGTCCACAGCTTCTTTCCTTCCTTTGTGATAAAAAAAAACCTCTTCCGAAAGAAACGTTAGTGAAAGCCTCTATTCAATCCTTGAGATTGTTTGTTTCCAAATCATTGAAAAGCTTTCAACCTCATCCACCTACTTGGATCCCAGTTGATATATTAGACTATATTTCTGCAAACCTGCAACTTAAATCCTGGAAAGACCATGGGATTGGTTTTATATATAACATCTTGGATGGCAGAGGAGGGTTGATTCCCTTTGCGGTCCTACAAAACACTTATGGTCTGGAAGACATAGAAGTTAAAACCTGGGAGGAGATTCATCGCATTCTGTTGAGCCATAAACTGGTATTCTCTCTTCCTCACAATGTGACACAACTTTTGAAGTTCCCGCAGAGTACCGTATATACTCGCGTATAAGCCGAGTTTCTCAGCCCAAAAATTGGGCTGAAAAGTACCCCCCTCGGCTTATACGCGAGTCAGTGCGGGGGCTGCTGTATACAGCGGTATAAAGCAGCCCCCGCATCCCCAGTAATGCAGGGCCCCCCCCCCTCATGCTCCGGTCACCTGTAAAGCAAGTTATACTTATCAGTGCCCGCTGCCGTCCGCGCCCGCCGCTGCCGACATGCGATCCTCCATCTTCATGCATCTTCTTCCTGCTTCTGTGCGCGTCGCAGGCAATGACGTCATTACCGGCGACGCGCACAGGAAACAGGAAGAAGATGCATGAAGACGGAGGATCGGGATGTCGGCAGATGCGGGCGCGGACGGCAGCGGGCACTGATAAGTATAATTTGCTTTACAGGTGACCGGAGCATGAGGGGGGGGCCCTGCATTACTGGGGCTGCCTGTATACTACCACTGGGGCTGCTGTATATAGGGGCCCTGCATTACTGGGGCTGCAATACCACTGGGGCTGCTGTATATAGGGGCCCTGCATTACTGGGGCTGCAATACCACTGAGGCTGCTGTATATAGGGGCTGCAATACCACTGGGGCTGCAATACCACTGGGGCTGCTGTATATAGGGGCCCTGCATTACTGGGCTGCAATACCACTGGGGCTGCTGTATATAGGGGCTGCAATACCACTGGGGCTGCAATACCACTGGGGCTGCTGTATATAGGGGCCCTGCATTACTGGGGCTGCAATACCACTGGGGCTGCTGTATATAGGGGCCCTGCATTACTGGGGCTGCAATACCACTGGGGCTGCTGTATATAGGGGCTGCAATACCACTGGGGCTGCAATACCACTGGGGCTGCTGTATATAGGGGCCCTGCATTACTGGGGCTGCAATACCACTGGGGCTGCTGTATATAGGGGCTGCAATACCACTGGGGCTGCAATACCACTGGGGCTGCTGTATATAGGGGCTGCAATACCACTGGGGCTGCAATACCACTGGGGCTGCTGTATATAGGGGCTGCTGTATACACCACTGGGGCTGCAATACCACTGGAGCTGCAGTATATAGGGGCTGCAATACCACTGGGGCTGCTGTATATACCACTGGGGGCTGCTGTATATAGGGGCTGCTGTATACACCACTGGGGCTGCAATACCACTGGGGCTGCTGTATATAGGGGCTGCAATACCACTGGGGCTGCTGTATATACCACTGGGGCCTGCTGTATATCATACTGCTGGGGCCTGTATACCACTGCTGGGGGCTGTATACCTGTGCTGGGGTCCACCCTCGGCTTATACGCGAGTCAATAGATTTTCCCAGGTTTTGGGGGCAAAAGTAGGGGGGTCGGCTTATACACGGGTCGGCTTATACACGAGTATATACGGTACCTTTTTTTTGGAAGTTGAAAAACATATATCAGGACATTAACCTAGATTCGGTCTATGTGAAATCTTCAAATGTAGTAGCCTGGGAGAAAGACCTGAATATCTCTATAAATACTGAACAACTTGGCAAGACCTTTGATCTTATGTATACACAGGTACCGTGCATCTCCCTTATTGAGACCCAATTTAAATTGTATTCAAGATGGTATCTTACTCCGTTGAAGCTCAATAAGTTTAATTCACTCAACTCCCCGATGTGCTGGAGGAACTGTAACCAAACTGCTGATCTGACTCATGTGTTCTGGGGATGTCAATTCCTTAAAAAATTTTGGAGAGACATAAGGCATCTAATTAAAGATATTTCTGGAATTGAGGTTCTTCTATCTCCTGAGTTAGTGTTGCTTTTGGTTGGGTTGGATTCTCTTCCAAAACATATAAGGCCACTTACGATTCATATTCTTTTAACAGCGAAAACTATGATTGCCTCACTTTGGAGAGAGTCTACAGTCCCATCTATACAGGATGTCATAGACAGAATTGCATCTCATAATTCTTTTGAATATTCATTTGCTATTAGAAATGGCCTGCAAACCAAATATCAGAAGACATGGGCATTGTGGAATATAAAATTTCCATCTCCGTTCTTAAAGTCAGCCAAAGTCCCCCCAGATAACTTTCTCTAGGCTTCACCACTGGACTGTATGATGGACTCATTGTCTATAGCTTGTACTATAGTAAGTGTCTATAGCTACCTTTCCCCCCCTTCATTTCCTTTCCTCTCTCCCTTATGTTTATCTGCTGAAGAGCAGTTCTTCATAACTTGACTTAGCTTCAGATTCTTGGTCCTTAGTATTGATTGCCTTTAGTTATACTATTTCATAATTACTTCCCAAAGTATTATTTGGAGATGTGTAATTCTTTGTTTCCCTGTTTATTTTCATTGTTCTCTTTTGGTGTTCTGTATTTGATGAAATTGATTGTAATAAGGTAATCTCTTCATATTATACCTTTGACTTCTCTACTTCTTATCAGTTTGCTGTACGACTGTATTTGATTATTATACTTTGTACTTGATTTATTGAAACTCGAATAAAAATTATTTGAACATATAAAACGCTATATTACAGGTACTGAATTTAGTATATGGTTTTTAACCTGCCATATCATCCATCACAAAGTTTTTTCATATACAGATATACATGTATTCTCCATATGGGTCAATAAAAATCAACCCGACAATTGTATTATGTTTTGTATATCCATATAATACCACCAACTATTGTGGATTTATCTGATCAAACCATCCCAAATCACCATATCCCCACAATCCACATATACATATAGAGACTAGGAATCAATTTTTAGGTAGCAAGTACCAAGCGTGAGCCAACCTTAAACTCATGTGAAATTCAACAAATGCAAGCAAAAAATGATGATGTTCGTATTACCAAGCCGGTGGTCCAGTTCGGTCCTACCCGGTCTAAAGTAATATCAATCAAGGTCTCAACAGAGAGTATATTCTAAAGTGATCCACTCAGACCAATTGAATAAACAAATGCACCCGGATGGGCTCAAAAAAGCCAATATTGAATATTGTCCCAGAAAAAGGAGAGAATTTCACCCAAAGGGTGTAACTCCCCACATAAACTGACTTCAGGAGATTCTTGGATCTGGAATTAAAACCACACTGGGGGATCAACTTAGGCCCACTTCACACCACGGTTTTTCCCTGATCAGGTTCGATCAGGTTTCTGTATCAAAATCAGGAGTGTCTCCAAAACTCAGAACAGGTGTCAGTCTTTCAATGATAGTTTTTCTCTGCAAGTTCCTCTCCTGCTTCCTCTCCTGGTTTTGACACACAAACCTGATCGAACCTGATCAGGGAAAAATCGTGGTGTGAAGTGGGCCTTAGTCCTGCTCAGTGTAGAAATAACATCAATTCCAATATCCAACGGATTCCTCACCAGGTACTACAGGTGGCGTCAGGTGACAACAACAAACTTTTATCCCCTGAATATAACCCCTTATTGAAGTGTCACCCAGGCAACCGGCTCAGGCGCTGCCACCCGTGACATCCCCGTGAAAACACCCACCGAGCCTGATACCCAAGTACCCCGAGGCCTGAGGCTCGACATTGGCGCTCTTACTTTCACTTTAGCAATGTATCTACATACACTGCTAAAGTGAAATGAAAGAAAGGAATGGTTAAAAATAAAAAAATAAATGCTCACCTCTACACCGAGGGTCCGCGATGTGAGGTGTCCACCTCCAATGACTGCAGACCTTAATCAGCTGACCGGGGAGGGGCGGCAAACCGATCAGCTGATGTGTCAAATGACCACATCAGCTGAGCAGTTTAAATCGCCAACCAAAACTGATCGGTTTTTAGTTATTTTTTTATTTTTAACCATTCCTTTCTTTAATTTCACTTTAGCAGTGTATGTAGATACACTGCTAAAGTGAAATTACGGGAACAGAGAAGTTTTAGTGTACTGAGCATGCTCAGTACACTTAAACCGGATCCTGGAAACTATCCTGTTTTTTCCTGGATCCAGCGCCCATAGACTCCCATGTTATAGGCGCCGGAGTGCCCCGGATTAGTTTCTATTCGGTTTCTTCCGTTTTTTTCACGGGAGCCCAAAATCGGAGCAGTCTCTGATTTTGGGTCTGGGAAAAAAACAGGACAGAAACGAATATGGGACTGAACTTGGCAGAATCGGATGGCCATTTATGGCCAATCCGGCACCACAGGGCTACATGGGAGGCAAAACAGGATCCTGATCTGTCCTTTTCAAATGGACAGAATAGGATTCCAAAAAACGTGGTGTGAAGCCAGCCTTACAGACACACAAGCCGCCTCTATTTAAGGGGCAGTAAAGGACCCCAGCTGAGATCCTGGGTTTTTTTCCCTCCCCAAATAAATCTAAGGATAGTAGATTGCAACTTTGAAATAGATGCAGTCGGGAAGGCAACAAAATATGTAAACCACTCTGGGAAGAATAGACATTTTTATGGTTTTAATTTTGGCACTCCAAGAGAGAGAGAACTGTGCATTATCTCCTTATGAATTACCGAGGACAATAGTGAAATGTTATTCCTCACCAGAGAGTGTATGGGAGACCACGTAATCGCCAAATATTTGATCCCTTCTGGCGACCACTTAAAGGGGAGAGATTGTGACAATTTAGTTATATTTTCCAGGGAGATATGTAAGGGTAGAATTTTACTTTTACTGGCATTCAGTTTATAATAGGAAACCCGTGAGAAACTGTCAAGAGCTTTTATGATTCCAGGAAGGGAGATTTCCGGAGAGGTGCAGGAGATGATTAGGTCATCTGCGTAAAGTCTATTTTGTGCTCCTCCCTTCCCTTCTGATACCTTTTATGTCAGGGTCTGAACCAGGGGCGTAACTAGAACTGGCAGGGCCCCATAGCAAACTTTTGAACGGGGCCCCCTCCAAGACATGCCCCCCAATGACACCCCCCTCCAAGACACGCTTCCCCCCAATGACACGCCCCTTCAAGACACACCCCCTTACAGGCCCCAGCAGTATATACAGCAGCCCCAGTGGTATACCGCAGCCTCCCCAGTGGTATATACAGGCCCCAGCAGTATTACAGCAGCCCCAGTGGTATACAGCAGCCTCCCCAGTGGTATATACAGGCCCCAGCAGTATTACAGCAGCCCCAGTGGTATACAGCAGCCTCCCCAGTGGTATATACAGGCCCCAGCAGTATTACAGCAGCCCCAGTGGTATACAGCAGCCTCCCCAGTGGTGTATACAGGCCCCAGCAGTATTACAGCAGCCTCCGCAGTGGTGGTATATACAGGCCCCAGTGGTGGTATACAGGGCCCCTGGTGGTGGTATACAGGGCCCCTGGTGGTGGTATACAGAGCCCCTGGTGGTGGTATACAGAGCCCCTGGTGGTGGTATACAGGGCCCCTGGTGGTGGTATACAGAGCCCTGGTGGTGGTATACAGAGCCCCTGGTGGTGGTATACAGGGCCCCTGGTGGTGGTATACAGAGCCCCTGGTGGTGGTATATACAGGCCCCTGGTGGTGGTATATACAGGGCCCCTGGTGGTGGTATACAGGGCCCCTGGTGGTGGTATATACAGGCCCCCGGTGGTGGTATATACAGGCCCCTGGTGGTGGTATATACAAGGCCCCTGGTGGTGGTATATACAGGGCCCCTGGTGGTGGTATACAGGGCCCCTGGTGGTGGTATATATAGGCCCCTGGTGGTGGTATATATAGGCCCCTGGTGGTGGTATACAGGGCCCCTGGTGGTGGTATATACAGGCCCCCCGCTCTCCATTACCTGCAGCAGGCAGTCGCGCTGATCGCAGCCACAGCCTGTCATGTAGTGTGACGCTGTAGCCGGCGATACAGGAAATAGAGCGGCGCCGGCTACAGCCCACATAACAGGCAGATCAGCGCGACTGCCCGCCGGTAATGGAGAGCGGGGGGACGCAGCAGTAATGGAGGCAGCGGTCAGGGGGCCCCGAGGATAGCGTGTGGGGGCAGCGGTCAGGGGCCCCATTGTATGACATGTGGGGGCACTCAGGGGACCAATGGGCCCCCCTTTCTGTCCGGGCTCCCCCTACAGCACCCAGGGGGGTATGGGGACGGGGCTTAGTGGGCGTGGTCCCAAAGTGTCGGGGCCCGCTGGGCCAGTCCGCCCCTGTATGTATCGCAGGCGCAGCTGCCGGTATAGCAGCGGCTGCATAGCGGCGCTGGGTCCGGGCCCCCCACAAGCGCCGGGCCCCAAAGCGACCGCTACAGCTGCTATGCCGGTAGTTACGCCACTGGTCTGAACGGATCGACTCCGCCAAGGGTTCCATCCCTAACACGAAGATCAAGGGAGATAAAGGACAGCCTTGGCGAGTCCAGTTAGTGATTGGAAAGTTTTTTTACCAAAATCCCAAAGCTAAGACTGAGGCATTAGAGTTGGAGTATAGTGAGAGGATAGCTGAGAGAAAAGGCCTCTGAAACCCAAATTTGTGGAGGACTGCAGAGAGATAGCCCAATTAGCCCTGCCTTTTCGGCATCCAGGGATAAAAAGGCACAATGTAGTTTTGTAAATTCTGTGATGTTATTTGAATTTATCATCTACCTGGTTCTATTTTTGATTATCTCCCAGCTATGAACCCCACCTGGTCTGCCGAGATCAGGGAAGGTAAGACGGAGTGCAGCCTGGTTGCCAAAAGCTTTGCTTAAATTTTAATGTCACAGTTAAGTAATGAGATGGGTCTAAAGTTGTCTAGACTCATGGGGGGCTTGCCTGGTTTTGGCAGGGTGACTATCGACGCTTCTAAATTTGCCGAAGACAAAGAACCCAAATTCTGCCAGTGATTGAAAGTGCGTAACAAATATGGAGTCAGAATATTAGCAAACTGTTGATAATACTTATTTGGAAAGCCATCTGGTCCTGGAGCAGACAGGACTTTTAAGGACTTAATTACTTTCTGTATTTCTAAGAGGGTAAAGGGGAAGTTGAGAGTCCCAGTTGGTCATTCAACAGTTTTGGTAGGTTTAAATTTCCCAAATACACATTAATGAGAAGAAGAGAAGGTTGGGGAGTATGCAGGTCAATTTTAGGATTATAAAGATTAGAGTACAAGTCCGCAAAGGATTCAGCAGGCCCTACAATATAGTCTATTTTGATTTTTTGTTCTATTTTTTTATTCTCTTAGCCAGAATTTTCCTTGCCCTGTCGCCCATGGCATAGTTGTGTAACTTCAGTTTCCATAGGTTATTTTCAACTTCCACTAAGGCTGCTTTCACATTGCGAATTTCTTACATCCGTGGCTGTCCGATGTAAATCTGACAGCCACGGATCCGATTTGGCCCCCATGTTATACTATGGAGGTCGGATCGGATTGGATTTGGCCTAATTGCCATCCGATTTTGTGGGATCAGATTTGTGCCCAATTTTTTGCTGTACCCAAAATCGGAGACTGCTCCGATTTTGGGCACAGAAGAAAATCGGATCCCACAAAATCGGAAGGCAATTAGGCCAAATCAGATCCGATCCTCGGGATTTAACATGAGGGCCCATGAGCACGGGTCCGAGGAAACAGCTGATCGTTCCTCAGACCCGATTTTAGTGTACTGAGCATGCTCAGTACACTAAAATTGCTCCTAACCCTCTAATTTCACTTCTGCAATGTATATACATACATTGCAGAAGTGAAATTAAGTAAAAGAGTTTAAAAATAAAAAATCAGTATTCTCACCTATCCGGGATCCACTGCTGCCTCCAGCAAGGTCCAGGTGCTTACAGGACCTGCGGTGATGTCACAACCCGGCAGCGTCATTAGGTCACATGACTGCAGTTACCGCGGTAACTGCGGTCATGTGACCTGATAAGCTGATCAGCTTGTGACGTCACCGCAGGTCATATAAGCACCCGGACCTTGGTAGAGGCAGCGGTGGATCGCGGATAGGTGAGAATACAAACTTTTTATTTTTAACTCTTTCTCTTATACTATATTTCACTTCCGCAATGTATAATATACATTGCGGAAGTGAAAGTGCCCCGCTGTGTCCGGATCTGTGATAACCCCCTGTGGTGTCCTTTCCTGACATGGGGTTTAACAAAAAGTAGGATCCCACAGCAGGAAAAAATACGTGATGTGAAAGCAGCCTAAGGGATTGAGCGAAGTTGAAGTCTAAGATTGTACAGTTGAAGGGACTTTCCGTAGGGGAGGATTTGTTTAAAGTTTCCAGAAGAAGGAGGGGGTAAGAATAGTTTAGTTCAAACTCTCCAGTCTAAATTTGCCAGAGAACAGATACTGGCAAAAAGAAAAAAAGAAGAAGCATCTGGTGACAGACCAGGTGCCACAGGTCCGGCATACGGCTCCAAATATGTAAGGAGAAGCTATCACCCATGCCATTCAGGATCAAGTTTTTTCTTGTCACTGCTCTAAGTACCACCGTTATGCTTAGGTGGGCATTTAGTGGTTTCCATCATACCCCAGTGATGGGGTAGTTTGCAAAGTTGTTCAGGGAAAAATCAAGTGTAGGTTTCCCCAAAGTGTGAAAAAATCAGTAGAACTGGGTGCCCCAGTATTTTATGCTTTTATCAAGATTTTAGCAAGATTTTTGCCTCCGGAGCAAATTCTCTGTGTCTTGGTAATGTGAAGACTGATAAATCAGGGTGGATCTCCAGGTTGTGGTAGGGCTCAGGGAGAGAGGCTGTTCTCCTCACTGCAGACATGAAGGCGTCCTTTGTGGTAAAGAAGTGGATTTTGGCCAGTGTGTCTCGGGGAAAAGAATTGTCAATATGGCGGGGCTTAGGGACTTTGTGTATTCTGTCAAGCTTGTAACGGTCCCATGGCAAGTCTGGCAGAAATTTTAGTAGAAGCGCATTAAAATAAGCAGAGAGTTTATGATCACAGACCAATTCTGGGATGCCCCTAATCCCCTAATGCATACATTGTTCCTATGGTCTCTGTCTTCCCTGTCATCCATTTTGTATTTCAACCGGGATATTTCTACCTCTAGAGTTGCATTGGCATCAATAAGGTCGTTGTGCGACTTCACTAATTCCGCCATTTTGCTCTCAATCTGTGAGGTGCGGGACCCTAATACATCCAAATCCCCTCTTATCTCTGTAACCATCCCTCTCAGGTCTTCCTGCAGCACTGCCCTCAGGGAAACAAGCAAGCTCTGCATTGTCTTTTTAGTTAGAGGAATGTCAGATCCCTCTCCTGCTGTTATGCTAGAAGCTGAGGCTGATGCTGACCTGGTGCTCCTGTGGAAGGAGCAGTTAGCTGAAGCTGGAGACTCTGATGCCATTTTCCCTTTCACTGCTTCTGCTGGGCCAGGTGAGAAGAAAACTGTCAGTGTTGCTGGGCAGGAGCGTAACAGGATCTCCCTCTCATCATCCTGTCCACTGCTACTTCTGTTAACAGGAGATCAGATTTCAGCCAGGTGAGAGCTGCTGAGAAGCCGCTGGGAGCCTGGGAATGTCGGATCTTAGCCTTGCACATCTGCCACCATGCTCAGCTGGGAACACCCACTCCTCAATTTCTTATATGCTAATGCTCTGATTTCTCATTCCTTTTCAGAGATACTAAGAATCACCATCCACTCACCAGATACAATTGCATCTCACTAGCACTGCCCTGCTTGGTAGTATGGCCTGGTGTAACAACCCGCATGCGCGAACATAGACATACCCATCACTGACATCACTTCTCGATGTTTGCGTTCCACCGCTCCTGCATTCCATATACAGTACAGGAAGTAGGAAGTCGCACCATCTATTACGTATCACTCCTCCAATCTGACTCACTGTGTTAAATAGCGGGCAGTCCAATCTGGATGCCACTCTACCAGGACATGCTGAAACTATTCTCTTCAAGGTAATTGCCCATTACATTACTCAGCACTGCCCAGCCCGGGACATAACCTTCACTAATCGCTACTCTTTTTTCACAATGCTGTAGGGTCTATATCCAAACTCCTGGTTCACACTGCAGTGAGCACATAAAGTAACCTACCCTCTTCTGTTCCTTCAACTTACTTTCTGTAGTAAAATGATCGTCTCTTGACATACATCTCTGATTTCAGGACACTTACCACTTAAGGTTTTCTCTAAATAACAATACCTCCTGCAAAGGTTAGCGGTAACCACATAGGTACAGATACTACTTCATGTAATACCTGTGTAAACACAGGATTGAGATAATTATACTCCCATTTTTTGATAGGTGTGACTGTGCATACACTGTAATTATAATGGGGATCACATGGATCTATTAAGAAGTTACCAGAAGTAACCAGAAGGTACAAGCAATACCCATCTAACTGTCTTGGTTACTTCTGTCTTGGTTACTTTACTTTTAACACATTTTTTTTTCTCATGTCCTTTACTTCAATGTCTATCTTCAATACTTAAAATATCTGTGATACGTGTAACTGCACAGTCCTCCACTCATCTCTGCTGTCCATGTGGTGCACTTTCCTTACTGACATATATTGTGTTCCATTATGAATGTACCTCTCCATTTCACTGCCCCCTAATGTTTTATGATCCCTTGTGTTAGCTGGCTGTGAATCACCTTGTGTCTATAGCCTGATTCGTGATGGGTTAATGAAGCTCAATTCCCTCACCCCTGCTCCTCACCTGAATTCACTTTTTGGGAGCATATCTGGGGCCAGTACTAGGCTGCTCCAAAGTGGCTGTCTAAAGTGGCGAAATATGAAATAGACAAGAAATGGACCGCACTTGACTGGGATAGACTGGAAGGTAATATATGTGCAGAAATAATTTGTGTTTTAAGGAGCGCTCATACAGGAGGACCCAGGGCGTTATTAATTACACTCAGGTTTTATTCCACAACGCGTTTCAATAGCGGCACGCCATCTTCATCAGGTGGGGGTTACAAAAGACGAGGGGAATGACATTATATAGATGTTAGTAAATTCACAACCAATCATGGACAAGCAATTAGTTTCAAGTCATTTAACCCTTACTTCACTAAAGCATATGGCATGCTTCCAAAGCTATAGAATATTGCACATAAACAATTATAAATAAACTAGCTGTGAGCCCGATGCAAATGCATCGGGATTCTAGAACGTGCGTTAATTAGATTATAGTAGCTATATTATTTTTTTTTTTATTTATTTTTTTTTATTTCCAATTTTTTTGAATAACTTAATGTTATGAATATTTTATTTATTAGTTTTATTTTATTAGAATTAGTTAATGTTATGAATTTTTATATGGAATATTTTTTTTTTTATTTATGATTTTATTATTGTAATTATTTATTATAGAATATTTTTAGAATATTATTATTTTTTTTATTTTAATTGATTTTTTTTTTATTTGAGTAATTTGAATTTCTTAGAATTAGTTAATGTTATTAATATTTTAATTATATATATATATATATATATTTTTTTTAATTTTGATTTATTTTAATATTTATTATTTTTATTATTTGTATATTAATTTTTTATTTTAATGAAATTTATTTGTATTAGATTATTTTTTTTAATTTAAATTAGTTAATTTAATTAATATATTAATTTTTATTATTATTATTTTTTTTTATTTTTTTTTATTGGGGGGGTGTGAATACTTTTTGGGGGGGTGTAAGGACTTTTTGGGGGGGTTGAATACTTTTTGGGGGGGTGTGAATACTTTTTGGGGGTTGAATACTTTTTGGGGGGGTTGAATACTTTTTGGGGGGGTGTGAATACTTTTTGGGGGTGTGTGAATAGTTTTTGGGGGGGTGTGAATAGTTTTTGGGGGGTTCAATACTTTTTGGGGGGGTGTGAATACTTTTTGGGGGTGTGTGAATACTTTTTGGGGGGGTTGAATACTTTTTGGGGGTGTGTGAATACTTTTTGGGGGTGTGTGAATACTTTTTGGGGGGTTGAATACTTTTTGGGGGGGTGTGAATACTTTTTGGGGGGGTTGAATACTTTTTGGGGGGGTGTGAATACTTTTTGGGGCTGAGTGCTCGCAATGGCCGCGAAGTGGGCATTGCGAGTCGCTGGCCGAAAATCGAACCAGAGGCTCGGCCACAAAGTTAGCGATTTACCGCTCAGGCAGCGACTCGCGCTACATGAGCGGTAAATCGCTAACTTTGTGGCCGAGCCTCTGGTTCTATTTTCGGCCAGCGACTCGCAATGGCCGCTTCGCGGCCATTGCTCGCGCTCAGCCAGCGACTCGCAATGGCCTCGCGGCCATTGCTCGCGCAGGCCAACTGGTGACGTCACAGAGTGACATAGCCACGGTCTTTTCGGGGTCCGACACGGAAGTGCCTACGGCAATTATATAGTAGATATATATATCAGTACGATGGTATATGGTGGTAATTAGAGCACATGTATAGCAGCACTATAGTATATGGCGGTAGATTATAGTAAATGTATAGCAGCACTATAGTATATGGCGGTACATTACAGTACATGTATAGCAGTGCTATGGTATATGGCGGTACATTAGAGTACATGTATAGCAGCGCTATGGTATATGGCAGTACATTATAGTAAATGTATAGCAGCACTATAGTATATGGCGGTACATTACAGTACATGTATAGCAGTGCTATGGTATATGGCGGTACATTACAGTACATGTATAGCAGCACTATGGTATATGGCAGTACATTATAGCACATGTATAGCAGCACTATGGTATATGGCAATACTGCGGTCACCGCGGTCCCCCACTCCTCCTGGCCCCCGGTTGTCCACAGTAAAATTAAAAAAATCCTCAGTGAGGATACTCACCTGTCCGGCGGCTCGCTCCACCTCCGCCTTGTAGGTCCTACAGGCCTTTAGGACCTGTAGTTGCCTGGGCAAGCGATCAGCTGAGGAGGGGAGGGGGGGCAGGATTGTGTTGGGGGGGCAGAATGAAGCGAGCGGGGCAGAATGAAGCGAGCGGGGCAGGATGGAGCGAGCGGGGCAGGATGGAGCGGGAAGGGGGGGCAGGATGGAGCGGGAGGGGGCAGGATGGAGCGGGAGGGGGCAGGATGGAGGCGGGGGAAACAGGATGAAGCCGGGGAAACAGGATGAAGCCGGGGGAAACAGGATGGAGCGGGGGGGAACAGGATGGAACAGGATGGAGGCGGGGCGAACAGGATGGAGGTGGGGCAACAGGATGGAGGCGGGGCAACAGGATGGAGGCGGGGCAACAGGATGGAGGCGGGGCAACAGGATGGAGGCGGGGGAGGGGTGCGGCAGGATGGAGCGAGCAGGGCAGGATGGAGGCGGGGGAGCAAGAAGAGCGGGGGGCAGGATGGATTGAGCGGGGCAGGATGGAGGCGGAGGAGCAGGATGAAGCCGAAGGGGCAGGATTGAGCAGATGAGCAGAATGGAGCAAGCGGGGCCGGATGAGTAAGCGTGAGGGCAGGATGGAGGCAGGGGAGCAAGAACAGCGGGGGTGAGGATGGAGCGAGCAGGGCAGGATGGAGTGAACGGGGCAGGAAGTAGTGAGTGGGGCAGGAAGGAGCAAGGGGGGCAGGATGGTGGGTGGGGGGGCAGGATGGTGGGTGGCGGAGCAGGATGGAGGGGGCGGGGCAGAATGGAGGCGGAGGGGCAGGATGGAGGCGGAGGGGCAGGATGGAGGCAGAGGGGCAGGATGGAGGCGGAGGGGCAGGATGGAGCCGGAGGGGCAGGATGGAGCCGGAGGGGCAGGATGGAGCCGGAGGGGCAGGATGGAGTCGGAGGGGCAGGATGGACAGAGCGAGGCAGGATGGAGAAGGCAGGGCAGGATGGAGAAGGCGGGGCAGGATGGAGACGGCAGGGCAGGATGGAGACGGCAGGGCAGGATGGAGACGGCAGGGCAGGATGGAGACGGCAGGGCAGGATGGTGGCGGGGGGAGGGGGGGCGGGGAGGATGGAGGCGGCGGGGCAGGATGTTGGCGGGGGGTGAGGATGGTGGTGGGGGTGCGGGATGGAGTCGGGGGGGCAGGATGGTGTTGGGTGGGGCAGGATGGATAGGGGGGGCAGGATGGAGGCGCTCCTCCTGACCCCCTCCGCTCCCCGTGGCACCCGTCCCTCTGGGCCTCCAGTCTCTGCGGCCCCCCTCCCTCTGGGGCTGCACACCCCCCTCCCCCCTCCTTCATGGTGATAATAAAACTAAAAAAACCTCAGTGAGGATACTTACCCTGCGGCGGCTCGCACCACCCGTCTTGTAGGTGGCAGGACAGGACCTGTCGTTGGCTGGGAAACCGATCTGCTGGGGGTCAGTGGGCAAAGCGAGCGTCAGTGGGCAGAGTGGGGGATGAGTGGGAAGAGCAGGGGTTAGTGGGCAGAGTCATTGGGCAGAGCAGGGGTCAGTGGGCAGAGCTGGGGTCAGTGGGCAGAGCTGGGGTCAGTGGGCAGAGCTGGGGTCAGTGGGCATGGTCAGTAGCCAGAGGGGGGGGGGGGGTAAGTGGGCAGAGCAGGGTCAGTGGGCAGAGCGGGGGTGAGTGGGCAGAGTGGGGGGTGAATGGGCAGAGCAGGGTCAGTGAGCAGGATTTGGGGGTCAGTGGTCAGAGCAGGGTCATAGCGGGGGTCAGTGGTCAGAGCAGGGGTTAGTGGGCAGAGTGATTGGGCAGAGCAGGGGTCAGTGGGCACAGTCAGTAGGCACAGCAGGGGTTAGTGGGAAAAATCAGTGGGCAGAGCAGGGGTGAGTGAGCAGAGCAGGGGTGAGTGGGCACAGTCAGTGAGCAGAGCAGGGGTCAGCGGGCAGAGCGGGGGTGAGTGGGCAGAGCAGGGTTTAGTGGGCATAGCAAGGGTTATTGGGCACAGTCAGTGGGCAGAGCAGGGGTTAGTGGGCAGAGCGGCGGTCAATGGGCACAGTGAGTGGGCAGAGAAGGGTCAGTGGGTAGAGCATGGGTGAGTGGGCACGGTCAGTTGGCAGAGCAGGGGTCAGTGGGCATGGTGAAAGGGCAGAGCGGGGGGTGAGTGAACAGAGGGTGGTCAGTGGGCAGAGCAGGGTCAGTGGTAAAAGCAGGGGTGAGTGGGCAGAGTGGGAGTAAATGAGCAGAGCAGGGTCAGTAGGCAGTGTGAGGGGTCAGTGGGCAGAGCATGGTCAGTGGGCAGTGTGAGGGGTAAGTGGGCATAGCATGTTCAGTGGGCAGTGTGAGGCGTGAGTGGGCAGTGTGAGGGGTCAGTGGGCAGTGTGAGGGGTGAGTGGTCAGAGCAGGGTCAGTGGGCAGAGCAGGGTCAGTGTGAGGGGTGAGTGGGCAGAGCAGGGTCAGTGGGGGTGTGTGAGGGGTCAGTGGGCAGAGCAGGGTGAGTGGGCAGTGTGAGTGGTCAGTGAGCAGAGCAGGGTCAGTGGGCAGAGCAGGGTGAGTGGGCATTGAGGGGTCAGTGGGCAGAGCATGTTCAGTGGGCAGAGGAGGGTCAGTGGGCAGTGTGAGGGGTCAGTGGGCCGAGCAGGGTGAGTGGGCAGAGCAGGGTCAGTGAGGGGTGAGTGGGCAGAGGATGGTCAGTGGGCAGAGCAGGGTCAGTGTGAGGGGTCAGTGGGCAGTGAGGGGTGAGTGGGCAGAGCATGGTGAGTGGGCAGAGCAGGATGAGTGGCCAGTGTGAGGGGTCAGTGGGCCGAGCAGGGTGAGTGGGCAGAGCATGGTCAGTGAGCATAGTGGGGGTGAGTGGGCAGAGAGGGGGTGAGTGGGCAGAGAGGGGGTCAGTGGGCAGAGCAGGGTCAGTGGTCAGAGTGGTGGTGAATGGGCAGAGCAGGGTCAGAGAGGGGGTCAGTGTGCAGAGTGGGGGTGAGGGGGCAGAGAGGGGGTCAGGGGGAAGAGTAGGGGGGTGAGTGGGCAGAGTGGGGGTGAGTGGGCAGAGCAGGATGAGTGGGCAGAGCAGGGTGAGTGGGCAGAGTGTGGGTGAGGGGGCAGAGAGGGGGTGAGGGGGCAGAGTAGGGGGGTGAGTGGGCAGAGTTTGGGGGTGAGTGGGCAGAGTGGGAGTCAGTGGTCAGAGTGGGGGTCAGTGGGCAGAGCACGGTCAGGGGCAGAGTGGGGGTCAGTGTGCAGAGTGGGGGTGAGGGGGGCAGAGAGGGGGTGAGGGGTAAGAGTTGGTGGGTGAGTGTGCAGAGTTTGGGGGTCAGTGGTCAGAGTGGGGGTCAGTGGTCAGAGTGGGGGTCAGTGTGCAGAGTGGGGGTGAGGGGGGCAGAGAGGGGGTGAGGGGGAAGAGTAGGGGGGTGAGTGGGCAGAGTGGGGGTCAGTGGTCAGAGTGGGGGTCAGTGGGCAGAGCAGGGTCAGGGGCAGAGTGGGGGTCAGTGTGCAGAGTGGGGGTGAGGGGGGCAGAGAGGGGGTGAGGGGGAAGAGTAGGGGGGTGAGTGGGCAGAGTTTGGGGGTCAGTGGGCAGAGTGGGGGTCAGTGGTCAGAGTGGGGGTCAGTGGGCAGAGCAGGGTCAGAGTGGGGGTCAGTGTGCAGAGTGGGGGTCAGTGTGCAGAGTGGGGGTCAGTGTGCAGAGTGGGGGTCAGTGTGCAGAGTGGGGGTGAGGGGGAAGAGTTGGTGGGTGAGTGGGCAGAGTGGGGGTGAGTGGTCAGAGTGGGGGTCAGGGGCAGAGTGGGGGTGAGTAGGCAGAGCAGGGTCAGGGGCAGAGTGGGGGTCAGTGTGCAGCGCAGGGGGATGAGTAGGCAGAGTAGGTTAGATCGGAACAGGACCTTTGACGACGTCACGATCATGTGATCTGTGACTCCACCCATCATCGTGACGTCATCAGAGGTCCTCAAGCAGGATGAAGAGAGATCGCGGCTGGCTTGAAGGAGCTGTGGTAAGAGGCCGGGGGGGGTGACCGGACAGTGGAGGGGGTCTGTGCTGACAGGCGGGGGGTGACCGGAGAGTGTGGGGGGGGGGCGATCGGGGAGCGGAGGGGCAGTGGTGATAGGCTGGGGGTGACCGGGCAGTGGAGGATGGCTATGGTGACAGGCAGGGGGGTGATGGGGCAGCGGGGGGAAGTGTTGTGACAGGCGGGGGTGACCGGGCAGTGGAGGATGGCTATGGTGACAGGCAGGGGGGTGATGGGGCAGGCAGCGCGGGCAGGAGGAGGATCATCACTATTAATATGTGTGCTGACAGCGGCGACGGCTCGCAATGCCCGCTACGCGGGCAATGCTTCGCCGTGGTGACGTCACATAGTGACAAAGCCACGGCGTGCCGGGGTCCGACACAAAACGTGCTACAGCAATTATATAGTAGATTAGATTAAAGTTTACAGTGCTATCGAATCACCCTAAAATCGTGGAAAAAAAAACACTACAATTCATACGTTGTTAATTAAAACAAAAAGATTATCAATAAAATCATTAAGAGAAACACTCAAAATTAAAATCATGCACAATTTTTCTACTATAATAAAATCTCAAACACATTAATCTAAAAGATCTAAAAAAATTCTCAAAATATCTCATATGTAATTTTTTATATATAAATTTTCTCTTTTAGCCTCTTTTCACCTAAAGCTACTACTGACGTCTATAATCTAAAAAATACAAAAAATACAAAATGAATACAAAAAAAAAAAGAAAAAATATACGATAAATTATTTACTTACTTTCAAGATAGTTCTAGCTGTGATATGTAAAAAATAATGTTAATAATAATAATGAAAATAATAATAATAAAAAAAAAGGAACAAATTAATCAGCATATTTAACCATGTAACCTGATAATATCGTGTACACATATCACTTTTTCATGAAAGTTATTTTGCCACGTTTTCAATGGATAGGTTTAGACCCTCTGGCTATAATGTACGCAGCTTGTATATCCAATAGCTTTCTTTTTTAATGAGGGCATTATACCTATCCTGTACGGTATGAGGGATCCAATCAATTATGTACAGCCTTAGGGCCGCTTTACACACACCAACTTCTGTGTCCAACTTCTGAACAGATCTCTGGTTGCAGTGAAATCATGGACACATTGTTCTATTTTGCGGCTGTGTACAAATGTAACAATGTGTCCATGATTTCACTGCAACCAGAGATCTGTTCAGATGTTGGTCACAGAAGTTGGTGTGTGTAAAGTGGCCCTTAGACTTTTGGGATCCTTTTGGTGACATAGGCAGTAATGTTTAGAGATGCTATGTTGCATGAATCCATTTTTAATGTTTTGGTGATGTTTATTCATCCTTGTATGCACACACTGAATTGTACGACCCTCGTACTGAAAATTACAGGGGCATGAAAGCATGTAAACCACATATGAGGATTGACAGTCTAAATGGTGTCTTATTTTAAAGGTCTCATCCGTGGTATGGGAGCGGAACTCTGTGGTGCCCGATACGATCATTTTGCAACAAAGGCATTTTGCCGACTTACATATGTAGCAGCCAGGGTTTCCTCCCTCTTTCCTATCTTTTTCAATTCTGTGTTACTCCGTGAAACCATATTTTTTAGACTTTTACTTCTATAAATAATGTGGGGTTTGCCAGATATACATTTGCTTAGGATGGGATCAGCTCTTAATTATAAACCAATATTTATTCACTAACTTTCTGACTCCAATTCGTAAATGGTTATAAGTTGTAATTAACCTTACATCACTTGATTTCGTATCGCCAATGGTTTGCTGTGCTGCAATTTTGTCTAAACACTTATCTTGAGACAGTGATTTCGTTTTTGAAAGGCATCGGCCAAGATGGTTTGGGGGTAGCCTTTCTTTCTAAATCTCTGTCTCAGAATCCTTGATTCATTGATAGAGTCTACATCATTTGAACATTTTTTCCTGATCCTCCAATATTGCCCATAGGGTATATTTTTGATCCAGCTGGGGAGGTGTCCACTGTCAAACCTGAGATAACTATTGACATCAACAAATGTTTGCAAAAACAAATCTATGTAATGGCTTAAATTGCCGTTATTGATTGAATTCCCAAATATTAGGATGCCCAGGAGGGTTAACTGCATCCTTATGTAATTTGGCAAACAATTAAAGAAAGGGATCCTATATATGGGGATATCTAGGAATCTTTTTTCTTCCTTATTAAGAATTCCCAACTCCCAGGCTCTTTTGATCAGCCCATTATATTTTAGGAATATTGATACCGAAGGGTCAGATTTCAGACTGGAGTAATAGTCACGGTCACCCAGGATTCTCAAACCCTCCCCTATATACCACTCCCTATCCATTATTACTACCCCCCCCCTCTTTATCAGCATTTTTTATCACTATATTGGTATATTGGTATTTGTTTTTAGAGAAGTTATCGCTTCTCTCTGTTCAAAAGTTAGATTATCGGGTTTTTTATAATGTGAGGAAGAGCGTAATTCCTTCAACACCACTTGCTGTAGGTCCTCATGTGTGGACCCTTGTGGTGTAGAGGGTAAAAGTTTTTGTTCCCTCCTTTTACCAATACATGTTGGTAGGGGGGAAGATGGTGGTGGGAGTTTCACTATCCTGAGGATTAACTGTTATACTTTCTTTCATACATTTAATTTGCCCCTCTTTTCAAGTAAGAAGTGTCTCTTGATGGTTATTTTTCTAATAAATTCATTGAGATCTAAATATAATTTAAAAGGATCGAATTTCGCATTTGGGCAAAATGTTAACCCTTTTTCGAGTAGGGAAATTTCTCTGTGGTAAGTGTGTGTTTGAAAGATTATATATTCCCGTTTTTTCATGTGCAGGACTATCTACCCCGGGGCTCTATTGATGTTTCGCCTTTGTTTTTTTCGGGTTCTGTAATTCTCCTTTTTCTTTGTTTGGATATTTTCCTGCTCCTCCCCCTCTGCACCCCTGTTTAACCTTTTTCTTTTTGGGTGCGTCTGGGGCTATCTGAAAAAAAATGTGTTATTTTTTAATCTTTTAGTATGGCCGATCCTGTATCCTTTCTTAATTTTTCTGAATTTGTGTTTATGAGTATATCTTTATTCCCTTCTTGTTCCATTAAGGTACCTTTACAAGCGGCAACTTTTCTAGGAATTTGACTGGCAACTTACTGGTTGCAGTAAAATCATGTGGACATTGTTCTATCTTGTTGCTGTGCTAAAAAATGAACAATGTGTCCATGATTTCACTGCAACCAGTAAGTTGCCAGTGAAATTCGTAGAAAAGTTGCCGAGTGTAAAGGTACCCTTATAGGTTGAACTAGTTCTAAAATAGAACATACACTGGTTAGTGGAGGTGGATGGGTGTTAGTGCTATCTAAAGTTGGGTTAACTCCCAATAGGGGTGTTTACAAACCAGCCAACTCTATCACAGAGCCAGCCATCTCAGACCCCAGGGGAGCAGATGTAGCAAGCTCCTCCAGTCTGACCTGTTCGTTGGTGGGTTCATGTATAGTGATGTTCACTGGCTCCGGCACATTAAAGATGTGGCTAAATTCTCAAAGGGTGGATTGGATTATAAATCTCTTGTAAAACTGTCAAATTGTCAACCCTAGTGGATGTGTCATCTGTGCTGGTTTCCAACTGTGTCAATGGATTAATTATTATAGGATCCTTTACTTCAAGGATAATAGATTTACCGGATGTTACGTTTGGTGGGGACTGTGATGGTACTAAGCGATTATCAATTTCTTGAGTCCCAGTTGAATTACCTTCCACCAGAGATTCGGGGTGAAGGGTTAGAAGGGATAGATTTAGCAATGCTGATTCTTCCTTATTAAGGCCAAAATCCAATTTTGCAGTTACTCCCTCTAATTTATTTTTCTCATCCAAAGTATTAAAGATTGTTTCTTGAGATACAAACAATAGTGGCGAGATGTTATTCGCCATCATCGTTTTAACTAGTTCGGGTGCAGGTGTTGGGATATTCATAATTTTGCCTTTTTCTAGTTTTATTTCTTTTATTCCTCTTTTGGGGTGTATTTGCAAAAATTTTCTATGTTTTTCAGAATATTATTTTTGTTTATCTGTTTTCAACGTCTCTAAGTGGTTTTTTAAGGAGTTTTATATTGTTCATATTACTCTGAATGTCACAATTTTTCAACATAGTTTTTGTGACACTCCTGAGACTTATTGTGATGAGTGTCCATAGGTTCTGACCAAAGTAATGTTGATTCTTTCATTTTATCACAGTATGAATCTTTTGTTGCTTTTTTCTTTAACTGCTCCTCTTCAAATGTTTGTAACTGTTTTTTAAGGATAGAGTCAAACGCCTGAAAATCCTTTGAAAAGGAAAATAGCTCTAGATTCGCCCAAAGGGCCCTCATATCTTCCAGAGCTATATTCCCCAATTCTAATCTCTTTTTTATAAGCAGCATTATCATACCTACTGAGCAACTGTTGGGATTGTGTTGGGCAGGTGATGAGCAGTGCCTGGTTTTCTCCACACATACTGCTTAGAATTATCACCAAAAAGTTATATCTTCATCTCATCAGACCAGAGAATCTTAGTTATCATTATTATTATATTAAGTCTGCCACGTCTGCATGTCTAAGGAAAAGGGGGACTGTCTGTAGAGGGTACAAGAGTCTTGGGAAGCTAACCATCTTGATGAGGTGACATCTACCTAGCAAGGATAAATGGAAGGCCCTCCCATCTATCTAGTTCCCTCTCTATCTTTAAAATCAATGGATTATAATTTAGATTATAAATAATCCCAGGGCACCTTCTTAGATGATTTCCCAAGTACTTGATGGAATTGGAGGCTATTGATATGCCATATAAAAACTTCCTGTCCTCTCTCCCTGGCTTCTCCTCACCCCTCAAGAATCTCAGGAACAAGATTTTGCAATTCGACTTGTTCAACTGGACACCTGAGAAGTTTCCAAATTCTTCTATTTGCCTCAATAGGTTCAAAAGATCCCTCTTAGGATTCATCATGTACAAGATGATGTCATCTGCAAAAAATCTCGATCTGGGACTTCCTGGCTGAGCTGGGATGTGATAACATCTAGGAACAGCAGCTCTCACACCACAAGAGTCCTACTGACAAATCTGCAGACATCCACCACCCCAACACAGGAGAAAGACGGGCTACCACCATCTCCCACTCCACACCACCTGTAAAGGTCAGTCACTTCAATCCTGGATCATTTCTGAGACCTGAAGGGTCCTGAGGCCTGCTGTGTGCACCCAAGGCAAGCACTGGCTGCTATTCATCGGAAAAAATCCACTGACTAAAGGTATAATCCTACAAGCCACACATAAAACCCCCCTTTCCTCCACGGAAATACCGAGGGATATACTTATAAGAGGTCAGGACAAATTCTACAGGACTTTCTCTCCTTCTCTCGGTGGATGCCGATAACAGTGCAAAGAGGCCTGTGAAGGGGCCCCTAAAAGTGGGTCTGTGATCACACTAAGCAGAGAGAAAAAAACGTCTGCCCAGCAAAAACACACATAGAGCCCCAGGGAGGAGGGTTTAAGAACATACGACTAGTCATTTCACTTGGCGCCAGCTCAAATGGAAAACTGGTGACATCTGTGGTCACCATAGTGAACTGAGACACAGAATAGCTCTGCTGCCACCTAGTGGACAAAAAATAAGCACACAAAAAAAAATATATATATATCTAAATAAACAACTTCAAATACCTACTTTGTAGTGCAGCACAACATATTTCCATAGCTGCCAAGAAACATAAGAACTGATAATCTCAGGAAAAAGCAAATGGCAGAGACAGAGGGATCTGATGCTGACTCCATCTTTGCCACCACTTCAGCAAATAGATCGCTACGTGTTACACAGCTCAAAAAAGCCGGAGGGCCCCCGGCAAACAAGCAGTGGGAGCTACAGAGTGGAAGAGGGCACTGGGGACCCAATCCCTGCGGGAGAGGACACTCCTGCAACACACTCACAACAGAAAACCCTAAATGAGGAAAATGAGGAGTATATTGAAGACTTAATGAGTGTAGCAAACCTTTCAAGATTGATATCAGTAGACTTTAACAAACTGGTGGCTGACGTGGCAAGTAACATCATGCCAGACATCCAAAAGAAACTCCAGCATCTCCAAGATGTGAGAATTAAAGAAGGGATAGTGGAGTGGCAGGGTCTCGCAGTGGGGGTGCTAAATAAAGCTCTTCGCAGTAAAGAGACACTCAAACAAGTGTCTGTCTGAGAAGGTCGAGGCCTGAAAACAGGTCAAGGCGCAACAACATAAGGCTAGTGGAACTCCATGAGTCAGCCTGCAGCAACTACAAAGAGAAAGAGACCTACATGGTCTGGAATTAATCATGGTTGTAGGGTTGAAGGGTTCACAGATTTGGGCCAGATCTAAATCCACAATCAGGAGCTAGATGACAGGACATCGATCACGTCAAGTAATGAATTCCTGGACATAATAATACGTTGACAATGAGCATATAGAAGAGTCCCAGCCAAGACTTTGAGGGGATGAAAGCCCTATTATTTGAGAACTATTCTGACTGAGGTGGCTAACGCATGATTAGCCTTTAGTAAAAATGTGCAGCACTCATCAAGCAAGAAAGTTTTGCTTGAATACCTGGCACCTGGATTTTCCAAAATGACGTTGATAACTCTTACAATTGCAAACGAGCAGAGAAAGACATGGAAAAATACGTGCATGAAGGGCATGAGCGAAAAAGAGGCTGTGAGGAAGACAGCTTCACCTCAACACCAAAGCCAGAGGGCATTGCCAGCGCAGATGAAACACCATTGAAATGGACTGCTCATATACATCTTGCCTTTGATGGGTCCCCCCATGACTTCGACAAGGACAGTGTCTCCAGGTGACTGCATGCGTCGTAAACGGTGAGTACTGCCAATGATATATGTTGCGCCTTAAGAAGATGGGTGTGTGGAAAGTGCCCACTGCCCTTATTAGGGAGGGACTGGGGTTCTGAGGGTGAGGCAAAGATTATGCAAAGGTATGATCCGGTGGAGGAGAAGATGCAGATGGCATTTGTAATTATTTATCAGTGTAGTGTTGGATATGTTCTTCCCACAGGTTTTCTTTTTTTTTTTTTTTTTTTGGTAGCCCTTACCTCTCAGAAATAAAAGCACATTCCACAATGTATTGTGGTGTAAGAAGCTAGAAATCACTACAGCGTATTGAAGTCACTGTTATTGTTGTAAGGTTTAAACGTCTGTCTTTCATATCTTTAGTCTTTTTTCTTTCTTATTTACACTTTATTACCCTTCTTTAACCAACTGAGGATCTTCTTTTAATCACTAGAACCCTCATAAGGAAAAAAAAGCAAGAGGTAATGGGCTGTAGTGACAGGGACTATGAAGATCAGCTCCTGGAATGTGAAAGGCCTAAGATCCCTGAATAAAAGGTAAAGATACTGAGACATCTGAAAAGGTACTCACCTGATATTGTATTGCTTCAAGAAACTCATCCAAAGGAAGAGGATTTTTTAGGTTTAGCAAATTTGGGTGGGGAAAGTAGTGGGCTTGTCAGCTCAAGGTAGACACACAGGGGGTAGTGATACTGTTCCATCGTAATTTTGTATTTAATATGCTGTCCCAGGAGTGTGATGATCGTGGAGATGGGTTTGAGTCACCATAGACCATGGAGGAGAAGTCTATTCAATCTACAATGTATATGGACCCAATGATTGTCTTGGCCAACTCGCCTCTGATAATTACTGGGGGAGACTTAAACACGGTTCACAATGGGGAGGAGGACAGAAAGAGACAGAGCCTGACTCCTCTAAAAAGAGAAACTCTTCTTCCCTCCTTCCTTGAACAAACTGGATTGAGGATGTTTGGTGTTGGTTACATCCAGAGGATAGAGAGTTTACCGACTTCTCCCATGAACACCAATCCTGGTCAAGTATAGAATATTTGCTGACCTCGAAGAGACAGTTAAATAGAATGAAGTCAGTGTAGATCTATGACCTGGTTATATCTGACCATGCTCCAGTGGGTATGAAACTGGTGGATAACCAGACAAAAGGAACACACTACATGTGGAAATTTCCATCTTATCTTTTAAAAGATGAGGGATTTAATGACAAATTACGGGGCTGGAGGGAGGAATTATAACGGGACAACAAAGAACATGCAAACCAACATGCGTTCTACTGGAATACAGCAAAGGCGGTGTTAAGAGGCAAAATTATGATATTTGTGGCCTCACTCAAGAAAAGAGTAGCAGAAAAATACTCAGATTGTAGTGCAAAGCTTAGAAATACATAATACAGAGTTTCGGCAGAGCCCCACAACTCAAAACAGGGAAAAATGGAAGCTGGCCAAACAAGAGTTTGAAACCTGGATTGATAGGAGGGAGCAAATGTACTGCTCTAGACAGGAGGTTGAATCGCTGAGATATGGAAACAAATCGGGGAAATTGCTGGCAAAACTGACAAAAGGGCATCTGCAGGCAAATCCAATTGATAGACTACGAGACGGCCAGGGAACTATAACCTCCGACCCTAGAAAATAATGAAATACTACAAAACTTTTACAAAGAATTATATAAACCCTCATATATTATTTTGTCAGAAGGTAAAAAATTCTTCAACAAGTCACACTTCCAAAATTAACACAAGAACAATAAGATGCAATTAATGCAGAAATAACACGATTTGTGAGACAAACCATAAGTCATCTCCAAAATGGGAAAGCACCAGGCCCAGATGGATTTAGCGGGGAGTTTTATAAGGTCCTCAGGGAACATATCTCCCTTTGCTGTGTTAGCAAGACACGGATACGGATGGCTATTTGCCATCCGATTGCAGGGATCCATGTGGATCTGAGGTTGTCTGGGGGATCCTGCAAAAACAAGGATCCCCACAGACAGCCAAAAATGTGATGTGAAACCAGCCTTAACAGTAGACTACAGAACCAACAGTCTGTATACTTGGGGACACAGAAAAGGTTTAAGCTGTATGCTGGAATTTACACTGTACACAACATGAAGGAAGGCCGAACAGTCAGTTTTGCTCTTGGTGGAATGTTCTTATCATGTTTTTATTTTGTGTATCCTTCAAATAAATACCATTCTTTGCCAATGGCATCTACCATCTCACAATAAATTGGTGGCATACCACAAAGGATCTCTGTACTGACAGTCCAATATCATATTCCAGAAACCTTAAGGGAGAACTGCTTTTGTAATTTTATCACTTAATAAGTTTCCTGGCTATTTTCCTGTTTGCTCTTTCTGTCTTTGGCCTGGCTTGTCTGACTTTGTTTTAATATCCTTCTATTTAACTAACCAAATAGTTTCTAAACAATTCAAGTTACACATTGGTAATATAAATTAGCAAAGGCTCACTCTACTAGACACATTTATTATTATTTATTCCTAAAAAAGTAACATTTCCATAATCTGACTTGCATGTCAAGATTTTCCTCACTTTTGACTGCCAGAATAGCACATCATCCACCACCAATCAAAATAATTGGAAACATCAAAGAAGCCTTCATGGATCCAATGATAAGACAATAGGGTCTTTTGGTCAATCACACAAGGTGTCTGGCACAGTGTTATAGCTTCAATCATAATAAAACACCATAGCAGAGCTGTGAATAAAGTGTATAATATGAATAATTCAACGCTGTGATTTTTGTAGGTGCTACACAAAGTATGATCATCAGGTAAGACCATGGGATGCTTTTAAACAAGAAGTACCGTAAGTATGATTTGAATCTATTGTTGCTCTAAACCATTTGTAACATATTTTAGGACAAATACACCCTGAACCTAATGTCAGGATTTTCTAAAATGCTATTACTATATTTCTCTGATTGGTGAGCCTTGTTTTGGAATTTCTCATTCCTACCTTCCATAAACTGACAAAATGGAGAGTAGAATGGTAGGATATAACACTGGCTTGATATAGCACAGCATGAGCTACTATAGTCAATAGAACACCCCATGATCTCTTCTATTACTGTGCAAATATCTTAAGTAGGATGAATGGCAACAAATGTATGTGCTAATAGATGATCAGTTTACTTTGCACTAAGTAGATGGTCTTTTTAACACATCTTTAACAGGTTGATTATAAGGCAATCATTACCTTTGTAAAGTTAAATGGAGGAGCCCATTGAAAAGAGGAAATACGTTAATTAAATCATCTACTTACATGGATTTATGCACCTGAACTTATTTCCTTCCTCTTGGAATTGAGGTAAGTGTTTAACTGAAGGATGCTGAAGGCCACTCTAGTTTTCTAAGTCTGTCAACATGATTTTGTGTCACTTGTATAAAGATTTGTATGAATTTAGCTGTGTACTGTGCAAAACATTGCACCCCATGAAAACCAATAATGCTAACCAGCTCAGGTATTAAATAATATACAGCACTCAAATGTATTGTCACAATAATAGAGCACACAATGCTTTTAAATTGATAGTTTGGCAAGTAAGTTTAACTCCTCTGCTAGATTCAGAAACCATGCAAATTTCATTAATATGCTTGCATGCTGTCTATCTCCTTTAACTGTGCCCTCTGGAACCCACTGTCAGCATGTAAAAAACTCTCCTACATCCATGACCTTTTCCTTTCAAATTCCCTTAACTTCCAAGTCGTACTGAGACCTGGATCCAGCAGTCGGACAATGCCGCTGCTGCTCTTGTATGGTGGCCTACAATTTTCACATACCACTAGACTAGAGAACAGACCAGATGGAGGTGTTGGTCTGCTGCTTTCAACAAATTATACTTTTCTGTACCTTCCCTTATCTTCCTTTATCAAATAGTTCTCACCTTGACATATTAGCCTATGTTCACACAGGGTGTTTTTGCTGTGTTTTCCTGCTTTTCTATGTGTTTTTACCAAGGTTTTATGCAAATCTATGCTAATCTAATCCTGTGGTTTGGATTCCCAGGAAAATCTATGTTGTTTTGGAAAAAGCTGTCCACACATATAGGTTTTTATTCCTATACAGGTTTTTGTGTACATTCCAAAGAATGAGCATGCTGCTCTCTCCTAGTTTTCCTCTTACCTCTCTGACCACTCCTTCACTGTTTCTTTTGCCGGCTCCTTTTCCTCTCCTTATCTCCTTATTGTTAGGGTTCCTAAGGGTTTAGTTGAAGGAGCCCTCCTGTTCTTTCTATACATTGCCTCCATTGGACAAGCCATTAGTAGATTTGATCTTCAGTACCATCTGTATGCTGATGACACCCAATTATACACATTGTCTCATGATATCACCACTGCATTATTACAAAATACAATTTATTGTCTGCTTGCTGTCTATAACATGCCCTCCCTCTATCTAACATGAATCTGTCAAAAACTCAACTTGTCATGTTTCCCACCTCTAATAATACACCTAAACCCAATATTACCATTTCCGTATGTGGTTCTGCCATTACTCCCCAACAGCAAGCCCACTGTATTGGGGTCGCATTTGACTCAGATCTCTCCTTAACCCCTAACATCCTGTCACTTCAACATTTTCTTACATTGACTCTGCAGAAACCCTGTTGCCCTTATTCATTGTCTGGACTATTGCAATTCCCTACTACTCCTTCTTCCTTTTAATAATAATATAATATTTATTCATTTATATAGCGCTATTAATTCCATAATGCTTTACATACATTTGCAACACTGTCCCCATTAGTGCTCACAACCTAAACATCCTATCAGTATGTCTTTGAAATGTGGGAAGAAGTCAGAGTGCACAGAGGAAACCCATGCAAACACAGGGAAAACATACAAACTCCTTGCAGATGTTTTAGATAGGTTACATAGTTTGTAAGGTTGTAGGTAGACTTTAAATCAATCTAGTTCAACACATAGCCTAAGAGTGGAAACACACTATCCTACTTACATGCGAGTCTCTCGGACGAGACTCAGATCAGTGACCCTGAACGGCCTCTCCCTCTCTGGACGGGAGTGTGATGCTGCACAAAAATACAAGCAGATGACACTCCAGTCCAAAGAGGGAAAGGCCATTCAGGGTCACTGATCCGAGTCTCGTCCGAGAGACTCGCATGTAAGTAGGATAGTGTGTTTCCAGCCTTACATGTTGACTCAGAGGAAGGCAAAAAAACCCATGTGGCAAACTAATGTCAAGACTGACATTGTCTATAATTTCCCATTCAAGGCTCCAAGACTTCTCACAATCTATTTCAATTCACTCGAACACACTACGAAAAATGTGATTTTTTTTATTTTAACAAAACCCAGTTTTATGCGTGCCTAAAAATACATTTTTAGACAAGCCTATCTCTCCACCTGACTTATCTAACTATTCCCGATTTGCCTTTACAACATTTTCTTCAAAATCTGGTCCTTTGTTTCATTTGGTTGTAAACTCTCCATGCACATAATAGCTAGCTGCATCTGTGTTTGCTTACAAACTGGTCGGTGACCGGTTTATGGCACATTATTTGAATATCCCATCTAATATATACAGTAATTACCTTATGTTGTCTGTTGCTTACTTCTATCAGTATGAGGCTGAATCTCTCAATCTACCACGCTGACCGGAAGTACGTTGGATGCCATATTAGGATGCCCAAGTGATGGGTATCCAATATGGCCCCTGCTGGTAGCATCAGCCCCTTGCGTGGTACCACCAGCAAGACACGCTGGACACCCCAACCAGAGACCCTGCCGGACCTCCTGCCAGACATCACCTGCGCCATCTGTCTTCCTGCCCCACCAGATATCCCTCACGGTGCCATCCCGCCCTGCCGGTCATCACGACCTACTGCACCCACCACTGACCAGCCACAGCTGGCAGGAAAGTCTGTGGCTTTAAGCCTGAGCAGGAGCTGGGTTGCGGGTGGCCTCTGGTGGCTACAAAGAGCGCCACACCCTATCTCATTCAGCAGGGCCACAAGCCATGATCTTTCCTGCTGGCTGTGGTTGGGCGGCAGTTGGTGCAGGTGGCACTACACACACACACACACACACACATACACATAAGCACATACACATACACATATACACACATACATATACAAACAGATATACATAAACACATACACATGTACACTCATATACATACATGTACACACAGACATACATATAAACACATACACATGCATACACATAGTATTATGTCCCCACATATACATACACATAAATACACACAGTATAATGTCCCAGACACATATATACACACACATACAGAAGCACATACACATACACACACACGCAGATGCATACACATACACACACAAATGCACATGCGCACATACTGTACACACATGCATATACACATGCACATACACACATACACGAACGCATATACATACACACAAGCACATACATATGACCCGCCCTGGGGTCTTTGGGAACTCGGTACCCGGGCGTGGAGTTGGGGTGCTGTATCTTGGGCTGTTGCCCGGGCACAAGCCTGGGGTCACTTGAAAAAGGGGAAAACAAAAATGGGAAATAATAAAGTCTCGTGATGCCACCTGTGGATTCTGGTGAAGGCACCAGTGCTGCTACAAACCTCCAGGGATGATGGATAGGCAGCATGAGAGGTACAGCTTCCACAGGTGGAGAGGGATCCCCGGGGCAGTGATGAGGTGAGGTGGACGATTTGGCAGCAGCTGCTTTATAACTTAGCATTATAAGACACCGGAGGCTTGCTGACTCTGTATGGGTACTTTCAGGGGTGCATGGAGGTGAGGAGCGGAGGGGGGTGCTATCAGCAGCCAAGGATTGAGGGGTGGGGGGGTGCTATCAGCCGCAGCTGCAAGTGTGGATTGACCGGGTTACTGTACCTGCCGCCCTGTAACATGCAGCAGCCGGCTTCCTCATAGTGTGCTGAGTGGAGCAGCAGGCGCCGCCCCCTTCAGCACTGCCACTCCCTCTGTCTCCCTGCCGCCTGAGCCTAATGGCTCTGTCACACGTGTCAATGTCGCTAGCGACATCGCTGAAAAGTGACGCATCAGCGATGTCGCTAGCGATATCGCAAGTGCGTCGTGCTGTGTGACTGCGCGATGCAACCGCGATTTATCGCTGGTAGCAGGTTGACAGGTTTTACGAGCATGAACGTAAACCTGTCAATCTGCAACCAGCGATTAAGCTGGATCGCACCGTCTGACACCGCAATAGTGATGTCGGCGGCGATCCAGCCTATACCGCAGCGTTGCTGAGGATCGCTCGCTGGGCTGAGCCCAACCCAGTGAGCGATGGCTCCGCCCGCATCGCCGCCGCATCACTGGCAACATCCTGCCGTGTGACAGCTGGCCTGCGATGTCGGAAGCGAGCGCGCACCCGCACATCGCTTCCGACATCGCAGGCCAGATTGATGCGTGTGACATGACCATAAGGGCTCACATTGTCCAATGGACAGTGCGGCCCTGGGTACTTTACTGACAACAGTTCTTCAGCGGTTCAGGTGCACAGTTACACAGTCTTTGCGGGTAGTTGGCTGGGTTGTTACTGGGGAAGATAAAGTCTCTTTGAGGCTCCCAGAGTGTTCCTTCAGCTACTTTCACTGTCCTTTGCTGTCTTCCTTGTGCCTCCTCACTATCCTTGCGCTGTCCTGCACAACCCACTTGTCTACCAGGCCCGCAGGGTGCTATGAGATTACCCTTCTCTAAGGGGCTCAACCCGGTTTAGTGCTCCTAGTGGGGATGCACGTTCTGGACAAGGTTGAGGCTGCTGGGCAAACGTGCGACCCACCGGTATTGAAGGCTCAGGGTTAGACTCGCCTGCACCGTGACTCGAAGCTGGTACCCCATTTTGGACCAGGATTCCCCCGGACCGTGGTTAACATCCGGCACTGGGTCTCCTCCTTCTGTCTGGGTCGCCACTCTTTTTTGGGGCCCTCCTTGTGGTGTCCCTCTAGGACTTGTTCTTTGCTTCGTCCATCAGACTAGACTCTTCTCGACTGAGCTTTCTCTGTCTGTGTGTTTTCCCACTCCTTATACCCTAACAATCCTCCCACCGGGGTTGGGTCTCCGAAACAAAGAGGTTAACCCTTTAATCCCCCTATTCTAGGTGTAGGGATGCTGGGAAAAGAGCCTCAGGTTGACTTTACACTCCCCAATGACAGGAATACCGCACACTCAGTTATGAATGCAGTACCCCTACTGTGGCGCACTAACCAATGGGGCGCCACACATACACATACATGCACGCATATACATGCATATATATGCTCCTACACACACACATGCACGTTTGCATACACCCACATACATGCATACACACACATACAGGCACATACACACACGTGCGCATACACACACGCATATACATATATGCACAAATGCGCATACACGCATGTGCATACATGCACACACATGCATACACACATAAATGCACATACACATATGCGCATACACATACATGTGTATACACACATACATACACATACTTACATGCACACACATGCACATAAATAAATACATGTGCATATACACACACATACACAAGCGCATACATACACACACATCCATGCACACACATGCATACACATGCATACATGCACAAATATGCATACACACATACACATGCACACATGCACACATACACACATACATACACTCACACATGCGGCTCCCATCTATGGACACTCAAGTATACAAAGATGGCGGCCATGTGACGCATTACACCCTACCACAAGATTACAGGATTACATCGAAGGGGAACTTGGTGGGAGCTAATAAAATGGATAACGAGGCATCTCTGTTTATTTCGTATGTAATAAAAGTTCTCTCTCTCTGTGGTCGTTTTTTTCCTCTTTACTGAAAGTATAGCTAATAGCCGGCTGCAATATTGATGGCTAACATTAGCAATATGGCTTGAAGTCAGCTGCCAAAAAAAAGCTGACATCAACCCTTTTATTACCCAGTCTACCACTACTACTCTGCAGTTGGAAGAGTAGAGTAACTGCCAATTTTGGCATCTCTCATGGACGTGCCAATCTGGGGTGGCTGCTGGCTGTAATTTTCAACATGGGGGCCCAGAATGTTTGGGCCTTACCACACTGAGAGTTAAAGTTCCCTGCTGCCTGGGTTACCTTGGCTGGCAATAGAAAACATATCGGAGCCCACGCCAATTTTTTTTAGTTATTCAATTAAATAAATAAAACAAAATAGGGCTTCCCTGTTTTTTATTGCCAGCAAGCTAACACCAGGCAGCGGGCAGCCAGTAGCTGTTTGGTTTACCTGCACTGGCAGTAGATAATACAGCGAATCCCTACACGTTTTTAACCAGAAAATGAAACACTTTATTATTAAAAAAAAAACTCACAGAAACAGGTTTTTAACTAAAAATACATTTATTTACGTAAATTGGGAGAGAGTATGGGGGAACAGAAACATTGTACAGGGGCCCTTAACGCCACATAGCCCACCCCCATTGTGATGTCACTGCTCTCCCGATGCGTTGGGGCCACATCTAGTTTATTATATTGATGACTGGACTTCACAATAAAAGCACTGTTTACCTTTTGTGTCTTCACTATTTCCTCATAGATTGTAAGCTTGTGAGCAGGATCCTCATGGTCAGTGGTGTAACTTCAGGCCCGGGGCCCCGATGCAAAAGCTCCAACGGGGCCCCCAATTATTGCAAATCTTTAATAGTATTAGTCTTTTTCTATAGGCCAAAGGGACTTTTGGGGCTCCCTAGGCTCCAGGGCCCGTGTGCGATTGCAACCCCTGCACTTGTGGTAGTTACGCCCCTGCTTATGGTATCTGTTGCATTATGTGTTTACTCTGCAGTGTCTAATATTGTTGTACATGCCCTCTATGATTTGTAAAGAGCTGCAGAATATGTTGGCACTATATAAATTAAAATTATTATTGTAAAAAGCTGTCTATTTTCTTCCCGAAAGAGCCTCACTCTTGTCTATAGGCAGTATTTTGTATTGCAACTTGCAATGCCCAGATTAATTCAGGAGCATAATAAAATAACCTCCTGCTGTAGTGCCATTCCAGTGATGTAAGCACCACTACTCCCGGAGAATGACGTGACTTGTGTCACATGCAGGTTGCAGCTATTGTGCTGACTGTGCTGCCACTCATTGAATGCAGCCTGCATGTGACATAATAATGGCCCATTACTCAATGGGATAGTAGCGTTGAAATAGCTAGAATGAGGTGAATGTACAGGTTTTTTATTTTAATTGAGCTCCTGAAATAATTAAGTTCGGGTTATCCATGACCCTTTATGGTCCAGGCATAACTCTTGGATAAAAATGTGACTTTTTTTTTTAAGAAACAGCCATCTTTTTTGAATATTATACAATATCAACCCTTTAAGGATTTGACAATGATATAGGGATGTTTTTAGGAATCAAGTATACTTATGGAACCAGATAAGGAAATGGTTCATATCTGTCACAAAATATACTGCACATACGGTAAATCCGGCCACCAAAATATTATGGCCACATTTCCATCTTGGGTGCCAGCATGCTCTCTGAGGGTAAAGCTATTCATTTTATGTCAACAATCTCTATTTAGACTCGAAACAACCCAGCTTTATGCTGGTGCTACAACAGAAGAAAGCACATTAGGCATTTTATTATGCGGGTCATTAATGGAAAATTATTAAAGAGCTTAGGGTCTGTCTGGACACAACAATTCTGACCAAGACAAATGTCACATTTCAGGGCATTTTTATCCCTATTAACCTAGTATTGCCCCAAACATTAAATGCCTCTGTATTATTTACTTTTAAATGGGATGGTATACCTAGCAAATGTTGTTTCAAGGCAAAATACCCTTGATATCAAGACCTTGATGGCCTGTTTGTCATCTGGTCTGAAATGAGTTGTCCCTTAATCAACATTTATCACCATTCACAGGATAAATGAGACTGTGGAGACCCATGTGTCCTAAACAGTGCCTTCACCCCTCCCACCAGTCCCGTAATGAAAACATGGACAGGTCTAGATGGGTTGAAACAGGTCAGTCACAGTTTATTAATTTTCATGAGCAGAGAAAGGCATTTACATTTCATAACAGGCTCATCACCAAAGGCCTTGTCTGTGAGGGACAGGCGAGCTGGACAATGAGCAGTTACAAACCTTTGCCCTTCTCCACATTTTCCACTGTGACTTAATATTGTTAACAATGCTACTGATTCATTTACAGCATGATTTCTATGACAATATAAAACAACTTTGAATATATAAGGGAGGGAGGGTGGGACAAAAGCTTCCAGGGGTGAGCTGGGTGAAAAGAGGAAGCCACTGACGCTGGGCTCCTGAAATTAACCCCTGTAGGTGTGGCCGGATGCCCCTTTCCCTTAGATTCTATTGGCTACATGGCAGCCAAATTCATGCATCAGCTGGGGAGTTGTGTAAGGTGGTGAATTGGGCACTGAACCGTATATTACTTTAGCTGTAGTCAGATGGCTCCCCAGTCACAGACACGTTCTTTAGGGGTACTTCACACACTGCAACATCGCTAGCAATGTCGCTGCAACGTCACAGGTTTTGTGACATAACAGCGACCTCTCCAGCGAAGTCGTAGTGTGTGAAATGCACCAGCAACCTGGCCCCTGCTGTGAGGTCGCTGGTCGCTGCACGTCGCTCAGGACCATTTTTTGATCCTTAGTCTCCCACTGGTCAGCACGCATCCGTGCGTGTGACCGTGAGAGACCAGCGATCCAGCGACCTCACAGGCTGGTAACCATGATAAGCATCGGGTAACTAAGCAGCGTGCGCTGCCTAGATACCCGGTGGTTATCATGGTTACCAGCGTCCACTGCGCTAAGCAGGAGGACGCTGGTAACCATGATAAACACCGGGTAACCAATCAGCGTGCTGCTTAGTTATCCGGGGTTTATCATGGTTACCAGCGATCTCACGGCTGCTGAGTCGCTGCTGAGTCACTGGTGAGTCGCTGGTGAGTCTGTCTGTTTGACAGCTCACCAGCGACTCCAGAAAGACTTTCCATCGATCCCGGCCAGGTCAGATCGCTGGTGGGATCGCTGGAAAGCTTCTGTGTGTAACTGGGCCTTTAATCAGTACCATGCCTGCCAGACTGTGGAGATCCACGTGTCTTCCCCTCTCTCACCAGTCTCGTAATGAAAACATGGACAGGCCTAGATGGATTGAAACAGGTCGGACACAGTTTATTAATTTTCGTGAGCAGAAAAAGGCATTTACATTTCATACACGAGCCTATCGCTGAAGGCCCTGTCTGTGAAGGACAGGTGAGCTGGCTAATGAGCGGTTACAAACCTTTGCCCTTCTCCACATTACACAGGACTCCCACCCCCACCCATCACCATCTGGGTCTACGCCAATCCATGCTGTAAGCAATATGTCGAGACCAATGTCTGTGAGGCGAAAACTGTATCTCCTTCCATTTGGTAGTGACGGGACGCTAAACCAAGCACAAACGTTGCACTGGCATGTATTATCCAATTTTACTGACACCAATAACATCTCCATGAAGAAGTAGGTTAAATGTTCTATATTTGTTCTCATTATTACTAATACCATCTCTGGGAAGCAAGAGGTTATGTCGATACCACCAATCTGGCGGTGGCAGGAGGAGCGACTCCAGGTGATGGACGGACTCCGACTCCTGCTTGGGTGGTGGCAGGAGGACTTACTCCAGTTGATAGAGGGATTCCGACTCCTGCTTGGGTGATGGCAGGAGGAGCGACTCCAGGTGATGGAGGGACTCTGGTTCCTGCTTGGGTGATGGCAGGAGGTGACTCTAGGTGATGGAGGGACTCTGGCTCTCGCTCGGGTGATGGCAGGAGGAGCGAGAGTTCGGTGACCTTGTACGTGGCCAGTGCTGTTACCGGCATGTTTTGCCAATATTACCAGCCCCCTGAAGGGCCTAAAGTCACCTGTAAGATACAAGATTTCATTTGTAAGAGTGTGTTCTGTATTCCTTAGGGTTGGCCCCCGTTTTAGCTAAATTGAGAATTGCCTGTATGTAAAAGAAATTGTTTGCCTGCGTGTATCGTGTCTATGTAGCATTTGACTACTTTTAGTGGGCATACTGGGCAGTCTAGTGAGCGAAGTAGGTGATGGGTAAGCGATATTTGCCGTGTTCCTTGTTAGGAATGAATGCCTGACTGCGAGATTCTGATACATTGTTTTACCGAGTTTTTTTGCCACAAATACGGGGAATTCACAAACGGATTTTAATTTATCAGCCCGGCTGTGTAGGACCACGAAGTGTTGGATTACAGGTCACTGAAGAAAAGGGGGCTGCTCCTGTGACAGCATCAGTCATAACCACATATATGTCGCTTTGATTCCCCAGCCTAGATTGGGCTGCAGGGCCAGCCGCCTGCAAAACTTCTCATCATACCGCCGCCAGGCAGAACCTCCATGGTTTTGTATGAATTATATATCAGATCTTGATATATAAGTAACTCTGAAAAGCGTTCCGGATGCTTCTGGCTCATTATACAGCCTAGGACCCCGAATGCTTGTAGCCAGTTGTTTATTATTTGCGCTATTTTTGGTCTATTTCTATCATATAAACGTCCGAGTGTTTTTGTTTCTTTATCCATAATCTGTTGTTCGGCTGATAACCATATGTCAATATAGTCGTTATTCCATATTCTGTGTCTGGTTTCTGGGTCTACGTGTGAGTCTAGTGGGCTAATGCCGCAGAAAAACAGATCTTTGTGTACGCTCGCTAGATGAGGGGCCACTTTGGTGTTAGTTGATCCACATGGGCGAGTCAAGTGTTGTATTAGTGCCGCAATGGCTGAGAGTAACTAGTTCCTAGTTCCTGTTAGTGTTATGCATGTCGTTATGTACGGTTTTGCCTAAGTTTGCTGTGAAAAGCACATCGCCACGTGACGTAGGTGGAGTGACTCGCAATGGCAGGAAGAGCAAATCCAGGTGATGTATACGCTCTCCTGCTTGGGCGATGGTCAGGTAGCTCTTGCTGGAAGCTTTGGGAGATGGAGATGGGTCTCCCCTGCTGACAGCCAGTGATGGATCCCATTATTATTATTATTATTTATTTATATAGCGCCATTATATTCCATGGCGCTTTACATGCTAAAAGGGGCAGACTAGGACAAGTAACATAGTAACAATACAAGTAACAATAAATGTGGACAATTCGGTCGTACAGACAATTTTCATGCTTTGTGTGCCTGTACCTGGCTATCGGGACTCTCAGATGCCTCGGACCATTCCGATGTGGATGGGGAACACCATCTAGAGAGGCCTAGACCAGTGGCAGCTCCCACAGGAGCTGTGTCTCCGGTGGTAATGAGAGGAATTCCTCTTTTGATAAGACTGCCAATAGCTCTATCTTATCCCCAGTGAGCAAGGGTTTGAGCGATCCCTCCAAAAAACGGAGGAGGAAAAAAGGGGGAGGAGAAAAGGACTAAGATATCCCTAAAGGGCAAAACGGAGGAAATACCATCATTATTAAATGTTGATGCTTTTCATCATGATGCAATTGATTCTTCTGAATTTGATGTATTAAACTTATCTGCATGTATACTCTCCTCAGATCAATATGAGTTACTTAGAAGGGGTCTTAATTTTGTGCCTTTTGTGAACCCGGTAATGATGTTGGAAGATGCTAATAATAGTAATGGAAATTATCATGTCCCTTAGAGGTTTAATCCAGATAATCTGTCTATGTCATTTGCAGATCAGTGTACCTTGTCTGTATTAAACGGTTTAGATGGAGAGAATGATGATGTAAATGCCATCACATCTAATTTTGGGAACAGTACAACTGTCCCGAATCCATTTTATTATCCACTGAAATCCAGGGCTACGGTCATGGACTCCTTCCAGTCTACTGTGGAGCAAGAAATTAGAGATCTACTCAGTGTGGAGAACACAGCCCCAATAATCTCCCAGCTGCATGCAGGGCGGCCCTTAAGGATCTACAAGACAACCCCAACATATTTGTTCATAATTCTGACATAGGAGGGTCTGTGGTCATTTTGGATGCCGCCCTGTATCATAGGGAAATTATGGAAATGCTCAGTGACAGCAAGACTTATAGGTGTTTGAAGTCTGACCCCACAAGTGGGGTATTACGGGATTTAGAAACATTATTGGGTGAAGGTAGGGCCTTGGGTATTATTAATGATAAACAATATAAACATCTGTTAGTATCACATCCCGTTTGCCCCATTTTTCATGCCTTACCCAAGGTCCATAAGGGCTGTTTTCCTCCCCCACTCAGACCAATTATCTCCGGTATTGGATCATTGGGGGAACCTCTGTCTGAGTGGGTGGATCAACGACTACAGCCCTTGGTGGTCAGCCTACCTGGTTTCATCAGGGATACCAAACATATGTTGCATGCCCTAAAGGATTTCAAATGGGAACCGAGAGACAGGTGGATTACCATGGACGTCGTGTCCCTATTAGTGATGAGCGAGTACTAAAAATGCTCGGGTGCTCGAAGCTAGGGCCGAGCATCCCGAGATACTCGTGTACTCGGCCCGAGTTACGAGCCCAATGTTATCCTATGGGAGACACGAGTATTTTTATGAAGTGACTGCCGGCAGCATGGAAAAACCCTAAAAATGTCACAAAAGTCTCAGAAGAGTGCTGAAATTACATGGCAACACCATGGGGAAGACCCCTGGAAGCATTTCTCACTCAAAAGTCACAGCTGTGAACAATGTTGTCCGAGTTTCATGCCAATTTTACGGAGTCTCCAGAAAACCTTCCAAAATGACACCAAAATGAATATTTAGGGTGGAAATGTTAAGGGCACATAACCAATAGTGAGATACAGCTGGTGTATGTTACTTTTTGTGATTACATGAAAGATTTTAACATTGTGCGGCACTCCGATGACCCTGACAAGAGACGTACATGAAGCCCTGTCTTGAAATAATGTGCCCATTTTGAGGAACTGGGTCTATTGTAGTATCTTCCTTTGCAAGGGCAGTCCAAAATTGGGAGGTTCACCAATGCCCCTGGATACAGACATGCAGGATGGCCTGTAAACAAGAACTGGGTGTATTGTAGTATAGCCCTTTGGTCAGGGCAGCCAAAAATTGGGAGGTTCAACAATGACCCATGCATACAGACATGTAGTAGGGCCTGTAACCCTCAAGTGGGTGTATTGTAGTATAGCCCTTTGGTCAGGGCAGCCAAAAATTGGGAGGCTCCTCTTTGTCCCTGGATAGAGACGTGCAGGAGGGCATGTAACCCTCAAGTGGGTGTATTGTAGTATAGGCCTTTGGCCAGGGCAGCCAAAAATTGGGAGGCTCCTCATTGTCCCTGGATAGAGACGTGCAGGAGGGCCTGTAAACAAGAACTGGGTGTATTGTAGTATAGCCCTTTGGCCAGGGCAGCCAAAAGTTGGAAGGTTCAACAATGACCATGCATACAGACATGTAGTAGGGCCTGTAACCCTCAAGTGGGTGTATTGTAGTATAGCCCTTTGGCCAGGGCAGCCAAAAATTGGAAGGTTCAACAATGACCCATGCATACAGACATGTAGTAGGGCCTGTAACCCTCAAGTGGGTGTATTGTAGTATAGCCCTTTGGTCAGGGCAGCCAAAAATTGGGAGGTTCAACAATGACCCATGCATACAGACATGTAGTAGGGCCTGTAACCCTCAAGTGGGTGCATTGTAGTATAGCCCTTTGGTCAGGGCAAGCAAAAATTGAGAGGCTCCTCTTTGTCCCTGGATAGAGACGTGCAGGAGGGCCTGTAACCCTCAAGTGTGTGTATTGTAGTATAGCCCTTTGGCCAGGGCAGCCAAAAATTGGAAGGTTCAACAATGACACATGCATACAGACATGTAGTAGGGCCTGTAACCCTCAAGTGGGTGTATTGGAGTATAGCCCTTTGGCCAGGGCAGCCAAAAATTGGGAGGCTCCTCATTGTCCCTGGATAGAGACGTGCAGGAGGGCCTGTAAACAAGAACTGGGTGTATTGTAGTATAGCCCTTTGGCCAGGGCAGCCAAAAGTTGGAAGGTTCAACAATGACCATGCATACAGACATGTAGTAGGGCCTGTAACCCTCAAGTGGGTGTATTGTAGTATAGCCCTTTGGCCAGGGCAGCCAAAAATTGGAAGGTTCAACAATGACCCATGCATACAGACATGTAGTAGGGCCTGTAACCCTCAAGTGGGTGTATTGTAGTATAGCCCTTTGGTCAGGGCAGCCAAAAATTGGGAGGTTCAACAATGACCCATGCATACAGACATGTAGTAGGGCCTGTAACCCTCAAGTGGGTGCATTGTAGTATAGCCCTTTGGTCAGGGCAAGCAAAAATTGGGAGGCTCCACATTGTCCCTGGATAGAGACGTGCAGGAGGGCCTCAAAACATTTTTCACATTGAAAAGATGCGGGTATCCTGTCTTTGTAATGCCCATTCAAAAAGAATGGGCGTAAAAATTTACCACTGGGGGTATACCTGAAACAACAGCCAAACTATTGTAACGGTCATCATGGTGGCACATGAGAGAAGGAGGAGCAGTCCAGCGATTAGCCAAGGAATAGGAAGACGACGTGGTGGATGATCCAGTAGCTGACCCAACCTGGCAGGAGTATATGCAGAGCGAGGACAGCAGTGCACAGGGGGAGGGTGGCGTAGCATCCCAACAGGCAGTACGAAGCAGGGTCGGGTACGCAGGCAGAAGGCAGGCAACCGTTCCCCGGAACAACAACACGACACAAGGTGCCTGTGCAAATGTTAGGTCTTCCCGAGTCTGGCAGTATTTTCAGTTGGCTCCAGATGACTCTAAAAAGGCCATTTGCAACACCTGCCATGCCAACATCAGCAGGGGTACGAAAAGTAGCAGCCTGACCACCACCAGCATGATCAGGCACATGTCAGCCAAGCATCCGACTTTGTGGGAAGTACAACAAAGTCGAGGAGCGGTGCTTGCTGATGTCACTGCTACGTCTTCGCCTGTTGTGCGTGCGAGCCAATCCCCTGTCCATGCTGGCCGCGAACAAGCCTCCGGCCCTGCACCTGACGTTGCCCACGCACAAATTGCACCACCATCAAGCACGTCCTTGTCCCAGCGCAGCGTTCAATTATCCATTCAGCAAACATTTGAACGCAGGCGCAAATACGCTGCCAACGCCCCACATGCCACAGTCCTGAATGATCACATTTCGCGACTCATAGCGCTACAAATGTTGCCTTTCCGGCTGGTGGGACGGAAGCATTCCGCGACCTGATGGCGGCTGCTGTCCCACGTTACTCGGTCCCCAGCCGCCACTATTTCTCCAGATGTGCCGTCCCCGCATTGCATAACCACGTGTCCAACAGCATCACACGTGCCCTGAACAACGCTGTTTTAGCCAAAGTCCACCTAATAATAATAATAATAATACAGCTTTATTTATATAGCGCCAACATATTACGCAGCGCTTTACAATGTAGGGTTAGAGTACAGAAAATATAATACAGTAAGTAATTACAGTAGAGAACAAATCCAGTAGAATAATTGGATACAAAACAATAGGCATAAAATCAATGTAAAAAAGAAAATACAAAAAATAAAGCAAGAAATGAAGGTGACCCTGCTCAAAAGAGCTTACAATCTACAACGGGATAGGGGTTGCACAAGGTACAGGGGCTTATTGCACTGATGGTCCAGGCATCTTGAGGAAATGGGGCATAGAACTAAGCTTACATGGATGGTCATTATACAGTCTGTGTAGACCTTTTTGGTTTGGTGGAGTTTGTAGAAGAGTAATGTCCAGAGGGATAGCCCATTCACTATCTACAGTACAAAGGACTTCTATTAGGGAGTATGATAGGCCGCCTTAAAAAGATGCGTTTTTAGGGATCGTCTGAAGCCATGCAAGTTGTGGATAGTCCTGATTTCTTGGGGTAAAGCATTCCAGAGGTTTGGTGCAGCTCTGGAGAAGTCTTGGAGCCGGGAGTGGGAGGATCGGATTATTACAGATGTCAGTCGAAGGTCATTTGAGGAACGTAGAGCGCGAGTGAGGTGATAGACAGAGATGAGGGAGGAGAGGTAGGGGGGTGCTGCACTGTGAAGAGCTTTGTGGGTGAGAAGAAGCAATTTGAATTTGATCCTGTAGTATACGGGCAGCCAGTGCAATGACTGGCACAGAGCAGAGGCATCTGAGTAACGATTGGCCAGATGGGTGATCCTGGCTGCTGCATTAAGGATGGAATGGAGAGGAGAAACTCTGGTGAGGGGGAGGCCGCTTAATAGAGAATTGCAATAGTCAAGGCGGGAATGGATTAGGGCCACGGTGAGGGTTTTTGTTATTTACAGGGTGAGAAAGGGACGGACTCTGGAGATATTCTTCAGGTGTAAGCGACATGAGCGGACGAGACATTGTGTGTGGGAGGAGAAGGAGAGATCGCTGTCAAACATAACACCCAGACAACGAGCCTGCTGCCTAGGCGTTATCGTGGTGCCACAAACTGAGAGAGAGATGTCCGATTTAGGGAGGTTAGTGGATGGGGGGAGCAGAAGAAGTTCAGTTTTGGAAAGGTTTAGTTTCAAATAGAGAGTGGACATGATATTGGAAACTGCAGCTAGACAGTCATTGCTGTTCTTTAATACCGCAGGGGTAAGGTCAGGGGCTGAAATGTATAACCACAGACACGTGGACAAGTGCTTGTGGGCAAGGCCGCTACATCTCCTTGACAAAACACTGGGTTATTATTGTGGAGGCTGTGACACAGTCTGAGCGAGGGACGGAACACGTCCTTCCCACACCAAGGATAGCAGGCCCTACCTCTGTCAGGGTTTCACCGACACTCTACAGCTCCGGAATGTCATGCTCTTCAGCCTCCTCCTCCTCCTCCTGCGCATCCTCATCCACTGTACCCTCCACACCAGTCCCAAGCTGGAAGCACTGCAGCACTGCCTCTGCGAAGCGGCAACAGGCTGTGCTGAAGCTAGTCTGCATAGGTGACAAACCCCACAATGCAGAAGAGGTGTGGACAGCTCTGAAACAGCAGGCAGATCACTGGCTCACACCTCTGAACCTAAAGCCAGGAAAGGTCGTGTGTGACAATGGCCGGAACCTGGTGGCAGCTTTGAGGCGAGGCCAGCTGACGCATGTTCCATACGTGGCCCACGTGCTCAACCTGGTGGTTCAGAGGTTTCTAAAGTCATACCCAGAGCTGTCTGAACTGCTGGTAAAAGTTTGCCGTCTGTCTGCACATTTTCGCAAGTCACCTGCTGCTTCAGCCGGCCTTGGCGGATTTCAGCGCCGTTAGCGTCTTACGGCCCACAGACTGGTGTGTGATGTCCCCACGCGTTGGAATTCAACTCTGCACATGTTGGTCAGGATATGTGAGCAGAAGAGGGCAGTTGTTGACTACCTGCATCACCTAAGCCGTCGGGAAATGGTTCAAACTCCACACATAACACCTGAGGAGTGGAGATGGATGTCCGACCTATGTACCGTCCTCCAAAACTTTGAGGACTCTACCAAGATGGTGAGCGGCGATGACGCCATTATTAGCGTCACCATACCACTACTCTGCCTTCTAAAACGGTCTCTGCTGAAAAACAAAGAGGATGCATTGCAGGCCGAGCGCGATGACTTGGAGCAAGAAACAGTAGTGGGTGTGGGTGAAAACACACAGTCCAGCCTCATCTCATCACAACGTGCAGTGGAGGACTATGACGAGGAGGAGGAGGATGAAGACATGGAGCAACTCTCTGGTCAAATTGAGGATATGACATGCACACCAGTCATACTCTCGATTCAGCGTGGCTGGCCAGAGGACAGGGGAGATGAGGAGGAGGAGGACAGCATGTTCAGTCATCGTGTTGGTCTGGATACTGAAGTGATGGCTGTTAAGAGTCTGGCGCACATGGCTGACTTTATGGTAAGCTGCCTGGCTCGTGACCCTCGCGTTCAGAACATCTTGGCTGACAATCTGTACTGGTTGGCAACACTGTTAGACCCACGCTACAAGGAGAACTTTATGTCTGTCATTCCTGAGGCAGAGAGGTCAGCCAAAATGCAGCAGTTCCAGAAGGCCATAGTCACGGAAGTAGGCAAATCATTCCCCTCACAAAACACTAGCGGCATAGGTCAGGAATCGGTGGACAACCAAGGCGTACGGCCGAGAGGGGCACAAGTCCAATCCGCCAAAGGTAGGGGAACAGTCTTTACGAGGTGGGACAGTTTTCTCAGCCCCTCACGTACCACAGCCCCTGAGGTGCGGGGTAGTGACACATGAAATGCTAAGTTTGGCCAGATGCTGAAGGAGTACCTTGCCAATCGAACAACTGTACTGCGAGATTCCTCTGTGCCTTACAATTATTGGGTCTCCAAGCTGGACATGTGGCATGAATTGTCTCTCTACGACTTGGAAGTCCTGGCCTGCACTGCCGATAGCGTTTTGTCAGAGCGTGTTTTCAGTGCCGCAGGTGGAATCATTACTGATAAACGCAACCGCCTGTCAACTGAAAATGCTGACAGGCTGACTCAGATCAAGATGAACAAGGGTTGGATTGGGCCAGACTTCACCACACCACCAACAAATGACAACTGAATTTAAATTTTGTAATGGGAATTTGCCATGTACCTCCACTGACCCATGGGTACACACTTCTGGACTTCCGAGTGTCCAAGTGTGGGATCAGTAATGTCCGTGGACGTGTACTCGGCCTGTTGGTAGGAAGGAGGATCAGGTTGGGAAATGTGCGGTGCAGTATCACGGCTACTGACACTTGACCGTGTGGAAGACAGGGTGTTTGTGGAGGTGCCAATCAGACTTGAAGCATTATCCGCTATCCAAGTAACAAGCTGTTGACACTGGTGTTGGTTCAAGAGCGGTGTACTGCAGCGGGCCCCAACAATTTGGGACAGGACGTTTGAGCGAGTAGATGTGCCACTTTCTTGTTGCGAAATTAGTGCTTGCACATGACCTCGGCCTCTGCCTGCACCACCATCACGTTCACCTCCTTGTTCCTTGCCAACGCCCTTGCGCATTTTGCTTGTATACAGCGACAACAGTCACAGGAGAGGATATTAGTCCCTAACCTGTATCAGGGTATGAGGTACACCAGTCTGGTGACGTGAATGGTTTCAGGAGATGATTTTAGTCCCTAACCTGTATCAAGGTATGACGTACACCAGTCTGGTGACTTGAATGTTTTCAGGAGAGGATTTTAGTCCCTAACCTGTATCAAGGTATGACGTACACCAGTCTGGTGACTTGAATGGTTTCAGGAGAGGATTTTAGTCCCTAACCTGTATCAAGGTGTGACGTACACCAGTCTGGTGACTTGAATGGTTTCAGGAGAGGATTTTAGTCCCTAACCTGTATCAAGGTATGACATACACCAGTCTGGTGACTGTTCAGATCACAAGAGATTAGGATTTTAGTTCCCTAACCTGTATCAAGCTATGACATACACCAGTCTGGTGACTGTAATGGTTTCAGGAGAGGATTTTAGTCTCTAACCTGTATCAAGGTATGACGTAGAACAGTCCGGTGACTATAATGGTTTCAGGAGAGGATTTTAGTCCCTAACCTGTATTAAGGTATGACGTACAACAGTCTGGTGACTGTAATGGTTTCAGGAGAGGATTTTAGTCCCTAACCTGTATCAAGGTATGACGTACACCAGTCTGGTGACTGTTCAGATCACAAGAGATTAGGATTTTAGTTCCCTAACCTGTATCAAGGTATGACGTACAACAGTCTGGTGACTGTAATGGTTTCAGGAGAGGATTTTAGTCCCTAACCTGTATCAAGGTATGACGTACACCAGTCTGGTGACTGTAATGGTTTCAGGAGAGGATTTTAGTCCCTAACCTGTATTAAGGTATGACGTACAACAGTGTGGTGACTGTAATGGTTTCAGGAGAGGATTTTAGTCCCTAACCTGTATCAAGGTATGACATACACCAGTCTGGTGACTGTAATGGTTTCAGGAGAGGATTTTAGTCCCTAACCTGTATCAAGGTATGACGTAGAACAGTCTGGTGACTATAATGGTTTCAGGGTAGGATTTTAGTCCCTAACCTGTATTAAGGTATGACGTACAACAGTCTGGTGACTGTAATGGTTTCAGGAGAGGATTTTAGTCCCTAACCTGTATCAAGGTATGACATACACCAGTCTGGTGACTGTTCAGATCACAAGAGATTAGGATTTTAGTTCACTAACTTGTATCAAGGTATGACGTACAACAGTCTGGTGACTGTAATGGTTTCAGGAGAGGATTTTAGTCCCTAACCTGTATTAAGGTATGACGTACAACAGTCTGGTGACTGTAATGGTTTCAGGAGAGGATTTTAGTCCCTAACCTGTATCAAGGTATGACGTACACCAGTCTGGTGACTGTTCAGATCACAAGAGATTAGGATTTTAGTTCCCTAACCTGTATCAAGGTATGACGTACAACAGTCTGGTGACTGTAATGGTTTCAGGAGAGGATTTTAGTCCCTAACCTGTATCAAGGTATGACGTACACCAGTCTGGTCACTGTAATGGTTTCAGGAGAGGATTTTAGTCCCTAATCTGTATCAAGGTATGACGTACACCAGTCTGGTGACTTGAATGGTTTCAGGAGAGGATTTTAGTCCCTAACCTGTATCAAGGTATGACGTAGAACAGTCTGGTGACTGTAATGGTTTCAGGAGAGGATTTTAGTCCCTAACCTGTATCAAGGTATGACGTACACCAGTCTGGTGACTTGAATGGTTTCAGGAGAGGATTTTAGTCCCTAACCTGTATCAAGGTATGACGTACAACAGTCTGGTGACTGTAATGGTTTCAGGAGAGGATTTTAGTCCCTAACCTGTATCAAGGTATGACGTACACCAGTCTGGTGACTGTTCAGATCACAAGAGATTAGGATTTTAGTTCCCTAACCTGTATCTAGGTATGACGTACAACAGTCTGGTGACTGTAATGGTTTCAGGAGAGGATTTTAGTCCCTAACCTGTATCAAGGTATGACGTAGAACAGTCTGGTGACTATAATGGTTTCAGGAGAGGATTTTAGTCCCTAACCTGTATTAAGGTATGACGTACAACAGTCTGGTGACTGTAATGGTTTCAGGAGAGGATTTTAGTTCCTAACCTGTATCAAGGTATGACGTACACCACAGTCTGGTGCTGTTCAGATCACAAGAGATTAGGATTTTAGTCCCTAACCTGTATCAAGGTATGACGTACAACAGTCTGGTGACTGTAATGGTTTCAGGAGAGGATTTTAGTCCCTAACCTGTATTAAGGTATGACGTACAACAGTCTGGTGACTGTAATGGTTTCAGGAGAGGATTTTAGTCCCTAACCTGTATCAAGGTATGACGTACACCAGTCTGGTGACTGTTCAGATCACAAGAGATTAGGATTTTAGTTCCCTAACCTGTATCAAGGTATGACATACAACAGTCTGGTGACTGTAATGGTTTCAGGAGAGGATTTTAGTCCCTAACCTGTATCAAGGTATGACGTACACCAGTCTGGTGACTGTAATGGTTTCAGGAGAGGATTTTAGTCCCTAACCTGTATCACGGTATGACGTACACCAATCTGGTGACTGTAATGGTTTCAGGAGAGGATTTTAGTCCCTAACCTGTATCAAGGTATGATGTAGAACAGTCTGGTGACTATAATGGTTTCAGGAGAGGATTTTAGTCCCTAACCTGTATTAAGGTATGACGTACAACAGTCTGGTGACTGTAATGGTTTCAGGAGAGGATTTTAGTCCCTAACCTGTATCAAGGTATGACGTACACCAGTCTGGTGACTGTAATGGTTTCAGGAGAGGATTTTAGTCCCTAACCTGTATCAAGGTATGACGTTGAACAGTCTGGTGACTTTAATGGTTTCAGGAGAGGATTTTAGTCCCTAACCTGTATTAAGGTATGACGTACAACAGTCTGGTGACTGTAATGGTTTCAGGAGAGGATTTTAGTCCCTAACCTGTATTAAGGTATGACGTACACCAGTCTGGTGACTGTAATGGTTTCAGGAGAGGATTTTAGTCCCTAACCTGTATCAAGGTATGACGTTGAACAGTCTGGTGACTTTAATGGTTTCAGGAAAGGATTTCAGTCCCTAACCTGTATCAAGGTATGACGTACACCAGTCTGGTGACTGTAATGGTTTCAGGAGAGGATTTTAGTCCCTAACCTGTATCAAGGTATGACGTTGAACAGTCTGGTGACTGTAATGGTTTCAGGAGAGGATTTTAGTCCCTAACCTGTATTAAGGTATGACGTACAACAGTCTGGTGACTGTAATGGTTTCAGGAGAGGATTTTAGTCCCTAACCTGTATTAAGGTAGTAAGTACAAGAGTGTGGTGACTCTAATGGTCACAGAAAAGCTTGGATTCCAATCTGTATCACCCTGCCTATATCCTCCTAGATTAGTCCTGAGAAGGACTGTTCTGGTCACTGGAAAGCTTGGACTCTGATCTGGATCACCCTGCCTATAACCTCCTAGATTAGTCCTGAGAAGGACTGTTGTGGTCAGCAGCAGTTTGCAGCCCTGCTCCGGATCTACCTGTAATGGCCGCAAATCTGTCCCTAAGCAGCAGCAGACACTCTCCCTACACTGACTGTCTGGATGGCTGTGTGCCGAGCACAGCGCGCCGGGAGTTATAAAGGCTCGGTCACGCTGTGCAGGGCGGCCAATCACTGCTATGCCACAACTAACAGGGTTGTGGCATTGCAGTGGTCTGCCAGCCAATCCCTGCATGTGGGCTGGCTCTCAAAAGAGCGCCAACATGCAGAGATGACGACCACGAGCACAGCACGAGTATCGCGAGATTACTCGGTGCTCGCCGAGTCGCCCGAGTACAGTGATACTCGTGCAAGTACCGAGTAGTGGCGAGCATGCTCGCTCATCACTAGTCCCTATATTCTTGTATTCTGCACAATAAAGCACTAGAAACTTTATCAGCAATTCTAGGTGGAACAACCCTTTCACAGGACTTGGTCAAATTTATTCTCATATCAGTGCAGTTTCTATTGAAGAACAATTTTCTCAGATTTGGGGACTCCTTCTTCCTGCAGACGTGCGGTTGTGCAATGGGGGAGAAATTTTCCCCCTCATTGGCCAGTCTATACATGTGTGTATGGGAGAGGGAGTACCTTTTCACGATGGATAATCCTTTTGTGAGCACTACAAGATGGTATGGGAGATACATCGACGATCTCATTCATATCTGGGATGGATTGGTGGATGTGTCTCCCGGCATGAGTGTGGAGGCCTTTGTCACATATTGTAACAACAATGACATGAATATTCGATTCACTATGCAGGGCCACGGTATGGAGGCATCTAATATGGACTGCACTCTGATGGGAGATAACAGTTAAGGTAACATCACCACCAAATTGTACAGAAAAACTGTTTCCTGTAACTCCATAGTTCATGCAGATAGTTGTCAGCCTTCACACACTGTCAAAAGTTTGCCAATAGGTGCATTCATCAGAGCCAAGCGTATGTGCTCAAGTGAGAGGGAGTATGACAAACAGGTCATGGATATTGAAAATAGACTACGTGCCTGTGGATATAAGAACTGGATGATCACACATGCTAAAAATATTGTTTCCAGTAAAGAAAGACAGGAATTGATGAATTGCCGTGCACAGGCCAAACTGCTCCATAGGCCTATTTCAGATGGTAAACGACAACCCATCACCTTTTCCACTCCATACAGTACGGACTATACGGGTATAGTGGACATAATACATAAATATGTCCCCATGTTCTACCAAGATTGTACATTGCGCACAATCCTGGGGGAGGGTTTCAGGTGTATATCCAGGAAGGGCCGCGATATAGCAAGCTACATTTCACCAAGCTTTTTTAAGTTGAACAGATGCAGCAATAGGCCAATCTGGTTACACTATACAGGAAATTTCATATGAGGACATTCACCATGCAATTTATGTAAGTACATGACGAAAACAGATTCTTTTCGTGACAGAGTCAGTGGTAAAACCCATAAAATCAACAGTTATATCAATTGCGCTAGCACTTTTGTGGTCTATATGGCCACATGTTCTGAAAGAAACTTGAATTATATAGGCACTACGAGCCGTACGCTCAAAAAGCGCATATCAGAACATGTCACGGGAGCTGATCCTCAGTCAGCCAGCAGTAAAAGATCTATCACGGGCCTGTCTAAGCATTTCCTAGAAACACATGGTGCCGACACAGGTAGTTTACGTGTGCAGGGTTTAGAGATAGCGAGAACCCCTACATGCGGGGGGGGAATCAAATCTGCCATCTTCTCAATTGCAAAAATTTCTGGATTCTCTGTCTGAACAGTAGATTTCCCAAGGGACGTAACGTTTTGATGTATTTTTATTAGGAATTCAAACAGGCACCATATAATATCTGGCATTTTCTATGTAATGATCCCTCATATATCATTTTTCTTTTGCGTATTTCTTACATGGCTTATGATATGGGTAATTATACTATGAACCGTGTACCCACTTTTTTTATATACATTTTTTTTTTTGAGTTAGATACCGTATATACTCGTGTATAAGCCGACCCGTGTATAAGCCGACCCCCCTACATTTGCCCCCAAAAACTGGGAAAACGTATTGACTCGCGTATAAGCCGAGGGTGGACTCCAGCACAGGTATACAACCCCCAGCAGTGAGGTATACAGCAGCCTCCCCAGTGGTAGTATACAGCAGCAGCCCCAGTGGTAGTATACAGCAGCCCCAGAGGTATATGCAGCCCCAGAGGTATATGCAGCCCCATATGCAGCCCCAGAGGTATATGCAGCCCCAGAGGTATATGCAGCCCCAGAGGTATATGCAGCCCCATATGCAGCCCCAGAGGTATATGCAGCCCCATATGCAGCCCCAGAGGTATATGCAGCCCCATATGCAGCCCCAGAGGTATATGCAGCCCCATATGCAGCCCCATATGCAGCCCCAGAGGTATATGCAGCCCCAGAGGTATATGCAGCCCCAGAGGTATATGCAGGCCCAGAGGTATATACAGCCCCAGAGGTATATGCAGCCCCAGAGGTATATGCAGCCCCAGAGGTATATGCAGCCCCATATGCAGCCCCATAGGTATATACAGCAGCCCTTAGGTAGTATACAGCAGCAGCAGCCCCAGGGCTGCATACAGCCGCAGCCCCAGGGCTGTATACAGCCGCAGCCCCGGGGCTGTATACAGCCACAGCCCCGGAGGTATACAGGCCCCCCATCAAGTTCCAGGGCCCCCCCCCTTGCGCGCCAGCCTGTAAAGGAAAATCATACTTGCCAGTGTCCTGTCGCGCCGTCCGCAGCTGCCGACACGCGATCCCGGGCTTCAATCCGCGTCTTCCGGCTTCCGACTTCCTGTGGTCGCGGGCAATGACGTCATTGCCCGCGACTACAGGAAATGCGGAAGACGCGGAATGAAGCCGGGGATCGCGTGTCGGCAGCTGCGGACGGCGCGACAGGACACTGGCAAGTATGATTTTCCTTTACAGGCTGGCGCGCAAGGGGGGGGGGGGCCCTGGAACTTGATGGGGGGCCTGTATACCTCCGGGGCTGCGGCTGTATTTTTTATATACTCACATATAAGCCGAGGGGGGACTTTTCAGCCCAAATTTTGGGCTGAAAAACTCGGCTTATACGCGAGTATATACGGTAATCTGATTTGGACTTATTAACAAATAAATTTCTCCTTTATGTCATAGATTTATGGTTCCAGCATATGTTATACGGTTAGAGTATATTCCTATAATTATTTCATGTGAGGATGCACTTGTATTTACATTCTGTATATTTCATGTTCAGAATTATTGATTTTGATGTGATCATGTTTCGACTTCTGGGGTGCATTCACACATCCGGCGCGTGTGCGGTCTGTGCGGACGCATGCCGTGGGCGCAGACATATGGGGACACATGGCTCCGTTCACGTACAAGGTTAAAAATAAAGATTTTCATGCTTGCCTCTCTCCGGTGCTGACTGTTTTTCTCACTTCCAGTGCCGCTCATTGGGCTCATGAATACCTGTTTCATTGAGCCTGACGGCAGCCCGGGGGTGGGGGTAGCAGCGGAGCTTGGGAGAGGTGGGTATGTAATGTCAGGCTGTCCGTGTGTTATCCGTGGCACACGAACGGCACCCATTGTGGAGGCTTTACAATGTATACTTTGAAATACATCGGTTGTGATCATATTCCATTATGCTGCTAAATAACACTATGAATTGTTCTTCCTTACTTTGAGACCAATAGGTGGCTTGCTTAATTGTATTCATGTGTTACCTATTTGTGACTTTCACAGGTGTATTGTTATTCTTGTGTATATATTGTGCGTCCGTGTTTTAGCTCCTTGTCATTGATAAAGATTTTATCGAAACGCGTCTGATGGGGCTACTTGCCCACTAAAGAAGCTTTTATTGTATTTGATTTCACAATAATAAAGCAAGTACATCCACTGGAACAGGTGCCGGCTAATCTTCTTTCCTGATTCTTGGATCCTGGGTGATGACCAGCCGCCGCTATGCACCTAACCAGTTCTAACAACAAGCAAGAGGGGTGAGCTTTTCCCATTCCCCATTTCCTTTCTCAACTCAATGAGAGGAATGGTTGTTAGAGGGACAGCTGGAACAATAGTGGTAAATGCCTGAGGAAGATGTGGAGAACCTGTGGCATCTATGCCTGCGTCTGATGTGACTATGGGGTGTGTTGGGTGTGATTGCCGATGTGTTTACACTGATGTTCAGAGGTTTGTTGGGTCGGGTTTGGGGGATGGCCCTGTAGTTTTTGAGTACTCGGACGTTTAAGCTGGTGATATGGGGTGTTTGGGGGATTGCACTATAATTTTCGACTGCTGGGACATTTACGCTGGTGATATGTGGTGTTTGGGGGATTGAGTTGTAGCAATCAGATGTTAGTGTGGTGTGAGATAGCGGGGCTATTACTATGATGTAACGCATCTTGGATTGTGATGGGATATGTGGAGGCATTTCTATAATGCGCCGCGGTATGTGCACCCTTGCTGTGTTTGGCACTAATAACCTGGGTGTATGAAGGGACTGGTGGAGGTGTATACAGTGTATTATATAACATGTGTAATGAGGGGGTAGTTATAGCCTGTGGGTGTGTTGTGGGGGTGTCAGTGGTGATTGGGGCACCTTATTGACTATGTGCCCGTCCTGGTGATTTAGCTGCAGGGTGCTCTCATTGGTTGAGTTGGACCAATCAGCAGGCTCTGCAGCTGCACCATCTGTCCTTCTGATCCTCTGCCCTGTCTCCCCATCTCACTGTGCAGGTATTACGTTGATGCCTGCAGGAGGAATGGAGCTGGCTGGGCAGTTCAGCTGGAGAGTGCTCTCCTCGGTCAGCTTGGACTGATCAGGGTGCTCTGCAGCTGTATGTGAACTCCTCTGCCCTGTCTCCCCATCTCCTGTGCGGGCATCGCATTGACGCCCACAGGAGGGAGGATGCTGACAGGCATGAGATGACCAGAAAATGACACCGATAAGTGGGCGGAGCTACATGCGGACAAATGTGGTGCAGCGGAAGGGGTGGGGCTAATGCCTGCTCCTGTTCTCGGCGCATCCTGGCTGGCTTCCAAGCTCCGCAGGGGGCAACCCCATGTGGGGGACCGCACCATGCTTCCTCTCCTGCCACCTATGACCTGACGCCTCACCACTGCCCCGGAGCCGCTGTGGAGGGCGAGAGCACATGGTGGACCACTGGCCTGCCTGAACTGGGTCAGGACCAGTGGTAAGACCACTGGAGAAGGACTGGGGCTCAGCGGGGGGCACTGCAGATGATTCCAGGCCAGTAGTCAGGGGGGTGGACGGAGGCTGTGTGGATGGGAGCATGAGGGCAGTGGTGGTGAAGCATTGGGCCGCAACCATTGAGTCTTTTAAAGGTTCAGGGGGGATAAAATTGTAGGGCAGGCAGCCTGGGAGAAGTTAAGGGGAGTAGGAAAGGGCAGCTCTCTGGGAGAGGGAAGTGGCCACTGGGGCACTGCTAAAGGAGCATGCAGGAGGTCAGGAAAGGTCACAGGGAGGGGAGCGCTGAGGCCAGTAATAAGGGCTTGTAGCCAGTGCTCATCTTCTTGTGCCGCTCTCTGCTGCAGGGCATCCATCAGTGGGTCAAACATGGTTGCAGGGGCTTCCAGGGTCCTCAGGAGACAAACACTTCCAGGGGTGAGCTGGGAGGAAAGAGGAAGTCACTGACACCGGGCTCCTGAATTTAACCCCTGTAGTTGTGGCTAGACGTTCCTTCCCCTTAGATCCTATTGGCTACTTGGCAGCCAAATTCATGCATCACCTGGGGAATGGTGGAAGGGGGGAATTGGGCATTGAACCGTATTTTACTTTGGCTGTAGTCAGATGGCTCCCCAGTCAGAGACACGTTCCTTGATCAGGACCGTGCCTGTCATGAATGTACGATTGTAGAGAGTCCTAACTTTGGGGCCACCATTGATCGAGAGAAGAAACTTTTCAAAGTTACCTGTGTAAATCAAGTTGATCACTGCTCCATTCAATTCTATATGTCTGTGGAAGAAGTAGTGCATATGTATGACCACTGGTCCCATTGACATGTAGAAGTAGTTACACATTAGTATTACATCTTTATTCACACAGAGGACTTTTGGACCACTGTGCTCATGTGCAGTGGGAGAGGACAGGAGTGACATCACACACGGAGCAGACCCCACCCACATTTACTGCATTCGTAATGTGAGCTAGCGGTACACTAGGTTTCATTGCAAATTTCAGCAACTGTTCCCCCTAATCTTTAAATGTGGAAATTATCTACATTTTTACTGAATTTTTCATACTTTACCATTAAAAAATATATATTTTTAGAATATTAATAATTTTCATTTTTTCAATTGCTGTAAAAAATTATTTTCGATGGCTAATGAGCAGCTTTAAAGCAGTCTGAACTCCACACATTTACCACCAATGCCATAAATAGAGGATAAATGTTGGCAGCTCCTTAATACACATTGATTGCCCAAACTCATCAATATTAGCAGGGCTGTCCAAATATGTGATACACAAGGAATGTTACGAAATCCCCTAAGGGCAGAGACACACTTATGCGAGCTGCATCTCGCATGACTTACCCGACCCAGCTGTCAACTCTCTGAACAGGAATGTGGAGCTGCATGGTAACACAATCATGTTGCGTGCTCCAGTTCAAGAAGACAGGGACGGGCCGGATGAGTCATGCGAGATGCATGCGAGGAAATCGCATGCCTCTCGCATAATGAGTTTTTGCCCTAACAGCAAAAGTTGAGTAAAGCTGAAGGCACACTGTCGTGCATCAAACACGGAGCGTGTTTGATGCACGACAGTGATGAGAGTGTGAAGCGTGTTGTTGGGTGTGTGTGGTGTGAGTGTGGCTAGCTGTATGTATAAAAGTGTGCTGCGATTGTGAGGTGTGAGTGTGTGTGTGGTGCATGATTGTGATGCTGTCCACTGTCCTGAAGGACCGCAGACAGCATTTGTCGGGGAATAGAAACTCTGCGGCTGTCAAAGCTACTTAGTTTGTATTTCCCGCTATGCCTAACAGTAAGCTATCATCTTGTACTGCTGTGACAGCAGCAGTACAAGATGTTTAGCTAATACAATGATGATTGGTGTAAAATAATGTATTCCGGGGTTATTTTAGTGATTAACCCCATCAGCATCCTCTGCGCTGCATGTGTGCGCAGAGGTTGCTGAGGCGTCTCACATCCCAGTGATGAAGGGTTTAGTATGAAGCTGGTGTAGTGGCACCATGTATGTTGAGAGTGTCCTCACTCTCTGCAAACATGGTGTCATTACACCATGTGTGTGAAGGGGTTAATTGTTCTGTAAAATGGGTTAAAAGAGCTGTCAGCTTTATATTTCCACTGTTAAAGCTGGCGCTCTGTTACTGCCTATGGGGAGCTGTCCCCGCTTTGTGGTGTTGAAGCCCTGTTTTGCCTTCAGCACCTGCAGTGTTCAGCACCAAACAGCAATCTGGCAGCACATATGAGTCGGTCGACAGGGTAGGGGGTACTCGGATATTGGGACAAGGGGTTATTTCAGTGGGGATCACGGCTGGTCGGCTCCCGGTTCCATGCCTTGGACCCTCAGTGATGGGGTGGGGATGATAATGATGGGGGATTTGTAACGTGACGCCACCTGTGCTACCTGGTAATAGAGTTACCAGCGCTGCGGCCGGGAGCTGAGGTGATGGGAATGCAGCTTTGGTAGTACTGCTCCCCACAAGTGGAGCTTTACCTCAGGGCAGTGGGGTGGATGAGGGGAGTAGTAGTAGCGGTTCTGTTGTGAACACTGCAGGTGGCGGTGGTGAAGCAGGCACACACACAATAGTCTCTGTTTCGGTACCTTTTTACTGATGTTCGGTAACAGGCACGGTCCAGGAGGGTAACCAGGTAATCGGTGCAGTTTGGGACGTCCACCTTGGAGAGCTATAAGGCCTCCTCTGTTAGTGTGTGCAGTAATAGGGGTACGTTCTGCCTGGAGCTGAACCTGCCGCTCTTTTACCTTCTCCCTCTCAAAATGCTATTCCATAACCGACAATGAGGACCTTGCTGTGGGGATTGTCCTCTTGGGCCCCTTGTCCTATGCTTGGTCAGGTTTGGTGTCTTGCTTTCTTTACTTCAGGGGGACTAGATCCTCCTGGTCTGTCCGGGCTTTCTCTGCTACCATTAGATTAATAGCAGCTTCGGACTCCGGTGTCCGGGTGGGCTAAAGGGATCTCAGATCTATTCCCTTCTTCTGTCTTCCTAGCTCTCCTACTGGCTTCCGTCCCTCTCTCTAGAACGCTGCACAGTTGGGTCAGGTTTTCTGGTTCTGGGCCTGGCTTGGTCCCAGCAACCAGCTCCTTCCAGTCCTTCCACTGGCTACTCACTCACTGACTGACTGGCTGGAACTCACTGACTCCTCCCCTCAGGCCTGGAACTTTATAGGGGATCTGGCTTAAGGACAGCCAGTGGGGATCCCCCTCTTGGTCTGGGATGGAAGGTGTGTGCTGTATGTGCCAAAGTGTACATCGGTGCACTGGTAGGTCCTGTGGCAATCCCCGGCAGGGGTGTCTCACATATACCAAATGAAAAATGGATGTTCTGCCAAGCTGAGCTTACTTGTATATGAGTTATCAGAAACAATAGTTATTGCCTGAAAGCTATCTAATGTCGCCAATAAAGGGTGGTTAACATACAATTAGTTTATCAAGCAAAACAATATGTCAGATATAACAATTTCTTAACACCACTGGCATTAGCTGTGTTAATATCTCTTACCTAGCAGATTGTCTAAACTGCTTAAAGATGATAATCTAAAGTTATGGAAATGATTACATTACACTGAATCTGCTTTAGAGTAAATAGCTATGATTTATCTTAGCAGCACTTTTCATTACCATCCATTTTCAATACACTTCCGACTCTTCTAGCTATAATTTTCCATTTGTAGTCCATCTGGAAACAAGTAAACACCACAAGCTGAACACCTAAATATATTATGCCTTGAGCAAAAAATACTAATAAAAAAAGCAATACTATCCTAGAGACAGACTATAAGTGCCTGGGGCTTGTGTCTCCCTAGTGGTGTAATGGTGTATCTACAGGAGATTAAATCAGATGGGAGGCCACAAAGGTCAAAACACCTGGGGCACCAATGTGACTAATGCATTCAGCCATGGTTCTGGAGTTTATTCTCTCTGAACTATTCCTGTCGGGGCAATGTATAAATCAACTGCCATAAAGAAAGTTTTAAGAAATCTGAATACACAGTATGACAATAAAAAAACACTTCCATGGCCGATGCTGTGTTTTTTGCCATCATTTTTTTACTTACAGAATAAATCGCACTAGGTTTCTTGAAATATTTTTACACCGGACCTAAAAAGGAAGTGAGGCAAATTGTATGATCGACTTTAAACGACGCAAATGTACATACTGCGCGCACAATGATCAAACCAGATCTCCTGACATTTTTCATGCTGAAAATATTACTGCATAAAGAATACTCATCCATGATCCAGAAGCATTACAACCGGCATCTGGTCTTGTGCCTATTCTCAATAAACCATGAAGAAAACTCATTCTGCCATTGGTCAGAAGTCTTAAAAATTTCTGGACTGAAATAAAAGAACCATCTCCCAAATGGTCTACTAGGGCACATGGATTTAAATTAGGAGGATGGGGGTGGATCAGGCTCTAGACATCGTTTTATGAGAGCCTCTAACAAAAAGTGCATCTGGCAGACCTGGCTCATGGATGGTCGATTATTTAAATAATTATCTTGTACATCTACATTTCGCTTACACTGACCTCTAAGATGTATAAAACAATCGATCGTACAGAATAATGAACCAGGGAACACCTCAATCAGCTGATCTTTGAGACAATTTATAGTTTAAAAGGGATTGGCATTGTGAAATAACCTCTTTAGAGGGAACCTATCCAAGCATGCACCCTGATTCCATCCTATGTCTGGAGTTCTCTTTCCATCCCAGGACCTACATTTCTGGAATGTGAGTAAAGCTGAATTCTTCCTTCTATTTTGATGAATGACTTTCAAGTCACCTCATATGGTGCCATGCAGTCCAATGGGTTTCACTGGTCTTGCTCGGTGCCTTATCTCCCACATTCCTCGTCGTCCTGCCCTGCTTCATGTGGATTACGCATCCTATGACATCTACACAGTGCCACCAATCTCACTCCTGCGCTGGTCTACTTTGCTGTGCTCGGCTGACTGCAGGGCAAAATACTATAAATGAACAAGGAGGACAAAAAGGGATTATGACCAAGAAGTAAAGTCAGCATATGCCAACAGTGCAGTAGAGCACGTCAGAGCAAATAGTAGGCATGCGTAGAAGTGAGATTGGGTGCGCTTTGTGGATAACGTAGGATGTGTCATCGAAATGTTGCATGGCAGGAGGATGGAGGCATTGAGCAAGACCAGTGATGCCAATTGAACCAGACTACGCCATATAAGTAGATTATAAAATATATTTTTTGAGATATGCAGAGGAGGTTGGAGGCTTATATACATGTTGCTAGACTACTGTAACAGACATTGTAAAGGTGGCCATCTTGGTTAAACCAGGAGACAGGCTCCCTTTACCTACAAGAGCTTCTCAATAAATTCAAATATCATCAAAAAGATCATTTATTTTCAATGCATAAAGTGAAACGCATATATAATACAGTCGTTACAAACAGAATGATTTATTTCAACTGTTTATTTCTGTAAATGTTGGTGATTATGGTTTACAGCAGATGAAAACCCAAAAGTCATTATCTCAGAAAATTGGAATAATTAACACAAAACACCTGTAAAGGCCTGCTAAGCGTTTAAAATGTCTGATTCCTTAGCCTACATAATCATGGAGAAAACTGCTGACTTGACAGATGTCCAGTAGACAGTCATTAACACACTCCACAAGGAGGGTAAGCCACAAAAGGTCATTGTTAAAGAAGCTGGTTGTGCACAGAGTTTTGTATCCAAGCATATTAATGAAAAGATGAGTGGACAGAAAAAGTGCAGTAGAAAAAAGGTGCACATGCAAACAGGATAACCGCAGCCTTGAAAGGATTGTGAAGAAAAGGCCATTCAAACATTCGGGGGAGATTCACAAGGAGTGGACTGCTGCTGGAGTCAATGTTTCAAGAGCCACCACACACAGATATATCCAGGACATGGGCTACAACTCTCACATTCCTTATGTCAAGCCACTCATGACCAATAGACAATGCAGGAAGCGTCTTACCTGGGCCAAGGAGAAAGAGAACTGGACTGATACTCAGAGGTCCAAGGTGTTGTTTTCAGATGAAAGTAAATTTAGCATTTCATTTGGAAATCCAGGTCCCAGAGTCTGGAGGAAGAGTGGAGAGGCCACAATCCAAGCTGCTTGATATGTAGTGTGAAAATTCCACTATCAGTGATGGTTTGGGGAGCCATGTCATCTGCTGGTGTAGGTCCACTGTGTTTTATCAAAACTAAAGTCAGGGCTGCCGGCTGTCTACCAGGAAATTTTAGAGCACTTCATGTTTCCCTCTGCCAACAAGATTTTTGGAGATAGAAACTTACATTTCCAGCAGTACTTGCATCTGTCCACACTGCCAAAAGTACCAATACCTGGTTTAATTACCACAGTATCACTGTGCTTAATTGGCCAGCAAACTTGCCTGCCGTAAACTCCATAGATAATCTATGGGATATGTCAAAAGGAAATTGAGAGACACCTGACCAAACAATGCAGACGAGCTGAAGGCTGCTATCAAAGCAACCAGTGCTTCCATAACATCTCAGCAGTGCCACAGGCTGATCGCCCCCATGCCACGCTGCGTTGATGCAGTAATTCATGCAAAAGAAACCCCGACCAAGTATTAAGTGCATTTACTGCACTTAGTCTTCATTAGGCCAACATTTATGAGCTCAAAATCATTTTTTCAGTTGGTCTTATATAATATTCTAATTTTCTGAGATAATGACTTTTGGGTTTTCATTGGCTGTAAGCCATAATCATTAACAGATATAAACACTTGAAATAGATCACTCTGCTTGTAATGACTATATATAATATATGTGTTTCACTTTTTGTATTGAATTACTGAAATAAATTATCTTTTTGATGATATTCTAATTTATTGAGAAGCACTTGTATTATAGATCATGCATTGTAACACTTCTAATATTGATGTTTGAGTCTTTTATGTACTTTTTTTTATTTTAACGGTAAACTGAAATAGCTATTGTTTGAAGGTTAATGTTTTGATGTGGAATGTGTATTTTTTTAAATTATTATTATTGCAATTTTCTGATGAGCAATTTGTCTTTTACATAGGGCTGCAGGTAAGTCTGTCACATCATCATTACCCTTTTCACATATGATGCAAATCCAAAATTGTATAAACTTTCACTAAATTAGAGGCTTTTGAAAAGTCAGTCATGCTGGTGAAACCTAAATTCATTACTTCTCAATCTTCCAGACCTGTGGATGAAGTGTGACCATTAGCACATGATGTACTCGACTACTACTGAATGCCCTATTAATCCTATCTTTGACCACCATTAGTTTCTTATGCTTCTTTGCATAGTAGAAAGCTGTTGTGTCAATATGGCAGGACTGTAAATTGTTCAGCAAGAACAGAAATAAAGTAGATGTGAGTGTCTTTTTTATTTCAGTTCCTTTAAAGTCTCAAGTTATTTTGGGTGCTATGCAACATAACCTGTTATTCTGGAATATGTGAATTCATCGTTAGTGAATATACAGGAGATACAATATAACATTTTGATAAAGATGTCTAATTTTCGCTAATATGTGATGTTACAATATTTCATAATAGTTAAAAAAATATTTATGCCAATTGTATCAAGTACCCGAGCTGGAATCCCTTCCGAAATATTACAGAGAACACGGAGAGGCCGTTACAATTGGGAATAGCTCCTAATTTTCCGACATGAGTTCTGCAGTGACTCGAATATCTGACAGCAGGAGAATGCCCTTGAGCTACAAGCTCTTTTAATGTACTCAACAGTATGGTGTCTGATCTCCTACCTACAGACAGTGGTTAGATTACAAGAAGGACATTCACGTGTATAATGCAGGGAGACTTCTTGCCCAGCCATACATGAAACTCTCGTTGATTCCAAGCATAAAGTTGGGGGGAGGAGAACACTCCTGAGGAGGGGACAATGGTATGGAAGCAGATGTAACAGAGGGAGGACTAGCAGTGGTGTGCACCTCCTACAACTTTCTATTTCACTCTGGATCTCAGAATGTCCTTCCTCACACTTCTTCTACTTTCAGAGCAGGATGGCTTTGAGTGACATTTGATCAGATTATTCCAATCATTTGGCAGAATAAACAAACCTGTCTAGAGGTGGTAAATCAAACAGCATGGCACAAGTGGCAGGGAGCAATGAAGGGCAGCTACTTCCCATGCCTACTTTGAAGACTGGATAATGTTGCATTTTTCCTTCCCACCTATGTATTTATTGAACACTTTGTCACTCACTGCTGGACATCACTGCTAGTAGCAAAGTTGCCTTTATCCCTGGTACTTTGGAGCACTAAAGCTATGATGGTAATCATTTGGAATGTTTTTTTACAAGCCTTTTTGCTGGCATTGGTCATAGCAAATCAGAGGAGCTTCAGAGACCCTGCCAACTGCAAGCTCAGCAAGAAAGTAAGTGAAACTGCTCAGGTCTCAAGGGAATGGGGCAGGGAGCTTGTCACTGTACTCCTCTGGGGGTGGAATACATGTATGTTATTACAATTAGTATTTGTGATTAAGTATTTCTGAATATTATCCTATTTTTTATGTTACTAGATTGGAAAAAATAATAAAAAGTCAATATTTACTTTCAACTAATGTGAAATAATTTGTTTAATATTGTAGAGCATTAAAATTACCAATTAATATATCTGTCTAATCGATGTACTCATATCAATTATCCATAATTTCATATTTGTATCTATTATTTATATCACTCTCCCTCATCTATCATCTTAGAATATCTATCTGATCCAGTAGGTATACCTGTGACATAAAGAGACATGATATATCATTCTGTAGTTTAATATAATACATCAATGATCAGTTATTTTCTGTTGTCCCTTTTTTACTAATTACGGTGCTATCCAATATCCAGAAGTTGTAACTTACTACTCAGTTGTGCAGCTCTTGTGCAGACATTACCAGGGATGGATTCATACTGCCAAACCTTTGACTTTTTTAGGACAAAAATATATACTTTCAGCAATGTTTTAAACTCTGTAATGCTTATCATTAAATTAAAAAGCTTTAATTGTGTGGTTAATCAGTTCAGTGTAATAAAATGGAAGTTTGCTAATAATTATTGGGTAGGACCAGGTCTTTCATTGACAGCTGCAAACTCCACAGCTTTTAATGGGACACTGTTAGGTCATTTTTCAGTATGATACTAATAGTACCCTTGAATAGTGCCTGGGCAGACCTTGTAAAATCATTATACCATTTGTAGTTTCCTTACTATAAGCTTTTTCAGACCCTGCAGGGAGCTGGTACACTAGTCCTCTCCATTATATTCACGGCCCAATAGTCTGGCTGCTGTATAAGTATTATTTAAATATCCACACCTACCCAAGCTGGTGTTCTGTCCCGCCCCTCTGTGCTCTGTACTGGGAGGGGGGAGGTGTTTTGTCCTACACTGTGCTATCTGTAAGATTTCTATTATATGAATAGGCAGGACAATGCAGTGCAATGATGCATGAATATTCATTCCTTGGGGAGTGGGCAACAGAGAGCTCACTGTGATTGACAGATGGAATTAATCTTTTATTCTGCAGTTTGCAGCAGATAAGAGGGAAGCATAAATAATAGAAATACATGAATAGAGAGAGCTTTGAGAAAGGAATTAGAAAATAATATCAGTTACATATGGATTTTTGACCTGACAGATTCTCTTTAAACCGTTGGTGAATTCTGGTTTGTTTTCTGTGCAGTGACCACTTATTGCACAAATGGGGATTATTTCCTCTCGCAGAACTGAGTTTGTGAAGTCGGATGTACGCATCTCAACTTCAGAGGCGCAGTGCCCATGATCAGATGTGCGGATGACTTCCAATCATGCGCATTGAGCATCTCTGAAGCCAGGACACGTACACACGGGTTCAGAAGCTCATTGCTGTAAGGGGAACAAATTTGCGCTCATGTGCAAGCTTTTTATAGCGATGGCAATGACACCTGCTTTTGTAAAGCATATTATAACGCCCACAGGGGTGTGGTAACATATTAAGTGGGCTGGCTAGTTGAGGAACTAACCCCATCTCGACTAGTCAATGCACAAATTTGCATATTATAAATGGACTTTAGAAATATTTTTTCTAAAGATCTATTTATGAGTGCAAATCATGGACTGTTAATTTAGATATGTGTATAGAACTGCTGGTCGTTCTGCGGGCATGGAGCACCTGGCAGGTTCCCTTTAGAATGAAGTTTTTTATGAAACGAACAAATCATTTAGAAATCTTTATTTTGTACAATAAATGTAATGATTTTCATTACTGATCTGTTTTGTAGCCAGATCATTATTAAGCTAGGGTCACACCAGCGTATAGTCTCTCCTGAGAGAATTGGGTCGATTATGCAAACCACACTCTGGTCATACTCTAATGATCAGAGTGTGAGCATGCTCTTCTCTGATTATCTCAGACTAGATGGCGGCCCGATTCTAAAGAATCGGGTAGTCTAGAATCTATATATAGTTTATTTACTAATAGTTAGGGGAGTGCGGTGAAATGAATTGTGTGTATACAGGTGGCTCAGTGGGTAGCAGAGTATACGGTGGCTCAGTGGTTAGCAGTGAGTGCGGTGGCTCAGTGGTTAGCAGTGAGTGCGGTGGCTCAGTGGGTAGCAGTGAGTGCGGTGGCTCAGTGGGTAGCAGTGAGTGGGGTGGCTCAGTGGGTAGCAGTGAGTGGGGTGCTCAGTGGGTAGCAGTGAGTGGGGTGGCTCAGTGGGTAGCAGTGAGTGGGGTGGCTCAGTGGGTAGCAGTGAGTGCGGTGGCTCAGTGGGTAGCAGTGAGTGCGGTGGCTCAGTGGGTAGCAGTGAGTGCGGTGGCTCAGTGGGTAGCAGTGAGTGCGGTGGCTCAGTGGGTAGCAGTGAGTGCGGTGGCTCAGTGGGAAGCAGTGAGTGCGGTGGCTCAGTGGGTAGCAGTGAGTGCGGTGGCTCAGTGGGAAGCAGTGAGTGCGGTGGCTCAGTGGGAAGCAGTGAGTGCGGTGGCTCAGTGGGTAGCAGTGAGTGGGGTGGCTCAGTGGGTAGCAGTGAGTGCGGTGGCTCAGTGGGTAGCAGTGAGTGCGGTGGTGCAGTGAGTGCGGTGGCGCAGTGGTTAGCAGTGAGTGCGGTGGCGCAGTGGTTAGCAGTGAGTGCGGTGGCTCAGTGGGTAGCAGTGAGTGGGGTGGCTCAGTGGGTAGCAGTGAGTGGGGTGGCTCAGTGGGTAGCAGTGAGTGGGGTGGCTCAGTGGGTAGCAGTGAGTGGGGTGGCTCAGTGGGTAGTAGTGAGTGGGGTGGCTCAGTGGGTAGCAGTGAGTGGGGTGGCTCAGTGGTGAGCAGTGAGTGGGGTGGCTCAGTGGTGAGCAGTGAGTGGGGTGGCTCAGTGGTGAGCAGTGAGTGCGGTGGCTCAGTGGGTAGCAGTGAGTGCGGTGGCTCAGTTGGTAGCAGTGAGTGCGGTGGCTCAGTGGGTAGCAGTGAGTGCGGTGGCTCAGTGGGTAGCAGTGAGTGCGGTGGCTCAGTGGTTAGCAGTGAGTGCGTGCAGAGGACAGGCTGGAGGGGGCAGAGGGGACTGAGGGGGCACAGGCTGGAGGGCGCAGAGGGGACTGAGGGGCACAGGCTGGAGGGCGCAGAGGGGACTGAGGGGGCATTGGCTGGAGGGGGCAGAGTGGACTGAAGGGGGCACAGGCTGGAGGGGGCAGAGGGGACTGAGGGGGCACAGGCTGGAGGGGGCAGAGGGGACTGAGGGGGCACAGGCTGGAGGGGGCAGAGGGGACTGAGGGGGCACAGGCTGGAGGGGGCAGAGGGGCATGAGGGGGCACAGGCTGGAGGGGCAGAGGGGCGTGAGGGGGCACAGGCTGGAGGGGGCAGAGGGGCGTGAGGGGGCACAGGCTGGAGGGGGCAGAGGGGCGTGAGGGGGCACAGGCTGGAGGGGGCAGAGGGGCGTAAGGGGGCACAGGCTGGAGGGGGCAGAGAGGTGTAAGGGGGCACAGGCTGGAGGGGGCAGAGGGGCCTGAGGGGGCACAGGCTGGAGGGGGCAGAGGGGCCTGAGGGGGCACAGGCTGGAGGGGGCAGAGGGGACTGAGGGGGCACAGGCTGGAGGGGGCAGAGGGGACTGAGGGGGCACAGGCTGGAGGGGGCAGAGGGGACTGAGGGGGCACAGGCTGGAGGGGGCAGAGGGGACTGAGGGGCCACAGGCTGGAGGGGGCAGAGGGGACTGAGGGGGCACAGGCTGGAGGGGGCAGAGGGGACTGAGGGGGCACAGGCTGGAGGGGGCACAGGCTGGAGGGGGCAGAGGGGACTGAGGGGGCACAGGCTGGAATGGGGAAGAGGGGACTGAGGGGGCACAGGCTGGAGGGGGCAGAGGACTGTGTGGGGCTGCAGACTCACCGCGGGCCGCGCGTCTGGTGTAGGAGGAGAGGAGGGGCAGGCAAAGCTGCAGGACAGGAAGTCCCGCCCTCCCTCCTCTCCAGGCACGCGGCGGGTGTTTGGGAGCACGGGTACCCCAGAGGTTGAGTGGCCCCCCGAGGTGGCGGGCAATGGGCCCCCCCCTGCCCCGCCGGTATGTAGGCTAGTGGCTGGAGGGCAGAGAGTGGAGGGGAGAGGCTGTAGGGCACACGGAACTTCCGAGGTCGGAATGTTCCTGTGCCGGTGCCTGTAGCCGGGCTGAGCCCGGCTACTCTGCACTGGCTGACGTCACCAGCCCTGGCCTTAGACCATCACGGAAGTACCCTTCGGGTTTTCCGGAAGTGGCCTTCGGCTTTTATATAATAGATGAGGAGAATATGGAGAAAAAAATGTATTCATCTTCTCTATTCTGTCTGTCTGTGAACTCTGACTGCAGTCCAATGTTTTCAACAGACCCTTTGACTTGCATGGCCAGTGCACATCTGATAATTGGATCAAACTCGGACATGCTGTTATGACATCAGATTGCAGTCCACTTTTTCACAGACTGACACAATTTAGCAGATGGAATTTTTTTCTCAGTCATCCCATCCAATCCAGATCCCATCCAGAATCTGATCACACTATGTTAACACTCTGATTAGAATTTGATTAGTGAGATTTGTATATTTGGCCTGATTCTCTTGGATGAGAGAATATATGCTGGTGTGACCCCCCCCCCATGACCATATATAGTGGCCCACAGCTACTAAGGTTAATTTACGTGGTTTCTTGTACTTTGGCCAAATTCTGATGCAACAGGTTTTTTTCAGATTGATTTATTAATGTTTTTGTCAAAAAAGAGCATTCCTAATTATTTGTTTTCACAAACAAATTAGTGAAGAATAGTGTTATGATGGCTGTTGGCCACTTGGTAATACACTACTAAAAGGGCTTTTCTCACAGTCTGATACTCAATCCCTTCAGCAACCAGGACACAAAAGTCCCTGCTGACAACTGTAAACACAATAGTGAAAAGCCACAAGTTACACAACTCCATTAGCAGGAATAACTACTGTACAGTGTAAATAAGCCAAGAATGGAAATATAGAATAAAACTACAAAGCTGAATCTCACACTGGCCATGACTTTGTGCATAGATGGGTGCCCAAAACGGTACTTCTCGCTGGTGTAGCCCAAGGCCCCATGTGGGAACACACCCAAAATTAGCATAACATGCTTCTTCTCCATCAACCAAAATGAAACACTAAAAAGAATCTTTAAATAATATAGAAAATACAATTAGCATATAACTTAAATATAATTTACCTTATTTCAAGGGTAAATACAGCCCCTGGGCATTCCCTGTTAAAAGTACACATTATAACCTGTGAAATATCCATTACGTAAGTCAACTATATTTAGATAATTTTAATGTATGATTTTTCGGAATTTTTTTTTTAAGACATTAGCTTTAGGCGGCCGTCACACGCATCAATATCGCTAGCGATATTGCTAGCGATCACGTGCACGCGCGATCGCTAACAATATCGCTCACATCGCTGGTGAGCTGTCACACAGACAGACTCACCAGCGATGTAGACCAGCGAGATCGCTGGTAACTATGGTACACATCGGGTTACTAGGCGCCGCGCGGCGCTTAGTAACCCGACGTTTACCATAGATACCATCTCCCAGCATAGGCTCTGCCGCTGGGAGATGGATCATCGTGGTGTCACACACCACGATGATGCAGATTGATCAAGCGTTTATCGCTTGATATGAGCTCCGGCTCACCAATCTGCGATGTAACGATCAAGCGATTTTACATTGTAAAATCGCTTGATTGCACGCAGCGATGCACAAACGATATCACTTAAGTGTTCAAAAAGCAGATCGCTTAAGCGATATCGTGCATTAAATTGAAGCGTGTGACGGCCGCCTTTCATGTACGTTCAGAGATATCAGAGGATAGCAGTAGAAAGTGTTTTAACCCCTTCATGACCGGGGAATTTTTCATTTTTCATTTTCGTTTTTTGCTTCCCAGCTTCCAAGAGCCATAACTTTTTTATTTTTCCGTCAATATAGACATATGATGGCTTGTTTTTTGTGGGACGAGATGTACTTTCACATGCAATAATTTATTTTACCATATAGTGTACAGGGAAATTGCAAAAAAATTCTAAAATGCAGTGAAATTGCAAAAAAAGAGCAATAACACTTTTTTTGGGGGTATTTTAGTCACCATTTTCACTATATAAAACCGATGTGACGGGGTGATGCCTCGGGTTGGTACGAGTTCGTAGACACACAACATGTATACCTTCACTGGTATCTAGATGGTGAAAAAAAATTCAGACGTTTGCAAAAAAACAAAAATGGACTTTTTGCGCCATGTTCTGCGACCCATAGCGTTCTCATTTTTCAGGATCAGGGGCTGTGTGATTGCTTATTTTTTGCGTCTTGAGCTAAAGTTTCTAATGTTACCATTTTTGGATCCGCAGTTTTGATCGCCCGTTATTGCATTTTATAGCAATATTGCGGCGACCAAAAAAACTGAATTTTGGCGTTTGGACCATTTTTTCCGTTACAGAGTTTACGGCTCTCATTAACGGCTTTAATATGATGATAGATCGGGTGATTCTGAATGTGGAAATACCAAACATGTGTATTTTTAATACTTTTATTGTGATTGGGGTAAAAGGGGGGGTGATTTGAACTTTTATTTATTTATTTTTTTACAGCGCCTGTCAACCACAACAGGAAACTGTGCTCTGACAGCATCTGGGGTCTAGTCAGAACCCCGGGCTGTCACATGAGCACCAGAGATCCCGCAATACTATCGCAGGATCTCCAGGGCAGGCGGGGTACAATGTGTTCCCCGCCACGGCCGTCTTGGATCTGTCAGAGATTGATGGTGGGACCCAAGGGGTTAACAGCGCCGATCGGATCCCGGATCCAATTAGAGCTGTTACCCCGACATCTCAGCTGATGAGATCAGCTGAGATGTCGGTGCTTTGATGTGAGCTCCGCGCTGGAGCTCACATCAAAGCCACCTTACCAGCCCAGGACGTTGTACAACGTTCTGTGTCGGCAACAAGGAGTTAAAGGGGTTGTCCACTACTAGGACAACCTCTTCTGATATCCCATGTTTCGCTCCATTAAAAAAAAAAAGCTTATGCTCACCTTCTGCCTAGCGCCTAGCTAGCACGCTGAATGATTTTATAAATTTCATTTAACAATAAAGAACAAAATTTTATGAAGACAAGCACCGGTGGTTTTCCACTTTACATTGCTCACCTTCTGTGCTGGTGCTGTTTGAGTATTGCCAGCGCTTTTCTTCCTGGTGCTCATGTGAGTTTGTGACATCATGCAAGTCCACGCCAATTACCGCTGGATTCTCTATCCCTGCCTTCGTACGTATGAGTGATCAACAGGAAAAGAGAGCTATGGCTAGCTGCACACTCTCTGTTAATTACTTATATGCGTGAAGGTGGGGAGAGAGAAGCCAGCAGTGATTGGGCGCAGGGCATGCATGACATTGCAACCTCACTTTTAATGACACCAAACACAGGGAATGAGAAGGAGTTGTTTTATAGTGGACAACCCCTTTAAGGTGGTTAAGGTGTTTATACACATTTGATAAAAACAGACTGATGGTTGATTGACTACACTGTGTGCAGAATTATTAGGCAAATGAGTATTTTGATCACATGATACTTTTTATACATGTTGTCCTACTCCAAGCTGTATAGGCTTGAGAGCCAACTACCAATTAAGCAAATCAGCTGATGTGCATCTCTGTAATGAGGAAGAGTGTGGTCTAATGACATCAACACCCTATATAAGGTGTGCTTCCTTTCCTTAGGCAAAATGGGTCAGAAGAGAGATTTGACGGGCTCTGAAAAGTTCATAATTGTGAGATGTCTTGCAGAGGGATGCAGCAGTCTTGAAATTGCCAAACTTTTGAAGTGTGATCATAGCAACTAGCCAACAGGGTCGCAAGAAGTGTGTTGGGCAAAAAAGGCGCAAAATAACTGCCCATGAATTGAGGAAAATCAAGCGTGAAGCTGCCAAGATGCCATTTGCCACCAGTTTTGCAATATTTCAGAGCTGCAATGTTACTGGTGTGCTATACTCAGGGACATGGCCAAGGTAAGGAAGGCTGAAAAACAACCACCTTTGAACAAGAAACATAAGATAAAACGTCAAGACTGGGCCAAGAAATATCTTAAGACTGATTTTTCTAACTTTTTATAGACTGATGAAATGAGAGTGACTCTTGACGGGCCAGATGGATGGGCCAGAGGCTGGATCAGTAAAGGGCAGAGAGCTCCACTCCGACGCAGACGCCAGCAAGGTGGAGGTGGGGTACTGGTATGGGCTGGTATCATCAAAGATGAAGTTGCTACCTACTGACCTACTGCCAGTTTCTGGCAGACAACTTCTTCAAGCAGTGATACAGGAAGAAGTCGGTATCGTTCAAGAAAAACATGATTTTCATGCAGGACAATGCTCCATCACATGCATCCAACTACTCCACAGCGTGGCTGGCCAGTAAAGGTCTAAAAGAAGAAAAAATAATGAAAGGGCCCCCTTGTTCACCTGATCTGAACCCCATAGATAACCTGTGGCCCCTCATAAAATGTGAGATCTACAGAGAGGGAAAACAGTACAACCTCTCTGGGAGGCTGTGGTGGCTGCTGCACACAATGCAGATCATAAACAGATCAAGCAACTGACAGAATCTATGGATGGAAGGCTCTTGAGTGTCATCATAAAGAAAGGCGGCTATATTGGTTACTAATTTTTTGGGGTTTTGTTTTTGCATGTCAGAAATGTTTATTTCTAAATTTTGTGCAGTTATATTGGTTTACCTGGTGAAAATAAACAAGTGACATGGGAAAATATTAGGTTTTTATTAAGTTGCCTAATAATTCTGCATAGTAAGGGTACCTTTACACGCCGCTACTGGATGGTGGCTACAACCGGGTACATGAGAGAAATGTATCTTGCACCGCCAATTCAACCCGTGGTAGCGGCGTGTGAAGACGGTTGTAGCCACCCGCCAGTAGCGGCACCTGTTTCCGAGCACTGCCCTGAAACAGGTGGCTACCCAGGCGATTGTAGCGACCTGTATCGGCGTGTAAAGAAGCAACAGAAGGGATGTCTGGACACCATGCTATGTACCTGGTCTCTAGCTGGGGCGTGACACAGGCTCCTGGTTACCGCGCCCCATCAGCGATCATTGGTGGAAGATGCTGCGTTACGATTGGTAGTCGCTGCATAGGGAGGCATATTTAAGGAGCTGACCAGTCACACTACACAATTGCTCGAGCGTCATGTATTAGTCAGCCTCCTGCGCTGGCTGCCCAATCATGATGTTATTGCTTTGTCCTATCAGCGTATGGAATTCTCGTAATCCACAATTGTGGCACGCCTATGTGTTGTCCCTGCTGCACCAGGTCCGCCCATATTAGCTTGTTGTAGCGGTGTGTAAATGAGGTAAGGTGCTCTGCAGAAGGTAACTTGAGACACCCGGCGGTGTATCCAGAGATAGATGTAACCTACTGTAGCGTGTAAAAGTGGTGCAATTACCGTTTGCAACTGTTTTTGCGTGCTCGTGCACGTGAAGTACCCGGTTGTTGCCACCATCCAGTAGCGGCGTGTAAAGGTACCATAATAGTTACCTGCACAAACAGATATCCTCCTAAGATAGCCAAATCTATAACAAAAAAACACTCCAACTTCCAAAAATATTAATCTTTGATATTTATGAGTCTTTTGGGTTGATTGAGAACATAGTTGTTGATCAATAATAAAAATAATCCTCTACAATACAACTTGCCTAATAATTCTGCACACAGGTATATTCCCTATGGTAGTGGCATGTAATTGGGGCACAGGTACAGTAATTGAGTTACCTGGGGTGTGCTACAGCATCATATATACCACACCCCATCAGCTATCATTGGTGGGGACTACTGTGTACCCATTGGCTGTCCCTGCACAGGGCGGCATATTTAACGAGTTGACCAGTCACAATACACATTTGCTATAGCGTCATGTATTAGCCAGCCTCCCTGCGCTGGCTGGCCAATCATGATGTTATTGCATTGTCCAATCATCGTACGAGCGCCGCGTGATACACAACTCTGTCACGCCTATGTAGTTATGGCGCACAATATGTACGCCCAGATTCCCTTGTGGTGGCGGCGTGTAAATCAGGGAAGGTGCTCCACAGAAGGTAACCTGCGGCGCCCGTCGGCACTTCCAGGGATCGAAAATACCTTCTGTGGAGCACCTTGTGGCGGCGTGTATTTGCGGTATCAGGTACCGTTGAAAACGCGCGTGTGCACGTGCGGTGCCTACCTGTTGCTACGTTCGGTACCGGCGTGTAAAGGTATGTGTCACTGGGTGCAAAAGTGATTGTTTATTGTGAAATTTTACAAATTGATGAACTCTCAATTCTGCTAAAAGGTTCATTAAACTTAGTTTGATATGTATGTGCACTTTAATGGTGACTGTACACATAAGTTACCTGTCATCCAAATGCTCTTTCAACCAACAGCTGTCTCTTCTGACATAAATTCTATGGATCAGCAGAGTGTTCAGGTGTTTTCCATAAGCAGAAGGGTTAAAGCCATTGACAGCCACCTCTGCAAAATGCCTACCTCACCTGACAATGATCAGCTGTTTACATTTAAACTGACCTATCCTCTCTTCTCTGACATGATGGTGAGAGGCTGCCATACACTGTAGATGCTTGGCTGGTTCTTACAAAATCAATAAATCACTTTAATGTGAGATGTGTTGTAAGACGCACCTACTGGTAAGGCTGGCTTCACACTACGGTTTTTATTATCCTGTTCTGTTCGTTTTTAAAACAGAACAGGATCATTTTTGGTCCCCATACATCCCTTTGGGGCAGGATTGGTCCTATTTGACCATTCGGTTTTGTAAATCCGGTGCAGAATTCGTTTCTGTCCTGTTTTTCACCGGTCCCAAAAACAATGCCTGCACCATTTTTGGGCTCCGGTGACAAAACAGGATACAAACGAATCCTGTCTGGTCCGGGCCACACAACATAGGGGCCTATGGCACCGGATCTGGGAACCAACAGAATCGTTTCCCGGATCCGGTTCCAGGGTACAGAGCACGCGCAGAACAGGAGCGCTGCTCTGTACCCATAGTAAATGTGTAATATCACTTTAGCAGTGAAGCTATATACACTGCTAAAGTGATATTAAATAAAGAGATGTTTAAAAATAAAAAATCATAAATTCCCACCTTTCCGGAGACTCCCGAGTGTCTCGCACTGAATACATCTCCTGGCAGTTCGAGGACCTTGCATGATGTCACTGGGAGGGGCGGGGCAACCCAATCACATGACCGCATCAGTGTGCGGGGTTTAAATCTTTAAATCGCACTGATGCGGTCACGTGATTGGGTTGCCCCGCTCCTCCCAGTGACATCATGCAAGGTCCTCGAACTGCCAGGAGATTAATTCAGCGTGGGCCATTTGCCGGAAAGGTGAGAATTTATTATTTTTATTTTTAACCATCCCTTTATTTAATATCACTTTAGCAGTGTATATAGATACACTGCTAAAGTGATATTGCACAGCCCTGACAGCACTTGTCACAGGCTCGGCTCCCCGCTGCTCTTTCTGTATCCGGATACTGGACCAGACACAGAAATGGCATCTGGAGTTGCCAATCCGGTGCTATATGTTCCTGTTGGTTGGATCCTGCAAAAAACATGATCCAACGAACAGGAAGAAAAACGTAGTGTGAAGACAGCCTAATTGCTAAAATATTTATCTTGGAGTTCTGTTTACTGCTCATTAAAGGGGTGGTTCACCTTCTATGTACTCAACCATATGTTTTGGGGACTGAAAATATTTTTTTTCAGTTGGGTCTCATTAAAAATATTCCACTATTTTGCTTTTACAGTTCTTTTTTTCCTGGTTTATTCACTAGTGATTGTGTATCAAGTTCAAGTGCCATGCCCAAGTTTCCGCCCGACTTGTTTTGCTGCTTTTTAACAGTCATTGAAGATGCAGGGATTGCCTGGCATACACAGCAAACCTGTAGCCATGATGGCTACTGGCATGACTGTGACTGGCCGGCCTCATTTTATCATCGGGTCTATTATAAAACACGGTGACGTGATACTCGTCACACTGTAGTTCAGGAAGAGGGAGGGCTTAGATTAGAGCAGGCATATAGGCAGAGTTTATTTTCTTACAGTCCTTCTAAAGGTGTACTGCTGCTGCAACCTAAGGGCGGCCTGATGACCCTAAAACAATATTGAGCAATGGCCACCTGGTAACCCATTAAAAATTTGGAGTAAAGGCTGCCTAATGATCCTATAAATATATTGAGTGAGGGTTGCCCATGAATCCACTTAGAATTTGAAGCTAAGGTGGCCTGATGACCCTCTAAACTTGTTGAGCGAGGGCCACTCATTTAGCTTCTTATAATTTGGTGCAAGGGCAGCCCTGATGGCCACCTAAAAATGTGAACCGAGATCTGCCTGTTTAACCTCTTAAAATTTAGTGCAAGCGTGACCGGATGACAGGGGTGCACATCTGGCTCACAGTGGTCTACCAGAAATGGCCCTTGAGTCAGGGGGACCCTTTGCCAGCTCTGGCATCGGGCCCCTCCTGCCTAAGTGATCACACAGCCGGTGCAATCGTGTGTGCCTGCACATTCATTGATTGAGCTCATGCAATTGCACAGCAGCTGCATATCGGGTGAGGAAAGCAGCAAGAATCCCGGTAACTGACAGCATGAGGAGGCGCTCACACGCTGATCAGCTGCCGGCATGAGACAAAGACTCAGTGCTGCGGGGGAGTGGAGGCAGGGCAAGTATGATTGTTTATTTTTTTAAGTGTGCAGCATGATGGGGGCCATGTACTCGGGTAAGGTCCATGTACCTGGATAAGGGGCCATACATACCAGGGTTTGGGTCATGTAACAGGGTAATAATAATATTTATTAATTTATATAGCACTTTAAATACATCAGTAATTCTGTTCCCATTGGGGTTCACAACAGTGGCGTAACTAGAGTCTGGTGAGCCCCGATGCGAAATTTAGACCTGGGCCCCCCCACCCCGCGAACATGTCGGTCAGATGTACAGGCCCCGTGTCACGCTCTAAATACTTTAAAGACTCACAGATTGACCCCTCTCCCCCTTCATTATGTATTAATGTCCCTCATCCTGCAATATATGGTTCTCCTACTGGAATATTGCCTTTATCGTGGTATATATGTCCCCCGTCCTGGTTTATATAGTCTTCCTCCTCCCGCCACCATAGTCCTCCAATTAATATAATGCACCCCCATATTCCTCCATATATTACAATGTACCACCATAGTCCTCTATATATTATTATGCAGCCCATAGTCCCCCATTCATAAGGAAGACTCAATAGTCATCAAATTATTATAATGCACCCCATTATCCTGCATATAGTATAATGCAGCCTCATAGTCCTCCATATATTATAATACAGCCTCACAACCCTCCATATAGTATAATACACTTCATAGCCCCTCCATTTAGGCTGCTGTATACCACTGGGGCTGCTGTAATACTGCTGGGGCCTGTATATACCACTGGGGAGGCTGCTGTAATACTGCTGGGGCCTGTATATACCACTGGGGAGGCTGCTGTATACCACTGGGGCTGCTGTAATATGGCTGGGGCCTGTATATACCACTGGGGAGGCTGCTGTATACCACTGGGGCTGCTGTATATACTGCCTGCTGGGGCCTGTAAGGGGCCCTCCATTTAGAATAATGCAGCCTCTCATCCCTCCATATAGTATAATGCAGCATCACAACCCTCCATATAGTATAATGCAGCCTCTTAGCCTTCCATATAGTATATGAAGCTTCATATTCCTCCATATAGTATAATGCAACCTCACATCCCTCCATATGGTATAATGCAGCCTCATATCCCTCCATGTAGTATAATGTAGCCATATATCTCTATATAGTATAATGCAGCCGCATACCTCTCCATATAATATAATGCAGCCTCATAACCCCTACATATACTAAAATGCAGTCTTTAAATGTTACATGCAAAATAAACATCAACATATATTGGAAGCAGTTCTTTCCCAATTCTTTGTCAAAATAAGTTGGCAAAATGTATTTCTGCCTGATAAGGTTATCACTGACTCATGCTTCCATAGTCTTCAAGTTCAAATAGTAGTAATTTCCACAAATGTAAAAGATGTTATCCCCTACTCAGACAACCCCTTCTTAATCCCTATGTATCTCTTCAGTAAAATTCATTTGAGTTAAAAAAGCACAATGGGTCCTATCTGGGTATACATGTAGAATTGTTGTCCTATATGATCACCTTCAGATGAAAGAAATAGGCTTGTAGATAGGATAAATCAATAAATATTATTCTATTATATGTATGTCTTCGGAGTGTGGAAGGAAACCAGAGAACCTGGACGAAACCCACACAAACACAGAGAGAACCTACAAACTCCTTACAGATGTTGTCTTTGGTGGGATTTGAACCCAGGACCCCAGCATTGCAGTGCTATCCACTGACAGTGCCACCCATTGAAGGCTAAATGAAGGTTGCTGCAGTTCTACAGACTACATAAGCCAGGTATTAGGTGAAAAAAGGGAAAAACCTGTATTGACCTGTGTTGCCTTCAAGGAGATGGAATCATCTGTTTCATTAAATGGTCGAAGACTTCAAAACGTATAGATTCAATAAACTGCTATTTTTAAATCGCATGTTTCCATCTACATGACAGCAGCACAGTTCAATACATGTTTTTGTCTTTTTTTGGACCAAGTAAACTAATAACACCTATACTCACTTCTGGTGCAGGTGCTATTCAAGCAGTGTCAGCACTGCCTCAAATCAATCAGACAATCAGATGTCAATTAGGTAAGAAGCAGGGGAGAGACAGCCAGCACTGATTGGCCAATGAGGCCATTGTATTGTCATGCAGGCCTCGGGAGAGCATGTACGAACATTACCAGAATGGCACCACCATCAGAGGTGAGTATGTTATGTTATTGTTATTTTTATAGGGAAATACATAGCGATTGAAAAGGGATTGTCCGAGTTCTGGACAAGACAACCCCTTTAATATCGCATAGGCACAATATCTTTTTGGCAGTTATACATTTTGCATAATTCAGTAGTTAAAGCAGCATTTTTTGTATTGCCCTCTCGGGCACAAATCATTAGTTTTTGAGTATGTACTGAGTGTTTAAATACTTAATTGTTGCTGTCGTTTGCTGTTTTGAGCGCTGCTGCGGTGCTCTCCTAAATCAGGTGACGCAAGTTGTTACCTGTCGTCTCACACATTAACTTCTGTATTAAACCGGTGGTTACTTTCTCCACATACATCTGAGTCCAGTAGACAATGTGTGAAAAGAAGTTTTGCAGTCAACTGGAAGTGCATATTGCTTATTTTCTCCTATAGTTGCCCTGCAGCGAAATTGAAACACTGGTTGGTTTCCCACAGAGTACAGCAGATTGATTCCTGTAAGGCCGGCTTCACTCTGCGTGTGTGATCCGATCCGTAGCGCTCCGCTTGAGGCAGACAGCCGTGGACCGGATCAGCACACAGGACTGGGGGGCTATTATGCCCTCCGATCCTGTGTGCAGCGCACGCAGCTGCAGCTGCTGACAGGTCAGGACCGCGGCGCCCGCGGTCCTCACCTATCAGCAGCAGGAACTGCGTGTGCTGCACATAGGATCGGAGGGCATAATAGCCCCCCAGTCCTGTGTGCTGATCCGGTCCGCGGCTGTATGCCTCAAGCGGACAGCTACGGATCGGATCACACACGCAGTGTGAAGCCGGCCTAAGAAGTTTATTACTGGGTCACCCTTCAAATTATCAAAGCAATTAATTAGACTTTGTTTTAAATTGGGTAAAATTTGAAATCTACAATTATAAATTGAAATACTAGTGATAGGATATGCTGCAGATTGAAAAATATATTTGTTTTACTCTCGCAAAATGTTTTTTGCTTTTGATAATCCCTAAAGGTCAAAATAATTTTAATTGAAATGTTGCTGCCACAATTTTTCTGCGTAAAAACTCATCAAGATCAACAAACTTGCAAGTGTGAACTCAGCCTAATGAAACTGACACTTTCAATACTGATGATTTCATAAGGAAATGCAGTTCCTATGGATGAGTGGAAGTAGTACTCATAATTATAAGCTGTATCTTCCAGGCTGATTCCCAGAAGGTCACCTTTCTTGTTAGACAGAATGTATATATTATACATCGGGCTTATTGATAGGCTTATATTTGCACTTTTATAATGTGGCTCATGAAAGTATCAGTTAGGTGTCATCCTCTGATGGAGTAATTCTCTGTGGAAATTCGGGCCATAAGTGCATTCACAACTACAAGGCATTTACATATTAAAGCAAAATGAAACTACAAAGTTTGTTGAAGGTTGTTGAATAGGAAATAAAAAAGAAGGTTCTTTGAAAGAGAAAGCTATTTGATATGGTTTAGATCATGATTTGTCTTCATATTTAGATGAATTGCACCAGAATTGTAAAGGTACCGTCACACGCTAGGATCTCGTTAACGATATCGTTGAAACGTCACTGATTTGTGATCGTTTAAATGATATCATTTGTGCGTCCTTGCGTATAAACGAACGATGTTGGAAGGAAAAATCGTAGGATCGTTACTCAAAAATATGAGATCCTGACCTCAAATCTATCGTTCGTCATCCAATTAACGTTCTGGAAGCAGCAACATCGTTCAGTGTGACACCTTTTTGAACAATGTTGTTCATAATTCTCCTATCCCTGCCGCTTTGTAAAATCGTTCAATCGTTCTTCTCCAAGTAGCTGGCGCATTACCAAATTTTAGATCGTTAACGATATCCTTGCGTGTGACAATGCACTAACGATGACGAAAAGATCGCAGTCACGTGACATAGCTAACGATATCGGTAACGAGATCCTAGCATGTGATGGTACCGTAAGGCCACATGCACACGATCAGTGTTTGGTGAGTTTTTACCTCAGTATTTGTAAGGCCGTGTGAACACGATCAGTATTTGGTGAGTTTTTACCTCCATATTTATAAGGAAACGTGTACACATTGAGCATTTGGTGAGTTTTTACCTCAGTATTTGTAAGGCCATGTGCACACATTGAGCATTTGGTGAGTTTTTACCTCAGTATTTGTAAGGCCACATGCTCACATTGAGAATGTGGTGAGTTTTTACCTCAGTATTTGTAAGGCCATGTGCACACATTGAGCATTTGGTGAGTTTTTACCTCAGTATTTGTAAGGCCATGTGCACACATTGAGTATTTGGTGAGTTTTTTACTTCAGGATTTGTAAGGCAATGTGCACACATTGAGCATTTGGTGAGTTTTTACCTCAGTATTTGTAAGGCCATGTGCTCACATTGAGTATTTGGTGAGTTTTTACCTCAGTATTTGTAAGGCCATGGGCACACATTGAGTATTTGGAGAGTTTTTTACCTCAGTATTTGTAAGGCCATGTGCACACATTGAGTATTTGGTGAGTTTTTTACTTCAGGATTTGTAAGGCCACGTGCACACATTGAGTATTTGGGGAGTTTTTCCCTCAGTATTTGTAAGGCCTCGTGCACACATTGAGCATTTGGTGAGTTTTTACCTCAGTATTTGTAAGGCCATGGGCACACATTGAGTATTTGGAGAGTTTTTTACCTCAGTATTTGTAAGGCCATGTGCACACATTGAGTATTTGGTGAGTTTTTTACTTCAGGATTTGTAAGGCCACGTGCACACATTGAGTATTTGGGGAGTTTTTCCCTCAGTATTTGTAAGGCCTCGTGCACACATTGAGCATTTGGTGAGTTTTTACCTCAGTATTTGTAAGGCCATGTGCACACATTGAGTATTTGGAGAGTTTTTTACCTCAGTATTTGTAAGGCCATGTGCACACATTGAGCATTTGGTGAGTTTTTACCTCAGTATTTGTAAGGCCATGTGCACACATTGAGTATTTGGTGAGATTTTTACTTCAGGATTTGTAGCCAAAATCAGGAGTGGGTAAAAAAAATCCAGACGTGGTGACATGTCTCTATTATACTTTACCTCTGATTATCCCACTCCTGGTTTTGACTTACAAATACTGAGGTAAAAAAACTCACCAAATAGTCTAAATTTGCATGGGGCTTTAAGGATTGTAATCCCTTTTTAGATTGATGTTAGAAAATAAACCACTGGCCAGATGCTTTACACCAAAACACTTGGATAGGGTCATAAACTGAAACTCAAGATAATTTAGAAAAATTTTGTAAGAAACCATCATCTAAAAATGACGTATGAAATAAAACTCTAGATTACTCTGCCTATTTTATTAGACAAATTCAGGATCTATAATCTCCTAAAATAATGTAACCGTCAAATAATGTGGTCACATACCTCATGAGGGCAGCTGGCATTTATTGACATAGGCCTATACTTGCCAGTTTCTTCAAGAGGTATTTTCAAATTTAAAAGTGGTTAGGAGAACCTACCAATTGCTTGGGTGGATGACCTCTGATGCCTCTAGCTAGCAAGAGAACTCAACCTCTGAAGAGCCTCATGTGAATGGAGTGGAGGACACTATGCTCATTGCTGCTTCATTCATTCTAATAGAAGTGCAAAAGATCAACCGAGCTCAGTGTTTTGCATTGATAGTCCCACAAGAATGAACAGCACATCGGTACCCATACTTGACCACCACTACTTCCAGCCAGGACTCTTCAAGACCCCAATTCTTGGGACCATTGTGGGCCACAATGATCAGACTCCCAATCTGAAAATTATCCCCTATTCCACTTTCAAAGTTGGGAATGCTTCTTTAATTAAGAAAATAGCCACTGAGTCTCAATACCGCCGTAAGAAGTTATTTTTTTATAACTAATATTATATGCCTGTTTATTTTTCAGTAATCCAGATTTCCACAGTGTGAAGAGAGGTTGATTAGCGGGCTAACAAGAATTTTAGTGTAAAGGAAGTAATTGCCTTTAAAGTTCACATCTGAAAAGCGCTTTGTAATTAATAGCTCTATATAAGGGAGTAAAATAAATAGTACTGATATTTAAGGTTTACCAGCAAAATCATCATTGCAGCTCTAACTGGGGTTTGCCAGCCTGTATTACCAAACTTCTAAACCTCCTAAATTCCTCACAAAGTCTCATGCACACCACAGATCCACTTGATACAGAGATATCCTAGGCCTCTCAATCTACCGTACCTACACATATATAGGTATATGGAGGAGTAAATTCTGAATGAATCTTGCTAGGTGCTACTGGATGCTATATATGTGGAAATATATTTACAGTATTTCATCCAACAAAGACTATACAGGAGCATATGACAGTTTAGATGGTTTGCTGGAAAAAGGCGTAACTACAATAGGTACAGGGGTTGTAATTACACTATGGTCCTGGAACCTAGAGGGCCCCAAAAGTTCCTTTGGTCTATAAAAAAAGCCTAATACTATTAATGATTTGAAATAATTAGGGGCCCCCTTGGAGCTTTTGCATCAGGGCCCATGAACGTCAAGTTAAATCACTGTTTCTGGACAAAGTGACAGCTCTGCCAACGGTTGCAATAATAGTGAAATATTTGCTTGTTAGAACATCTATCCTGACAAAAAGGGAAAAGTTCAAGGAGATGTTTTGCTTTTTTTTATTTGTTGTGTCAGACATTTTCAAATGAAGGCATTCATCCAATCAAGCAATTGGTATGATCTAGAATCTAATTGGCATCATGGTATTTGTAATATCTGGGTAGGGGGTTGTACAGGAGATTCCTGTGGGTGAGATTAAGGTATGTGGGGTGTGTTTGGGCTCTGTTTGTCCTGCATCTTCCTCATTACTAGAATTGTTTGTTTTAAGCAGTTCTCATCTCCCCGCCAAGCACTTCATTCACTGGAACCTGAGCCTTTTCCTCAGCAGCCAATGATCAGAGGAGGCTGGAGTCTCTAGACATAACCATTACTGCTTCATTAGCTCCCTTTATTCCATCTCCTGTTCCCATTATGGCAGTTTCCATTTGCATTTTAATGAACTGAGAGTCACACTGTTTGCTCTACCTTTCTTATACAAATCACACAATTAAGGTTAGAGATTATTCTTTAATATGCACCACCTCTTAGGTTACATGCAAATTCTGAATAGCTCCACTCTCACTGCTTGTGTTACTGATTACTACAGTTAGACCAGCTTCACTTTGTTAAAAACATTGCAGGCATTGTTAGACAACTATATATATTTCTGGGGTATGTAAATGTATGCAGAAATGCATCAATTTTTATAATCTAAGTTAGGATCATACATTTTCAGCAAAAATATGAAATCTGAGCTCTGTCCGTATTATTGTAGTTCTTTCTGGTTCTAGATTACGGTAAGTTAAATAGAGGTGAACGAGATGCAAAAGTTAACTAGTTTGGGGGTTTTATACTAAAAAAAAAATGAAACAAAAATGTCAGAGTAGGAACGACATAATGTATCCTTTGGATTATTAAATCCAAAAATGATATAAAAAAACTGATGCAAACTGACATTCTTCATTTATTTTACTCGCTTACTCATTCGTTTCCAGTCTGGATTAAAAAGATGAAAAAATGATAAATGTGCATAAAAAATGCTGGTACAATTTTAACGACCTCAGTTTAGCTGTAGCAGTGATTTTTTATATTTAGATATTTAACCCACAAAAATCTGTTAATGTAGACTGATGCCAATCCTCTTGAGATCAACAGAATCATAGCTACTGGCCACAGACATAGGGTAGATATTTCCTAACTCCCAAATTAAAGCTTTGCATTCAGCTTTGGCTGCTCGCACATCAGTTTTGTTAAAAAAACTGTCCATATTTATTTCCGGTCTCCTGGATTCATTTTTGACCCATGTGTCGGTTTTTATTATCTTTGTTGCCTTTATTCTTCTGGTATGAAGTTTTTTTCTTTACTTCTTCTACATGGGTGACATCCATGGACTAATATTTTTTTTCACTATACCAATGTCTTGCATTGGTGAGTTTGATCTGCAACACACTTTGAAATATGACATTCCTCCGTTCTTGTTTTTTTTAGGACAATTAGTCCACAAAAAAAGGACATGTGAAAGGACAGATTTGTGATGGGTTTGTGATGGTATGTGAGAGAGCCTCAGAGAAAGCATTATATTATTCTCATACATAAATGTTTTATTATATCTAAAGGCTATATCCGGGATTAATAAAAAAATATGTGCTTAAGCACTTACAGGCAGTAGATGCCACCTACCTGCCTGTTGTGCCCAACACCGGTCACCGCTGACACACAGCGGTCTGAGACCACACCTGTAAGCGTTATTGTCTCTTCCGGTGACTTCAAGTCTACAGAGGGCAGACTTCTTCCCTGTGTCATCGAGCATCAGAGCCGACGTCACACTGATTGACAGCAGGAGATCTGTGTTTCAGCCCCTTCCACAGAGCAAAGTGGAGAAACTGCCTCTGCTCTGCTTACCCCGCCATGATGTCCCCGACAGGAACAGTCCATGACCACTTTGTGGCAGGGATGAATGCCAGTGAACTGAGCCAGGAACAACAAGCAGATAGGTGGTGGCAGCTAACTGCCTGTTAGTGCTTAGGCACATTTTTTTTATTATAAATCACAGATAACACCTTTAAATATGGGTACAGAACAGAAAGTGTAGGAGAAATATTTCCATAAACTTTAATACTAATATTTTCACAGGCTGCAAGTGATACAGTATTCAGTGTGGCATTGCAGTGCAAAGAAAGAAATAGGTAGAAATACATTGTGTACAATCCTCATTTCACTTAATATAGTTTATTGAAAGAAGTTTGAGATGTATCAGTGGGCATCAGATTGTTGCTAGTCACCTTCAAAAATTGGCATAATCTGCGATCCATTATTTAAAGGGAACCAACCACCCCAAATGACCCCCCGGACTGTTAATATGTGTCCCTACACCCAGCACACACATTTGGGGCAATCGTTTTTGCTAAAAAAACTGATTAGTAGAAGCTAAGATATAGCTTTATAAACTTTAAAAAATCTTGCCAACTGGGCGTTACCTAGCTGCCAGGGGGGTGTGGGGGGGGGGTGGAGCGCTGCGCAATATGTACTACCTGGTCCGGTGCCGTCCCTGCAGTCCTGTCCGGTGCTGTCCCCGCTGCTCTGTCCGGTGCTGTGCCCGCTGCTGTGCCAGTCTACATGCTGTGCCCCAGGCCGGTAACATGATTATCGGTGCGGGCGGCGGGCAATGGGGACGCTTCCTGCTTCCTCCTGCCAATTCCCGCCCAGGGCAGCCCTGCAACAATGAGAACGCAGGGCCAGTGATGTAATGTAACCGCCCCTGCACTGTGATTGGCTCAGGACCCGTGAGTCACGGGTCACAGCGGCGATCACATGACACAATGGCCCTGCGTTCTCATTGGTGCAGGGCTGCCCTGGGCGGGGATTGGCAGGAGGAAGCAGGAAGCGTCCCCATTGCTCGGCGCCCGCACCGATAATCATGTTACCGGCCTGGGGCACAGCATGTAGACTGGCACAGCACCGGACAGAGCAGCAGGCACAGCACCGGACAGAGCAGCGGGGACAGCACCGGACAGGACTGCAGGGACGGCACCGGACCAGGTAGTACATATTGCGCAGCGCTCCACCCCCCCAGCAGCTAGGCAACGCCCAGTCGGCAAGATTTTTTAAAGTTTATAAAGCTATATCTTAGCTTCTACTAATCAGTTTTTTTAGCAAAAACGATTGCCGCAAATGTGTGTGCTGGGTGTAGGGACACATATTAACAGTCCGCGGGGGTCATTTGGGTTGGTTGGTTCCCTTTAATTGTTCAGTTAAACAGTCTAAGGAGCCATTAGACAGAAGTCATGCAGAAAATCAGATGTGATACAAGGGTAGTTTAAAAAAAAATTATTATGTTTTACAACTATACAAGAACTAAAGGTACTGTCACACGCGGCAATATTGCTAGGCAATTTCACTGGCAATTTGCTGGTTGCAGTGAAATCATGGACACATTGTTCCATTTGTACACAGCAACAAAATAGAACAATGTGTCCATGGTTTCACTGCAACCAGCAAATTGCCTAGCAATATTGCCGCGTGTGACGCTACCTTTACAGTTTGAAGAGCGAAATTGAAATAAAGAAAATTATATAGGAAAGATCATGTTTAAGCCCAGAGAAGTCAAACGCTCCAGAGACACTGTCCTCTTTGGGGCATACTGGATATGTATTAGTTACACCATGTATATGTGGATGAGCAGGGTTTACAGATTGAGACCACATGTAAATGCTGACTAGCCCATTATATAGAAGTAAATTGTTCTTAGAAGCATAGATGTTAAAGCTAGTATAGTAATCAAGTAACAAATACACTGTGTGCAGAATTATTAGGCAAATGAGTATTTTGATCACATGATACTTTTTATACATGTTGTCCTACTCCAAGCTGTATAGGCTTGAGAGCCAACTACCAATTAAGTACATCAGGTGATGTGCATCTCTGTAATAAGGAGGGGTTGTGTGAAATAACATCAACACCCTATGTAAGGTGTGCTTAATTATTAGGCAAATGCCTTTTCTTAGGCAAAATGGGTCAGAAGAGAGATTTGACGGGCTCTGAAAAGCCCAAAATTGTGAGATGTCTTGCAGAGGGATGCAACAGTCTTGAAATTGCCAAACTTTTGAAGCGTGATCACCAAACAATCAAGCTTTACATGGCAAATAGCCAACAGGGTCGCAAGAAGCGTGTTGGGCAAAAAAGGCGCAAAACAACTGCCCATGAATTGAGGAAAATCAAGCGTGAAGCTGCCAAGATGCCATTTGCCACCAGTTTTGCCATATTTCAGAGCTGCAACGTTACTGGAGTATCAAAAAGCACAAGGTGTGCTATACTCAGGGACATAGCCAAGGTAAGGAAGGCTGAAAAAACGACCACCTTTGAACAAGAAACATAAGATAAAACATCAAGACTGGGCCAAGAAATATCTTAAGACTGATTTTTCTAAGGTTTTATGGACTGATGAAATGAAAGTGACTCTTGATGGGCCAGATGGATGGGCCAGAGGCTGGATCAGTAAAGGGCAGAGAGCTCCACTGTGACTCAGACGCCAGCAAGGTGGAGGTGGGATACTGGTATGGGCTGGTATCATCAAAGATAAACTTGTGGGACCTTTTCGGCTTGAGGATGGAATGATGCTCAACTCCCGGACCTACTGCCAGTTTCTGGAAGACAACTTCTTCAAGCAGTGGTACAGGAAGAAGTCGGTATCATTCAAGAAAAACATGATTTTCATGCAGAACAATGCTCCATCACATGCATCCAACTACTCCACAGCGTGGCTGGCCAGTAAAGGTCTAGAAGTAGAAAAAATAATGACATGGCCCCCTTGTTCACCTGATCTGATCCCCATAGAGAACCTGTGGTCCCTCCTAAAATGTGAGATCTACAGGGGTGGAAAAGAGTACACCTCTCAGAACAGTGTCTGGGAGGCTGTGGTGCCTGCTGCATGCAATGTTGATCCTTAACAGATCAAGCAACTGACAGAATCTATGGATGGAAGGCTGTTGAGTGTCATCATAAAGAAAGGTGGCTATATTGGTCACTAATTTTTGGGGGTTTTGTTTTTACATGTCAGAAATGTTTATTTCTAAATTTTGTGCAGTTATATTTGTTTACCTGGTGAAAAGAAACAAGTGAGATGGGAATATATTTGGTTTTTATTAAGTTGCCTAATAATTCTGCACAGTAATAGTTACCTGCATAAACAGATATCCTCCTAAGATAGCCAAATCTAAAAAAACCCACTCCAACTTCCAAAAATATTAAGCTTTGATATTTATGAGTTTTTTGGGCTGATTCAGAACATAGTTGTTGATCAACAATAAAAATAATCCTCTAAAATACAACTTGCCTAATAATTCTGCACACAGTGTATGTTGTTGTAATACATTATTGTAAAGTGCTGCAGAATATTTTGGCATTATATAAATAAAATGCATTATTATTATTGTTTTTTTTTGTATTTCTTTATATGGGAATGTAAAGGTAGTGTGTAATTTGAAGGTATACACAGTTTTGTGAGACTAGAAAACGGTTGCTCTTGTCCATGGGTTGTCTGGTACTTCAGTTTAGCCATGGAATGCCATGGGCACTGTACTGGTTACCTCTTGTCAGTCTCTCATCATTATCTGTTGCCAGTGTGTGAGATTATGATAAATCACAAACAACTTGAAGCATTATTTCTGAGACTAGATATTATGTTGTAAAATCTTTATTCCTGTCATTGATAGGCTTTTTCAAATATATTTACTGTAGTGATTTGGTCAGAATCATGTGGCTTCAGAAACAAAGTATACTTTCCATGAGACGTTAAAAGCCAGCACAGTGGCTTCTACTTCTGACCATTATATTTTGACCATTGCTGGTCAAAATATACCATTCCTTTACTGGAGGGCTGTACAAGCTCATTGCTGGTGCAGGAGAAGTCAGTCATCTCAAGAGGCATTTCCAGTGTGTAGTCTAGGCCATTTCTATGCTATAGACGTTAGTCTTCACAAAGAAACATAGCTACAAGACCAATGAGACCTCCTATGATAGTGATGTTTTGTGACTGGGGTGGCTTAAGAGTAACAGCTTATGATAGCGTGGAGTGTAGGTATTCCATAATGTAGCACTCTGGGGTAAAGTGCTGGGTGGTACTGCTATCCGGAGTTCAGAGGGGCAGTTGCTTGCAGCACTACTAATTAGATAAGGGCTCTGAATCATTGGATGTGTACTTTTCACTAACAGAGGATATGTACACATGTAAAAAAAAATTCGGGCATTCGATAATGGTTTCATAGACCCAAAAGGGTACTGAAAAAATTACCTAAATTGTATGTGGTTTACTTTGCAAGGAAAATGCAAAAGAGTCCCTTTCTTGTGTATTGAAAATGAGCTCAGAAAACCACTATAAATATTTTGTGCAAATTCTAGATGATATAGCCAAATTATTAACAATTTATCCGATATTTAAAGAAAAAAGGGTCTGAAAACCTCAATATTTGGCACAATGTCTGATGATTAGGGGGAATAGATATGGGATTCATATGAATAGTGTCAATTTTTCTATGGTACTATGGAAATATATTTTCATTATATACCGTATTCAACAAAAAAATTGAAGCAACTGGAAAATTTAGATCTTGCGATGGGTGATACTTTCCTTAGTGAGCCCTTATGTATGTCTTTGAAACATCTTCTGATGGAAAAAAATCCAAACTAGGCACTATGCAATCAAAAGGATGCAAAAAAAAAACATTCAACACACTTAAGTAAAAACTGTTTCATGAAACACTACAGGAAACCAAAACTCCACCGAAAACTCTCTGAGCATTTCCTAAAATGGTTTCTACTGGAAAACTCATCATTTTGGACTACCACATAAAAAATTCTGTAAATTCTGACAACATAACAATCAGTGCAGCAAGTCCTTCCTAGAAACCATTTATAGGACATATTCACCCGTTAACTTTCTTGGCCAATAAAATGTGCCTTAACAAAATCTCACTGTTTTATGCAAATTATTTAGTGGTGGGTGACATGTTTTGAGGTGGATGGATATTGGTGTAAATGGATGCTAAGTGTTTTATAAAGATAAAAATCTATCCTTTCCAGGATTTCCAATGTGACTTATTTATATTATAGTTTATTTTTTCCTATTACGTTTATCTGCAGCACATGTCTTACAAGGAATGGGGCATATGAATATAACAACCATTTATGCCTAGTAGTAAACCAGCAGCCTGTTTTGCACAGAGAAAGAATTGCAATCACAAAGAATTTTTAAAGAATCCCTGTTATACAGTCATATTAGCTGTCTTTTCATATGAATGGGATTTATGTACACATGAGGCTTGTCTACTGTAGCTTCCCAATGTGTTTATAGGAAATTCTGGCTTGTTCCACTGTGTTTCTTAATTGGTTTGTTTGCATGCCAATGGACAAACCGCTGTGCCTAGGACCTGTGAAGGTAATGCAATGCTTCATCCCAATAGCTACTGATTTCCTTTACTAACTTTGAGTTTGGTTTTGTGTGGACACATCAGATTTCCTAAACTTGTTTATTTAGTGATACATCATCTGGTGTAAAGAAATAATTGGATACTAGGCAGGTTGTCGAAAACTACATAAGGGTAGGGACACACTTCAGTTCCTGATCAGTTTTCCTGATCAGTGCTCATCAGTTTGTGTGCCAAAACCAGGAGTGAACCTTGCAGAGAAAAAGTATAATTGAAAGTTTGACACCTGTTCTGAGTTTTGGAGACACTCCTGGTTTTGGCACACAAACTGATGAACACTGATCAGGAAAACTGATCAGGAACTGAAGTGTGTCCCTACCCTTAGGCATAAAAAACAAATGCAGCTAAATATAAAAATAAGCCGACTTTCATTAGTGCTGTGCATACTAAGTTACACTTCTAAACCCATTTTTATTATTATTATTATTATTATTATTATTATTTACAGAGCACCATTGCTTCCATGATGCTGTACATGAGAAAGACTTACATACAAAAAAGGTAAAAATACAATGAACATAACAGTTACAGGCTGGTACAGAGGGGAGAGAGAACCCTGCCCTTGCGGGCTTACATTCTACAGGGCAATGGGGAGGGAAACAGTAGGATGAGTCTGCACAGGTGCGGGAGGTGATAGCGCGCTGGGTCCACTGGTGGTGGAGCGCCAGGTCTAGTTGTGGTGGAGCTCCGCATCCAGTGGTGGTGAAGTGGCACCGTGGTTATTGCAGGCTGTAGACTGTTCTGAAGAGATGGGTTTTCAGGTTCCTCTTGAAGGTTCTGAGTATAGGGGACAGTCGGACGTTTTGAGGTGCAGAATTCCAGAGGATGGGCGATGCTCAGATGAAGTCTTGCAGGCGGTTAGATGTGGAATGTATAAGTGTGGAGGAAAGGAGGAGGTCTTGGGAGGATCGAAGATTACGAGTTGGATGATATCGGGAGATTAGTTCAGAGATATATGGGGGGACAGATTGTAGATGGCTTTGTAAGTCAATGTTAGTAGTTTCAATAGGATATGCTGGGGAAATGGGAGCCAGTGGAGGGATTTACAGAGGGTAGAAGTGGAGGAGCAGCGAGGAGAGAGGTGGATTAGTCAGACAGCAGAGTTGATGACATATTGTGGAGAGGTGCAAGAGTGTTGGCAGGGAGGCCACAGAGGAGGAGGTTGAAGTAGTCGAGATGGGAGATAGTGAGGGCATGCACTGGGTGTGGAGCCCGCTGGGAGGGGCACTCGGTGCCGGACCGGGGTGTTGCTGGGGGATGTCACGGCGGTCCTGGTCCGGACCGTGTCCCGGGCCCGCACAATAAAAATGGGGGGTTATTTACAGGGGATTTGACACTCGTGACGCCACCCACTATACGCGGCCAGTAATGGGGCCGCCGCTGCTGCAGAGCCTCCGGGGATGATGGGTTAGCAGCTTGGATGGAATAGTTCCTGTGGGCAGAACTGGGTTCCCCGGGGCAGTGGTAGAGGTAGTTAAAGTCTGTGAGGATGTTATTGATGCTGCAGAAGAGTAGGGGTAGCAATAGAGATGATAAGAGTAGAGGCAATGGCAGTCTATGAGGGCAAGTGGGGCTTCAGCATAAGGATGACACACACACTCACGATTTCTGTTGTTCTTCAAGTCTTTACTGGCAGATGGTATTACACAGTATTGTCCACGGAGTCTGTACCAGGTTGCTCTCACCCTGACCGGGTCCTTGGCTTCCTACTTAAACGCTGTGTGTGGCCCTGCTGCTGCTTGTAGCTATACTGCTGGCCGTTGTCTCTGCTCACGGGTACCAATATGCTGGGCAACTTGAGTCCTCTGTGTCACTGACTCCTTCGTGTTGCTTTGCTATAGTGTGGTGAAGATGGTGGACCTTCACTATGCCGGTGTTTACTGTCCTGTCTGTCTCAGGCACAGCCTCGGATCCGGTATCCGTCTTGAGCGCCTCCCCGGGGTCAAGATTTTGGGGTAACTCTTTATCCCGGGTATGTTCCTCCGTTACTCTGTCTCCTTTCCTCAGACCTCTCAGGACCTCCACTGACACTTGGCTCTGCTCCTGCTCCAGACTCTCACTAAACTAAAACTGAACTAACTGTCACTTCTGCTCTGAGGTAAACAACTTAGCTCCTCCCACTAGTGCAGGTGCCAGCTAAGCTCCTCCCACTTTCTAGTGTAGTGTTGTGTGGGGATTAAACCTGTGTTGTTTCTGTGGCATATTAACCCTTGGGGTGCCACATTAGTAATTTAGTAGATTGAGGGTTGAGGAAGGGACGGAATCTGGAAATATTTTTGAGTTGGAGGCAGCAGGAGGTGGTGAGAGCTTGAATGTGTAGTGTGAAGGATAAGGCAGAGTCAAGGATCACTGCAAGGCAGACATTAGGTACAGGGCATAGTGTGATATAATTTATTGTGAAAGTTAGATCAGGTAAGGGAGGTGCGCGAGATGGGGGAAAGATGATGAGTTCGATGATGAGTTCAATTTTTGTCTACACTTAGTTTAACCCCTTTACGACTAATGACGAGTATACTCGTCATGAAAAGCTGTCAGTTCCCGCATCATGACGAGTATACTCGTCATGGCTTTGAACTGTCACTGCTTCTAAACGAACAGTGACAGCTCAAATCTAAAAGCTGTCAGTGACAGCCAAGGGTCAGGGGAAGAGGTGTGGGCACCCCTGTTAACCCCTTCACCCCCCCTCCCCAATCACACTTATCTGCCGGCGGGTTGCACCGCACCCGCCGGCCATGAGCTGATGCTCCAGTTCCCCCTGTGTCCTGTCCCCGCCCCCTGTGTCCAGCTCCCCCTGTGTCCTGTAGCCCCCCCCTGTGTCCTGAGCCCCCTGTGTCCTGTCCCCGTCCCCTGTGCAGCCCCCCCTGTCTCCCGTCCATCCCCGCCCTCCACCTTGCATAGTTTGTTTGCCGGCGGGCTTATGCGCCCGCCGGCGAAGCTGCAGGGCCCCCTCCTCCTCCCTGCTGGTCACCAGCCCCCGGCCCTCGGTTCCCAGCCCCCGGTCCTCGGTCCCCAGCCCCCGATCCTCGGTCCCCAGCCCCCGATCCTCGGTACCCCGGTCCTCGGTCCCCGGCCCCCCGGTCCTCGGTCCGCGGCCCCCCGGTCCTCGGTCCCCAGCCCCCGGTCCCCGGTCCCCAGCCCCGCTCACCTATCCCGGCGGGCTGCACGCTCGGTGCACCCGCCCGCACCGTCGGCCTCCTCTGCAGTCCGGTGTGGCTCCTCCTCTTCTCAGGGGCTCCTCCTCCTCATCGCTGGGTAAGTATGAATGAATGGATGGATGGATGGGTGGATTGGTGGATGGATGGATGGATGGATGGAAGGGTGGATGGGTGGATGGATGGGTGAATGGATGGATGTGTGCGTGCGTGGATGTGTGCGTACGTGGATGTGCGTGGATGTGGATGTACGTGGATGTGTGTGTGGATGTGCGTGGATGTCAGCATGCATGCGTGGATGTGTGCATGCGTGGATGTGGTTGTGTGCATGCGTGGATGTCAGCACGTGGATGTGCGTACGTGGATGTGCGTGCGTGGATGTGCGTGCGTGGATATGTGCGTACGTGGATGTGCGTGGATGTGGATGTACGTGGATGTGTGTGTGGATGTGCGTGGATGTCAGCATGCGTGCGTGGATGTGTGCATGCGTGGATGTGCGTGTGTGGATGTGTGTGCGTGGTTGTGTGCATGCGTGGATGTCAGCACGTGGATGTGCGTACGTGGATGTGCGTACATGGATGTGCGTGCGTGGATGATGGGTGCATAGGTGGATGGATGGGTGCAACAAGGGATCAAGTGTCCTCTTGTTATAGTCTCTGGGATCATAGTCAATGGTGCACTGTATAACTGATCATTGTCATACAGTGCACCATAACTCTGACCCCTGAGACTGTAGGAAGAGGACACTTGATCCCTTGCTGCAGTCTCTGGATTGAGCAGAGGCGATCGAGCGTCGTGGGACCTTCATTGTGGACTACGTCTGAGGCGATCGAGCGTCGTTGGACCTTCGTTGTGGACTACGTCGGATCTTTATAATAAAGATGGAGTCCGAATTTTGTTTGTGTTTTTTTTCAAATAAAAAGATTTTTCTCTGTGTGTATTTTCTGACTATTTACCAGAGATTCCTAATGGCGGGTCTAACATTGGCCCTATATTATGAATCTCGGGCTTAGTGCCAGCTGCCAATAAAAAGCTGGCATTAACCCCTTTATTACCCAGTTTGCCACCGGCACCAGGGCAACTGGAAGAGCATGGGTACAGCGCCAGAAAATGGCGCTTCAATGAATGTGCCATTTTCTGGGGCGGCTGCGGGCTGCAATTCGCAGCATGGGGGGCCCAGAACGCTTGGGCCTTTCCATGCTGAGGATTCCAGCCCCCAGCTGCCTAGTTGTACCTGGCTGGGCCAAAAATATGGCGGAGCCCTACGTCATTTTTTTTTCTAGAATTAGTTCTAGAAATAAAAAAAAAAGGGCTTCGCTGTATTTTTGGTTGCAGCCAGGTACAACGAGGCAGCTGGGGGTTGCTGGCAGTCTGTAGCTGCCAAGTTGTACCTGGCTGGACCAAAAATATGGCGGAGCCCTACGTCATTTTTTTTTCTAGAATTAGTTCTAGAAATAAAAAAAAATGGGCTTCGCTGTATTTTTAGTTGCAGCCAGGTACAACGAGGCAGCTGGGGGTTGCTGGCAGTCTGTAGCTGCCAAGTTGTACCTGGCTGGACCAAAAATATGGCGGAGCCCTACGTCATTTTTTTTTCTAGAATTAGTTCTAGAAATAAAAAAAAATGGGCTTCGCTGTATTTTTGGTTGCAGCCAGGTACAACGAGGCAGCTGGGGGTTGCTGGCAGTCTGTAGCTGCCAAGTTGTACCTGGCTGGACCAAAAATATGGCGGAGCCCTACGTCATTTTTTTTTCTTCTAGAATTAGTTCTAGAAATAAAAAAAAGCCTTTGCTGTATTTGTAGCCAGCCATGTACAACGTAATAATGAAAAAAGAAATTATTTGTGGAAAAAAAGTGCTTTTTCATTTTTACGGATACATTTCTGAAGCATCTGGGGTTCAAAGTGCTCACTATGCATCAAGATACGTTCCTTTGGGGGTCTAGTTTCCAAAATGGGGTCACTTGTGGGGGAGCTCCAATGTGGAGACACACGGGGACCCTCCAAACGCGACATGGTGTCCGCTAACAAATTGAGCTCATTTTCCATTTAAATTGTTAGCGGACACCATGTCGCGTTTGGAGGGTCCCGGTGTGTCTCCACATTGGAGCTCCCCCACAAGTGACCCCATTTTGGAAACTAGACCCCCTAAGGAACGTATCTAGATGCATAGTGAGCACTTTGAACCCCCATATGCTTCAGAAATTCATCCGTAAAAATGAAAAATCACTTTTTTTTCCACAAAAAATTTCTTTTTTCATTATTATGGATCAATTTGTGAAGCATCTGGGGTTCAAAGTGCTCACTATGCATCTAGATATGTTCCTTTGGGGGTCTAGTTTCCAAAATGAGGTCACTTGTGGGGGAGCTCCATTGTGGACACCCGCAGGGACCCTCCAAACGCGACATGGTGTCCGCTAACAATTTGAGCTCATTTTTCATTCAAATTGTTAGCGGACACCATGTCGCGTTTGGAGGGTCCCTGTGTGTCTCCACATTGGAGCTCCCCCACAAGTGACCCCATTTTGGAAACTAGACCCCCAAAGGAACATATCTAGGTACATAGTGAGCACTTTGAACCCCCAGATGCTTCAAAAATTGATCCGTAATAATGAAAAAATACTTTTTTAGTGGAAAAAAAAGTGCTTTTTCATTTTTACGGATGAATTTGTGAAGCATATGGGGTTCAAAGTGCTCACTATGCATCTAGATACGTTCCTTCGGGGGTCTAGTTTCCAAAATGGGGTCACTTGTGGGGGAGCTCCAATGTGGAGATACACAGGGACCCTCCAAACGCGACATGGTGTCCGCTAACAATTTGAGCTCATTTTCCATTCAAATTGTTAGCGGACACCATGTCGCGTATGGAGGGTCCCCGTGTGTCTCCACATTGGAGCTCCCCCACAAATGACCCCATTTTGGAAACTAGACCCCCTAAGGAAGGTATCTAGATGCATAGTGAGCACTTTGAACCCCAAGATGCTTCACAAATTCATCCATAAAAATTAAAAAACACTTTTTTTTCACAAAACAATTCTTTTTGCCTACGTTTTCTCAGTTTCACATGGGCAAAGGGATAAAATACATCCCAAAATTTGTTGGGAAATTTCTCCTGAGTACACTGATACCTTATATGTGGTCATAAACCACTGTTTGGGCGCACGGCAGGGCTCAGAAGTGAAGGAGCGCCATTTCACTTTTTAAACGGAAAATTGGCTCTAAAATTCAAATTGCGCTCCCTCCCTTCTGAGCCCTGCCGTACGCCCAAACAGTGGTTTATGACCACATATGAGGTATCGGTGTACTCAGAAGAAATTGCCCAACAAATTTTAGGATGCATTTTATCCTGTTGCCCATGTGAAAATGAAAAAATTGAAGCTAAAAGAACATTTTTGCTACAAAAATTAAAATGTCCATTTTTTCCTTCAACTTTATTTTAGTTCCTGTGAAGCACCTGAAGGGTTAATAATCTTCTTCAATATAGTTTTGAGTAGCTTGAGGGGTGCAGTTTTTGGAATGGTGTCACTTTTGGGTGTTTTCTGTCATGTACCCCCCTCAAAGAGACTTCAAATGTGATGTGGTCACTAAAAAATTGGTTTTGTAAATTTTGCTGGAAAAATGAATAATTGCTGATGAACTTTGAACCCTTATAACGTCCTACCAAATTTTTTTTTTCTTCCAAAATTGTGCTGATGTGAAGTAGACATGTGGGAAATGTTATTTATTAACTATTTTGTGGCACATAACTCTCTGGTTTAGCAGAATAAAAATTAAAAATTTGAAAATTGCTAAATTTTAAAAATTTTTGGCAAATTTTTTATTTTTTCACAAATAAACGCAAAAATTATCGACCTAAATTTAATACTTACATGAAGCCCAATATGTCACTAAAAAACAATCTCATAATCGCTAGGATCGGTTGAAGCGTTCCAAAGAATTACCTCATAAAGGGAGAGTGGTCAGAATTACAAAAAATGGTCCGGTCATTAAGCTGTAAAGTGACTCGGTCCTTAAGGGGTTAAGGAAGCGAGAGTAGAAGCAGGATATGGCTGATGGACACTCTGGGATTCTGGACAGCAGAGAGGTGATGTCTTGGACAAAGAGATAGATTTGAGTGTCATCAGCATACAGGTGGTAATGAAATCTATGGGACTTTATGAGTTGTCCCCGACCAAGGGTATAGATTGAAAAAAGGAGGGGTCCCAGGACAGAGCCTTGAGGAACCACACCAGAGAGGGGATGGGGTGAGAAGGTAGTGTTGGAGTGGGAGACGCTTAATGTGCAGTTGGAAAGGTAGGAAGAGATCCAGGAGAGGGCAAGGTCAGTGATACCAATAGAAGAGAGGATCTGTATTTGGAGGCAATCGTGGACTGTGTGAAATGCAGAGGACATGTCAAGAAGGAGGAGGATGGAGAAGTGTCCGTTAGCCATGGTAACCATGGTAGTAATGAACCAGTATCTAATATAAAATCTTTTCATACTTATTGTTGTACATTAAATTTTAGTTATCATAGCTAGGACTCATTTATCCTCATTTCTTCATACTTATATCTGCATCCTGTTGATATAAAACTATCTATTTGTTGATTTATATCCATGGTGATGTATAAATGCTAAAGGTGTCTTAATTTCAAATGTCATCTTCAAATCTTCTTGATTGTTTGGCTATCTGAATTACCTGTACATTTATGTAAACATCTGCTAGGTTACTCCATTTGGATCCAATTATCCATGAGTGTTTGCAGCTAATCCCTGCAGCTATTGTTGCAGAGATTACATATTTTCATAAAATTGCTTTCAGCTTCAACTCCGAAACCTGTTTTTGCTCACTTTTCTAATTGAACCTTAACCTAAACGAAGACTGGATGCTGGAGAGGTCTCTCTTAAAGGAGATTTTTCAAGTTTGTAAGTTATTTCCCATCAATGGGATAACAGGTAACTTCCCAATTTCTAGTGCTCCAACCACAGGGACTTCTACGGACCCCAAAAACCGGGACTCTAATGGAGCAGTGGTTAATAATGCACACATCCATCTATTCTTAAAGGGACTGCTGGAGATAGCCAAGTGCTAGTGTTTATTTTGCACTTGAGACCTGGTTCTCAAGATCGTTGGGGATTTCAGCATCCTAGCAGTCAGAGATTTGGTAAATTATCTCCTGTCCTTTAAATGGGGAATAACTTCTAAACTTGAAACAACACCTTTCTTTAAGGTTCATTTACATATAGGAATGCTCATATCAAGATAATCATGCAGTCCAAACAAACTGATGATCGGGAACTGAGGGGGCAGCATAGTGACTCAGGGGTTAGCACTCTAACCCTGCTGCACTGGGGTCGTGGGTCCAATTCCCACTTCTGCAAGGAGTTTGTATGTTCTCCCCATGTTTGCATGAGTTTCCTCCCACTCTTCAAGACATAATGATAGGAAATTTAGATTGGGAAACCCAATGGAAATTTAATGATGATGTCTGTAAAGCACTGTAAAATTAATGGAGCTATATAAGCAAGTACAATTAAAATGATAAAAATAAATAATAATAAAATGATCATTTGCTTTGGCCCCAAAAATCATAATTCTTAGCACATCTTCCTACCGAGAATAATAGCAGCCTATACACACAGGACAATAAGGTTAATAAATGACCTCTGACTGGCAATCTTGCTGCTGGATGGCAATTAGGAAACATTGCGCACTCCTCCTTCATTGTGATGATGTGTACAAATGTGGGATTTTGGTATATGGATATGGTATGCTGCATTGCCAGTTCTGTATGTATTAGGATATGTTCATATTTGTATAAAATTCTATTTTTTCACCAAAATGCAATCTGCAAAGGAATATTCAATGAACACAACTGCAAGTGTATAAGGTAAAAGCGGTATCCTTCATACATTATAAATCAAAGCTACATGCAGATGTGAACAGTCTTATCCAGGAGAAACAACTAATATCTGGTTATCAAACCATTGATGAGGAATCTCACCACTAGTGTGATACCATATTATATTACTTCTTATATTGATTGGTGTAGGGCTATAGGAGAATGATGTAAGTTGTAAACCAACATACAGTCTAGAGTATTCCTATTCATATAAGTGAATGTTAAGGACTTTGTTCCATAAAGATGATCATTCTTTGAAAGCTGAAGTTTTGTCTGACCTCTGTCACTATATTGTGAGTTGTCGCATTTCTTTTTGGAATAAATTAAACTGAACTAGAGTTCAAAGCAAGAACATTTTAGACTAATGCAATTAACTTAATATAATAGTTTTTGGTCCTTTATAAATAGACGTTAATCATGGAAACTTTTTAAATTGCATTTAAAATCATCGCACGGATTCTATTGATCTTTGATCTTTTCCATTAAGATAATTTAACATAGTTATGTGATGTGTGATTTTGGAGTGTGATGCCATGACAAAAATGGCTGACCCCTTGCTGTGATTATGATGATTTGATGGAAAAGAAAAAAAGCTGAAGCTTTGTAATGCTCTTTTTATTTTTCAGCAAAGCCATCTGAACTCTTTTCTCTGGACCATCAAACGAGATCCTCCTTCATACTTCTTTGGCACCATTCATGTTCCATACACAAGGGTGTGGGATTTTATCCCAGAAAACTCTAAGAAAGCTTTCCAGCAGAGCAATATTGTGTACTTTGAGTTGGATTTGACAGATCCCTACACAATCTCTGCGCTGACCAGTTGCCAGATGCTGCCTCAGGGTGAGAATCTACAAAGTGTTCTTCCTAGGGATATTTATCGCAGACTCAAGCGCCATTTGGAATATGTTAAACTCATGATGCCCTCATGGATGACTCCAGATCAAAGAGGGAAAGGTCTTTATGCTGATTATTTATTCAATGCCATTGCTGGAAACTGGGAAAGAAAAAGACCTGTGTGGGTGATGCTCATGGTGAATTCTTTGACAGAAGTTGACATTAAATCACGAGGAGTTCCAGTACTGGATTTGTATCTTGCTCAGGAAGCAGAGCGTCTTAAAAAGACAACTGGAGCAGTTGAGAAAGTAGAAGAACAATGCCACCCACTTAATGGACTGAATTTTTCACAGGTAAGACTTATCCCATGTTCACTACATACTACAATCACATTCTGTTATTTGCATTATCACAAGTTTTCACATAGCCATTGCTTAAAAAGTTGACTAGTTTGGACAACCTAGACTTTTCGTTAAGGGTGTTTTCAAGTTTATGACCGGTAGTCTTATTTCTGGAATACCACATACTTGGCTATTATTGGCAGGGGTGATCTATTTTTATTCTATTAGCTAGTAATGAGCGAGAAGTGAAATATTCACACTTGCTATACTCGTAACGAGTAGTTTTTAATATTCACATATTCATTCGAATAGTGAGTCAAATGTTTGCCAATTAATGATAGGCTCCTCTCACACATATCCAGCTATAAAACAAGTCTTTCAGGGACAGATTGAGAGGGTGGCAGATAGAAAACAAGCGATGTCAGAGGTTTGGAGCGCTAAAGAAACCACGGGTTGGTGATTATATTACCAATAATTTATTGCACGAACAGCAGGGGTCCGGTATGCCACAACGCGTTTCGACGCACAGATGCGTCTTTCTCAAGTGATCCAAACATAGTAAAACCGTGTATTAAGTTCCTCCAGTTGCAGTGTGGCGCAATATCTGTTTTTTCTTTTAATTACATATAACACAGAATGAGAGGGTGGGCTTTTTTGCATTTTTACATCATGCAACACCTTGCTGTGCCCCCTAGAGAGACCGTAACATTCAAAAGGCTCTAACTGAGGTGCCAGCGCTCATTGCTTACTGAAGGGAGCTGTTAGATTGTGTCAGATCGATAACGAGAGACACATCACTCATGATCACCAGCGATACTCACCGATTTACTAGTATCGCGGATACCATGCTAGATGTGTGAGTAGCGAATAGTAACAATTATACTCGCTCATCACTGCTGTTAGCCCATATAAAAAGGAGTTCTTCATATTGAGTCAGTAGACCTCAACTTTTATTAACATTTTTCTATAGAAAAATTAATGATATATATATATTGGGCAATTTGAATTCTGCTGGCACCAGACAGCAACTCATAGTTAACGACAAGTTAAAAGAAATAAAACATACATATGACAGCAACACCCAACTAAACAGTTTCCATGGATATCCAGCTAAATATATATGAAAGGCGAAAATGATATATGAAAAAAAATATAATAAGACAAGTAAAGTGTTGCCAAAGTTATTTTAATACTTCTTGTATCATGAAACTGTGACATTTTAAAAGGATGTTAAGTATGTTCTTAATGTATTTCAAGAGTAACTGTTGTTTTAATCTTTATTTAATAAATCAATAGTACACATGAAAACAAGCCACTTAGTAATATATCTTATCAGACAAATTTGCTTCTTTCTGTATCAAAATTGATTAGTCATTATCAAAATTTTCAATTCTGAAGAAGAATCTGTATACAGGGAATACTTTCCCATTACTGAGATAGGAGATGACAGTTATTATTTGTCACGTGGGCTGTGGAGAAAAGGGAAACAGGGGCACCTGATCTGCCCCTAAAACTAGGGAGCCCTCAACTTTCCCTTACTCAGGGGTACTCCTGATGGTGAAGAGGCCTGAGTCTCCAACCTGACCCTGCTCCTGTAAAGCCCTTAGCTTGGCAGTGTCATTAAAGGTTTGGTGTGAGTATCTCTATCTCGTGGGGAAGGACATCTGGCGTGGAGGGTTCATTATGGGTAGAGATGACCGGACTTGGGGATACTTGTTAATTTTATGTGACACCACCCGCAGGTTGCGGCTATAGCACGACAGTTCTCCTAGGGGCTGATGGTACAGAGGCAGCATTGTTCTTAAGCCCTCTATGGGTAGGGCTAACCCCTAAGGCAGCTAGAGGAACCTGAGTGAGTTGGTAGTTGTGTTTCTGGTGCTTTTGACTCATTAAGAAAGTTCACAGACAAAGCGGGTTGCAGTCTTTAAGTCTTTTACTCACAGTCTCGGTGCAACAGCCTGCTGAGCACTGGGTTCTCGGAGGCAGGGATCCAGCGGAGAGTAGGATGGTACGTAACCAACACTCCTTCTCTGTCCTTTCTCAGCCTCCTTACAATGCGCTTGCCTCGCCCATCCTGCCTTGCGCCTCGCCACACAGAGCTCTGAATCAGTGATTGTGGGCTTTTCTTAGGGGTAAACCTGCAGTATCTCCCCTTAGCCCTATGGTTGCCACGTTTTTAGCAGTTGTGCGTGGTTGTCGACCATGTCACCATGGAAATACCACACAGTCTCCGGGTTGCTAGTTGAGTCTGGTCTGTATTCTCCCCTAGTCTTGGGGTTCCTGGTGCCCCTGTTCTTCAACCTGCTCCCTCCACCTAGGTGTTGTTTCTGCTCCTCAGTATGGCCTTAGGACAAGCTCCCACTTGCGCCAGTCCTCTGGATACTTAAGTTCTTTCTTTCTGTGACAGGCGTTCTTGCTCTCACTTCCCTCCAACTCGACTTTTGTTTTTCAACGGTCTCTCCTCAGCTGGTCAACTGTCTCTACTATGCTCTGAATCTTTTCTGCTCTATTTATACTCCATGTCACATGTCCCATGTCATCTACGTGTGTTCTTCCTGACCTCACTCCTTCCAAAGTGCTCCCTCTAACTACTTCCTCTCCACCCATCCCTACTACAATGGTTCCTAGTGTGTGATCTGGGTGTCCCAGTACTGGTCTATACCCCTCTTACACATGAGTAGGATACAACACCCTAATATGGGTGCAGTAACTGTGGATCCGCAGGTGCGCCACCGAGCGGTTTTCTAGATCATTCATCTTCTCTCGCATCGTATCAATCAGAGCAGTGAAGTCTCGTATCTAGTTGTTTAGCGAGATTAATGTGGCGCCCCTGCGGCTAGGCACCACAGGGTAGTATTGCACTTTAATATTAAATGTGTTTTCCCCTGTAAAGTTGTTAGTTCAGGGTTAAACCTGTGGAGTCTGTAAGTGCACACACCTAGGGCTAGACCACTAGAATAGGGGGGTACCGATAATTTAGTAGGTCCCAAGAGGGGCTGGAGCCTAGGGGTAGATGCAGAAGACAGTGATAGTTTTTAGTCAGACGGTGCTGGGAAGGCAGCCAGGAAGGACAGGCCTGACAGCACAGCCAACAGGAGGGAGCCCCATCTTCAAGTGGGGGCCAAGGACAGCAGGCAACGAGCCAGGACTGGTTGGAGCCAGCCGGTCGTGTTGCGGGAACACCGGCAACACAGGAAGCCGAGGTAGATAGAAGTTCAGCTCTATCTGCAGACTGACGAGTTGCAGGCCCATACAAACCGGGTTGCTGACAGTACCACAAGGTACGTCGCCCCTCAGGACCGAGAATCGGTTCAAGACACTACAGGAGAAGGGCCATAAATTGCAGCACCGGAAGGAGGCTTACTAGCTCTCTTGCTTCCTATCTGGACCTGTGGGGCACAAACCTTGCCTGATAGGTACAGACCGTGGGACTGGCGGGAGAGCTCTGCGAGGGTGGTGGAAGTGAGGAAGAAAGGAAACCCTGAAAGACACAGAACGTGAACATCTAGAGACTCCATAAGGGGGACCCTGAGCTGGCAACATCCACCCTGTAAACCAAACTGTACCGAGTCTCGTTTTGCCATCTACCGGTATCCAGTAAAGTGGAGTTAACCTTGAACTGGTTTCTGTTATTGCTCACGCCGGTGCCCAAAGGGCTCAGCTCAACCAGCAGCTCAGCAGAGGGGTAAGAACTGCAACACCATCCAGCACTACAACTCCCCTCATCCACATTTCCATCACCGCTGCCCTGAGGTAATAGCTCCACCTGTAGGGAGCTGTCCCACACTCTGATGCACCCACCATCACCTCAGCGGCCGGCTTGCAGCTCCAGTACCTTTATAACCGGGAACTACAGGTGCGCGCCTGGATACAGCTGCTGCAGGACCCACACATCCACGATCGATGTGGCGAACAATAGTAGTATTGGGACGAAGTGTCTCAGGATCCTCACTGCTGAATGAATGAAACCAGAAACTGGAACATTGGTTTCAATGGGTGTTCTTTATTCCTACGCGTTTCGGCGCGTTACCATTCTCCTTCCTCAGGGACACAGCCAGGCCTCATCTTGTTGTGGGAGATGAAGGGAATGATCTCTGTGCTACCCCCCACTGTTTTAACCCCCTAAATCCAACAATCAAGATCGATCGCTGCACCTAGGTGATTGAAAGAGCGATGGCACACATTCTCCCCTACGATCGGGCCCCAGCAATGTAATTGTGAGGGTCTGATCATAGCCAGGGTGACCTGATGGTCACCTGACTCTGGGTCACCTGACCCTCGATCACTTGAATGGGAAGCTTCATGGATTATGCCTGCAGCATGATCTATAAAGCTTCTGACAGCAGCTCTGATGGATGCAGTGTAATGCAATGATCAACTTTGCATTACACTGCAGCTGTGATCAGAGCAGCAAAGGGTGATGTCCCATATATGGACTAACTTAACAAGAAAAAAAAAATGTAAAAGCATTACAAAAACAAAAATTAACAAATATATTTTTTTTTTTCAAAAAATAGTTACATTTATGAAAAAAACTAACAAACTCAAATTCATTATCGCCGTGTCCGTCACAACACGTTTTTAATAAAACTGTCACACTAGTTGACCCTTTCAGGGAATGCCATAAAAAAAATTGCAAAAATTATGAATTTTTATCATTCAGCTGACAAAAAAAGGGGAATAAAACAAAAATTCATATATAAATAATAATGGTACAGCTGAAAACGTTATTGTGTTCAGCAAAAAACAAGCTGCCATACAGCTCCATGAGAGAAAAAATAAAAAAGCTATATCTCTCAGAATACAGCAGTGTGTTTATGGTATTTTTTTTAGTATTTATGGTGTAAAAGAAAAAAAACATAAAAAAAACTATATAAATGTGCAATCACTGTAATCGTACTGACCCGGAAAATTAAGTTGTCTTATTAATTTTATGACATGGTGAACATTGTAAAAAAACAAAACAATTCCTGACTTGCAATTTATTCTCGATTCTGCCTCACAAAAACGTGGAATAGAAAGCGATCAAAAAATATTATGTAGCCCAAAATGATATCAATAAAACGTCCAACGCATCCCACAAAAAAGGAGCCCTCACATGACTCTGTGGTTAGAAGAAAAAAAAACTGCAGCCTTCAAAATTTAGTGATGCAAAGAAACTTTATTTGGTAAAAACTCATTTTTAGCACTATAGTAGCCAAAGCTAAAGTCCATATAAATCTGATATCGCTGTGATTCTACTGACCTAACAAATAAAGCCGCCTAATCACTTATACTGCAAGGTGAATGGTGTATAAATAGTAATAAAGTCAATTCTTCAGCTGCTGCAGATTACTTCTGTTTCACAAAGATCGCAGTAAGGCTCACATCACGTTTATCCTGTGCTCTTCTGCTAAGTGCTCACATCGGCGATTACATGTAAATCTCTGAAAAACAAGATTGACTCCTTCTGCCACAATACAGTGAATTTTCTGTTGGGAATTTTTTGTAAGTTTGAACTCCCATCTGACCTGTGATCCGGGAGTGTCCATCTTTTTGTGCATCAAAAGTGCGCTCAAGTACAGTTTTAGGCACCTTTATAAAGACTGACACTGCTGAAAAGAGGCCAAACTAAGTCTGGAGTAACTCTGCTGCCTCATTAGTGAATGGATGCTTCAGGGGTTTCATCTGAACTATGTATTTCGGAGATGTAGCTCGAAACCTGAATGTAAGTACTCAGCATAGAGCACAGGATAAATATGAACTGATCCAAAATGTTCTGTACCCAAATCGCCAACTCAACACATAAAGAAAATAAGTGCCTACTCTAGTCCATTATCTGTTAACAGAAATATAAGAAGCTTCCACGTTACTAGCTCCTCACCACCCAAAAAGAAAAATCAGCAAAACCTGCTCTTTCAAATCCAAAAATGCTACCCTCCCTTCTGAGCCCCATAAAGTTAAAACTACAGTTAACGTCCACATGTTTGGCGTTGTTGTAGTGAGGAAGCCCGCCTAATTTACAGGGTGTGTTTCTCCAGAAGCAAGAGCTGGGCACAATGTATGAGCACTACAATGTATTAGGCACTGCAAGGGTTTCATTATAATTTTTAATAATGCAACATACACTGTGCTTGACACCATGGGTGTTTTCCATAGATAAAATCATCACTATAGCCATGGATTAACTCCCAGAGGGGTGCAATTTCCAAAATGTGGTCACTTGAGGGGACTTCTGCTCTTTTAGCACTTAGGGGCTTTACAAAACAGTCCACAAACTATTTTAGGAAAATCTGTGCTCCAAAAATCAAATAGCGCTCCTTCCCTCCTGAATCCTGCCGATTGCTGAAACAGTGGTTTTTCACCACATATGACTCAGGAGACATTGCACAACAAATTATGGAGTCACATTTCTCCTGCTTTCCTTGTGAAAATTAAAATATTTGGTGCTAAAACAACATTTTTGTGTGAAAAATTTAATTTTTTTCCATTTTCACGTTTCTAAATTCTGTGATGTACCTGTGGGTTCAAGGTGCTCACTATACATCTAAATTCCTTGAGGGGGATAGTTTTCAGAATGGGGTAAATTGTAGGGGAATTCTATTGTTTAGGTGCATCAAGAGAACCAAACGTGACATGACACCCGCAGACCATTCCATCAAAATCTGTGCTCCAAGACATCGTTACTTCCTTTCCAAGCCCTGCTGTGTGCCCAAACAGTGGTATGCCACCACATATGGGGTATCATCGTATTTACGAGAAATTGCATAAAAATGTTTTTGATACACTTTTTATTTTTGACCTTGTGAAAATGAAAAATTTGGCACTTAAACAACATTTTTGTGGAAAGAAAGGACTTTTTCAATTTAATGGCTTGATAGTATAAAATTCTGTGAAGCACCTAGAGGTTCAAGGTGCTGACCTCACATCAATTCCTTTGGGGAGGGGGGGGTCTAGTTCCAAAATAGTTACTTGTGTGTGGTTTCCACTGTGTAGGTGCATCAGGTCCTCTCCAGACGTGACATTGTGTCCACTAATGATTCTAGCCAATTTTTCATTCAAAAAGTCAAATGATGCTCCTCTTCCATGTCCTGCCATGCACTCAAACAGTAGTATTCTACCATATATGAGATATCAGCGTACTCAGGGGAAATTGGACAACACATTTCTAGGTCCACTTTATCCTGTTGCCCCTTTGAAAATGAAAAAAATTGAGCCTAAGAGTACATTTATGTGAACAAATAAGTTCTTTTTCATTTTCGCAGATCAATATGTGATGCCCCTGGGGGTACAAAGTGCTCACCACACATCTAGATAAATTCCTTGGGGGGATTGGTTTCCAAAATCATGTTACTTCTCGGGGTTTTCCACTGTTTGGGTATTCAAGGGCTCTCCAAACGCAACATGGCGCCCCTAACGATTTCAGAGAAATTTCCGTTCAAAACGTCAAATTGTGCTATTTCCCTTTTTGAGCCCTGCTGTGCGCACAAGACGATGATTTTCTGCCACATATAGGGTAACAGCGTACTCAGGAGAATTTGCACAACAAATTTTGGGGTACAATGTTTTACTGTTGACCTTGTGAAAATGAAGAATTGTCGATAAAACAACATTTTTGTAGAAAAAGACTTTCGTTTTTATGACTCAACATTATAAAATTCTGTGAATTACCTGGGGGTTCAAAGTGCTCACACACAATCTAGATAAATTCTTCTTGTTTGTAGGCACATCAAGGGCTCTCCAAACGTGACATGGTGTCTGCTAATGATTGCAGCTGTTTTTCCATTCAAAAGGTCAAATGACGCTCCTTCCCTTCCAAGCCCTGCCATGTGCCAGTACAGTGGTTTTCCGCCACATATAAAGTATCAGTTTACTCAGGACAAATTAGCCAAGAAATTTTGAGGTCCATTTTATTCTGTTGCCCCTGTGAAAATGAAAAAAATGAGCCTAAAATAATATTTTTGTGGACGAAAAGTATTTTTTTCATTTTCGCAGCTCAATGTTATAAAATTCTTTGAAGCACCTGGGGGTTCAAAGTGCTCACATCACATCTAGATAAATTCCTTGGGGTGGTCCAGTTTCCAAAATGGGATCACTTGTAGGGGGTTTCCACTGTTTAGGCACATCAGGGTCTCTTCAAATGCAACTTGGTGTGAGCTAACGATTCCAGCTAATTTTCCATTCAAAAAGTCAAATGGCGCTCATTCCCTTCCGAGCCCTGCCACGTGCACAAACAGTATTTTTCGAGCACATATTGGGTATCGGCATACTTAGGAGAAATTGCATAACAAATTTTAGGGTCCATTTTCTCCTGTTATCCTTGTGAAGATGCAATATTTCAAGCTAAAGCAACATTTTTGTTTAAAAAAGTTAAATGTTAAGTTTTTCCTTCCGCATTGCTTTAGTTCTCTTGAAGCATCTGAAGGGTTAATAAACTTCTTGAATGTGGTTTTGAGAAGTTTGAGGGGTACAGTTTTTGGAATGGTGTCACTTTTGGGTGTTTTCTGTCATGTACGTCCCTCAAAGTCACTTCAAATGTGATGTGGTCACTAAAAAACGTGGCTTTGTAATTTTGTTGGAAAAATGAGAAATTGCTGATGAACTTTGACCCCTTATAACTTCCTAACAAAAAAAAATTGTTTACAAAATTGTGCTGATGTAATGTAGACATGTGGGAAATGTTATTTATTCATTATTTTGTGTGACATAACTCTCTGGTTTAACACTATAAAAATTAAGTTTGAAGATTGTGACATTTTCACCAAATTTTTTTTTGTTTTGTTTTGTTTTTAAATAAATGCAAAAATTATCAACCTAAATTTACCACTAACATGAAGTCCAATATGTCACGAAGAAGAAGCTCAGAATCACTGGGATACATTTAAGCGTTCCAGAGTTTCCGTATAACCTCATAAACTGACACTGGTCAGAATTACAAAAAATGGTCTGGTCATTAGGGTCAAAACAGGTTGGGTGGTGAAAGGGTTAAGTATGAATGATAAGTAAAAAGCTTATAATTCAGATAGATATATAATGTCACAACAGCAGGAACTCCAATGTAGCTATACTGAACACATGATAGAAATTTTTTACAAAATAGTCCTGCTCATAATCTCCACATTTTAAGTGCTGCATTTCATATAAACCATGGGTGAAGTTTGATTACACTGTTTTACTAATGTACGTTATCTGATATTTTCTCCATGCATGACCAAACCTTTGTTTCAATGGGAAGTATCTTTCAAACAGCGGTACATTCCCACTGCTCCTTACTCTACAGGCTCTTTTCTCATGTTGGGCAGATCACTCTTGATCCATTATAAAGGTCTTCATTTGACTTATTTGGCCAGTGTGTTAGACTCTTCTTAAGGCCCCGTTACACCTAGCAACATTCCAGTGATCCCGACAATGATACAACCTGGCAGGGATCGCTGGAATGTCACTAAGTGGTCGCTGGTGAGATGGCACACACGCAGATCTACTCACCGATGCGGTGACCCCCGACGGTCGTTGGGATCTGTCACTTTCACGGGTGTAACATGGAGATCGTTGGTCGTTTTCCCTGTCACACACACTAATGCAGCATGCCCAGCGGGAGACCAACAATGAAAAAATGGTCCAGGCCATTCCATAACGATCAGCGTTCTCACAGCGAGGGAGCTGCTCGCTGCTACGTGTCACAGGCAGCAATATCGCTGGCAAGGTCACCGCAACGTCACAGGTTTTGTTAGCGATATCGTTAGTAACGGGGCCTTTACTGATTGCAAGCCTATAGTCCTTAGATGTTTTACTAATTTGGTGACACCACCATACGTGACCAAAATGATTTAGACCTACCTTGATAAAGGCTATAATAGCCATAATGTGTTTTTTTTTCATATATTTATACTTTGGGCCACAATAATAGAAAAAAACCTTTTCATTTGAACGAGACTGATTTCTTTTTAGTGTGCCATGATTATCCTTCTAGTTTCAAACAGTGGTGGTGTCATCCATATATTTGGAGAAATTGGGTTGACTGCTCCTGTGTATGGCCAGCATATAATACTCCACGATATTAAATTTTTCGGCATATTTTTCATCATACATCATACAGCATTAGTAGTAGTACAGATTACTAGGCAATTCCATGGTCAAGCAATCAACAATGTCTACCAATGTCTACTTTCTTATTTTCAAATATGTTTACAAAATGCTAAAGCTAATATCTGCTAGGAAAGAAAATAAGTCAGAGTTGTCTGACTTTAGTAGCTCTGACTTTATGGAGTTGCTCTCTTTGTACCTATAAGTGGTCAGTTAGACATACTCATCAGTTATGTGCAGAACAAAAAGTCTGTCAGTTTGCACAAAAGATTGAATATCTCCAAGCCTTGGTAATTTTAGCTACAAAAGAAGGGACAGCATTCACAGGTTTTTCACCTTCTAGCCCTGAAAGTTATCAGTTGGTGGAAATCACCAGAAGGTATCTTGTGAAAGGTGACAGCTGTGAAAATATTTGACTGTGAAAAGTCCATCATTGGAACAGATAGGAGTCCATGAAGAGGAGGAGGAGACAGGTTATAGAGGTAACAATAACACAGAACAGAAGGTGGATGATTGAGAAGACAATGGTCACTTGCTATCTAGGAAAAGGTTCCCAGAGACATCAATGTTGATATGTAACAGATCTCCAGTTCTAGCATTCTTAAACTGAGCAAGGTGTGAATCACTGTGGCTATATCTAGTTTTATGAAAATTCTATTTTTTAAACTATTATTTAGGTCAGGGCTGAGAAATTTCAGGCCTTGAGGGCCGCCAACAGTGCAGGTTGCCTTAGTATTGCACAGGTGATAATTGAATCACCTGCACTGGTGATAACTTCAACCCCTGTGCAATGCTAAGGAAATTCTGAAAACATGACCTCTTGGTAGCCCTCGAGGTTTGGAGTTCACCACCCCTAATTTAGATAATATCATGGCTGATTTTGGCTACACTTTTTATAGTATTTTTTTGCTTTTGCTAGGGCATACGGTAAATAATTTAATTGCAAATATGCTCCCCATTACAGTTAAAATTGCAGGTTAGATTCAATACCTCAGATGTAACATGAAAATATTTTTTTATCTGGAATATATAGTGAGAAGTCTATTTGTAAACTGAAGCTGACTGTTCATAAAACCTGATGTTTTAATGCCTTCCAGACCCTTGACGTAATACAACATCAAGGTTTGGGTCCGTTGTTTGATGTGAACTCTGGTGGGACACTCACATCAAACACCCGACATCTCAGCTGATCTCATCAGCTGAGATATCGAGCTTATAGCACCGATGGGATCCGGAATATGATCGGCGCTGTTAATATTCACTGACAGCGGGATCCAAAACTGCCACGGCGGGGATTGTGCTGTTTCCCGCCTGCACCGGAGATCCCGCGATAATATTGCAGGATCTCTGGTGCTCACGTGATAGCCAGGGGTCCTGCCAAGACCCCGGAAGCTATCACTGATCACTTCCTGTAAGTGTTTGGCAAGCACTGCCAACCACTCACAGTAATCATTTGTGCTATGTCCCGATGTGCTACAGCTCATCGGGACCTGTCACAAGTGATCAACCTGTGCAGTAGTGTGCCTCCCTATGGGGTGTGTAAAATAAAGAATTAATTAAAAAATAAAGTTTTTAAAAACATGAAAAAAGAAATAAAAGTTCAAATCACCCCCCTTTCCCTCCATTCAAAATAAAAGTATTAAAGAAATTTAAAAAATACACATATACACATATATGGTATCGCCGCTTTCAGAAATGCCCCATCTCTCAAGATATAAAATCAATTAATGAGAGCTGTAAACTGTGTAACAGAAAAAAAGGTCTAAACGCCAAAATGTAGTTTTTTTGGTCGCCACAACATTGCTATAAAATGCAATAACGGGCGATCAAAACAGCGCATCCACCCAAAAATGGTATCATTAGAAATGTCAGCTCAAGACGCACAAAATAAGTCCTCACACAGGCCCAGATCCCCAAAAAATGAGAACACTACGGGTCGCAGAACATGGCGCAAAAAGCGCAATTCTTTTTTTTTTTCAAACCTTTTTTTACCACTTAGACACCAGTAAAACTATACATGTTTGGTAGCTATGAACCTGAGGCATCACACCGTCATGTCAGTTTTACCATAAAGTGAACATGGCAACTAAAAACCCCAAAAAACATGTGTAATTGCACTTTTTTTTTGCAATTTTGTTTCCCATTTCCCTGTGCACTATACGGTAAAATAAATTATTGCATCTGAAAGTACAACTTGTCCCGCAAAAAACAAGCCATCATATGTCTATATTGATGGAAAAATAAGAAAGTTATGGCTCTTGGAAGCAGGGGAGTGAAAAACGAAAATGAAAAACAGAAAATCACCAGGTGGTGAAGGGGTTAAATTATGTTATACTGTTGCAATTTGATCATAACGTGAATGATATTGGCTAAGCATAATTATGCATATATCTTTCTCACTGCTGAGTCTGACACTGACCATTTCTTTTATATGTGGTCAAAAATGGCAGAACTCCTCTGGACTATGTATGCACTCTCTGAAGGTGACTATTTTCCATTAGTATTGTACTTCTAGAATATATTTTAGATACACGTATATCAAAAATGTCACACTGATTTGTTCAGTATAGCTCTTTGGCAAGTAGAATAATGAATAATTTTCAGTCATGCATTATTTACAGTTCACATAAATATAGATATGCAGTAGTTTATAACTAACATAACAGACAATTCTTACCAGGACTCGAAAGGAAAATGTGGGTTTAATAGTGAATCACATTAAATGGTTTCCCATTAACAAAGGTATTTTGAAGTACATTTTAATTAATAGATCTTGGAATTAAAATAAGTTACCCAATTGGATGTTATATAAAATGTTCATGTGCTGAGATAATCTTGTATCTGTGTCCCTGCTATGTACTGTGTAATGGATGTGTCTGACCGTACAGGTACATGGCCTGATCATACCACATCTCCTGTCACTTCCAGTTTAGAAAAAGAGCAGGGCTGCACACAGGATAAAAGTGCTCATTCTGTACCCGCAGAAGCGCCAGCTGAGCGCGAAACGTTCGTTGTACCATCGGGGCTACCCGGTCCTCCTTCCTTTGCACCCCCACCTGTAACACCCCTGTGATGCATTAAAATGGAATGAGCACTTTTATCCTGTGTGCAGCCCTGCTCTTTTTCTAAACTGGAAGTGACATATCGCTGTGTGGAGGAAGTTTGTACCAGGAATTGAGGCTCACAGTGTGTGGGACCTGCATGAGAGGTCCCAGGGGATCCTGGAGGGCTGCTGGAACTGACAGAGACGCACGGAGGGAGCGGTGGTGCTGGCCTTAACCTGCATACCACATCTCCTGTGCTGAGATAATCTTATATATGTGTCCTTCTATATACTGTGTAATGGATGTGTCTGATCATACAGGGGCATGGTCTGATCATACTACATCTCCTGTGCTGAGATAATCTTATATACATGTCTCTGCTATGTACTGTGAAATGAACATGTCTGACTGTACAGGGACATGGTCTGATCATACTACATCTCCTGTGCTGAGATAATCTTATATATGTGTCCCTGCTATATACTGTGTAATGAATGTGTCTGACTGTACAGGGACATGGTCTGATCATACCACATCTCCTGTGCTGAGATAATCTTATATATGTGTCCCTGTTATGTACTGTGTAATGTCCATGTCTGACTGTACAGGGACATGATTAAACACCTTCATATAGGTGGAATATCTTGGAATTAAAATAAGTTCCCCAATTGGATGTTATATAAGATTATCTCAGCACATGAACATTTTATATATGTGTCCCTGCTATGTACTGTGTAATGTATGTGTCTGACCAAACAGGGACATGTTCTAATCATACCATATCTCCTGGGCTGAGATAATCTCATATATGTGTCCCTGCTATATACTGAATAATGGATGTGTCTGACCATACAGGGACATGTTCTGATCATACACATCTCCTTGGCTGAGATAATCTTATATATGTGTCCCTGCTATGTATTGTGTAATGGATGTGTCTGACCATGCAGGGATATGGTCTGATCATACCACATCTCCCGTGCTGAGATATATATGTGTCCCTGCTATGTACTGTGTAATATATGTGTCTGACAGTACAGGGACATGGTCTGATCATATCACATCTCCTGGGCTGAGACAATCTTATATATGTGTCCTTGCTATATACTGTGTAATGGCCGTGTCTGACCGCACAGGGACATGGTCTGATCATACCACATCACCTGTGCTGAGATAATCTTATACATGTGTCCCTGCTATGTATTGTGTAATGGATGTGTGACTGTACAGGGACATGGTCTGATCATACCACATCTCCTATGCTGAGATAATCTTATATATGTGTCCCTGCTATGTACTGTGTAATGGATGTGTCTGACCATACAGGGACATGATCTGATCATACCACATCTCCTGTGCTGAGATAATCTTATATATGTGTCCCTGCTATATACTATGTAATGGTAAACAAATTTTATTAATTGTGTGAAAATTTTTACAAGTTTTAAGCAATTTTTATATGTGTGAAATAAATTATTTTGGTAATTTTAGTGAATAACCACTATAGAAGTATCAGTAATACAAGGGATTAAGAATTTAAGGTGACTAAAAAGTATGCACTGGATCTAACAGTATGTTGTAAAACATCCAATAGTAGAAATTATAACACAGGTCTACAAAAAAATATTTTTTGTAATCATCGCAGGTGACTTTGTACTTTTCTGAATCATCTTTTTGTCTTGATTTAAAAAATGTATATAGTTTTTCTGTAGCACATATAGTTTCCACGGAGCAGCATCATTATAATAAGGTATAGGAAATATACTGGCGATATTAAAAAAAACAGTAATCTACATATCAGAAAAAAATGCTTGACCTTACAAAACAGTTTTTATTGAATCAAAATAATTTCACATGCAAAATAGAAACCAAAATATGAGCAGAAATTAAAAGTGCTTGAAGTTAGACTGTCGTTGATACGATTTTTCAGGATTGTCCCCATATAACATCCAGCAGTAATCTGCCATTATTCAGTCATTCCAAAAACCCTGGTAGCGGTGTTCCATTACTTTAATGTCCTGGTGAAACTGCTCGCCTTGTTCATTGCTTACATCCCTATGATTTTGAGTAAAGAAATCTAAATGTGAATGCAAAAAGTGCATTTTCAGAGGCATGCAACATCCAGGACACTGGAATGCATTTAGCAGTTACTTCAAACCTTAAACGTATTCTGGAGATTTTTTTTTCCTAAAAGATTTCACAGATCCACTTAAAGCTTTTCCAAGATCTCTTAGGTCCGCTTTACACACACCAATTTATCTGTCCAACTTCTGAACAGATCTCTGGTTGCAGTGAAATCATGGACACATTGCTCCATTTTGTGGCTGTGTACAAATGGAACAATGTGTCCATGATTTCACTGCAACCAGTAAGTTGTTCAGAAGTTGGACAGATAAATTGGTGTGTGTAAAGTGGCCCTTAGAGATGGGCAAACCACTTGTTTTTCTACAGGTTGCCCTGTTAAAGCAATCAAAGAGCTAATATACCTGATATTCTTACAGGGTCCGCGTTCTGTCTTCCTAGTGTGATGCGTTGCTGCGTCACTTCTGGGCTGCCCCTTATCTTCTGGGCGTATGTGATTGGCTGTTAGAGCCAGTCACATGACTATCCCTCGGAAGCCTGAAAGTGATGCAGAGCCGCCGCACAGCTGGAACAAATAATGCGGACCCGGTAAGTATAATGAGGATGATTATCAACTCTTTACTTGCTTTAAGGCTGCCTTCAGATTTGCAGATGACTCCGCAGCGTTTTGCGGAGGCATCTGCAAGCATCTGCATGCAGACGGCAGCCCCTATGTTTACAATGGAGCGCACGGCGGTCTGCAGATGCTTGCAGACCGCCGTGCGCACCCACTCACTCCTATATGTGATCTGTGCGCAGGCGGATGCCTGATGTTTTTTTTCTGTTTAGGTGTTAATGATGGCTTTTGTTTAGCTTTTGTGTATGTAAATCCCATTTCCTTTAGGCAGTTTCTTACAGTTCGGTAACAGACATTGACTCCAGTTTTCTCCCATTCGTTCCTCATTTGTTTTGTTGTGCATTTCCTGTGGAGACATATTGCTTTAAGTTTGCGGTCTTGACACTTTGATGTCTTCCTTGGTCTACCAGTATGTTTCCCTTTAACAACCTTCCCATGTTGTTTGTATTTGGACCAGATTTTAGACACAGCTGACTGTGAACAACCACATCTGCAGCATGTAAGTTTTCTAAGTGTATTATCTCGGGGTACAGGACTGCTCAAGTGCTGGGGATCCCCTTGCCTGGATGCTGCAGACATGCTGCATCCAGTGCTGTAGTTAGATCACCATGCCTGGTTTGGTGACAGGTCCTCTTTAAGACTGGAACACAGGTGACCAACTTAGTAGAAACACAGGAGACCTTCTTGCTCTGCACGGGTATTTACTGACAACTTGTCAAGGAAGTTCTTATCGGTACACACTCATACAGTCACGGGTAGCTGGCCGTGTAGTCACCAAAGGATGCCAAGTCTCTCTGAGGCCCTCTACGACGTTCCTTCTGGTAACGACCTCTGTCCTCTTCACTCACTGTGTTCTCCTTACTATCCGTGCATGGTCCTGCACAGAGCCCTCTTCCTACCGGTCCCATTGGGTATATAGAGGTTACCCTTCTCTCTCTAAGGGGCTCAACCCGGTTTGAAGCTCCAGGTGGGGACGTGCGTGTTAGACCAGGTCGGGGTTATTTGAAAGGCCTACAACTCACCGGGATTGGCAGCTCAGAGCTAAACTTTCCTGCCCCTCACTCGGAGCTGGTACTCCATCTGGGACTGGGTTCCCTCCCAGACTCGCAATCTTCGGTCCTGCAGGCTTGCACAAGTCAGGGATCCCCTTTCAGTCTGGGTTGCCTTCCTTTCTCAGGCACCCTCTACCACCTGGCAGTCTAGCCTTGCATCGCAATCTAAGCACAGTCCATGTTTCACAGACATGTGAAACCGTTCTAGCAATGATGTAACATTTGGACTTCATTTGCTATTAATCTTACTTGGATGGAAACCTTTATTAGACAAGGTTTAATATGCAATAAAGAAAAAAAGGTCAATTGGTAAGGTCAATTGATGAGTGGGTTTAAAAAATCATTTCTGCTTAGAAATGTGGATCTGCTGATGATAATGACTTCTGAAAGACAGAGTAGTGATATCTACTGTAAAGAAGCTGCATGCAAATGAATGTTTTTATGGCTAATCTTGTCTGCAGAGAAAAACAAGCAATTAGGGAAAAAGGAAGCTTCTGTGATTGTAAAGCTTACTTAGATAAGATAAAGTTGTGTTAACTGTAGAATGCCTTTAACCATGTTCAACAAAGAGTGCATGATATATTTTCAACACCAGAACAGACAGAGGCATCTGTTAGATCTATTACTTCTTTCATACTGTTTTGATCAATATTCTCTTTATTGGTTGATTTGAAAGCAGCAAATAAAAAATAAAAAAAAGATTTAACAAGACTTGAAAAAACACAGCAATATTAATTCAATAAAGTCTAAAAAGTAGAAATGATTATGTTAAGTTGCCAGCACTGAGAACCTGTAAGACTGCTTTCACATTGCGATTTTTCAAGGATCCGTGGCTGTCCGTTTTACAACGGACAGCCACGGATCCGATTTGGCGCCAATGTTATCCTATGGGCACGGATCAGATCGGATTTGGCCTAATTGCCATCCGATTTTGTCAGATCCGATTAGTGTCCGATTATTTGCTGTACCCAAAATCGAAGACTGCTCCGATTTTGGGCACAGCAAAAAAGTCGGACACAAATCGGGTCTGACAAAATCGGATGGCAATTAGGCCAAATCCGATCCGATCCGCTGCCTTTAACATGGGGGCCAATGGAGCACAAGATCGTTTCTTGGACTAAGCATGCTCAGTACACTAAAACTGCTCCTAACCATCTAATTTCACTTCCGCAATGTATATATAATATATATATATATATATATATATATATTATATGTACATTGCGGAAGCAAAATTAAGTAAAAGCAAGGTTTAAAAATATAAAAGCTGTATTCTCACCTTTCCAACGATCCCCCGATGGCTCCAGCAATCTCCGATGTGACTACAGGACCTGCCGTTACGTCACAACCCGATCACCTGATTGGGTCACATGACCGGTTACCGAAGCGGTCATGTGAACCAATGACGTTGCCGGGTTGTGACGTAACGGCAGGTCCTGTAGTCACACCGGAGCTTGTTGGAGCCATCGGGGGATCGCTAGAAAGGTGAGAATACAGATTTTTTATTTTTAACCCTTTCTTTTACTTAATTTCACTTCCACAATGTATATTATACATTGCGGAAGTGAAAGTGCCCCGCACAGCTCTTTCTGTGTCGGACCCGTGAAAATCACGGACCCGGATACAGAAATAGGACCTCCTGTGGTGTCGTTTCCTGTCCGTGGGGTCCTACAAAAAGTAGGATTCCACGGACAGGAAAGAAATACGCGATGTGAAACCAGCCTAATCAGTTTTGACATTCCTTAAAGTAGGGGTCTCAAACTCGGCCACGTATTTGGGCCGCATATAGAAAGAAAATTGAATTTGAGGGCCATATTCTTTGTAGGACAAGGTGACATTTTTGGTGATACCATATTTTTTTCCTCTAAACACCGTTTGATCATAATTGATCATTGCTCTGCACATTTTTTGCTTTTTGATTTATTTTTAAATGGCGTTCATTGTATGCGTTAGAGCACAGTTTTATAGCTTGGATTGCTATGGATATGGTGATAAACGTGCATTTGTTTTGTTTATTTTAATTTATATATAAAGCAGCATGTTTAGTGTTGGAAAAAAAATGTTCATGCCTTTTTTTACTTTTCTTGAATTTTCTTTTAAATTGTATCCCTTTCTTGTAAGTAATATTGTCAAAATATAGTAATTTTGGCCAATATCTTGCTGCAATGCGCCCTATCCTGATGCTCTCTGCCCTAATGTACCTGTATGATTTATTTGTCATTATTTATATTCTCGTCCTTGTTCTGCCCTTACATATGTAAAGCGCCATGGAACTAATGGCGCTATATAAATAAGTAATAATAATAATAATATTTTGTAATAATATCCCCATTTTGACCCTCTCCTTGTAGTAATGTTACCATACTGAACTACTCCTTGTAGTAATATCACCATCCTGATCATCTCCTTGTAGTAATGTCACCATCCTAATCCTTTCCTTGTAGTTATGTGTCCCTCCTGATCCTCTCCTTGTTGTAATGTGTCCACCCTGATCCTCACACACATAAAAAAAACACACTCATACACAGACACACACTCACCTGTTCTCTATTCCCTTGGCATCATCTGTTCACCATGAACGCCTTGATGATCGCTGCCCACACTTGATTTGTATTGCCAGCGCTATACAGAGTTAAGTTCTATGTCTCATTTATTTATTCAACCTCTGGCCAATCAGAGGCCAGCAGATGATGTCATATGTTTACTTTCTGAGCATCAACAGCCATCTCCTATTTCAGTAATGGGAAATTCTCTATTAACCGTAATCAAGCGTCAGCACTCACCAGTCCGAAATCCTTTATTGTTAAAAACTTACAGCAGTTCCTTACAGGTTCACATAGGGTGCGGGGGAGGATGGGAAGTCCTCTGAACGATGGCTTGTTTCACGCCACTCTTGGGCGCTTTTCCAGGTTGTTGCACAACCTTGTTGCAGATTGTTGCAACAACCTGGGGTAGCCCCCGTGAAGGCGTGAAATGGCCCGTCGTTCAGAGGACTTCCCATCCTCCCCCGCACCCTATGTTAACCTGTAAGGAACCCCTGTAAGTTTTTAACAATAAAGGATTTCGGACCAGTGAGTGCTGCCGCTTGATTATGGTTGTTATGGCTACATGAATTTTGAGATCGGAAGTGCACCGCACGGCCTCGGAGAAGGAATCAGCGTGTAAAGCTGACAGGCAGCGGTAAGGAGCTTCTCAGTAGTACGTGGCTGCTAGGAAAGGGGAAAAAAACTGCGGTGGTGTCCGGCACTAAATCAAGTACCGCAAGTGGAAATTCTCTATTTGCTGAGGACAGGTTTTGTCTGTGAATTAAGAATATTGAGAATGAAAGATCAGTACAGGAGCAGTGGATTTCTCTGCTGAGATATATTACCGATGTCAACATGTTTACTATTAATTTATGAAAAAATAAAATAGAACAATAAGTATAGTTACTCTTTAACTCTTATATCAGATCTAGAAAGACATCTTAAAACATTTCCATATATTTAGCAGAAGCACAAGAAGTATAGCTAAAAGCTTAGAAATAGACAGTTTTAAAGGGATCCTGTCAGGTCCTTTATGCCATTCAAGCCAGCATGTCAAAATTCCCTTCCTAACCAGCCCAGTATAACATCATTCTCTAAAATCAATGCGTAGAAAAAGCATTAATTATATCTGTTTTTCTTATGCAAATTAGAGCTTTGACTAGTCGAAGGGGGGCTGTTTGCCTCAACTAGACGACACTCATTCCATACTATCATGCCAATGTGGGCATGATAACACGATTTCCAAGAGCTTCAGAAAATCTTGTAAAAGCATGCGGCTTATTTCAGCAACGTCAGTGCACCTCTGTATAGTACCCCTGGTTTCAGAGAGGCACACTGCAAATGATAAAAAGAACAGCTTCTACACTTCCGATCATGCAAACTCACAAGATGCAAAAAAATAAAAACAATTAGTAAGTCCAAGTAAATAATACCAAAATAATATTGTATTATCAAATCAGATGTAGGAAATAGATCACATGAAAATGTTTTTAAAAGAATACCCAAAAAGACCAGTAAGTGGAGATATAAATGGTCAGAAATGCCAGAACAAATATAAGTATGGTTTAGAAAAAAATCACAGGGATGAGTATACAGTATATGTCACATAGGTACAAACAATAAATATTAAAAAATATGTGCACACTTGTACAAATAGCTTACCCTATGATTGATCAAGGCAAAAAAAAATGGCTCCTATCCTAGGATATATTAAGTCCCTATATACTAATGTAACAGTCTATATTAAGCCGCCAACAAGCTGTAAGCTGTGAAGAAACAGATCATGCAAGATGTCTAAGAATAAAGAGAGTGTATGCAGGCACAAAAAAAGGTGAACTGCTCAATAATGTATATAATCATGTCAAAGTACCATATTTATATTCATAGCTACAAATAAGGCAAAAAAGAATCAGTAATATAATATATATCCCATGACAAAGAAAATATACATGGGCACCCTGTAGAGGACTTACTCCAATGGAGTGGACCGCAGTCTGGCAGCATGTCACCCCAACGCGCATTTCAGCGGGGATGCCTATGTTAGGATGAACCATATAGTAATCTAATACACCAATGATTTTTGGTCCTGTGCCATCGGCTGTTTCTAAAATTGTACACATATTTTTCAATATTTATTTAGATTTATTGTTTCTGCCTATTTGACATCTATACTCATCCCTGTGTGTTTTTTCTCAAGCATACGTATATTTGTTTTGGCATTTATGACCATACTGTATATATAATAATAATAATAATAATAATAATAATAAAGCTTTATTTATATAGCGCCAACATATTCCGCAGCGCTTTACAATGTAGGATTAGCGTACAGAAAATATACAGTAAGTAATTACAATAGAGAACAAATAAAGTACAATAACTGGATACAAAAACAATAGGCATAGAATCAATGTGAAAAAAAAAATACAATAAATAAAGCAAGAAATGAAGGTGACCCTGCTCAAAAGAGCTTACAATCTACAACGGGATAGGGGTTGCACAAGGTGCCGGGGCTTATTGCACTGGTGGTCCAGGCATCTTGAGGAAATGGGGTATAGGGCTAAGCTTACATGAATGGTCATCAGTCTGTGTAGACCTTTATGGTTTGGTGGTGTTCTTTTAAAAAAAATTGTGTAATCCATTTCCTACATCTGATTTGATAATAAAATATAATTTTTTGATGATTTACTCGGACTTCACATCAGCGTTTTACGCTGATTGCGGCAGATGCGGCGGATTTACCGCATCTGCCGCCTAACCGTCACACTTGCGGTTCACCTGCGGCAAGCCCCATGCTATGTCTATGGGGCTTGTGGCAGGTGCGACAAGTGCGGTATACTTGCGGTTTCGGCACTTGCGGCAGTTGTGGCCGCAAAAAAAACGCGGTAAGCAGCGGGTTTTTCACTGCCGCAAGAGCCGAAGCTGTAACTATACCGCACATGCAGCAAGCCCCATAGACATTGTATGGGGCTTGCCGCAGGTGAACCACAAGTATGACGGTTAGGCGGCAGATGCGGTAAATCCGCCGCATCTGCCGCGATCAGTGTAAAATGCTGATGTGAAAGGGGCCTTACTGATCTTTTTTTTTTTGGTGTCTTGTTAGTTTCCTTTGGTATTGTACTGGTTGGTCCAGTTGTGGTGATACATGTTTCTATGCATTAATATAATATATGGATATTCTACTTATTCTTGTTACTTCTGATCATGCGCAGGGTGCCTTTGAAGCCGAGTGTACACGTCCCAGCTTCAAACAGGCACCCATCATATGATGGGAAGAATAGCTTCTACAATTCCAATCATGAGCAGTGTGCCTCTCTGAAGTCGGGATGCGTGCACCCAGCGTCAGAGGTGAAGTGACGCTGAAATGAGCCGTACACATGCACACATTTTCCAGGAGCCGCAATGAAGCCAGCTCTTGGAAATCATGTATTGCACCCATAGGAGTGTGATAATGACTCACCGTTGCCGGGTTCTCAGGTGTCAGGCGCTGGCTGCGGTCACGGTTCGGTGCCTGAGGCTGTAAGGGCCCAGTGGTCAATGCACGGTTAGGTAGGAAATAAAGTTTGTTTCGTGATGCCACTTGTGGGTGTCCGGTGATGGCACCGGTGCTGCTTGGACCTCCGGGGGATGTGCGGCAGCTAGATGGATCCGCTCCCCACAGGATGAGCAATAGTCCCCTGGGTCAGGAGCTGCTCTGATGGAATACGGCAGCTCAGGTAATTTGATGGATGAATAGTGAATAAGAGTTCATAAAGAATGCTCAGACACAATGCTCCTCTGCACGGGTCTTTACTGAAGTTATGCACGGTACATGGGATAACAGTCACTTGTAGGTAACAGATAGGGTAGTCCCAGTGATGTACGGTATCTTTCCAAGGCTCCACAGTGTTCCCTCTTAAACTAACTGTCCCTCGTTACTTGTCGCTGCCTTCGTGCACCAGGTCGGGATACAGGGGAACTTCTAATGGGCACCCAAGCATTTGGCTCAAGACGACTCCAAAGGGTCCCTGGACCCCAGTGGTGGGTACCCCTTCTGCTACGGCTGCAGAGATGGTGACTGTCGTGATGCGCTCCTGAGAAGCCCTCTATCACCCGGTCTCTAGTACAGAGGTGAACGTCTGTGCTACCTCGGAACCGGTCTCCAGATGGACTGGGCGCGGGTATCTCTGGACCCGTTACTTGGTTACTGGTTACTGGTTACTTGGCCCCTTTCACGTCTGGGTCACCACTCCTCGGTGCCCTCCCTGTTAGCTGTCCTGTTCTGACTTCTGTCTTGTACTTGTCTCTCCCACGTTCTAACTTTCTGTTCTGCTCTTTCCCCACACTGCACATCTCACACTCCTCCCACCAGGACCCAATTGGTCCTTTGCCTCTGGATGTTGCATGTGGTGTATGGAGCCTTGGAGTTAACCTGTTCATCACTGAGACGGAGAACACTGCACCTTCAGTCAGGGGTGCAGTACCCTCCTGTGACGCACTCGTTGCAGGGCGCCACAATAACATGAAAGGAGACCGACTAGTCTGGGGAACCAAGGCCCCTTTGACCAGTCAAAGCCCTAATTAGCATATGAAATACACAAGTAATGAATGCTTTTTTTCCAACATTGTTTTTAGAGAATGATGCTAGGAAGATAATATTAATGTGCAAATGTGAATGGTGCAGGCTTGGAGGGCAAAATGGACCTGAATAGCTCCCTTTAATAGGTCTGATATCAAGTGTTCATTGGGTGTTTCTTCAACAGACAAGTGTTCTGTAATTTTGGCTGTAACCCCTCCCATCTGGGATTGATAGATATTCCAAACACCTTCTACATTAGCCATTGTTTTCTTCAAAGAAATATGACTAGATGGAATGAAGTTGCTGCAAAGATTGCAAGAACACTTGCCTGCTGAAGAAACACCCAACGGACACATAAAGTAATTTGCATTCAGTGCAAAAGTTGTCAAAATTCCTTTTCCTAAGGTACTGTTTATTACTGTTACTACACATTAATATGTTCTACAATGTCTCTCTAACCCCTATATGGCAGCTACAACAGTTTAGAGTTGTCAAATCCAATGACAGGTGAACTATATTCTAGAATTAATATAATTCATCAGTGTTTACAGAATTCAGTGGTATCTGTGTAGGACATAGCTGATTCTTTATTTTATGTCTCTTATGATTGAATTATTCACTGGATGCTCTAGTACAGTTTGGGAAAAGAACGTCAGTTCTGTTCTATTATTCGGCGTGGCTGGTTACTCCGAGTACAATTTGTGATGCTAGTACACAGCAAATGATTTTTTCAGGCTAAATATGACACCATGATGAATGGGCCCTGATGTCATACATTGGATGGGTAGAGCTCTGTTCATCTTTTATTTGTCTTCACTGTTTATGCATTATTGTTTTTTTCAAAGATTGTGAGCAATAATTCTTCATGTTCACTGATCCCAAGGAATGTTGTCTGGAGCCTGCTTGTGCTTGTTTGTAATGTGTGCCTTAGAGGTTACACTCATTTTTTTCTTGTCTGATATATGATAACATTAGACTCCAGGAAAAAGGTTCCTAGCAATTTCCTAGAGGCATTTGTCATTTAGTTTGTAAAGCAGCTGTGTGCTGTCGTCTGGTGTAGCTATTATTCCTGGTAGCTTTAGGAGGTAACTCATTATACTACTGCACACTTGTTGCATCCAGTGGGCTATTAATGGGACACAAAGACTGGTTGTAAAATTGCTACTAAACAGTGACACTTGGTAGTGGGGTTCACTCACTTCTGCATTTAAAATTGGAGAGTGCAAGCACTCGCAACAATCTTAAAGAGGACCTGTCACCAAAGCAGGCATGGTGATCTAATTACAGCACTAGATACAGCATGTCTGCAGCATGCAGGCAAGGGGTCCCCCAGCACTTGAGCAGCCCTGTACCCCAAGATAATACACTTAGAAAACTTACATGCTCCAGCCATTAAGGAGGTGGCTAGGGGCTGCAGCCAAGGGCAGATTCACACCCCCTGCATGTTTAATCTGCCCACCACTGCCAATCATTCTCTCCCTGTCTGCAGCATTTAAACTTTTTTTCTCTCCCGTGTAGCTCCGCCCCTCAGTGGCTGCAGACATGCTGCATCCAGTGCTGTAATTAGATCACCATGCCAGCTTTGGTGACAGCTCCTCTTTAAACTATAGAACGATATGCATCTGCGAGTTTTTTTCAGTGTGAAACTAGCTGAGGAACAATTTGCAGCATGCTGAGTATGGCAAGCATATCTCGACGGAAATTCCCCAATGCAAGTGAATCGACATTAGACAAAAATCGGACAGCACACAGACGGTGTTTTTAACATGGTCTTGCCGTAAAAAGTTAGAACAGATAGATAGATAGATCTTACCAGTCTCCTGCTGCTTGCTTCCGGGGCCTCTCATTAAGTTTCATGAATATTCACTGCACCAAACAGCAATAGCCAATCATGCACCCCCATATTCTGCATCAGTGTCTGTGCTTGTTTGTCATATACATTGGTGTATGGCAACCAACCTGTCATCATATGTGTGTAAAAATAAATAAATAATGGGAAAAAAATGAGTAGGGGTATTTTTGATTCTCAGCACAGGCCAAGCAGACAGCTGCAGGCTGCACTCCCCAGTTATGCACTTTATAATGTTCAGTATCAAATACAGGGATTGTTCTGCTCTTACACATGCAAAGCACCATGGAACCAATGGCGCTATATAAATAATAATAATAATCCTACGCAGGTTTCTTTAAACAATTTAAATAAATAATTTTAAAAAACGGTGACATGGGGTCCCTCCAATTTGATACTCGGCCAAGATAAAGTGCCCGGCTAGATGTTGTTATTCTTACCCTGGAGAGGCACATAGTTATTGTCCCCCCCAGGGTAAAAATGCAGCCACCTCAGAATTTGGTAAATTTATTAGAATCACCAAATCCGGACGCTTTAACCCGGCTCTTCCCAATGCCCTGTTGCGGTGGAATCAGGGTGATAGAAGGAGTGAATGAGTGCAGAGTATTGACAGCTGCCATTTAGCCCAAATTGGTAATGTTCAGGTGTCTATGGTATCTGCCCAATACCAATCCTGTAAGTAAATAGTTAAAAAGCACACACAGAGAAAAATCTTTTATTAGAAATAAAGCACAGACAACCCACATTTCCTCATTTATTAATCCCAAACATACCATCTGACAATAATCCACAGTGATGTCCCTCAAAGCACACACAGCTCTACTGCATCAGAGATCACGCTAGAGAAGAAGCATCCTATCAGCGCAACCTCTAAGGCTCTTTCACATTTGCGTGATTTATTATTTCTCATTCGCCCCAGTGTATGATTTGTACGCTTGCAGAGCCGTTTGTGCAAATCATACATTTTCTGATGCACACAAAGTGCAACATGTCACGTTTCTGTGCGCCAGAAATTGCGGAGAGTGAGTGCATGCAGACATGAATGCGGCCATCTGCGGGCAACCGCATACACTGTGCGTCCCCATGTTAACCATAGAGATGCATGATGGATGCGTCCCAGCATGCATTCGGCCGCTCACATGCGCAGTTGAGCCAAACGCAAGTGTGGAACCAGCCTAAGCACACAATGAGTGCATCAAGAGCTGCAACTGTGCCAGTGATGCAGTGAGTGAGATCACTTGAGGACACAGATGAAGTACCTAATTGGTAATGGGTGGATATCATAGACACCTGAAATTACAAATGTGGGCTTAATGATAAGCTGTCAATACTCAGCTGTCTATAACCCTTCTATCACTCCAATACCACCACACCAGGGCATTGGGAAGAGCACGGCAAAGTGACAAGATTTTGCAATTTTAATGAATGTGCCAAATTCTGGAGCAGCTGCGAGCTGCTATTCTTACCATGGGATGGCAATAACTATGTGCCTCCACAGGGTAAGAATAACAACACCCATCCATGCGCAGTATCAAATTGGATGGGACATCATGAAACCTTTTTTAAAACTATTTATCCCGGCTCGACTACTGCAACCTCCTCCTCTGTGGCCTCCCTGCTAACACTCTTGCACCTCTCCAATCTGTCCTTAACTCTGCTGCCCGACTAATCCACCTCTCTCCTCACTATTCCTCCACTTCTCCCCTCTGCAAACCCCTCCACTGGCTCCCAATTCTCCAGCATATCCAATTCAAACTACTAACATTGACCTACAAAGCCGTCCACAATCTGCCGCCCATATATCTCTGAGCTAATCTCCCAATATCATCCAACTCGTAATCTTCGATCCTCCCAAGACCTTCTTTCCTCCACACTTGTACTTTCCTCATTTAACCGCCTGCAAGACTTCGCTCGAGCACCCCCCATTTGTTCTCAGGAGATACTCTCCAATGAGACATGTATTTTTAATTGATCTTGCTGTAAGATTAGCTATCTACAGTGTTTGACCACCTTTAATTTAAAGAGGTTGTCCAGTGAATACAACTATCTGATCAGTGGAGGTCCAACCGCTGGGACCACAAAACAGTTGATATTTATCCCCAATGAGGCATTATTATCCCTGTTACACAATTAACCAGTAAGTCAGATGCTTAACCTCTAATTAATTAATTCTCTATGACACAGCTGTAAAAAAAAACTGAGCACAGTACTTGGCAACCCCATAGGGAAGAAATGGAACAGCAGTTGATCATGTTCACTGTTGCTCCATTCTAAGCACGATAAAAGTACCATTCTGCCTATTCTGACCTTCAAAGATCAACAAGTCATTACCTTTCCTTTGGATAAGTGATAATTTGCTTTTAACAAACTAAGGCTGCTTTCACATCAGCGTTTTACGCTGATCGCGGCAGTTGCGGTGAAAAAAACGCAAGTGCCGCGATTACCGCATAACAGCCGCACTTGTGGTTCACTTGCGGCAAGCCCCATACAATGTCTATGGGGCTTGCGGGAGGTGCGGCAAGTGCGGTTTCGGCACTTGCGGCAGGTGCGGATGCAAAAAAAAACGCGGCATGCCGCGGTTTTTTTCGCAGCCGCACCTGATGCACGTGCTAAAACCGCACTTGCCGCACCTGCCGCACACTTACCGCAAGCCCCATAGACATTGCATGGGGCTTGCCGCAAGTGAACCGCAAGTGCGGCCGTTATGCGGTAATCGCGGCAGTTGCAGTTTTTTTTCAACTCAACTGCCGCGATCAGCGTAAAACGCTTTTTTATATAAACTCTGATGAAGTGTACTTTATTGTAACCAGTTTTGGCAAAGGGTGTTGAAGGTTTCTATGAAAAACCTCTTTCATATGAATTGTTATAAGCTGTAAAAAGCTTTTAAAAGTGTTCTTAAATTTTGTGTGTTTTTCTTGGTGTGAACTTTTTTCATTAAATAAATTTATTAATACTGATAAACGTATAGTTGATGTTGTATCGCTTCTGGGACGTTCTGTCTCTCTATTCCCGATGTGATAGGGGCCTAACCCCTTTATGTTTTTGTTGTAGAGGTTATTCACTACATATTGCAAGTTTAGAAAAATATAAAGCCAGTGTCTTCCAAGAACATATTTTAACACTAATATTTCATTTGCCACAATCCTGCTCCCTTCACTGATACAGCCATGGCAAAATAATGTATAATATGTTGTAGAGATCTCCTAAGAATTATAGTATATACAGTGTAATACAATACCCATCTGATAGTTATCATGCCTGTAACCTGTATTTTAACACTTAGGGCCCCTTTACACACTGAGACTTTCCAGCGATCCGACCTGGCCGGGATCGCTGGAAAGTCTCTCTGCAGTCGCTGGTGAGCTGTCAAACAGACAGACTCACCAGCGACCAGCATCCAGCCAACATCAATGGTAACCAGAGTAAACACCGGGTAACTAAGCAGTGTCCTTCCGCTTACAGGCTGGGCTAAGCGGAAGAAGGCTGGTAACCTGGTGTATACCCTGGTTACCAGTGCCCAGCGTCTAATGTGTGGCGATGGCACTGGCTGTGAGGTCGCTGATCGTTGGTCTCTCGCTGTCACACACACGCTGATGCGTGCTGACCAGCGGGAGACCAACAACCAAAAAATGGTCCTGAACCATGTGCAATGATCAGCGACCTCACAGCAGGGGCCTAATCGCTGCTACATGTCACACATAGCGACATCGCTGTGTTACGTCACAAAACGTGATCTCACTAGCGATCTCGCTATGTGTGACGGGGCTTAACAAATACATGTCTATCCAGAAACTAGCATATCTTCAGTTCATCTTTCTATAGTCCATATATACAGTTGTGGCCAAAAGTATTGACACCCCTGCAATTCTGTCAGATAATACTCAGTTTCTTCCTGAAAATGATTGCAATCACAAATTCTTTTTCTTATTATCTTCATTTAATTTGTCTTAAATGAAAAAACACAAAAGAGAATGAAGCAAAAAGCAAAACATTGATCATTTCACACAAAACTCCAAAAATGGGCCTGACAAAAGTATTGGCACCCTCAGCCTAATACTTGGTTGCACAACCTTTAGCCAAAATAACTGTGATCAACCGCTTCCGGTAACCATCAATGAGTTTCTTACAATGCTCTGCTGGAATTTTAGACCATTCTTCTTTGGCAAACTGCTCCAGGTCCCTGATATTTGAAGGGTGTCTTCTCCAAACTGCCATTTTTAGATCTCTCCACAGGTGTTCTATGGGATTCAGGTCTGGACTCATTGCTGGCCACCTTAGAAGTCTCCAGTGCTTTCTCTCAAACCATTTTCTAGTGCTTTTGAAGTGTGTTTTGGGTCATTGTCCTGCTGGAAGACCCATGACCTCAGAGGGAGACCCAGCTTTCTCACACTGGGCCCTACATTATGCTGCAAAATTTGTTGGTAGTCTTCAGACTTCATAATGCCATGCACACGGTCAAGCAGTCCAGTGCCAGAGGCAGCAAAGCAACCCCAAAACATCAGGGAACCTCCGCCATGTTTGACTGTAGGGACCGTGTTCTTTTCTTTGAATGCCTCTTTATTTCTCCTGTAAACTCTATGTTGATGCTTTTACCTAAAAAGATCTACTTTTGTCTCATCTGACCAGAGAACATTCTTCCAAAACGTTTTAGGCTTTCTCAGGTAAGTTTTGACAAACTCCAGCCTGGCTTTTTTATGTCTCGGGGTAAGAAGTGGGGTCTTCCTGGGTATAATACCATACAGTCCCTTTTCATTCAGACGCCGACGAATAGTACGGGTTGACACTGTTGCACCTTCGGACTGCAGGGCAGCTTGAACTTGTTTGGATGTTAGTCGAGGTTCTTTATCCACCATCCGCACAATCTTGCGTTGAAATCTCCCGTCAATTTTTCTTTTCTGTCCACATCTAGGGAGGTTAGCCACAGTGCCATGGGCTTTAAACTTCTTGATGACATTGTGCACGGTAGACATAGGAACATTCAGGTCTTTGGAGATGGACTTGTAGCCTTGAGATTGCTCATGCTTCCTCACAATTTGGTTTCTCAAGTCCTCAGACAGTTCTTTGGTCTTCTTTCTTTTCTCCATGCTCAATGTGGTACACACAAGGACACAGGGCAGAGGTTGAGTCAACTTTAATCCATGTCAACTGGCTGCAAGTGTGATTTAGTTATTGCCAACACCTGTTAGGTGCCACAGGTAAGTTACAGGTGCTGTTAATTACACAAATTAGAGAAGCATCACATGATTTTTCTAACAGTGCCAATACTTTTGTCCACCACCTTTTTTATGTTTGGTGTGGATTTATATCCAATTTGGCTTTAGGACAATTCTTTTTTGTCTTTTTCATTGAAGACAAATTAAATGAAGATAATAATACCAAAGAATTTGTGATTGCAATCATTTTCAGGAAGAAACTGAGTATTATCTGACAGAATTGCAGAGGTGTCAATACTTTTGGCCACAACTGTATTTGTGCCTGGAGTCACAAATCAGCTATGCTTAGCTTTTTAAAAATAATATCATTTTCTCTGTTTCTATAGCATGAAGTTATTCCATATAAAGGCATTCCTTAACCGTGACAGGACTTCATAACTACTGGCTTTGAAGGTTGCTAAACGAGGAATCTTTTAGGTGGCCTCAAGTCTAAGGAGGGCATGCCCAGCTGTCAGTTTCAATAGTATCCCAGGACCTAAATCAAGGGAAATGCATGTTATTCCTTGGTTTGAGGGCATATTTTGAAAGACCGACCTGTATTAGCATAACAAAGTCAGATTATTGACTTTCATTGCTCTTATGTACCATTATTATAGATGTTTTAGGTATTCAATGAAAACCAAACATGCGTTACTATTAGAAAACTACGTTGGCAACAGAAATGTAAGACTATATAAGCAGAAACTATAAAGGTTTCATTCTATACTAAGCCATTTACATGAGTTCACCATGTTTCAGAAACTATCATTAAAGAAGTTAAATGGCTTTCAACCCTTTTGGAAAAGAAAGTAAAGAAACAGAATACTGGGCAAGAGTGTGAGCAGATGTGAGAGTTTAGTTGTGTAGACTTCAATGCTGGCGGGGTGGCGATTGGCTAATTTGAGTTGCATAATACTATAAACCTTTCATATGTAAAGTGTAGCTTTGATCCAAGTTGGATGAAAGTTCTGAAAAGTGGAGATGGTGGCAGTGGGTCTTTTGTCTTTGACAAAAAAAGGCATCTGCTGTACTCTAAACTCTATATCCCAACCCCCATTCAGACTAAGCACCCAACAATGAGTGCGTGGAAAAGGGACCAGCATATTCTTGCAGCCATTGAAAAGTAAAAGGCAATGCTATTAGGCTAAGGCTATTAGAAGACGTGTTAAATTCACTTTAGAAGTATGAATGACTTTTAATAGATTTAGTAGACATGAAAGCAGAAACGTTTTCAATTTTTATAAATGCAATATGCTATTATTGTAACATTCTAGTTCTAAGCACACTGCAAGAAAAGATTCTGGCACAAGTAATGAAACTGAATTTATAGGGATCCTTCTACATGGAACAATATGACTCCTGGTTCACAGGTATATGGGTAAGTATATCCTTAAGTATTAGTTTTAAAAATAGAGAAAAAAGAGTGCCCACATTGCAGCAGTTGGTCAGATGTTGCTTGATGAGCTTAAAGGGCTTGTCCACTACTTGGATAACGTCTTAGGAATCACACTATCCCTTCATGTTAAAAGAATCTGTCTCTACATTTGACCTATCTAAACTATTACAAGTTATACACTATATACTACTACAGGTTATAGACTGCTGATAATAATCCTACCTGTCTGCCTCATATCAGATGCCTTGTTGTGGAGAAATCATCTTTTATTACTTTATATAAATGAGCTATTCCAGGCTATGAAGCTTATGCTGCCTGGAAGATAACTCTGCTTCCAGAGCTTGTTTTAAGTAAAAGGGGCATTACTAGAACAGAACTAAAATTGTACTTTTTGCAAACTATTTTTTTGTATCTCTGCTCTATTGCAACAATGTTGCAGCCCTGTCTAAGGGTCCCGTCACACTTGGCGACGTTCCAGCGATCCCGACAATGATACGACCTGGTAAGAATCGCTGGAACATTGCTATGTGGTCGCTGGGGAGATGTCAAAGAATCAGATCTACTGAATGACACAGCAACGATACGGCAACCCGTATAACGACCTCGGCGGTCGTTAGGACCCTGTCACACAGCAGCTAGTCTGACCACTCAGACATCAATAGGGCCGTAGTGTTTGACGCTGTAAGCCACCTAGGCGTGCTTTTGCGATGCCTTTTCCACCCTCCCTCAGCTCCGATTGGTGGCCACTACTGCGCTCTGATTGGGTGACCTTGCCTGAAAAGAAGGCAATGTAGTAGCGCTTCCGTTCTTTGTTCCTAAGCCGTTGCTGGTTTGCTGATCATATTTGAGCTCCATTTCACCACAAGGCTTGCTTCAGCATCCCCGTTGGAGTCGCTAGTGTGCTGTGGGAGAGTCACTGGTTGGGGATCGTACTAGAGCTCTTTGGGCTGCGACTCCACACCGGTTCATCTGGTGCCTTCTGACATAGCTATACTCCATCTGCATGGTAGGCATCATTTGGGGTCTCAAATTAGGATCTTTGTAGCGTTTCCACTTTTACTTATAGGACACCTACCAATTATCTGCTATCATAGCCCTATTCTACATTGTGGTCATGCTTCTATCTGTGTTTATACACTTTTGCATGGGCAGCCATTTAGGGGGTCTTTTCTTTATTTCAGATGTACTCCGATATCCAGGAGTTTATTCGTGAAATGATCGAATTGTATCGCTCCCTGCCCTGCTTTGGAAGATTTAATCTGCCGACTATAGTAATAAATATAAAAAAGGATTCATATGACAAACTAGTTGCCCTCTTCAAGTAGCACAATCCCAGCAGCATGGTGGTTGAGATTGTTGTGAAGAAAAAGATTCAGGGACTACGCACTGTCTACAAAAAGGAGCTGAACAAGGTCGAGAAGTCCACGAAGTCTGGTGCCGGAGCAGATGAAGTGTATGTGCCCAAGTTATGGTACTACGACTTGCTGGCTGTGAGATGGAAGCTGAAGCTTAGAGGAATTTGCAGATGTGTTAGGCTAGGGTCACATTTGATAGCGCAATTGCGTTCACCGCATCCAGATCCGGATGTGGTGAACGCAATTGCGTTCACACACATTTTTTATGAAAAATGTGTGGAGGGAACCGCAATGCGATAACTGGATTGCTCCAGATATGTAATCCGGAGCAATCTGGTTACCGTACAGTTTGCTCATCCCTGCTGCTGCAGAGATGAGCAAACTGTTATCACTGTGAAAAAAGCTTTAATATTCCTAATAATTGTGCCCATCATGTCTCTAGGGGGTGCTCACCCCCCCTAGAGACATGCTACCTACTCAGGTGGACATGTAATGTGTTAATATCTTATGTACAGTAAGTCGACTCCTGGTGGCTCTGCACAATTTTGTGAATGAAGCCGCGGCTTCACTGACAGCTGTGCACATACTATACGTAATGTACGTATAGTATGTGCGCTGTCTGAGGTCCTGTAGGCTTTTACAGTAGATCTATGGGCTGCGCAGCGCCATAGATCTACTGTAAAAGCCTTCAGGACCTCGGATAGCGCACATAATATACGTACATTACGTATAGTATGCACGCAGCTGAGAGAGGAGCCGCAGCTTCATTCAGAAAAATGTACAGAGCCGACAATAGCCGGCTTAGGGTGTGTGCCCACATAGTGGTTTAGTGTCGGTTTAGCAGCAAAAACCACCGGCGGTTTAGCATAGGTTTTATTTAAATTTATGTAAATCCTTAGCAGCTTTAGAACTTACAAGTAACCCTATGTAATTTAGAAAACGCTGTGCACACATAGTGGGTTTATGTGAGCGGATCCACCAGCGGTTGAGCGGTTTCCTAGCGGTTTAGCAGCATACAACATGTCAATTCTTCTCAGCGGTTTTTGAGCGTTTCCATGGACAAAATCCTCCATAGAAAACCGCCGGAAAAACCGCTGGAAAAACCGACTGTAAAATGCTGTGCACACGCTGATAAAACCGCTGAGAAACCGCTGGAAAACCGCTGGTGACTTCTGAGCTCAGGAGTCTAGGCTCCTTGAATTTTCCAGCGGTTTACTGACGATTTGAACGTCACTAAACCACTATGTGGGCACACACCCTAACTGTACATAAGATATTAACACATTACATGCCCACCTGAGTAGGTAGCATGTCTCTAGGGGGGGTGGGCACCCCCTAGAGACATGATGGGCACAATTATTCGGAATATTAAAGCTTTTTTTACAGTATTAACACTTTGCTTATCCCGGCGGGAGTTAGTTTGGAAAAACGAAGGCTTATGGGTGATCTTATAATAATGTATAAATATATGAGGGGACAGTACAGAGATCTTTTTAATGATCTTTCTACTCTTAGGCCTGAGACAGGGACAAGGGGGCATCCTTTACGTCTAGAGGAAAGGTTTAATCATAATTACAGACATGAATTTTTACTGTAAGAGCAGTGAGACTATGGAACTCTCTGCCACATGATGTTGTAATGAGTGAGTCACTACTAACATTTAAGAAGGGCCTGGATGCCTTTCTTGAAAAATATAATATTACTGGTTATATATACTAGATTTTTTGATAGGGCGTTGATCCAGGGAACTAGTCTGATTGCCATATCTGGAGTCAGGAAGGAAGTTTTTTCCTCAATGTGGAGCTAGTGTTGCCACATGGTTTTTTTTTGCCTTCCTCTGGATCAACATGATAGGTTATGGGTTGAACTAGATGGACTTAAAGTCTTCCTTCAACCTTAAATACTATGTTACTATGTTACTATAACTGACATACAGAGAAAATGAAACCTGCTGCAGCTCCGTGGTAGCGTGAGTGAAGGGGCACGTTAACAGCTCTTTATTGGCTGAAGGGCTCACGTGGTTTAACAGAGTCATGAGAAACCCAGTGCCGATGTTGCTGTAACAGTGCCAATGCAGGAGGTGAATACAGACTGTTTTTATTTTTACATGGAGGAATATAACAATTGATACAGGGTTGTCAGAGTAGTGGACAATCTCTTTAAAATAAAAGCAATACGAGGCATCCATGTAATACCTGCTGAAGTGGCTCTGCAATGTTGACTGAGCCATTGTTCTATTTTTCTATGGTACAAACTAAAACATTAGCATGCATTAAGGTGCCCATTCACCTTAGCTTTCATTCAGCTGACAGCTACCTGTTCCGACTTCCTTCATATACATGCATGCCTAATGGCTGAGCTTTCATGTGTTTTCAATAGAGAGAGCAGAGTAAACTATAGTTGGACTACTCTGCTGGTGGCTTTCCTGTGTCAACGCTTCTACGACATCTTCTATTGAAGTAGAGTCAGGAAACCCTTTTACATATAATATGGTGATCTGGTCCCATCAAATTTTTAAGATTCAATCTACATTAATCTAATGGGCACCACAGTAGATCAGTGGATAACATTCTTGTCTTGCAGAGCTAGGTTCAAATCCCACCTAGGAAAATATCTATAAGGTATTTGTATGTATTCCCATGACTGTGTGGGTTTCCTCTGGGTTCTCTGGTTTCTTCCCACACTTCAAACATACAGATAGGGAATAGGGATTGTGAGCTGCAATGGGGATAGGGATGATGATGATGCCTGTGTAATATGATGTGAAACATTTTAGTAAGACTCTAAGTGTAGTGTTTCTTCAGAATTTTGGGAATGCAGCACTAAAGCATTTCAAATTAAATGTCTTTTGGATACCTTTATTGACCAATTCTCTACCTGGCTTCTTCACTTTCTCTCTGCTGGCATTCCCACCAGTATCATGGGTGACTTTAATATCGCTACTGACACCCGCCAGCCAGCAGTCTCCAAACACCTTTCACTTACCTCATCTTTTGGACTTACTCAGTGGTCTTCCACAGCCACCCACACAGATGGACATACACTAGACCTCATCTTTACCCACCTCTGTTACCAATCTAATCTCACAACTTCCCTCTTCCCCCTACATGACCACCATCTACTCACCTTCTCATCCTTGTCCTCCTCACCGGCCCCCAATGTTTAGCATATCCTTGCAGAAACCTCGCTCATTTAGACATTCACCAACTCTCAGACTCTATTCTACCTCTGTCATCCTATATTCACTCCACGATACGGACAGTGCCACCGCTTTCTATAACGCCACCCTTACATGAGCCATAGACTCAGTCGCCCCACTCATTCATCGCAAGGTGCGACGAATTAATAGGCAACCTTGGCACAACAATCTTTGACAAGTGGAGTGGCGATGGAAGAAAAAACACCTGTCAGACAACTTCACTTCTTTCAAACAAGCTACACTTTTCTTCAAATCAGCCCTCACCTCTGCTAAACAGATCTACTTCATAAACCTTGTATCTTCCTTATCCTATGACCTTTTAACTCTCTCCTCTGCCCACTTCTGCCCCCTCCGACTTCCCTCATCTCTGCTGAGGACTTCGCCAACATAGTTCAAAAATAAGATTGACCAAACAAGGCAAGCCTTTATAGTTCCACCACTACAACCACTCCATACCAGACCTCTGCCCTTCCCTCATAACCTCCCTCTCCAACATCACTGAAGGAAAGCTTACTCGTCTCCTATCCAAATCACACCTCACCACCTGTGCACTTGACCCCATCCCTTCCCACCTCCTCCCCAACCTCACTAACATGCTCATCCCAGCCTTAACCCACTTCTTCAATCTATCGCTAACTTCTGGTACCTTCCCCTCTGCTTTCAAACATACCACCATCACGCCCATCCTCAAAAAGCCAAACCTTGACCCGACTGCTATGACGAGCTACCACCCCATTTCGCAGCTCCCGTTTGCTTCCAAACTCCTTGAACAACATGTCCATGCTCAACTTTCCTTCCACCTCTCATCTACAGTAACTCTCTCCTTGACAACCTACAATTTGGCTTCAGGCAACACCACTCCACCGAAACTGCCCTAACCAAAATTACTAATGACTTGCTCACAGCCAAAGCTAACACAGTTCTCAATCCTCTTCCTTCTAAACATGTCCTCTGCCTTTGACACAGTTCACCACTTTATCCTACTACAGATTTTTTCTTCCCTCGGCATCAAAGACCTTGCCCTGTCCTGGATTGCTTCGTACCTTTCCAACCGCACATTTAGCATTTCACACTCCCACACTATCTCCTCATCCCGCCCTCTCTCTGTTGGAGTCCCACAAGGCTCCATCCTGGGGTCCCAACTTTTTTCTATCTATACCCTTGGCCTAGGACAACTTATAAAGTCCCATGGCTTTCAGTACCACCTGTACGCTGATGACACTCAGATCTACCTCTCTGGCGCAGATGTCAATTCTCTGCTGTCCAGAATCCCAGAGTGTCTGTCAGCTATATCCTCCTTCATCATCCAAACTCATCATCTTTCCTCCATCCTATCTTTCATCTTCACCACCTGATCTATCTAATATGGTAAATGGCATCATGCTCTCTCCCACCCCTCAAATTTGCTGCCTCGGAGTAACTCTCGACTCTGCCCTGTCCATCAAAGCAACCATCCAAACTCTCGCCACCTCCTGTCACCTCCAGATCAAGAATATTTCCAGAATCTGTCCTTTCCTCAGCCCTCAATCTACTAAAATTCTTGTACATGCCCTCATTATATCCCACCTCAACTACTGCAACCTCCTCCTCTATGGCCTCCCTGCTAATACTCTTACACCTCTTCAGTCTGTCCTCAACTCTGCTGCCCGACTAATCCACCTCTCTCCTTGCTACTCCCCTATTTCTTCTCTGTGCAAATCTCTTCACTGGCTCCTAATTCCCCAACGAATCCAGTTCAAGCTACTAACACTGACCTACAAAGCCATCGATATCCTGTCCCCTCCCTATATCTCTGAACTAATCTCCCACTAACTTCCCTCACGTAATCTTCTATCCTCCCAAGACCTCCTCCTCTCCTCCACATATATCCATTCCTCACACAACCGCCTCCAAGATTTCTCCCAAATATCCCCCCATCCTCTGGAATTTTATGCCCCAACACGTCCGATTATCCACCACTCTCGGATCCTTCAAACAGAACCTGAAAAACCATCTCTTCAGGAAACCTTACAGCCTGCAATGACCGAGCTGCTGCCCCACCGCCACCGGAGATGCTGCATCCCTGTCTTGATGTCTCCTCCCCAAAATCCTGCAGAATATAAGGCTGCAAGGGGCAGGGTCCTCTCTCCTTTGTACCAGTCTGTCATTGTTACTTTGCTTACTGTAAACTATATCTATAATTTTGTATGTAACCCCTCATGTACAGCACCATGGAATGAATGGTGCTATATAAATAAATAATAATATTATTAATAATAATAATAATAATAATGAACAAACCAAGATTCAGCGAATCATTCAGCCATCAATGATGTCAGCCACACAGGAGTGCTATCCAGTCAATTGCTCCGGTACTCTTTATGAGAAAGCCGATTCCTGACATGTCTTATCTTTGGGGAGATATAAGGATTGAAAGTCAAAAATTGAATATTTTGGAAGCTTAACTCACCCTGGCCCTATGTACATTAGATTGTTGTTCAAACTAGTTGGGATCAGCCAACATTAATCTAATGTATATGGGGTGCTCAGTACATGTCTAGTATGTGTAAAACCAATGCTGCTTGGTGATTAGAATTGTGACATTATATCATTACTTTTAATCTAATTTGTAGAATCCCTAATTACACTGGTATTAGAGAGATTCTAAATATGTTGTGACATATGTATGAAGTAGTAAACATTTGGCTAACAGCTATGAACCTTGCCTGGTCTCTCTATATATATACAGTCATATGAAAAAGTTTGGGCACCCCTCTTAATCTTAGTCGTTTTTTTTTTTTTGTTTAAAATTGTTTTTTTGCAACAGCTATTTCAGTGTGATATACGTAATGACTGATGGACACAGTAATATTTCAGGATTGAAATGAGGTTTATTGTACTAACCGAAAATGTGAAATATGCATTATTTCAAAATTTGACAGGTGCAAAAGTATGGGCACCTCAACAGAAAAGTGACATTAATATTTAGTAGATCCACCTTTTGCAAAAATAACAGCCTCTAGTGGCTTCCTGTAGCTGTTAATGAGTTCCTGGATCCTGAATGAAGGTATTTTTGACCATTCCTCTTTACAAAACAGTTCCAGTTCAGTTAAGTTTGATGGTCGCCGAGCATAGACAGCCCGCTTCAAAACATCCCACAGATGTTCAATGATATTCAGGTCTGGGGACTGGGATGGCCATTCCAGAACATTGTAATTGTTCCTCTGCATGAATGCCTGAGTAGATTTGGAGCTGTGTTTTGGATCATTGTCTTGCTGAAAGATCCATCCCCGGCGTAACTTCAACTTTGACACTGATTCTTGAACATTATTCTCAGGAATCTGCTGATACTGAGTGGAATCCATGCGACCCTCAACTTTAACAAGATTCCCGATGCCGTCATTGGCTACACAGCCCCAAAGCATGATGGGCCCGCCCCCCAAATTTGACAGTGGGTAGCAAGTGTTTTTCTTGGAATGCTGTGTTTTTGTGGTGCCATGCATAATGCCTTGTTGTATGACCAAACAACTCAATCTTTGTTTCATCAGTCCACAGGACCTTCTTCCAAAATGAAACTGGCTTGTCCAAATGTGCTTTTGCATACCTCAGGTGACTCTGTTTGTGGCGTGCATGCAAAAACGGCTTCTTTCGCATCACTCTCCCATACAGATTCTCCTTGTACAGTGTGCGCTGTATCGTTGACCGATGCACAGTGACACCATCTCCAGCAAGATGATGCTGCAGGTCTTTGGTGGTGGTCTGTGGATTGTTCTTGACTGTTCTCACCATTCTTCTTCTCTGCCTTTCTGATATTTTTGTTGGCCTGCCACTTCTGGCATTTACAAGAACTATCCCTGAGGACTTCCATTTCCTTACTATGTTCCTCACAGTGGAAACTGACAGGTTAAATCTCTGAGACACTTTTACAACTTTTTGTATCCTTCCCCTGAACAACTATGTTGAACAATCTTTTTTTTTAAGATCATTTGAGAGCTGTTTTGAGGAGTCCATGATGCCACTCCTCAGAGAAGATGTAAATAGGAGAACAACTTGCAAGTGGACACCTGAAATAGCTTGTCCAATGATTGGATACACCGGGCTATGAAGTACAAAGCTCAATGAGGTTACCAAACAAATTTAGTGCTTCAGTAAGTCAGTAAAAAGTAGTTAGGAGTATTCAAATCATGAAAATCAGAAGGGTATCCATACTTTTGCACCTGTCAAATTTTGAAATAATGCATATTTCATATTTTTGGTTAGTGCAATAAACCTCATTTCAATCTTGAAATATTACTGTGTCCATCAGTTATTACATATATCACACTGAAATAGCTGTTGCAAAAACCCAATTTTAAACAAAAAAAATGAGTAAGATTAAGAGGGGTGCCCAAACTTTTTCATATGACTGTATGTGTCCCTGCTATATACAGTTTAATTTTTGTTTCTGACCGTGCACGGAACATGGTCTGATCATACCACATTTTCTTGGGCAGGGGAGGAAGTAACAGAGTATACAGACAGGACAGCATGGGATCAAAATGTTTTACCTCAAAGAAATAATTATTTGTGATCCTGTGCTGTAATGTCTGTATATTCTATTTCTTCCTCTCCTGCCCTTTTTTGCAAAAAAACAATTTTAAACAAAAAAAAAAAAGAGTAAGATTAAGAGGGGTGCCCAAACTTTTTCAAATGACTATAGGTATTTAAATCCTGCAGATATCAGTAAAGGTAGGCCATCAAAATAAGGTAGCTTCCAAATGCCAAAAGGACTCGTGTGTCCTGACCCGCGCTGCTTACATTAAGGCAATCAGACAATGATCATCATGACAAGATTCTCCTTTTATTCCTCCTACACGTTTCGGAGCCAGTCCCGACTTCTTCCTCAGGGAGTAGTGATCACGTTGATCGTATGAGTGTGGACCCTGCAGCAGCTGTTGTTACCGGCCTTCAAGCTGGTTGTGTGCTACACAACCTTCCCAGGTGAACGTATAACTTTCGGTTAGCCTCATTGCATAAAAAAAGATAAGACCCTATTTGCGCTTCTTTCCTTTTCAGCAAATTCATCATCAAAATAAGGTAGGGATAATATCATGTTACTGATAAAGTTATCTCATGAGGCATATAGAACTCAAATGTCCTTGGAATCCAAACAGAATTGCTAAAAATTTGATGAGGTAGGTAAAAATATCAACAAATCTTTTACAGATGATTGTGCAAAATATTTTTCGTCTCTTTCCCTTCTATGCAGGTATTTTTGTGCCATCCTTTTACTTACATTTTGATATGTGGGCACAAATTGCACTTGTCAAAAATGACATTTACATCTGTTTTTTGCTCATGCAGTGATATTTTACATTGATGCCATTGGTAATACAAATGGCCAGCAATCACAGAATAATGTTCATTTTCCTAGCAGAAAGAGAAAGTGTTATAGACATATGTGACAGGTAAAATGAATTTCATTATCCACAAGGCTTCAGAAATCTCTTTAAAATGTTCAGCTGCGCAGATATAAGAACAATGATGAAGGACAAAATGGATTTATCAAGAATTGTCTCATCAGTGTGCTTCATGAGAGTCTACACCTTTAGATGTGTTTAGTTCATGGATTTCTATGCAACCTTTAGCAGTTTTTAATAAATACAAGCTCTTTACCTATGATTTATGCTATTACATGCAGTATGCTACCTTCTTTACTCCGGGTCAAAACACAAGAAAAAACAAATGGTGAAATTAGTGTGGTGAAAAAACATACATGATTGATCATTTGCTGTAACCTACCACCAATGTTCACTTCTCGACTTTTGTGTATGGTTAGCTAGTATTGCCTTGCACAGATTCCCATAAAAAGGTTTTCTCTTGCCTTTGTCTGACCATTATAAGTTAGTATGGCGCAAAAAGAAAATTTGGTATATTGTAGTAGACTAAGCTATTCCATATAACTGACTATAAAATAAATATATTGCCAAGTATACATTTTTAAACATGGTATCCTATGGGTGATAATGTGGCATCCATTAGTGTACCTTTACATGCCGCCACTGTGGCTAGCAACAGGTATCCACCGCATGTGCACGCACACATTTTTAATGGTGGATACCGATCGCTGATGCCGCATATACACGCCGCCATTACGTTCTCCACTGAAGGTATCTTTGTTCCCCGGAAGTGCCGACAGATCCTGCGGATAACTTCCTGTTGAATACCTTCCCTGCTTTACACGCCGCTACCATAAAGGAATATGGGCGTACATATTTCACGGCGTAAGTACATAGGCGTGACAGAGTTGTGTATTCCGTGATTCCCAAGCGTTGATTGGACAACGCAATAGCGTCATGATTGGCTAGCCTGCGCAGGTAGGCTGGCTAATACATGACGCTATTGCAATGGTGGACTGTGAATGGATAGCTCTTTAAATATGGCGCCCTGTGAAGGGACATCCAATGGTTACACAGTAGCCTCCACCAATGATCGCTGATGGGGCATGGTATCCATGACGCTGTGGCACGCCCCTGGGAGTTCTCTAGGCGACGCAACATCCATGCCTGTGCCCCGTTTAGACGTCACTACCATGGCAATTGTGCCTTTCTGTTGCCGTCGGTTTTTGAGCACGGCTCAGCAACAGGTATCTGAGTCGACTTCAGGACACTGGGAGGAACTGCCCTATTTACATGCCGCCATTTCATAGCAATTTCATGGCAACAGGCACAATTATCCCCAATGCCAGGCAGTTGCTACCTTTCTGTGGTGGCGTGTAAAAGGGCCCTTATAGGCATCCATTAGATGTGTAAAGCATAAGCTTTCCATGACATATACTGAGCAAAATGAGCAAAAATATAAACTCTATATATATGTTTTAGCTCCCAAATATTGTTCACAAATATGTCTAAATCTGTGTTAGCAAGCACTTCTCCTTTGCAGAGATAATCCATCCACATCACAGGTGTGGCATATCAAGAGAATATCTCTAAACATGCCAGATGCCAACAAATGTCAGCACTTAGGGCCGCTTCACACACACCAACTTCTGTGACCAACTTCTGAACAGATCTCTGGTTGCAGTGAAATCAGTGTATTTCAAATATGGCGGCATAGCGCCCACCACTATTCTGACTGGTCGGCGTGCTGAAGGCGCCGACCAATCAGAATAGCGGCGCGCGCAATGCCGCGCTATTTGAAGGACAGTGTATTTGAAGTATGGCGCCATACAGCGCGCCTATTCTGATTGGTCGCCGCTTTCAGCGCGCCGACTAATCAGAATAGCGGCGCGCCGTATGGTGCCATCCTTCAAATACACTGTATTCAGTGTATTTCAAATATGGCGGCATAGCGCCCCCGCTATTCTGATTGGTCGCCGCGCTGAAGGCGCCGACCAATGAGAAGAGCGCCGCCATCTTTTACATTTTTTTTTTTTTTTTACATTCTTACATTTTGAAACATGGCGCCGTGCCGTGGCTTGAATCTGATTAGTTGCTCGCAAGGGACCGACCAATCAGAATTGCTGCGGCGGTACCGGGCAAATCCCGGCTGGATCGCGGCTCAACGGAGCTGAGCCGCGGATATGCCCGGCACGGAGATCCCCGGCGCGAGGTAGCCGGGAGCTACATTATTCTGATTGGTCGCTCGCGGCTGGCGGCGGCCAATCAGAATAGCGCCGCGCTTTATGGCGCCATACTTCAAATACCCTGAGTACAGTGTATTTCAAAGATGGCGCCATAGCTGCTGGCGCTATTCTGATTGGTCACCACGCTGAATGTGGCGACCAATCAGAATAGCGCCGCAGTCTATGGCGCCATCTTTAAAATACACTGTACTCAGTGTCTTTGAAGTATGGCGCCATAAAGCGCGGCGCTATTCTAATTGGCCGCCACCAATCAGAATAGCGCCGTGCTCTATGGCGCCATCTTTGATATACACTGAGTACAGTGTATTTCAAAGATGGCGCCATAGATGGCAGCGCTATTCTGATTGGTCGCCACGCTGAATGCGGCAACCAATCAGAATAGCGCCGCGCTTTATGGCGCCATACTTCAAATACCCTGAGTACAGTGTATTTCAAAGATGGCGCCATAGCTGCTGGGTCTATTCTGATTGGTCACCACGCTGAATGCGGCGACCAATCAGAATAGCGCCGCAGTCTATGGCGCCATCTTTAAAATACACTGTACTCAGTGTATATCAAAGATGGCGCCATAAAGCGCGGCGCTATTCTGATTGGTCGCCACGCTGAATGCGGCGACCAATCAAAATAGCGCCGCGCTGTATGGCGCCATACTTCAAATACACTCTACTCAGTGTATTTCAAATATGGCGGCATAGCGCCCGCCGCTATTCTGATTGGTCGGCGTGCTGAAGGCACCGACCAATCAGAATAGCGGCGCGCGCAATGCCGCGATATTTGAAATACACTGAGGACAGTGTATTTGAAGTATGGCGCCATACAGCGCGCCTATTCTGATTGGTCGCCGCGTTCAGCGCGCCGACCAATCAGAATAACGGCTCGCTGTATGGCGCTATACTTCAAATACACTGTACTCAGTGTATTTCAAATATGGCAGCATAGCACCCGCCGCTTTTCTGATTGGTCGGAGCGCTGAAGGCGCCGACCAATCAGAATAGCGGCGCGCGCAATGCCGCGATATTTGAAATACACTGAGGACAGTGTATTTGAAGTATGGCGCCATACAGCGCGCCTATTCTGATTGGTCGCCGCGTTCAGCGCGCCGACAAATCAGAATAGCGGCGCGCTGTATGGCGCCATCCTTCAAATACACTGTATTCAGTGTATTTCAAATATGGCGGCATAGCGCCCGCCGCTATTCTGATTGGTCGGCACGCTGAACGCGCTCCTGCCTCTGCCCGTGGCCGCTCCAGCCTCTGCCCGCGGCGCTGCGCTGACCACTCTGCCCACGGCGCTGCGCTGACCACTCTGCCCACTGAGCCACCGCACTCACTGCTAACCACTGAGCCACTGCACTCACTGCTAACCACTGAGCCACCGCACTCACTGCTAACCACTGAGCCACCGCACTCAGTGCTAAGCACTGAGCCACCGCACTCAGTGCTAAGCACTGAGCCACCGCACTCAGTGCTAAGCACTGAGCCACCGCACTCACTGCTAACCACTGAGCCACCGCACTCACTGCTAACCACTGAACCACCGCACTCAGTGCTAACCACTGAGCCACCGCACTCAGTGCTAACCACTGAGCCACCGCACTCAGTGCTAACCACTGAGCCACCGCGCAGTGCTAACCACTGAGCCACCGCGCAGTGCTAACCACTGAGCCACCGCGCAGTGCTAACCACTGAGCCACCGTGCAGTGCTGACCACTGAGCCACCGCGCAGTGCTAACCACTGAGCCACCGCACAGTGCTAACCACTGAGCCACCGCATACTCTGCTACCCACTGAGTCACCCCATACTCTGCTACCCACTAAGCCACCTGTATACACACAATTAATTTCACCGCACTCCCTAACTATTAGTAAATAAACTATATATGGATTCTAGACTACCCGATTCTTTAGAATCGGGCCGCCATCTAGTATATATATATATTTGAATATATAGCAATTTCAGATATCCAGTGGCATTGAGGTTTCCATTGATGAAGAATGGCCCTACTAGCTTTGTACCACATATACTATTATATACTATACCATCAATTTTTGTGTTCCAACAGTCTTGGAGGGATCTATCCACTGTGTGTCAGACCAATAGCGGTGGTTTTGTTTGTTAACTTCACCAGTCACAAACAAGTTTCCCTCATCACTCATCTGAAGGCAATTGTCTATGCTGTGAAGATACGAGATGTGCAGCATCTGAAACAACGGATACTGGAAGCCTGTGCTAGCATTTCTTCTATAGTGTTGCTACAAGTGTGTCAAGAGTGGGAAAAGAGGGTTGCATTCACAATCCAACACAATGGGCATCACTTTGAACACCTTTTATAAGTGTTGATAAACTTGTAAAAAACTCATGAAAGGGTGAAGTTACATTAAAACCAAGCACAGCATTGTTTTACTTATGAAATTCTCAATACGTTAGATGTGTCACATGACCCTTTTCCCATTGAAAAAAATAAAGTTGGATCCAAAATGATCAACTTCAAAATGGCTGCCATGGTCACCACCTATCTGGAAAAGTTTTCCCCTCCCATATACTAATGTGCCACAAACAGGAAGTTGATAGCACTAACCATCCCCATTTTATTTAGGTGCATCCATACAAATGGCCCACCATGTGTATATATATATATATATATATATATACTAGATGGTGGCCCGATTCTAACGCATCGGGTATTCTATGTATTCTGTGAATATGAATGTAGCTGACATACTGTGACTGACAGAATTTGTTCAGTCAACGTGAGTGAACTACATATATATATATATATATACATATATATAGCAGCGCTATGGTATATGGTGGTACATTACAGTACATGTATAGCAGTGCTATGGTATATGGTGGTACATTACAGTACATGTATAGCAGCACTATATTATATGGCGGTACATTACAGTACATGTATAGCAGTGCTATGGTATATGGCAGTACATTACAGTACATGTATAGCAGCGCTATGGTATATGGCGGTACATTACAGTACATGTATAGCAGCGTTATGGTATATGGCGGTACATTACAGCACATGTAAAGCAGCACTATAGTATATGGCGGTACATTACAGTACATGTATAGCAGCACTATAGTATATGGTTGTTATATTACAGCACATGTATAGCAGCGCTATGGTATATAGTGGTACATTACAGTACATGTATAGCAGCACTATAGTATATGGCAGTACATTACAGTACATGTATAGCAGCGCTATGGTATATAGTGGTACATTACAGTACATGTATAGCAGCGCTATGGTATATGGCAGTACATTATAGTACATGTATAGCAGCATTATAGTATATGGTGGTACATTACAGCACATGTATAGCAGCGCAATGGTATATGGCGGTACATTACAGCACATGTATAGCAGCACTATAGTACATGGTGGTACATTACAGTACATGTATAGCAGTGCTATGGTATATGGCAGTACATTACAGTACATGTATAGCAGTGCTATGGTATATGGCGGTACATTACAGTACATGTATAGCAGCGCTATGGTATATTAGCGGTACATTACAGTACAAGTATAGCAGCGCTATGGTATAGGACGGTACATTACAGCACATGTAAAGCTGCACTATAGTATATGGCGGTACATTACAGCACATGTATAGCAGCGCTATAGTATATGGTGGTACATTATAGTACATGTATAGCAGCGCTATGGTATATGGTGGTACATTACAGTACATGAATAGCAGCACTATAGTATATGGCGGTACATTACAGTACATGTATGGCAGCGCTACACTGTGTTCCAAATTATTATGCAAATGTTCTTTTTTTCTGATTTTCCTAAATGGTCGGTGCAAATGACGATGAGTGTAATAAAAGTCACCACCCGTTAGAGTATACATCATATTTTATTGAAGAAACCTCCCAATGATAGCAGTATAATCTTCAAAATGAAAAAAACTCTAAATTCACTGTTCCAAATTATTAGGCACAGTAGAGTTTCTAAACATTTGATATGTTTGAAAGAACTGAAATTGCTCATTTGTTGAATTTTCTGCATTAACAGGTCACATTCACTGAAATAAAAAGCTATTTAACTCCAAAACATCCTAACAGGCCAAGTTACATGTTAACATAGGAACCCTACTTTGATATCACCTTCACTATTCTAGCATCCATTGATATTGTGAGTTTCTGGAGAGTTTCTGCTTGTATTTCTTTGCATGATGTCAGAATAGCCTCACAGAGCTGCTGTTTTGATGTGAACTGCCTCCGACCCTCATAGATCTTTTGCTTGATTATACTCCAAAGGTTCTCTATAGGGTTGAGGTCAGGGGAAGATGGTGGCCACACCATGAGTTTATCTCCTTTTATGCCCATAGCAGCCAATGGCACAGAGGTATTCTTTGTAACATGAGATGATGCATTGACATGCATGAGGATAATTTTGCTCCTAAAGGCACGTTTTTGCTTTTTGTACCATGGAAGAAAGTTCTCAGTTGGAAACTCTATATATGTTGCTGAGGTCATTTTCACACCTTCAGGAACCTTAAAGGGGCCTACCAGCTTTTTCCCAATGATTCCAGACCAAAACATGACTCCTCCACCTCCTTGCTGACGTCGCAGCCTTGTTGGGACATGGTGGCATCCACCAACCATCCACTACTCTATTCATCTGGACCATCCAGGGTTACTCGGCACTCATCAATAAACAAGACTGTTTGAAAATTAGTCTTCATGTATATCTGGACCCACTGCAACTGTTTCTGCTTGTGAGCACTGTTTAGGGGTGGCCGAATAGTAGGTTTATGCACCGCAGCAAGCCTTTGAAGGATCCTACACCTTGAGGTTCGAGGGAGTCTGTTTGTTGGTTTGTAAGGCCTTTTTAGCAGCTGCTCTCTTAATCTGATGAACTTGCCTGGCAGAAACCTTCCTCATTCTGCCTTTATCTGCATGAACACATCTGTGCTCAGAAATAGCCACAAATCTCTTCACAATACAATGATCACGCTTAAGTTTTCGTGCAATATCAAATGTTTTCATCCCTTGTCCAAGGCATTGCACTATTTGTTGCTTTTTGGCAGTAGAGAGATCCTTTTTCTTTCCAATGTTACTTGAAAACTGTGGCCTGCGTAATATTGTGGAACACCCAGTTTTCCTTTCATTGGGCTCACCTGCCAAACTAATTATCACAGATATCTGAGATTGATTTCAATGATCCAAAGAACCCTGAGACACAATACCATCAATGGGTTTCAGTGAAAAAAAAAATAAATAAAACCCTATGACACTTAAAACCAATTTGCACAATAATTTGGAACACAGTGTACAAAAAGTCTTATATCTTTGTGTTCAGCTCATGAAAAATGGGTGTAAGGCTGGCTTCACACCATGGCGCAGTCCGTTCCGGGGCTGTCAGGCATGAACCTGACAGCCGCGGACCGGATCAGCACACAGAACCAGAGGGCCAAATGTGCCCTCCGGTCCTGTGTGAAGCCGGACGCAGCTGCAGCTGCTAATGATTCTGGACCGCGGCTCGCAGGGAGCAAGCCGCAGTCTTGTAATCACAGCGGTGTGCAGCCGCCGGTGTCCAGTTCCCGGATCGTCCCGGACCGGGGCAATCCGGCCCCATAGGCTCCCATGTTAGGGAGCACCAGATTGCCCCGGATCCAGGAGAATCCGAGCGAATCCGGGATACAGGTTTTTGGAGATATTTTTCTCCCCGGACACAAAAACGTTGCAAGCAATGTTTTTGTGTCAGGTGAGAATGATCCGAATTCTCCCGGATTCATCCGGAGAGATGGAAACCATCCATCTGGCCCCATAGGCTACTATGGGGCCAAAAACCGGTCCGGGGCTGTCTGGTTTACACCAGACAGCCCCGGACCGGACTGCGCCGTGGTATGAAGCTAGCCTAAAACAAAAATGTTGCGTGTAAATATAATTCAAATGCAGTTACAGTCTATGGTTAACAATCTCCATTTAATGTATTTGTGGGGAGTATTTCCAGCCATGCACACTAGACTTAAACTGAGAAATTAGGTTGCAAACCCAATGGCAATCACTATAGCTCACCAAAATTTATATCCGCCTACATAGCTATACATTTGCTTCAGCCTGGGCATGTTTTCCTCCTTATAATTTCATAGTTTAAAGGTTGAAGGAAAGCAGAAGTCCACTGAGCTCGACGTGTACATCTGGAAAGTAAAAGCTCCATGATGCTAATTGTCTCTCATTAGGGGAAAAATTCCTTTCTGACTCTACATCCGACAATCATATTAGTTCCCTTGATTAGCATTCCATTACAGAATCTAATGCCCATAACCTTTAATATTATATTTTTGAAGTAAAGGCATTCAGGCCCTCTGTGTACTTTTGTAGTGAGTCATTCATTACAATATCATGTGGCAGAGAGTTCCATAGTCTCACTGCTCTTACAATAAAAAATCGACATCTGTGATTATGATTAAGGCCTCATTCATACGTCGCGTATTTTTCATGCTTTTTTGTGCACGCTTTTCCCCCCAAAGCGCAACTGTGTCTCCGTTTCACAGCAAAGTGAATGGACTTTCACTTTTACCGTTCACACGTAGCGCTATTTTCGGCAGCGCTTTTATTGGAGAAAGCGCGCTCGTAAAAATAATGAACATGTCAATTCTTACCGCTCTTTAGCGCTTTCTCCCATAGGGGCCATTAAAACCGCTAGAATTACACATCGCCTGTCAGACGATGCGTAAATCCTGTTCCTCCTCCCCTCTGTGACATCTGTCATAGCCCCATTTGATTTTGCAGTGCATTAGACACTGCAAAGTCAAATGTAAAAGAATGTCAAATGTATTAAAAATAATAAAGATCTTTATACTTACCCTCTGCTGGGTGTTTGGGAGCCGGGAAATCTTCTGCAGGTATCGACCTGCAAGGACCTGTGAATACTGATCGGTCCACTTGCAGTCATGTGATATGTGACTTCCCATGATGTACATATCACATGACTGCAAGTGGCCAATCGCAGCGCCCGATGACAGCCCGATGACATCACGCAAGGTCCTGCGGCTCCTGGCTACGGAACACCTGGCGGAGGGTAAGTATAAAAATCTTTATTATTTTTAATACATTTGTCATTATTTTACATTCGATTTCGCATTATACACTGCAAAATCAAATGGGGCTGTGACAGATGTCACAGAGGGGAGGAGGAACAGGATTCTTCCTCCCCTCTGTGACATCACTGAACAAGTAGGTTGTGAATGCACCATGTTTTTTACAGGGCTTTTTTGCGCAGGTGCTGAAAAAAGCACCCGTGCAAAAAAGCGCAATTTGTGAACACAGCCTTAAGCTTCTTTCCACCAGATGCAGAGGATGACCCCTTGCCATCATTGCGGTTCTAGACGTAAACTAACATTATCTTCTTGTCATGAATATATGTGCCTCTTTTATTGCATAATAATAATAATTATAATAATTTTATTTATATAGCGCCAACATATTACGCAGCACTTTACAATTCAGAAAGGACATTATACAAACACTATGAGACAATGCAGAGTAACAAAAAATTCAAAAACCATGAGGAATGAGGGCGCTGCTCGCAAGCTTACAATCTGAGGAAATAGAAGAGGTAAATAGTAAAAAGTGCCATCATATATGGTCCAGCCATCAATACAATAAATGGGGGATTCATGTAACGCTGCATGAACCCGTCACTGGTTGGGATCTTTACAAGTACAGATAAATGCTATATTATGCATGGAGGACAGATAGACAGACAGTCTGCAGATGCAGACAGATGACACAAGAGGCCAGATTTGGAAAAGGGAAAATAGTTAGACAACTGAGGTGAGTTGATAGGCTAGTCTAAAGACATGTGTTTTTAAGGCTCACTTAAAACTACTGGTATTGGGAATTAATTGAATTGTTTTTGGTAACCTGTTCCAGAGAATTGGTGCAGCTCGTGAGAAGTCTTGGAGACCGGGGTGGGAAGTTTGGATTGTAGCTGATGTCAGTCTTAGGTCACTTGCGGAACAGAGGGCATGTGTAGGGCGATACACAAAGATGAGGGAGGAGATGTAGGGCGGTGCAGAACTGTGGAGGGCTTTGTGGGTGAGAGTGATAATTTTATATTGTACTCTATAGTTGATTGGCAACCAGTGCAATGACTAGCACAGGATAGAGGCATCAGTGAAGCGGTTGGAGAGGAATATGATACTGGCTGCTGCATTTAGGATGGATTGGAGAGGAGAGAGTTTAGTAAGAGGAGACCAATTAGTAGAGAATTGCAGTAATCCAGGCGAGAATGAATAAGGGCAACAGTTATGGCCACTTTACACACGGCTACATTTCTAGCTTATCCACAGGTAACTTACTGGCTGCAGTGAAATCATGGAGACATGGTTCTATCTTGTTGCTGTGTACAAATGGAATAATGTCTTCATGATTTCACTGCAACCAGTAAGTTACCTGTGGATAAGCTAGAAATATAGCCGCGTGTAAAGTGGCCATTAGAGTTTTTTCAGAATCAACTGTTAGAAACGGTGAATTCTAGAGATGTTTTTGAGGTGTAGGTGACATGAGCAAGCGAGTGATCAGATGTGGGGAGAGAAGGAGAGATCTGAGTCAAATATAACATCAAGACAGCGAGCGTGCTGCTGAGGAGTAATGGTAGAACCACATACAGAAATAGTAATATTAGGTTTCGGAAGATTAGGAGAGGAAGGAAACACAAGAAGTTCCGTTTTTGACAGATACAATTTAAGGTAGAGAGAAGACATGATGTTAGAGACAGCAGACAGACAATCACTGGTATTTTGTAATAGTGTGAAGGTGATGTCAGGAGAAGAGGTGTATAATTGGGTGTTGACAGCATATAGATGGTACTGAAAACCAAATCTACTGATGGTTTGTCCAATAGGGGCAGCATATAGAGAGAAGAGAAGGGGACGTAGGACTGAACCCTGAGGAACCCCAACCGTGAGGAGAAGAGGAGATGAAGAGGAGATGGCGAAAGATACAGTGAAGGAACTGTCGGAGGGGTAGGAAGAGAACCATGAGAGAGCGGTGTTCTTGAGCCCAATAGGGAAGAGCATAGAGAGAAGGAGCTGGTGATCCATTGTATCAAATGCCACAGAGAGATCCAGGAGGATCAACAGGGAGTAGTGACCATTAGAGTTAGCTGTTAGTAGATCATTAGGGACTTTAGTGAGGACAGTTTCAGTAGAATGTAAAGACCGAAAGCCGGATTGTAGATGGTCAAGAAGAGAATTGTCAGAGAGATAGCGGATCATACGGGAGTGGACCAGGAGTTTAGAAATGAAAGGGAGATTAGAGACAGTTCTGTAGTTAGCAGCAGAGTTCTGGTCGAAGGATGTTTTTTTTAATAATGGATGTACGCTGGCGTGTTTGAAGGAGATGGTGAAAATACCAGATGAGAGGGAAAGATTAAATGTTTTAGTTAGGTGAGATATGACAGCTGGGGAAAGGGATTGAAGGATATGTGAGGGAATAGGGTCTCTTGTGCAGGTAGTAGGGCGAGAAGATGCAAGAAGCTGGGTGACATCTTCCTCTGTGACCGGGTCAAAGACCGAAAGTGAGTTGGATGAAGTGCAGGAGGATAGAAAATGCATGATGTTCTGAGTCTGTAAGTAAATTTCCTGTCATACGTGGTCAATTTTGTTCTTAAAATAGTTGGCCAGATTATATTATTTTATTTCCTTTGGCAGCAGCTGCCTGGCACTGATCACTAAAGTTGAGTTTGCCATTCACCCATTTGCCCCAAACGTTTTCAGTAAAAGATTTACCCAGTGTTTTAAAATGTAGTTCATAATTATTAATTTTATTCCCTTGGCTTAAGCATATGACCTAACATTTATCTACCGTATATTAAACTTCAACTGGCATTTCTCAGCCAAAGTCTCCAACTCACATAAATCCATCTCTAAAGTTAAGCTAGTCTGTATTGATTACCTTTTCAAACTTGGTATCCTCTGCAAATATCAAAATTATTCTTTATTTGCCCTCCATAGGGGCATTAATAAAAATGTTAAAAATAAGAGGGCCTAATATTGACCCCTGTGGTTCCCCACTTTTACCTGTAACCCAATCTGAGTGTGTTCCATTATTAGCCACCCTCAGTTTCCTATTCTGAGACAGTTGTTAACCCAATTACGCAAATTTTCCCCTAGTCCCATTTCTCATTTTATGTACCAACCTTTTGTGTGGCACAAATGCTTTTGAAACGTCCAGATAAACAAAATACACAGCATTACACTGGTCCAGTATGTACGGTAACTCTTTTCTCCTCAAACAAGCTCATTCTGATCCTCATTAACCCATGTTGATACGGGGTTATGAGGTTATTTTTAGTGAAATATTTAAGTATTGCATCTCTTAAAAACCTCACAGATTTTGACCACAGTAGAGGTTAAACTTAAAAGTCAAATGCTTCCAAGCTCAGTTTTTAGCCCTTTTTTGAATATCGGCACTACAGTTGCTATGGGCCAGTGCTTTGTCATATACCCTGTTATGGAATCCTTGAATATTAGAAATAATGGTCTATCTATCACAGTCCTTATTTCCTGCAGTACCTAGGGGTGAATGCCATCTGGGTGTCATGATTTAACTGTTTGTGTTTTTGAGGCAATGCTGCACATGAAGGTGACATTTCATGAAGAATAGTATAGTATGCCTGATCATGTCACGTGTTATGGATTTTTTGTGTAAATACAGTAGAGAATAAGATATTTAGCAGATTAGCCTTTCCCAAAATAGTTTCTTACTTCATTATGTAGCTGAAGAATATTTTTAGAATATTTTTATTTTCTTTAGCTATATGTGTTGCCTTAATTTGTTTTTTACACAATTAGTTTTATTATGTCTCATCACGACCTTCTTGCTTTACTTCCCTATATGCTTTCTTTTGTTGTTTATCGTGCTCCTTAACGCTCTATTTATTTTTATTTTTCCCATTTTCAACCTATATAATAGAGATAAGCGAAAATTTGGATGTATGGGTTCAGGTGCTGCCTGTTTAGGACCCGTGTGTGACCCCAAACGTCCTTGGAAGTCATTGATTGGCTGTTCGGAACTTTGCCCACTTACAGCCAGACATAAGCAAAAGACCTTCCAGTGGCGTATTTTTTTTTTATTTTCCAACCACACTACAGATGCTAATGCAGAATTTACCCCAAGTGCGAGCTAGTTCACACACTAGCAATGGCTCGCATTGGTCTGACCACCCAGTGTACTGAAGCACAGTGATCCCGCTGTTTACTACCATAAGGTATGTATTGATTACATTCACTTCTTTTAATCTGACACAGTCTGTGTAAGGGGAGAGGCAATACAGAGATGATAGCACTAAGAGTAGACTGTCTTTCATTACATGTCTCCCACAGAAGAGTCTGAAGTCACTGCAGAACTGTATTCTATTACAACTAACGCTTCTTCAACATCCACCTCAAAGTTAGTCAGTGAAGAGGGAGGGGAAAAGAGCTGAGCTCTCAGCACAGAGAGGAGAACTACAACTGCAAATGTTTTTTATTGCGACAAAGTTCTGCTGTACTATTTTCCCCCCACCCGGGCATCCCGTGAGAAGAAAGCTGATGAAGTGTTAGGGTGCCATTACACTCAGCGATGTTCCAGCGATCCTGACAACGACCAAGATTGCTGGAACATCGCTGTGTGGTCACTGGGGAGCTGTCAAACAGGCAGATCTCCCCAGCGACCAGGGACAAGGGAGCCACCTCCACATCGCTGGTAACCATGATAAACAGAGGGTATCTAGGCAGCACGCGCTGCTTAGTTACCCGGTGTTTGTCATGGTTACCAGCATCCTCCCTCTGTAAGTGGTAGGACGCTGGTAACCATGATAAACACTGGGTATCTAGGTAGTGACCCACCCAGGCCGGGGTACTCAGAGCTCGGGCACGGTGTCAGGGGAACGCTATCACAGGTGGCTGCACCCGAGTCCATGGCTCTGGGGGTCGGTGACTTCTAAAATACAGTTCTTGTTAGAATGATTTGTACTGCCACCTGTAGCATCTGGTGGGGATCACCAGCGCCGCCACAGTTCTTCGGAGCGCATTGGAATTGCGGCAAGGGTGGTATAACTTCCTACAGGTGAAGCTGGGCCTCCGGGGCAGCATTGAGTGGGCAGTTCGGAGTGGGGCTTGGGCCAAGGTAATGGATAGTGAAACAGTCTCTATGGAGCACAGGAACAGGGAGGAATAACACACACCGCTGAGTGTCTCTTTTCCTTTTACTGGTGAAACTGCAGGTAATACGTCCAAAGCACTGTCGGGTGACCAGAAGCACAGTTGAACGTCCACAGAGAGTGGGTATAAGGCCTCCTTAAGTTCTCTCTCCTGTTGCTGAAGCCCTGCCCGTGTATAACCTGGCTGGCCTCCTCACTTCTCTCTCCTCCTGCGCGGTCTGCGGGTTACCTTCCATGATTACCATTGCCCTCTCCTCACTACGGTGTCTGGCTCCCTTTATGTTGAGTACGCAGGGGGACCAGGTGACTGAAGCCTCCACGGTGTGACAAGGTTTTCTGCTTGCTTGAAGCACTACGGCAGGTGCGGACCCCCGAAGTCCGGTGTTTACTTGGGCAAACCTCCACTGGCTTCTCTACTTCCACTCTTCTCTGTACTCCTTGCCTTCAAATCCCACTCCTGGACCTAGCTGGGCGGCAAAAGGGCTACTCCGGGTCACTGGTTCAGGCCTAGCATGGCATCGAGCACCAAGATGTCTTTGCAGCTCTCCTAGCGTCTGCACACTCTGCCTAACTCCTCCCCCAGAACAAGTATTTATAGGGGATCTTGCCTAAAGTCAGCGAGTTGGGCTCCCCCTACTGTGCTGGGGTGGAAAATGTTGTTTGTAGGTGATACCCTCTGTGGAAATCCTGCTGTGCACTAGGGAAGATTGTGGTTACCTGTGGGAGCAGGGCACCACATTCCCCCCTAGTTAACGTCAGTACTCCTGGACTAAGACATTTTGTTTACAACAAAGAAATAACATTTTCAATAATAACAACTGGTAAACTATTTACAAAGTCTCAAAATTGAAAAATTTACAAAAACCACTGACAAATGGTAAAACAGGTAAAGTCCGTGCGGTGCTAGTCCATCCACCGCAGTCTTTTTGAAAAAGAAGTTTGTTGTCACAACCAGTCCTGTGACCATGTTCCTTTTTGATAAAATGGGGAAAAATTGCAAAGGGAAAAGTTCGTTTAAAGAGTATATACAGTAGAGTCTCTGTATGCTCCGGGTAAGAAAAGAGATAAAATCGAGATACATACATCTCAGAAGAAGGGAAGAGAAATGTTGAGGCTTTTGTTTCTTTTTTCTTTCTTCCCTCTTTTTCTTTGGGTGACTGTGGAGTCTGGTGCCAGTATGAGTGTCCAGGAACTAGCTTCTCGTTTAGACCAGCTCGCTGCAAGGGTACAGGGAATTTCTGAGTATATAGTTCAGACTCCAGTTTTGGAACCAAGAATTTGGAATCCAGATTTGTTTTATGGTGAAAGGTCAAAATTTTTGAGTTTCAGAAATAATTGTAAACTGATTTATGCTCTGAGACCTTGGTCCTCTGGCGATTCAGTTCAGCAGGTTAAAATAGTTATATCCATGCTGTGGGGCGATCCGCAGGATTGGGCGTTTTCTCTCACCTCTGGGATCCGGCTTTACTTAAAGGGAACCTGTCACCTGAATCTAAGGCCCTACACTATCACTACCTGTCCCTACACCTTCCTAGCTGCTCCCTATCTATCCCTTTCTCATCTAAAGTGGCCCTATTAAACATCAGAAAAATACGTTTTAACTTACAGAAGTCCCTGAGGCTGGGGGACTGGAAAGGCAGGCCCACGCTCCATTCAGCACTCCTCCTATGTAGCCTCCTCGGCTTCAATAAGCACATTGCGCATGCACGGAGCCGGGCCGATCACGTGATCGGCCCCATAATGCACTAGGGCCGATCACGTGACCGGCCCCGTAATGCACCGCGCCAAATGTGACGTCGCGGCCGGTGCATACTATATCACAGAGGGCGGGAGATCCCAAATGGTGGGGGCGACAAGGAATAAAGAATAATGCCACCCAGCGGGGCGTGCGCTACACAATGAAGGAGTGCTGAATGGAGCGTGGGCCCGCCTTTCTAGTCCCCCAGCCTCAGGGACTTCTGTAAGTTAAAACATATTTTTCTGAAGTTTAATAGGGCCCCTTTAGATGAGAAAGGGATAGATAGGGAGCAGCTAGGAAGGTGTAGGGACAGGTAGTGATAGTGTAGGGCCTTAGATTCAGGTGACAGGTTCCCTTTAATGTAGACTCCTTTTTTCAGGCCTTGGGTTCAATTTATGATGAACCCGACTCTGTGAATCAAGCTGAGAAGACCCTGTTGGCCCTGTCTCAGGGTCAGGAGGCGGCGGAATTGTATTGTTAGAAATTCAGGAAATGGTCTGTGCTGACTAAATGGAATGATGATGCTTTGAAAAGGTTCTTTCTGACGCTGTTATGGTAACTTTACACGCCGCTACCAAAGGTAGCAACAGGTAGGCACCGCACGTGCACGCGCGCATTTTCAACGGTTCCTAACAGTACCTGATGCCGCATTTACATGCCGCCACAAGGTGCTCCACAGTAGGTATTTTCGATCCCTGGAAGTACCGACGGGTGCCGCAGGTTACCTTCTGTGGAGCACCTTCCCTGATTTACACGCCGCTACCACAAGGGAATATGGGCGTACATATTGCGCGCCGTAACTACATAGGCGTGACAGAGTTGTGTATTACGCGGTGCTCGTACGGTGATTGGACAAAGCAATAACATCATGATTGGCCAGCCAGCGCAGGGAGGCTGGCTAATACATGACACTATAGCAAATGTGTAGTGACTGGTCATCTCGTTAAATATGCCGCCCTGTACAGGGACAGCCAATGGGTACATTGTAGTCCCCACCAATGATAGCTGATGGGGCGTGGTATACATGACGCTGTAGCACGCCCCAGGTAACTCAAATACCGTACCTGTGTCCCGGTTACACGCCACTACCATAGGGTTTATACCTGCTTGTTTTAGAGCACGGCTGAAAGACAGGTATCCAAAGAGACAGGAAGGTGCCACCTGAATTACACGCCGCAACTTCGCGGTGTTTTGAAGGTAAAAGGTACAATTGTCTCCGACACCTGCCGGTTTCTACCTTTCGGTAGCAACGTGTAAAGGTACCATTAAGGATGTCATGGTGGGGTTTCCTACACCTGCGGGTTTGAACGATTCTATGTCTCTAGGCATTCAGATTGATCGGCGTCTGCGGGAGCGCCGAGCGGCTTGCTCGGGAGTGTCATCCTCAGAGCAGATTCCTGAGCCGAAGCAGTGTGATAGGATTCTATCTCGCACTGACCAACAAGGACTTAGACGCCGTAATAAGTTGTGTTTTTACTGTGATGATGCTTCTCATGTCATCTCTGTTTGTCCCAAGCAGGCACAGAGGATTACTGGTTCCTTTACCGTCAGTACTATGCAACCTAAGTTCTTATTATCTGTGTCTCTGATTTGTTCCTTGTCATCATTTTGTGTTATGGCATTTGTGGATTCAGGTGCCGCCTTAAATTGGATGGATTTTGAGTTTGCTAGTCACTGTGGCTTCATTATGCAACCGTTGCATCAACGCTACACCTCTTGCGCAGAACAAACCTTAGTTTTGGACGCAGTTGACAATGTGCATGGCACCAGCTCATCAGGAGGATTGTCAATTTCTGGTTTTGCATAACCTGCATGATGCGGTGGTGCTGGTTTTTCCGTGGTTGCAGGCCCATAATCCTGTTTTGGATTGAAAGTCTATGTTCGTAATTAGCTGGGGTTGTAAGGGGGGTACATGATGACATTTCCTTGATGTCTATATCATCGCTGCCCCAGGAGATTCCGGAGTTTCTGTCTGATTTTCAGGATGTTTTTGCTGAACCCAAGTCCAGTTTTCTTCCACCACATCGGGCGGGTGATTGTGCTATCGATTTGGTGCCAGGCTGTAGGTTTCCTAAGGGTCGACTTTTTCACTTGTCTGTGCCTGAACATGCTGCTATACGGAGTTATATTAAGGATTCTTTGGACTAGGGCCATATTTGCCCTTCCTCTTTGCCGTTGGGAGCGGGGTTCTTTTATGTTGCCAAGAAAGATGGCTCCCTGAGACCCTGTATTGATTATCGCTTCTTGAATAAGATCACGGTCAAGTTTCAGTACCCTCTGCCTTTGATTTCTGACTTGTTTTCTAGGGTTAAGGGGGCATGTTGTTTTACTAAAATTGACCTTAGGGGGGGCCTACAATCTGGTTCGTATCAAGCAGGGACACGAATGGAAAACATCGTTTAGTACGCCTGAAGGCCATTTTGAATACCTCGTGATGCCTTTTGGGTTGGCTAATGCTCCTTAAGTTTTTCAGTCCTTTATGAATGACGTATTTCGGGAGTTGTTTGACAAGTTCTTGATTGTATATTTGGATGATATCCTGATTTTTTTCTGACGATTGGGATTCTTATGTGGAACAGGTCAGGTCGGTCTTTCGGATTCTGCGTGACAATGCTTTGTATGGTAAGGGGTAAAGTGTTGCTTTGGTGTCCAGAAGGTTTCTTTTTTGGGCTTCATTTTGTCTCCTTCTTCTTGAGATAGATCCTGTTAAGGTTCAGGCTATTCTTAATTGGGTTCAGCCCACGTCCATGAAGGGTCTTCAGAAATTTTTGGGCTTTGCTAATTTTTATCGTCGGTTCATTGCCAATTTTTCCAGCGTGGTGAAGCTGTTGACCGATTTGACTAAGAAGGGTGCTGATGTGGAGCATTGGTCTCCTGTGACCGTTTTTGCATTCCAGGAGCTTAAAAGACGGTTTACTTCTGCTCCTGTGTTGCGCCAAACAGATGTTTCCCTTCCGTTTCAGGTGGAAATTGATGCTTCTGAGATTGGTGCAGGGGCCATCTTGTCTCAGAGGGATCCTGTTGGTTCCGCGATGCACCCTTGAGCCTTCTATTCCCATGAATTTTCGCTGGCGGAATTATGATGTCGGCAATCGGGAGTTGCTGGCCATGAAGTTGGCATTTGAGGAGTGGCGTCATTGGCTGGAGGGGGCTCAACATTGTGTGGTTGTCTTGACTGATCACAAGAATCTGGTTTATCTCGAGTCTGCCAAGAGGCTGACTCCTAGGCTGGCTCGGTGGTCCTTGTTTTTTGCTCGTTTTGATTTTGTGGTTTCCTATGTTCCTGGTTCTAAGAATGTTAAGGCCCATGCTCTTTCTTGCATTTCTTTCCCTGATTCTCCTTAACCCTCGGAGCTGGTCAGCATTTCTGAGCAAGGGGATTGTTCTTTCCGCTGTTTCCCCTGATTTACGGCTTGCTCTTCAGGAATTTCAGGCGGATAAGCCTGAGTGCTGCTCTGTGGGGAAATTGTTTGTTCCTGCCCCGTGGACCTCAGAGTGATTTCGGAGGTTCATTGTTCTGTGTTGGCTGGTCATCCTGACATCTTTGGTACCCGAGATTTGGTCAGTCAATCTTTTTGGTGGCCCTCTTTGTCCCGGGATGTGCATTCTTTTGTGCAGGCCTGAGGGACTTGTGTATGGGCCAAGCCTTGTTGTTCCCATCCTAGTGGGTTGCTTTTGCCCTTACCTGTACCTGAGGGGCCATGGACGCATATTTGTATGGATTTTGTTTCAGACCTTCCTGTTTCCCAGGGGATGATGGTTATCTGGGTTAATTGTGACCGGTTTTCCAAGATGGTTCATTTCATTCCTTTGGCTCAATTGCCTTCTTCTTCGGACTTGGTTCCATTGTTTTTTCAGCATGTTGTTCGTTTGCATGGTATTCCGGAAAATATTGTGTCTGACAGGGGTGCCCAGTTTGTTTCTTGGTTTAGGAAGTCTTTCTGTGCTAAGCTGAGTGTGGCTTTGTCTTTTTCTTCTGCGTTTCATCTGCAGTCTAATGGTCAGACGGAGAGAACTAATCAGACTTTGGAGACTTATTTGAGATGTTTTGTGTCTGCGAATCAGGATGATTGGGTTGCTTTTTTGCCTTTGGCCAAGTTTGCACTTAATAATCAGGTGAGTTTGGCTACGTTGGTTTCGCCCTTCTTTTGTAATTTTGGATTTCATCCTCGTTTTTGTTCGGAGCAGGTTGTGCCTTCTGCCTGTCCGGGTGTGGATTCTGTGGTTGAGCGGTTGCAGCAGATTTGGGATTGTGCGGTTGACAACCACTTACATCTTTCTCAGGAAGCTGCGCAACGTTTTGCTAACCATCATCGGTGTGTTGGTTCTCGGCTTCGTGTTGGTGATTTGGTTTGGTTGTCCTCCCGCCATGTTCCTTTGAAGGTTTCTTGCCCTAAATTTAAGCCTCGGTACATTGGTCCGTACAGGATTTCTGAAGCTGTTAATCCTGTCTCCTTCTGGTTGGCGCTTCTGAGCTCTTTTGCGATTCATGAAGTTTTTCATAAGTCCTTGTTGAGGAGATTTGTTGAGCCCATGGTTCCTGCTGTAGCCTTTCATGACCCAATCCTGATTGATGGTAAGTTGGAGTATGAGGTTGAAAAGATTTTGGATTCTCGTCTTTCGAGATGGAGGCTCCAGTACCTTGTTATGGCGATGTTATGGCCAGGAGGATAATTCTTGGATTTCTGCCTCAGATGTTCATGCCCCTGACTTGATTCGTGCTTTTCATCTGGCTCATCCTGATAGGCCTGGGGCCTCTGTTGAGGATTCAGTGACCCCTCCTCAAGGGGGAGGTAATGTTGTGAATTCATTGGAGCTCCCTCCGGTGGTTGTTGTTGTTGGTGATGCAGCTGACTGTGTGGGCTTCACAGGTGATGGGGATTAGCAATCTGGTTCTTGGAGCATATAATGGTTGGAAATGGATCAATCCTTGCCAGTTGTCTTTTTATTCCTGGAGGAGTTCACATCTCTCTGGTTTCTTCTGCTCTGTGGAGATCTTTGCAAGATAAGTGAATGTTTTTTTTGATATTTTGTGGCACACTTTTGTGTGCTTAAGGATCTGCTGTTTTGTTTTATTCTTAGCTGTGGGTTGCTATCTAGTCTGTATATTTATCTGCTCTCAGAAAGGAAGTTTTCTACCTAGGAATTTTACCATTCACTATTATCTGCTATTTCCAGTTCTGCTGGCATTTGATTTATAGAAGTCTGCAGATATAGTTGTTGCCGAGTCTTAAGGTACCGTTACACGCGGCAATATTGCTTGCAATTTCACTGGCAATTTGCTGGTTGCTCTGAAATCATGGACACATTGTTCTATTTGTACACGGCAACAAAATAGAACAGTGTGTCCATGATTTCACTGCAACCAGCAAATTACCAGTGAAATTGCAAGCAATATTGTCGCGTGTGACGATACCTTTAGTGACTCAGGGTAATTTTTGTAATATCTGCTGTTGGTGGTTTTTGATAGTGTTTTATACTGACCACAATAGTATTCTATTCTGTGTTTCCTGTATAGCTAGTTTGGCCTCTTTTGGTAAACCTTAGACTCTGCGTGTGTTTGTTTTCCTTCTCTTGTTTCCCAGTTAATATCTGTGGGGGGCTTGCTATTCTTTTGGGGTTCTGCTCTGAGGCAAGATAGCTTTTCCTACATCCTTCTTTAGGAGCAGTTAGTTCTCCAGCTTTGCAGAGGTGTCTAGGTCTGGTTAGTTACATCCTATGGCTACTTCTAGTTGCGGTGTGTAGTCAGGGATTGCGGTCAGTACAGTTACCAACGACTTCGACGGAATCCGAATGTTACTCCTGAGTCATCGGTTCAAAACAGGCAACCACTTGGCACCCGGGATGTACGGGAGCAAGATCGGCATGATCAGGGCTACGGCACCCAGTGTGCTGGCAGTGCTACTGGATACAGCCATGGTCACTTCGGGGTAATTCACCAGGTCCACGAAGGTACTATCGTTGTCGCTAGATGAGGCAGACATTTTTGGGGCCCCCCCTAGTAAATTACAGCCAGTTGTTAAACAGTTAATCAGTTCGGGATTTTCCGGACTAGGCCGCGGCACTTTGGATGAACTCGGCAGAGCGAGGGGCGAGTTTTGGTACCAGGCACGGGATCCTGTTCGTGAACACCAGAAGAAAGTCGTATGACCTGCCCAGGCTGGGGTACTCCGAGCTCGGGCACAGTGTCAGGGGATTGCTATCATGGGTGGCCGTGACCCGAGTCCGTGGCTTTGGGGGTCGGTGACTTCTGAAATACAGTTTTTGTTAGACTGCTTCGTGACGCCACCTGTAGTATCTGGTGGGGGATCACCAGCGCCTCCACAGTCTTCTGGAGGATGTTGGAATTGCGGTAAGGGTGGTATAGCTTCCTACAGGTGAAGCTGGGCCTCCGGGGCAGCGTTAAGTGGGCAGTTTGGAGTGGAGTTTAGGCCAAGGTAATGGATAGTGAAACAGTCTCTATGGAGCACGGGAACAGGGAGGAATAATGCACACACACTCCACTGAGTGTCTCTTTACCTTTTACTGATGAAACTGCAGGTATTACGTCCAGAGCACTGTCGGGTGACCAGAAGCACAGTTGAACTTCCACAGAGAGTGGGTATAAGGCCTCCTTAAGTTCTCTCTGCTGTTGTTGAAGCCCTGCCCATGTATAACATGGCTGGCCTCCTCACTTCTCTCTCTCTCCTCCTGCACGGTCTGCAGGTTACCCTCGATGATCACCATTGCTCTCTCCTCACTACGATGTCTGGCTCCCTTCATGTTGAGTACGCAGAGGGACCGGGTGACTGAAGTCTCCACGGTGTGACAGGGTTTTCTGCTGGCTTGAAGCGCTACGGCAGGTGCGGACCCCCAAAGTCCGGTGTTTACTTGGGCGAACCTCCACTGGCTCCTCTACTCCCACTATTCTCTGTACTCCTTGCCTTCCGATCCCACTCCTGGGCCTGGCTGGGCGGCAGAAGAGCTACTCAGGTTCACTGGTTCGGGCCTAGCGCGGCACCGAGCACCAGGACGTCTTCGCAGCTCTCCTACTGTCTGCACACTCTGCCTAACTCCTCCCCCAGCACCATTATTTATAGGGTATCTCGCCTAAAGTCAGCAAGTTGGGCTCCCCCTACTGTGCTGGGGTGGAAGGTGTTGTTTGTAGGTGGTACCCTCTGTGGAAATCCAGCTGTGCACTAGGGAAGCTTGTGGTTACCTGTGGGAGCAGGGTGCCACAGCAGCGCGCGCTGCCTAGATACCCGCTGTTATCATGGTTACCAGCGTCCTCCCACTTAGTGCTGGTAAGCATGATCAACACTGGGAATCTAGGCAGCGCGTGCTGCTTAGCTACCCAGTGTTTACCATGGTTACCAGCCTGTGAGGTCGCTGATCGCTGGTCTCTCGCTGTCACACGCAGTGATGCGTGCTGACCAGTGGGAGACCAAGGACCAAAAAATGGTCCTGAAAGATGTGCAGCAATCAGCGACCTCACAGCAGGGGCCTGATCGCTGCTACATGTCACACATAGCGACATCGCTGGGGAGGTCGCTGATTTCAGCAATATGGCTAGCGATATCGATGTGTGTGACGTACCCCTTAGTCATTAGTGGTTAAGCAATTTCCACGGAGGGAAAGAAAACACGATCCAATGGTCCAAATTTATGAAAAAAAGTACAAATTTATTTTTATTTAATGTGCAGTCACCCCCCTCCATGACGCTGCTGATGACGCTGGGCTTGATACAGCACCGGAGTGTAGCGTCCGCCGCCATGGCTAACAGAGCGGCATTCCATTGGCCCGCTGCACTATATTAACCCTCCCCTTCCCCCTCACTCACAAGCCGTCCGAAGAAGGTTAAATACCGAAATGCGCATAAGGGTGCACACACTTTACAGATAGGAACAATCTGTGCAGGTATGAAATCCTGTGATTAACTTACAGGCAGTATATAAGTGTTTGGTTCCAGCCTTTGTATATATATGCACATAGAGCCCTCAGCGATTTGCCTCAGACAGGGTTGTGTCCTTTACAAACAAGTAATTGAAAAAGCTTTAGGCCGGTTTCACATTACGATTTAGTGCCTGTCCGTGGGATCCGAGTTTGAAGGAGGATCCCATGGACAGGTACGGATCCACACAGATATAGCCATCTGATCCGATTCTATGCAGGATCCGTGTGGATCCTGTTCTCCCTGCCTGTCCCTGTCTGTCCCTGCTTCTTCTCTATCTGTACCTGTCTGTCCCTGCTTCTTCTCTATCTGTCCCTGTCTGTCCCTGTCTGTCCCTCTTCTATCTCTACTCTCCCTCTCCTCTGTCCTCTCCCCCTGTTCTCCCCCGTCCTCTCCCCCTCCAGTATGTAAACAATAAAAAAATCCTCCCTGAGGATACATTACCTTCGACGGCTTTATGCGACAGTCACCATCTGGTGGCTGAAGGACCTGTGATGATGTCACAGAGATGGTCACCTGACATATCAGCTGACCGGCTCTCTGACATCACCACAGGCCCTTCTACACAGATGGTGACAGTCCCTGGAGGAGCCGGAAGGTAATGTATCCTCTGGGAGGGATTTTTTTTATTTTTTTAACAAACAGAGGGAATAGAATAGGGAAAAGGATAGGGAATAAGAAAGAGAAAAGGTTAGAATAGCGGGGAGACAGCATAGAATAGCGGGGGACAGGATAGAGAAGTGGAGGGGAGGAAGATGCAGGGAGGCAGGAGCAGGGAGGACAGGGACAATGGAGCCGACATCGGATCCGAGGTCAACTCGGATCCAATGTCGAATAGGCTCCCATGTCATTGGGGCTCGGATCGGCTCGGCTTTCGATGCTGTCCGATTTCATTCTCGGACACAAAATCGCAGCACAGGCAGGGGGAGGATGGAGGATGGAGTGGCGGAGGGGAGGAGGACAATGGAAGGAGGAGGAATTGGTGGGGGAGGATGGAGCGGCACAGGCAGGGGGAAGACGGAGCGGCAGGTGGAGGACAGAGCACAGAGCAGTGGGGGGGAGGAGGACGGAGGACGAAGCGGTGGCGGGAGGAGGACGGAGCAGCACAGGCAGGGGGAGGACGGAGGATAGAGTGGCGGAGGGGGAGGAGGACAAAGGAAGAAGGAAGTGGTGGGATGGGGGAGAATGGAGCGGCACAGGCAGGGGGAGGATGGAGCACAGAGCGACGGGGGAGAGGAGGATGGAAGATGAAGCGGCGGGGTGGGGGAGCCTGGAGCAGCACAGGCGGGGGAGAAGAGGATGGAGGACAAAGCAGTGGGGTGGGGGATGCTGGAGCAGCACAGGCAGGGGGAGGACGGAGCGGTAGGGTGAGGACAGAGCACATAGCGGCGGAGGAGAGGAGGATGGAGGATGAAGCGGTGGGGTGAGGGAGGACAGAGCAGCACAGGCAGGGGGGGAACGGAGGAAGAAGCGGCGAGGTGGGGGAGGACGGAGCAGCACAGGCAGGGGGAGGACGGAGGATGGAGTGACGGAGGGGAGGAGGACAAAGGAAGGAGGAGGAAGTGGTGGGTGGGGGAGGATGGAGCGGCACAGGCAAGGGGAGGACAGAGCGGCAGGGGGAGATGGAGCACAGAGCGGCGGGGAGGAGGAGGACGAAACAGTGGGGTGGGGGAGGACGGAGCAGCACAGGCAGGGGGAGGACAGAGGATGGAGTGGCAGAGGGGAGGAGGACAAAGAAAGGAGGAGGAAGCAGTGGGGTGGGGAAGGATGAAGCGGCACAGGCAGGGGGAGGACGGAGCGGCAGGGGGAGGACGGAGCACAGAGTGGCAGGGGGAGAGGAGGATGGAGGACAAAGTGGTGGGGTGGGGGAGGACGGAGCAGCACAGGCAGAGGGAGGACAGAGAATGGAGTGGCAGAGGGGGGGAGGACAAAAGAAGGAGGAGGAAGCAGTGGGGTGGGGGAGGATGGAGCGACACAGGCAGGGGAGGACGGAGTGGCAGGGGGAGGACGGAGCACAGAGCGGCGGGGAGGAGGAGGACGGAGGATGAAGCAGTGGGGTGGGGGAGGACAGAGCAGCACAGGCAGGGGGAGGACGGAGTGGCAGGGGGAGGACGGAGCACAGAGCGGCGGGGAGGAGGAGGACTGAGGACGAAGCAGTGGGGTGGGGGAGGATGGAGCAGCACAGGCAGGGGGAGGACAGAGGATGGAGTGGCAGAGGGGAGGAGGACAAAGAAAGAAGGAGGAAGCAGTGGGGTGGGGGAGGATGGAGCGGCACAGACAGGGGAGGACGGAGCGGCAGGGGGAGGACGGAGCACAGAGCGGCGGGGTGGGGGAGGACAGAGCAGCACAGGCAGGGGGAGGACGGAGGATAGAGTGGCGAAGGGGAGAAGGAAAAAGAAAGGAGGAGGAAGCGGTGGGGGAGAATAGAGCGGCAAAGGCAGGGGGAGGACGGAGCACAGAGGGGGAGAGGAGGACAGAGGATGAAGTGGCGGAGTGGGGTAACCCGGAGCATCACAGGCAGAGGGAGGACGGAGCACAGAGCGGCGGGGAGAGAAGGATGGAAGACGAAGCGGCAAGGTGGGGGAGGCCGGAGCAGCACAGGCAGGGAGAGGACGGAGCAGCAGGGGGAGGACGGAACACAGAGCGGCGGGGGAGAGAAGGATGGAGGATGAAGAGGCAGGGTGGGGGAGGCCGGAGCAGCACAGGCAGGGGGAGTATGAGCGACAGGGGGAGGACGGAGCACAGAGCTGCGGGGGAGAGGAGGATGGAGGATGAAGCGGCGGGGTGGGGGAGGCTGGAGCAGCACAGGCAAGGGGAGGACAGAGCGGCAGAGGGAGGACGGAGCACAGAGCAGCGGGGGAGAGTAGGATGGAGGACGAAGCGATGGGGTGGGGGAAGCTGGAGCAGCACAGGCAAAGGGAAGATGGAGCGGCAGGGGAAGGACGGAACACAGAGCGACGGGGGAGAGGAGTATGGAGGACGAAGTGGCGGGGTGGGGGAGGCCAGAGCAGCACAGGCAGGGGGAGGACGGAGGATGGAGTGGCGGAGGGGAGGAGGACAAAGGAAGGAGGAGGAAGCGGTGGGGTGGGGGAGGATGGATCAGCACAGGCAGGGGGAGGATGGAGAGGCAGGGGGAGGACGGAGCACAGAGCGGCGCGGGGAGGACGGAGGACAAAGCGGCGGGGTGGTGGAGGATGGAGCAGCACAGGCAGGGGGAGCTGCACTGACAGGAGGCAGCTGACACCCAGGATCATCCTATGGCCGCACAGTCTGTGATAGACTGTGCGGCCATAGGAAGGAGGAGCCGCACGATGCACGCTCCTGTTGCTCCCTGCATCCTGAGAGCCCCTGGTCCCCAAGGTCAGTGAGTGGCTCGTGGCGGGGGTTAGTGATGTGAGGCTGCGGCGGGAGTCCGCTGCGCTGCGCTAGCGGCCGCCATCTTTTGTTCTCTTTCTGTCCGTGTACAGAAATCGCGCGCCAGCGCTGATTAGTCCGTCTGGCTGGGATCAACCAATCAGCGCTAGCGCGCAATTTCCGTGGCAGACAAGAATATTAGACGATTATATACGGTAGTAGATACACATATACTCAATGTGAGATCTGTTGATATACAGTGCAATGGTTTTTGTAACCTGACTCCCACCCCTTGTCTAGCACATTAAATAAAAATAAAATTTGTACTTTTTGTTTATAAATTTGGACCATTGGATCGTGTTTTCTTTCCCTCTGTGGAAATTGCTTAACCCTTAATGTACACGATAGGTTCATATTATAATGATGTCCACAATAAGTCCAATTCCAGATGAAAAAATGATAGAGTTATAGAAATTTATATAAATTATGAATTGGAATAGAATTCTGTGGTGTTGTTTTACCCTTAGTCATTAGGCACAGCTTTGAAGCACTGAGAGAGTACCTCTGCAGATGTGTTTGTAATCAGACAAAGTTCAGCTCTGCTGTATTGTGTTAGTTATATTCATACTTTCCTATAGTTGCTTGTCCTATGATGTATATAACCCATAAGTTTGAGGTATATTGGCTTGAAACCAGTCTGACATTTTATAAATAACCCCAAACACGTAGCACATTGAAGGTAGAGAGCTGGAGGAGCTGCTTGGAATACATATTTGCATTTTGTTCCAAATTGCCAAAGATAGTTAACACTGATGAATATGCAATTAATCAACCAGGAAAAGTACCAAACTACTGTAATCCTTCATTGTACACAAGCCTGATTTAGCTGTTCAACATACAGAAATGAAGCCAATGTATCACATAAACTGTGTTCTTATGCTATGCAGCTGCTATTAGCCTAAATGTAAAATTTAGCTATCATATTACCTTGTCAGCCTATTTTTATTCTCTCATGTTCCTAAAGATAGACTACTGTTATTCTAATGATTCGTTTCACATCATTATTTATCATTAGCACAGTAGCAGTAGCTGGGTGCTATTCTAATGCATAATTTGCAAGCTCTTCTTATATTTAGCACTTGATTAAGTAATGATGTTAAGTACCTTGTAAAATTATAGACATTGACGGAAATTGTACTATATTGTTTAAATGTAGGAGACTTATTGTAGAAATCTGTTACTGAAAATCAGTTTTGCACATGTGAATTGGGTTGTTTCTGCAGCTACTGCATGGATTTCTGCGAAACAACATCTAAATTTTGAGCAGTTACCCTAAAAAAATGTATAATACTGTGGTCTTAGTATTAGATGTTAGGCTAGAGTCATATTAGCATATTGCATCCAATGCAATTAAGAGCCGAGTGACATTATACTGTGATCGGATCACAGCTTCGGAGGAGGGAGAGAGATTCATGTCACCATCTCCTCAATTGTCGGCTTTGCATATTGGACACTTTACACACACCAACTTATCTGTCCAACTTCTGACCAACTTACTGGTTGCAGTGAAATCATGGACACATTGTTCCATTTGTACACAGCCACAAAATGTAACAATGTGTCCATGATTTCACTGCAACCAGTAAGTTGGCCAGAAGTTGGACAGATAAGTTGGGGTGTGTAAAGTGGCCCTATATCTTGCTGCGCTCGGATGCGTGACAATAATAATAATAATAATAATAATAATAATAAAGCTTTATTTATATAGCGCCAAGTTCAGTTTGGTGTTTCACTTGCACCCTTAGGCTACATTCACACAGGATGCTAGTGCTCCGCTACTGTCTGGTTTTGTATGGATGCACTATTGCAGTGAAATGCAGTAATGTTGGCTTTCCCAGCCATGTCAATGCATTTCACAATTATGCATTCACACACTGTGCTTTTTATGAATCCTTCCTTGGGCTCAAGAACTGATCTATAAAAAGAATGAGCATGTCAGTTTTTGGCCTAGTTCACATCTATACTGCCTCTGCGCTTGCCTGCCCTGCCTGCCCTGTGCTAGCGCAAATCCAAGCTCACAATTTGCATTTCTGGGTACGTCTGGCCAAGCGCATACACGGTGACGTCACCTTATTCTCACTCGCGCTTCCGGGATTTCGTCTCCTGTGCTCAGCTGCATTCGGCCATAGCAGGTAATGGGGGCACCGAGCGCAAGAGCAGTGCATCCATGCGCCTATGTGCTTGCCTGCACTTGCCTGTAAATGCACCTGCGCTTGCATTTGCGCAGAGGCTGCATCCGGGGTCCCCGGCCGTTGCAGTAACGATGACGTCAACGTTACTGCGACGGCCGGGGACCCCGGATGCAGCGAGGACGGGAGCATGGAGGACGGAGCACGGAAGACCGGCATGGTGCAGAAGACCAGGGATGGTAAGTTAAGCAGAGGGGGCTTACACGGGGGGGCGGTGCCGCATTGGGCTGCTATATGCACGGGGTGCTATATCCACTGGGGCTGCTGTATACCACACACTGGGCTGCTTATACCTGGGGCTGCTATATACATGGGGCTGTATACCACACCACTGGGGCTGCTGTATACCCACTGGGGCTGCTGTATACCATGGCTCTGTATACCACTGGGGCTGCTGTATACCACTGGGGCTGCTATATATCACTGGGGCTGCTGTATACCACACCACTGAGGCTGCTGTATACCACACCACTGGGGCTGCTATATACCATTTGGGGCTGCTGTATACCACTGGGGCTGTATGTACCACTGGGCTGTCTATACCACTGGGGCTGCTAGTATACTCCATGGCTGTATATACCACTGGGGCTGCTATATATACTGGCTGCATATACCACTGGGCTGCTGTATACCACACCACTGGGGCTGCTGTATACCACTGGGCTGCTGTATACCACTGGGGCTGCTATATACCACTGGGGCTGCTTATACCACTGGTGCTGCTGTATACCACACCACTGGGGCTGCTGTATACCACTGGGCTGCTATATACACTGGGGCTGCTATATACCACTGGCTGCTGTATACCACACTAGCTAACCACTGGGGCTGCTGTATACCCACTACTGGGGCTGATGTATACCTCTGGGGCTGCTATATACCACTGGGGCTGCTATATACCACTGGGGCTGCTGTATACCACACCACTGGGGCTGCTGTATACCACTGGAGCTGCTATATACCACTGGGGCTGCTATATACCACTAGGCTGCTGTATACCACACCACTAGGGCTGCTGTATACCACTGGGGCTGCTGTATACCACACTACTGGGGCTGATGTATACCTCTGGGGCTGCTATATACCACTGGGGCTGCTATATACCACTGGGGCTGCTGTATACCACATCACTGGGGCTGCTATATACCACTGGGGCTGCTATATACCACTGGGGCTGTTGTATACCACACCACTGGGGCTGCTGTATACCACTGGGGCTGCTGTATATACTGCTGGGGCCTGTATATACCACTGGGGAGGCTGCTGTAATACTGCTGGGGCCTGTATATACCACTGGGGAGGCTGCTGTATACCACTGGGGCTGCTGTATATACTGCTGGGACCTGTATATGCCACTGGGGAGGCTGCTGTAATACTGCTGGGGCCTGTATATACCACTGGGGAGGCTGCTGTAGTACTGCTGGGGCCTGTATATACCACTTGGGAGGTTGCTGTATACTACCACTGGGGAGGCTGCTGTATACTACCACTAGGGAGGCCTGTATACCACTGGGGGGGCATGTATACCACACTGCTGGGGGCTGTATACCTGTGCTGGGGTCCACCCTCGGCTTATACATGAGTCAATAGGTTTTCCAGGTTTTGGGGGCAAAAGTAGGGGGGTCGGCTTATACACGAGTATATACGGTATAAAGATTTGGGGCATAACTCATATTTTTTAACACGCTGCTATTATTTTTAATACAACTGTATATTTATCACACATAGTTTTGTTTATCACACTTTCAGTTAGTACCTATTTGTGTAGGACAAGTATGTTATTCCACTTTGTGAATCCTTATTGCAGTTCATGTTTACATGTTGTGTGCATGAGTCCTAATGCTTTATGAGGCCTTATACATTAGATCAATGTCAGCAGGAACTGAGTAGGGTGTTGAGTAAGGGTGCGATACTCAGCACAACCACTTACCTCGGGCACGAGAATTCAGGCACTGTGCTGCTGATGTGAGAACGAAGTCTTGTGCCTGTGCAGTGGAATCAATGACTCTTCAATTGGCACAGTGACGCGCCACTGTGCTGGTGCGAGACATAGGAATTGTATGGATGACATCAATATGTCATTCACTTGCACACATTCAGGAGGGGCGATGTTGGCATGCAGTGGGGTGGCGCTGACCACAATATGCAGACCCTCATATGACCCATAAAAGGGACAGAATAAAACTCTATTTCTGAGGTATGCAGGGGGATATCTGGGAGTATAAAGATGTTTCAGGAACCCCAATTACATCATCTTAAAGGTGGTGGGCAGGGTTTAGAACCCCCAAAACTAATGAGAGGTGCACTTTACGTTCCCTGAGACAGGAAGAGGGAGTTAGTGAAGAGAAGGCTATAGTGTGGAGAGGACATCAGGTCTTTGGAAAATACGTGCTTGGGACCAGTACTCTGTAGGCAAATATCCATAGATGTCTGGGGCATAGAGCTCAAGTAGGGTGGTCTGGGAGCGGCACCTGAACCACCGTGAATGAACAAGGGTACATATGTAGGGCTGGGAGGTGAGAGAGATGAGACTCTGGAGGTACTGGAAACCTGTAGCTGGGAACCCTGGAAACTGAACCTGAGATGTATATGTGCCTGTTGTAAACATGTAAATCTGTGAATAGTAACATGTTATTAAGCAAAAGTTTCATATGGAGAACTTCTTGCGATGCAGGAAACCTGATGATAGCAACCAAAAAGTAAGAGCCAATCAGCACACACATTTATCAGGGACTCATATTCCATGTAACAGGTGGGGCAAGATACTGAACCTTAGCTCACCCATGACTACAAGGCCCTCTGGCCCTGTTACATTTGGTGTAGTCAATAGGACGAACCCATGCATTGCAAAGACTTGTTGAATTTGGTGAAGGCTTAGGTGGCAAAAATTTGGCAACCACAATGTAGACAAAGATAGTGGATGGTGGATGATGATGCAGTGAAGAGGGAAAATTCCACCTATCGTGGACGTTCTTACCTGGAAAGAGTGTGAAAATGTGGCAGCCTGCACGACATCTTGTGTGAAAAAGATGCCCTCTGGTCAGCAGGGCCCACCTCCATTGGTTGCGAAAAAGAGAGAGATCCCGCCCATCCAGGAGCGCAGAGGGAGAATACACGACAGCCAGAAAGAGACAGGTTGGTGAGCTGGTTCCATCCCGGAAGTTTTGACTCAGAAAACAAAGACTCCCTACACAATACAGGCCGATGCCATATTAGAGAGAAATGGCGTTGGATAAACACCAGCAGATAGGGTCTTATCATGTACACGATGCGCACTGGTATGACCTGTGGCCAGAGAACCTGGAAGAAGTGGGAAGACCAGGTCTCTGAAGCGGCCATTCATCCCAGAGGCTTTCAGTACTACTGGGGGATTCCCTCTGAACGTCAGGGCCTGCTGAAGCCAGAGCAGCCAGCCATGAAGGCGGTCACTCCTCAGCCACCAGCCCCATACAGCCATGGGTAGCGCATCAAAAAACTGCAGGTGGAGATTGCTGCAATAGGTTCCACCCTGGTTACAGAGGAACCCCCAATGTCATGACCATTGTCAAAAGTAAGTTGTCCTTCAGCTTTGAAGTACCTGCCCCTTGTGTATGTATAGAAGAAGCCCTGGATCCATCATCTGAAAGAAGCCAAGTGAGTGGCCTCGGTCATTTAGCAGAAGAAAGAGAAGGAAGATTAATGGAAACAAAAGCATTGAAATTTGCCCTGGATATGCTGTAATGTCTGCGGGGCAGTGTCACACAGGGTGTAGGGAGACACCCAGGGTAGGATGATGAGGGGGGGAAAGGAGTCTCTGATGATAAGGGCAAAAGGGGAGATGGTGACTCCTAGATAAACTAGCGTTGACACCTGGCTCCCCCAACAACCTTATACAGTTTCCGCAACTGTCACGGGGCGGGACACCTATTCCCTCACTGTCCCTGAACTACAACTACACAAGGATCAGAGCGGGTGAACACTAGTCAGCCCGGCTACCAGCTAAAGATACACATGAGAGAAACAAACAAAGAGGGAAGGGAAGGAACACAGCTTGAGAAGATCCACACAGCAATCCAACAGAAACTTTAGGATTCACTGCTTTGAGCTGAGAAGCTACCTCCAAACACCTGATAAGCTATCACCAGCAGTGAATCCTTGGAGTCAAGTGGTATAAATAGACAGCTCAAGGTAAGAGATCAGCTGAGTCCTAGTGACCACCAGCTTTCACTAAAAGAGAAATGCCAATTAAAGCGACAGAGACATTTTTTAGGATTTTGACTGTTTCGCCAAAAGCTGCGACCTCCTGTGAGTGGCCTCTACAGTCTCATCCGTGCCTCCTAACACACCCATGACAGGCAGGTACCCAAGCCCCCAAAGGGATCCTATTCAGGATTTTTTGATGGCCGGGAGGCGTCTTATATAACAAAAAGTTAGAGATTTCTAGGACTCCTCTGCTATTGGCCACGAATGGCTGAAGTTGTTTTGCTTTCGCCTGCTGCTTTACAGGAATTATGGATCGCAAGAGAGTTGACACCCTTTGCCAAAGGCCCTTTGACACAGACTGTCCCTTTGCCCTATGGACTGTCCCTTTGCTCCATGGACTGTCCTTTTTTGCCCTTAGACTCCATCCCCAATCCCTACCCCACGCCACTCGGGCTGCAAATGTGGTGTCACGTGTCAGTCATCTACAGGGGGGAAAGACAAACATTGTGTCATGGGACAGTCCTCTAAAAAGAGGGAGGGGAAATGATCAGATGATCCAAGGTACCTGCTGAGTCATTTTCTTGTAACATTTAAGGACTGTGCCTGGGTGAAGGTCTCACTTCCAAATAGATTTCCGTGTGTTTCTAATGGATTCCCGTATGTGCGAGCCCCTGTGGACTCTAGGCTCATGACAGGCTCTTAACAGACTCTTGGCAGGCTTATGGCTCTCTTGTTTTAATAATGACCTGAACTCCTCTCTGTTCTGGGGTCCCAGCCAAGTGGGACCAGAGTAATGCAGAATAGGAACAATAGTTGATATATATGTGTTGTATATATTGTTTTGTGCTTTACAGACCCATATGATTGGGCATGATCATATTCAAGGAGGGGAGGAATGTAAGAGGATGGTCAATACCAGGAAATCCCTATCCCTGAAGATGCCATCCCAATTGCACAATTGTAAATGTTGTCATGTAATATATAGATGTGTTAACACTGTGTAGTGAAGTGTATAAGTTAGATGGGCTTTATGTTATGATAAAGGTTTTAGCAGAGGCAGCAGAGTACAGAATGTTAAGTAGAATGTAGTGTGAAGTAAAGGTTTAGGATGTCATTTATGTGGAGTATTCCTGTACAGTAATAAGATAGAAGTGTAATGTAGGTATAGATGTGGCAGAGTCAATTGTGTTTTGTAGGTAAGGAAGAACTGTTAAGTAGGCTGTTGTTATAATGGAGAGGACATCACATCCTAAACAGTACGTGGGTCGGACCGACCCTATGCAGGCAGATTCCCCTGAATGTCTGGGGTATAGAGCTTGAATAGTATGTTTCGGGAGAGGTGCCTAACCCACCCCGAACAAATAAGGGTACATATGTGGGTCAGCTGGAAGGTGAGAGAGATGGGAATCTGAAGGTACTGGAAACATGCAGCTAGGAACTCTGAAAACTGAAGGAAATAGTTAAAACTATGCCAGTCTGGGGTGAGGGAACAGTCTTGAAGAATAGTGCAAGTAGAAAGGACAGGGAGTTAATGAAGAGTAGGCTGTAGTGTGGAGAGGACATCACATCCTGGAACAGTACATGGGTCGGACTGGTCCTCTACAGGCAGATGCCCTAGATGTCTGGGGCATAGAGCTCAAGTAGGGGAGCCTAGGAGAGGCACTTGAACCACCGTGAATGAACAGGGGTATAAAAGTAGGGCTGGAAGGTAAGAGAGATGAGACCCTGGAGGTACTGGAAACCTTGAATAGGGAACCCTGGAAACTGAACCTGTGAAGAATTTGTGCCCGATATAATCATGTGAACCTGTGATTAAGGACATTTTATTAAGTAAAATTTCAGTTTTATAAAGCAACATAGTGTCGCTTGATTTGATATTGAGAACTTCCTGATATGGAGGAAACTTGAACATAGTGGCCAGCAAGTAACGGCCCAGTAACCCACATGTTTACAAGGACATGTATTCCATATAACAGGTCTGGGCAAGATACCAAACCCCCAGCTCATCCATGACTATAATGCTCTCTGGCCCTCTGTTACAGGAGTACTGACCTTGTCCTACATTTTTTGTGCATTTGGGTAGTTTGGCCCCCTCCTGACCTGTGAACCCTTATCCACCTATTTCTCTCAGAAAGCTTTTAATTAGAGCTATGCCTGGCTCCTATCTGTTCCCTGGAGGTGAGATATTAGGGACCGTCTAATAAGGTCACCTTGTCGCATAAAGTTACAAGGTTAAAACCAAGCACACCATTATTTTTCTTATGAAATTCTCAATTAGTTTGATGTGTCAAGTGACCCTCTTTCCATTGAAAAAAATAAACTTGGATCTAAATGTCCAACTTCAAAATGGCCGCCATGGTCACCACCCATCTGGAAAAGTTTTCCCTCTCTCATATAGTAATGTGCCACAAACAGGAAGTTGATATCACCAACCATTCCCATTTTATTTAAGTGCATCCATATAAATGGCCCAACCTGTATATGTTTGTACACTGGTGGGAAAAACGTTTATGCCCCCTTCCTGATTTCTTAATCTTTTGTCACACTTAAATGTTTCAGATCACCAAATAAATTTAGGCATTATTAAAGATAACACAAGTAAACACAACATGCAATTTAGAAATGAAGGTCTTTATTATTAAGGCAAAAAATGTCAAACCTACAGGGCGCTGTGGGAAAAAGTGGTCTTCCCCCTTAAAACTGTTGTTCATCACATCTTTGGGAAGCTGAGTTCAATTTCCCTAGCCACACCCTTGCCTTATTACTGCCACACATTCCTGGGCAAAGGAAAGATCCTCAAAAGCAATATACTGTATTATGCTGCGATCCAAAAAGATTCAGAAACAAATGAGAAACAAAGTAAGGCTAGGGTCACACTTGCACCATTCTAAGTTCCCTGTGTTTGCAGAGAACTTAGAATATGTTTCTCACTACGCAGGCTGCATAGCGGTGAACGCGGCCCCTAGCAACCCGCTGTGTTCCCTGGATACTAGAGTCCAGAGTCGCCGAGTCGCCAGAGTCGCCGAGAGGAGATGGAAAAAGTCTCACACCCCCGAGCACTTTGCTCTGTTCAAGCAATCCATCACTGACTTCAAGACGGCACTCGCTACCGCCAAGCAAGTGTTCTTCTCATCCCTTATAACCTCTCTGTCCCGCAACCCCAAACAGCTCTTCAAAACTTTCAACTCCTTACTTCGCCCACCTGCTCCTCCCCCTTCTCCCCTCATCTCTGCTGAAGACTTTGCGACCTTCTTCAAGGAGAAGATCGACAAGATAAGAAGCAGCTTCAGTCCACGATCCCCACACCTCCCCTTCCCACCTACACTGCCCTCCTCCTCCATCAGCCACTTCCCCCCCATAACTGAAGACCAACTCTCCTCCCTCCTGTCAAAATCACACCTCACCACCAGCACCCACGACCCGCTCCCATCCCACCTCATTCCCAAGTACACCTCCATTTTCATCCCAGCCCTCACCCACCTCTTTAACCTTTCACTTAGCACTGGTACCTTCCCCTCGGCCTTCAAACACGCCCTAATCACGCCCATCCTAAAAAAAACCTCACTTGACCCTACCTCTGTCTCTAACTATCGCCCCATATCTCTTCTCCCATTCGCCTCTAAGCTACTTGAACAACACGTCCACTCCGAACTGTCCTCTTACCTCTCCTCGTGCTCCCACTTCGACCGCCTACAGTCCGGCTTCCGACCCCTCCATTCCACCGAAACAGCCCTGACCAAAGTCACCAACGACCTACTGACCGCCAAGAACAAACATCACTACTCCATCCTGCTACTCATTGACCTGTCTGCCGCCTTCGACACGGTTGACCACTCCCTTCTTCTCCGGATCCTGGAATCCCTTGGCATCACCCACCTTGCCCTCTCCTGGATCTCCTCATACCTAGCGGACCGGACCTTCAGCGTCTCCCACTCCCACACCTCCTCCTCACCCTACCCCCTTTCTGTCGGAGTCCCCCAAGGTTCAGTCCTGGGACCCCTACTTTTCTCCATTTACACTCTCGGCCTAGGGCAACTCATCGAGTCCCATGGGCTCCAGTACCACCTCTACGCCGACGACACCCAAATCTACCTGTCCGGCCCTGACATCACCTCCCTACTCTCGAAAATCCCTCAATGCCTTTCCGTCATCTCATCCTTCTTCTCTGCTCGCTTCCTTAAACTCAACATGGACAAAACTGAATTCATAGTCTTCCCCCCAAGAAATTCCACCCCACCTCCCAACCTATCCATCTGCGTCAACGACTGCGCCCTCTCCCCAGGCCCCCAAGCCAAGTGCCTCGGGGTAATCATTGACTCCTCCCTATCCTTCAAACCCCACATCGAGGCCCTCACCACATCCCTCCGGCTCCAGCTCAAGAACATCTCACGGATCCGCTCCTTCCTCACCCACGACACCGCTAAAACACTCATCCATGCTCTTATCATCTCCCGCCTTGACTACTGCAACCTCCTTCTCAATGGCCTCCCGGCTAACTCCCTCACACCTCTCCAGTCTATCCTCAACTCTGCTGCCCGACTCATCTATATGTCCTCCCGCTACTCCCCTGTCTCCCCCCTCTGCCAAGCCCTTCACTGGCTCCCCGTCTCCAAGAGATCCCAATTCAAAACACTAACCATGGCGTACAAAGCCATACACAACCTGGCTCCACCATACATCTCCGACCTGGTCTCCCAATACCTACCCTCACGCAACCTCCGCTCCTCCCAAGAACTCCTCCTCTGCTCCCCCCTCATCACCTCTTCGCACAACCGAGTCCAGGACTTCTCCCGGGCATCTGCCTTACTCTGGAACTCCCTACCCGAACACGTCAGACACTCTCCTACCCTGAGTAGCTTCAAGTGTCACCTGAAGACTCACTTGTTCCGTCAAGCCTACAACCTGCCATGAGACCCATACCTGACATTCCCCCATCCTACTGTATCCTAACCCACCCCGCATAGACTGTGAGCCCTCGTGGACAGGGTCCCTGCCCCTCCTGTACCTGTACGTCCTGATCGCCTAGATTTAGTGTACTTGTTCTTGTCTCCCTCATCCTCATGTAAAGCGCCATGGAACCCAATGGCGCTATATAAATAAATAATAATAATAATAATAATAATACTAGCTACACAGCGGGTTGCGGGAAGTGCGATTTGCACCACACACAGGGGAACGCAGCATGTGACCCTAGCCTAAATGAGATCTATCAGTCTGGCAAAGGTAATAAGGCCATTTATAAAGTTTTGAGACTCCAGTGAACTACAGTGAGCGTTATTATGCACAAATGGTAAAAATTTGTAACAGTGGTGAACCTTCCCAGAAGTGGTCGATCAACTAAAAATACCCCAAGAGAACAGCAACAACTCATACAAGAGGTCACAAAAGACCCCACAACTATATCCAAAGAACTACAGGTCTCACTTGCCTCACTTAAGTTCAGTGTTCATGACTCCACCATAAGAAAGAGACTGGGCAAAAATGGTCTGTATAGCAGAGTTCCTGAGCAAAAAGAACATAAAGGCTCATCTCTGTTTTACCAGAAGACATCTTGATGATCCCCAAGGCTTTTGGGAGAATACTTTGTGGACTGACGAAACAAAAGTTTATCTTTTTGGAAGGTGTTATGGTCCATTACATCTGGGGTAGAAGTAACACAGAATTTCAGAAAAGGAACATCACACCAGCAGTAAAATATGATGGTGGTAGTGTGCTGGTCTGGGGCTGTTTTGCTGCATAGGGACCTAGAAAATTTGTTATGGCAAATGGAGACATGAATTCTGCTGTCTATCAAAAAATCCTGAAGGAGAATGTCCGGCCATCTGTTTGTGACCTCAAGCTGAAGTGCACTTGGATTTGCTGGTGTGTATTGAATCATCATCCTACTGCATAATCTATGTCTGAATGGATTGAGAAAAGCAAAATTGAGACTTTAGAGTGACCTAGTCAAAGTCCTGACCTTAATACGATTTAGAAGCTGTGGCATTCCTTAAAAAGACGAAGCATGCTTGAAAACCTTCAAATGTGGCTGAATTAAAACAATTGTGCAAAAATGATTGGAACGAAATTCCTTCAGGGTGTTGTAAAAGACTCATTGCCAGTTATAGCAAACACTTCATTGCCATGGTTGTTGTTGTTGAGGTGGCCCAACCAGTTATTAGGTTTAGGGAGCAATCACTTTTTCACACAGAACCCTGTAGGTGTGGATTTCTTTTTACCTTAATAATAAATACCTTCATCTATAAACTGCATTTTGTGTTCGCTTGTGTAATCTTTATCTAATATTTACATTTGTTTGGTGATGTGAAACATTTAAGTGTGACAAACATGCAAAGGTGTAAGGCATCAGGAAGGGGGCAAACACTTTTTCATATCATTGTATATTGATCATGCAATACTTGTTCCTAAACATGAATTTAATGCTATATTACTGCTGGACTAGTTATGTATTTTCTGTATTGTGCATCAGGGATTGTGCCCTTCTGTATTTTCTGGATTTTTTGCATGCATGTGTGAAGGGGCATCAGGGGGATAACTGTTGACTGAGCTAAAATTTTTGTTCCCTAATATATAGGAAACTAGATGTGTGCTCGATGCTATCGCATCAGGAGGGCAGTGTCTGTACGCTGTCTTTTCCCTGTGTGCTGTCTCTCTCCCCTCTGTGGCTGTCTCTCTCTCCTCATGGCTGTCTGTTCCCTCTGTGGCTGTCAGTCCCCTCAGTAGCTGTCTCTCCCTTCTGTGGCAGTCTGTGTGCTCTGTGGCTGGCAGTCACTTCTGTGGCTGTATCTTTCTTCTGTGGCTGTCTGTCCCCTCTGTGGCTGTATCTCCCTTCTGTGTCTGTATCTCCCTTCTGTGGATGTCTCTCTCTTCAATGGCTATCTCTCTCCCTCCTGTGGCTGTCTCTCTCCCTTCTGTGGCTGTCTCTCTCCCCTCTGTTACTGTCTCTCCCTTGTGTGGCTGTATCTGTCCCTCTGTGGCTGTCTCTCCTCTCTTTGGCTGTCTCTCCCTTCTGTGGCAGTCTGTTCCTTCTGTGGCTGTTTCTCTCTCCTTTGTGGCTGTCTCTCCCCTCTGTGGCTGTCTCTCCCTTCTGTGGTTGTCTGTCCCTTCTGTGGCTGTCTGCCCCCTCTGTGGCTGTCTGCCCCCTCTGTGGCTGTCTCTCTCTCTTCTGTGGCTGTCTGTTCCCTCTGTGGCTGTCTCTCTCTTCTGTGCATGTCTGTCCCCTCTGTGGCTGTCTCTCTCTCCTCTGTCTGATTCTCCTTCTCCTCCCACTCCTACTCTGTGCTGAGCTGGGTGCAGTGTGGGACTGTAACAGACCTGTAGTGATGTCACAGTCATGTGATCACTCACATGACTGTGACATCACCTAACATCCTGTAGACAAAGAAGCAGAGAGGTGAGTCAGATGTGTACGGAGGGTCGAAGACTGGACAAAGGAGGAGACTGAGCAGAGGGGGAAACACCAGGCGGACTGCTGGGAGCAGGCAGGGGGGCGTGTGCACCGCTAGTTGCCATTATATTGGGTTGTGTTGACTGTGTGCAGCGGGCTACATTAGGATGTGTGCAGCATGTGGATGTGTCGGTAATCGGGCCACTGGCGGTGGTGAGGGCATAGAGCACTACCGGATGCTATATTTTTACACCCATGACTTGGGTGTACAAAAATGGCGTGGCCGGAAGTGACATAGGCGGACAACCTGACGGAAGTGGATGAACCACTTCGCAATTATATAAATAGATAAAAAATAGTAGCACAGTCTTCAATCACTGGTGTGACACCTCCTAGTTCAGTAGCCAAGAAAGTCCTTTAGACATAGCCAACGTCAGGGCCCCGAGCGAAAGAGTCTCAGCAGGTCACATGCACATATACAAACATACTGTATACACAGATACATACACTGTGAGGTAGCGCCCCAGGGGAACCCGCATGGCACGGGGAAAATGACAGCAGCGGCTACATTTTCAACGGATAACATAACACACAGTAGTTTATTTAACGCCATAAACCACTGGTAACACACAACACCCTTTACATTTTCACATATAATATGCATATCCTTACATTGCATTATATGACATTCCCATATGACATTACATGACAGGACATTCAACTTACGTTTTCCCCAGAACTTCAAGGCGTCACCCACCGACCCTTGCAGACCTCAGTCTGGTTCTAAAGATGACTATCACCGTCTATCACCCTGACAGGGATCTTTCCCCATCCTACTGTAGGGATCCTCTCCCCACTGCATCATACATCACACATGGCACTTTTCCATAAGCCATCACATCCATCACACATGGCATTTTTACATAAGCCATCACATAGTCAACAGGACCATATCACGACTAGCACAGTCAGTCCCAAAGTCGGCTACACTTATGACCGCCTGGCCCTTCAGCCGTCCTCGGTCTCTCTCGCCGTCCATATGACCGCCTGACCCTTGAGCTGACCTCGGTCCTGGACACTTGTTGGCATGCACGCATCTTTGTGCCACCAGCATGGAGCTTGCAGGCTCCCATCACTTCCCCCACCGGGACGGATCACTTCCAGCACGTCTTCACATGGCAGTGGTCTGAACTGCTCTGATTCCCATTGTCCTCTCCTCACTCAGACAGCTGGCAGGTTCTTATCCAGGCTGCCTCACTCACAGCTGCAACCCAGTGAGTCAATCAGCACAGCTTACTCATGGCGTGTTTACACGTTCCGATATCGGCGTCCAACTCCGACCAAAAGTCACGTGGTTCGTGCGTTGGCCCCGATATCGTTCGTGCGTTGTATGGTATAAATGTCAAATACGATGCACAAACGATGTTAAACCGATATCGGGGATCGAATGAGCGTTCTATTCAACGGGCTGATATTTGATGGAGGTTGGAGCCGGATCGTGCTGTGTGAATGCCCAACTACGATGTGCAGTACAACATCCCCTATTTTCTCCATGTTAAATAGTCCTTCCTGGGTCGGCCGTACAAGGGGGGCGTAGACATCGTAGAGACGTTGTATCCCGATATCGCGCTGTGTAACATCTTCTATGCGATGTTGGAATTCTGCCCAGAAAAAGCGCGCTCCCGCGTCGTTGGATACAATATCGGACCGACGTTGGGAAGTGTAAACCCACCATCACACACAGACCTGAGATGTGATTAACCCCCTGTGCACCATTCAGGTTTAGCCCAGCAAAGCACTCATACACAGGTTCAGACACAGCCGCTCATTTGGCTCATGAAAACCCTACAGCTGTTAACCCACTGTACACCGGACAGGTTTCACACAGCACACACTCACAGGAAAACAGGCCCATGTGAACAGAGACCTGCACTGATAACCCGTGTCAAGCACCCGGCCAGGGGCCACATCACCACAACACATACAAGAATATGTAAATTTACATATTTGAAGACCAATTCAAAAAAATACCTATATACAGACATAAATATATACACAGTCTTTTTCACTGATACACATAGATATACACATCATACATGCACATACACAGACAAATTAGATATATTTTTAAAATTTGGGAAGTTGCAGTAAGCCTCGCTCACTTCCCCCCAGCTTGCCTCCCGTCTAGCTCCTTACAGCATGTGGCTGTTGCAGGCTGCACTGCTTGATGGCCATCATTTTACCAGACATGGCTGCGCACAATGCATTGTGTGGCCAAGTCTGATAGCAGTGATGTGGCCATTCCAGCACTGCTCCTTTAATTTTGCTTGTGTGCAGGCTCGGTCTCATCTCTGTCAGCAGACACGTATGCACAGTGTATTGTGTGCAGCCATGTCTTTTAAACTGACAGATATCAAGTAGCGCACTCTGCTCTGTCCTATGGCGGCCCTGCACAGCTGCTGGGGGAGCAGCCTGGGGTTCATTTGCTCCCCTGATCCTTGGTCCAGCATGCCCCTGCGAGTGTGCCTCCTATTTTTTCTGGGCCCCAGTACTTGCCTGGGTGCCCCAAGTGATGACAACAGCCCTACCTTTAGATATACAAAAAGGCAAAATGCAAAAAAGGCACTGCTATTACTGCCCTATGCCTCATCCTTCCACACAGAAAGTACTAATATATGAGAGTGTCTTGCATTTGGATTCAAACCTTGGGCCTTGGCTCCGTAGTCTGTTTCTCTATCCACCAAACCACAGCAAATACACCCTCTCTCCAGGTGTTTAATTTCTCTTATCCTTGCTTTGGTTCTTTTAGGGTAACACGTGTAGTCATTTACTTGTTTGTCTGCCCAATCACCTGTCGAGTGTGGATGTAAATGCTTTGCACCTGCTGGTATTGCCTGCTGGCGGTATTCTCATTTGGATGTCCAGCCATACTACTGTTTGTTTATGCCAGTCAATGGAAGACTTTAGCAGCATGGGCATAACGATCAGGGTTGCAGGGGTTGTGACTGCGACAGGGCCTGGAGGGAATGGGGCCCGCGCCTGCAAACCCCTGTGATCTCAATCGTTACGCCCAACTGAGCCTCTGCAGATCCCAATCTTGTGATGTGCGGTGGGGGGTCAGTCAGCCATGTGCAGCCGTCTGCAGCTCCTGCTACCTCACAGAGGAGGAGCACATGAGGTCGGAGAGTTGCAAAGGAGTAGCAGGTCCTGGGGGTAGTGACTGCTCTGCAGGAAGCCAGAATGGAGACAGGTGGGATGTGGGCACCTGGCGTGCTGAAGGAGGTGACCCGAGAGAGCATGGAGTTAGCACAGCCAGCGGAGCTATGCACTGTGAGGTGAGCCGGGCAGTCATTGGCCAAGGAGAAGGACAGGAGAGCCGAGGTCTGTATGTAAATCACATAGGGGTGCATTCACTTATACATGGGACAGGGATGGAGTCCTATACTGTATACTCCCTGTGTACAGCACCTCATAGAGGGTAGACAGCAGCTGCCCATATCCACTAATGGTTACTGTGAACTGTATAATATGTGTCTGTAGACTGTATAATGTGTTCTATAGAGCATTATATATCCACAGACTGTATAATGCACACAATGTGTCTATAGACTATTATACATCCGCAGACTGTATAATACATAGCTATAGATTGTATAATGTGCCCAAAGACTACTATATATCCATAGACTGTATAATGTGTAAATATGTGTCTATAGACTATTACATATCCACAGACTGTATATGGTAATACATATTTATAGACTGTATAATGTATTAATATGTATCAATAGACTATTATATAGCCACAGACTGTATAAAGGCCCAGTTACACGGTAAGATATCGTCAACGATATCGCTCAAAAGTCACGGGTTTGGAATCGTCGTTGCGTGTAACACCGAGATTCGACTACGATAAATCGTTGGATCGTTGATCACAAATTTGAGAACATGTTCTCAAATCAGACAATTCACGATCAGCCAACATGCTGCATCGTTGTGTGTGTCACCGCGATAACGATGTCATTCATGACTTCACCCATTCACATCAGTGAACAAGTATCGTTCGCTGGGTTGTGAGAACAATAGCTGCTCGCTGGATCGTTGGTGCGTCGTCCACGATATCTAGGCATGTGACATCTCACCAACGATATCAAAACGATCTCCTAACGACCGCACGCCCCCGAGATCGTTGGTGATATTGTTTCAACATTGAAGTGTGTAACGGTACCTTAAAACATATCTATAGACTCAGTAGCATAACAATCGGGGTCATGACTGTGACGGGACTCGTAGATACAGGGGCCCATGGCCGACAACCCCTGTCTCACATAGATGTGCGTCCCTGAGGACACACATCCATGTCACTGTGTGGCACATCACACGGCCACTAGGGGGCCTGTGTGTAAGGGACCCCACTGCATCCTAGGGTTGGCCCATCCTTATACTGCCCCTGCCCTCACCTCTACCCCAACCCCTACCCGTCGCTTCCTCTTACCACGGTCTGCTTTCCAAGTGCCTTCTACAGTGGAACACATTTAGCAGACAGGTGCCACGTCCTCCACATCAGGAGTAGGCGGCACTTCCTGCTTTATGGACTCCACAGTGGAACGCATACCAGCACCGTCGCTTCCTGTGTTTTCAGTTTTTGTAGGTAAACCGGAGCAGCGAGGGAACTGGGGGAGGTAAGGACAGATTTATTTTTTTAATAAGTGAGTGCACGGTGGCCAGAGGATTATGGGGAGAGGAAGGGGGTGCATTATACCATATAGAGAGTTATGAGACTGCATAAATGAGGCTCTATTATACTATAATGGAGGGATATGAGGCTGCATTATAATCTATGGAGGGATATGAGACTGCATTTTACTATATGGAGGGTTATGAAGCTGCATTATGATATATGGAGGGCAATGAGGCTGCATTATGCTATGTGGAGGGATATGGAGGCAGCATTATACTGTATGGAGGATAATGGGGGGCGCATTATAATAATTAGAGGACTATGGGTGCTGGAGGAGGAGGACAATATAAACTAGAAAGGGGGACATATATACCAGGATAAAGGCTATATGCCGGGACGAGGACCAAATATAGCAGGATGAGGAACATTAATACATAATAAAGGGGGAGAGGGGTTAATTTGTGAGTCTTTATAGGATGTAGAATGTTACACGAGGCCCATAAATACCTGACACCAACCATGGTTGCTTTCATTTGTAGGGATAGGGGTGGGACCAGGTCTAAATTTCGCACCTGTGGGCATCTGACTCTAGTTATGCCACCGTTTAGCTAGCATTGCCTTCTCTTGTACTTTGTAGTTTGTTGTTTATTTAATCACTCTGGGATCACCTTTATACCTCGGCACACCTTCCCCTCTGTAGGTGAAGTGCACTCCTCTCTGCCTTTTAGTTCTTTTGGAAGAACTTGAAGGATCGATGACTGAGGTGATCAGGCAAATAGGTCCGAATTGCCATTGTTTAGTCTGTGGTCAGGATTATTCTAGCTCACAAGAAACCAGTAGGATTGTGGTTTGAAACTTTAGGGTCACTTGCCGTTTAATAGTTTGTTACCTATTTCCATGTGAGTTGCTGTAGGGCCACAACAGAGATTTGCAGATTTAGAGATGTTTGCAATTACATGTAGCTCTGCTCTATGCTCCTCTCCCATTTGTAATCACAGTAGATGCCAGCAGTGAGATAAGTGATGAGAGCAGAGCTGTGTGTCATTATATGTCTCACAAAGAGAAATTTGGATCTGCCCATCTCTCAGGGTATGTTTTTTATGCAAAAAGGTAAATCCTCTTAGGCCAGTTTAACATGCCAAAACTGGTAAAAGGTCCTCTGTAACTGCAATGTTTTTGTGTATTTTGACTCATTGGTTACAGACCACTTTCAGCATCTCTTAAAGGGGTTTTCCCACGAATAAAGTTAATTTTAATCTATAGATCTTGGCATAATAATAATTTCCACAATTGGAAGTGTTTAAAAAAAATGTTCCAGTGCTGAAATAATCTTACATACAGTCATATGAAAAGTTTGGGCACCCCTCTTAATCTTATGGCCACGTTACACACACCAACTTATATGTCCAACTTCTGACCAACTTACTGGTTGCAGTGAAATCATGGACACATTGTTCCATTTGTACACAGCCACAAAATGGAGCAATGTGTCCATGATTTCACTGCAAACCAGTAAGTTGGTCAGAAGTTGGACAGATAAGTTGGTGTGTGTAAAGTGGCCCTTACTCATTTTTTTTGGGTTTAAAATTCGGTTTTTGCAACAGCTATTTCAGTGTGATATATGTAATAACTGATGGACACAGTAATATTTCAGGATTGAAATGAGGTTTATTGTACTAACCGAAAATGTGAAAAATGCATTTTTTCAAAATTTGACAGGTGCAAAAGTATGGGCACCTCAACAGAAAAGTGACATTAATATTTAGTAGATCCACCTTTTGCAAAAATATCAGCCTCTAGTCGCTTCCTGTAGCTGTTAATGAGTTCCTGGATCCTGAATGAAGGTATTTTTGACCATTCCTCTTTACAAAACAATTCCAGTTCAGTTAAGCTTGATGGTCGCCGAGCATGGACAGCCCGCTTCAAAACATCCCACAGATGTTCAATGATATTCAGGTCTGGGGACTGGGATGGCCATTCCAGAACATTGTAATGGTTCCTCTGCATGAATGCCTGAGTAGATTTGGAGCAGTGTTTTGGATCATTGTCTTGCTGAAAGATCCATCCCCGGCGTAACTTCAACTTTGACACTGATTCTTGAACATTATTCTCAAGAATCTGCTGATACTGAGTGGAATCCATGCGACCCTCAACTTTAACAAGATTCCCGATGCCGTTATTGGCTACACAGCCCCAAAGCATGATGTACCCGCCCCCAAATTTGACAGTGGGTAGCAAGTGTTTTTCTTGGAATGCTGTGTTTTTGTGGTGCCATGCATAACGCCTTGTTGTATGACCAAACAACTCAATCTTTGTTTCATCAGTCCACAGGACCTTCTTCCAAAATGAAACTGGCTTGTCTAAATGGGCTTTTGCATACCTCAGGCGACTCTGTTTTTGGCGTGCATGCAAAAACGGCTTCTTTCGCATCACTCTCCCATACAGATTCTCCTTGTACAGTGTGCGCTGTATCGTTGACCGATGCACAGTGACACCATCTCCAGCAAGATGATGCTGCAGGTCTTTGGAGGTGGTCTGTGGATTGTTCTTGACTGTTCTCACCATTCTTCTTCTCTGCCTTTCTGATATTTTTGTTGGCCTGCCACTTCTGGCCTTTACAAGAACTGTCCCTGAGGACTTCCATTTCCTTACTATGTTCCTCACAGTGGAAACTGACAGGTTAAATCTCTGAGACAACTTTTTGTATCCTTCCCCTGAACAACTATGTTGAACAATCTTTTTTTTTAAGATCATTTGAGAGCTGTTTTGAGGAGCCCATGATGCCACTCCTCAGAGAAGATGCAAATAGGAGAACAACTTGCAAGTGGACACCTGAAATGGCTTTTCTCATGATTGGATACATAGGGCTATGAAGTACAAAGCTCAATGAGGTTACCAAACAAATTTAGTGCTTCAGTAAGTCAGTAAAAAGTAGTTAGGAGTATTCAAATCATGAAAATCAGAACGGTATCCATACTTTTGCACCTGTCAAATTTTGAAATAATGCATATTTCACATTTTTGGTTAGTGCAATAAACCTCATTTCAATCCTGAAATATTACTGTGTCCATCAGTTATTACATATATCACACTGAAATAGCTGTTGCAAAAACCCAATTTTAAGCAAAAAAAATGAGTAAGATTAAGAGGGGTGCCCAAACTTTTTCATATGACTGTATGTGTCCCTGCTATATACAATTTAATTTTTGTTTCTGACAGTGCACGGAACATGGTCTGATCATACCACATTTTTTTGGGCAGGGGAGGAAGTAACAGAGTATACAGACAGGACAGCATGGGATCACAGCTGATTCTTTTTTGCAAGGTAAAACATTTCTCTGCCTGTTTGTAAAAAATGTTTTACCTCAAAGAAAGAATTATTTGTGATCCTGTGCTGTAATGTCTGTATATTCTATTTCTTCCTCTCCTGCCCAGAAGAATGTGGTATGATCAGACTGTGTTCCGTGCATGGTCAGAAACAACAATGAAACTGCACACAGCAGGGACACATAGATAAGATTATCTCAGCACAGGAGATGTGGTATGATCAGACCATGTCCCTGTACAGTCAGACACATCCATTACACAGTACATAGCAGGGACACATATATAAGATTATCTCAGCACAGGAGATGTGCTATGATCAGACCATGTCCCTGTACCGTCAGACACATCCATTACTCAGTACATAGCAGGGACACATAGATAACATTATTTCAGCCCATGAGATATGGTATGATCAGACCATGTCCCTGTACTGTCAGACACATCCATTACACAGTACATAGCAGGGACACATATATCATTTGTATTAAATGAAAAAACACAAAAGAGAATGAAGCAAAAAGTTCACTGATCATTTCACTGATCATTTCACACAAAACTCCAAAAATGGGCCAGATAAAAGTATTGGCACGCTCCGCTTAATAGTTGGTTGCACAACCTTTAGCCAAAATAACTGCGATCAACCGCTTCCGGTAACCATCAATGAGTTTCTTACAATGCTCTACTGGAATTTTAGACCATTCTTCTTTGGCAAACTGCTCCAGGTCCCTGATATTTGAAGGGTGCCTTCTCCAAACTGCCATTTTTAGACCTCTCCACAGGTGTTCTATGGGATTCAGGTCTGAACTCATTGCTGGCCACCTTAGAAGTCTCCAGTGCTTTCTCTCAAACCATTTTCTAGTGCTTTTTGAAGTGTGTTTTGGGTCATTGTCCTGCTGGAATACCCATGACCTCTGAGGGAGACCCAGCTTTCTCACACTGGGCCCTACATTATGCTAAAAAATTTGTTGGTAGTCTTCAGACTTCATAATTCCATGCACACGGTCAAGCAGTCCAGTGCCAGAGGCAGCAAAGCAACCCCAAAACATCAGGGAACCTCCACCATGTTTGACTGTAGGGACCGTGTTCTTTTCTTTGAATGCCTCTTTTTTCCTCCTGTAAACTCTATGTTGATTCCTTTGCCCAAAAAGCTCTACTTTTGTCTCATCTGACCAGAGAACATTCTTCCAAAACGTTGTAGGCTTTCTCAGGTAAGTTTTGGCAAACTCCAGCCTGGCTTTTTTATGTCTCGGGGGAACAAGTGGGGTCTTCCTGGGTCTCCTACCATACAGTCCCTTTTCATTCAGACGCCGACGGATAGTACGGGTTGACACTGTTGTACCCTCGGACTGCAGGGCAGCTTGAACTTGTTTGGATGTTAGTCGAGGTTCTTTATCCACCATCCGCACAATCTTGCGTTGAAATCTCTCGGCAATTTTTCTTTTCCGTCCACATCTAGGGAGGTTAGCCACAGTGCCATGGGCTTTAAACTTCTTGATGACACTGCCCACGGTAGACACAGGAACATTCAAGTCTTTGGAGATGGACTTGAAGTCTTGAGATTTCTTATGCTTCCTCACAATTTGGTTTCTCAAGTCCTCAGTTCTTTGGTCTTCTTTCTTTTCTCCATGCTCAATGTGGTACACACAAGGACACAGGACAGAGGTTGAGTCAACTTTAATCCATGTCAATTGGCTGCAAGTGTGATGTAGTTATTGCCAACACCTGTTAGATGCCACAGGTAAGTTACAGGTGCTGTTAATTACACAAATTAGAGAAGCATCATATGATTTTTCTAACAGTGCCAATACTTTTGTCCACCCCTTTTTTATGTTTGGTGTGGAATTAGATTTAATTTGGCTTTAGGACAATTCTTTTTGTGTTTTTTCATTGAAGACAAATTAAATGAAGATAATAATACCAAAGAATTTGTGATTGCAATCATTTTCAGGAAGAAACTGAGTATTATCTGACAGAATTGCAGGTGGGTGTCAATACTTTTGGCCACAACTGTAAGATTATCTCAGCACTGGAATATGTTTTTAAACATATCCAATTGTGGAAATTATTATTATTCCAAGATCTACTGATTAAAATCAACTTTTAAATTAACTTTGTTCGTGGGAAAACCCCTTTAGTTACGACCCATAGTCCAGAGTACTTGCTTCCTCATATCAGGATAAAGTACCATTGGAACTCCCTAATGGTACCTTTACACGCCGCCACCAAAAGGTAGAAACTGCAAGGCATCGAACACAATTGTTCCTTTTGCCTTGAAAAGACCGCGAAGTGGCGGCGTGTAATTCAGGAAGTTCCTTCCTGTGCCTTTGGATACTTGTGTCTCAGCCGTGCTCAAAAACAAGAAGGTATAATCCCTATGGTGGTGGCGTGTAATCGGGGCACAGGCACGGCATTTGAGTTCCTTGGGGCGTGCCACAGCGTCATGTATACCACGCCCCATCAGCTATCAATGGTGGGGGCTACTGTGTACCCATTGGCTGTGTCCCTGCACAGGGCGGCATATTTAATGAGCTGACCAGTCACACTCCACATTTGCAATGGCGTCATGTATTAGCCAACCTCCCTGCGCTGGCTGGCCAATCATGATGCTATTGCATTGTCCAATCACCGTAAGAGCGTCGCATAATACACAACTTTGTCACGCCTATGTAGTTACAGCGCAGAATATGTACGCCCATATTCCCTTGTGGTGGCGGCGTGTAAATCAGGGAAGGTACTCCACAGAAGGTAACCCGAGGCACCCGTCGGCACTCCCGGGGAACGAAAATACCTTCTGTGGAGCACCTTGTGGCGGCGTGTATATGCGGCATCAGGCACTGTTAGGAACCGTTGAAAACGCACGCATGCACGTGCGGTGTCTGCCTGTTGCTGCCCTCTGTGGCGGCGTGTAAAGGTACCATTAGGGTACCTTTACACGCGGCAACTTTTCTAGGAATTTCACTGGCAACTTACTGGTTGCAGTGAAATCATGGAGACATTGTTCCATTTGTACACAGCAACAAGATAAAACAATGTGTCCATGATTTCATTGCAACCAGTAAGTTGCCAGTGAAATTCCTAGAAAAGTTGCCGCGTGTAAAGGTATCCTAATGGCCACTTTACACGTCCCAACATCGTTTTGATATTCTATACAACGGCACGGGAGCGCGCATTTTCTTGGCTGAAATCCAAGATCGCATAGGAGCTGTCACACAGGGAGATATCGGCAGGGAACACAACTGCGATGTATACGCCCCCTTGGACGAGCGAACCTGGGAACGACCATTTAATATGGGAGTGAATAGGGGAAGTTGCTCTCCAAGTCGGTGTTGGGCTGTCACACAGCACGATCCTGCCAGATCGTCCATCCAATATCAGGCAGTTGGAAAGCCTGCACAATTCTTCCCCGATATCGTTTTGGCTTCGTTCTTGCATCGAATTGGTCATTCACACCACACAACGCACGAACGATATTGGCGCCAACCACTTCTGGTAGCCATCAATGAGTTTCTTACAATGCTCTGCTGGAATTTTAGACCATTCTTCTTTGTACACAGAAACTGTGACTTTTTATCGAAGTTGGACGACGATATTGGGATGTGTAAAGCACCATAAGGCTCATGTGCCCTGATGTTACCAAAAGTTTTCTACCTCTTAAATTTACAGCCAAGAAAGACTTCACAAATAGGGGACACTTTAAAGTAAACTAAAAGCTTACTTACAATAACTCGAAGTATAGAAATAAATCTTATTAGGCACAAGATGTGGGTTACATTTTACTAGAAATGATGCTGTTGTCCAAGCTCTTTGAATATCGTTGTTTTTGGCATTGCATAGAAAGAATTATACATAAGAATTTCAACATAATTTCCTTGGACACATCTCTACAGCTCTGATACTATTAATTATTTGGCAAACAAATGAAATTATAAGTAAATGTCAGCCAAATAAACACAGAAAGCTGGCCCTGTTTTCTCTTGGAAGATGCAAACTAATTAAAGCAATAAAATGATGCTAAATAGCAAATTAAAGTGGGAGCTTTTATGTGTGAGGTTTTAGGGACATCAACTTCAAAAAATGGGAAAGTCTCCTTTGTTTGTTTAAATATTTCCATATTTAGCAGAGAGAAAAGAGGTTAGTTTACAAGTTGTTAAGCATTTGAATAAATAATACATTATACAATACTTTGTAGCTCTACTGTGTGTTATTTAATGCCACACAATGAACAAAATGCTAAATTTCAGTTGTAAAACAATCGGTACTAATTTTGTAGTCAATAAAGTAACCCTATAACAAGAATATTAGTACAATGTAGGACTAAGGCCCTTTAGGCTCACAAAGCAAATGAATTCTGTAAAAAAATGGACATTAGTTTTTGTCATGTTTCTTTATTGTCTTAACTCTTCACCCTCCAGAATTTTTCGCTTATATTTATTTCTCCCCTTCTTCCAAGAGCCATAATGTTTTTATTTTTCCGTCAGTACAGACATATCAGGGCTTGTTATTTGTGGGATGAGTTGTACTTTTGAATGACATTGTATATTCTACCATATAGTGCACAGGAAGATGGAAAGAACATTCCAAGTGCGGTAAAATTGCAAAAACAATGTGCAATTCCACAATGGTTTATGTTTTTTTTTTTAGTTACCATGTTCACTATATGGTAAAACTGACATGTCGGTATAATCTCCCTCGTTGGTACGAGTTTGTAGATACCTAACATGTATACTTTTATTTAAGTGGTAAAAAAAATCAGAAGTTTGTAAAAAAAAAAAGAATGGCATTGTTGTCGCCATTTTCCGAGTCCCGTAGTGTTCTCATTTTTCAGGATCTGGGGCTATGTAAAACTTATTTTTTACCTTTTGAGCTGACACTTCTAATGATGCAATTTTTTGGTAAATGCGCTGCTTTTATCGGCTCTTATTGCATTTTAATGAAATGTTGTGGTGACCAAAAAATTTAATTTTGGCATTTTTACTTGTTTTTCTGATACGCAGTTTACCGATCAAAATAATTTGTTATATATTTTTATATTTCAGGCATATGACTTTTTTATATTTTTAAAACTTTTTTCCCGAAATTTCATTTATTTTACTTGTTCCCTTAGTGTGTCTGAACAATCCACAGTCCAATCACTTCTGCTGTACAAAGCTGTGCACAGCAGAAATGATCATCTCCTGTGAATGCCGGCACTCGGCCAGAATTCACAGAAACTATGTTATCACAGCAACAGGGGTCATCGTCTAGCCCAGGGGTCTCAAACTCGCGGGCCGCATGCGGCCCCTGGGGCTTCCCTGTGCGGCCCCCAGCACTTTGGACAAAGAACCATGCTGGCAGCGGTCCATTGCATGGGGCCGCCGCGGTCTCCGCTATAACATTACTTGCGGCTGCTTCACTGTCTCTGCCGCTCGCTCTGCCGCTCTGTAAGCTCAATACAAGCCCTCAGCCAATGAGAGGTCGCTGACGTCACCTGCGGGCCTCTCATTGGCTGAGGGCTTGTATTGAGCTTACAGAGCGGCAGAGCGAGCGGTAGAGACAGTGAAGCGGCCGCAAGTAATGTTATAGCGGAGACCGCGGCGGCCCCATGCACTGGACCGCCGCGAGCATGGTTCTTTGTCCAAGGTGCTGTGGGCCGCACAGGAAAGCCCCAGGGTCCCCATGCACTGGACCAGCATGGTTAGGGTAATAAGTGTGTGCTAATGTGAGTGCCTGTGAGTGTGAGTGCCTGTGAGTGTGAGTGCCTGTGAGTGTGAGTGCCTGTGAGTGTGAGTGCCTGTGAGTGTGAGTGCCTGTGCCTGTGAGTGCCTGTGCCTGTGAGTGCCTGTGCCTGTGAGTGTGAGTGCCTGTGAGTGTGAGTGCCTGTCTTGAGAGTCCCTGTTAGTGTGAGTGCCTCTTGAGTGCCTGTGGGTGTCAGAGTGCCTGTGGGTGTCAGAGTGCCTGTGGGTGTGAATGCTCGAGGGTGTCAGAGTGCGCGAGGGTATCAGAGTGCGCGATTTTGTACAGAAGTGTGTGATTATAACAAAAGTCCTTGGCGGTCCGCATTCTTCATCAGGTGGATTTACCTGAGGAAGACAGCGGACCGCCGTAGAAACACGTTGTGGTATATTAAAAGGTAATTAAACGTGTGCCTCCTGTTCTCTAGCACTTCTGTTATAATCACACACTTCTGTACAAATATCATATCCCCATCCTAGGGTTGCAGCAGGAGCAGCTGTGAACCAAAGTCACCGCTAACAGGATCCAAAGGACCTGCGGTGACGTAGCTGAGAACGTCACAGGGGCAGGTGATCGGCTTGCTCGAGTCACCTGACTGGAAGAAGGAGCTGCTCGTGGAGGAAACCCCGACCGCAGAACCTCCAAAGGTGAGATGCGAACCCCCCACATCTGTTATTGACGCCCCCACTAGACCGCCAGGTACCGCTCATGGGTTGTGCTTTCCCCCCTTTTGTTCCACATGAGTGAGTGTGAGAGTGTGAGTTAATGTGAGTGTGGGTGAGTTAATGTGTGAGTGGGTGTGATTGTGAGTGAATATGTGTGAGTGTGTAAAAAGAAGGCAGACCAGGTTGGGGATATCACTAAAAAAGGGGTCCAGCATGGGGGACATTACTACACTATGGGGGCCAGGATGGGGACATCACTACAAAAGGGGACCAGCATGGGGGACAGGATGGTGACATCACTACAAAAGGGGATCAGTATGGAGGTCATCATTACAAAAAGGGACCATCACGGGGGACATTACTACAGAAGGGGATCAGGTTGGGGATATTAGTACAAGAGGGCGACCAGAATGGGGACCAGTATGGGGACATTACAACAAGAAAGGGACCAAGATGCGGACATTACTACAAGAAGGGGATCAGGATTTGGACATTACTACATTGAACAAAAAATCTGGTATTACTAAAAATGTCAGGGTACCGTCACACCAGGTGACATCGCCCCGTGTAAAGTGGCGATTTTGCACCGAAAAATCGTCTCAGAGTGGTCGCCTGGTTTCACAGCACTGCTGTGAAACCAGGCAACCACTCTCAGGCGATGTGTAAGCATCGCCCTGTGTAACATCGCGAATGGCGATGTTACAGGCGATGGGAGCCATAGGCTCCCATGTTACAGGATCCCTGCTGGGGTTTCTAGACACCCCAACAGCGACATTGCCTGAAACATCGCCAAAGCATCACCGAAGGTATCGCCGCGTCTAAACACACGACGCTGGCGGGGTGCCAAAAATGTGCGCGCTCCCGTGGCCATCTGTGTGTGTCAGTTTTGTCACTGATCAATTTGTGTCAGATTTTTTTCATGACTTGAAAATCACTGACACAAATGGAGAGACACGGATCCGTAGTTATCCATGTCAAATAACATGGAGCTCTATGGAAGATGGATTTGTGCGGATCAGTGAAAAAACTGTTCTGTTTTGCTTTACTGAGCAGGGCTGTGGAGTGGATGGTTTGTCGGTAAGTCAAACCACCAACACCGACTTTGACTCCTGAATTTCCCTCACTCTAACTCCAACTCCTTGTCTTCGACTCCTTCATACGTGGCTAATGTTTGTGATAAATTTATTGTAGTACAATGTGAACATTTTAATCATTATTATGATACAATAATCAAGATATTTAGTTAGAACATAAAAATAATTCATAATAATAATATTCAGCACATTCTGCATTGAACTACTGTACCCTATTTATTACATATTTTAGGAGTCAGAGTTGAATCATTTTCAACCCACTCCAACTCCGACTCTACCAAAATCGGCTCTGACTCCACAGCCCTAATACTGAGCATGCTGAGAAGCGAGGCTGTTGGAATATGTTTAGTGCAACAACTCCATTTCTGTATATGTAAGTGTTCTATTGCTAGGTTTGTGCATTGTCTATCAAGTTATAAAAAGACTCCCAGAGGCTCACACACAGGAAAGATCATGTGACTGTATGTAGTTTCCTGTGTCTATGCATGAGAAAAGAAGCAACCTGCTGATGCTGCACAGAGACACTTAATATATGTATATTCCTGATTCCACAAAGCCTATCATATCTGTACCTGTTTATTGCCAATTAAAGCTCTGTTCTGTTGTCAACACGCTTGAGAGTATCCTGAATGATCCGCTGCCAACAGAGGCATTACTCCTCCCAGCCCTATCTCTGCTAACTGATGCCGGATCCATTAAAAACATGATCCGTGGACATTAGTAGGCACTGTTCTGTTCAAACAGATGCTTGTCTGTGGTCCTTGAAATTCAGGGATACACACAGATGTGAAAATTGTGCAGTGTGAAGGCAGCCTAATTATAACTACAGACTTGTGAATCCTCACATTGCACGCACTGTGCACTGTGAATATTCTCCAGTGTCAGAGTCGGGAACGGTAGTCATGTGGCCGCAAGTATGTGATATTCATATTCCCAGCCAGAATCCGATTAGAAGGGTGTGGCCTCACTCATTGCAAGTGCATGCCTGTTGTAGCAGCATATCTCCTGTGGAAACAGGCTAAGGCCAGGGTTACACATACCAATCCGCTTTTTTAAGCCCTTAGAAAAATGGATCCGTTAAATATAGGGTGCCAATAGTGTCCCCTGAGGTCCTGGACGTTTTTTGGACTTAGTAATTTTATCCCAAAAAACGCATGCAAAAATGCATGCGTTAACGCATGGTGCCTATATGTACCATGCATTAACGTATGCGTCTCCCATAGGGCCCCATGTTAAAAAAAAACATGCGTTTTTGTAATGCACCCAAAATGCTGCACAAAAATGCACAAAACACACGCGTTAACGCATATGCGTTATTGGACTTTCAAAAAAATGGCTAAAAAGATCACAAAAACGGATCTAAGCCAAAAACTGATGGTCTGTGAGACACTGGCCTTTGTGTCAATATCCTGAACTTCAGTTATATATTATATATATAGCTGATATGATATCTATATTAGGCTGGCGTCACACGCTACAATATTTGTAAAGATCTCGCTGGAAGGTGCCTGATTTGGCATCACTCCTACGACATCGTTGCGTGTGACAGCATGATCTGACTAGCGATAAGTGGTCAGATCGTTATATACAGATATGGGAACCGGACCCCATATCAGACGATATCGATCATGCAATCTGCTGCATTGTTCTGTGTGACACCGCCATAACCGATCTCCTTTATGATTTCTCCTATTCACATCATTGACAAGCATCAATCGCTGGTTGTGTGAGCGATACCTGCAGGTAACATCGATGCTGTGTCCTGAATGTTATCTATACATGTGACACCTCACTAACGCTGTTGAGCACGAGCCACACTACTGACATAGTTATTGAGTTCCCACACAAAATCGTAGTGTGTGACGCCCGCCTTAGTTGGAAACTATATCATTCAGAGCCAGACTTGCCACAGGGTAATTCTGGTAAATTCAAAATTGGCCGAATGATTGTGGGCCTTTTCAATTGCGATTCTGTTAATGGTAACATTGTCCTCAGGATGACAGTCCTGTTAACAGCTCTGGCAGACACAAAACTACAATTCTCTGTCACTTCCTCCTGCAAGCCATGGGATGCTACTGGCCTGCGGCGCACAGGTGACATTGTGCAGTGCAATGAAGTCACCACATTGTCAAATACATGTGTTTGGACAGAGGAAATAAAATGTATCATTATTTACTTATTTGTAGAGCATTGGGTTAGGCCCCTTGTACACAGTATTCTAAGTGTGGTCGCACTATTGACTTGTATAGAGGTAAAATTATGTTTTCCTCATGAGCATCTATGACTCTTTTGATGCATCCCATTATTTTATTAACCTTGGCAGCAGCTGCCCGACACTGGCCACTAAATGTGAGTTTTCCCATCCACCCATATGGCCACTTTACACACACCAACTTATCTGTCCAACTTCTGAACAACTTACTGGTTGCAGTGAAATCATGGACACATTGTTCCATTTGTACACAGCAACAAGATAGAATAATGTGTCCATGATTTCACTGCAACCAGTAAGTTGTTCAGAAGTTGGTCAGATAAGTTGGTGTGTGTAAAGTGGCCCTTACACCCATCTTTTTCTTTGACAGTTTTAGGCCCTTTCACACTACTGCTTTGCTCAAATTGTGTCAGATCCAGCAAACTATGGGGCTTGCAGCAGGTGTGGCAAGTGCGGTATAGCCGCGGTTCCGGTACTTGCGACAGTTGCAGCCGCAAAAAAACGCTGTCAGCAGCGGTTTTTTTTTCCGCGGCCGCAAGTGCCGGAACCGTGACTATACCGCACTTGCCACAGAAATGGCATCTGGAGGTACACATCTGGTCCTGTCCGTTCCTGCCCGTGTGGTCCTGCAAAAAACAGGATCCCCACAGACAGGAACAAACCGTGGTGTGAAGCCAGCTTTACCTATCATTATAATCCTCAATCTACTAATAATTACACTCCTGTAAACTCTTCCTGAAAGGACAAGACATATGACTCTAAAAAAGTCTCAGTGGCCATTATGAAAATTGTAACATTACTACTTTTAATTTTTTGTAAAGATCACGATATGAAAAAGTGCCAATTTTTTTTATCATAAATTCATGTAACGTAAAAACCTGATTTAAATAATAGTCCATTTTCTGATGACAATTTCAATTCAAAGACTTCTAGTATTTGTGCAAATCTTTTAAAAGGGACGACTCTTTTAAGATGTACACATAAGGCGGCCGTCATATGGTTCAATTTAATGAACGATATCGCTTAAGTGATCTGCTTTTTGATCACTTAAGCGATATCGTTTGTGCATCGCTGCGTGTAATCAAGCGATTTTACAATGTAAAATTGCTTGATCATTACATTGCAGATATGGGAGCCGGAGCTCATATCAAGCGATAAACGCTTGTTCAATCTGCTTCATCGTGGTGTGTGACACCACGATGAACGATCTCCCAGCGGCACAGCCTATGCTGGGAGATGGTATCTATGGTAAACGTCGGGTTACTAAGCGCCGCGCGGCGCCTAGTAACCCGATGTGTACCATAGTTACCAGCGATCTCGCTGGTCCACATCGCTGGTGAGTCTGTGTGACATTTCACCAGCGATGTGAGCGATATTGTTAGCGATCGCGCGTGCACGTGATCGCTTACAATATCGCTCACGATATTGTAGCGTGTGACGGCCGCCTTACATAAACATTGCCCAACTTTTCAGCAGATCAGCCAACTGCGTAATCTGTTTGATGGTGGGTTTACACACACCAATTTATCTGTTCAATCTCTGAACCAATCTCTGGTTGCAGTGAAATCATGGATACATTGCTCCATGTTGTACACAGCCACAAAATGGAGCAATGTATCCATGATTTCACTGCAACCAGAGATTGGTTCAGAGATTGAACAGATAAATTGGTGTGTGTAAACCCACCATGAGGGCAACTGAGCAGTCCCTCACGTCACAAGGGCCATCAGCCTTATAAATTAGAAGGCTAGTCAAATGAAAAGCAAATAATCATTATGTTATGGCAGATACAGCAATGGTCTAATGTGGGAAATTCTGGCTTTTTGGTTTGAATATAACACTTTGTTTAGCTTGGATACAAGTGCATAAAGGTATCTAGCCACCAAACCTAAACTTTTCACCCTTCAGTAAGTTTCCCAGTCAAAGCATGTATATTTTTTTAGTTGGAAAATAAGATATTAATCTAAATAATATCATAGAGATATCTTCCATATAAAAACTGATGATCATTTTTAGTAGTTTGGTAGTAGCAAGATCTGATTCATTTCTTTCTACAAGTATATAAACACATTTAAGGCAAACAATATGGTGCTTTAGTTGTATTTCTGCAGCTGTCATGTTCCCTCTTCAGTGACAGTTAGTGAACCTCTATTAGCTCTAGAGGGTGGGAGTAAAACAAGTGTCCATCAGACATTGGATTCTTTTTTTTAAGACAAAAGACCCCCTGCCTTGTACTTTTATCCACATGGGATCAAAGAGCCAATCTGCATATGAAAGGTTTATAGTATTATGCAACTTAAATTAGCCAATCGCCACCCCGCCAGCTTTGAGACCTTCTCAACAAAAACACTCACATCTGTTCAATCAATTGCTCTATCTTCTCTGTTTGTCCATTCTCAACTTTGCTTGTCAAGTCAATCAGTTTATTAGATCATGCTCCAGAAAACCATGCTCACAGCTTTAGTTCTGAAACAAGGAGCCGTGACAGAAAAGAAGTGTAATAAAACATTGTTTAATCTTTGAAGAGTCTGTCTCCTTACTGATTTTATTAAAGAACAGACATTGCTATATTATGCCCCTGGGCAATTCTATACTTCCAAAATTCTACACTATACGAATTCTATACTATTGCATATTTTAGTATTTTCATGTTTAATCCATTTTATTGAAAGCTGTTTTTATGATTAAAGCCTAGAGAAATAACAGTAAGCAATATAAAAGAAGGTATCATTGGTACAAGAATAAGCCAACACACATCAGTGCATGTGCAGGAACTTACAAGCAAAGTGTCACAATAGTGGTATAGTGGATGAGGGAATGAGACACAGGATGAAAATAATGGGCAAGGTAAACAGGGTAGCTAGTCTGACACTGAGACTGGGGTCCCTAGCTGACCCTGCTCCCAGATGTACCACTGAAGGTCCGGATATATGGGCCACCACCCTTTCCCTGTCCTGGGCTAACCTCCACCCACGGACCAGGATAGCAACAGCAAGTTCCCAAAGATGGCAATCTTCAAGCGTATTTATCAAACCAGGAAATACCAACTTATTAATATTAAAATTATCTCTTTATTTGTATCAAAGATTAAAACGTGATAGACAAACCAGAAGGAATTAGACAAACATTTACACATTTATATACATATTATGAAGTGTAATCCTGTTGGGTAAAAAGTTTATGACCTTCTGTGTTATTGCTTGAGAAATTATGTATGCTGAACCCCAGGAATGTATATAAATGTGTAAATGTTTGTCTAATTCCTTCTGGTTTGTATATCACGTTTTAATCTTTGATACAAATAAAGAGATAATTTTAATATTAATAAGTTGGTATTTCCTGGTTTGATAAATCTTCAAGCGTAACAACTGCAGCTAAGCTTCAGCAAACTACACAAACATCTTACAGCACACACGGTCAGAGCAAAGTGAAACTCTATCAGCAACAACAGCTATTGAAAGAGGAAGCTATTTAAAGGCCGGAGGAGTGGTGACCTGACAAACCCACAACACAGCAGCATCTACACATTAACGCTGAATGTGCTAAAGGAAATTATTTTCATTTAAAACAGCAGAGTATTTCACATGTACTTTAGAATGGTCAACACGTGACACAAAGCCATGTACATGGACCTTGCATGACTTAAGGGCCCTGATATGTATTTGACTAAAGTTTTCTGAACCCACTATTGTTGAAGTGATTAGCTAACAATCTATTGTGCATGGCAGCCTCTCAACATTCCCTCTGACAGAAGAGTCAGGCTGCAAACAGACGGTCCGAGAGAAATGTGAGATACTTGCACAAGTCTTGCATGACTCACCCAGGACGGTCGACGGCTCTCTGGACAGGATAGCATCAGCTGTATGTGTTTCTATGCTGCTGACACACTTCCATCCAGAGAGTCGGTGGCCATTTTGGGTGGGTCATGTAAGACTCATTTGAGTACTTCGCATGATTCTCGCACCGTGTGTTTTCAGCCTTCGGGAAGATAACATTGAAGCTGTTCATCCCTTAAGGCTAATCATTTCAGGAGATAAGCCTCTGCCAGAACTGAAGATGGAGATGATAAAACATGAGTGAGAGAACAACTGGTAAAATATGAGAACATAGCAAAGCACAGAGAATTTGCATTTTATACATTTTTTAAAACCGCATTTACAGCTTGCACTTCAAAATATAGCTACATGACACATCAATGATACCAATGCCATAGAATGTTTTAATATTTTATACTAGGTGTCTCACTGAGAACCTCTTTGGTAAAGGAAGTAGGCAATTTACACACTCACCACTAATTTTTTAATGATCACACAGGTCTGCAAGGGTAAAATAGTTTGAGATGTAAAAGGTGATTTCTATATACTTTTGATCACTGCATAAAAGCATCAACATATTTGCATCACATACTTTCTTCACAAACACTGGCTCCATAAGCAAAGAAACATTATGAACTTCATTAGCAAAGTGTATTATACGTACTTTGGTGTAAAACTAGGTGATCAAGTCAAGTTGTGGGCTCCACATGTAGTGTGTTCTGTTTGTGTAGAACTACACATCAGTGGTTTAACGGGAAGTAAAAGAGCTTTAATTTTGGTGTGGCTATGATCTGGAGGGAAGCGCAAAATTATAGTGATGACTGCTACTTTTTAACGTGCAGCATTAAGGGATTCAACCTTAAAATAATAATGAAATTATATACCTGAATCTTATATCAGCGATTCACCACAAACCTCATGGTCCAGTAATTCCTGCCCATTCACCTCCGAGGAAACGTAAAGATACACATGATTCAGAACATGAAGACCAGGATTCTGACAAAGACTTTCACGCTAGTCCCAATGTGCCCCTGCATTTTTCACAGCTCAAATCAAATGATTTAGTCACAGACTAAAGGCCCCGTTACACTTAGCGATGCACCAGCTATCCCGACAACGATACAACCTGGTAAGGATTGCTGGAGCGTTGCTAGGTGGTCGCTGGTGAGATGGCAAACAGTCAGATCTCACCAGCAACGCAGCAACGGTAAGGCAGTTGTTGGGACCGTGTCACTCAGACCTGTAGTATTGAGGTCATTGGTCGTTGTCCCCATCAAACACACTGATGCATGCTGCCCAGCGGGAGCCTAAAGATCAAAAAATGGTCCAGGACATTCAAACATGATCGGCGATCTCACAGCAGGGGCTTGGTCGCTGCTACTTGTCACACAAAGTGAGATCGCTGTCGAGGTCGCTATTGCGTCACGAAAACTGTGACATATCACCGATTTCGCTAAAGATCTCACTTAGTGTGAAGTACCCCTAAGAGCAACTTTAGACCTTCCTAAACATTCTGCAAAACATTTAAGCTTTACACTAAAGGAATAGACCCTGCTAGCTTATGGTACCTGTTTTTATGGTACAGAAGCAAAATAAAAAGGAATTTCTTCCATACTTTTCATAAGACAGTTCTCTAGTGTATTGTAGTGATGTTCCTGGGCTAATGGAAAAATGGAACATTAAGTACAAAGTGAGCAACTGGAAACGTTTTATTAATTTATCCAAAAAAAAAGTCTGAAAGCTGTGCTACTGCACAATGGCAGTAAGTATGCCTCAGTGCTTGTAAGACCTTCTGGGTATTTGAAGCCAAGCTATGCGAATTTAGACTTCATTCTCAAGAAACCTAACCACAAAAATCAAGGATGGTCAATACATGGTGATCTGAAATTTCTGTCTTTGCTCCTTGGGTTGCAAGGAGGAAACACAAAGTCCCCATGCTTTTTGTGTGAATAGGACAGCCAGGATAGGAGTCATTACTGGAGCCAAAAAAGTTGGCCAACGACAACATCTTTGCAACTTGGACTTAAAAACATAGTAGTGGAAAGTTTAGTGGATCCCACTAAAGTTCTTCTGCCAGCACTCCACATTTAGCTTGGACTGATGAAGCAGTTTGTGAAAGCTCCACCAAAAAAAAGGAGAGACGTATCTGCGTTTCAAGTTGGAAGGCATTTTTCTGGGTCCAGATATACAGAAACTCATGAAGGATAATGTATTCAAAACAAAAATGAAAGCTGTTGAGAAAAAGGCTTATAATTTTTGTTAAAGAAGTTATCAAGAATTTTTTTGTTAACATCAAAGATCCAAAATGTAAGTCCATTGTGGAGAACATGTGAAAATGTTTCAAAGCCTTGGGTGGTCTGATGAATTAGAAGTTACATTTTTTACATTCCCATTTGGACTACATTCCTGAAAACCTTGGTTCTTTTAGCAAAGAGCAATAAAAAAGATTACATCTGGATATCAAGGAAATGAATGACGATATCGATGTTAATGGAACATAAACATGATGGAGGACTAGTGCTGGATGCTTCAAAGAGAAGATCTACAGGTCTTCTATAAGAGAAAATGTAACAAGAGAAGCTTTGAATAGAAAAGGAATAGGTACAATAATTAATTTCTAATAAAGTTGCAGAATGAATGTTCAATAAATGTTATATATAATAGTGTATACCTTTTTGGCTACAATTTTTCTTGCTCTTCTCGCTCGTATGTAATTTCACACATCTTTGGTGAAAAATTCATATGTTATTGTTAAACATAGTAGTGTATTTTGAAATCAGGGCATAAGAAAACATAAGAATCAGTCATTGGATTTGAAACAATTTTAATAAACCCAAAGTTTGCATACCTGTATTATCAATAGACATTCTCAAGTGAAAGTATAAAACAATGCTTGAAGAGAAAACTTAACAGTCGTATATTAAATTGATCTGATTCATGGGAGCTTGTGTGAAGATGCCGAACACAATTAACTCAATGAGATCATTAATTTTCCATTGGTGAAGGTTATTCAATATGTTTTAACTCAAGAAGTTCATATTGTTTTTTGTGTCCATATGTTTTAGCTTTACAGACCATAATGTCATAAATTATATTTCTTTTTCAGGTAGTATTTGCCTTGAACCAAACCCTCTTGCAGCAGGAGAGCCTTCGTGCTGGAAGTTTCCAGGCTCCATATACAACTGAGGACCTCATCAAACATTACAACTGTGGAGACCTGAACTCCATAATATTCAACCATGATTCTTCACAAGTATGATTACATGCATTCTTAAAAACATTGCTTTGTATTGTTCAGGTCTATATTAGGAGAAAAGAAGTTATCTTTAGCTTCTACTGTCAGAACACTACTCCGTGCGTGAGGTTTTACCTACATATATAAGTGATTTCCCAGGCTGTCAGTGTGCTGACATAATGTGGTACAATATATTCACCTCCTAAGTATACATATATATCACACATTTTCTTTCAATAAGATGTTAGATATAATTTAAGGAGCTTATATACGCAAACAATGAAGATATAAGAACACACTACACACACAACACAGACCAACTAGCATTATAAACCTGTCAATCTACAAATGGCCACAAAATAGGACTATACTCAAGATAATCAGAAGAAAACCTCTAAGGGTATGTGCACACTGGCCGGCGGGTTGGTCGGCGGCGGCTGGGCGGACCCGCCAGGAAGCTCCGGAGCCGTCCACCGGCATCCTGGCGGGTATGTGCGGCGGGTGACGGGCGGGTGCCGGGCGGGTGGCCAGCGGGTTAGCGCCGGCGGTGTTGCGGCGGCTGGAAGCAGTACATGATTCTGCTTGCAGCCGCTGCAGAACCGGCCGGTTTATAGAACATGCTCATTCGTTGCTAACTCACTGGGAACCCAGCGGGTTAGCAACGGATGAGCATGTGTAAACCGCCGGTGTGTGGACACCGGGTGTCGGTTTACATAGGTTTTAATGTTAATCCAAACGCCGTTTTGGATTAACATAAATTTACATGAAATTTATGTAAACCGACCGGCGGTTTACACATCCAAACCGACCCTAACCCGGCCAGTGTGCACATACCCTAAAGGTACCATCACACGCGGCACTATTGCTAGGCAATTTCACTGGCAATTTGCTGGTTGCAGTGAAATCATGGACATATTGTTCTATTTTGTTGCCGTGTACAAATGGAACAATGTGTCCATGATTTCACTGCAACCAGCAAATTGCCAGTGAAATTGCTAGCAAAATTGCTGTGTGTGACGGTACCTTTAGAGTCATTAACCAAAAAATGTGATAAATAATTAATTATTGAGAAAAATATTTGATAAAACCACAATAAAAAGGAGTGATTTCTCCTACTTATTGTGGTTTTATCATATATTTGTCTTAATGAAGAAGTACTTATTACATTTTTTGGCTTATTACTCATGACTCTAAAGCCCCCGTCACACGGGGCCACATCGCCACCGATACCAGAGGCGATGTAGGGGCGTGGCCTATCAGCGGCGACATCGCCCCTACGTCGCCTCATGTAAAGGGGCGATGTCGGCGGTGCTGGGCGGTCGCCTGGTTTCAGATCAGTGTTCTGAAACCAGGCGACCATCATGGGGTGATGTGTGTACATCGCCCCATGTAAACAGGCCATAGGCTTCCATTGTCCTGCATCAACGCTGGGGTTTCCAGACACCCTGGCGGCGATGCCGCCTGACAGGTCGCCGGCGCGGGGCTGGAGGTGTCGCCCCGTGTAAACGGGGGACGGCGACGCTGGCGGGTTGCCAAAAATGTGCGCGCACCTGCCAGTCGCCGCCGACATCCCCAGCCCTTTCGCCAGGTGTGACGGGGGCTTTAAGGTACCGTCACACGCGGCAATATTGCTTGCAATTTCACTGTCAATTTGCTGGTTGCAGTGAAATCATGGACATATTGTTTCATTTTGTACACGGCAACAAAATAGAACAATTTGTCCATGATTTCACTGCAACCAGCAAATTGCCAGTGAAATTGCAAGCAATATTGCTGTGTATGACGGTACCGTTATAGATTTGTTTTCTGGCATTCTAAACTTGGTATTGGGGTACACAAAGTTACCATAGGTGTAATGTCACGGCATATATGACTCCAGCCTAACCCTGCATATTACATGACAGTTGAATGCTATTATACGATCTCTCATAGAGTACCTTTACACGTCGCAACATTGCATGCAATTTCACTTGCAACTTACTGGTTGCAGTGAAATCATGGACACATTGTTCCATTTTGTTGCCGTGTACAAATGTAACAATATGTCCATGATTTCACTGCAACCAGTAAGTTGCAAGTGAAATTGCATGCAATGTTGCGACGTGTAAGAGTACCTTTACACGCTGCAATTTTTGGCGGCGATAGGAGGCAATCTAACATGCCCGTGCACATTTTTCATGGTTGCCTCAGATCGCCGAAGGCGCTTTTACACGCCGCAATTTCGCCCTCAACTTAAGGCAACGTGTCGCCCCGGAAGTTGCCACACCAACAGCGGGAACATCCGGTAGACTCCGGACGCCGCTTCACACGGCGCAATCCCCAAAGGAATGTGGGCGTACCTGTTCAGCGCAGCCAAAACATAGGCATGCCAAATTGTTTTACACCGTGCCCCAAACACACTCATTAGACAATGCAATAGCGTCCTGATTGGCCAGCCTGCACTGGAAGGCTGGCTAATATGTGACGCCATTGTCTCAGAGTTTTGAATGAATACATGCTCGTGTCGTTGACAGTGGCTGCTGTGACACACTTTCGAGATGATCAAGTGTCACACAGGAGCAGTTTTCAGAAGGACAGTGGCTTACACTACACAATGGTTTGCTATGTGTGTGTCTGTAGCGGATGGTGGGAACATACACACAACACTATGCTCATATGTGCCTACATTGGTCCATGCCTTGGCCCAGCTGAACTATGTGTGTGTACACATGTTTGTGTGTGTAGTGGACTGTACCTACATCCCCCACAAACACCATTGCTTGCTCAATGTGTGTGGACACGTGCCCCTGTGGGCGCAACCATGGGCGTACCCAGGATCAAAACTAGGGGGGGCAAGCCATGGTCGTTCAGGTTGTAAAATTTTAGAACGGTGCATTATGATGTATGGAGGCATATGAGGCTACATTATACTATATAGAGGATAGTGGGGTTGCATTATGATAATTGGATGACTATGGGGGTACCTTATGAATGGGGGACTATGGGATGCATTATGATACATAGAGTACATAGAGGACTATGGGAATACATTGTAATGTATGGAGGAATGTGGGGATGCATTGTAATAATTGGAGGACTATGGTGGCAGAGGAGGAGGACCATATAAACCATGGGGACATATATACCACGATAAAGGCCATATTCCAGGAGGAGGACCATATACAGCAGGATAAGGGACATTAATACATAATGAAGGGGGAGAGGGGTCAATTTGTGAGTCTTTATAGGATTTAGAATGTTACACGGGGCCCATACATCTGACCAACGTGCACGCGGAAGGTGGGGGTCCTAAATTGCGCACCGGGGCCCATCAGACTCGTTACGCCATTGGGGGGCCTTTTGGGGAAGTTCTATCTTATATACAGCCCCCCAATGTCCTATAGGGCTCACATCTCATATACAGCCCTCCATAGGGCTCACATCTCACATACAGTCCCCATAGAGCTCCCATATCATATACAACCCCTTATAGGGCTCCCATATCATATATAACCGCGCCATAGGGCACCCAAATCATATTCAGCCCCCTCATAGGGCTCCTGTATCATATACATCCCCCTCATAGGGCTCCCATCATGAGAGCCTTAAGGGGGGTTGTATATGATACGGGAACCCTATGGGGTGGACTGTATATGATATGGGAGCCTTATGGGGGTGCTGTATATGATATTGGAGTCCCATCTCATATACAGTCCCCCAATACCCCATACAGTCCTCATATCATATACAACAGCCCCCCATAGGGCTCCTATATCATAGGCTGTATATGAAATGGGAGCCTTATGGGGGGCTGTATATGATATGAGAGTCCCCCCTCTCACTTGCTGTGTCCCAGGCCCCCCTTTCACTTGCTGTGTCCCAGGTCCCCCCTCTCACCTGCTGTGTCCCAAGCCCCCCCTCTCACCTGCTGTGTCCCAGGCCCCCCTCTCACCTGCTTTCTCCCATGCCTCCCCTCTCACCTGTTTTCTCCCATGCCCCCTCTCTCACCTGCTTTCTCCTATGCCCCCCTCTCACCTGCTTTCTCCCATGCCCCCCCTCTCACCTGTTTTCTCCCATGCTCCCCCTCTCACCTGCTTTCTCCCATGCCCATGGAGGAGGAGGAGGTGCCGCCTGCTGTATGCGCTCCCCAGTGGAGCGCAGGGCAGGAAACTGGCAGATCAGAGAAGAGAAGGGGCGGGAGCAGCAGCAGGAAGCTTCCCTCCCCTCCTCTCCCTGACACACGGAGCGTCGGAGCCGCACTGTCACATGGATGTGTGTCCTCGGGGACGCACATCCATGTGAAGTAGACGCTGCGACCACGATTGTTACGCACGCTTGGTGCCGCTCACCCCTTCCTCTTGGGGGGGGGCAGCTGTCCCCCGCCCCACGCTGGGTACGCCCATGGGCGCAACACATCACAGTGGATATGTACACACAGTTGTGCCATACACTGTAGCCCAAAGGGCTGACCCTGTGTACTGCATATTACCACACAATGTTTCACGGAACCATCAATACTATTTTACCAATCACATACCTCTGTGCACAGCATAAAGCTATATGCAACTTCCCTGTCTCCCAAAGGAACAACACACACAGGTTGTTGTTTGGATCCAATTTTTTTTGGTTTATATGTTTGGCCACAAAAAATAAAAATACAACAACACACAAAAAATAACATAAACAAGAAGTGTTGACATCACGCAAACAAATGCAACATAATGAGAATGTAAAAAAAATAACATGTCACAGTAAAAAACCAAAACATACTCACTAACTAACTAACTAAAGAATGTGCACACACAAAAGACAACCCAAATACTCCTGGTGCAGCCACCCTGATGACTCCACCCTCCTCATCATGTTGCAGCCTCACAGCACCAACCATCCTACACCTGCTGGTGCTGCCAGGCCACTGCCCCAGGACCATTAAAGTAGGAGCAGTATGTGTCTCTACTGTTCCTGGCATCCTGCTGAGTCCGACCCTCGCTCAGTGGCTGGAGTGGCGTCACACCATGGTCGATAGCACACCAATCCCCGGCACAGACCTCCCATGTTGTGGGGTCCACTGAATCCACATAACTTGCCGGCGTGTATGATGACCGATCCCTACGGCGCAGGAAGTTATGCAGCACACAGCAGGCCAGCAATACCACATCCATAGATTCCAGTTTCATATGCAGACGTGTATGAAAAACCCAAAATGTATTGCCCATGATCCCGAACGCATTTTTAACCACACGGCGGGCCAGGGATATCCGGTAATTGAAAATGCGCTGCTCAGAAGTAAGGGTCCTCTGGGGATATGGCCGTAGTAGGTGTGCCTGAAGTGGGAAAGCTTCATCCCCCACAAACGCAAAGTTGAGATGATGCATTGTCTCATCATTTGAGGGCAAGTTCAGCCCACCTGTCCTTAGGTCTTGGGCCAAGGAGCAGTGTGCGAACACACCCCCATCTGAGTTACGGCCATTCATTCCAACGTCGACGTAGAGGAACTCATAGTTCGCATCCACCAGGGCCATAAGGACAACACTACAATATCCTTTGTAATTGTAATACAATGACCCAGAGTTTGGGGGTTTGTTGATCCTCACATGCTTACCATTCAATGCACCACCGCAGTTTGGAAATTGCCAGCGGTCCTCAAACCCTCTGGCAACATCCATCTATTCAGCGGGTGTTGTGGGAAACTGCATATAGGATGGCAGCGGACTACTCCAGATGGCCTCACACATCTCAGGGATCAGGCAGCTCAGCAGGGGTAGTGATACACGTGAAGTGTATTGCAGGTCGGTCCTTGACCGACCTGCAGCCAGGAGCCGCAAAGTTACTGCCAAACGCTCCTCAAGTGGCACAGCTCGACGCATCACAGTGTCCTGACGGGCTATCAAATGACCTTATGCGTTTCAACAGGAATTTGAAGGAGTCCTTGGACATACGGAGGTAGTTACTGAAATCATGCGGACTACGATCCTCCAGCTCACGCACCAGCTGAATGTGGGTCCGGGTGTCCCGGTGGCGAAGCCAATCCCGAGTCCACACACATCGTGGCCTGCGAGCAACCTCTCATATCTATCCTCCAGCCACAAGTGCTCTTCCACCAAGGCAAGAGCCACGATAGCATCTCCATCAGGGTCGAACATAATCACACGTACCAACCCCTGCAAAAGTGGGAAAAAAAAAACATCACTACAAGAACGCTTCATCACACATCATCTACACACACCACCTCCTTCCCTCTACATCACCTAGCCACTTTACCACAGCATACCTAAGTGTGAACACCAGCCCACACATACATAAAGACCACCAATCAAGGCCCAAACACAACATTGCAGTGTCTGACAACCAAACCTGGTCACTGTACACCCCTAGCGATCCTGTACAATACATCTCCATTGTCAAATGCAACACATCATGAGCCTAAGCCCATATACGTGGCCATAATGTTGACGTGTGACCAGAAGGCATGGGCAAACACATGGGTCACATTAATTTAATCATGCTTTTTAAAACATCTTTACAATAACATTACACAGGTACCCCCGCCTTTGTGTGTTATGCTAAAAATATCATGCAACGCAGCAGACTATTGAATACTCATCATGTCCAAGAGACATCCCTGATGTGTTGAGAATACAAGATCTTCTGAGGCAGACATTCGCAGAAGCCACACGCTACACTCCACATCTGATTTTGCCCTTAAACATCCCATTGTGTGTGGTAACCGACAGTACTATGTGTCCTCAATTCAGATGAGCCCCGCAACTAAAGACACTCGCATTCTTCAAACATGATCCTGTATGGCAAAGGCAAAATGGCTTTTCAATGAAGATAGGGTTTAGGTAGTCAAAACACTCATGCATCAATTTTCCAGAACACAATAGTAAATATGGCAAAAAAAACACCAGTAACTACATACCCCACCACTTGGAGGTGACCTACACTACACAATAGCGACCCACTAATGGTAAGGTGCTGTAAACGCAACACAGCCAGATCACAGTTCATGTTTGCACATCAGTACTTACTTAATGAATCTGGGCAGCAAGCGTGTCCAACTTCGGCCTTGAGCGCTTTTTATATGGTAACCAACCAATCAGAACGCAGCGGCATCTTGTAATCGATGTAGCCGCCTGGGCGTACGCAGATGCGACCAATGATTATGCACCATTGCGCTTTTGTGATTGGTCAGGTTGTGTTTAAATAAGCACGTGCTGGGGCGCAACCCCTGCCCCGACTGGAATGTTCATTGAGCTAGTAGTGTCTCATCACAAGATCTCTGTTGGACAGACGGTAAGTGGGGGAACATGCTATTGGGCACTCCTGCACGTTCTTTTCTGTGTGCTGTAGACCCATATATTGGCTGATGTTTGTGCGCCTTATGTCCAGCTTCATGTAGCGTCCTGTAGAAGTGTATTTAGCGACGTGTACGCATCGCAACTTACACTCCGTGTCCTGTAGCACACATAATGTCCTGTGAGATCCTTGCCAGGACAATATGTGTACTCCAGCACTATGTTTAGCCCTAAATATGTGTGTATCTGAGGAGTGTGTGTTTAAATGTCCTTAGTAAGGCCATGTGTGGCATTTGTAATGAGAGACCTTGACATATTTCACTGCAGTGGGCCCAAATACATATATCACCTGGCCTGTCCGACATGCCCCATGTATGGACACATGTTAACCTCCCTGGCGGTATGATTAGGTCAGGAATTTTGTGCTAAAAGCGGGCTTACCCGCGGTCGCGGCAGATGCGGTTAAAAAACCGCATCTGCCGCACTTGCCGCATAGCCGCCGCACTTGCGGCGCACTTGCGGCGCGGTTGCGGTGTGGCTGCGGTAATCGCCATAGTAAGTATAGGGGGACTTGCGGCAGATGCGGCAAGTGCGGTTTTGCACTTGCGGCAGGTGCGGCAAGTGCGTTTTTTTCCGCGGCCGCACCTGCCGCAAGTGCAAAACCGCACTTGCCGCATCTGCCGCAAGTCCCCCTATACTTACTATGGCGATTACCGCAACCGCGCCGAAAGTGCGGCGGCTATGCGGCAAGTGCGGCAGATGCGGTTTTTTAACCGCATCTGCCGCGACCGCGGGTAAGCCCGAGCCTGACTCGGGGTTACCGCTTCTGGCAGTGATTGTTAACCCGAGTCAGGCTCGGGAATACCGCTAGGAAGGTTAACGCCAATAATGATTTTGGCTAGCCAAGCTGACTACCAGAACACATGTTATTAGTCTTGCAGGACATGGGCTAGACACACAGAGTAGGGTGTCACCTGTCATGGCCATGTGTTTGTTTGCATGACCATTTTTTGTTTTAATTTTTTCTCAGATGGCTGCGTATCACGATTTTGTGACACAGCTCCTCAACATATACCAGGAACACGAATGCCTGTGGCGGGTGTCGTTGCCTGCTTATCACGACCAGGCAGCGAGGGCTGCAGCCTACATGCCGCTGGTGGAGCTGTCAAACCAGCTCCAACCACATAAGATCTGGACAGTGGCGCTGGTTGCGGATAACATTAAAAGCCTGCGCACCGTGTTCAACAAGACCCACAAAAAGTGGATAGAGGCCCGGTCCAGGGCTGGAGCTGAGGAGGTCCGTAGGCCAACACTCTGGTACTATGACCTCCTCACCTTCACCCTAGGCCAGAAGGGGCTCGTGGAACACGGTGCAGCAGGCGCCCCCTGCAACCAGCTGTGGCCGCAGCCCAAGACCCTGCCCCGTCGCAGGAGGTGGGTAATTGTGTTTCTGTGATCGATCTACCCAGCATGTTGTTTGCACTGATGTGGGGTTTGCAGCACATGTGGTAGTCGCCATTGTGCTTTTCCCGCGCCAATCCTGTTCACTGTTCTTTTCTATCTGTTTTTTGGACTCTGTTATCACAGATTGTATAGTGTTATTTGTGGGCACTTTACATATCAATGTGGACCCTCAGGTGAGTATACTGCACTTGTGTACTTGTTAGGCTTTTTCTTCTGTAAACTCTGCTCCTGTGGCTTTTGTTGCTAGGCTTGGTGAGCTTGGCTCTATGTTGTCTTGGGTGTTTGGTTGTGGTATTAGCTTCAATTACATTGCAACATGTTGCTGATGGATTTTTTTTTTTTGTTTCTTTTTCAGGCCCCTCGGGAGGAGCCAGCAGCTGGCGAGGCTCTCCCCTCAACATCTGCGGGAGAGCCAGTGCCTGAGCCCAGTGGTGGGGGGCTGGGCCCAGGTCCCAGCTCTGGAATCCGACGTAGAAGACCACCTGCCCCAACTAACACGGAGCTGGGTACCTGGGCGAAATGGGTCCTCCTGGATCGAGAGAGGACCCCGGCTCTGGGATCGGGTACGTCGCCAGCGAGATGCTGGCCCGCATGGAGTCAGAGCAGCGCAACATCGCGGAGCCATCTTTCGTGTCCTGGAGGCGGGTGTGGATGGGTCCCTGCAATGGGGGGCGTCATGGATGCTCCCCCAGAAGACATCCCCAGGGCCCACTGTGCCTGCAAGATGCATGGTGAGGAGGCGACAAAATCGTGGTACTCCGCCTCCCCCCCAGAGACAGCCCAGCCGAGCTGGAACATCACAAGGCCGCTGGGTGTATGAGGAGGGGGAGGCCCCATTATCTGATCCAGCAGAGGAGGAGGAAGAAGAAGAGAACTACTAGCTTGGCCAGAGCAGATTATTTTTTTTTGATGGCCAAGTATGCCCCTTTTAATTTGGGGAAAAGATTAAACCCCAAAAAATGTAAAAAAATAAATACTTAATTTAACCACCACTCTGTCCATATCTGTGTCACGTACACCAGTATGTGTGTGTGTGTTGGGTACTGTGGGTGTCATATAGTAGACATTGATGTCATATTGTAGGGCATGGCTGTTGTAATGGTCCAGTATGGTGACATGTTTACAATGTCACACCATATAGGTCTAGCTAAACCGTGGCCCAGTGTGGTTGGTGAAATGTAACCTCACAAATGTTACCCTGTGTATTGCAAAAAGGGATAACACAGGATGTAGCTGGCCAGAATTTTATTACACAACAACATATTTACAAACCATTGCCAACACAAGGCAAAAGCCTTGGTCAGGTTAGAAGTAGCCAATACACACTACCCACCTTTCCCAGTGTGGGACACTATAAGAAAAGATGCTAACGTGGCCTAAAAAACTAAGGTGCCAACATGGCAACAGGGAACAAAACAAGGGTCCAACATGGACAACAATTAGTAGGGGAGTCTGGTCCCATTATTGGGTGGGGGGTGATGGATTAGGGGCCCTGGCGGACTGGGCTGTCTGAAGGGTGTGGATCATGGCACCCAAGTGGGCAAGGTGTTGCTGCCCTTCTTGGTGTGCCCTCTCCATGTGCTGCTGTGCCTCTTGGTGAACCAGCAGCAGCTCTTCAATGGTTGGTACACCTGTATGGGAAAGAAGGACATTAGTGAGTTACCTGTGTATGGGTGGGTGGGTGGGTGTTTGAGGGAATTGTTAGTGATTATACGTACGCAGCACATCACCATCCTGGATGGGGATGGGCTGACAGCCCAGCCTGCTGCACGGGCTCGTTCTCCTTCATAAAAAAAATACAAAAAAATCAGTACTCACATACATGTGTGTGGAGCACACAACAATAACTACATTAGCAAGTTGGTAGGCCTTAGCAGACACTTACCACCATACACTGCAGCAGCAGGCTCAAGGTGAGGTTGTGTTGCCACCATGACACCAGGGCTCGGCCAGGAGCTTGAGATGCTGGGGTAGGGTGGTGCTCCCAGGGCTCCAGGGCTGGCTGCAGCCATGTCTTGTGGGCCTGCTGGGGAGGGAGTGGCTGTGCCCTCCGGGGCTGGGGCTGGTGGAGTCCCTGCTAGAGAGGGAGTGGCTGGGCCCTCCGGGGCCGGGGCTGGTGGAGTCTCTGCTGGGGAGGGACTGGCTGGGCCCTCCGGGGCCAGGGCTGGTGGAGTCCCTGCTTGGGAGGGACTGGCTGGGTCCTCCGGGGCCTCGGCTGGTGGAGTCCCAGGTGGGGGAAGACTGGTTGGGCCCTCCAGGGCCAGGGCTGGTGGAGTTCCAGGTGGGAAGGGACTGGCTGGGCCCTCCAGGGCAGGTGGTCGGGATGTCCCGGGAGCCGTTGGGGACTGTGGAGCGTCCCCAGACACGGAGTCCTCGTCATCTGTAATATCAAACATGATAACAGAGCAATTTTAGAAAAGGCACACAACATAGGGAAAACACCTTGTGTGTGTATGAATTTCATGACGGCGTGAAGGATACGGTCAAAGGTTATGGTCGGCGCATACCCTATGGTGAGGGTCCACTCTGGTTTGGGACATGAGTGGCTTAGCATGGTAGGTATTTGAATCTTGTACACAAGAGCAGCCATTAAGCATCATGTGTTTGCAGCATGGGGGCCAACACATAGCGTTGAGATTGTATTCAGTGTTCTGTATTGTGATCATTGTATTGAAAAATTGTATGTGTCACAGGTCACACATATGTGCTGCAAGGTGTCATGTGGGTGTGGAACATTGCATTAATATGTTGGTGTCACCTTTGCAGTTAGGACACAACTATTTTTGCCACCACACAGGTCAAGGACCACTATAGCCGTCACCATTTGTAGGACAAATGAGTGTTTCATACACCTTCATGTTGCAGTGTAACCAACATGCAGATGCATATTGGTGACAGCTCAACATGGTGGCTTAGGCCACATTTTGTGGCATAGCACAATACCACATGGTGTTTGTGTAGTGTTTGAAGTATTTATCTTGCCATGTGTGTGTTTGGCACTGCCACATACTCACCATGCAGCCTGGCAATCCTGGCACGAAGATCCACAATGCGCCCTGGGGACTTATGCTTCAGGTCCGTGATTTTTTTCTGGATCTGCTTGCAGGTCCTCTCAACCCCCAATTTGTGGAGCAGGGCCCGCTGGATCCTCCGGAGTATGCTGCGTTTGCGCAGCAGTAGGTGCCAGGGACGCTAGTCACACCAATAATAATGGCAGTCACATAAGTCTATGAGAAGCATTAGCTCCGCCAGGCCCCATGTGGCAGCGTGCTGTGCAGCGGCCATGACTCTTCTCCTATGTGCAGGGGAGGGGCAGGCACCTGGCAGGCAGGGAGTAACCAAAACAAACATCATGACATCATCACGCACACTAGCGCCGCCCAACAACCTTGAGGACGCTAACAAGGTAGTCGTCCGCAGAGCGGGAGTAGCGTAATATAGCCATCAGCGTCACCAAATTCACAAACGATTGCAGTGCGTTTCCCATGGCACCCATGTGCGATGTGTAGACCAACATCTGCACTGTCATGTGTGGCAGTATGGTGGACACAGTGAAACTTCAAATACACGTGCCCAGCATAGCTTGCGCTATTGAATGCGCGCGTAATAGGACTGATGTAGTGGATGGTTGTGTAGGTGAAGATGTGTGTGGTGCTGAAGAGACAGCTCTTCAAATATGGCGCCCTGTGAAGGGACAGCCAATGGAAACACAGTAGCCATCACCAATCATCGCTGACGGGGCACGGTCTCCAGCACGCTGAGGCACGCCCCCGGGAAATCAGTAGGCAACGAAGATTCCATTCCTATCGCCCGTTCACACGCCAAAAGCCGGGAATGTCACCTTCATGATTGCCTCTGATTTTGGAGCAGTGCTGTGAAATCAGAACCAGGCACAACCTTTTTTATCACTACCAAATTCCCCAATTACACGCCGCAATAAGGAGGCAATTTGGCGGCGACCCTTCCAGTGAGACATATCGCCGCCAAAATTGTCTCCTGTGGTTGCGTTGTGTAAAGGTACCTTAAAGGTACCCATACAGAACATACAAGCTGTCAAGAGCTTAACAACTGAGTGTCAATTAGTTTGGCTAATCAAGTGAGTTGAAACGTCTGGCTATGTGTCCAGTTTAGCATCTGTGGCACTGTTCCTATCAGCAACTGCTTTATTCTTTATTGAGGATGGGATTGATAAATAGATATAGGATTTTCATCTCCATTAGGTACAATATGCCAGCGTCTGTCCATTTGCAGTGTGAATTGCATGGAGTTTGTATTTTTTAGAGCCCTGGAAATGTTTGTGGGATTATCTTCAATGATCTCATACTAGAGATTATTATTTTTATAATACTGTGAGGGAAAACACAACAAGAGTAGCTCTCTGTGTATATATATATATACACCTCCAGTCCATCACTGTACAACATTCCCCAATAACACAAGAACAAAATGCTGCCACCAGTTCCTCGTTCAATATAAGACAAGATAGTGATCAAGATTATATCAGAGCCAAAAACGAAATCAGGTAGCGTATAATTTTAAGCGAGCCCACAGGTGTGAGGTTCATAGGTTGGGATAAAAGAACAACCCAGAATTTAATTTAAATTTTTATATTTAACCCCTTCACGACTCATGACGTAGGAGGACGTCACGAGCCGTGTCCGGATGTTTGATGTGAGCTCCAGCAAGGAGCTCACATCAAAACCCCAACATCTCGGCTGATCTCATCACCTGAGATGTCAGGGTAACAGCACCAATCGGATCCGGGATCCGATTGACAGCGGGATCCAAGAGGTTAACAGCACCAATCACTGACAGCGGGATCCAAGTCTGGTATTGGCTAGACCCCGGATGCTGTCACAGAGCACTTCCAGGTTCTGGGAGATACTGATGAGATGCAGCTCATCTGTATCTCCCAGAAGTTATCGGACTATGCAGCAAGGTGCCTCTTAAAGGGCAGTGTAAAAATAAGAATGAATAAAAAAAATAAAGTTTTTAAAAACATGTAAAAAAAAACATAAAAGTTCAAATCACCCCCCTATTCCCCCATTCACAATAAAAGTATTTAAAAAATTTACAAAATACACGTTTGGTATCGCCGTGTTCAGAATCGCCCGATCTATCAAAATATAAAATCAATTAATGAGAGCCCTAAGCTGCATAACGGAAAAAATGGTCCAAACGCCAATATTATGTTTTTTTTTAGTCGCTGCAACATTGCTATAAAATGCGATAACGGCCGATCAAAACAGTGCATCCACCCAAAAATGGTATCATTAGAAATATCAGCTCAAGACGCAAAAAATAAGCTATCACACAGCCCCAAATCCCGAAAAATGAGAAAGCTACAGGTCGCAAAATATGGCACAAGAAGTGTGATTTTTTCCCCCAAACTTCTGAATTTTTTTTCACCACTTAGATACCAGTAAAGGTATACATGTTTGGTATCTAAAAACCCGTACCAACCTGAGGCATCACACCGTCCAGTCAGTTTTACCATATAGTGAAAATGGTGGCTAAAAAACGCAAAAAACAAACGTGCAATTGCACTTTTTTGGCAATTTCATCGTACTTGGAATTTTTTTGCAATTTCCTTGTACACTATGTGGTAAAATAAATGATTGCATCTGAAAGTACAACTCGTCCTGCAAAAAACAAGCCGTCATATGTCTATATTGACAGAAAAATAAAAACGTTATGGCTCTTGGAAGCAGGGGAGCAAAAAACGAAAATGAAAAACGAAAAATATCCGAGTCATGAAAGGGTTAATTGCCGTAACAGTATATACAATATGAATATACAGGTATCATAGAAGGCATATGCAGTCACATATGTCAATTACCAGTGTCTTCTTGCTGACCACACGGAGGCAGTGTAGCGCCACAGGGTTCCTGGTGGTAAATCCCAACTCATCTCATCAAGAGTCCTCCATGAGAAATGATACAGAACAATGGGGTTGGTCATCCTTATTCTCTACACTGCCCACCTCTCTCCACCCCTGGGCTGTCTTGGAATTTCATCTGTATGTGCTGTGATTTGAAGTACCCAAAAAGCTACTATCGGTCATACCTTTCCACCAGGTGCTCCAAGGAAAACAGTTCTGGTGCCACCGAATCCAACTAGATGTGATCAGCTCTTAAGGCCCCATTACACCAGTTGACACCGCCGGAGATGTCGGCGGCGACTGGCGGGTGCGCGCACGTTTTTGGCGCCCTGCCAGCATCGCCGCCCCCCGTTTACACGGGGAGACATCTCCGGCGATGGGCTGGTGAGCTCAGAGGCGGCATCGCCGCCGGGGTTTCTGAAAACCCCAGCGGTGATGCAGGACAATGGGAACCTATGGCTCCCATCGCCTGTTAGCTCGCCGGCGGCCGGTTACATGTGGGGCGATGTATACACATCACTGATGTGAAATGAGGCGAGCTGTCACAGCCGTCGACATCGCCCCTTTACATTAGGCGACATAGGGGCGATGTCGCCGCCGATAGGCCACCCCCCTACGTCGCCTATGTAATCGGCGGTGATGTGGACTGGTGTGACGGGGCCTTTAGAGAACAAATATGGCTTCTCTAGATGGCTTCTGCTTGCCCTTCCCTGTATCCCCACAGCCCAGAAGTTAGAGTGATTTGAGATGGATAGGTGTGTGCAACTGGCTGTCATGATTTCAGTGGTATGATTTGTATGTAGCTAGTACATATAGTAAATTCATAATTTTGAATAATATTATGGTGCCATCTCGACTGGAGCTTATGACAGAATTCCAATAGGGCCAGAAGGTTCTCTGCCGCTATTTCCTCTTGTAGCTCTGAAATCCGTGTTCCTGTTCTTAATTGCCTTTTCGTTCTGGGGATAAAGTTCACAATGAGACCGGATTTCTTTTTATAACGAGAATTGTCACCTCAACTGTTGGCTTTTGGTCAGAAGTTCCTGTTCTGCAAGAGTCTGAATACTAGAATGCAGAGGGGAATGCTAATTATTTGCAGGGATATATGTAAGAATGCATTATGGACTATAATGGGAATTTATGATTATGGAATATTGAGATTTTACATGATTGATAGGTCAGAATATATCACTTATTCTTCACAAATACCCTATTATGAATCTAAGCAAACTTTAACTGACAACACCAGATTGGTGCATACTGATTGAGAATCATAGCATATTATTAGCAAATTCAACTGAAGTGCTAAATTAATTTGTACTTTTATCTACAATTCGGTTTTCTTCTTTAGGTGCCTAATTTTATAAACGCCACATTGCCACCACATGAACAAATAACTGCACAAGAGATTGATAATTATTTTCGGCAAGAGCTCATCTACAAAAGAAATGAACGTATGGGAAAGAGAGTGAAGGATCTTTTGGAAGAGTTTCCAGAAAAAAGCTTTTTCTTTGCTTTTGGTGCAGGTAAGGGTAGAATCAATTTATATCTCAGGGACCTATGAACTCAAAGGCCCCAATTCATTAAGAATGACATTTCATTTTGTATGCCAGTCGTAGTGAGTGGTATGTAGGCATAAGTAACGCTGACTTTATTAAAAGGTGCACACCATTTAATGCATATGGCGCACCTTATCAGTGTTATGTGCCTTTGTGCACATCACAAGAAATGATACTCACGTACTGGAATGGAGTAATATTTTTGGCGTGCTGCCAGTGTTGAAAAATGTGACGGGCAGAAGTAGCCTTGTCCTGCCTTGGCTACTCCCAAGCTTTGCCCATTTTGGCGTTCCTGCCCGAAACTGGTGAGAAAATACCAAAGGTCACTTTGCTCTGTGCAAAACTATTGATGTTTTTAAAGTGTTATAAGACAGTTTTCTGGTGTAAATGACATGCCCCTCCAGGAGCTTAGGATACTATGAACCAGGCTTTCTTGAGGCTTCATCACGGGAATCACAGGGACCAAGACCTGGCTCCGTGACCCTGGCAGTGCCATTAAAAGTTCAGAGTGGGTGGCTCACTCTCTTAGGGATAGGGACCTGGCGTGGAGGGTTCATTCTGGGCAGGGATGACTGGACTTGGGGATACTTGTTAATTTATACATGACGCCACCCGCAGGTTGCAGCTATAGATGGCCGCTGCTGCTCGACAGTCTTCCTAGGGGCCGATGGTTTGGAGGCAGCAATGTTCTTAAGCCCTCTACGGGTAGGGCTGACCCCTAAGGTAGCAGAGTAGACCTGAGTGAGTTGGTAGTTGTGTTTCTGGTGCTTTTGACACATAAGAGAGTTCACAGACACAGTGGGCTGTAGTATTTAGTTCTTTTACTCACAGTCTTTCTGCATCAGCTTGCTGAGCACTGGGTTCTCAGAGGATCTAGCTACTCACTGGTAATAGGTTGGTACGTAACCGGCACACCTTCTCTATCCTTTCCAGGTCGTCTCACACAGTGCTTGCTTCACCCTTCCTGCCTTGCGCCTCGCCAAACAGAGCTCTGAGCTAGTGACTGTGGGCTTTTCCTAGGGGTTCCCCTGCAGTCTCACCTTAGCCCTATGGTTGCCACCTTTTCAGCAGATGTGCGCAGTTGTCGACTGTGTCACCTTGAAAGTGTCACAGCCTCCGGGTTGCTAGCTGAGCCTGGTCTTCTCCACTAGTCTTTTGGGTTCCCGGTGTCCCTTGCGGCCTAGTCCCTCCACTTGCCTGCGCTTGACAAAGGATGCGAGTCCCACTGGTGGATTTCTCACTTCCCGTGCCTCTAGGACCCCCTCTTTCTCCTGAAGCCACTTGGGTTATGTTCTACTCTAAGGTTCGGCCTCAGGATGAGCTCCCACTTGCTCCAGTCCTCTGGACACTTGTCAGGCATATATTCTCTAGCTGCCCTCCAACTCGACCTTGGTGTTCAATGGTCTCTCCTCTGCTGTTCTACCACCTCTCCTCAGCTGGTTACTCTGTCATTCTTCTCACTATTGTCTCCTACGTTCTAGATGTTTCTCTCTGTTTTTATGCCCTCTGTCATGTGTCCCACATCATTTACGTCACTGCCCTCACTCCTCCCAAATTGCTCCCTCTAACTAACTCCCTTCACCATCCAATCCCAACTACAATCATTCCTAGTGTGGTGTGGGTGTCCCGGCATCAGTCTGTACTCCCCATACCAGTGAGTGGGATACAACGCCCTAACAGGGATGCAGTACCTTTGTGGCGACTGTTCCTGCATGGGCGCCACATAAATAATTTAATAAATTGGTGCAACAGACTTTGCTATATCAGTATAGATTTACAATAGACAAGCCATACATACAAATAGTCATATGTAGCACAATTTAGTACAATTTAGTACATGACATGTAGTATTGAATGAAGACTACCTCTACTACTGCATAAGCTATATTCTATTCCTGAGGAAATGGGTGACCTTTCCTGCAGGACTGATTTTGTCTTGTGTCTAAGGCTGGTTTCACACTGAGTATTTTTTCCTGTCCGTGGGATCCTACATTTTGTAGGATCCCACGGACAGGAACAGATCCGATTTGGCCCCCATGTTATCCTATGGGGTTTGAATCGGATCGGATTTGGCCTAATTGCCATCCGATTTTGTGGGATCCGATTTGTGTCTGATTTTTGCTGGACCCAAAATCAGAGACTGGTCCGATTTTGGGTACAGAAAAAAATCTGATCCCACAAAATCGGATGGCAATTAGGCCAAATCCGATCCGATTTGTGTCCTTTAACATGGGAGCCTATGAGCGCGGGTCCGATTTTGGTGTACTGAAAATGCTCAGTACACTAAAATTGCTCCAACCCTTCTAATTTTTTTAAATCAGTGAGTACACTATTGGGAAACTATGTAAAGGCCAATATAATATAGGAGGACTATCGAGGTGCACTATACTATATGGAGGACTATGGAAGTGTATTATACTACAAGAAAGGCTATGGGAGATGAATTATACTATATGGAAGACTATGGGGGTGCATTATACTATATTTAGGACTATGGGGGTGCATTATACTATATAGAGGTCTATTGGGGTGCAATATTCTATATGGAGGACTATGGGGGTGCATTGTAATATATAGAGGGTTATGGCGGTGCATTATAATATATGAAGAACTATGGATGATGAATTATAATATATGGAGGACCATATGGAGCCAATTATACTATATGGAAGCTATTATAATATATGGAGGGCTCTGTGGGGGGTATGATAATACTTGGAGGGGTATGAGGGAGCCATTATACTTTATGCAGGGCTATTTGAGGGCTGTGTTTCGGGCCATTATACAATGTGAAGAGGATTAGGGGCCATTATACTGTATATAGGTCCATTATATTGTATGAAGGATTGTGTGGGAGTCACAGTTGGAGATCATACTGTGGCAGGGTAGTTGTTTGGCTTACAGTAGGTTCATCATACTGTGCACGTGGAGGAATTCACTGTGGGGGATCATACAGTGTTTGTGGGGAACGTCTGTTGGCATAATACTTTATGGGGCAATGAAAGAGGAATCTAGGGGCTTCAATAGGGGAAGAATTACTTTGTAATGGCAGCAAAGTTGTGAGATATGTATGTATATCTGTGGCGCCCCTGCGGTCCGGTCACCACTAATAGTTTGCGGCAATCGGGACCTGTAAGTCCATTCATCCACAAACACACCCAACACACCCCGGTCCCAGAGCGAACGGGTGAACCCAGGTAGTGTGATGGCTCCGGCAGCTGTGAGACAATAGGGGGAGACAGGTGGTGGGTGGGAAGTTAGTAGAGGAGCAGTCAGAGAATAGGTAAAAGCAGACACCAGGAAATGGGGGCTGGAAAGTTCATCAGAGAAACAAAGGGACAAGACACAGGAATTGGTCATGTCAGTCCAGCGAGAGAGCAGAGGAGAGAGGACAAAGGAGAAGGACCTGGAAGGCTTGAGCGGCATGTGGCTCGCCCCAGGTTCCAGGACAGCAGACTGCAGATAGACGGAAAGAGTCCTAGTGGCGCGGGCAGTGAGCGATCCACCAACGTGCCCGAATCAGCTGTGAAGCAGAAGAACAGGGTGAGAAGCAGGTGCTCGGCCCTGAAGGGGCCAGGAACACTTCAAGGTCCAACCATGGAACCCGGGGGCCACAAGCTCTCTATGACTCGTGGCCAACTCCCGACACAGCGCAGAGAAGGCAGCCGTACTAGGGCCCGGAGACTATACCAGTCGGCCAATGAAGACCCGTGGTTGCTGGATCAGGGCTCTATGTGCGGAGACGCATGCAGGAAGTAAGAGGATAGGCAGCACTGAGAGAGGAAAGGCCAAGCGGAGGGGAATACAAAAGCAGTGTACTGGACAAGCCATCCTGGTTGCCAAGGACTACCGGAGCCACCATGGTACTTGCTTGTAACCTGAAGTGCGTGACGAGAGAGGCCAAGTAAACTGGGTTGAAACTCAGCATTTTGTCAGACTGTTCATTTCAAGCCTGAGGAGAGGTAGACTGAAACGCTGCGCAGGCAGCAGGAGCCTGCCTGAGAGTGTCCCTGATCCACCTCCAAATCACCTTAACTCCGAAAGCCCTGGGGACCCGCTACTCCCGTGGGGAGTCATACCATCACAGCTCCAACTCTATCATCCCCAGAGGTCCCGGACGGCAGCAGCCACCTCTTCCAGGGGTGGTGTCATGACAAACTATTTTATGTTCATTTTATGTTTACTTTTCCTTTTTACTCCTACTCAAAATATTCCCCTTTTTATTGACCGCCCAAGAGGGGACCACAGACCGGGTCACGCCACCGTGACAGCATCCCCACAGCCCCAATGATGTCCAGAGGGCCCGGTTCCGAGTATCCCATGACCCCCGCTGGGGCGAGTCAGATCTATGTGACCCAGCCAAATATTTTTATGGGTGGAAGCCTAATTAAAACTTCTACTATGGGGTTCCATGATTTCTATATGCGCCCCTGATGCAAGATGCATTGTTCCTTTCACATACACCTCTGCTGCAGGACTGATCGGCCATAACTTACACACCACGTCCAGTGTCGCCCCTCAGTGCATACAGGCACCCAGCCATGTTTCTCCCAAGCGGCGGTTGGTCAGTGGTGCTCCCCCTTCCCGTTCCCACATCCTTTGCTCAACCCAATTGGAAGGCCTCTGCTATTAGCTCTGGACAGCCCCATGTACGGTGCTTGTGATTAACTAAGCGTTTCGGGAGAAGGAGGCGTGGTCTATTGGGAAAGACGTGCCATTTTATCAGCTTAGTGCAGTGGCGGCATGTTGATACTCGGACTGAAAGTCATTGCATGTGGTGTGTGGATGGTGCGGCATGGTGGACATATCTGACTAGTTAGTGCCAGGCAGTGGCCACATTGGAGCCGCCTACAGTTTTGTAGGCGTGTGCCATAGATAATAGGTTGGCAATCAGTGCTGCCTTATGTGCTATAAGGATGCAGGATTGTGTCTGCCTACAGGACCACAGCTCAGCCGCCATCATTGTGTGTGTGCATGCTTGTGCCAAGCCTGCCATTGCCATTAATGATCCTTATTTTGGATTCTTCTGTGTGGTTCTTGTATGTGTGTGTGATAGAGCTGACATCCTTGTGTTTGGACAACGTTTTTCTATTTCTTTAACTTAAAATGTCCACTATTGTCCTCATTTTTACAGGATACATATAAATCTGTATGCACCAGATTTATTTCTACAAATTTAAAAAATTTACTGGGGGGGGCGTCGTTTTGCAGTTCGCCTCAGGCAGCAGAGAGGGTAGGTTCACCCTTGGTTCCAATATCGATTTGATTTTTAACAACTGTCCTATTGCACCCTTATTCGTATATGTTTGAGAAATGGGTTTGGCTTAAAATGGGTGTGGTTTTTATATTAAAATGGGTGTGGCTTTAAAATGGGCATGGTTTCCCTACCTTGCAAACACAGAACCTGTTGTTAAAAATTTGAATTCCACCCTGGCTACTTCCAAAAGTTGACACAAGAGTTGAAATTCTCTTTTTGGCTAAAGAGGCAATTTGCAAAGATGTTGGCTGAAAACGAACTTTAGGCCACATCTCCTAGTTGTGAACGTCTCCTGTGTCCAGGTCACATGATTCAAACATCCCCATAATGCCTGTCTGTCCATCTATTCATCCATCTATCCATCCATCCTGTTAATTCTTGCATTGCTTGCTAGATATTAATTTGGGATATTCACACACCTAAACCTACTTGAGAGTTTGACTGAGTCATGGATTTTGTATTAGGTTACACTCAAGTTCATGTAAAACCATCTGGAAAGGATAATCCTATTATCGTGATGTTTACCCACACAAAGCCTGCTGCCTAACAATGCCGAAATGCATAAAGATTTTTCTTGCAGACAGAAAGATCTGAAAGTCATGTAATTATTTAGTTGTTTTGTTATTTATCATACACAGTACAGACTTTCACTTTGGTAGGTTTTACTTTTTTCTTCTTTTTAATTTTTTATTGAAAATAAAAATTTACATACATTGGTATAAACATGGCTTGATTTATACATGGTAAGGCTGTGCTAAGATAGTAAAAGGCAGAGTGTAAGGCTGCCTCAAGTTAAGAAAAAAGGAAAAAAAAATAAAAATAAACCAAAACTTGGAAGAGGGAGACAAGGAGGTGGGGATGGGATGTCTGGAACGGGTACTTTTCCGTAGTCTCTACTTGAGAGTTGTGCAGGACTCACCGACATCAGGACTGACCTCTGACACCAGGATGGGACTATGACACTTAGATGTGTCTATTTGGCGGCTCTATCAAACAGGTATCTATGTAGGTGCTTCCCCAGTAGTTGCTGCTCTTGACAGCACACTGTAGGTTGGAAACAAGTTCTAACGTCATCCAGGATGCGTTGTGGGAGCAGGGAGACAAAACTTTCCCAAGTTTCAAAGAAAGACCACACCTTTTCCTCCTTGTCCATCTGAAGCAAGAATGATAGTTTGTCTAAAAAGATCTTAGATGGGGGGGCTTGGTCATGGATCCACACCTGCAGGATGGCCTTAACAACTGGCTGTCGCCACTATGTGCATCAGTTCACGGGCCCCTGGAGAGCATGTGTATTTATTTGTCTCTAGATATCCAAAGATGACCGATAGAGGCTCTTTAGGAGCAAAGTTTGACAGATGTGTAGTGGTAAATTGTATTTTGGTCCAGAAGGACTGGATGGCCGGGCATGTCCACAGGACATGAAACAGATTGGCTTCGTGGGAGTGGCACCTAAAGCACTCAGAGGTTGTGTATGACCCCCCCATTTTATGACCGTTCTGGGGGAGTTAGATAGAATCTGTGGCAGATTTTCAATCTCATTTCAAGAAAACGGGCTGAAGGAAGGAATTTGTGGGCTTGGTCCAGACCTGTAGAATAAGGTGGGCTCATAGATCTGCCATTTTGTTAGCAGGGATTGGGATTGCTCGTAGTCCAGGGGGACATGGATGAATTTATAATTGGAGGCTATTTGGCCAGTTGAGGTGTTAGATTTAGTGAACCATCTAAGCAGCAGGGAGATGAGTTATTATCTTTGTCACATAACACTTAGCCTGTAGGTATTGGAATGAGGGAAATGTAGTGGTAGGGTATTGAGATTGCAGCTCCTCTACTGAATACATACAGTCTTCCCCTGGGTGGATCAGATGTTTGATGGATGTTACACCCTGAGAGTGTCACCGATAGAAGACTGGATGGGCGTGCCCATGTTGAAAATGACGGTTACCAATGAGTGGGAGGAGGAGAGATTTTTGGGGAGAGAATTGAAACTGTTGGCATATTTTCTGCCTGATTTTCCATGTAGACACCAGGAGGAGGTTCACCCTCAGCTCGGGCAGCAGCTCAGTTTAAGGGAGGTGTACGAGAGCAGGAAGAGCCAGTCCTTGTGTGAGAAGGCACTGGTGTGAACCATAGACAGCGGCTCTTGCATGAAGACTAGGCCTTGTACGATCCTCGGGGCTCCTTCTGTGGACCACTGGGCTCCCAGCTGCCAGATCGCTGTGGGAGAGAGAAGTGTAAGCGGGCAGTGGAGGCAACAGGAGGTATCTGCTTTGCACGGGACTCCCGATAGTGGGTCTCGAGGGTTCTTCTGGTCCGTTCTTCTCCAGTGGCTTGAGGCTCTTATGTGGAGGAGTCGGATGCCTTGACGCATGACCCAGAGGGTCCCACCACCAGTCTAGGCCCGGAGACCTGGTTCTGGGTGAGTAGCTGGGGCTGGTCTCAGAAATGAGGACAGCGTTCTCCTCGTCCTACTTCTACTTAGTCTGGTATAGGGGGTCCGATGTAGCTGGGGAGATGCCTGAGCTAGGCCAGTGATTTGTAAGTCTGTGGAATCGTGTCTGTGGTACCTTGTTTTAGCGCTAGGTTCTGTCTTGCATCTTCTTAGTCCCTCTACTGGTGGAAGGTGATTGGTGAGGGGCGCTGGTGCTCTTCAGACTGACCAGGTGGTGTAGGTCCGTATTCAAGTGGTGTCAGCACAGGTAAGCCTGGAAAAAGGTAGGCCTCAGTCTTGGAGAGTGGCATGGACCTCACAGGGTTGAAATGTATGGTGTGCTGTGGCCCAATTGGGGTCCGTTGGGTCTCCATTGTGAGTAGAGGCCCCTGGTGGCTTTTGTGGTAGTTGTGGGGACTCCTATCAGGTGGGATGGAATGGATTAAGTCTCTTCGGCCAGGAGCTCTCTCCAGGTTTTACTTTTATAAGATATAGCAAAAAGGAAAAAAGTTAAAAAACTCACCATAGCAATTACATTGTCTGTGACCAAAGCACTTCAGCAGGATCTCAGCCTCCATAATTTGGAGGGGGCGATTACTGGTCATTTATGCACACAGAATAGGGTTCCCATAGGACGCAATTCAGACTCGTGTCATGCACTGTGTGCCCAGCCTATTACTTACGCCCTTAGTTTTACGCGGGCTGTTAGGTATGATGCGCCCCAGGGCCGTGGAGTACTGTGGACCGGGCTGTACAGCACATATGGGGAGTCACAGGGATCGAGACCCAGCTTCCATGACCCTGGGTTCAATGTAAAAGGGAGTTCCTGGCTCGTATAGGGAAAAGGATGGTTTGAAAGGGAATTTGTGATAGCACTAGTGGTTTGTGGCTATAGGTAGCCACCGCTGCTGCAGAACATCTGGGTATCAGGGGCGGACTGGCCCAGGTGTCAGGGGGGCAAGTGCCCCCCAGGCTGATGGCATTTCCCTCCGCAGCTGCCGGCAGAATAGCAGGCGACGCGACGGACAGTAAGGTAAATGAGCACCGACACCCGCACAACCCCTTCCCCCCCCCCCCGCTCCTCAATTTCACCGATAGCACCCCCCTTCCCCGCTCCTCACTTAAGGCTGGCAGGAGCACATACTGCCTGCCGGAATGAGAGGCACCAGCCTGCCCCTGCTGGGGATGATGAATGGGCAACTGGGATGGAGTGACTCTCCATGGGCGAAGCGGATCCCCAGGGCAGTGGATATAATGATTAATAGTCTCTGGCAGGCAGGAATTACCTTAGGCCTCGTTACCTTGTTCAGTGGCCTCCACAGGCTGTTGCCGCAGGAATAACACAGTCTCACACCGTTCTGCAATTTTGCTCCCAGTTTTACTCACAGCAAGCTTCAACCACAACAGGTCATCGATGTTACACACTCTTGGATAAGCTCCGGCCTGTGTAGTCGTTGGAGAACAGGGATGGCAGATATGAGATTCTCGGTGGTGTGCCTGTCCTCTAGCCTCTCCCTGGTCCTGTCTCTCTCTCTCTCAGCACTGTTCCAAGCACCTCTGCGTGCAGAGCACTGATCCTGCAGCCACGGGTATGAGTGGGCAACTGGTACCTTGTCCCCGGACCCTTGTTCAGCTGCTATCTCTGGGTATACGCCAGGTGTGTGAGCTACAGCTCCTATTAAGCTCATAGCCTCTGGTTCAGCTGTTCAGTGATAGACTCCCATGCCGCGTTCAGGTCCGGTCCCTGTTTCTGACCACAACCCTCCCTCCGTCTGGTGGTACAAGTCCTGGAATCGGGTGCACAGGCCAATATAGCTCCGGCGGTGCCCCTAGGGTTCCTAGGCTCTTTGGATTTTACTTCTCCCAGCTCTGCACACTAGCTGTTCTTTTCTTGTTACTCGAACTGCAACTCAACTCTTCTCTTGTTGTTTCACCTACACTTCTATACGCTTGCTGTTCCACTGGACCCTCCCCCCTGGGGTTTGTGCAGGGTCTCCTGGGTACCAAGTGTGTGTAGTGTTGTGCAGTGTTGAGGACTCACCCTTACCATCACCACCTTCTGACTACTGGAGGACCACACCCTGGCTTGGTTGCAGTACCCCTTGTGGCGTCCTGACCGGTGGGGCACCATAGGTACTATTTCAATGCACCCCAACCAGAATAGATGTCCTATATGGGCCAGCTGCACCCTGCAGTATAGAAAAAAGTGTATAACAGACCTCAGTGCAAAACTTTTTTCTATACTGCAGGGTGCAGTCGGGCCATATAGAACGTCTATTCTAGTTGGGGTGCATTTAGTGCCTGATAGATAGATAGATAGATAGATAGATAGATAGATAGATAGATAGATAGATAGATATGAAATAAAGAGTTCAGCTGCAGCACTCCATTAGGATGTCATCTCATGCCTTTATTGTGGCTCCAAGTACAGGCGAGGGAGCCTGAAACGTAGCCGTGCCCTGTACTTGGAGCCACAATGAAGGCATGAGATGACATCCTAATGGAGTGCTGCAGGTGAACTCTTTATTTCATTTGTATATTTAGCTGTGAAGGAAGCTAAGCTGAAACTGCACCTCTGAAACTGCACCTGCTCAGAAAGCTTTGTGTTTATTTTTTATTTTTAAATATATAGACAGACAGACAGACAGACCAAAAACTTGAGCAGCACAGCTGTTGCAATGGGTGCAAATCAATCCAAGCAAACCTTCTCCTTGTTCTGTTCAGTAATCCAAAAAAAATGGACTGCAGCACACCTTGTTAGAGGTTGTAGAAGCCTTTAATGGGCCTTCAGGGTAATGGCCACTTTACACGTCCCAATGTCGGTCCGATATTGGATCCTGGGCCGACCCAGGAACGACCATTTAACATGGGACAGGATAGGGAAAGTTGTACTCCACATCGTAGTTGGGCTTTTACACAGCATGATCCTGCCCATCCAATATCGGGCCATTGGAGAGCAGGCTCATTTGATCCCGATATCGGTTTTGCATTGTTCGTGCATCGTATTGGACATTTATACCATACAACGCACGAACGATATCGGGGCCAATGCACGATATCGAGACGTGTAAAGTGGCCATAAGAGTGCACTCCAGTAGTGATGTAAAAAAGGGTCTTTTTTTCCAGCATCAGTCAACAAGATGGCGACGTTTCGGGCCCACACGCCCTTAGTCCAGCAACCACCAGCTGGTTGTGCCTGGTTTTTATGCAAATTAATCTTATTACATCAATCAATTATGCAATAATCAAAAATTATGTTACAATGATAAGAATCCTTTTCCAGTGCTACATAATCATACTCAGTGTCAGTGTCTCATCTGTCTTATTCAATGCCTTCTCATAGGTTTTAGTGCATTTATATACATATTGTGCTAACATACATTAATCTTTCTTTTCATATCAATACACTGGTTAATTGTAAGTCAACAAACTTTATAATTGCTGTTTTAGTTCAATCAAAACATTTACATTACTGTATAAACATTATCACCTGTGAGCTGTCATAGTCCTCACATCCCTCGTGCTTTTGGCGTCCCAGAAGTATGTAATCAGTGTTGTGTATGCTGCCAAGGTAACCGGAGGCTAGGAAGCGGCGCTCCGGACCTACGTAATACTTTGTGTATCCGCTGCTATGGGAACTGGGGGCGGAGTTCCGGTGCCATGTTCTCAACTCATGCCTGCGCATCTGATCTGTCGCTCCTCCAGTTCTACCACTCAGCCTGCAGCAATCATATAGTGTACAAACCAGCGTCCTGGTCTTTAAATTGTCTAGTGATTAAACGTAATATTTTAAACATAATAACATATTATTAAAGTTTAAAAAGTGCATAATGTGTAATTGGTCTCTGTTTATGAGGAATCACCATATGAACCTCTGCTGGGTTAGCATAGTTCCTAAATACACCATAGTGCGTTTTATCGTGGAATCCACTGTATTAAGACAGTGGTAAAATTCTTGCAGCTCGCTGACTTGACCCCTCCAGAGGAGGGACACATAATCTATGTACCGCCACCACTGGACTACCCTCTGGTAGTGGTGGGATACATAGACATGGTCCTCTAAAGTTGCCATCACATTTGCATATGAGCACGCTATATGCGCGCCCATAGCGGTCCCTCTCATTTGTTAATAGTAAGTATCACCAAACATAAAGTAGTTCAATCTTAAAGTAACCTCTAACAATTGTATAATAAATGCCTTACATTCTTCTGAATAATGAGTGGTGTCTAATTTTCATCTAACTGCCATCAATCCTTTAGCGTGTTCTTTAGACGTGTAAAGCGAGGTGACATCAAAGGACACTAAAATATCACTCTTTTCTGCCCTTTATTTCTCTTAATTTCTGCAGGAACTGTTTTGTGTCTCTTATGTGTGAATCAGCTTTTACTGCGAAAGGGCTCTACAATCTATCCAAAAAGATCCCAATATTATTGAAGACAGAGTCAATTCCCGCTACTATTGGCCTGCCGGGTGGATCTTCTAAAGACTTATGAATTTTAGGAACTATGTATAATACTTGGAGTCTTTGGATGACTCACTATCAAGTAATTATACAAATCTTCATCTATGACTCTACCCCTTTTGGCTTCTTCCAATAGTGCGGTTATTTGTCTCTGTATTTCAAATTTCGGATCTCTGTCAAGCTTTTTTCAGACATCCTCCTCCCCTAATTGTCTCATTCTTGTCCATGACAACGACCGCACCCTCCTTATCGGCTGGTTTTATAATGAGGTCGTCGTCATGGACAAGGTCTTGTAAGGCTTTGTAGATAGATAGATAGATAGATAGATAGATAGATAGATAGATAGATAGATAGATAGATAGAGAAAAAATCTGCACAGCACTCAAGATATAGTGTGAACTGGTGCAAGCTGCGATGCTGGAACAAACAACCAGAAAAAATTCACTGCAGCACTCAGTTACTAACAAAAATGTACAGATGCTAATAAGTAGTTCCTCCCTATCCCACTTCTAAGTGGGTGGACACCATCTCAATCTCAGACCACCTGGGGGCGATGAGGGTGCTAAGTGTAGTGTTTTCTGGTTGTTTGTTCCAGCATCACAGCTTGCACCAGTTCACACTATATCTTGAGTGTTCTGCAGCTTTTTTCCTGTTTATGTCTAATATGTGGAGCTGCTGGCTCCACAGCTACACTTAGCACCCTCATCGCCCCCAGGTGGTCTGAGATTGAGATGGTGTCCACCCACTTAGAAGTGGGATAGGGAGGACAAGGAGAACAGGGATGTTAGAGTAGGACTCATCAGATCTGGGGTCACCGTGGAGTGGTTGATGAGCAAACAGATAATGACCAATATATGTACCAAGAACCCCTGTAAATAAAAAGATAAGAATATTGAGGGTTTTTTTTAAAAATGTAAGTTTTTAAATTTTTTCCTCATATATATAAACTGATTATTAGCATGTGTACATCTTTGGTAGTAACTGAGTGCTGCAGTGAATTTTTTCAGATAGATAGATAGATAGATAGATAGATAGATAGATAGATAGATTTATAAGCAGACCATATGTTATAGCGAGAACTGAGACAGTTTATTTCCGGTCATTGAGAATGGCACTACTTTAGACGCTCCATATAGCATCTTAGCAGGTTTTTAGCAGCTGCTCAGTCATTCAAGTGACAGGTGGATGAGAATATAAAAAACAGACCATGCATTTTTAAGGAAATGTTCTAAGAGCTTTCTCAACTGAAACTATATGTGTGGTACCTCATGTAAAATGTACATTTGTTATTTTCACATTTTAGTCAGTGGGAACAAAATGTTAAAAAAATGTCATATTCAGGCTTAAAAAATAATGCCAAACAGAAGCATTCCTAAAACAATGTTTGAATTGGATATCCCGGGAAGTCACCCTCCCCTTTAAAGGATGTCTACTAAATGGTCAGTCCAGCTCCTGTAGTTATTCTCGAGGGAAGTTTTGTCCTCGGTTATAAATTCTCGAGGGAGGTTTTGTCCTCGGTTATAAATTTCTGTATACTTACATGGAGGGCATTCAAGTATATTGTACACAGACATTCAGAAACAGCCTTCTAGGGGGGTTTTGAATGTGACTCTTCATTTTGGTTCATAAATAGGGATGCTGAATGTGGGACACCCCTCTATGACATCATTATGCCCTAAAACATACAAGATTTGATTCTATAATTACTTCTACAGAGATAATTTCATAAAGAAGGCTCTTGTTTTTCTCAGTGACAATTGTAATGGTATATTGCCATTGCCTAACAAGATCCTGATCAATTTCCATTCCAACCAGCACAATGAACTGACAATAATCACAACTTTCCATATATAAAGCAAAAGAAACTGACTACTCAACCTATGAATTACATCCCCCAATTCAAAGGTATCCTGAGAACCTGTAGTTCTAATGTGATAATGGTGGTTCTGTATTTAAGGTGGACACAAAAAGAGGGAACTGTGGTGAACACTAAGATTAATAAAGCAGTGGATATATCAGAACAAAAGTATATTTGACCTGTAGTTAAGACGGCTGTAGAGCTAGTCTGCACAGCAATACCAAATCTAAAAGGGATTTTCCATTACCTGGACAACTCCTTTTTAAATTAAGTGGTTCCTCTTGTAAGATAAAAATAAAGCCCCCGTCACACTGAGCGAGATTGCTGTTGCGTCACAGGTTTTGTGATGCAATGACTTCGCTAGCGATCTCGCTATGTTTGACACGCAGCAGTGACCAGCTATGAGATCGCTGATAACGGTGGATCGTCCTGGACCATTTTTTGATCCTCGGTCTCCCGCTGGCCAGCATGTATCAGTGTGTTTCACAGGGACAATGACCAACAACCTCAATACTACAGGTCTGAGAGACAGGGTCCCAACGACCGCCGCATCATTCCGCTTCGTTGCTGCATTGCTGGAGAGATCTGACTGTTTGACATCTCACCAGTTCGTATCTTTGTCGGGATCGTTGGAGCGTCGCCAAGTGTGACGGTACCCTAACTCCTGCACTGAAGCCATTTCAGAGGTGTTCGTGCTTATTAACATAACAATGTTGCACAATAAGCAAGAGACTGCCATAGGTCTGTAACAGCTTTTTGTGTTGTTTTAGGCTGCTTTCACATTGCGATTTTTTTCCTGTCCTTGGGGATCCTACTTTTTGCAGAACCCCACGGACAGGAAAGGACAGGATCGCATGTGTGCCTCCTGGTGCTATTTCTGTGTCCGGGTCCGTGATTTTCACGGACCTTGACACAGAAAGAGCTGGGAGGAGGCAAACAGGGCAATTTCACTTCCGCAATGTATATATATACATTGTGGAAGTGAAATTAAGTAAAAGTGTTAAAAATAAAAAAAATATATATGCTCACCTCTCCAGCGAGTCCACCGATGCGCTCCATCTAGCTCCCGAGGGTTGAAGGACCTAGTGAGGCGGGGCTACCTGATAAGCTGATCGGTCACATGACCACAGTTACCGCAGTAACTGGTCATTGTGACCGATCAGCTGATTGGTTAGTCCCCGCCCAGCTAGGTCTTCAAACCGTGGAAGATTTTCCCAAACCCGTGCTCCATGTTGTTTGTCGCGGATCGGATTGGATCCGATTGTGTCCGATTTGGTCTGCTGTGCCCAAAATCAGAGCAGTCTACGATTTTGGGTACAGCAAAAAATCAAACACAATTGGATTCGACACTAATCGGATGCCATTAAGGGCAAATCCGATCCGATCCGTTGCCCATACAGATACATGAGGGCCAAATTAGCCTTACTTTTGGTGTTTATTTCTTCACTACGAGTGAGGGTTAATGTTTTGTCTTTGCTGGTATTGCCGGAAGGCTTGCTGCACTCCCACTCCCACTTCTCCTTAAGTAGTCATGTGTTCCTTCAGCTGTTGTCGGTAATAGCTCCTTCTTACTCTGATCAGCCTGGAGTATGGATGTGTGTGAGCCACTGTTGTCAAGAACAGCCGATCTAGTGCCATTCCCACTGCTGCTGTTTGGAGTTAAGCACCATATTTAAGTTATTTAGGTTTTGGGTTTTCCCTGTTCATTTGAGTGAGGAGAGTTTTATTCTATGGTGTCTCAGGAGATAGGGTTACACCAGTGGCTCAGACCTCACCACCTTCAGGCTCACATCTGAGATAAGAGACAGCGCAGGGTCTCAGTGTAAACGGACAGATTAGGTGTCCTTTCCCCTGGAGTTGGTAGTTAACCCTGTGGCTACCTGTGATATTTACACAGCAGTGACATCACTGGAATGGTGTCAGTGTGAGAGATGAGTACATGCTATTTTTATTTTGCAAGCTTCAACAGAAAAAGAAGCTTTTTCTATAGGAATGATTAAAAAAATTATCTCCAAATGTAAATTTCAAAATCTTTATTGATACTTTCTTCAAAATATTAAAATATTACATCAGAGCATTCCCTCATAAGGGATCCATATATTTCAGCAACTACAGTAAATATTACATAGTACATGTATATTACACTTAACAAATCCTCATATTGCCACAGTCTAACATATATTTCCCCACTGCTGGCAAGATTCAATGGCTATAGATATATACAAACAGGAAGGAGCAATCAACCAAAACTCATATATGGTATGTTACTAACCAGCGACCTCACTATCACTGAGGCCAATGGTACTCCCTATAATATCACTAATTAGTAATGAGCCCGCTGAAGAAACTTCCTTGATTCTCAATCCATAATAAATAATCCAGAACCCTTTAGCGTAACCATGTGTTTTTAGTGGAGTGACTATTTATAATAGGGACTTTGGTTTTAGTTTTATTTTGCAAGGCAGACTACTTCATTTGTAAATGGATTATTCTTGTAGTGGACAGATCACTAAAAATATTGGGAAAAAAGTGTTAAATATTCTTGAGGAATGAATAGTTCTATTCGAAAATGCATTGCAATAATTAGGAAGTTTTTTAAATTTACTGAATGGACTAACCATTGGCAGCGCCCAAGAACTACAACACTCTTCTCCTTTAAATATTTATGCTTGTAATGTCTTAAGCGGCCGTCACACGCACAGATATCTCTTGCGATATTGTAAGCGATCACATGCACGCGCGATCGCTTACAATATCGCTCACATCGCTGGTGAGCTGTCACACAGACAGACTCACCAGCGATGTGGAGCCGCGATCCCGCTGGTTACTATGGTACACATCGGGTTACTAGGCGCCGCGCGTCGCTTAGTAACCCGACGTGTACCATAGTTACCATCTCCCAGCATAGGCTGTGCCGCTGGGAGATCGTGCATCGTGGTGTTATACACCACGATGAAGCAGATCGTGACATCGTTCATCGCTTGATATGAGCTCCGGAGCTCAGATCTGCGATGTCACGATCAAGCGATTTTACATAGTAAAATCGCTTGATTACATGCAACGATGCCAAAACGATATCGCTTAAGCGATCAAAAAGGAGATCGCTTAAACGATATCGGGCTTAAAATCGTTGCGTGTGACGGCCGCTTTAGAGGCATTTTCATACATCTGATCCATCTGACGAGTCACTGTCAAAATTGGGAGCCGGAGCCGCATCAGTAACATTGATTTTGGGGCCCACTGTTCATCTACATACAAATATTACATTACCCTCACTCACAAATTTACGTGTGCGTCTACACAAATATACTCTGAGTAGTTTGTTACATGATGAGAAGCTGCCTTTGTCTGTAAATAGTGCATCAAGTGTATTGTGCCAACTATTGTTCATATGTGGGATTAGGGGCCCACTACCATATGGGGGACCACTCTGGGATTCAGCTGTTCCCCTATGGGCCACTTTAATCTTGCTAATACACATTCGTTTTTCTCCCAACTGTAATGTTTATATGGACCATAAGGAAACATAGTTTTTAACCTCTATTTTGAAACAGATTTATCATTCTGAACATATTCCGAGACATAAAAACTGCAAACATCTTGCATTATTATTATGGAAATTCATTGTTTAATTAAAAGATGAGCAAAACAGCCTTCCACAGTTATTGTTTCCATTCCACCATGATGAACATAAACAATCTTTTTTGTCTTGTAATAATTATTCATGTTATTGTTTTATCTATGTGTAGGTCATTTCATGGGTAATAATACTGTCATTGATATTCTACAACGATACGGTTATGACGTGTACCACACCCCTGCTGGAAAGCCAATTATGAGGTAAGGTATTATGCTTATACTCTATGTACCATGAAATGCCAACAAAGCGGTAACTGTAATCTTCATATGAGACCATTATGTAATTTGGGTAGCAGACCCGTTACTGAAACGTGTTCCTGACTTTCCTAAGTCAGGTTTCCCAATTATTTTCATTATTTTAGAAAGCAGTCAGTGTAAAGCTGCCCATACACTTTAGATAGTCATTAGCCAAATGTTTGTTCTTATGTTCCAATTCTTTTAAAACTTAAAGAAGACCTATAATCAGGGCAATGTCCCCCTTTTTTGCTCTACTTTTATTCCAGCTGAACCCCTGAGTATTGTTTTTTTCTTGTGTTTTTTTTTTTTTGTATGCGTAGATATGGACCTCATTATTTAGTGCTACTGTTTACGGTCATTAGTAGTGGGCAGTGCTTACAGGGTGAATATTCAGAGCAACCCAGACACCCCCCTCTCCAGAGAATTTCTGTGAGCCTCACCTGATTGGAAAAGACCATGAAAATTAAATCTAAATAAAAATTATATTGTCTCATGATCCATATGGTGGATTTTAGGGAAAAAAGTTTACTTGCAGGAATAAAATAAGAGCTAAAATAATGGTAACTTTTGACCCAGTGACATGTCCACTTTAAGGATGATGAAAATCTAATATCCTCGACCCCACTTTCCCCCAAAAGAAACTAACGATGTGGAACTGCAATATTCCTGACCCCATTTTCTTTAAAGACACTCAAGAATGCTGTAAACCAACACGTATGTGTGGCACCCCTGCGGACTGGTAGCCACAGAAAAGTGCAGCAGCTGGAATGGTAAGCCATTCACCCCAACCCATAAGCACCCAACACATCCCTGAATTTCTATACCTAGGACTTTATGCCAGGCAAGGGAGAAGTGGGGAAGAGCAGAGTGGTGGGTGGAGCTTATGTGGCACCTGCAAGAGGTGGAGGGGCTACAGTAGGTTTACCTCAGAGTAGAGTGAAAGTTGGTGAGAAGAGAGTTGGAGCAGACAGAGGGCTCAGGACTGAGCTGCAGGAGACTGGAGGTGACTGAGAAATAACACCGGGACCCAGTGGCCGGTGACAACAGAGGCTGACCGGGTCCGTGATTACTGACATACCTGAGAGACCAACCAGGTGTAAGGAGGAAGGAGTCCCAGGTGAAAGACCGGCTTATGGAATCACTAAGGAACTGGGTCGATGGACAGGGTACTGGCCCTGTAAAGTGGTTGAAGACTACAGCCCTGACCACAGATTAACCAGTGAGGTGAAGAGTCTCTATGCCCGGATCCTAACAGACCAAAAATGAACCCAGGAAAGGCCTCATATAGGACTTTGGCGGAAGAGAGAGAGAACAGCTTGACAAAGTCCGCAACTGTGGCCCTGAGGGACAGGTCAAGAGAGAGAGACCTAAAAAGGCCTAAAGAAAACTGAATTAGTCCTTACCGGTAATTCCTTTTCTTGGAGCCTTCCACGACAGCATTGGAGGATGTCGTCCACGCCCTATTGGGGGACAGGAACACAGAGAGGTTAAAAGCCCCTCCCCTTCCTCAGTACTCCAGTGTTTACCAAGATCACCCTTAGCCATGGATTATCTGATACAAACCGGAACCAAACACCAACAAGGGGGGGGAACTGATGCTGTCGTGGAAGGCTCCAAGAAAAGGAATTACCGGTAAGGACTAATTCAGTTTTCTCCATTCGCCTTCCACGACAGCATTGGAGGAATACCACCGATACTCCTCAGGGTGGGACTATTGCCTGTAGGACTCTCCTACCAAAGGACAGATCCCGACTGAAGGACAGATGTAACCTATAGAGGCGAGAAAAAGTGAGGAGAGGCTACCACGTAGCCGCTCTGCAAATCAGCTCCGATGAAGCTCCAGCCTGCTCCGTCCAGGGAGTAGCAGCAGCCCGAGTTGAGGGAGCCTTCAACCCCACCGGAGGAGCAAGGACCGGAGCGACGTAGACCTCACAGATCGCCTCCTTGATCCAGGAAATGATGGTAGCCTGGGAAGTCTTCTTCCCTGTATTATTCCCAAAAGCCGAACAAACAGGTTCTGATCTAACCTCCAGGAAGCAGACTCTCGGAGATAAAGGAGGACAGTTCGACGTACATCCAAGGAGTGAAACACGGCCTCAGCCGCATTAGCAGGAGATTGACAAATTGAAGGCAGAACCACATCCTGGGACCGATGGAAAGCCGACAACTTTCAGAAAAAAGATGAATGCAACCGAAGCGTAATGCGAACAACGGACACCACGAGGCACGGAGCCCGGACAGAAAGTGCCTGCAGTTCTCCAACTCTGGGAGCAGAAGTGATGGCCACCAAAAACGCCACCTTGTGAGAGAGAGACGTAAGGGATGCAGCAGACAAGGGTGCAAGGGGACTTTGAGCAAGCCCTTGGAGAACAAGCATCAAATCCCAGGGAGGGACAGAAGGCCGAATCCGGGACGCCACCCCCAAGCAGAAGAAAAAACTGCTTGAGCCATGGATGGGAAGCAAGATCCTGGGCAAAAACCGCCCCAAGTGCCGACCTCTGGACTTAAAGAGTGCTCGGCCGAAGCCCCAAATAAAAGCTACGCTGCAAAAATCCAAGAGTTGGGCCACATTAGGATGATGCATGGTCGGGATGGAAGGAGCACATCAGGACAGGAACCGATTCCAGCCCTCCCGTAAATAGCGTTTGTCACAGGCTTCCTGCTCTGCTGAAGCGTGCAGATCACTGCCTGGGAGAGACCCTTGGTCCTCAGGATCCCGGCCGCAACAGCCAGGCCGCCCGAATGAGCCACTGAGGGCCCGGGTGAAACAGAGGACCCTGGGACAGTAGGTTGAGACTGGGCTAACATAATCGGTCCCTCCAGGCCCAGGTCTCGGATGGCGTCGTACCACGCCAGTTTGGGCCCCAGGGGAGCCACCAGGATAGTGTCACCCCCTCCGCCCGAATCCGTTGCAACGTCTTGGGAAGTGGCGGGATTGGAGGAAATGCATACACCAACCGGAAGTCCCAGGGATGGGCAAAAGCGTCCAGCCCCCGAGGATGGTCCAACCGCGTCAGGGAGAAAAAGGTTGGCACCTTTGTATTGGAGCCCGAAGCGAACAGGTCGATCGAAAGGACACCCCACCTGTCCGTAAGAGAGCGAAATACTTCCGGATGGAAGCACCATTCTCCTGGGTGGACCTCCGTGCGGCTCAAGAATCTGCCTGTACATTGGCCATTCTCTTCAGATGTACTGCCGAGGAGGAGAGAAGATGGCGTACTGCCCACAAAAAGAACAGTCTTGCCAGCACCTGCAAGTGTAAGCCACGAGTACCGCAAGAAAGCAACCGTAGTCACATTGTCTGACAGGACCTTGACATGATGACCCCGGAGAACGTGAGCTGCAGCAAGAAGCGCTTCCTCCACTGCCAGAAGTTTGAAGACTGGCGACTGACCGAGCGACTCCAAATCCCCTGGAACGGTGTGCGAACTACCATCGTGCCCCAATCGGAACCACTGGCATCAGTGGGAAAGGAGGTCACAGGAAGGTGTCTGGGATTCATCCCCAGGAAAGCGAGGTTACCACCCGCCCTGGGGTCCGGACCCGTGAGTTTAAGGAATCCTGACGTCTGTCCCAGGAACTCAGTATGTGTTCCTGGAGCAGTCGGGAAGGAGCCTGAGCCCATGTTACTGACTGAATGCAGGCCATCATGGCCCCTAACAGGGACATTGCTTCCTGCAAGGAGGGCGACCTCCCTGCCCGGAAGCAGGTCAGATTCACGCGGCGCAAAAGCTGATATGCCGCAGGAAGGAATGAGGTCTGTCTGGAGGAGGCCAGCAAGACTCCCAAAAATTGACGTCGGGTTGCAAGCACCCGTTCCGATTCCCGAAGATTGGGTACCCATCCCAGGGACTGAAGAATCTCCAATGTGTTGGAGTCATTTGTGCGCAGAAGCGTAACCTCTGGGGCCGACGAAATCCCAAAGGGCAGCACATTAAGCTGTGAATGGACCGTCCCGCCTGCCCCGGAGATCGTGAATTGCAGAAACCGCTTGTGGGACGGGTGAATGGGGACATGAGAATACGCGTTCTGGAGGTCCACAACAACCTGGAGTAGCGCCCCTGGCCCTCCTCTCCAGGAGGAACCGGGGACCCCACACCCGAATCCAACAGGTGTCGCAGACCCAACAAGAAAAACCGTGCGAGAGTCCCCCTGAGGAAGGGAGAGGACTCGAAGACACGGAGGGGCTGGCTCTCGAATTCCAAGCGTAGACCCTCCCAAATGGTCGAGAGGATCCAAGGGCACAAGGAGATTGCTTGCCACTGTGGCAGAAACCGCAGGAGCTGCCCCGCAATGGGGAAGGCGACCTTGTTTAGGGGCGGCTGGTGATGCCGCTGCTGTGGGAGCAAGATATTACGGGTCTTGTTCCCGTACTGGAATGCCCAGCGACCAGACTTACCCTTCCCTTTAGACTGGGAGGGTTGGCTGCGCTCAGGCCAAAAGGACTGCCTCCGAAAGGGCTCCTGTTCCGGGAGACACCTTTTCCGGTCTGACACCTTTTCCAGGATGTCATCCAATGTCCTCTGCAAGGGGAGGCCACACAGTTGGAGCTTAGACGTGACCTCCCCATTCCACCTTGTAAGCCACACTGCCCTGCGAGCTGTGTTAGCCAACACTGCGCACCTGGTGCCAACGCGGAACGACTCAGCAGAGGCATCGGCCAGGAAGCCCGTAGCACGTCTCAGAAGTGGAATGGAGTCCAAAGCTCCTCCCTGGGAGTACCCTGCAGGATGAATTCTCCCAGCTGGGTGAGCCACTTAAAGAGAGACCTGCTCACATGTAGAGGAAATGTACACCGTTAAAGACATAGCTGCCGCCTCCCAGGATTTTTTGAGGACACTCTCCATTTTACGAACGAGGGGGTCCTTCAACCGGGAGGAATCTTCAAAAGGCAACGCGGTCTTATAGGCTAAGCTTCCCAAATGGAATACTGCCATAGACCTTCATGTTAGAAGTCCCATTGACTTTATAGAGACTTCCATAGAGATTCCCATTGGGTCTCTCATGAGGTCTCCCATCCAGCCCGTGACTGAGGCTCCTGCTGCTTAGCTTCAACAGTGTGTCAAGGGCATGCACAATGGGTTTACAATAGCAGCTGATTGCTACCCTGGCCACCTGGATGTCCACCTTCGGGACCTCCCAGACAAAGTCATCACCCTCCAATCCACTCGGATGGGGTGAGCCGCTTAGCCGTCAGGCCTCTGAACATTTAGTCCTGCACAGAAGAAGGGGATTCTACCACCTCTACTCCCATGGTACAATGGACAGTGTCCACCAATGTACCCATGGACTCCGTGGAAAAATAGTAGTGTCCAGATTCTCGTGTCTGGACAGAGGCAACAGCGGCAATATCCTCGCCGTCCTCTAACGCTGAGCTCTGGCCAGCCTCCATGCGATCCACAGAGTCACAATCCTGGAGCTTCCTCTCTTACGGAGGGGAAGGCCCGGACGCTGCAGCAAAACCCCGCAGTGCCGAGATAGAAGCCTGCACCTCTTCCCTAACGGATTGGAGCTCCTCAAGCAAGGATGGGGAGTCCATCCTGACAACCCTGTCAGTCATGGCCGACACCTTGTTGTAGGAAGAGGGAAATTTTGTGCCGCAGCCACATTATTGCTCCCTTTCACAGACGGCCCTTGTCTCCCTATAGACAAAAAGGGAAGAACGCTGGGCTCTGCAGAAGCAGAGGTGGAAGCCTATCACCCTCCATGTTTCAGGGATCAGCCTTACCTGGGTGTAGCTTCCGGCGGGTACTTATCCAGAAGTACCGTGCCCCCAACGAGGAACACCTGTTCCCTCCCTCCTCCTGGTCACCGGCCGCGGGCAGTAGCGCGCGAAAGTCCTGCTGGGTTCCCTGGAGCCGCGCCCAGCCTGCCACAGCCCTTACAGGAGCCGCCGCCCGAAACAGGAAGTGCCACCCCGGGACCGGAAGTGCCACCCCGAAACCGGAAGTGCCTCCGTGGCACCTCTGATGCATGCCCCAGGGACCGCAGCTGGAGGAGGGAGACGCCGGAGAGCTGAACAGGCCTCCGGCGTTGCAATACACGGCCTGCTTTGCCCCATAGGACGCAGGAAGGCCGGATGGTCCCACCACGGGAGCCCCGAGAAGGAGGAGGAGGCCGCCCCCGACGTCCATCCCTGGCCCGGCTGTAAGTACACCCCAATGCTGCCTCTGCCGGCCTGACAGCACTGGAACCTCTCCATGCCCCAAGGGGGACAGGAAGATACTGGAGTACTGAGGAAGGGGAGGGACTTTTAACCTCTCTGTGTTCCTGTCCCCCAATAGGGCGTGGACGACATCCTCCAATGCTGTCGTGGAAGGCGAATGGAGAAAGGGGGTGCTTGGTGAACCAGACCAGCTGCTGACCAGCTACCGGTACGCTCACTGTAAAGAAACCGTGACTGTCTACAAATTGCAGTGAGTAAAGTACCCGGTAAAACCTGAAACAAGTGTGAGAGTCTTTATTAAAGGTTTATGGCTGACCAGACTGGCATCTGAGAAAAGATCCAGCCTGGAGATCTGAAAGATACCGGTCAGCATTAAGTGCACTCCCCATCTACACCTCACAATAACTACACCTATAACAATTATTAACACCAGCCCAGGGATCATCCTAGCCCTACCTGTGGAGGGCTTATCACCTTGCTGCATCATCATCCCCTGGAGCTGTGACAAGCAGCGGCAGTCATATCTGGCCGCAACCCACAGGTGGCATCACTGACAAACTCTTATTTGTATTTTTATTTTTTCCCTTTTTAATTGCGGTCCCTTCAGAGCCACAGAACCGGTCCACGGCCACCACCGTGACATCCCCCTGTAAGCAGAGAATAAGGACTGGTCCGGAGTAACCCATAGCCCTGAGGGCGATACATGACTCCTTTTGCCAATAAAAATCAACTAGTCAAGATAATAATATATGCATTAAAGGAAGCTATAAAATAACCTTTTATTTATATCATGTTTTTTGTTTCACAAATGTATTTTTTTTCTGTATTTAATTTTAACAACTTATTTTCATTTCACAATCTTATTTATAAATCTTGTAATTTTCACTCTGCCACTGATGCTTCCTGTTCTTTTAGGAAATCCACATGTATTTTAGCCACAATAATCAGTATTACTGGCCGCTGGGGCTATTCTGCACTCTTACCTTCAATTGCTTCAGGAAATGCACATGTACGTTAGAACCAATACACTGACTTTTGTATTGAAGCATCTCATGTGCGTGTTGAAACTAATTGTGAATGGAGGAGGAGCAGATTCATCTGTCACATTACCTATTGAGATCCTGGGTCAACAGCTGATTTTAGACATGTGTCAGCTGTATTAATAGCAATTAGATAGCGCTTAGATAGTAAAAAACTGCCAAAAAGTATTATAAAATACATGTAATAGAAAACCTGATTTAAACAATAGATCATTTTCTGATAACATTCCTTTAAATGGTCAGAATTAGCAGACTTGACTGGCTTCAATGTATCTAATCTGTTTGAACACCTTAAAGGAAAACTGTCAGGTCAAAAATCGATATGTAACTGCTATAATTTTCTAATTCCTCCCTCTAAACTCCATTTATGTATTTCTTTTATTTATATTTCCTTCCTATCATCTGTAAACTTCAAATAAAGAGATTCATTCCATCTGTCACAGTGAATGATCCCCTTAGTTCTCTGCTGTACCCTTCCCCATAGCATGAATATGCATGTCACATATTCACATCACTGCTCAGCAGATCAGTAGTGGGGGGGGGCTGTATTCTCCTCCCTGCTCTCTGTGTTTGCAGCATCACAAGAGATCAAATACAACATGGAAACTGTCACAGCAGGGATACCTGCTTAGAGAAACAAATGGAATCTAGATAAGGCAGGTCTGTAATAGCTCTCTCCCTCCATGTCCTCAACACAACAGACCTCCTGAAAGTGAAACCTGACACTGCACTGTTAGCAAAAGGAGGAGAGAGCTGCTGAGAGGTGTGCATAATTACATGACAATTTATACAGCAGCCAGACTATACCTGTTTGCTTATATTGGAGAGGACTAATCCAAGAGCTGCCTGCAGGGTCTGACAATGCTGATAACATGGAAACTACAAATGGTACAATAATGATTTTACATGTTTTTAAACCCTGGCTCTATTCAAGGGTAATATTAGTATAATACTGAAAAATGACCTGACAGTGTCCCTTTTAGAGTGTTTACAACAGGTCCATTACATATTTGAAGCGATGGCGAAGGGACTAACGTAGTGCAGAGTACCATTACGGTACACAAGATGAAGTGGGAAATATAAAGAGTAAAATTTATTAACAGGCAGGAAAGGGTAAAGCAGGTTCACAAGGAGAAAGCTGTGGCAAAAGTACAATTAACTGTTATGGCAGTTTCTAGCTTGGCTACTCAGCAGCATGGCGCCAACTATTACAAACAAATATATAACAGACATCCTCGAGAAAACAGGGAAACTTCAATACTATGATACACTTACAACCTTACTGGCCTCTGCTAGTCAGGCCACATAGCTACTGTGCTCTAGCTAATGGGGCCTATGCTATGCTATGCCCTAACATGTGCACACACTGGTAAAGACTCACAATGGTGTTGGGGACACAAGTCCAGTCCCGGGTCCCAATGCTGTGTTGATCACTTGTTGGCAGGGCAGGTGGGCAAAAACTCTTCTTCTTCCTTCCTGGGATCCCTTGGGTCCTGTAGATCATGTCTCTGGCCCTGTTCAGAACAACCAACCTCTGCAACTTCTCAGTCTGGTACTACTCGTCGGGTACTGGGGCTCTCCCTTCTGTCTGGCCCGCAGTCATTTTGAAGCCGGCACCCTGCCTTTCCAGAGCCCAAGCACATTGTATGCTTCTAGGCAGCATGTCCTTTCTAATGCACAACCAGGCTCCAGCTTCCAGCAGTAAGCTTTAATCTTTCCTCAGACTTTTCTTTACTTTAAGGTCTCGATCAGTCCATCTGCACAGGGGGGGCGACTAGTCCAAAACACAGCACGTAGGGAAGCAATGCCTCTTAAATTCATAGCGTGCTTTAACTGTTCATAGCAGTGACACCCTTACATATCATTAGGGCTTCAGTCACTTTTGATAGCAAAATGTCTATCAAGCTCCATTTTGATTCATTTTGTGATGAATATGTTATGAATGAAAACCATAGTGCAGCTTTGAACTAACACTAATAGTCTCTGACATCTAGTCTATTCTTACAGTTTGTAGATCTGATTTAAAAGGAATATGTCACTTGATTCATGTTGCCCAAACTACAGGCAGCATGAATCAGAGCCAGGCTGTACAATTACAGCCAAGTTTATTTTTCCCGAAACGATCTGGTGTTTCAGAGAAAACACAGCTTGGAGAGACTGCTGGAAAAGACAAGATGAGTCTGATGTGGCTTTGCGCCACTCCAGGTGATTGACAGATCTTTCCCATGTATGTACAAAACATACCTGGGCAGACGCTGATTCATGCGACCAGTGGTTTGGTAATTATAAATCAATCAACAGTATACCTCCACATTCACATATTCAGTATCTGGTCAGTAATTTACCTCAGTATTTGTAGCCCAAACCAGGAGTGGCTTAAAATACAGAAGTGGTGACATCTTTCTGGTATACTTTTCCTTTGATTGTTTCACAGCTGGTTTAGGCTACAGATACTGGGGTAAAAAAACTCAAAGTGTTCAATGTATGAACATGGCCTAAGGGTTTGTGCAGCCGACCGTATGTTCGGTCCAAGTGCTATCTGTCAAAACATCAGATCGCACTTAGACCAATGTTACTAAATGAGGGAGTGAACATGTCCAATTTTTTCCTCAGACCAAGGGGTTTGAGGGAAAAAAGTTCCCAGCATGCATGATTTGCCTCCAAGAATCGCATGGTTGGTGCTCAGCCATTAAAGTCTATGGGTCTATGAGACTGACAGAATGGAAAAACTTTTTTTTCTACCCCCAAGAAAAATGGATTCCATTCTGATTAGCCTCGGATGAAAGTCTGATCAGAGTCTGATTAGAATAATCAGACCATTTTTCTCAGATGGAGAAAATACCTTATGTGAACCTAGCCTTAAGAAAATCTGTTTCACACATACAATGTTTCTAACGACTGGAATCTGTCTTTTGTTTCTTTCTAAAGTGGCAACAGTAAAAAGCCTGCTGCGTCAAAGTTATCACCTTCTCCAGCCTCAATGTTGTCATCTTCATTCACATCTACTTCCAAAATAAGGCATCAAATGAACCTTCGGAAAGAGCTGATACCATACCTGCTCATGTCAGATAATGTAGATGTAATGGACAAGAATGGCAGGAAGTTTAAAAAGAAGAAGCCAAAGAAAGAAAAACACCGTCATTTTAGTGACCTCTGGGTTCGAATTCAAGACAGGTAAAAAAAAAAAATGGATTCACTTTCTAAATAATGACACAAAATATACAATCAACTGCAAATTCTTACATGGCTAAGTTCAAGAATGAGCATTTTCAGACCGTATGTGCTATGGACAGCACACAGACCCACAGGGGCCAATACACACGTGTTCCTCCATGTAGATACACAGTTCGCTCTGCTTGCTGCAATGATGCGCTCAAATAAGCCAATGAATACATTAGATAAAAAATGGAAATCATACAATCTCACTCAGCAATCCACCGGTTTTTTATTGATCTTTTGCATTTTAAAAACATTTTTGTGGCGATAAAACTGCATCTCATTATTGTCAAAAACCTGACATACAGACTTTATTTTAGTTCTTATCTGAAACACCATACCGAAGAAAAATCATCTGTTTTCCATATGCTTGTATGAATTCCAGGAGCCATACTTATTTCATATATATATAATTATTTATTACTATATGTCGTCCCAATGCTATCGCATTGGTAGGGCAGTGAAATCACATGGGGGCAGCACTGTGGCGCTGGGGGTGGCGGCTGTCTCTCCCCCCCTCCCCCACTGTGCTCTCTCCCAATGTATGTAAGTAAAATTATTTTTAGTTAAAAACCTGGGGGGTGGTTTGATAATAAAGTGTCAATCCGGCAATCTATTTAAATTCCTGGTAAAAAATGTGTAGGGCTTCGCTGTATTTCGTCTTGCCAGCGCAGGTAAACCGAGCAGCTACTCGCTGCCAACCCCCGCTGCCTGGTGTTACCTTTGCTGGCAATGAAAAATACAGGGAAGCCTTAGTTTTTTTGTAGTTATTTAAATAAATAACTAAACAAAAATTGGCATGGGCTTCGCCGTATTTTCTATTGCCAGCCACGCAAGCCTGTCTGGGAGCTGGAATTCTCAGCGTGCTAAGGCCCAAGCATTCTGGGTTTCCCATACTGAAAATTGCAGCTAGCAGCCACCCCAGAATTGGCGCCACTATGAGAGACGCCAAAACTGGCAGTTGTCCCACTCTTCCATCTGCCGTGTAGCGGTGGCAGACTGGGTAATATCAGCTGCCAAAAAAAAGCTGAAATCAACCCTTTTATCAAGCCATATTGCTAATGTCAGCCGGCCATTAGCAATGTGCATGTGTATGTGCGTGTGGAAACATTATACGGTGTGTGCATGCGTGTTTGTATGTGCATGTGTTTATCTACATTTGTATATCTGCATGTGTGTATGCATGTGTATGTGTGTGTGGGGCCATTATACTTTGAGTGTATGCGTGTGCATATGTGCGTTTTTGTGTATGCACGTGCTTGCATGTGTGTATGTGCATGCACGTGAATGTGTGTGGGGATATTACACTGTGTGTGTATGCGTGTTTGTGAGTGTGCATATCTGTGTATCTGCATGTATATATGTGTGTGTGTCTGCATGTGCATGTGCGTGCTTGTGTGTGTATGTGGGGACATTATACTCTGTGTATGTATGTCTGTGTATGTGTGTGTTTGAGTGTAAGTGTGTGCATGTGTAAGTGCATGTTGGGACATTACAATGTGTGTCTATCTATGCATGTCTGTGTGTATACTGTATATGTGAGTACATATATGTATGTGTGTGTGTGTACATGCATGTCTGTAGTGTGTGTGTGTGTGTGTGTGTGGTGTGTGTCCTGCCGGTTCCTGCTGACCCACCTCCATGCAGTTACAGATGGCAGGAAAGACGGTAGTTTGTGGCCTGTGCTGGTGATGGGGTGCGGCGCCACCAGAGGGCGCTTGCACCACATCTCAAGCACAGGCCGCAAACCACCGTCTTTCCTGGCGGTTGTGACTGCACAGAGGTGGGTGGGCAGGCACCTTTAGGATCCGGCACGTGTAGTCAGGCAGCAGTGGCAGGTCCTAGCAGGGGTCCGTTGGTGGGTCCTGGCGGGGGTGTAGTGGTGGATCCTGGGGGGGTCCAGTGGCGACGGCAGGGGGGTCCGGCGGGGGGTCCGGGCAGTGTCCCGCTGGTGGTACTGCGCAAGGACCAAAACTGTAAATAGGGGAGGGCACCACTAATATGTATATATATTTAGGGTACAGAGATCGCTAGACCAATAAAGACTAACCTAGTAAAAAGACAGAAGGTCCGAAGAAAGCGATAATACCTACTTACTGCGCAAGGGCCTGGTACCACCAGCGGCTGCCATATTGGAATAACCATCACTTGGGTATTCCAATATGGCGGTTAGCCTACTTCCGGTGCAGCGGTACAATATAATTAGTTATAATAGACTAACTATCCAACAAATAAACTATCAACTAATGACATGAGATGATTATTTTTCTCAACAAGATTATAATACAAAATAATATTGTGGTACCGTGTTAGCCAGAAAAATCGATGTAAATACTTAAGTCCCAAAAAAAAGGGGTTGAGAAAAGTATTATAGGAGTGATACCTTTATTGGCTAACAAGAAAAATTATATTTGTAAGCTTTCAGAGCTCAAGGCTCCTTCATCAGACAATATCACCATCACCAATATCACCAGTAACTCATTTGTGATATTGTCTGATGAAGGAACCTTGAGCTCTGAAAGCTTACAAATATAATTTTTCTTGTTAGCCAATAAAGGTATCACTCCTATAATACTTTTCTCAACAAGATTGAAAGACAGATCGAGATTTAGCTATTATATGGGTATTATATTAATATCTGAAAATTAATTGAGTATCTTCAATGCCAATGGGAACAACCAAATAATTAATTGATAAATTCTAACCATGGGTCCCATTTTGTGCAAAACCTATCTCGGGTATTATTTTTTATTGCAAAGTAATATTCTAGAGTTTTTTCCATTGTTAGCTTTTCAGTAACTTCTTGTATATTAGGAACCCTCTCACTTTTCCAATTTGTTGCAACTAGGTTATTGGCTACTAATAAAATATGGGTTACTAAGGGCCTTGTTTTGGTATTTCGTCGATATTAACCATAAATTTAGAATCAGCTGTACTTTTATTTAAGTCTAATAGAATTTATCAGATATTGAACTTCCTCCCAAAAGTCGCTAACCTTTGGGCATGACCAAAAAATATGACGTATGTTACCTATCAAATCACAATTCCTTCAACATTTGTTTAAGAATTTATGATCAATTAAATTTAGTTTTAGAGGTGTGAGATACCAATGTGTTGTCACTTTATAATGAGTGAAATACAAGGTATATTTTTATGGATTATAGCTAATGATTTTTTAAATTTTCCCTCAATTTCACTTCCTAATATTCTAGATTCAGTTTTCCATGTTTCTAGATACTTCAAATTGAGAAGGCCATTGTCCTCATTTAATATTTGATAAATGTTTTTAGTTCTCCACTTTTACTACTCAGATTTTTTAGAAGAGTTATTAGATTGCTTGGAAGGCTGAAATTAGCGCTAGCTTTCTCCACTATTTTTTTAATCACATTCCAAGTTTTCCTATCCATTTTTGTTAGTTTATATTCCTCAACCAGAGTCTGGAAAGATTTTAAATTGTCATTACAAATCACATCCGAAATCAAACAGATTCCTTTTAACTTCCAAGATGTAAGCTTCAATCTTGTCGAAAATGCATTGAGAGTAACTTCGGAAGATTCTAGGTTTGACTTCTCTAGTTTAAGTTGGAAAACAAAAGCCAACAGAAAATGTCCTGCTTAACCTTATCCTATATAAACTGTTGAAAAAGGCAAGTACTCCCTCCCACCAGTGAGTGTACCTGTTCTGCATTGTACATTATTGTCTGCAATATTTTATGTGAACAAATCGCAGCACTAAGTAATATTCCAACACTGGGTCATTAAATGGTCAGCTTGCTTGTCCATACCCATAATAGAATATACTATATACAACTAATGTTATCACTTGGAACCAGTCATTGACCTTATTCTTAACAATAAGAAGGAAGCATTGACCCTGGTTACTTAAGGGCCTGTCACACGCGTCAATATCGCCTGCACGATATCGGCTGCACGTGACGTTGCAGCGATATTGACGCGTGTGACATACTGCATCAACCAGCGATAAATCGCTGGTTGATGATCGCCAGGTTTTAGAATCAGTCCTAAAACCTGGCGATTGTCGCCCGGTGGACACGCAGCATCGCTGCGTGTGACACCGGGAGCGAGCGATATTCCAGCTCCCAGCGCCTGTCACAAGCGCTGGGAGCTGGTATCCAAGGTACACTGCGGGTAACTAGGCAGCGCGCGCTGCCTAGATACCCGACGTGTACCTTAGTTACCAGCCTCCTCCGCTCACCCGGTGAGCGGAGGAGGCTGGTAACTAAGGTACACGTCGGGTATCTAGGCAGCGCGCGCTGCCTAGTTACCCGCAGTGTACCTTGGAGACCAGGCTGCTCCCGCTTCCAGCAGGCTGGCAGCGGGAGCAGGACATCGTGGAAACGATATTTAAATCGTTTCCATGATGTCACTGGTCAATTGATCGCTGGTGAGTCTGTCTGTGTGACAGCTCACCAGCGATCAGCCGTCAATGTCGTCAGCGATCAGATCGCTGACGACATTGACGCGTGTGACAGGACCTTTAGGCACACAAGAGGAAATGGATCTATCACTCCACACTTCTAAAAAGAACATGTTACTATTTACATTTCATCCCTTCATAGTCTTTGTTGTCATCATCAAAGCTACATAGAGCACATTATCAATATCTAAGATAGCTTGGCATATTTTTTAATGGAGATATAATACATATAATTTGTTTTATATATGCTGAATGCAACTTTATCTTTTTATATGGACATTATTAATATTCTAAAAGGTTATGTATGGAACAACTCATTAGAAAAATATCTTATGGCTAGTGTTTGCCTCAAGAATTAGCTTTAAATGCATTGTCTTCTGCTGGGCCGTTACAATGATGTTAATTTATCAGCACCTAGGCCTCTTAGAGTCCCCTCTATTAAACTGATGAGCTAGTTTGACCCATTCTGCAAGCATATAATAGTATGCTCCACATTATCAAACAAGAGGCTAGAAGTGAACCAAGTACATATAATGTCACTTATTAATAGTGAGGATAGGCTTGAGCCTCAGATAGTCACCAGGTGCTACTCTAGGGTCATCCCCAGGCCTGAAGCAGTTGACCAGAGGGTAAGGTGCAGGAGATGAACAAGACAAAAACTAAAGATATTGTCAGACAGTCCAAGCACGGGACGAACAGCACTGATACAGGAAAGATACCATGTTTCCACAAAAATAATGCGCTCCCAGAAGATAAGATGTCATAGGCAGATTTGCTGCCCTTCTGAATATATGATACCCCCCGAAAATAAGGCATACCAGTATATTGCAGGACTGCATGCCCGCTGATCAGAAGACTGAGGCATGCAACTATGAGTCATCCTCCAGCCCCCCGCCGCTGTCCCAGTGCCCACTGATGTATGTATTCCGGCAATGCTCTCATCCTTGTGCCTCAGAAGCCATATGTGTATGGTGCCACTGGGCAGCCAATCACAGGCTGCCACTGGGCAGTCAATCACAGCCCAGCAACCGAGAGCCAATCACAGGCTAGCAGCTAACGTCGGTGCATGACATCAGCTGCTGGCCTGTGATTGGCTGCCCAGCGGCTGCCTGTGATTGGCCGCCTGGCGGCTACTAACCTGTGATTGGACTCCCGGTGGCACCGCACACGTACGGCTTCTGAGGCACAAGGATGAGAGCGCTGCCAGAATACATGCATCAGATGGCACCGGGACACCAGCGGGGGGCAGGAAGCTGAAAGCAGCGACAGAATGCAGCGGCAGACCGGTGAGAAGTGTCCCTGTGGTGTGTGTGTGCCCCTGTGTTGTATGTGTGTCCCCTTTTTGAGTGTGTCTGTGTGTAACCCTGTGTGTGTGTCTTTTCATGCTGATACTCATATTGGGGGATAATGGGGATACCGTATTGAGGGCTACAAAGGAATGAAGGGGATGATAGGGATACCGTATTGGGGGCTGCAAGGGGATGATGGCGATACAGTATTGGGGGCTGCAAAGGGATGATAGGGATACTGCATTGAGGGCTACAAGGGGATGATAAAAGTTCATTTTTCTGTTCAACAATGAATGTATATTCTTCATGAATAAATAAGAGACCCCTTGAAAATAAGACATGGCGCATCTTTGGGAGCAAAGATTAATATAAGACACTGTCTTATTTTCAGGGAAATGGGGTAGGCACGGATAGGAGAGGAAAGGTCAGGATAAATAGGAGGCAATCTAGGAGAGGTCAGGATAAACAGGAGGCAAGCTACGAGGTGTCAGGATAAACAGGAGGCACGCCAGGGTAAAAACAGGTGAGACAAAACAGAGACCAAACACATAGAGCCCTTAAACAAGTAAAACAAGAACTATAAATTAGGTACCTGTGTGGAGGGAGGGGCTGCCTGATATACTGAGTGCCGGCAGGGGATTGGCCAGGGAATAAACACTCTGCAGGACACAGGTAATACAAATTTTTGCAGAGCCTGGCCCCAATTCTCTATGGCCAGGAGTAGACCCACCAGCAACAGGCAGATGCAGCAGAACAAGAAGAGTTGCATAAGAAAGCTCAGAAAGCTGGCCAGGCACATGCGGTGCCCACAGTGATTATGATGGAGCATACCGGCCATACAGGCCACGGCATGACAATGAGGAAGGACAACAACCTTCCATGTGTGCTAACAGAGCATATCATATAACAATTATAACTGTGACTCTTCTCCTGCTTAGCATTCCTCAGATGCAATAAACTATGTCACAGCAAAGAGATGAGTGTCACCTGGCATACACAGGTACCATTTGCCTGAAAGCACTTTATATCTTCTTGGCTTTGCTTTCCCATTTGACTTTGATCTATTATCTAGTGTGTACTAGTCTGATTTATACTTTATTGTAGTGGAAATCAGTTTTATTGTACTTTGTGAATTATTTTATTAATTTTGTTCCCTGATGAACTTTGGTTCAGCGTGAAACCATATGTATCAGACAGCACAACTCATGTTTACACAGCCTACTTAAACATAATTGTAGGCGACAAACATTTAGCCCTTAAATAGAACCTGTCAGGTGGTTTTTGCCCCCCCAGATATCATTGTCTGTCCCTGTAACTTTATCATACTAGTCTAACCATCCCTGTCTGAGCTGATAGTGTAATGTTAAAGGTGAAAAAAAAAGCATTTATACACTTATATCTCCTTATGTAAATAAGGCACAGTCTACATCTTGGAGGAGGTAGACTATCTGGCAGATAAATAGTTAACTCACTACTAACTTGCCTGTCTAAAGGACCTGTATGATGTCCCAATCATGTGAACATAGTGGGCGGAGCTAAGTGAGCAAACTCATTATGTCCTATGGAGATATACCTCCGCCCACTATGGTCACATGGTTGTGACATCACATCAGGTCTCCAAGCATGTTCTGACATTCATCTGAAATGTTTAAGCCCTCATCACACATAGCGAGATCGCTGTTGCGTCACAGGTTTTGTGACGCAACAGCAACCTCACCAGCGATCTCGCCATGTTTGACACGTAGCAGTGACCGGGCTCCCACTGTGACATCATTGATCGTGTCAGAATGGCCTTGGCCATTTTTTGATTGTCCAATTCCCGCTGGGCAGCATGGATCGGTGTGTTTGACGCCTTAACAACGACCTTGTTGGCGACTCAGAACTCAGCCACATAGGTCTGAGACGTCAGACTAGCTGCTGTGTGACAGGGTCCCAACGACCGCTGAGGTCATTATAGGGATCGCCGCATCATTGCTGCGTCGTTCAGTAGATCTGACTGTTTGACATCTCACCAGCGACCACGTAGCGACGTTCCAGTGATCCTTACCAGGTAGTATCGTTGTCGGGATCGCTGGAACGTCGCCAAGTGTGATGGGAGCCTTAACAATTAACCTGCGAAACAGTCTACGTCCTCCACGGCAGAGGTTCCCAACTCCAGTCCTCAAGGCACACCAACAGTGCAGGTTTTCAGGATTTCCTTAGAAATTGGAATCATCCCCAGTGCAGGTGATTCAATTATCACCTGTGCAATACTAAGGAATCCCTGAAAACCTGCACTGTTGGTGTGCCTTGAGGACTGGAGTTGGGAACCTCTGCTCCACGGTATAGTCTGACTGCCTCATTTACATAAGAAAATGTAAGTGTATAAATGCTTTTTTTTCACCTTTACCATTACACTATGAGCTCAGACAGGGATGCTTAGAATAGTATTATAAGGTTGCAGGGACAGACAGTAATAGCTGGCGGGGGCATAAACTAGCTGACAGGTTCCCTTTAAGCACAGGTGATTTTCTGGTTTTATTATAATTTTTTCCTCCTCTTCCAAGCGCCATAACTTTTATACTTTTTTTTTATCAATACAAACATATGAGCGCTTGTTTTTTGCAGGATAAGTTGTACTTTTGAATGACATAATTCATTTTACTATATAGTGTACAGGAAAATGGTAAAAAAATTCCAAGTGTAGTGAAATAAAAAAAAAAACTAAACAATTATGAAATTGTACTTTTTTGCATTCATCATATTCACGAAATTGTAAAAGTGACGTGTTGGTGTGATGCCTCAGGTCAGTATGAGTTAGTAGATACCAAACATGTATACTTTTACTTTTATCTAAGGCCCCTATCACATCAGCGTTTGTGTGAAAATGCGGAAGTTGCGGTCAAAAAAACGCATCTGCCGCCTAACCGTCACACTTGCGGTACACCTGCGGCAAGCACCATGCAGTGCCAATGGGGCTTGCGGCAGGTGCGGCAAGTGCGGTATAGTTGTGGTTTCGGCACTTGCGGCAGCTGCGGCCGCGAAAAAAACGAGGTAAGCAGTGTTTTTTGTCACGGTTTTAGGGGGGTCGGGTAATGTAAGGCATACCCCGAAATATTTATTTATACTGCTGCCCTGATTCAAGTGCATTCAATTCCACAGGAACCTCCCAAACAAGGTTACCCCTTATACCTACCCTTAAGCCTCTCTATCTACATCAGACATAGAATGTTTGTACAAAGAATAAGCCCCACGTACAGTTACGCTAGCTTTTAAGTACTATTCTTTGACCCTCTTTTTCAATCTAATGCAATATGCCATAATGTTGCCTCGTAATACCGTTTTTGCTGTCTCCCAGAACAAGGAGGGATCAGAGCGATGATCCCCGTTATTCATAGAGAAGTCTGCCCACCACTCCCCGAGGCACTTGACAAAATTGTCCTCTCGTACCATAATGTCCGGGAATCTACACAGATAATCCGTCCCCTTCTGATATGTATCCCTCGTTTCCATGACCATTGGGCTGTGATCAGAGATGACCATGTTCTCAACTGTGACCTCGTTTACTCTTTGAAATGTCAGGGGTGTGGCGAAGAACATGTCTAGTCTCGATCAGGATTTGTGAGCGTGTGAGTAATGGGTAAATTCCCTATCTAGAGGATGACGTGAGCGCCAGACATCACTCATGTTGCATTGGTTGAACAGATCTTCCAGAAAATGGATTACAGAAGAAGCTGTATCTCCTGAATCAAAGGGTCTGGTCTCCGAGCTATGTTGTCTGTCTTCCCCTTCCTTAAGCACCATGTTGAAGTCCCCCCCCCCACTATTTTACTGCTTTCCTGGTCAATTAGTAGTTGGGCTTGTAGATTCCGTAGGAAGGGCTTTTGAGCTACATTAGGGGCATAGATGTTGTATATGCTGAAAGTGTCTTTTTGGATTTGGAGATTTAAATGGATCAATCTGCCCTCCTGGTCCCCATTAGAAGTCAGAACCGTGTGTGCTAGAGATTTATTGATCAGAATCAGGACTCCAGCTTTCCTGTTGACCGCACCAGAGCCGTAGATCTATCCCACCCACATCTTCTTCAATCTAAAAAAATCATCAGTTGTCAGGTGGGTCTCCTGGAGCATGGCCACATCTGCACGCAAACGTTTAAGATGTCGAAGAACCATCATGCATTTTGCTGGGGAACGCAGCCCCTTCACATTCCATGAGATCCACCTAACCATGATAGCGGAGCACAATTGGTTTCGTCAGAAAATCGTTTAGGTCTAATCGGATACGTCCAATACGTTGGGAACCTTCATAGGCTTCTATCACTTGAGCTTTTGGAAAAAATGACAATTGTGTAGCAACAAATGAAACATCTCTACACTCTCCTAGAATTTTCAATAGGACTCCTTCTCCTCTTCTTCTAAATCTCTCTCACCCTATGACGTAGTCAAATGACTTCTCTTTTTTCCTCTCTGATAACAGTCACCGCCGCCCCTAACCCGCCACACATTTTGAATACACACAAGAGTAAAATTGAATTGGCCAACTATCCCCGAGCCGTCATCCATCCCCCTCCCCCTCCCCTCCTCATAAAATTATTAACGTTATCAACCAGACCTAACAGCCGCTCTGGGCCGGCATGCATTTACTACAATAATCTATTGAAAATAAGATAACCTTTGCCCAAGAAAATAGGCATATCAGTCCATGTGTGAGAAAGAGAAGAGAGAAGAAAAAAAAGAAAAAAAAGGGGGGGGGAAAAGATCCCACTACAGCAACATATCTTCTCCGTCTGTCAATGGTGGGCATCTATGGAGACCCACATCAAGTTAAAGATTACGCCGAAAACTCTTCCTTTGGAGAATTAGATCACGCTGTTTTTTTCTTATTCCATCTTGTTGCCAGTTGTCGCTGTTGTCTCGGCGTTGAAGGTCTCGACGATCCCTCCTCCAGAGCAGAATCCGAGCGCAGTCTATAAGACCTAACAAGAGTCTTGATTTAAGTCAGTTGAATCTACCATCTGTCTTGGGCTGGTGGATCCTCCAGATCTGGGTGACACATTGTTTTTCTTGACCTCTGCCATCGCTTCCTCAGGCACGGTGAAGGACAGCATCACTCCTTCTGGCGAATGAAACTTTAGAGTGGCAGGGTACTTCAGTTGGAAGCGAGTATTTCTTTTATAAAGAATTGTGCACACCTCACTAAAGGCTCTCCTGCGCCTTGTCACCTCAATGGAATAGTCGGCAAAGACCAGGATTTTATTTCCCAAAACCACAAGGGGATGTCGTTTGGCTTTGTAAGCCCGCAAGATCTCTTCTTTCTCCCTATGGTTTAGGTACTTGGCAATGGCATGGCGGGCTTTGTTAGCGTCTCTACCTCATGCGGAGTTGTTACCCTCTCCTTCTCCCTGTGGTTCTCTGGGCGGACCAATTCTATGTGTGCGTTCGGTTTTGCATCTATGCGTTAGGCCCAACGCTTTAGGCAGTTCCACCTCAAAGATCTCTTCTAGTTGGTTTAGAGGGACTGTTTCGGGGAGGCCCACAATTTTTAGGTTACTTCTGCGTGACCTGTTCTCGATGTCATCAAGTTTGTTTAAGGCATGCTCATTGTGTTTCTGGAGAGCCTGCAGCTGAAGTTCCAGATCAATTACTTTATCTTCCGCTGAGGAGATTCTGGCTTCAGCCTCATGTAGTTGTTAGTCATGAGTGTCTATTTTGGTCTTTATTTCTTGGGTGGATGCTATCACCAAGTCAGAAATTGCTTGTTTAAAATCGTCAGCTAGGTAATGGGCCATTTCCCTAGCCAGACACTTGAAATCTAGCTGATAAAGTGAAGGAACCTGTGCATAGGGCTCTCTGCTGCGTCTCTCCCCACCTTCCTCCTCACTCTGCTGCTGCTGGGAAAGCTGCTGGGGAAACTGCTGGGCCAAAGCTGTTTGTTCCTGGCTGCCTGCCATCTCCCAGCCTCTTGTGCTGATATGCCCCTCCATCACAGCCAGCATCTCCTTCTGCCTCTCTAGTGGGAGGCTTTCCTGATCCTCCTGTCTCTTGGCGTCCGCCATTACGGTTTTGGCGCCATTCCGCGCTGCCTCCTGCATGTGAGCACTCGCTTCTCCGTCGCCGCTGCCGCGAGTAATATACCGATCCATCGTGACCGGCGGTCCCCTTCTGGTCCCAGACATTGCGGAGAGGATTAGTCGGCGTGGGCCCGGGGATAAGGCCTGGAATCTATGGCGGGCTGCGGAGCTTCCCTCACTCGCAACCGCTCATGGAGGCGCCGGAACTGGAAGTCGATGCGGTTTTTTTTACCGCAACTGCCGTATTTTCACACAAACGCTGATGTGAAAGGGGCCTAAGTGGTGAAAAAAAATTAAGAAGTTTGTAAAAAAAAAAAAAAAAAAAAAAAAAGAATTGCGCATTTGTCACCATTTTCAGCAACCCCTAGCTTTCTGATTTTTCGAGATCTTGGGCTATACTATGGTTTGTTTTTGGTGTCTTGAGCTGATGTTTTTAATGATATAATTGTTGTGTAGATGCAATCTTTTGATTGTCTATGTTATTGCAATGTTGCAGTGACAAAAGAAATGTAATTTTGTCATTTTTACTTTTTTACGTTACACAGTTTAAAGATCTGATTAAGGCAGCTTTCACATCTGCAATTATTGTAATTTGCGGCAGATCTGGCTGATGTCGCCGCATCTGGCGGATCTGCCGCGTAACGGCTGACTTGTGGCACTGATCCGGCAAGCTCCATTCATTCTCTATGGGGTTTGCGGTCATGTGCGGCAAATGCTGTATTGCCGAATGTGGCACTTGCAGCACCGCAAAAAAAATGCTAGCAGCATTTTTTTGCGCAGCCGCAAGTGCCAGACCTGCCAGATTAGGCAATACCACACTTGCCGCTAATGACTGCAAGCCCCATAAAGAATGAATGGAGCTTGCCGGATCGGTGCCGCAAGTCAGCCGTTACGCGGCAGATCCGCCAGATGCGGCGACATCTGCCAGATCTGCCACAAATTACAATAATCACAGATTTGAAAGCAGCTTAACTGATTTTATATTTTGATAGATTGGGCATTTCTGAACGTGGAGTGACAAATATGTGGGGTTTTTTATTAATAGCTTTATTTCCAATGGGGAAAAAGGGGGTGATTTGAACTTTTATTTATTTCCTCATATTTTTAAAAACTTTTTTTCCGCTTTTACTTTATTTTAATTTGCCCCTTAGGACGTCTCAACACTGATGATCCAGTGCTCTGCATAGCACAAATGATCACTTTCTGTGAATGCAGGGACTCGCAAGTCATCCACAGGAAGTGAGTCATGAAAGCATCAGGGGTCCTCTCACAGGACCCTTCGCTGTCATGGCAACACATCAACAGCCCATGATCGTGTCACGGAGTCACTGATGTCAGCTGGGAATAACAGCATGATCTAAGGAGTTAACAGTCGCAGGCGATATGCTGATCCACCCGCATTTGTTAGCTGCACATGTCGGCTGATGAGATCAGCTGACATGTGCGAGGAATGATGCAATCTTAGCTTGTGACATTCACATCAAAGGGAGGGAGGCGACCTAGGATAATATCATTACGTCCTAGGTCGTTAAGGGGTGAGTTAGTTTTTAACATTCTCAATGACCTGTTTTGACTTGCAGGAAGTAACAATTCATACACAGATATGTATATCATACTATATTATATTATATGACAAGTAGAAAGAGGTAAAGTGCACAAGCTAGGTAAACCTATGCCTCATATGAAGAGTAATGATATGCTTGATAAATGATACTGATGAAAAGATACAGCTAACACAAATGGATTATACTTTTTTTATATAACTACACTCCCTGACAGAAGTTATGTCGCTTCTCCACGTTATGTAAATAAAAGCTTATAACCAGAAGTTAAATTCATCCATTGGTTTTATAAATTACTCTTTTGAAAGCTGAAACCCTCCGAAATTTGGTTTAGGTTAAGAAAATAAATTGGCATCAAAGCGTAAATATTGATCATTTAATTAACACAGAATGGTCAGATTTTGGCAAAAGTTTCGTCGCCTGGCCAATCTTAGTTTACATCCTCACCTGTGCTCCTTAAATGATTGGTTAATTAATGGGTGTGTATAAAGACCCCCAGCACCCCAGACCTTCACTTGAACTGCAGCTTGAGGTCTGACAACATGCCAAAAATCCACCCTGCGACCAAAGCCTTGATTATCAAGAGACTGAAGACCAGATCCACTGCAGAGGTGGCTGGCAACTTTAATGTGTCTCAGCATAAAGTACAAAGAATTAAAAAAAGATCTGAAGAGACTGGAGATGTGCAATGAGGTGCTTGAAGCCGAACGAACGACGTGGGTGTACTGACGTCACCCGATCCCGGAAATGACGGGATTCGTGTCATTCATGCCCAGCCAGTGTCGTGGGGAGAGCAGGGAGGGCCTGCATAGAAAATGAATAAAAGATCACACCCATTAGGGCATGATCTGCTGACGAACAGGGCACCAGCAAACATGCCCTAAGGGCTAAAGATTTAGCCCCTACTACTTATAATCACTAATAAGTACCGTATATACTCGTGTATAAGCCGAGTTTTTCAGCCCAAAATTTGGGCTGAAAAGTCTCCCCCTCGGCTTATACATGAGTCAATACGGGTGGGGGCTGTGGAGGCTGGAGGAGGCGGGGGGAGGCTGCTGTATGAGCGGCCCCGTCACGTGGGGCCGCTCATTATATATGCACTGCTTCCTCCTGTCAATCAGCGGCAGGGGGAAGCAGTTCATATATGCCCCCAAATGCTGGCACTCTCCCCCCTTGTAAGGGCCCCTCCCGCTGGTTATATTACCATCCCGGTCTTCTGATCAGCACCGCTCCTCGGTGCTCCGTCCGTCCAGCTACATCCGGGATCCCCGGCCGTCGCAGGCATATGACGTCATCGTGCGACGGCCGGAGATCCCGGATGCAGCGAGGACAGAGGACGGAGCATGAAGAACGGAGCACCGAGGAGCGGCGCTGATCAGAAGACCGGGATGGTAAGATAAGCAGATGGGGGGTGAGTGCCAGCATTTGGGGGCTGCTGGGTACCCCCAGGGGGCTGCTGGGTACCCCCTGGGGGCTGCTGGGTACCCCCTGGGGGCTGCTGGATACCCCCTGGGGGCTGCTGTATTACCCCTGGGGGCTGCTGTATACCCCAGGGCTGCTGTATATACTGCTGGGGCCTGTATACCACTGGGGCTGCTGTATACTACTGCTGGGGCTGCTATATACTACCACTGGGACTGCTATATACTACCACTGGGACTGCTGGGGCTGCTATATACTACCACTGGGGCTGCTATATACTACCACTGGGGCTGCTGGGGCTGCTATATACTACCACTGGGACTGCTGGGGCTGCTATATACTACCGCTGGGGCTGCTATATACTACCACTGGGGCTGCTATATACTACCACCGGGACTGCTGGGGCTGCTATATACTACCACTGGGGCTGCTGGGGCTGCTATATACTACCACTGGGGCTGCTGGGGATGCTATATACTACCACTGGGGCTGCTATATACTACCACTGGGGCTGCTGTATACTACCACTGGGGCTGCTGTATACTACCACTGGGGAGGCCTGTATACCACTGGGGGGGGCCTGTATACCACACTGCTGGGGGCTGTATACCTGTGCTGGGGTCCACCCTCGGCTTATACACGAGTCAATAGGTTTTTCCAGATTTTTGGGGCAAAAGTAGGGGGGTCGGCTTATACACGGGTCGGCTTATACACGAGTATATACGGTAAGTATTAAAACGTTTTTATGTACTTTGACAGGATGCTTTTAGGAGACAAAAGGAGTGTGAGAATGGTGATAGGATGCTGCAGGGACATGATTTTGTAGCTTAGGTGGCGTTTTGGAGGTGACAGGATCCCTTTAATTTAATTTTTTTTTTAAAAAACACATTACTTTCTGTGGGCGACAAAGCTTTTGTCTTGCCAAAATCTGACAATTCTGTGTTCATTAAATGATCAATATTTCAACATTGATGCCAATTTATTTTCTTAACTTAAACCACATTTTGGGGGTTTCAGCTTTCAAAGAAGTAATTTATACAACCAATGGATGAATTTAATGTCAGGTTTAAGCTTTTATTTAGATAACATGGATATGCGACATATCTTCTGTCAGGGAGTGTACTTAGTTCTGCACATTTTTTGTTCTTTTTGGTTATAGCTTATTGATATCTTGTAACATTACTGGATACATCTATTGCTATTCTGTGTCTACATATCAACTTGTAAAACATCAATAATGTGCATAATTTTTTAGTTACGTACTTGCCTATTATTACACCCATCTTCATATCAGATTTGTTTTTGTGTTGATAGTTCATCATCTGGGTTATAGCCTTAAAGAGGTGTTCCCACAAACAAAGTCTTTTAATCAATAGTTCTTGGAATAATAATAAGTTCCACAATTGGATATTGTATAAAATGTTCTTGTGCTGAGATAATCTTGTGTGTTCCTGCTATGCTCTGTATAATCTTATATAAGTGTCCTTGCTATGTAATGTGTAATGGCAGTGTCTGACCGTACAGGAACATGGTCTGATCATAGCACATCTCCTGTGCCGAGATAATCTTATATGTGTCCCTGCTATTTACTGTGTAATGGATGTGTCTGACCGTACAGGGACATGGTCTGATCATACCACATCCCCTGTGCTGAGATAATCTTATATATGTGTTCCTGTTATGTACTGTGTGATGGATGTGACTGACCGTACAGGGGCATGGTCTGATCATACCACATCTCCTGTGCTGAGATAATCTTATGTATGTGTCCCTGCTATGTACTGTGTAATGGATGTGTCTGACCGTACAGGGACATGGTCTGATCATACCACATCCCCTGTGCTGAGATAATCTTATATATGTGTCCCTGTTATGTACTGTGTGATGGATGTGAGTGACCGTACAGGGGCATGGTCTGATCATACCACATCTCCTGTGCTGAGATAATCTTATCTATGTGTCCCTGCTATGTACTGTGTAATGGATGTGTGTGACTGTACAGAAACATGGTCTGATCATACCACATCTCCCGGGCATTTAAGAAAGTAAGAAAGTATACAGCTATTATCACTACGTTAAGTATATAACAGTCATTGATGTAGTTTATGCCTTGTTAGTAGTTGTAATAAGATTATACTCGGTGTTGAATCTCAGGAGTGCCCATTGAGCACCTTCACCGGATTTACACCCTTTCTTTCTTTAGTTAGTTTAACCCATTGTTGATGTAGTGCTTAGGTATAGTTGTTCCAGATCTTGGTGTAACACACTTAATCTGGGAACCTTGAAGTGGGAACACCGATTCCGGCATTCGCTGTGTATGTGTAATCGATAGAGGTAGTGTTAAAAAGGGAATCTTTCTCTAACATGCTGGTCTGCATTGTTTTATCGTTTGTTATGCATTTTACAGATTGTTTCTGTGTTGGAGCAGAACCATATTTTGATGCTCCTGTGGCTTTTTTCCTATTACTTTGTGTCTTATAACCCCCCTTTTTTTTGTTTTCTTCTTTCTTTCCCCTTCTACACCCGTGAGCAAACTCACTCCTTCATTTGTGCACATAACAAATGAAGAAGCAGTATTTTTGCTTATAGATGTTTGCACTGATCTATGTACACTATTTGCCTCCTTTTATTTTCATCACTATAAATTGGTCTCAACAAGACAATAATGTTTGTACATTGAGGCAGTTATGTACCTTGTTTGATTGAATTCCCCTTATACTTAATAAACTTTGAATATACTAAAAAGCTAATCTTGAAATGATTGCATTCCATACTGAACCTTTCCATAATTCCCATTTCAGTAAAGCAATTGTTGTTTATTTCTGCCTCTGTCTCAGTTAGTGACTCACTGCATCTTCTTAGGACCTTCGGTCATTACAGATTTTTAAAAATAGGCAGGAAAATGCTTTACCTCACTAAAGAATCATCAGTGATACTGCCCAGTAGATATGATGTGATCAGAGCGTGTCCCTGTACACACACTGTACACACAGCCATTATATCCTATATTGACTCCAGTCCTAAAGTTCTGCTGCTGCTGTTTAAATCAGAGTTTTTTTCCCTTTGACTCAGTCTCAGTTGATTGAAGCTGCAGTTGCTGAATGTAATGTGCGGCTCTGCAGGTGGGGAGTAAGTCGTAGCTCAGGTGGAGGTGAGTGGTGTGTCTGAGCTTTATGCTCTCCACCCTATCAGCCTTAAGTAGTTCTGCTCCCTTCCATTAGATGTCACAGAAATACTTCATTCCTCTTCTAGGACCCGTGTGGTGCAGTTGTGTTAGCTGGAGCTGCTGCTGTTCCTTCTTCTAGAATGGTGGTCTTTTCCTGGTCCATGGGTGGAGGTAGGGGCTTTAAGCCTAGGGCTGATCAGGAGCGAAGGGCTAAGGTGGCGGCCTGAATGTCTTCACCTTCAGAGGTAATTTCAGGATCAGGGTGAGCCAGGGTCCCCCAGTCTAAGGGTCAGACTAGTTCCCCAGTTCGCCTAGCCCATGTTACCATTTTGCCTCCTGATTCCCTATCCTCTATACCACCCTGTGACACAGTTTTTTAACATTTTTTTAAACCCCTCTTATTGTGGAAATAATTATTATTCCATGAGCTATAGATTAAAATCATTTTTTAAAATTAACTTTGTTTGTGGGAAAACCCCTTTAATTATGACAGTATATCTTATTTATTTATTAACTAAGGTATATTAATGACTTTTCACACAGGTCAATGTCCACCTAAACCATCCTGATCATTGCCAAGTTTATATACATTTAGCAATGAACTGACAAATGCTAAAATGCACATACATGCTTAAAAATTATCTCACTGGCAAAATAAGAGTGAGAATACTATCATAATAATAAACGTATCTTTATTGTACAACATAAAAAAACACATTATAACGTTATTAAGAGACCAAATAAAGAAAATTTAAAAAAACAGCAGGAAAATGATGTTTGTAACACTCACAATATATATTTTTGGTCACGTTGCATTCCCGTGACTTAACAATGAGACTGAATAGGCAGAAGCATTATAATGACAGTACCATCCATACCCCACTTGATACATCATAGAATGCAATGTACAACCAAGAAAAAAGTGCTAATGTGTAATCACATTTTACTGGATAACTACTGAGTATAAACATCATTCATAACCATGTTATGTAGAGCAAAAGTATGTCATGTGAGTTCAGCAACCTATATGCGTGTTTCGCTTGTGCACTTCCTCAAGGGCTTTTATTATTATCTGTTAGCAGGGAACATACTGGTGATAATAATGCAAGGTGTTACATATGAATATTAACATAAAATGTCTTATTAAATTCTCAAATTAGTTGCAGAATGTAAATGTTATTAAACGAGTAACATATACAGTCAAATTTGTTGTAGGCATATTAATTGGATTGTGCGGCTAGGTTCTTAAGAGGGAGACCCCATTATTGTCTTTTACCATATTTTCTACATCCATTGTAGATTTAAAATTAGAATTCTATTACAAAGGTTATGTTTTATTGGTAGTCTCTTTGGTAACACATAGCTTTTGACTCCCATAATTGATATTTGTCACCACTCAGGCTCCTAGGTTGGAACTGTAAATTCTACACGTTTGTGGTATCCTTAAAGGAATAGCCATATATACATGCATCGCCAGACGTGTCTAGGATAAGACAATTATATTTCTTTCACTTATGTCAATTTAATATGTTACATTATTTAATACAAAGATTTGTACATTTTCTTTCAGAACAATGTAGTCTCTTAGCTGATGAAATAACTCTAGCTTGATTTTTCATCAGATTACTGGAAATTACTGTTGAATGTCTGAGGTTAGAAATAGCCTTGAGCTGTGGAATCATGGTAATAGCAATTATACTGTACAGAGCAGGTTATTTATTAATCTAGAGTCTGACCAATGTGATTGACTATTTATTATCTGCTTAATAAATAACTTTTTTTATTGAACGGACTGAGCACTGTGTAATGATGGAAACTAAAAGAGATATATGTAGAGATTGAAGATATTATCCCCTCTGGCAGACACAATTTACAATTCTAGTTCATATTTGCATTTATAGGTCTTTAGCTGTAGGGTCATCTAAGTTTTGTTTTGTTCTTGTCCACTCCATCACAAATTTATGATGAAAATGAACTTCATTTAAAAGCTTGTTTTCATTTGCAATGATCAATGACTGATTGAACAAAAGTTCTTATGAACACTTGGTCTGGCATGCCAGTAATGAAAAGACTTAAAAGCTGCAACACTTCTCTGGGAAATAAAATATTCAAATTGTCTCTTCAGAGACCTACTGGAAGTTGCAATACTAAGTCAAAAAGGACTATATAACGAGCATTGTCATATGACTTAGGATTTAAACCAGATCAGAATCTCACTTTGCAGACACAGTGTTTCGGAATATTGTTCCTGGTCAGTGCAATGTATGAGATCTGATCTGGCTGTATGAGAGGCTAAGTGGAGTCTAAGGCATACGTGTGACGTCTGTCAGAGACATGTGACGTCTGTCAGAGGCATGTGACATCCATCTGAGAGATGTGACATCTGTCCAAGGGATGTGATGTCCATCCAAGGCTACCGGCAAAAGCCACTCCGTTAGGCAGAATCCCAAGTAACTCTGACACTCTTTAACCCCTAAATCAGGGACTTACAACTGGGTCCAGGAGATAATTGCTCATGGAAGTCAGCAGTCCAGAGACCAGAATGGTCGCCAAGCAGGGTCAAAGCCGGGAGGTCAGGGAAAGGACAAAATCAGGATCAGATAGCATAGTCAGGGAGCTGGGTCAAAACCGAGAAGGCAACAAAGTACAACGTAGTGAGGAAGAAGAGGCAACCAAAGAATAAGGCCAAAGTCTAAACGGAAAACACTAAATGCAGTACAGAATTTAAAAGGGGAAACCAAAAACTATTTCTGGCAGCTTGCAGGAAGAGGCTGAATGTATATGTAGGGTGTGGTACTCTCCAATATGAGGGAGTTTGGGAGGTAATGAACTGAAGAATGTCCACACATTAACACTGTCAGACTGTGAAGCTACTCTAACCCTAGTGGATGAGCAGAGACTACACTGTCCAGAACTTCCTGCACAGACTTCTTCTCTATCACCAGCACCACCTACAGGCAGTCCATCGTGATGGAAGAAGAAGTTGCAGTCACAGGCTCTGGTGTGGATGTGACACCACTATCACCAGCACCACCTACAGAGTGAATATGGCGGTGCCTAGTGACCGAAGTATAAGACTCAGGAGCAGGCTCTGGTGCAAATCTGACAGTAGGCTTACAAAATACTGTGTTTGCAAACTGAAATTTTGATCTGGTTTAAATCCTAACATATGACGAGGATTGTTAAAGAGTTGCTTTTAACTTTTAATATGGCTACTTCCAATAGGTGGCAATAGAGTTCAAGTCTCCTTCCTCTCCGAAGTGACAATTTGCCCATTTTATGAATATTTGATCATTACCCCTGTAAACATGGCTGCCAATCAACCAACAGTATTTAATTGCATCATTTATGGAGATATAAGTGTCATATTGTCAGCCTTATGTGAACAGGGTATATGCTGCTGACAATAATGATACTGTAACAGGACAAATGATTGATATTTGTCAGCTTCCATTTAACCCACACAATCCTACTACGTTGTCGACGCTGAGGACAGATTACTCGCCTACTTACATGTGACAATGAAGTTATCCTTTATAACTGCTTGTGGCTGCATAGCTGGAATCGATGGGCCCTGGTATGAACCTGGCCCTTAACCTTTAATTGCTTTAAGTCTGTTGAGGTACATTTAGAGCTGCCAAAATGTGTCCTTTTGGCTGCACGTTTTCTGACTGGAAATCATAAAATAGTCTATTTAAACAGGCAAACAACACTTCCGATGCACACAGTATCATTGTTAATAAATCTTTCTATGTACATAAGCTATCATTGTTCTCAGCAGCACATGCCCCGTTTTCACAGGATGATGTGCTGCTGAGAATGATCATTTTTAGGTGAGCTGGGGTTATCATGTTACTTGAGGGGGCATGATACTATTTGGAAGTCTATTTGTGGGGCATGATTAAAGTTGGAGTCCCATGCGGGGGCCATCATACTATGTGCTATGTGGGAGGCATCATGCTACCTGGGAATCCATCATGCTATTTCTGGGACATGATACTATCTAAAATCTTATGTGGGGGCTATCATGCTACCATGGGGGTCATCATACAATTTGGAGGACTATTTATGGTGTATCATACTATGTGGAGTTCTATATGGGGGTAGGGATGGGCGAACCCAAACTATAAAGTTCGGAACTAGAGATGAGCCAACAATCTAGTGTTCGAATTCGATTTGATTCGTCGAATTGGGGGTGTGTTCGTCGAACACCGTCGAACATGATTGAAAACTAATGAATGAGCTGTGCGGGGCACTTATATACATTGCGGAAGTGAAATTAAGTAAAAGAAAGGGTTAAAAATAAAAAAATGTCTATGCTCACCTGTCCGGCGAACTATCGATACCTCCAGCACGTCTGCCCTGATGGCTGTAGAACCTGCCTTGATGTCACAACCCGGCAGCGTCATGACCCCACTTACCGCGGTAACCGGTCATGTGACCCAATGACGCTGCCGGGTTGTGACATCACGGATGGTCCTACAGGCATCTGGACGGAGGTGCTGTAGGCATCGGTGGATCGCCGGACAGATGAGCATAGAGATTTTTTTATTTTTAAGTTAAAGATGAAAGTGGCATTAAAACCACCCCAAGTGGGCACTATGGAATCTCTACTTTTAGGACCTGCCATGATGTCACAACCCGGCAGCGTCATCGAGTCACATGACCAGTTACCGCAGAGCTAAAATTGCTCCATCGTTGTGGACTACGTCAGACTGAAGATTTATTTGAATAAAGATAGAGTCTCTTAATTTTTTTTTTGGTTTTATTTCTAATGAAAATATTTTTTTCTCTTTTTTTTTTTCTTTTAATCTTTACTAGAAAATCATGGTGGTCATGTCTAATATTGGCATGACCCCATGAATTTCGGGCTTAAGGCCAGATGATAATACAAAACTGGCCAATACCCCATTATTACCCAGCGAGCCACCTGGCACCATGCCGCTGGAACAGTTGGATACAGTGCCAGAAGATGGCGCGTCTATGAACGCGCCATTTTCTGAGGCAGCAGCGGACTGCAATTCGCAGCGGAGGGGTGAGGGCCCAGAAAGCTTGGGCCAACCTGCACTGTAGATTTCAGCCCACAGCAGTCTAGTTGTACCTGGCTCGACCCAAAAATTGGGCAAAGCCCATGTCATAAAAAAAAGGCTTCCCTATATTTTTGTTTCCAACCAGGTACCAATAGGCAGCTGGGGGTTGGGGGCAGCCCGTACCTGGCTTGCTTACAAAAATACAGCTAAGCCCATGTCAAACTTTTTTTAATAGTTCATTAAAAACAATTTAAAAAAAAAACATTTAGGGACTACATCTTTATTAACCCCTCGACCTTAATCTCTGTGCTGAACACTCTCAGCTCTGCTTCATTAGAGATCAAGAGGACAAACAAAGCTTCTATCTCCTTGGTCCCTGAAGGAGACCCCGGATTTCTAGTAAGGATTAAAAAAAAAAAAAAAACAACACAGAGAAAAATATTTTAAATAGAAATAAAACAAAAAAACATTTAGGGACTCCATCTTTATTCAAAAAATTCTTCAGTCCGACGTAGTCCACAGCGATAGAGCAATGTTAGCACTGCTACATCGCTCTGCATAGACAAGTGTCTCTGCAGAGCGAGTAGCAGGCTGAGAATGACCATGACAGTCAGAATTCAATTGAGTTCATGGCCTGGGCCATGAATTTGGCTGAACCCTAACGTCACAGTGCGAACACTGCGGATGCCAGCCGGAAAAAGCTGAGCAGTGCAGTGAATAACCAGGAAGTTAATGAGCGGCCCCGGAAGGAGATGCAGCCAGGAGAAAGCAGGACGGGACAATGCGTCACCGAACTGGTCAGGTTCGGACGCAAGTTCGCGTCATTTCCGGCCCCGAACTCGGACTTTACAAAAAAGCTCGGACAAACACGCCAATCCCGATCATCGGGGGGTTTGCCCATCACTATATGGGGGCCATCATAATATTTGGTGTCTCTTGTGGGGGCTATCATACTATCTGGAGAGGCCATCATACTATTTGTAGGACTATTGGGGGATCATTATAATATTTGGAGCGCTATCTAAGGGCCATCAAACAATTCTGAGGGTTATTTGTGGGGTATCATACTATGTGAAGTCCTGTATGGGGGCTATGATAATATTTGTTGTCTTATGTGGGGTCTATCATGTTATTTGAGGAGGTCATCATATTATTAGTAGGGCCTAAGGCTATGTTCTTTAAGTTTTTGATCCATTTTTTTTTTATCTGTTTTTGCAGTGAAAATGCAGTCAATTAATCACTTAAATGGAATCCCAGCAAAGTCAGTGGGTTTTCTGTTGCCCTATCATAGATTGATTTTTGTTTTGTAGGGGGTGGGCACATAGGATTACTGCTATGCAGCCCATTTATGTCTATATTCACCCGTGTCCAAGATCCCAGACTACACATGTATCCGCTCCTCACATCAATCTCAGATGTATGAGATCATTTTCTCACTTTAAGGGCCACGTCACACACACAGATATTTGTGCAGATATTGTTCGCAGATCTCTGGTTGCAGTGAAATCATGGACACATTGTTCATTTATATACGGCCACAAAATGGAACAATCTGTCCATGATTTCACTGCAACCAGAGATCTGCGAACAATATATGCACAATTATCTGTGTGTGTGACGTGGCCCTAAGTAATATTAGTCAAGTTTCTCTGGAGACAGATCACTTAACCAGCAGACTATAAGGGGTACTTCACACACAACGATCGCGCTAGCGATATCGCTGCAACGTCACAGGTTTTGAGGCGTAACAGAGACCTTGCCAGCAATCTCGCTATGTGTGACACTTAGCAGCGACCAGGCCCCTGCCGGGAGATCGCTGATCATTACAAACAGCTCTGGACTATTTTTTGGTCGTAGATCTCCTGCTGGGCAAGATGAATCTCTGTGTTTGACAGGGACAACGACCAACGATCTCAACACTACGCCCGAGAGTGACACATTCCCAACGACTGCCGTATCGTTACTGCGTCGCTGGTGAGATCTGACTGTTTGACATCTCAGCAGCGCCCACATAGTGATGCTCCAGCGATCCCGGCCAGGTCGTATTGTGGTCGTGATCGCTGGAAAGTTGCAGTGTGTAAAAGGGCCCTAACTGTGAGGGAGAGACCTTTATTACATTTATGTCCATGGATTGGTAATGTAGTAGCATCTTCATGTGACAATTATAATGACTTCAGTGGACAAACACAAAAAAAACAAACAAAAGATCTTTAGAGATATGCTGTGAAATGCCTCACCCACTAACAGGCAGTCTACTATTGAATGTGTGCGTGGCTGTGTATGTTTGGGAACATAATAAACCTAGTACCAATTGCAGCTGTTCTGTTTCACAACACAAGTACCCTAGTGGACCATGAAATTGGACCTTACACTTCTATGTAGACCTAAATTCCCTTTTATAAGGTTTTCCGCATCAGGCAAATATCATAGTTGGAGACAATCTCAATTCCCACAATATTTTGCATACTGTATCTATTCTAGGTTTGACTTCCACACTAACCTACTGTGTTAGAAATACACTCCAGCTGCAAAAGGAAGGTTCAATTTTTAGGTGGGGATGAAAAGTATTCAATGATACACAAGAATGACAGAATTGTATACAATATACAATTTTAGGTGGAGATATATTTGTCACATCCATGTCTAAACACACTGCTGCCACCTCTGCCCTGGTATCGAGGTGGCACTGCACTAATATGGCTGGATGGCAGCAGTGTGTGGATTTTTTTTAACCTTTGAAATTACTGAGACTAGTTGTCCCTTTCTTTTCCACCTGTGTTTTGTTGCAGTGAGCTGTTAATGTAATTAGCGCTCTGCTGGAAGCCATGGGCTCTTCTATATAAATCTCAGCAGACAGCTAGACATGGTTGCAACTCAGATTCATAGCTCCTACAGGCCTATTTTCTTTATTGCCTTTTTTAATCTCATCCAGTATTTTGACTGCCTGCTTGCTTTCTGATTCTTTCTCTGACGTGATTTCTTGGTATCGGACCAGGCGTGATGATCCTTCTGGCCGCCAGTTTGCTCCATCACTTATCAGCCAAATCCACATTTTTGTATAGGGTTAAAAGGTGAAGGCAGGGGCAACCCCTGGGATCTAGAAAATGGATTGGCTTCTTTTGAGACTATCTGTTGGGGCCCTGTTAACATATGCCATGCCAGGCTGCCACAAATAGTGGTCCCATGACTTTTTAAGTGTCATTTCCCACAGTTTATTGGGAACCAGATACTGGTAGATATAAGAATAATCCCAATTATCGGATATGTACATTATATTTTAGCTTTGAGTTACCATAGCCCTGAACATACTTTATAATAGCTTGTCATATTTGTAAAATTAAGTAACTAAAAATATACTTTACAGTGTAAACTCCTATCACCATTTTGATAGAAACTGTGACAATGAAATGAAGGAGTTAGTCATTAAATTGATTTATATTTTTCTTAATACATTAATGACTTTATCTTATCTCTTGTAGCACCACCGAGCCTTCTCCACAAATCCGAATTATCAATGGCTATATCACAGTGGAACCACAGCCTCGAAGATATGGAAATGACCATTTGATGCAGGCAGCTACGAGCGGTTCTTCAGTTCGATCAGTTTTTTAATAAACTATTAATATTTATTTGCCATTTACTGCCACTGGTAATACTATAAGGACCAGGGGTGTAATTGCAATAGGTGCAGTGGTTGCAATCTTAACCGGGCCCAGGAGTCTACAGGGTCCCAAAAGTCCCTTTGTTCTATAGAAAAAGACCAATGTCATTAAAGATTTGCAATAATTGGGCGCCCCACTGGAGCTTTCACATCAAGGCCCATTAGCTTCAAGTTACGCCACTGATAAGGACCTGAAAAGAGAAAACAGCTACTGACATGACCAGGCTTCATGTAAATAGACAATGGTGTGCTTGACAGCACTGGAAAAGAGCCTATTGGCATACAAGTGTTTAGTGACTATTGCCCTAAAGTGCTTTACCTTGTAATGGACCATTAATATAATATTCAGATTAATGATGAACAGGTAATATACTTTTTTATTGGAAAAGTTATATTTTTCTTCTTTTGAGGAAGGATGGTTTCATATTAATCCCATAATGCACTTGGGAGATGTACATTGTACTGTGACATAGATGTATTTTAGATTAACTGTATAAAGCAAAACTAAAATTATTTTTTATCTAAGAATGTATTTTGTTAGTATTGCACAGCTGTCATTTACTCTTCAAAGGATCATGAAGAGAACAAATAACTAATTGCATGTGAAAACACTATTTTATTGGAAAGATATTCACATAGCAACTACCTGGAATAAAGGCACGTGTCATCAGAAAATTGCCTATTGTTTCAATCAAGTTTTTGTGTTTTATGTACGTTTTACACTTTTGCCAATGTTCCTCCCCCACAATAACATGATTAGTAGTAAAAATAAGAAATCTTGCAACTTTCCCACTGGCCACTAGGGCTGTTCTACTTCCAATTGTTTCAGGAAATCCACATATACAGTTGTGGCCAAAAGTATTGACACCCCTGCTATTCTGTCAGATAATACTCAGTTTCTTCCTGAAAATGATTGCAATCACAAATTCTTTGGTATTATTATCTTCATTTAATTTGTCTTCAATGAAAAAAACACAAAAAGAATTGTCCTAAAGCCAAATTGGATATAATTCCGCACCAAACATCAAAAGGGGTGGACAAAAGTATTGGCACTGTTAGAAAAATCATGTGATGCTTCTCTAATTTGTGTAATTAACAGCACCTGTAACTTACCTGTGGCACCTAACAGGTGTTGGCAATAACTAAATCACACTTGCAGCCAGTTGACATGGATTAAAATTGAATCAACCTCTGTCTTGTGTCCTTGTGTGTGTACCACATTGAGCATGGAGAAAAGAAAGAAGACCAAAGAACTGTCTGAGGACTTGAGAAACCAAATTGTGAGGAAGCATGAGCAATCTCAAGGCTACAAGTCCATCTCCAAAGACCTGAATGTTCCTGTGTCTACCGTGCGCAGTGTCATCAAGAAGTTTAAAGCCCATGGCACTGTCGCTAACCTCCCTAGATGTAGACGGAGATTTCAACGCAAGATTGGATATTAGTCGAGGTTCTTTATCCACCATCCGCACAAACAAGTTCAAGCTGCCCTGCAGTCCGAGGGTACAACAGTGTCAACCCGTACTATCCGTCGGCGTCTGAATGAAAAGAGACTGTATGGTAGGATACCCAGGAAGACCCCACTTCTTATCCCGAGACATAAAAAAGCAAGGCTGGAGTTTGCCAAAACTTACCTGAGAAAGCCCAAAACGTTTTGGAAGAATGTTCTTTGGTCAGTTGAGACAAAAGTAGAGCTTTTTAGGCAAAGGCATCAACATAGAATTTACAGGAGAAAAAAAGAGGCATTCAAAGAATAGAACGGTCCCTACAGTCAAACATGGCGGAGGTTCCCTGATGTTTTGGGGTTGCTTTGCTGCCTCTGGCACTGGACTGCTTGACCGTGTGCATGGCATTATGAAGTCTGAAGACTACCAATAAATGTTGCAGCATAATGTAGGGCCCGGTGTGAGAAAGCAGGGTCTCCCTCAGAGGTCATGGGTCTTCCAGCAGGACAATGACCCAAAACACACTTCAAAAAGCACTAGAAAATGGTTTGAGAGAAAGCACTGGAGACTTCTAAGGTGGCCAGCAATGAGTCCAGACCTAAATCCCATAGAACACCTGTGGAGAGATCTAAAAATGGAAGTTTGGAGAAGGCACCCTTCAAATATCAGGGACCTGGAGCAGTTTACCAAAGAAGAATGGTCTAAAATTCCAGCAGAGCATTGTAAGAAACTCATTGATGGTTACCGGAAGCGGTTGATCGCAGTTATTTTGGCTAAAGGTTGTGCAACCAAGTATTAAGCTGAGGGTGCCAATACTTTTGCCTGGCCCATTTTTGGAGTTTTGTGTGAAATGATCAATGTTTTGCTTTTTGCTTCATTCTCTTTTGTGTTTTTTCATCGAAGACAAATTAAATGAAGATAATAATACCAAAGAATTTGTGATTGCAATCATTTTCAGGAAGAAACTAAGTATTATCTGACAGAATTGCAGGGGTGTCAATACTTTTGGCCACAACTGTACAGGTGCATCTAAATGAATTAGAATATCATCAAAAAGTTAATTTATTTCAGTAATTCAATATATAAAGTGAATCACATATTATAGAGTCATTACAAAGAGTGATCTATTTCAAGTGTTTATTTCTGTTAATGTTGATGATTATAGCTTAGAGCCAATGAAAATCCAAAGGTCATTTTATCAGAAATTAAAGTAGGGAGGATGAAGGGTCTAAGAGATAAAATATTACCTAAATAGGTATCGAAGGCTTCACCTTGTGTGTTTGTGAGAGTTACAACCACTATAAAAGCATCACAGATGCTGCAGTCCCCAGCGTGGTGCATATAGAGTAAGGAGGACGAAAGGTTAAAAACAGTGCTGGCGTATTCCACAAGACATCAAAGCGTGAATATAATATTGATTTATTAGTCAACGCATTTCAGGGCTCCCAGAAACGCAATGAAACATGGAATATGATATTGATTTGTCCTGAGGAAAGGGCCAGAGAGTCCTGAAACATGTTGACTTATAAATCAATATCATAGTCACCCTTTGATATCTGGTGGAATACAGCAGTGCAATTTTTAACCCTTCATCCTTCCTAATCTATATGCACCACGCTGGGGACTGGAGCAGCCGTGATATGCTTTTATAGTGGTCGTGACTCTCACACAAGGTGAAGCCTCTGATACCTACTTAGGTAATATTTTATCTCTCAGACCCTTCATCCTCCCTACTTTAATTTTCTGAGATAATGGCCATTGGGTTTTCATTAGCTGTAAGCCATAATCATCAACATTAACATAAACGATCACTTGAAATAGATCACTCTGTAATGACTCTATATAATACAGGGTGGGCCATTTATATGGATGCACCTAAATAAAATGGGAATGGTTGGTGATATCACCTTCCTGTTTGTGACACATTAGTATATGGGAGGGGGAAAACTTTTCCAGATGGGTGGTGACCATGGTGGCCATTTTGAAGTCGGCCATTTTGGATCCAACTTTATTTTATTCAATGGGAAGAGGGTCATGTGACACATCAAACGTTATTGAGAATTTCATAAGAAAAACAATGGTGTGCTTGTTTTAATGTAACTTTATTCTTTCATGAGTTATTTACAAGTTTATGACCACTTATAAAATGTGTTCAAAGTGTTGCCCATTGTGTTGGATTGTCAATGCAACCCTCCCCCCCACTCTTGACACATTGATAGCAACACCACAGAAGAAATGCTAGCACAGGCTTCCAGCATCCGTTGTTTCAGATGCTGCACATCTCGTATCTTCACAGCATAGACAATTGCCTTCAGATGAGGGATGAGGCAAACTATTTTGCGAATGGTGAAGTTAACAAGCAAAACCACCGCTATTGGTCTGACACTAACCCACCTAACGGATAAAACCATGTACACTATTGTTTTTCTTATGAAATTCTCAATAAGCCTGATGTGTCACATTGAAAAAAATAAAGATGGATCCAAAATGTATGACTTCAAAATGGCCACCATGGTCACCACATTTCTGGAAAAGTTTTCCCCCTCCCATATACTAATGTTCCACAAACAGGAAGTTGATATCACCATCCATTCCCATTTTATTTAGGTGCATCCATATAAATAACCCACCCTGTATATACATTTCACTTTATGTATTGAATTACTGAAATAAATTAACTTTTTGATGATATTCCAATTCATAGAGATGAACCTGTACATTAGCAGTGATAGACTAACTTCCCAAATTAAAAAATGGTAATTTTCTAATGATACATCCACTTTCAAAGGAACAAGTGTTGTATCACCTAGTAATAATATGATAATTATGGCAAAGTAGCCATTCTCTACAAATTATTTTATATTTCCTCTTATCAAAGAATTATATTTGTGTTTTTAAAGCCAATGAGAATAAAACTGTTCTCTGAGAATGTTATTTGAAGATATTATTGTTACATTTGTAAAGATTGAGGACATCTTCCGTCACTACAGACTTTCTACTAGAGATGAACAAATCTTCAAAAATATAACGTTTTTTCTTTTTATTTTACTGTACAAACTTGCAAATGTCTTTGACTATTTCTGCTTTCTACTTTTCTTTATATGCATCAAAAGGCTTACCCTTAATTCAACTCTTGCTAAGACAACCAAAGGCATACAATTTGGTAAAGTAAAAAGGAGATGAACAGTTCTTAATAGATTTTTTTTCCTGTTCGAGACCAATGACACATAGTTCAGTTCTCACAAGAGTATCCCTCTAAGGCTAAGTTCACATGTCCAGTAATCATCCGTTAGAACAGATCCAGTAATCATCCGTTAGAACAGATCCAGTAATCATCCCTTAGAACAGATACAGTGATCATCCGTTAGAACTGATACAGTAATCATCCATTAGAACAGATACAGTAATCATCCATTAGAACAGATCCAGTAATCATCCATTAGAACAGATCCAGTACTCGGGCCAGAAATGATGAGTGACGATACTGATGGAGAACTTTGAGTCAAACTGAATGACATCTGGCTAATGTTAGCAGATTTTGCCCACATGATTGCGAATGGACGAATACGCGTTTCGTTGTCCCAATCTGAGATATAACACTATTGAACCTCGAATTGTTGTTGAGTTAATGAGCCTTGATACATATGTCTTTGAGATTTGTGTATCTGTACCTTGTTGACTGTTAATAATACTATAAAAATGATTTAAAAAAAAAAAAAAAGAACAGATCCAGTAATCCGTTAGATCCGTTAGAACAGAAACAGTAATTGTCCGTTAGAACAGATACAGTAATCATCCGTTAGAACAGATCCAGTAATCATCCGTTAGAACAGATCCAGTAATCATCAATCATCCGTTAGAACAGATCCAGTAATCATCCCTTAGAACAGATGCAGTGATCATCCATTAGAACTGATACAGTAATCATCCATTAGAACAGATCCAGTAATCATACCTCAGAACTGATACAGTAATCATCAATCATCCGTTAGAACAGATACAGTAATCATCCCTTAGAACAGATACAGTGATCATCCGTTAAAACAGATCCAGTAATCATCCGTTAGAACAGATCCAGTAATCATCCGTTAGAACAGATCCAGTAATCATCAATCATCCGTTAGAACAGATCCAGTAATCATCCCTTAGAACAGATGCAGTGATCATCCATTAGAACTGATACAGTAATCATCCATTAGAACAGATCCAGTAATCATACCTCAGAACTGATACAGTAATCATCAATCATCCGTTAGAACAGATACAGTAATCATCCCTTAGAACAGATACAGTGATCATCCGTTAAAACAGATCCAGTAATCATCCGTTAGAACAGATCCAGTAATCATCCGTTAGAACAGATCCAGTAATCATCCGTTAGAACAGATCCAGTAATCATCCGTTAGAACAGATCCAGTAATCATCCCTTAGAACAGATGCAGTGATCATCCGTTAGAACTGATACAGTAATCATCCGTTAGAACTGATACAGTAATCATCAGTTAGAAAAGATACAATAATCATCCGTTAGAACAGATCCAGTAATCAACCCTTAGAACAGATCCAGTAATCATCCGTTAAAACAGATCCAGTAATCATCCGTTAGAAAAGATACAATAATCATCCGTTAGAAAAGATACAATAATCATCCGTTAGATCAGATCCAGTAATCATACCTTAGAACAGATCCAGTAATCATCCGTTAGAAAAGATACAATATTCATCCGTTAGAACAGATCCAGTAATCATCCCTTAGAACAGATCCAGTAATCATCCCTTAGAACAGATCCAGTAATCATCCGTTAAAATAGATCCAGTAATTATCTGTTAGAATAGATCCACTTAATCATTCATTAGAACAGATACAGTAATCATCCGTTAGAACAGATCCAGTAATTATCCGTTAGAACAGATCCAGTAATCATCCCTTAGAACAGATACAGTGATCATCCGTTAGAACAGATCCAGTAATCATCCCTTAGAACAGATCCAGTAATCATCTGTTAGAACAGATTCACTTAATCATCCCTTAGAACAGATACAGTGATCATCCGTTAGAACAGATCCAGTAATTATCCGTTAGAACAGATCCAGTAATCATCCCTTAGAACAGATACAGTGATCATCCGTTAGAACTGATACAATAATCATCCGTTAGAACAGATCCAGTAATTATCCCTTAGAACAGATACAGTGATCATCCGTTAGCACAAATACAGTAATCATCCGTCAGAACAGATCCAGTAATCATCCCTTAGAACAGATCCAGTAATCATCCGTTAGAACAGATACAGTAATCATCAGTTAGAAAAGATACAATAATCATCCGTTAGAACAGATACAGTAATCATCCCTTAGAACAGATCCAGTAATCATCCCTTAGAACAGATCCAGTAATCATCCGTTAAAATAGATCCAGTAATTATCTGTTAGAACAGATCCACTTAATCATTCATTAGAACAGATACAGTAATCATCCGTTAGAACAGATACAGTAATCATCCGTTAGAACAGATACAGTAATCATCAATCATCCGTTAAAACAGATCCAGTAATCATCCCTTAGAACAGATCCAGTAATCATCCCTTAGAACAGATACAGTAATCATCAATCATCCGTTAAAACAGATCCAGTAATCATCCCTTAGAACAGATCCAGTAATCATCCCTTAGAACAGATACAGTAATCATCCGTTAGAACAGATAAAGTAATCATCCCTTAGAACAGATACAGTAATCATCCGTTAGAACAGATACAGTAATCATCCCTTAGAACAGATACAGTAATCATCCGTTAGAACAGATACAGTGATCATCCATTGGCAAAATAAGTTGTGCAGACGCAACTTTTTTGTCTGTTTTGAAATAATTGATATTTGTAAAGGATCCGGGTTTTTTTGCTTACCGGATCAGTTTCTAATGGAAGATAAAGAGCAAACAGTTAATGAATCTGTTTCTATAGACTCACATATTTAAAAAAAAAAAAAAAAAGTACCCTGCAAAAATGAATTTATCAAAATGGACATAAAAGTTGTGTCTGCACATCTTTTTTGCAAATGGATTGTTGCAGGATTCATTCTAACGGATGATTACTGGTCCTGTCAATTTAGCCTAAGGTATACAGAGGCAGAATGAAGTGCATCTGTCACCAGTTTTGGGAGTTCTAAAACTCTGGCCACCACCTTTAACATACTGTAATTGGGGCTACTGTAACTCATTTATATCACTACATGTGACCCTGCATACCTCATAAAACAACTTTTAATGTGTCCCATGCTGTATGTAAATTAGCTTTTCAGGGTCCGATGGGGTGCAGCCCTCTTTTGTCCTCACCACCTCACTCTATGGAAAACCCACCCTGCTGTGAGATTCCACTGAGAGACTTCAGTCTTGTGAGACTACGGGCACTGTGTGGCTTCAATAGGGCACAGTGACCCATCCCACTGTGCAGGCGCGAGGCTTGTGAATGAGGTCGCAGTCATTCACGTGCAGGCATTCAGGAGTGGGCGGTGTTTTCAATGCAGCAGCGCAGGTTTTCCATAGAGCGAGGTAGCAGGAACCACAGGGTGCTGCATCCATCGGACCCTTAACAATTCTTTTACATACAGCATGGGACACATTAAAAGTCGTTTTATGAGGTATGCAGGGGCAAGTCTGGGGATGTAAAAGGTTTACAGGAACCCCATTAACAGTATATTAAAGGTGGTGGGCACAGTTTATAATGTCCAAAACAGGTGACATGTTCACTTAAAGTTCCTTTCCTTCATTCTACAATGACATTGGAACTCTGGGTGCCACCATATAGTGATCTATACAATACTCAATGTATTACAGTGATATTTCCCTTGTTGCAATGCTTCTACCTTTGCAATAGCAATACAGCAACTGTTGGAGAAAGCAGGAATTCACATTGAACTGGATAGAAAGAAAAACACTATGTTAAATCAGAGGCATATGTAATACACCAGAGCCCTAGACTTACATGGGTGACTTATAGCTCTGTATTGAACAGCATTCCAGAAACTTCAAGCAAGGCCTTGCTGGATGGAACAAGGATTGCATTCAAGTGAGAGGAAGCATCAAAGCGGCATTGTATCCAGGGGGACATTTGGCCTGGGAGCAGCGGTCTGAGGAAAGCAGTATTTTGACACTCCCTTGACTTGGAGTCGGCTGTTCTCTGAGCTAACTGTCAAGCTGGTAGCCGATACTGAGAAGGTGCAGCGCACCAGCTCCCAGTGATCAATTGTACTCTCGTCATTGAGGAACAAGTACAATTGAAGGCCTGACTGAATGCACTTCCGGGTCAGGGTGACATCAGCATCGTAATCAGGTCAGCTGGTCACATTGCTGACATCACTCCTCGGCACTGCATAGGCAACAGAATTTTGGTGTTATAAACACTCAAGTGGAGACAAAGACACCAAATATTTATTTTAATTAGGGGAAGGGGAACAAATGTAAGTACACAGAATGGGGAGAGAGGGTAGAGTAATGTATACAAAGACAGTATACTGAGGAAACCGGTGAAGAAATTTGGGGACAAAATGTGGGGGAATGGGTGCTGACACAGTATGGGGAGTGAGGGGAGAAAATGAGGATATAATATGGGAAGCAAGAAGGGAATGGGTGCGCACACAGAATGGGGAGCAGAGGGATTTGAGGGCACAGTATGGGGAGCAGGGGTGGGGGAATTTGAGGACAGTATGGGGAGTGAGGTGGTAAATGTGGAGATGCAGTATAGAAAGTGAAGGGAGGCAGTTTGAGGATAGTATGGGGAGTGAGGGGGTAAATTTGATGTGACAGTATGGGAAGCAAGAGGGCAGGATTGGTACAGAAACACTCTGGGGAGCAAAGCACGAATGTATGTGGGGACACAGTTTGAGCAGTGAGGGGGAATGAATGCTAAGGTAATGAGGAGACAGTATGGGATGAGAAATATGTGAGAAGGCACAGAATAGAAACTGGGTAATGTGGGGGGACCTTATGGAGAAGGGGTAGCATGGGAGGACAGTGTGAGGTTTTTGCAAGGAAGAGACAGCATGTCGCAGAGGAGGAGTTTGATGAGGGAGACAGTATAGGAACTAGGCATTATACAGTAGGCAGGACATAGTGTGAGAGGACTGTGTGGAGGGAGCCCAGTATGGAAAGAAGAGAGCAGGGTGGGGGGCATGGAGCATAAGATAGACAGTGTATGCATCATACATATTTTGTGCAGGGTACACAGTGGGGGGGAAATTATTTATTCAGGTGCACACCGAAGGGCAGATATGTTTGTTCAGGAGCATTGTAATACCACTGCTATTTTTAAGAGTTTTGTGCCGTGATGTGCTGAAGAAAACCAGAGAAGCTTTAAGTCTGCAGAGACGAGTTGTGAATGTGAAAATTCATCATGGCGTCTGGACCAGATGAAGAAAACAAAGTAAACTGCTCTGATCAGAATCATTTACATTCAGGTACCTTATAGATAATGTTGTCTATTTGAGATACTGACTAATTCTCATCAGTTCTGTGGTTCCTGTATATTCTGCTGATAACTAGTGATGGGCAAATCCGCCGATGTTCCGAGTTTGGTGGACATGAACTTTTTTTTTTTTAAGTTCGAGACCAAACGTGACTAAAACTTGAGTCTGAAACCTGAACTTGGACTTCAAAGTTATGAGATGGGGGCTGGAAGGCTGTAAAAAGAAAGAAAATAGTGCTTAAACATCAGTATTCTACTTATCGTGTGTCCACCCACTTTTACTTCGGGGACTGCTCACTAGCTTGCAGATAATTTACTGGTGAGAGGTGCAACATCCGTCAGAGAGTGGGTGTCTGTGATTGGTTGTTGGAGTAACCTGCAAACAGCCCATACCTTCTAGCATCCACCGTGCAGAGTAGATGCTAGAATGTATGAGCTTTTTCCTGGTTACTCCAACTGCCAATCACAGACGCCCACTTTCTGTGACAATGTCTGTGATTGGCTGTTGCGCCCCTCACCTGCTAACTAACATCATTGTAGTGAAAAAATAAATAAAGAGAACCTGTCATCCCCCTGGTGCTTTTAAAAGTGAAAGCACCACTGAATGCAGTGTATTATCTCAATAGTCCACCAATTGTCAATGTCTCACCTTTACACAAAACCACTTCAAAATCACCCAGAGTTCCCTATCAAGGGCTCTCAGGTGAATAATGTGTACAATTTCTATTATTATTTAAGTGATCACTTTATTAGTCATAATTTATAATTATTCCATAAAAAACATTAAAATTAATTGCATAGGAGTACCCTAATGATTACAATAATTTATATCTGGGTCCAGGACTAAGACCACTTACATCAATGTTTATACAGTATACATTATACTATAACCAATAATACCAGGTGCATAAGGACGTACTATTTATTTATTTATCACTCAAGGCAGCTATACGCTCTATTGTGTGATTCTGGGGCTCTCATCTCTTACAATACATGTGTACCTGTATGCTAGCAATTGACCTTTCTCTGACACAGGTTACAATGTAGTCCTGCCTTGATGTTTTAATTGTAGCTGCACACTCTCTTATATATCTGGAGCTCAAGACTTCTTGACATATATGCACACCTATGTGCTTGCAGTGCCCCTTCTAATCCAGGTTACACATTGTGTGCTCCTGCCCCCGTGATACATTTCCTATTGTCCCCATTGATATCGCATACCTGGTATGCAAATGTTTGTGGCCTCGGTCCTGGCACCCCCACCGCCAACGTACGTTTCGTCTCCTTCCTCAGTGTGTATGCTGCATTCAGGGAAGATGTATACCAGGTCTCTACCCCCCCTGTAACCCAAAAAAAACACTTTGGAAAGTTGAAAGTTAAGGGGTCTGATGGGTCTTATCTGATTATGCTGTCCTCGCCGCTGGCACTGTCCTCCCCGCCTCCTGCCTGTGTGTTCCATCTCTTCTGTGGGTCTCCCTCCTCTTCAGTGCCTGCGCCTAAGTGTGTCAATTCATACTGCAGGCGCAAACCGAGGACTTGGTTGGAGTGGAGCGCAGGTTCTCCTTTAAAAAAGAAAAAAAAAAAAAAGATGTTTAGCTTAGCTGTATTTTTGATTCTCAGCACAGATAAAGTGGGCAGCTACCGGCTGCCACCCCTAGCTGTTTGGCTTTACCTCGTCTGGCGATCAAAATACAGGGAGGCCCATTATTTTTTTTAAATCATTTAAATAAATAATTTTAAAAAAATGTGTGGACGTTGCCCTATCTTTGATTGCCAGTCCAGGTGAGGAAAATTCCCTGTGAGGACATAGTTAAAAAACAGACAAAAAGAGAAGGCCTTTATTTGAAATAAACCACAGAAAAATCCTTTATTTGAAATTAATAAGACAGACAACCCTCATTTTCCAATTTATTATTACCCCACATTCCTCTCCGTCAATAATCCACAACGATGGTCCCACAAAGCTCAATTGCCACTGCTACATCCAGATTCTGCCGAGAGGGAACAAAAGTGTCCTCTCCCTGCAGAATCTGCAATCCAACTGAGTGCCACGAGGAGCAGTGATGTCATTGCCAGAGCCAAGATCGTGTGCTACATGGGACTCTCACTGTGAATTATTGTCGAAATGGTATGTGGGGTGATAATGAACTTAAAAATGAGAGTTGTCTGTTTAGTTTTATTTCAAATAATGGATTTTTCTGTGTATCTGTTTTTTAACTATTTCATTGATGATAATGGGTTAATCATAACTCCCATAGAATGTAAACATTACTTCAACAATGCAAATCAAAAGTCCCGCCAGAGACAAAAGAATGTATAAAAAATGTACAATCTTTATTGAAGAGCTTTAAAAGCATCACAACATTATGATAATATCAAAAATGACAAAGGAAACACATAGAAAAAGAATACTTCAGCCAATATAGGAATCTGAAAAGATTGAATAATATTGTAGTGCCTCTTGGCTCACTTAGATGGGCTGCGCAAATAGATTCTAAGGTATGGTGCTTGCTACACAATTCTATGTAGTATGTTAGGGCCTTAGCTGTGAATCACACTTCAATTTTGGGAACAATCTTGATAAAAACATCCATATCCCATCTTATTAAACCTGGTTGCTGGTGGTTTAGAAAAGAAAGAAAGGAAAAAGGGGCTAAGAAAAAAGGGGGGACAGAGCGGAAAAGGTCAGGAGAGAGAAAGAAGGGAAAAGCAGGAAAAAGAAAACAAGAGAAAGAACGAGAAAAAAGGAAACAAGAAAAAATAAAATAAATAAATAAAAGTAAGAAAGAAAAAGAGAGAAAAAAGAGGTTGTGCTGCAAATCCCCTATCGCTCTCTGGGTATAACCACCATATTTTCCAAACATGAGCTAAATACTCATTATGAATGATCTAGAGGGGCAATCAGCTAGCAACCAGAGGGATTGTGATCTGTAAAGCAATTTGGGTCCCAATGAAAAGTAACACAACAAACAATCAGACTATTCCTGAGTGTACTACAAAGCGGCACATTCCATACTACAACCAAGGGACAGATAATGCCACATTAAATATGGTCATCCCCCAACTCTGATATAAATAGTTGTGAATCACAAAGGCTATTTGTTACACCCAAACAGTAGTACTAGTGTTTCAGTGGTCCCTACAAAGGCTAAAATTGCCCCACAAGTTACCTCTCATCCTTAATGCCCACTGGATTATAGGTGCTACTTCAATCCCCCCGGGGCTAGAGGAGTTCTGGGCGCGCAGGCTTGTATGCAGACATCTATTTTGGTATGTGTACCTGATTACCTTACATGATTGTAGACAGTACATTGGCCACACTAACTTTGGTACATATGAGTGTGTGATTAGCTGGATTGGTTTGGTTGAAGTAGCACCTGTAATCCAGTGGGCATTAAGGGTTAGAGGTAATCTGTGGGGCAATTTTAGCCTTTGTAGGGACCATCGGAACATTAGTACTATTGGTTTGGTGTAACAACTAGTCTTTGTGATTCACAACTATTTATATCAGAGTTGGGGGATGACAATATTTAATGTGGCATTGCCTGGAGTGGCTGCCGCCCTGTGGTGACCTTGTGTCCAGTGATACCACCAGTTTCCTCCTTGTGGCATGGATGGACGCAGATGCTACAATCGCCCCCGTGCCAGGGTTGTAGGAGATTGAGCATCGGTGTTGGGAGACATGGGTTACCTCGTAGAGTGGCTGACAGCATTCTGCTAAATGCAATGGATATTTATAAGTTTCACATTGTCTGGAAGGCCCAATAATTATGGGCCTCACCACGCTGAGAATACCAGTCCCCAGCCGCCTGGGCTTTACCTTGGCTGGCAATCAAAAAGAGGGTGAAGGCCATGTCTTTTTTTTAAATTATTTATTTACATAATTAAAAAAAATAATGGCCTTCCCTCTATTTTGATTGCTAGCCAAAGTAAAGCCAGGCAGCTGAGGATGGCAGCCTTTAGCGGTCTGCTTTATCTGTGCGGAGATCAAAAATACAGCGAAGCTCCAAGTCATTTTTTCAAATTATGTATTTTCACACTGTGACGTCAGTCAATGGTTGAGGAGCCCAACCGCCAATCACAGACGCTGTCACAGACAATGGGCATCTGTAATTGACTTTTGGAGCAACCTGGAAACATATCATACATTCTAGTATCAACCCTGCATGGTAGATGCTAAAATGGGCTGTTTCCAGGTTACTCCAATAGCCAATCACAGACTTCCACTCTCTCTGACAGCATCTGTGATTGGCTGTTGCACCCCTCACCAGTGAATAATTTGGAAATTAATGACCAGCCCCAGAAAATCAAGCGGGTGGACACGATAAGTATGTACTGATGTTTATTCACCATTTTGTTTATTTATACAGCTCCCTGCCAAACATGAACACGAACTGGAACACACACTTCTCAGGGAAGTCCACGTTCGGGGCTGTGCCCAAACACTACGTGTTCAATACAGACCCAGACCTTTACAGTATGGGTTTGCCCATCCCTACTGATAACAGCTCCCAGTATATCCTTGGCATGTTCCCCTTACTTAGTTATTGTACATAGTCTAATAACCAATTATGCAATAGTTAAGGACATGCTTCTTCAGGGAATGTGTGTACGTTCAAAGATTCTGCATCTTCTGGCAGAAAAATGCATATTTTTTCTATGAATTTGGGGTGGAAATACCCTGCAAAAATGCACCAAAAATTAACATGCTGCTGATTTATCTCTGCACCAAATCTGCAAGGAAAACATAAGCAACTTGTGCACAACACTTCAGAATTGATTTTGACATTGACTTTGCAGACATAAGAATAGAGATGCAGATTTGTGACAAATCTACCCCCAAAAATGCATCAAAACAGTGTGTGCACAGGGCCTAAAGGCCCAGTTGCACACACAGATAATTGTGCAGAGATTGTTGGCAGATCTCTGGTTGCAGTGAAATCATGGACACATTGTTCCATTTTGTGGCTGTGTACAAATGTGTCCATGATTTCACTGCAACCAGAGATCTGCGAACAATCTCTGCACAATTATCTGTGTGTAACTGGGCCTTAAGGATCAAGATTCAAGAAAAGCTTTTAAAAGGTTATTTCCCAAATATATCCATGTAGAATCAATGGAGGTCTGACTGCAGTGAATCCCTTTTGAGCCCAGGAATAACGGGAGCTTTAATGTGTATGGAGCAGTAGTGTGCATATTCAATCTTGGTGACTCAGTGGTTAGCACTGCATTCTTGCAACATTAAAGTCCTGGGTTCATCTCCCACCAAGGATGCCATATGCAAAAGAGTTTGCATGTCCTCCCTGTTTTTGTGTGGTTTCCTCCCGCACTCTAAAAGACATACTGTTAGGGTGCTTAGATTGTGAGTCCCAAAGGGGAACAGTGATGATCACGTCTGTAACGCGCTGTGGAATTAATAGTGCTATATAAGTGAGGAAAATAGTAAATTAATTTCCTCCATTCATTATCAATGGGACTGTCGAAAATTGCTGATCACTCTACTTAGCGTTCTTTGTCAGTCCCATAGACAATGATTAAAGTAGAGGTCGAGTACATGCATTTCTGTGCCAGTGAAGAAGGGGCCCACTAATCTCCATTCTTGGGATCGCTAGAAATAAGGTTATCCCTATCCCATGCTATTGTCGTAATAATGCATCAAATAAGATATAGCAAAGCATTGACATACAAGATTTTATGACTTCCTTGGTTTTGTTTTTTTTTAACACACACACATATTTTTTTTGAAAGGGTGAAAAGTGTCACAATCTATTATGCTACATGTAATTTAAACAGAATAAGCCATGTTATAAATAATAATGTGCACCTAGAAAGAGGCAGCATAATACATTTTGATCTCTTTAATAGGTAAAAATAGCAGCTAAGTGCACTGATATAAAATGAAGAAGATTATGCATCAATCAGCTTTCTTCCAAGAAAGAATACATTAAGAATACAAAGTAATCCAGGTGCAACATAAAAATGGATGAATAAGGCAAATTTGTGGATTTATTTTACATGGTGTCTCTCCTGATGGCAATAAATTATTTCTCCAACAGTATATACAGGACAATATGTTAGTAGCAGCTGCAGGTGTAACTATTGGGGTGAAGAAGTAGAGGTAAAACCTGGGCTTTGGTGCCTGAGGTATCACAAAGAAACCTTAATTATAAATGGCACATGGACGGTGAGATGGCCTGTTTCATATTTTGTATTGGGGCCCACATTGCTCCTATTTATGGCAAAAGAATTGTGGACTATAAACTTTCTAAGTCATACAGACACCATAGTTTGCTGAAGCTGATATTTGTGACAAGCCTGTTCTTTTTTTTTTTTTTTTTTATAATTCTTTATTTTATCGATTTTTAGTTTGTATAAACAGAGATCACAAAGTGCAAATTTAACAAATCAGAAACCTTAAAAGGCACTTGTACACATGCACAGTTTGTTTACAAAGAAATTACATCCTATGAACAAATAAAGAAAGAAGGAAGAAAGAGAAACACAAGAATCATCTCTGGTCCCTCCGGGGAATCTCCCACTGTTTACCAAACTTTATTTTGCAGTGGGGAGAGGATCAAAACACTAATTGTGATTGCTCTTCAGTAAGTCTCTCTGCAACTCCTGCATCAGAGACCCTATTTTCAGGTTCCATATGTTCTCGCCTATCTATCTAATACAGGCAGGGGTGCACCAAGCCCCTCTGCCGCCTGAGCCGCGGCACCGATTACGGGGGGGGTGCTACCGGAGCCCAGCACTGCCGCCCCCGCGGCCGTGAGTACCTTTGGGGTGCTATTGCCCCGCGGGCAGCGCTGCCGCCCCATCTGTGCCTCTCTCCCCGGGTCGCCGCTTACCTCCGATGCGCGGCCGGCGCCATGACAGGGGGAGGCTGTGTGCATGAGGAGCCGCCCCCTTCTGCACTGCCGCTCCCCCTGCCGGCTGCCGCCTGAATGACAGGGCTCACACTGTCCAATGGACGGTGCGGCCCTGATTACAGGCGACCAATCCCACTCTTATGTATAGCATCCACTTAAAAGACTTGAGATATTCCATTTAACTAACAACTTGAAACTTAAAGAAGAAGCAGAGATGAGGTAAAAGAATAGACTCAGACTGGGGAACCAGAAAGGGGAGATTGGAGGGACGAAGGAAGTCAAGCCTGAGGAAGGGGGGGGTGGAAGGTCGCACCGAGGTAGGAGAGCTGTAGGACGAGGGAGAGGAAGGGAGCGGCCCACAGATCAGAGCACACGTCTCCAGACACTCATTCTCCAGTCACCATTCCGCGGTCTGTCAACAATTGGTCGTATTCGGGCGTTTGTTGAAAATCTATCCATTTGTACCATGTGGACCAATGTCTCAGGAATGAATCATTCATGGAGGCCGTCAGATCCTCCATGAGCATCAGTTCGTTAATTTTACCAACCCAGTGAGTGAGGCTTGGAGAGGATGTCGTACCCCAAAGATCGGGTATACATGCCCTCGCTGCTATGATCAAGAACTTCAACAGAGAGTATTTGTAACTTTTTCCGGCATGTTCGTTAAGTGCAGTAAGACCGCTGCCGGGGTAAGAGGATCCGTGTATCCCGTCACCGGAGCCACCACATTCCCTACTTCCTCCCAAAATGTCCTGAGTCTTTCACAGCTCCAGAAGATGTGACTCATGGAACCCTTCTCCGCTTTGCATCTCCAACATTGGATATCTGCCGAAGGGTACATGACATGCAGTCTCTCCGGCACCCTGTACCATCTAGACACGATTTTATACCCAGTCTCTTGTTGTTTCGAACTGATGGAAGTGCCGTGGGCTAAACTACAGATTCTGTTTATCTGTGTGTCTGAGAATTTTGTTCCCAGTTCCCTCTCCCATTTGGCAACAAAGTATGGAGGTTTTTGGTCTTGGGGGGGAGTTCAGCATCGCATAAACCAAGGGGAGAATGTGTCTTATCTGTCCTTTTCCAGAGCAGAGGATCTCAAACTGTGTCAGGGGGTTAATGTAGCATCGCCGTGGTTGAAAGGAGCTCAAAAGGTGTCTTATCTGAAAGGCTCTCCACCATCCCAAGGGGGTGGGTGTCTCTAGACCCCGTAGGGCAGTCAGAGATGGCCAGTCGTCACCCTCCCTAAAGGACTCGACTCTGTCCCTATCTGCCGCAATCCATTGTTTAAACATTTCATCCTTCCTTACCTGACTAAAGTCTGGATGACACAATACAGACGTGAGTCTAGAGAATGTGGGAATCATAAATGTTCTAGTCCAAAGGGACAAACAATAGTGCGCTGTTGCTCCCAAAGTGGGGTGTGTGTTTATTTCCTTCTGTGACGCTGACAGTAGCCAAGGGACTCTATTAAGGGGACAGAGCTAAAGGCCTGCTCTATGCCCACCCAAGCTTTCCCTTCTGCATTCCTGCACCAGTCCACCAACCTGGCAAAATGGACCGCAAGGTGATAGAATTTAAAGTTCGGCAAACCGAGACCCCCTTTCGCCTTAGGACGGGACATTATAGCTTTGCTGATTCTGGCCTCCCCCCCCCCCCATATGAATGAGGTCTGGAGAGAATTAATGGCCTGAAAAAAGGAAGCCGGAATTCTCACCGGTATCGCCTGCAGCAAGTATAGTAGGCGCGGGAGGACGTTCATCCCTAGCACACGGGAACGCCCCAGCCAGGAGAAAGAGATCTTCGACCATCCCTCACAGTCCCTTCTGAGGTTGGCCAGAAGTGGCGGAAAATTTAGCTTATACATCATATCAGGATTAGCCGCTAGTTTGATTCCTAAATATTGAATGGATGTGGCATTCCATTTGAAGTTAAAGGAATCTTGTAGCGTGGTTGCAATACTCGCAGGCAAATTCACATTAAGAACCTCCGATTTTTGAAAGTTAATTTTGAAATTCGAGAGTCTAGAGAAGGACTGAATTTCTTTCATTAAATTAGGGAGGGACGTCATTGGTTTAGACAGGAAGAAGAGGAGGTCGTCTGCGTAGGCCGCAATCTTATGGTCTACTCCTCCTGCTTCTATCCCAGTAATATCTGGGTTTGCCCTAACTTTCCTCAGTAGCGGTTCAATAGTGAGCACAAAGATCAGGGGCGATAAAGGGCACCCTTGCCTGGTTCCATTATGTATCGAGAACGGGTCCGAAAGGCACCCATTCACTCTGACCCGTGCTGTAGGATTGGTGTATAGAGCCGTAATCCAATTCATCATATTTGGTCCCAGGCCCAGACACCTAAGAGTCTTCCTCAAAAAGATCCAATTAACCCGATCGAACGCCTTCTCTGCGTCAGTGGACAAAAGAATGGAGGGGACTCCCCGGCCTCTGACCCCATGGACCAAATTGATTGCCTTCACCGTGTTGTCACGTGCCTCTCTACCCAATGTGAATCCCGCCTGATCTGTGTGTACGATCCCTACCATGGTGGGAGCCAGTCTCAATGCTAAAATCTTTGCAAACAATTTTAGATCCACATTGAGAAGCGATATGGGTCTATAACTTGCACAATGAGCCGGATCCTTACCCTCTTTAGGTATCACCGCTACGTGTGCCCTGAGGGTGTCACCATGAGGGGGGTGTCCACTTTTCAGATCGTTAAAGAAAGTAAGGAGATGCGGGGCCACTATGTCCCTCAGCTTTTTGTAATAACTTGATGAAAAGCCATCAGGGCCGGGTGCTTTACCATTTTTCAGGGAGGCAATAGCCTCTATAACCTCCTGGGCAGAAATGGGTTGTTCAAGGACAGCCACATCAGTCTCCCTCAATTTCGGCATTGCCGCTTGAGTTAGATAATCTCTAATTTTGGAAGGAAATGTCGGGGATTGCGTCAGGGAGTTCCCACTGTCCACATTATACAATTTCTCATAATACTTCCGGAATGCCTCCGCCACCACCGGTGAAGGTTGGGCCACCTTTTTTGCTGCAGCTTCCCCGATGCTTGAGACGAAGGTCCGTGCCCTTTGCTGCCTGAGCGCTCCCGCCAAGAGTTTGCCTGTCTTATTTCCAAATTTGTAGAAGTGACGTCTGCACTTTGCCAACCAGAACTTAGCCTTTTTGTTAAGCAGAATCCTTAAGTCGTCCCTCGTTTTCCCAAGATCCCTTGCTACGTCTGCATCTAGTCTTCGTTTATGTTCAGTTTCTAACAACCTCAGTCTCGTGAGTAAATCGCTCAGTTCCTTGTCTCTTTCTTTCTTCAGTCTCGAGCCATGTTTAATCAAAATGCCTCTGATTACACATTTGTGTGCTTCCCACACCGAGCTTGGCGAGGTCTCCGGTGCGTAATTCTCCCTGAAATAATCAGACAGGGCCTGTCTCAACTCCTGCATTGTTGTCAGGTCCTCTAGTAAATCGGGGTTAAGTTTCCATTGCCACTGTTTCAGTGAGACCTGTGGCATTTCTATCTCCAAGGTACAAAGAGCGTGGTCTGAGAAAGTTATATTATCTATATCTGTTTTCCTGATTAGTGTGAGGTCCTTGTGACCTATGAAGAGATAGTCAAGTCGTGAGTATGAATTATGGACAGTGGAGAAGTAAGAGAAGTGCTTATCAAAGGGATGCTGCAAGCGCCATTTGTCTACAAGTTGGTGTTCGTGTAGGGTTCGTCTCATCCGTCTCCTGCCTGCGGTGGAAATAGCGTGTAACCCTGAGGATGTGTCTAGGTTCGGCTCCAATGCTGCGACATTAAAATCCCCCCCTACCAAAAGGGTGCCCTCAGCAAATTCCCCCACTTGGTCTAAAAGTGTTTGTAACGCCTCTGGTTGGTGCGTGTTAGGTAGGTACAGGGATGCAAACGTGAAAATCTGTGACGCCACCCGACACTTAACTAGGATCATTCTGCCCTGGTAATCGCATTTTGTATCCATCAGCTCCCACGGAACGGAGCGGGCGATGAGGATACTCGTACCTCTGGATCTCGGGTCAGGAGAGAGACTGTGGTAAGCATTGGGATATCGATGGCTCTGTAGCTTGTACATTTTAGTAGCATGCAGGTGTGTCTCTTGCAAGAACGCCACCTGGATGCGATCTCTGTGTAAGTAATTGGTCAATATGGATCTCTTACCTGGGCTCTGAAGACCTCGGACATTAATGGTACCACACCGTAACGTAGACGTGTCCCCGGCCGGCATGTTCGTCTAAGCCGAGGCGCTCCCCTCCTCCTCTCCCCGTCCAGAGGAAGATAGGGAATGTGGGATGGAGGGTGGGTAAATAGAGCGATAGTAGTAAGGGGGGGTTGGAGAGATAAGGAGGGCAAGAAAGATGAAGAGGATAAGAAAACAGATAAGATAGGTTAGAAGTCAGATACTAACAATAATTATTACTTAACCGAGCAGTAAAATTGCAATACAATAAGAATTAAATCCCTTCGGCTCCAGCCGAAGGTCTCCACTTCCCCTTCTATCCTGGATGGGAAGGGAAATAGAAAAAGGACCTTAGGTCGCAGGCCCTCTTTCTTACGGGTGCGTGGAGAGCTAATCATCTACTCCTCACATAGCCGACAATTCAATGATACGATTTTCTAGCTATTTCACCCGCGTGGCAATCTTGTTTGTAAGCAGAGTATTACATACCATATAATAGAGAATCTTAAAGGAGATCTGTACTGAAGCATAAGCAGGATCTTGGGAACGAGGATATGGCGAGGAGGGGGGCGAGTGTATTATCACTAGTGGGGGTGAGGAGGATAGGCAGCAAGGGATAAGTGTGAGTATGTGAGGGGGATGGAAGGGGGGGAAAGGGGAGTATGTTGGCCTAAGTGATAGAGCAACGGGTAACGGAGGGGTATAAGGGCGGGCTAAGGGAATGGGTGAGAGGGAGAGACAAAAATGTACTCTTTCTTTTTTTTTTTTTTTTTGGGGGGGGGGGGGTCAAGGGGGAGGTAGGGGAAGGTAGGGGAAGGTGTGGGCCAGGAAATGTGAATGGGGATGAGATCTGGGGGTGGATGAGAGTCCGTGGGAGGGAAAGGGGGAGTATGTGTGTAGGGGACAGTGGATATGGCTGAGAGGAAGAAGGGGAAAGGGGGAGGAGGGTAGGGGGGGCAGGCAGGGAGTGCAGGCAGTGGTATGAGACCGTGTGACTCTCTATGGAGCGTCATAATCCTAATCTTACGTTATCTTGCATAAAAATTAGGTATGACTAGACAAAAGCTTCTACACAGCATCTTTCTTTTAGAGGTAGCGGCAAGTTCAAGTAGGGCTGCGCCTTCGGGACCCACTGCTTCGGGGCCTCCGACTATCCGGTACTTCTTCTGAATTCCTTCGTCGTCTACGGGAAGTACCAGACTGTGTCTGCATACCGCGCTCAGGCTGCGGAGGTCGTGGGAGTTCTATCAGCAGCCAGTTGGGCACTTGGATAGGAGCAGTATTCAGAAAGTCAAAAAGCTGTGGAAGTTCCTCTGGCCGTTTGAGGAAAAAAAGTTCTTCTCCCTTCCGCACAATGAGGTGAAACGGATGTCCCCACCGATAGGAAGCCCCCAACTCCCTGATCCTCTGTAACAAGGGGGAGAGTAAGCGTCTCATTGCTAAGGTGCGGGCTGATACATCTGGGAATAGTCTGATTTCCACATTTTCCACAAATAGGCGTCCGTAGTGCCAGGCATGCTGCAAGATCTCTTCTCTATCTGTATAGTAGTGAAGCCTGCAGAGTATGTCCCTAGGGCCGGTTGTCCTGGAGGTCTGTTGTCGGGCAACTCTGTGGACCCTGTCTAGCATAACCCGGGCGTCCTTGGGTTTTTGGGAGACCTTGTTAAAAATCTCGATTACCCTTGCAGGCAATTCGTTAGTTGGAAAGTTTTCTGGGACTCCTTTCAAACGTATATTGTTTCGGCGACTTCGATTTTCCTGGTCATCCTGAGCTAGTACTAGTTGTTGTATATATTCCTGAGTATTTACCAGACTTTTCTCTAATTTGGAGACTTTCTGAGCAAGTGTGACATTAGCTTCCTCTAAATCCGAGGTGCGAGCTGCGAGTTTGTCTATCTCGCCTCTAACTGCCGTCAGGGCCTTTTCTTGTGATGCTTCTAACCGCGCTGCCATAGAGTCAATGTCCTGCTTTGTGGAAAGCGTTTTCAGCAGGTCCATCAGGGATTGGTCGCATCCCATTAACATGGGTGCTATAGGGGCCCCCCTTATGTCTGCATTCATGCCTTTATCTAGCAGGTATGTGCCACGCACGGCCTGGTAAGCAGAGAAAAAGTGAGCAGCAAGGGAATCTGCATTCAGACCATTGTCCTGTAACTGTATCGATCCTGCACCTCGTGCTGCAGCTGCATCTCTCCCTGTCCCCTGGAGCTGCATGTTGTTGTAGGTTGTGCTTAAGGGTCTGCTTGTGGCCAGGGGTGAGGGCTGCGCTGTTTCATCCTCTCCTCTCTCCATCTCAGACCACACATTCCCATCCTGCCAGCGTCCCTGTGTAGCAGTGGTCTGGTTATTTCTACCATCTCCTCCCCCTAGTGGCCCTTGTATCTGGGGTGAGTAGCCCGTGGGCTGTGTAGCCTCCAGGGCTTCTTTAACTGCAGCCTGGACACTGCATACAGACTGGGGGCCTCCGCTCTGACTTCCCCTATGGCGCCTTCTGTTCCCTGCACCTGCCCGCCATTTGTCATATGTGCTCCTTGCTTCCGTCCCTTCATTGCCTCCTCACCTTGTGCCTTCTGGGTGCCGGGTGTCTGCTGCACCGCTGTGGTCTCTGAGCGGGCCACCGGGGGAGAGAATCCGCCCGAGGTTGTTTCAGTCATTTTCTCCCGCTCTTTCACCTCGCGCTCCTCTCTCCCTCCTCTATCTGAGGAGCGGGACGGCGCCATTTTGGACGCCAGGCTCCTCTTTGTCTCCGGTTTCCCACTGGATAAATAGCGATCCAGTGGTGTTCCTCTTCGATCTGTAGGGATCTGTGGGGTGCAGGATGATGCCCTCCTGCCTCTGGGCATGTTTTTTCTCCGGGTCGCTGGGTGAAATCTGTGCAATTATCGTCGGCTATGGAGGAGCTCCTAGGATCAGCATCCACTCTCCTCCATAGCTAAGCCACGCCCCCTGGAGCTCAGCCTGTTCTTTTAATCAAATCTCATCCTTAGTCAGAGTTATTGTGGTCTCTGTTTCCTATCTTACTCCTTTCATTTTCATGTCCTAGCCATTTATATGAAGTCTATCCTGGGATCTAGAAAAAAAAACTCTCCAAGGTTCTCTTTCCATTTTATAAGAAACAATAAGGAAAGTTGCATTCTAAAATGCTAATGGCCGCTTTACACATCCTGATATCGTCATCCAACTTCGATAAAAAGTCACGTGGTTCGTGCGTTGGCGCCGATATCGTTCGTGCGTTGTGTGGTGTAAATGTGCAATTCGATGCAAGAACGATGCCAAAATGATATCGGGGAAGAATTGTGCAGGCTCTCCAACTGCCCGATATTGGATGGACGATCTGGCAGGATCGTGCTGTGTGACAGCCCAACACCGACTTGGAGAGCAACTTCCCCTATTCACTCCCATGTTAAACGGTCATTCCCTGGTTCGCTCGGAAAAGGGGGCGTATACATCGCAGTTGTTTTGCCTGCCGATATCTCCCTGTGTGACAGCTCCTATGCGATCTTGGATTACTGCCAAAAAATGCGCGCTCCCGTGCCGTTGTATACAATATCGAAACGATGTTGGGACGTGTAAAGCGGCCAAATGACATGCAAAACAATATATGAATCTAGAAATGCATTATTGCTAAGGAAAAATATGAAAAAATTAAGGCACTTAAGGCCACATCACACGCTTCAATCTCAATCACGATATCGGCTGAAAAGTCATGTGATCGAGATTGCTAGAACAATTTATTGATATCGTTTGTGCGGTGTCACAAGCATAGATCTCGTTAACGATGTTAAATTTGGCAACGCGCCAGCAATCGTTCGCACTACTCAGCGATCGACACCATCTAGCGTCAGGAATAGGCAAAATCGAGAATGAGATCGTTTGAGAGGTGTCACACAGCACGATGCAGTAGGTTGAACGCAGGTTAATTGAATGATGAACAACGGATTTGAGATCCTGCTCACAAATCTTCAACCAAACAATCAAGTGATTTTTCATTGAAAGATCACTGAGTTACACGCAACTATGCACAAACGATATCGCTCAAGTAATCAAAAATCCGGATCACTTAAGCGATATCGTTCACAATATTGAATCGTGTGACGTGGCCTTTAGCATATAAAATTGGCCATTTATATATCCTCCCAGTAGCCACTTCGAGGACTTGATGTGGCTACTGGGCGGATATAGATGGCCAATTCTTGGTTTACAGGCCTTAGCATTTTAGAGTGTAAATGTCTCTTTGTTATAATATGTTATGTGCAGTAATGCATCTGTTCATACTTAATGTTAGGGAGTGTCGGAAGTCTATTCTTGTATCTTTCCATTTTGCCTATAGGGAATAAAGACCTAAACAAAGATTAATCTGATAAGTAAATTTATAAAAATGATGTAAAATAGACAAAAAATTATGATATGAGCAATTAAAATATTTCTTTTGTCACAGGACAGTAAATAACACAGAATGCCTAGAACACCCAAGAACATGATAATCCAACTAATAAATTCGGAGGGTTATTCAAGGGGAACCTGTCAGCTGATTAATGCTGCCCAAACCACAGGCAATATGAAGCATAACTGCAGCTATGTATATCTTTCTTTGAAACATTCCAGCGAAATTGATAGCTGGAAGACTTAAATGTGGTACATGATAATGATGGGAGTGCTGGTGTGTCACGGTCCGCGCTGCTGTGGTTGTATTGATGTATGTCCCTGAGGAAGGCGCCGGGTGTGGCGCTGAAACGCGTAGGAGAGAGGAGGAAATAAAGGATGGAATAACTTCTGTCTCTTTGGTGAGTTTATTCATACCAAAGCAGCGCGGACCGTGACACACCAGCACTCCCATCATTATCGTGGATTCAAACCACTATCCAGTGGTCGGTGGAGGTCCTGCAGCAGCTGGAACACTGATTCCAAAACGCCTTCAAACCAGTTGTGGGGATCACAACTGGACCAGGTGAGCAGCTTCACAGCACCACCACCTTACACAAGTGTCACCAGTGATAGGGCACTATTGCGCCTCTTGTCCCCCTCCCTATTTTTCTTTTTAACTGTGGTACATAGATGAAGCAGACTAGTCAGATACCGCCTCCAGTGCCAATGCAGATAATTCACGCTGCCAGACTGACTCGCATCAAAGAAGACACTTGTAGATGAAGTGTTAATCAAATCCTTCTTTTATTCACCGACGCGTTTCGGTGCCCACCTGGCACCTTCATCAGGGTTACCAGGTGGGCACTGAAACGCGTCGGTGAATAAAAGAAGGATTTGATTAACACTTCATCTACAAGTGTCTTCTTTGATGCGAGTCAGTCTGGCAGCGCAGATCGCAAAACACCTTTCCCAAGTAATCTGATGCTTCTCCACGTCTGAGTGGTCGGTGAAGGTCCAGCAGCAGCCATCAGGATATAATTCCTAACACGTCTTCAAACCAGTTGTGGGTGACACAACTGGATCAGGTGAGTGAACCCCTGTTGCTCACTGAGTTTACAATTTAGTGTCTAGTGATAAGGGCACTATTGCGCCTCTTGTTCCCCCAACCCCCCCTTTTTGTATTTAATGCAGATAATTGATAGGTCTCCTGCTATAGGGGTATTTTAGAGAAAAATATACCTGAAAGCAATGGTGAAGTTAGGCTCTCAATCATGCAACCTGTGGTTTGGACAGCATAAATCAGATAACAAGTTCCCCTTTAAGGTATCAAAATCATCACAAGCAGGATTGTAGTGAATGGTAACACCTCTACTGTACGTTCAATTGTTCAATTTACATTAAGCATACTTCCCTTCTTTCTACTACAAGAAAGTGGGACACACACTGTGGTGCAAAATCTAAAAATTACATAGAAATTGAGGAAATAATGCATTTTTAGGATTCAGAAATTTGTAAAGATTTCTAAAAATGCTTGTAAAAACAAACAACTCTGCAATTTACGCTTTATCAACCCCTTACCGACATATGACATACCCAGTAATGTGTTGGTAACCAATGGCATACGGGGTATGTCATGGAGATTGCCTATACGATTGCCATTGGAACTTCTGCTTATGTGAAAGCCCAGACCCAGTTCTCACAGCCAGGAGCTGTGCCTGCACCACCCCGGGCTATTTAACGCTCCCAATACAGTTCCATTACTGTTTAAATAAAAAAGCTATAACCCTCAGAATACAGCTGTGCAAAAATAATTATTTTTTTTATGAAATTGTTTTTATGGTGTAAAAGCAGCAAAACATAAAAAAAATATTCTAAATGTGGTATTGCTTTAATCATACTGACCCGGACAATAAGGCTGTTTTATTGCAAAAAATAAAAAACTATAGCTTTCAGAATTCATTGATGCAAAAGACCTTTATTTTGTAAAGAAGCATTTTTAGTGTGATAGTAGCCAAACATAAAAAAAGATATAAATCTAGTATTACTGTAATTATACTGACCTTAGGAATAAAGAAGCCTTATTTCTTTTTTTTTTAGTATATATTTATAACTGTCTGCAAACAAGATAAAAATCAGTAAGATACATAGCATATAGAGACAAAGAAAGACATAAAAATATCCTGAAAGTGTAGTTTCAAATGTTCAAAAGAAGACAGGGTTATTCTGTATAACAGCCAGTCCCAAGACCAACTCCCACCCACCCCCCAAGCATGCCTGAAACCCTACAGGTTTAATCAGGTAAGCCGAATAGGTGTGTTACCAGATATAAGCTCTCTCAATAATGCTTGATGCACCAATCGTGGCTGCAGATCAATAAAGGAGGAACACGTTAGGAAAAAAACGTTCCGTATGACTTTCTTTATAAAGTATGTACTCAATCCAATCCATTGTAAACAAATATGTTACCTTCGAAGAAATTAGATTTAGTGAAGAGATTGCGTCCTGTCCCCACAAATGCAGAATACTCTTACGGGTAGATGGCGCCCAAATAGTTAAAACACTAAGCAGAGAGTCCGAGTAGCTGATTCCGTGGAAGAGTATTAAATAACGCCCATTTCAGGGATAATGTAATGCGAATGTTGAAGGTGTTGGTGAGATGACTAAGGCTACCTTCACATTTGCGTTCCCCTCCGCAGCGTTCTGCGGAGGGGATCCACAATGTGACCGCAGTACCGCAAGCCCCTATCTTTATAATGGGAGTGCACGGTGCTGCGCATGACCGTGCGCACCCATTCACTGCCATATGTGATCACCCAGTCTCGTCCGCACCAGAAACGCAACATGTTTCCTGTATCTTCGGACAATCCCAGAGACAATAAAAGATGTCAGCTGGAGAGTGTAAACATTTGGGACAAGGCGGATTAGCCGATAGAGACATCCTAGATTTGACCTCTGGGGAAATGTAAGCCCTTTGGAAAATCATGAGGGCCATAGTTGAGTAGCTGTAATATGGCAATAAAGAGTTTAAAAGTAGAGTGGCTATCAAAAGATCAGTCAGTCTATAATTAGATAGTTGTGATACCCATCTGCCCGTGAAGAATCTGACCAAGAAATAGGAGGTTTGATTGATTTATAGATAAGACTCAGCAAATAAACTCCTGCATGAGTGCCAAGGGAGGCAAGATGGAGAGGACAGGTTCTGACACTGTCTGGTATGCCTCGGAAGACCGAGTCAACATAATGCTTAGTCTTAGTAGTAGTAAAAATGTTACCCACTAAGATTGAATATTTGGAGAAAATACCCTCCAAAGAAAGAGGACATTCGTCTGTGATTTTCTCACAACTGCTCAGTCTGTGTTATGGAATAATATTTCATAATAATATTAACTAGTTGCCTGCCCCTGACCAAATCAATATGGACCAAGTACCAGCGTGAAAATTATGACACCAGACAACACAGAGTCAGTTGTACACCCTTCCTTGGTCAGTTCCAAGCTGCAAGTGTAGTTTATTTCAACAAGCATTAGGTCTTCCTTAATAAGGGGCTTGGTCAGCCTTACTCAGATGTATTCAATGGCTAGTGGATTGGATAATGGGCGGATCCATGAGGTCATCAGGGGGTGTGGTGTTGGTCAGCTATCTTTAAATAATGTGTCTTCCTCTGAACTCCAGCTTCTGTGTTTGGTCAGTCTTCTCTGGACTCCAGATTCAGTGATTGGTCTGTCTTCTCTGGACTCCATCTTGCTCTCAGAGAGCATGGTGTGATGTGGCAGGAAATGGCAGCCATGTTTAAGTCACAACTTATACAATGTAAAATAATACACTCTATGGATCGTTTCTTGCCATGCCCTTATGTCTTAAGCTTAATTAAGTATTTGATCCTATGGCTCTTGATCCTATGGCCCTCCTTAACATCTGCACCTCCTCTTCCCCAGCACTCGGTAAATTGGGGGTGGTTTGCTTTGCAAAACAAAAAGGATTACCTTGAAAAGAAAGAAGAACTGAGGTATAAGGGTCTAGTCCGCTGATCCTTCTAGCATGACGCCCTGCCAATACCACGGACCATAGCAGAGGGTTGTCCCTGATTACAGCGGGAACTCTATTTTGTTCTAAATTGAGTAAGGCAGGAAGACTGTTCGGTCCCGACATTGCTTAATCTAATGGGGTGTTGATACATTTAGTATGGGCCCAAATCCAATCAAGTGAATGTCTGAAAAAGACTGCAATGCTATACAATCTTAAATTTGGAAAATTGATGCCCTCAAAGATTTGGCCTGTTGCAATTTAAAAATACTGATCCTAGATCTCCCCCTCGAACCCCACATAAATTGTAGAAAAATCTTAGTTGAAAGTCAGCTTTAGATATTAGAATAGGTAGCGTTTGTAAAGGAAAGGGTATTTTAGGGAAGGAAACCATTTTAATAAGGTGAGCTTTACCCACGAAAGATAATTTAAAAGATGTCCAAGATTGTATTTCCCGAATAATGGCAGATATTAAGGGTCGGATATTAAGTTGGTAAATTGTATGTGAGGTTGGAGGGTAGAAAAATACCAAGATAACACAAAGAACCATGCCCCCACTGAAATGGAAAGGGGAAGGGCCACCTTTGTCGATCATCCCTGAAGATTGCTAAAGCTTTGGATGTGTTAAAATTTATGCAGAATCCCGAGATTTCTCCAAACTCATGGAAAGCCTCCATTATGAAAGGAATAGACTCCTTAGGATTGGTTATCATTTGTAGTATGTCGTCGGTGAATGCCAAGGACTTGAGTGTAAGGTGGCCTATCCCAATTCCCTCAAAGGAAGGAATAATCTCTAGATATCTAAGTAGAGGGTCTAGAGCAGAGGTCCCCAATGTCAGTCCTCGAGGGCCGAACCAGTGCAGGTTTTCAGGATCTCCTTAGTATTGCACAGCAGGCAATGATTCCAATCCCTGTGCAATAGTAAGGAAATCCTGAAAACCTGCACTGGTTCGGCCCTCGAGGACTGACATTGGGGACCTCTGGTCTAGAGCAATATTAAACAATAAGGGGATAAAGGTCATCCTTGCCTCGTACTTCTGAAAAATGAGAAAGGGGATGACTGAATACCATGGAGCCAAATTGAAGACTGAGGAGTGGTGTAGATCGTCCGGATAAAATTGAAAAAGGAAAATCAAAAATTCTATATTTAACAGTTTGGATGGGGTGGGACCAAGATACCCGGTCAAAAGCCTTATTGGTGTCAAGACTTAAAGAAACGTTATTACTTGCATGGAAAATGGCCTAAAAATAGTAATAAAAGCCAATTTTTCAACTGCTGTTGATTTGTTATTTTGCCTCCCAAAAATCGCAGTATGGTTTGGATCACATTTATTCTGCGCTCTACGTTAAGTGCTTACATCTGGGCTTCTGTGTGAATCTCTGAAAAATGTGATTCAGACAAAATTCCCAAAGGAAAATTCACTGTAGTGAGGCAGAGGGAGTCACTTTGAACTCCTGTCTGGCCCGTGCTCTACTGGTGTCCATCTTGTTACTCATCTTTTTAGACATGCAGAAAGTGCAGTCAACCACAGTTTTGTGCATCTTTGAAAAGAAGGACACCACTGAAAAGAGGCTAAACAGAGTCAAGTAACTCAGCTGTCTCATTATATAGTAAACTAGCTGTAGTACCCGGCTACGCCCGGGTTAATAAATAACTGCTGTTAGCTATAACAAAATAGAATTTGAATATGTCATATTAATGACCTGTAGGAAAATAAAAGCTGAGCTGTGATTGATTTCTATAGACAGCCTAATAAATCTCCAGCCAACAGTAAACCCACCCCCTGGCCGGGCAGTATATGTTACCTCACACATACACATAATAGACAGCTCATGTGACTGACATCTGCCTTAATTCCCTATATGGCACATGTGTTGCACATTGGCTGTTTTTAATCAGATGTTTATGTTTGGAAAATAAAGATAGCACACGTATGAGGCGAGTTGTGTGAGGTGATTTGTGCACATCTGTGTCTGTCTGTGTGGTGTGTGTGTGTCCCTGGGGTGTGTATGTGTGTGTCCCTGTGGGGGGGGGTATGTGTGGTGTGTGTCTCTGTTGTGTGTGTCTCTTTGTGGTGTGTGTGTGTGTGTCCCTGTGGGGTGAGCGCATGTGTCCCTATAGGGTGTGTATGTGTGTGTGTCCCTGTGGGGGGGTCTGTGTGGTGTGTGTGTGTATCTGTGTTGTGTGTGTCTCTTTGTGGTGTGTGTCCCTCTGGGGTGAGTGCATGTGTCCCTATAGGGTGTGCATGTGTGTGTGTCCCTGTGGGGGGGGTGTCTGTGTGGGGTGTGTGTGTCTCTGTGTTGTGTGTGTCTCTGTGTGGTGTGTGTCTTTGTGGTGTGTGTGTGTCCCTGAGGGGTGAGTGCATGTGTCCCTATAGGGTGTGTATGTGTGTGTGTCCCTGTGGGGGGGTCTGTGTGGTGTGTGTGTCTCTTTGTGGCGTGTGTGTCCCTGTGGGGTGAGTGCATGTGTCCCTATAGGGTGGCTATGTGTGTGTGTCCCTGTGGGGGGTCTGTGTGGTGTGTGTGTCTGTGTCATGTGTGTCTCATTGTGGTGTGTGTGTGTGTGTCCCTGTGGGGTGAGTGCATTTGTCGCTATAGAGTGTGTGTGTGTCTCTATGTTGTGTGTGTCTCTTTGTGGTGTGTGTGTTTGTTCGGGTGCGTGGTGAGTATCCAATGTTGGGGCTGCACCTTAGCGACTATACACTTGCTGTTACTCTTTGTGTGCGTGTGTTGTGTATACATGTCCCCGTGCGTGGTGAATATCTCATGTTGGGGCCCCACCTTAGTGACTATATGCTGGTATGTGCTGTTAGTCTTTGGCGCTATCATTAAGCCCCTCTCATTCACAACTGTCAACTGGTAACTGTCACTTTTTCCCCATTATGTAGATAGGGGCAAAATTGTTTGGTGAATTGGAATGCGCGGGGTTAAAATGTCGCCTCACAACATAGCCTGTGACGCTCCCGGGGTCCAGACGTAGGACTGTGCAAAATTTTGTCTCTATAGCTGACATCTGTCAATTTTCCTCCAACTCTTTTCCATTCACTTTTTCCCCATTATGTAGATAGGGGCAAATTTTTTTGGTGAACTGGAACGCGCAGGGTTAAAATTTCGCCTCACAACATAGCCTATGACGCTCCCGGGGTCGTGACGTGTGACTGTGCAAAATTTTGTGGCTATAGTTGCGACGGTGTAGATGCCAATCCTGGATATACACACATACATACACACATTCAGCTTTATATATTAGATAGATCTATCATCATTGTATCTAAATCATATATTTTGGAGATGTAGATGAAAACCCGAACGTACTTGCACAGTATAGAGCACAGGATAAGTGTGAACTGATCCAAAATGTTCTTTACCCCATATTGCCACCAAAAGCATTCAACTCAACCCTCAAAAAAAATAAGTCCCCATTTAGATTCGTCGTCTGTTAACAGAAATATAGGGGGCTTCCACATTGCTGGTAGACAAAATCTCTGGTAGAGCGCTATGGATCCACCCAAAAAATAAAACTAGCACACCCAAATCCAAATGCCCCCCTCCCTTCTGAGCACCACAATTTGTCTAAACCACAGTCAAGGTATGTTGACACAGCAGAAATGCAATTTTCCTTCTGTGAAGAAATCTGGAATCAAGAGAAGCCTTGAGAAACCCCCATGGTTTTGCTGCAGCAAAACCTTCCTAGAGATGGGCAATGTTCAATTCGAAATGTTCGCCAATCTCAAATTCGAGCTGTTTTGGGCGGTGTTTGAGTCATTTGACGAATGCGTACAATTGGCTTAAAATTCAGCAGTTTGAGGTTATGTTCGATAACGCTTCCATCACCAAACGCTTAACCCTAATACTGTTAATGAATGTTAATATCCAGTTTCAGTGTATAGTGTGCGGGGGGGGCGGGGTTTAGATCAGTGCTGCTGAAATAATGCCGATCTCCATTTTTTTTCTCCCACCTGCATATACAGTGGGGCGATGCAGGCTGTCAGCCAATCACACATACACACAGCAAAGTGCATTTCTTGCACACAAGCAAGGGCATGTGTCATTGGCTGAGTATGTCACATGTCCTTGCCCTATAAGACCCGGCCATTTTCCCCATCGCCGCCGTTACCTCAGTGCTGCAGTTGTGTGTCAGTCAGGCATCGCTACTGCTACTGTAGGCACTATAAAGTGTGACTTAGACAGATAGTGAGTGAATATCAAGTTAGATATATAGGTTTAGGGAGTAGGGACTAGTTAGAATCTCAGCCCTTTTGAGGGCTACTTCAGACAAGTAGGGGGTAGGGATTAGTTGTAAATATCAGCCCTTTTCAGGGCTACTTCATAGAAGTAGGGAGTAGTTATAATATCAGCCCTTTGGGCTAGGTTAGAGCAGTTCCTAGCAGTTTTTGCCAGGCAGGTGTGTGCCAGTGCTGTGCAAGCGTTTTTCACAGAATCTGGCCAAATCTATCTCAGGCAATCCTTTAGGGCAGGTAGTGTTGCACTGCTGTGAAGAAAGCTACACCACCTTTTTTTAGTAGCCATTTTTTTACTGCAGCTAGTCCAGGCAATTTTTTTGGGCTGGTAGCAGTGTCTGGTAGTCAGCGGTGTAGCCCAGCTGTAAAGTAAAATCACAAAATACAGTCAAACAAATGTGTAAAAATACTCTGTTGTAAAAGAATTCAGTAAAAAAGCAAGTGCTGCTGAAAAAGTAAAATACAGGGTATTTAGTTGATACGTTTTTTGCAAAAAATGTATACTAAGCTGCTCTACCAACTTCAAGATAACCCATATCAGAGCAATCCCTATCTGATGTATTTAAAACCTGACCATGTGTATTGGTACCTAAAATGAGCAGGATCCAGACAGGTCCACTGTCTGACTTGGACTGACTGCAGAAAACAGCTTTTCATGTGCAGGCCTCAAAAGGGAGGGGTGGGAGACTCCCTAAACTTGCAGAAACAAGGAATAGTTTAGACAAAAACTAATGAACCATGCACACAGAGAACACGACTGTAGGACAGTGTTCACACCACCAAAAGACTGAATCACAAAAAAACAGTCAAACAAACGTGTAAAAATACTCTGTTGTAAAAAAATTCCGTAAATTTGATTCAGTCTTTTGGTGGTGTGAACACTGTCTTACAGACGTGTTCACTGTGTGCATGGTTCATTAGTTTTTGTCTCAGCTGTAAAGTAAGCTACACCGCCTGTCTATCCATTAGCCAATTTTTTACTACAGCTAGTCCAGGCAATTTTTTGGGCTAGTAGCAGTGTCTGGTAGACAGTGGTGTAGCCCACTTGTGAACCAAGCTACACCGCCTGTCTAGTTCAGACTAATTTTTAACTGCACCTAGCCCAGCTAATAGTTCGAAAGTGCATGCCCCCATCACTGACCTCTGTGCTGATGACCTGGCTTCCTACTTCATGGAGAAAATAGACAACATCCGCCAGGAAATCAGCTCTCAGCCTCCAAGCACTGCCACCCCCATTCTTCCCCTCATTTCCTCGGCTCATTCTCCACATTTGACCCAGTCACAGAAGAAGAAGTCTCCAGGCTCCTTTCTTCCTCTCGTCCCACCACATGCACTACTGACCCCATTCCCTCACACCTGCTCCAGTCCCTCTCTCCAGTCGTCACCACTCACTTAGCCACAATCTTCAATCTCTCCCTCTCTTCTGGCATCTTCCCCTCCTCCTTCAAACACTCGATCATTACTCCATTATTAAAGAAAACCACTCTCGACCCATCATGCACAAATAACTACAGACCAGTCTCCAATCTCCCCTTCATCTCTAAACTCCTGGAGCGCCTGGTCTATTCCCGCCTCACCCGTTACCTCTCCGCTCACTCTCTGCTAGACCCATTACAGTCTGGTTTCTGCCCCCTTCACTCTACAGAAACCGCCCTCATCAAAGTGACCAATGACCTTCTGACAGCAAAACGTAATGGTGACCACTCTCTGCTTATTCTCCTTGATCTCTCTGCAGCTTTTGACACTGTCGACCATCAGCTCCTACTCTCTATGCTCCACTCCATTGGCATAAAGGACACTGCTCTCTCCTGGCTCTCCTATCTTTCTGACCGCTCTTTCAGTGTATCTTTTGCTGGCTCCACTTCTTCCCCTCTTCCCCTCACTATTGGGGTCCCTCAGGGTTCAGTCCTTGGCCCTCTCCTCTTCTCTCTCTACACAGCCCCGATCGGACAGACCATCAGCAGATTTGGCTTCCAGTACCATCTTTATGCTGATGACACACAACTATACACTTCAGCCCCTGACCTTACCCCTGCGGTATTAAAGAACACCAATGACTGTCTAGCTGCAGTTTCCAATATCATGTCCACTCTCTATTTGAAACTAAACCTTTCCAAAACTGAACTTCTTCTGCTCCCCCCATCCACTAACCTCCCTAAATCGGACATCTCTCTCTCAGTTTGTGGCACCACGATAACGCCTAGGCAGCAGGCTCGCTGTCTGGGTGTTATGTTTGACACCGATCTCTCCTTCTCCTCCCACACACAATGTCTCGTCCGCTCCGGTCGCTTACACCTGAAGAATATCTCTAGAGTCCGCCCCTTTCTCACCCTGGAAACAACAAAAACCCTCACCGTGGCCCTCATCCATTCCCGTCTTGACTATTGCAATTCTCTATTAAGCGGCCTTCCCCTCACCAGACTTTCTCCTATCCAGTCCATCCTTAATGCAGCAGCCAGGATCACCCATCTGGCCAATCATTTACTCAGATGCCTCTGCTCTTTGCCAGTCATTGCACTGGCTGCCTGTATACTACAGGATCAAATTCAAATTGCTTGTTCTCACCCACAAAGCTCTTCACAATGCAGCACCCCCCTACCTCTCCTCTCTCATCTCTGTCTATCACCCCACCCGTTCTCTACGTTCCTCAAATGACCTTCGACTGACATCTGTGCTAATCCGATCCTCCCACTCCCGGCTCCAAGACTTCTCTAGAGCTGCACCAAAACTCTGGAATGCTTTACCCCAAGAAATCAGGACTATCCACAACTTGCATGGCTTCAGACGATCCCTAAAAACGTATCTTTTTAAGGCGGCCTATCATACTCCCTAATAGAAGTCCTTTGTACTGTAGACAGTGAATGGGCTATCTCTCTGGATATTACTCTTCTATAAACTCCACCAAACCAAAAAAGGTCTACACAGATTGTACAATGACCATCCATGTAAGCTTATCTCTATGCCCCATTTCCTCAAGATGCCTGGACCATCAGTGCAATAAGCCCCTGTACCTTGTGCAACCCCTATCCCGTCGTAGATTGTAAGCTCTTTTGAGCAGGGTCACCTTCATTTCTTGCTTTATTTATTGTATTTTCTTTTTACATTGATTCTATGCCTATTGTTTTGTATCCAATTATTGTACTGTTTTTGTTCTCTACTGTAATTACTTACTGTATTATATTTTCTGTACTCTAACCCTACATTGTAAAGCGCTGCGGAATATGTTGGCGCTATATAAATAAAGCTTTATTATTATTATTATTATTTAGACATAGATCTTGGAGTAATGGGTAATGGAGGTGAAGAGAGAGATAATACTGCCATTAGTTTTTTCACTGGAGGAGTAAAATCCAACTTCTATCCACCTGTATCACCCGGTAATAGTGTGGACCTATTTGAAGAGATGGTGTGCAAGGAGATAGAAGCTTTGATTTACCCTAAACCTAAATCTAACTTATCTAAAAAAGAAAAAATAGCCCTAGATACCATCTTGAAATGGGAGGATACCCTAATCAAAAAAGCAGATAAAGGGGGAGGGGTAGTTGTGTTGAAAAAGAATGATTACGGTATATTCAAGAGGCTATGAGGCAGTTAAACTCTCCCGACACATACATTAAATTAACAAGTGACCCGACTCATAAATTTAACAATGAATTGAGGAATCTACTAAGGAGAAAAACTAATTTTTGATTTTCCTATGAAACCATTCTGGTATTATTTACCCAAAATGCATAAGTCGGTCCTTAACCTGCCCGGACGCCCTATTGTGTCCGGGATTGGTTCAGTGACCGAACCCTTATCCCAGTACATTGATTGGATATTAAGACCTCTTCTGAAAAAAATCATGTGACCCGTCGCAGCGCATGACGTCATCGCGACTGCGACCGGCCGGTCACATGATCCGGGAGACAGCCGAGGACGGAGGACCGACGCGCTGGCTGCTGCAAGAAGACCCTGGAGGGTAAGATGTGAGCAGCAGCAGCAGCAGGGGGGGCCTCAGAACACCAACTGGGGGGGTAGTGTGCCAGCAGGAGGGGGCCCAAATATATAATGCAATGCTCCCCCTGTCGCTAATTGACAGGGGGATGCAGTGCATATCTAATGAGCGGGCGCACGTGGCGTGCGACCCGCTCCCGCTCTCCCCCTCCCCCCTCTAGGGGCCTTACATTAGCCCCCCTCGGTTGTAAGGCCTTATATCCGGGGGAGGCCTTACATTAGCAGGCCCCCCCTTTACCCCTAGGCGGCCTTACAATCGGGGGGGCTTACTTTCGGGGAAACACAGTATATAATTGTGTAAGGGTTTTTTGAGTGAGTCTAACGAAAATCGGGCGCCACACAGAGGCCGAAGGCAGCGGCCAATGAGCTCAGAGTATGCAAATAGCGCATGCCGAACATTCGAATTTCGCGCCAATTTGCAGCCCGGCAAACGGTGGACCCAGCGTGCGCGAGGCAGCCGGGAGACGACCAGCGTTAGCCGGTCATCTCCCGGATGGCGAGCCGCTAACCGGAGCTCAGCTGCGACTACCTGCGGCACGGAGGTCCGCGGCGAGCCAGCCGGGAGATGACCGGCATCAGCTATTCTATTTGTTCGGCGCTGAACGCGGGTGGCCAATCAGAATAGCGGCGCACGCTATGGCGCCATATTTCAAATACACTACACTCACAATAGCGGCGCGCGCCATATTTCAAATACACTGAGTATAGTGTATTTGAAATATGGCGCCATAGCGCACGCCACTATTCTTATTGGCCGTCCACGTTCAGCACCGACCAATCAGAATAGCGGCGCGCGACATGGCGCCATATTTCAAATACACTGATTGGTCGGTGCTGAACGCGGGCGACCAATCAGGATAGTGGCGCGCGCCATGTGTAAAATTTGAAGTAATGGGTGGATTTTACACATGGCGCCGTGGCGAGCGCCGCTATGCTGATTGGCCGGCCGCGTTCAGCGCCGACCAATCAGAATAGCGGCGCGCACCATATTTCAAATACACTATACTCAGTGTATTTGAAATATGGCGCCATAGCGCCCGCCGCTATTCTGTTTGGCCGCCCGCGTTCAGCGCCGACCAATCAGAATAGTAGCGCGCACCATATTTCAAATACACTGAGTATAGTGTATTTGAAATATAGAACGCCGCTATTCTGATTGGCCGCCCGCGTTCAGCGCCGACCAATCAGAATAGCGGCGCGTGCCATGGCACCATATTTCAAATACAATATGGCTCAGAGGAGTGGCATTCAAACCGCGCGCTAAGCCGCGCTACTTCTCTGATTGGTCGCCGCGGCGACCAATCAGAAGAGTACTGCGGCTTGGCGCGCGGTTTGAATGCCGCGAAGGGCACCACCGCTGCGAGCAGCCTGGAGACTCAGTGTATTTGAAATATGGCGCCATGGCGAGCGCCGCTATTCTGATTGGTCGGCGCTGAACGTGGGCGACCAATCAGGATAGCGGCACGCGCCATGGCGCCATGTGTAAAATCTGAAGTAATGGGTGGATTTTACACATGGCGCCGTGGCCAGCGCTGCTATGCTGATTGGCCACCCGCGTTCGGCGCCGACAAATCAAAATAGCGGCGCAAGCCATAGCGCCATATTTCAAATACACTGTACTTAGCATTGTATGGTGGCTCAGTGTTTAAGTGGCTCAGTGGTTAGCACTGTATATGATGGCTCAGTGTTTAGGTGGCTCAGTGGTTAGCACTGTATATGGTGGCTCAGTGGTTAGCACTGTATGGTGGCTCAGTGGTTAGCACTGTATGGTGGCTCAGTGGTTAGCACTGTATGGAGGCTCAGTGGTTAGCATTGTATGGTGGCTCAGTGGTTAGCATTGTATGGTGGCTCAGTGGTTAGCACTGTATATGGTGGCTCAGTGGTTAGCACTGTATATGGTGGCTCAGTGGTTAGCATTGTATGGTGGATCTGTGGTTAGCATTGTATGATGGCTCAGTGGTTAGCATTGTATGGTGGCTCAGTGGTTAGCACAGTATATGGTGGCTCAGTGGTTAGAACTGTATGGTGGCTCAGTGGTTAGCATTGTATGGTGGCTCAGTGGTTAGCACTGTATATGATGTTTAATTTTTTAGGTGGCTCAGTGCTTAGCACTGTATATGATATCTAATTGTTTAGGTGACTCAGTGGTTAGCACTGTATATGATGTCTCATTGTTTAGGTGGCTCAGTGGTTAGCACTGTATATGATGTCTCATTGTTTAGATGGCTCAGTGGTTAGCACTGTATATGGTGGCTCAGTGGTTAGCATTGTATGGTGGCTCAGTGGTTAGCATTGTATGGTGGCTCAGTGGTTAACACTGTATGGTGGCTCAGTGGTTAGCAGAGTATATGGGGGCTCAGTGGATAGCACTGTATATGGTGGCTCAGTGGTTAGCATTGTATGGTGGCTCAGTGGTTAACACTGTATGGTGGCTCAGTGGTTAGCAGAGTATATGGGGGCTCAGTGGATAGCACTGTATATGGTGGCTCAGTGTTTAGCACTGTATATGGTGGCTCATTGTTTAGGTGGCTCGGTGGTTAGCACTGTACATGGTGGCTCAGTGGTCAGCACTGTATATGATGTCTTATTGTTTCTTTGATTTAAGGGAGTCCTCACACTGAGAAATAGTAAAAATGGAGGCTTAGCTGAGCCCAAGGAAAGAGTGACAAGGTAGGATAGGGACCCATCAGATCTAAAATCACCTTGAAGCTGGTTGATGTGCAAACAGGTATTGGCCAATATATGTACCAAGAACCTTAGTTTATAAAGATAAAATATCCAAAAAATACATAGACGATAGACACATAGGTAGGTGATAGATACATATTGTGCACTCCTTGCATTATTGTTAAATTTTCATAAATAAACTACTTACATATTCTAGAATACCCGATGCCTTAGAATCGGGCCATCATCTAGTGACATATAAACGTACAGAAAAACAGGCAATTGTCACAGTTGAGTAAATACAATTAATAATGCCATATTTTCTAACCTAGCAGCCTGCCATGGACACTCACGCAAATAGTAAGGAGCTATGTGACATGAGTTCAGGGCTACCCCGACACATGTTTCAGAACAAGTCTTTCATCAGGGGGTGTGCAGAGGGAGTGAAGCCCCCGAGTCAAATAGGTATTACCCACCTGCTGCATATCGCGACGTGATTACATGCCTGATTGCGGCTACCATTGCCGCGTGGGCACACGGCAACGCTAGTTCCAGGGTCGAAATAGTACTTCCGGTGATGTCACAAACTGGAAATACGCGTCGCCGGGACCATGCATGCGCAATCGCCGACTTTTCCAGTGCGCATGCGCCGGATAAGTTTCCCCAAGATTTACATCTTACTTAGTTTTGGGGCATTCTTTGTTGATAGATCAGGTTGCCACAGGTTAACACACTATCCCAGCCTAAACGGGCTTCTGCAGAGGGCAAGGTCGCTGTGTGCTCACATCCGACGTTCGCCTCCCGCAGCTCAACAACTTGCATCGCTGCAGAAGTCTTTCAGCTTACCGGTTCACTGTCTGAAATGCGATGTGCCGACACGCTGGAATTCCACTCTGCACAGGTTGCAGCGACTGTGGCAGCTCCGCCGAGCCCTGGTGCAACACGTTATGAGGTATAGCCTTGGCCAACTAGATCCAGAGGTGGGGCAAATCACGCTGCTAGAGTGGTCTCAGATCAAGGACCTATGCACATTTCTACACAGTTTCGAAATGGCGACGAAGATGTTTAGCGCTGACGATGCCATTATCAGTCATCTACATGCTGGAGCACACTCTAAACAGTATTCGGAGTTAGGAGGTGGGACAAGAGGAGGTGGAGGAAGTACAGGAGGAGTCCAATGCGGAAGGGATAACAAGATCACCAAGGTCCTCACGGTCAGCAGCACCAAGACGGCAGGCATGGGAGAGTGGGGGAGACAGATTAACGAGGGCACATGGTATCAGCCAAACTGTTGAGGAAGGTGCAGGAGCCCAGGAAGAAATGATTCTCACCTCGCCGCCACCAACACAACAAGGACTTGGTCCTCCTAGATGCACACTACACATGAGCACCTTCTTGCTGCACTACCTGCAACATGACCTTCGGATTGTCCTAATTAGATGTAATGCCGACTAATGGGTTGCCACAATTTTAGATCCCCGGTACAAGACAAAATTTTGCAAAATAATTCCTGAAAGGTACACATGCATGCAGCAGTATCAGCAGAAGCTGTTACACAAACTTAGATCGGCTTCTCCACAAAACACCAGTGAATCTCACAGGAGTATCCCCAAGTGAACATCAATGCCATGACTGGAACTGGACCCTTGCTCATTTTGGGGTTCCAATCTGGAAAAATGGCCTGAGCTCGCCACTCATGCCTTGGAGATCCTGTCGTGCCCCGCAGCCAGCGTTCTCTCTGAACGTGTCTTCAGCGCTGTTGGTGGTGTGCTGACAGATAAGCGCACGTCTGTCCAGCCAGAATGTGGACAGACTAACGTTCATCAAGATGAACAAGTCATGGATCTGCACATACTTTTCTACCCCTGTGTCATCCTGGGAGACTAAAGGCTTGTGGATTTTTGAATGTGCTGCATGACAGTCACCAACAATTTTCAGCTTACAACTGTGGGGCAATTAATGCCACTTAAGTGGTGTCTGTGCCCCAATTTTTGTAAAAAATGGAGACTCTTGTTGGAGTCCCCTTGCTGTGTTTTACATGAGTTTAGAAGGGCATGATATGCGTATATCTGTGTCTCCTCCTCCTTTTAGTCATCCAGCTCTTTTCTTTTCGCATTTTTATATGTACTTGTCACTTTTCCATGTGTTTGTTGTGTCTTCAGAGTAGTTTATCCCCTTTTGGACACCTTAGAAGGTGTTTTCTAAGTGTTTGTGTTTGCCTGCCATGGTTTTCAATGGTGTTCGACGGTGTTCGAAGAACATTCGACGAACACACCCCCAATTCGACAAATCGAATCGAATTCGAACACTAGCGTGGTGGCTCATCTGTAAACCTTACGTGTGAACATGCCCTTGATGTTCACATGTTTGGCATTATTGTAGTGAGTAAGGCCTAATTTATGGGGTGTGTTTCTCTAGAAGCACAAGCTGGGTACAATGGACAAGCACTACAATGTACTGGATACTGCAAGGGCTTACTTGCAATTTTTAATCCTGTAGCATCCGCTACATTTGAACTCATGGGTATTTTCCAGAGACAAAGTAGTCACCACACCCATAGATGAATTTCCAGAGGGTGTAATTTCTAAAATGTGGTCACCTAAGATGTTTTGCTGTTCTGGCAGTTAGGGGCTCTGCAAATGGAGTCTGCAACCTAATTTAGGAATGCAGCATATTGCCACGTTCAGGAGAAATTATGTAACACATTATGGGGCATTTTTTCCCTACTTGCTTTGTGAAAAATGGAAATTTGAGGTAAAAAATAATTTTAGTGGTAAAAATGTATTTTTTTTATATCTCTGCCCAATGGTATACTATTTAGTGACACACCTGTGGTGTCAATATGCTCAAAGCATCCCTAGAGGAGTTCATTAAGAGGTGTAGTTTGTAAAAGGAGGTAAAACCTGTGGGGGGTCTGCCTTTCTGGCAGGTCAGAGTCTCTGTGAATGTGACTTTGCTCTCCCAAAGTATTCCAACTAATTCTGAACTCCAATATGGCACTCTTTCTTTGCTGAGCTTTGCACTGTGCCTCAAAAGTAGTTTTTGACCACACATGGGTTATCAGCATACTCTAGAAAAATTGTGCAATAAATTGTATAGTGCATTTTCTCCTAATATTTCTTGACGCTTATATAGACCGTTTACTTACATTTTGAAGTGTCGTCCGATAGCTTGAATTCGATTGGAGAAGCATGTATGAAGACTCCAGAAAAAATTGTTTTATTTTCAACTGAATTCTTGAATTTATGCATGGTACAGTATGTGAAAAAGAGCTGCAAAAAGATATTGCTAATAAAATGGCTGACCACATGAAATTGGGAAGAAGGGAGGGGTTACTGACATCAGATCAGCTACAGGGAGAAAGGGGAAACAACTTTCTAGAAAATGCAAACCTACTGCATAGCAACTCAGTAAAAACAGTACAATGACTGTACAACACTGTATGATTTCCAAGTCGTGGGACATCACAATGACTGTGTCCTACCAAATTGTCACTTCAATGAAGAAGTGGATGAACTCTAGCGCGACCTTTAGGTAGCAATCCTCCAAGTCATAGTCGACTCTTTAACAAGCCTTTTAATATGACCAAGGATTTGTGCCAGGTCAGAACCCCAAACTGCAGATGCTGCATTTCGGGGTAACTTCCCCTTATCAGTGTAGTGTGTGGGATATTTTGATCTGGCTGTATGAGAGGCTAAGACGAGGTCTGATGAACTAGCTATCTACCTTATGGAGAGAAGTTTGCCTGCAGCCATAAGGCATGTCTCCTACCAAGCATTCAGCTGTGGAATCATTTCAACACTAGCACAGTGCTTACTCAGAAATGGATGCAGGTAGATGTCAGTGCACCTGCACAGTGAGGCAAAATATTATGTAGGATGACCTGGTGATTAGAATGGTTTCAAAGCCACTTACAGTATTTTTCGCACTATAAGATACATCGGATCATAAGACACATCCATGTTTTAAAGGAGTAAAATAGGGTAAAAAATGTAAGCAAAAAATGTGGTCATGAGGCATTATTATGGGAAGGCGGATCTGCTGCTGACACGGTTATGGCTGTAAAATCCTCATGTTCTGTATTTATGTCACCCATCCTGGTATATATGTCCTGGAATATGGTCCCCATTCTGATATATTGTCATCATCCTGATATATATGGCCCCCATACTGGTATATGGCCACCATCCTACTATATGTCCCGTTCTAGTACATGGCCCCCATACTGGTATATATGGCCCCATCCTCCTATATGACCTCATCCTGGTTTATGCCCCATCCTATATGGCCTATCCTGCTTTATGCCCCCATCCAGGTATATGGCCCCATCCTGGTTTATACCCCCATCAAGGTATATGCCTTATCCTATATGGCCCTTAAAGTATATGGCTCCATCCTGGTATATGGCACCATCCTGCTATATGCTCCCATCCATGAAAATGACACCATCCTGCTATATACCCTCATACTGGTATATGCCCCCATCCAGGTATATGGCCCCGTCCTGCTTTATTTCCCCATTGTGGTATATGGCCCTATTCTGGTACATGCCCCATTCTGGTATACGCCCTCATCCTATATGGCCCATCGTAATATATGGCCTATCCCGATTTAAGCCCTCATCGTGGTATATAGCCCATCCTGGTATATGTCCTCGACCTATATGGTCTCATCCTGGTATATGGCCCATCATGGTATATGCCTCCATCAAGGTATTTGACCTCATTCACAGTGCACAGTTAAAATAATAATTTTACTCACCCCTCCATCGCTCCCCTGCTACAAAGCGATGTCCTATTCTCATGTCAGCAACTGAGCACTGCTAGCATGTAGTCGCACAGCGAATGATGTCACAGTCATGTGCCGAGCTGCACAGGCTGTCAAACTCAGCTGCCAGAATGAGAGCAGGACATGGCGAGTTTGATCATCCGTCTGCAAAAATATTAATCGCTCCCACGCAGCGTGCATGGAAAGGCGTGAATATCCACTGTCTTTAATTGGACACACTGTTTAAGCTGATTTAATATGCACCACTCCCCTGCCCACCTCTCAGCAGTGGCTTCAGCACTGAGAGGTGATGGGCGGGAGAGTAGGGAATATTAAATGAGCTTAATCCTTGATCAGCGGGCACACGTGGTCACTGGAAGACCCGCCCCTGCCTACGGTGACCCACTCTACCATCTTGCCCCCTGCCACAGCCCCACACATATCCAGACTATAAGACACCCCCCCACTTTCCCCAAAAAGTTTAGGGCAAAAAAATGCATCTTATAGTCCGAAAAATATAATATCTTCAAGAAAAACATTACGGATGGACTAACATTTTGCAAAAAGTACATGGGTTGCACTCCTAAAAACTGTGGAGTTATTTTCTCAGACTGTCTGTGACATCTGGAAAAATGATTGCCTGGACAAGAAAAGGTGTGCGCTACTATAAATCTTGTCTCATACTAATAGTTATGCTATGTCCTGACACGTGAGGTTTTGCTGCAGCCCCCAATCTTATATTCCCATCATCATCCCCAAGCAGCCCCCATCATCCTCTTGCTGCACTCATCACCTCCATCTGCTCTCTGCCTCAGCTGCGTAGTTGTACGCGTGGAGCCGACCAATCACAGTGCAGCAGCCACTGGCCAATTAGGGCCTGGGTGCTGCAATGTGATTGGTCGACTGCTCCACTCATGCATCTACACACACAGCTGAGGCAGAGAGCAGAGCGGCGCCGTAATGCTGCAAGTGCAGCAGCGGTCCCCGAGATAAATGTGGCGGGGAGGCGGATCGCATCCACCGCTGAGTCGCCACAGAGCACACTTTGTGTGTAGTGCTGTTCTGCAGCCCGGTGATTGGGTACCTCTAGCCTAAATCATCCAGAGACCATTGATGTGTGGGTTTGCTTTTCATCCAGGGGAGTGGGCTTACTTACAATTTTGCTTAAGAACATTGCCATGAGTAAAACAAATTGTACCTAAACATCATCCAAGAATAATTTATGCCAATGACCAAGGAGCAATTTGGTAGTGAACAATGCTTTTTCCTACATGATAAAGCACAATGTCACAAGGTAAAGGTGATAACTAAATGGCTAGGTGAACAAAACAATGACATTTTTTGGTCCATGGCAAGGAAACTCTGCAGATCTCAATCCCAATGAGAACCTGTGGTCAATCCACAAAAAGTGGGTGGACAAACAAAAACACACATATAAATGCATACAAAAGAAAAATTTACATGGTTGACATGACCTAGTCGGCACGTTTTGACTGCACTAAGCAGTCTTTCTCATGCCCATGACTAAGCAGTCTTTCTTATGACCATGCTTAGTGCAGTGGAACCACGTCAACTGGCTCATGTCGACCATGTAAATTTTTCTTTTGTATGCACTTTACTTTCTTTTGAAAAAGAAAAAGAAAAGAAAAATCCAGTCCTGGTGAGCCGGGCTCCAATTTTCTATTATCTTTTTTAGGGTTACTAAAGTGGTGAAAGAGGGTTTGTGTGTTTTTTTTTTTTCTTTGATCTCAAATAAAGGTTTTTCTGTGTGCGTATGTTTTTAACTATTTACTTGTAGGATTGGTAATGTGGGGGTCTCAGAGACCTCAACATTACCTATCTAGGGTTTGATGATAGCTGTCCATTTTCAGCTGTCATTAGCCCCTTCTATTACCCTAAGTTTTATCAAACTAGAGCGTTGGAAAGAGCTCGGTTGAGTACCAGGAATTGGTGCTTCTAATGAATGCATCAATCTCTGGGGCAGCTGTGGGCTCCTATTCTGTAGCCTGGGGGGTGAAATAACTATGAGCCTCACCATGCTGAGAATACCAGCCCTCAGCTACCTGGTTTACCTTGGCCGGCAATCAAAAATAGAGCGGAGCCCAAGCATATTTTTCAATTATATATATTAAAATGATTTAAAAAAATTGACTCCACTGTATTCTTAATTGCCAACCACGGTAAAACCTGGCAGCTCATATCTGCGCTGAAATAAAAAATACGGGGATCCCTATGCATATTTTTTTAATAATTTATTTTTACAGACCTATGATGTCAGGTTTTTTACCAATACACTAATGTATATGGCAAGAAATCAAAGACGCCATCACAATGGGTTTGCACAATCACAGATGTTGTCACAGAGAGTGGGCATCTGTGATTTGCTGTTGGAGTCAGTGCAGTTAATAAAGATGAGGTTAATGAGAGTACCTGGATGTAATGTGACTGAAGCACAGTATATTCTCCTGCATTAAAAATAACCTTTCATCCCCCTTAGCCTAATAAACTAAGGAGCCATCTTCAGCAGCGCATATGCTGCATTTTGTGAAGGTGGCTCTTATCACTCTACCCCCCAGGACACCAAAATAATCACTTTATAAGAAATTACTTTAGGTTCAGAGATATACTCCACACCCAAGACCTAGATACCTTGCTGCTGTTATCCCTCCCCCTTGACCCTTTGGGAGCTTCCTCTCTTCACATAGAGTGGAAGGCTGCGTTCACACACAGTGTATTTGCTGCGTTTTGTGAGGATCCGTTTTTGGTGCAAGACTGCACCAAGAACGGATTTCTCACAGAACGCAACGTTTTGTGTGCGAAGGCTGCTGCGCTATTCGCCTGCGCTTACTTACCTCGATGCGCTCCCCTGGTGACTGCCGTTGATCTTTCCTCATTTCCGCCCGGCCTCTAGGACCCCACAGCACCATGTTACCGGGTGACGTCGCTCAGTCATAAGGTGCTGTGTAAGGTCCTGCACAGGTCTTATGGTGTCAGGATGAGGTGAAATCTCCGAGGGAGTGTGGCGAGGTGAGTAAAAAAGCAGCAAAAAAAGCGCAAATGGAACTGACATGCTCATTCTTTTTATGGACCCCCTTTTCAGCCCAAAAGCGGATGTGTAAAAAGCGCAGCAGGTCAATGGGAAACAGTAAAGTTCATTGACTTGGCTGGGACAGCTAACGTCAATGTGTTTCACTGCATTTGCTCATTCGCAAAATAGCGGGGCATACAAGGTGAAACACGTTGTGTGTGAACCCAGCCTAATAGCTGTAAAGTTGCAAGATGTGTTCCTATGTTATGACTTAGACAAAAAATTTTTTTTTGGGGGGGTGGGGTATTAGAGTTTCTGCTATAGGGCTTCTAGCTTTCTATATACGCCTCTGCCTCTACATAAGCTATGGAATGTAGATCCTGATAGCATAGTTACAATATAACCTATTCTTTGTTAGGCCCCTTTCACATAAGCGTTTTTTAAATTTGCAGCAGATGCGTTAGTTTTACCGCATCAGCCACATAACGGCCGCACTTGCAGCACACTTGCGGAAAGCCCCATGCATTGTCTATGGGGCTTGCGGCAGGTGCAGTATAGCAGCGGTTCCAGCACCTGCGGCAGTTGCGGCCACGGAAAAAAAAAACGCGGTGAGCAGAGTTTTTTTTTAAAAATGCATGGGGCTTGCCGCAAGTGTGGCCATTATGCGGCAGATGCGGTAAATCTGCTGCATCTGCCGCAAATTGTAACAAACACTGATGTGAAAGGGGCCTTAAAGTGCTTTTTTTGTTACATTACTTAAATAAAAAATAAACTTCATACCAGCAATTATTCATGCTAACGCTAGATAGATTCATCCCGCTGTATTTTTTAAGAACAATGTTGCTTTTTTAATAAATAAACTGAACCTCTGTAAAAGATCATTTTAGAGCGCCACCTAGTGCTTTACTGAAAAAGCAAGGTAAGAAGTATCTCAGTTTTCTGCTCAATAAGCTTTTTTTCAATTGGAAAATTGTGATCTAAGATCCGAGTTAGCCCTGCAAAGAGTAGGGCACCATCTGTCACATTTCTGGAATGTAGGGTACATTTCCCATTCTGTATTAGAAACATTAAACACCTCTATCCAAAGAGTGGACTAGATAACATTTCTTGTTCTTATTTTTGGATTGTCGATTTATGCTTATAATCATTGCTGTTATCAGGTTAAAAATGAAGAAAAAAAACAATGGCGGAAAAGAAAATTACAGAACAAATTTTAACCCCTTCGCTCCAGAGTGATTTCCATTTTTTTCTCCTCTTCTTCCAAGAGCCATAACTTTTTTATTTTTGTCAGTATAGCCATATGAAGGCTTGTTTTTTGTGGGACGAGTTATTTTTCAATGACATCATTTATTTTACCATAGTACGAAAGGAAAAAAAAATCAAAATGCATTGAAATTTGCAAAAAAAAGTGAAATTTCACAATGATTTTTGTTTGTTGTTATTTAATGACTCCGCTGGTCAGTATGAGTCCGTAGATACCAAACATGTATATTTGACTGTTATATAAGTTGTGTAAATAAATTCAGAAATTTGTAAAAAAAAAGAATTGCGCATTTGTCACCATGTTCCGCGACCCGTAGCGTGATCATTTTTCAGGATCTGGGGCTGTGTGAGAGGCAATGTTTTGATTGCCTGTTATTGCTTTTTTTTTGCAATGTTGCAGTGACCAAAATAAGGAGATTTTTGTGTACTCACCGTAAAATCCTTTTCTTTTAGCCTCTAATTGGGAGACACAGGACCTTGGGTGTTATGCTGCTGTCCACTAGGAGGCGACACTAGGCAGAATCTGCAACAGATAATCAGTGGCTCCAACTCTGCAGTATGCACCCTGGACAGGCACTGTCCTGACCATTGTTGTGCTAAAGCAGTAGGAGGAACGTAACAGTGATAACACATGTAACTATGCCTGTAAGAAGGCAACTATGCACAAGCTCAAAAAACAATATGAGAACTTAAACAAACGGCCCGAAACGGGCAACAGGGCAGGAGCTGTGTCCCCCAATTATAGGCTAAGAGAAAAGGATTTTACAGTGAGTACACAAAAATCTCCTTTTCTCCTTCGCCTCATTGGGGAACACAGGACCATGGGACATCCCAAAGCAGTCCCTGGGTGGGAAAAGCAATGGAACGAATATTGTGTAAAGACAGTATCCTACAGGTGGGCTACTGCCGCCTGCAGGATGAGTCTACCCAGGCTCGCATCCGCTGAAGACTGGGTATGGACTCTGTAATGTTTTGTGAACGTGTGTAAGCTAGTCCAGGTGGCTGCTTTACACACTTGTTGTGCCGACACCTGGTGCCGAATGGCCCAGGATGCCCCTACCGCACGGGTAGAGTGTGCTCTGATACCAGCCGGAAGTGGCAAGTTTTTGAGCCTATAGGCATCTTGAATGGTGGATCTGATCCATCTAGCAAGCGCAGCTTTTGAAACTGGCAAGCCCTTGCGGCTGCCTTCCGGAAGAGAAAGTCCGACTTCCAAAAGGCGCCGTTCTAGATACATAGATACGCAATGCCCTTATACAAGGTCCAGCGTAAGCAGAGCCTTCTCAAACCTACGAACTGGTACCGGACAAAGGGATGGCAAGGAAATTTCCTCATTGATGTGTAAGGTGGAGACCACCTTCAAAAGGAAAGAGGGGACCGTACGGAGAACGACCTTGTCCAGGTGAAAAACTAGGAATGGCGGCCTGCAGGAGAGTGCTGTGAGTTCAGAAACTGTGCGAAGAGAGGTGATTGCCACCAGAAAAACCACCTTCTGAGATTGAAGGTGGAGTGATATTTGCTTAAGGGGCTCAAAGGGTGGTTCTTGTAATGCTGTCAACACCAAGTTGAGATCCTACGCCTCCAGCAGTCACCTGTAGGGGGGAACCAAGCAGGAAACCCCTTGAAGAAACGTCTTGACTTGCGGTTTTGTTGGAAGTCGCCACTGAAAAAGAACTGAGAGAGCTGAGACTTGGCTCTTAAGAGAGCCAAGGGACAGTCTGGCCTCCAGACCTGATTGTAGAAAACAAAGTATCCTAGGCAGGGAATAGGGCAACGGAGTCTGATCCCGAGATGCGCACCAGGTAAAAAAAGGATTTCCAGGTGCGGTAATAAATTCTAGTAGAGGCTGGCTTTCTCGCACTGATTATGGTGCGAATGACATCCTGTGAGAGCCCTGCTTGTGTCAGAATCCAGGTCTCAAGGGCCACGCCGTCAAATTCAGGGCTCCTGAATTCTGGTGGTAGAACAGGCCCTGAGATAGAAGGTCTGGACGATCTGGGAGGCGCCATGGGGCGTCTGCCGTGAGTTGGACGATGTCGGCATACCATGCGCGTCTGGGCCAGTCTGGGGTGACAAGGATGACTGGGATCCCTTCCTGTCTGATTTTGCGCACCACTCTGGGGAGTAGAGGCAGTGGTGAGAAAATATACAGGAGTTGGAATTGAGTCCAGTCCTGAACTAGGGTGTCCGCTCCTATGGACCGGGGGTCGTCTGATCTGGCCATGAAGTTGGGAACCTTGGCATTGAGGTGTGATGCCATTAGATCCACATCCGGAGTCCCTCAGCGATGACATATTTGCTGAAAGACTTCGGTGTGCAGGGACCACTCTCCTGAGTCTATGCCCTGGTGACTGAGGAAGTCTGCCTCCCAATTGTCTACTCCCGGGAAGTGCACGGCGGACAGAGACGATCCCATTGATTCCGCCCAGTGAAGGATGTGTGTTACCTCTCGCACTGCCTGGGCACTGCGGGTTCCACCCTGGTGATTGACGTATGCCACGGCCGTGGCAGTGTCTGATTGTATCCTGATATGAGAAGCGCCAGGAAGCGCTGGAAGGCTCGCAATGCCAGGAAGATGGCTCGAATCTCAAGGACGTTGATGGGCATGGTAGATTCTGTTGGAGACCATTTCCCCTGTGCTCTGTGATGTCGGTACACCGCGCCCCATCCTGTTCGGCTGGCATTGGTGGTCAGAATCTTCCAGTGACTCGTTAGAAAAGATCTCCCTTTGGAGAGAGAGATTGGTTTGATCCACCATTGTAGAGATTGCTTGACCGTCGAGGACATTCGAAACATCCTGTACAGGGAAAAGGGACTCTTGTCCCAGGACTTGAGTATGGCCAGTTGGAGAGGCCTGAGGTGAAGCTGGGCGAAGGGAACTGCTTCTATTGCAGTGACCATCCTGCCCAGAACTCTCATGGCAAATTGAAAGGATCGAGGTGATGGCTGAAGAAGGGCGCGAACTCCCAGCCGGAGAGCATGTGCCTTCTCCTTGGGAAGCTCCCAGGACACAGTACCTCGAGGTCCGCGCTGCCACTTCAGAAAGGAACAAAAGAAGCCAGTACAAGAGAATGTCTGGATCAACGATTCTTCTTTATTATCCTACGCGTTTCAGAGTTATCTCCCAACTCCTTCATCAGTATGACATTCCTGATGAAGGTTGGCGATAACTCTGAAAAGTAGGATAATAAAGAAGATCGTTGATCCAGACATCTCTTGTACTGGCTTTTTTATTCCTTTCTGAAGTGGCAGCGCGGACCTCGAGGTACTGTGTCCTGGGAGCTGATTATACCACAGGGATCTGTGGAAAGTACGGTCCTGCAGCAGCTACTTGTTCTGAGCGATCATTACCAGTTGTGGGTTTTCACAACTGTATCAGGTGAGCAGCCTCTTTGTATAACCTTTTGTCCTTCTTCAAAGAAGATATCACCCTATGTGCGCATTCTTGAATTTTTATAGATTCTCCTTGGGAAGGAGCACTAGACCCCTGGAAGTGTGGAATTGCATGCCCAGAAAGATTAGGGACTGACTTGGGATTGGGGACGACTTTTTCAGGTTCACCAACAGCCCAGGCGACTTAGCATGTCTACCGTGATGGTGACACTGAGTTCGCATTCCTTGAAGTTGGGAGCCTTGATAAGGACATCGTCCAGGTACGGGATGACGACTACACCTCTGGAGTGTAAGTTAGTCATGGCGGCCGCCATGACCTTGGTAAACACTCTGGGAGCCGTGGCGAGTCCGAATGGGAGAGCCACAATCTGGTAATGGGTCTGGTCGATTGCAAATCGGAGAAACTGTTGGTGGGCAGGGGCGATCGGGATATGCAGGTAAGCATCTTAAATATCTATGGAGGCGAGAAACGGTCCTTCTTCCATGGATGATATGATGGATTGAGAGACTCCATGCGAAATTGTCGTACTTTTACGTATTTGTTTAGTTGTTTGAGATCTAGGATAGGTCTTACACTGCCTCCCTTTTTGGGAACCACGAACAGGTTGGAATAGAACCAGTGGAAGCGTTCGGCCAGAGGGACCGGGATGATTACTCTCGCTTGAAGAAGCGACCTTGGATAAGGCGCGAGCCTTGGATGGCGCTCTTGGAGGTACGGAGAAAAAGAATCGATTTGGTGGGAGGGAAATGAACTCTATTTTGTAACCGAACGATACCAGTTCCCTGATCCACCTGTCTTTTATAATAGGCAGCCAGACTTGATGAAAGTGGAAAAGTCGTCCGCCTACTGGCGGGGTGTCGCCCGGGGATAAGGAGTCATGAGGAGGAGAATTTGTGGGATTTAGATCCCTTAGATTTGGACTAGCCAGATTTTGACTGCCAGATTTTGACTGGGTAAGAGACGGACCAGCCGGACGAATTCTGAAAGGAACGGAATCGTGTTTGGCTACGGCGGTTATAGGTGCGTTTCTGCTTTTGTTGAGGTAGGGAAGTACTCTTCCCCCCTGTAGCATTACATATTAATTTATCCAACTCTTAAGACGTCCGCTAAGATATCGAAGGTGTGTAAGCGACTTCTTAGAGACTGCATCAGCCTTCCATTCCCGTAGCCAGAGGGAACGCCTGACAATGATGGCGTTTGACGCAGCCACTGCCGCACAATTTGCAGAATTGATAGCTGCGTGTAGAATCTAGTCAGCCACGACGGAAGCTTGAACCGCCTGATCTGCTAGCTTGGAGTCAATCGAACGGAGGCCCGCATGTAAGTTGGTCGTCCAGGCCATGATAGCCTTGGCTGCCCATACTGTAGCGAATGCCGGTGCTAGGGAGGACCCTGCGGCCTCGAAAATTGATCGGGCCATGTGTTCTACTGTCGGTCCGTCGGGTCCTTGATGGAGGAGCTATCTGGCAGGGAGAGAAGTGTCTGTGCCGCGAGCCTAGAGACTGGGGGGGTCCACTACGGGCGTATGTGCCCAGGTCTGTGTTACATCTTGCAGAAATGGGTAACGCCTCTCCAATGCCTTACGATTGCCGAATCTTTTCTCCGGGGGTGAGCGGTGATTTTTAAGAATCGCTCTGAACTCGGGGTGATCGGAGAAATATTTAGGTGGCTTTTTAGCCCTTTGAAAAGCAATCGCGTGCTCTGGGGCATCTGGAGGTGGGTCAGATATATTCAACACCTGGTTGATACACGTGATTATGTCCTCAACCAATGCATCGGCGTCTGGCTGGTTTAGGTCTAAGGACCTGTCTGGATCAAGATCTGAGCTGGAGTCACAGAGGTCTTCGGACTCTTGCGTATCGCAGTGGTCTTCTCTGGTAGGGGGATGACCTGGAGCGCAGGTGCCTTTCCCTGGCAGGGGACGACTCTGGCGACCTGGAGGCACGGCGACTCTCCCTGGGGGGTGACCATGAATTGTGAGAGGACTCTGGAGAGCGTGACCTATGGGGTCGCTTGCGTCCTGACCTAGAAGTGGATGGGTCTGGGTCAGTACGGTCCTGGCCCGAGCATTCACCCTGCTGGGCAGCGGCCAGGCAAAGAGGGGGACTCTGCAGGGCTTGGAGCAATGTAAAGGACAGCTTCTCTATGGATTGTGCCATAGATTGAGACATGGATTGGGACATGATTATGGCCCATTCCGGCATGGCAGGGGACGCATCAGTAACGGCCGGGGTCACTGGGGGCTGAGGCACGGTACTCTGGGCACAGTCCTGGAAGTGCGGGGACGTATAGCCGCTGTGCAGAAGGTTCCTGCAGGCTGTGCATAAAGCATAGTAAGATGTGTGAGCCCTGGTCCTCTTGCTCTTTGAGCCCGGCATAGTGGGAGAGGTTCCTGTGCCTGTGTAGGGGTGCCCTGTAGAGAAGTAGCCCCAGCAGAGGAGACAGAAAAACCTCTGCTGGGAACTTACCACCACCTGTGTGTGCCACCAGTGTCCAGCGTCCCTTGTCATGTGCCCCCCTGGAGACTGTCCAGCTGAATCAGCGCTGCCTTCTGCCTGTTGCTGAGCCCCTCCACGAGGCTTGCAATGGCCGCCGGAGATGGGAGAAAGGAGGCGGAGTGATGAGAAAGGGCGCGATAATGCTAGAGAGCGCGCTCTCAGTGATGCAGTCCGCCCCCTGCAATGACTTTGTCATCCCTGCGGCCGAAAAAAGGCTCCAGGGCGGCGCGAAGCTCCTGGGGGGGGGTCCGGAACTAATCTGGACCCCGCCGGACCCCCTAGGCAGGCAGCGGTGACCCAGTGTGGGCTCCCACAGAGGACCCAGAGTGCTGGGTCCTCTGAATCAACCTACGTGCAGCCTTAGTGCTGGCTGCTGCAGGGGCACAGGCAAGCTGTGTCCCTGCTAGTGCTAGCTGCCCCTTGCTGGTCCACTTGCCCCATCAGGAGTACACAACGAAGCTGTGTGTCCTGGGAGTACAGCGGCGAGCACACTGCCGCAGAAGTGTAAGGAGTTGGTCAGCAGGGCTGAAGACTCCTGGGTGCCTGTAGCGGCCCGAGCTGCTGCACCTGATAGCTCTACCTGTGGTGTCTCAACCTAAATGAACCCCAAAGGGGTATTTAGGGAGGGATGCTGCTCCACCATCAGGGGCATTTGTCCATGGCCTCGACCTCAACCCAGTAACCCCAACAGTGGGGAATTGGGGAGGGAGGATTGTCGTCTCAACCTCAACCCAGAGCCCCCAACATTGGGGGCTGAGGAGGGAGCGGCATGTTAGGTGAAAAGAATCGACCTCAACCAGGCGCCCTCAACAGTGGGGGGCCGAGGAGGGACCATGCCGAGAGTTTTAGGAGCACTAAAAATGTGTGTACCTCCTAATGACACTAAGCAAAAACTGGTCAGGACAGTGCCTGTCCAGGGGTGTATAATGCAGAGGAGGAGCCACTGTTAATCTGCTGCAGATTCTGCCTAGTGTCGCCTCCTAGTGGACAGCAGCATAACACCCATGGTCCTGTCTCTCCCAATTAGGCGAAGGAGAAAACTTCATTTTGTAGTTTTGACTTTATTTTTCTGTTAAGCAGTTTACAGATCTTAATTGAGTTTATATTTTGATAAATCGGGTATTTCTGAACACAGCAATACCAAACGTGTGTGTGTGTGTGTATATATATATATATTTTTTTTTTTTTATTTCAATGGGGCATAAGGGGGTTGAGTTGAACATTTGTTTTTTTTTTTACTTTTTTCATGTTTTTAAAAAAAGAGAATTTTGTTTACGTACCGTAAATTCTTTTTTCTTGAATCATCAATGGGAGACCCAGACAATGGGGTTTAGGGCGCTGCCCTCCGGAGGTCACACTAGGTACTACAAGTTTGTAGCACCGCCTCCTCCGCTTATAAACCCCCACCGTAGGAGACATCCTCAGTTTAGTCCATAAGCTGCGAGGAGAAATAAACCACACCCGAAACATCGGGAAGAATGCCGTGCACAGACGGTGTAACAACCCGGAAACACTGTCTCAACAGAGAACAGATCAAATGCAAACATGCAACGGAACAACTGGGTGGGTGCTGGGTCTCCCATTGATGATTCAAGAAAAAAGAATTTACGGTACGTAAACAAAATTCTCTTTTTTCTGATCATCATAATGGGAGACCCAGACAATGGGGATGTCCTAAAGCAATACCCCAGGTAGGGCTGGGCGATTAATCGAATTAATTCGATTAATTCGCCCCCTGCTGTGTCCACGATTGTTGTTTTCCTAACAATCGTGAAATTCGATTTAAAATGGCGCCCGGAGCGCTGTTTAGAAGATCCGGGCGCCATTTACTGTTAATACCAGCGTGTTCGCGGCAGTGGGCGGGGCCGAGACGGAACCTCGCGACTCGCGAGATTTGTTATGGTCGGCGGCGCCTCTGTGCAGGATTTGCTATTCTCCTCTCCTTCTCCTGTTCCGCCGGCGGTCGGTAACATTGATGTCGGCTGCGCTGTCGGTGCTCCGGGTGGGTATTTAGCGTTTACATCTGCTCAGTGCTCTGCCAGGAATCCTGAATCCCAGGACACCCGCACCGCGCTGATTACTGTGCCGCCGCCGCCGCCGCACAGCAGATCCCTGAGAGACGTCTCCAACATCACATATCAATATGTAAAGTTTGTAAATTGAGCAAATAATGCTGCAATACTGTGCACCACGTCTGCTCTGCTGACTGATTAACACCAGGAATGGTGAATGGTGAATTCACAGGTGCTCTGCTCCCCGCACTATACACTGATTACTGCCTGTCACACCTGGGCAGGCACCTGATACTGTAAACCATCACTGCCTCCATGATGCCCATTGCTGAGCTGTGTGATGCCAGTAGGTTTTCTGCATGGAAAAGTAATACACTGCAGGGGGGGTCAGTGGAGGAGCAGTGCTGGAGCCTGGAGGGTCAGCGGAGCAACACTGCAGGGGGGGTTAGTGGAGGAGCAGTGCCAGTGGGGTCAGCAGAGGAGCAGTGCCAGTGGGGTCAGCAGAGGAGCAGTGCCAGTGGGGTCAGCAGAGGAGCACTGCTGTGGGGGAGGGGGGGGGTCAGTGGAGGAGCAGTACTGGAGCCTGGAGGGTCAGCGGAGTAACACAGCGGGGGGGGGGGGGGGCAGTGGAGGAGCAGTGCTGGAGCCTGGAGGGTCAGCGGAGCAACACTGCAGGGGGGGTTAGTGGAGGAGCAGTGCCAGTGGGGTCAGCAGAGGAGCAGTGCCAGTGGGGTCAGCAGAGGAGCAGTGCCAGTGGGGTCAGCAGAGGAGCAGTGCCAGTGGGGTCAGCAGAGGAGCAGTGCCAGTGGGGTCAGCAGAGGAGCACTGCTGTGGGGGAGGGGGGGGGGTCAGTGGAGGAGCAGTACTGGAGCCTGGAGGGTCAGCGGAGTAACACTGCAGGGGGGGACAGTGGAGGAGCAGGGCTGGAGGGTCAGCAGAGTAACACTGCAGGGGGGGGGGGTCAGTGGAGGAGCAGTGCTGGAGCCTGGAGGGTCAGCGGAGTAACACAGCGGGGGGGGGGGGGCAGTGGAGGAGCAGTGCTGGAGCCTGGAGGGTCAGCGGAGCAACACTGCAGGGGGGGTTAGTGGAGGAGCAGTGCCAGTGGGGTCAGCAGAGGAGCAGTGCCAGTGGGGTCAGCAGAGGAGCAGTGCCAGTGGGGTCAGCAGAGGAGCACTGCTGTGGGGGAGGGGGGGGGGTCAGTGGAGGAGCAGTACTGGAGCCTGGAGGGTCAGCGGAGTAACACTGCAGGGGGGGACAGTGGAGGAGCAGGGCTGGAGGGTCAGCAGAGTAACACTGCAGGGGGGGGTCAGTGGAGGAGCAGTGCTGGAGCCTGGAGGGTCAGCGGAGTAACACAGCGGGGGGGGGGGCAGTGGAGGAGCAGTGCTGGAGCCTGGAGGGTCAGCGGAGTGACACAGCGGGGGGGGGGGGCAGTGGAGGAGCAGTGCTGGAGCCTGGAGGGTCAGCGGAGTAACACTGCAGGGGGGGTTAGTGGAGGAGCAGTGCCAGTGGGGCCAGCAGAGGAGCAGTGCCAGTGGGGTCAGCAGAGGAGCAGCACTGGGGGGGGGGGGGGGGTCAGCAGAGAAATGCTGCTGGGGGTCAGCAGAGTAGCACTGCTGTGGGGGAGGGGGGGGGGGGTCAGCTGAGGAGCAGGGTCAGCGAAGGAAACTTTGGGGGGGTCTGCGGAGGAGCAGCGCCAGGGGGGTCTGCAGAGGAGCAGCGCCAGGGGGGTCTGCAGAGGAGCAGCGCCAGGGGGGTCTGCAGAGGAGCAGCGCCAGGGGGGTCTGCAGAGGAGCAGCGCCAGGGGGGTCTGCAGAGGAGCAGCGCCAGGGGGGTCTGCAGAGGAGCAGCGCCAGGGGGGTCTGCGGAGGAGCAGCGCCAGGGGGGTCTGCGGAGGAGCAGCGCCAGGGCGGGTCAGCCGAGGAGCAATACTGGGGGGGAACAGAAGCTCCTCCAGGCTTTCAAGGCCTGATCACTTTAACATCGAATAGGTCATCATGTCCTGTATTCCCTCCCCCTCCTTATATATTCTATACCTGTTGGCCAGTAATCACAGTGCCCTGCTGTCAGCATGACTCCCTATATAATGACTGCCATTAATGATCTAATACCAGGGTAATACCCCCTACATTGCTGTGTCCTATATCCCTTACCTCCTCCGTATATATTGTATATCGCTGGCTGGGTCCTATATCCCCTCCCCCTCATAGATTATATACCTGGGGAAAGTTGGAACCTGCTCCGTTCTATAGATGCGGTCTCCTTAAAGGGGAATCCTGTTTAAAGATGATCTTCAGGATGGATGAACTGTCACGAGGGAGGGATGGATGAACGGACGGAGGAGAGGGATGGATGAACGGCCACAAGGGGAGATAGACAGGCACTGGGAGAAAAAGAGGGAGAGAGACTGAGACTAATTATTGTTTGATGTTGGCAGGCCCTCATCTATAGTCAGACTCCGAAGAATCCAGAAAAAGCACCACCCTCCCACGAATAAAACGCGAAAATGGCAACAAACTCTTTAAGAAACATCGAGGATGATGAGGTTGAGGGAGAGGAGTTAATTCCTCGAAAAGGCAATGTGACATCCATCATTTGGAAGTGGTTTGGATTTTTGCGTAATGATATTAAACAAAGCAATGTGCTCTGCAAATTGTGTAGAAAAAGTATAGCAACTAAAAGTAGCAGCACAACTAACTTATTCCAGCACCTCCGACTAAAACATGCTGCTGAATGGGAAGAGTGTGTCGCTTTGCGAGATGCTGAAGGAAGAGTCAGTCCAACTCCAAAAACACAAAAAACAAAGCAGTTAACGATAGAGGCATCGTTTTCTGGTGTAATGCCATATGACAAGAAAGGGCCTAGGTGGCAAGCAATAACGGATGCAGTAACATATCATATCGCTAAAGATATGCTTCCTATCTATACAGTCCAGAAGCCTGGATTTATTCAGATGCTACACACACTAGATCCCAAATATCAGCTGCCAAACCGGAAGTATTTTGCAGAAATAGCTCTGCCTCATTTGTACAATATTGCAAAACAAAGTGTTGCAACTAAAGTGCAGAGTATAGAATTCTATTCTACAACCTCTGATCTATGGTCCAGCAGAACCATGCAGCCATACCTAAGTCTGACAGCTCATTTCATTGATGAAGACTGGAAACTGCAAAGTATCTGCCTCCAGACAACTTATTTTCCGGATGACCACACTGGAGAAATTGTAGCTCAGGGGCTGAAAGAGTCCCTGCTTTCCTGGAAGCTCAGGGAAGAACAACAAGTGTGCATCACAACAGACAGTGGGACAAACATGATAAAGGCTGTAAGGCAGAATGGGTGGACACACCTGCATTGCTTTGGACACAGACTTCACAATGCCATCGGTAAGTACAGGTAATGAATGATTCTAGTAATACAAGAGCGAGGGAGAAAAGTAAGGACCCCTCCTTACACTAGCCGACATATCGGCTGTGTTTGTGGGCACAGACGAGATGTCGGCGCATGTCGGCCCGTTTTGAGCGTGGCCACAGCTGGGGCACCGACCGACTTGTCGGTGCCCTGCCTGATCGGCCACACTCTCTATTCTAGGTTGCGCTCCGCGGCCCGTGTAAGTGCCACGGCAGACTTTTAGGGGCAGCATCCATTCATAGGAGCTATGCTCCTGTGCAGGGACTCTGCCCTTATGACGAGGCACGGCCCTATTCGCGTATAGCGGAGGGCAGTACCGCATAATGATGCGACACCGCCCTCCCCTATACGCTAATAGTGGGGAGGCTACGGCGGCGCCATGTAATGATGTGATGCCGTCCTCTGCTTAGCTGTCTAAAGCTTTGCTATATGTCTGTGTGTGCAAGCACACACCGACATATAATAGGGCGGTACAGCGATTAGACCGGCCGTCCTATGACAACCGTCTAATCGGTTAGTGGGCGGGGACCTTAATTCTAGTTCAGTTTGTATAATGATGATACTTAAGTGTATTGTAAACTGTGAACTCTGAACAGGCTAGTGCTAGAACTAGAAGCAATAAACTTTTACCTCTGACTTCTCCCTAGTTTAGGAATCTAATTTTTTTGGGTGCAAAAAAGGGAAGACACTTTGTTTAAACAATTCTATAATTTTTGTTTCTTTTATTACAGAGAATGGTTTGAAAGATTCACGGGTTGAACGTGCTGTAGGAGTGTGTAAAAAAATTGTTAGTGCCTTCTCCTTCAGTTGGAAGAAGAGAAGAGATATGGTTCTGGTGCAGGCAGAACTGGGATTACCCACTCATCAATTTATTACAGAGTCTCCAACAAGGTGGGGTTCGAAACAACAAATGATTGAACGTGTTCTAGAGCAGGAAAAGGCAATTGCACGAGTGTTGGGGTCCGAAAAAAAGAGCAGGCACCTAGTACCAACTTGGCAGGATATAGATGTGTTGGAGTCAATAAACAGGGCTTTAAGTCCTTTAAAAGAGTTCACTGATGCACTCTCTGGCGAGTCGTATGTGACTGTCTCATACCTTAAACCAGTACTTCATTTATTTAATAACAGCCTTCTGCAGCCAGCTGAGGATGACAGTGAACTCACCCAAAAAATTAAATGCACCATTTTGGAGTATCTAAACAATAAGTATAGTGACTCCAACACAGATAACCTCCTGGACATTGCAATGATGGTAGACCCCCGATTTCGGTCAACTTACATTGCAGATGAAAAAATAGAGGCAATGAAGAAAACACTTGTCACTGAGTTGATATCTCTCTCTGAGAAAAATATGCACCCGGATCCAACTGACACAGCTGTGCCTGTGCAGAAAGAATGTTTACAGTCACAAGTAGATGAAGAAGGTGGATCTGTACCTAAAAAAAGATCCTTAGCCAGCTTCTTAAAAAGACCAGTGCCATCAACCTCTACAGCACAAACCCAATCAGCAGTGGCTAGTATTGAAGCTGAGATTTCAAGCTACTTATTGTTCCCATATGTAGAACCAGACAAAGATCCACTTCTGTGGTGGAAGCAGCATGAAGAAAATTTCCCAAGGTTGAGTCACCTGGCCAAAAAATATCTATCCGTTCCTGCTACTAGTGCTCCTTCTGAAAGAGTCTTCAGTACAGGTGGTAACATTGTTACGTGTCACCGGGCATGCCTGAAGCCAGAGACAGTAGACAGGCTTGTATTTCTTGCTAAAAACCTGTAAAAAAGTATTTATTGCTAAAAGCCTGTACAAAATTTAAATGCACTATTTTGTTCTTCGTTTTTTTTCATGGGAAGCGAGTGCGACTCAATGGCCAAAGATTACACAAAGCAGGTGCAGTGCCGATGCTATGAAATGCTTGTAGATGTGGCTCATCCTGCCTGGTTGTTAAAAGCAGTTGACAAGTATGAGAGGCAGAAGGATTTTGTAGGCTTTTTAACAACAAGCCAGGATGAGCTGCATTTAGAAGCGGTTGAAGTTACATTGCACGGGCACCTGTTTTTTGCAAGCTCAGGCTCAGCCCAATTTTGCTGCTCCAGTTTCATGGAAGGTGGTTTCGTTTAAAGCGAACCTGTCACCCCCCCGGGCATCAAAAGCTCTAATAGCCACCTTCTGCAGCACTAAGGCTGCATTCTGAGAAGGTGCCTATAGGCTTTTGATGCCCTTTCTAGCATGAAATATTAAGTTAGGTAAATGCTCACTCTTCTGCAGATTAAAGACCGGGAGGCGCGGTTTCACGCTCCTCCGGCCCGCCCCCTCTTGTCAATCATTGTGCGCGCCTGCTGCTGTCTCCCCTCAGTGTTGAAAATGAACGCGCGTCTCCATTCTCCTGTATGGAGCCGCGCATGCTCTGTGCGCCCGGTGTCGACTTCCTGGACACCGGGCGCACAGAGCATGCGCGGCTCCGTGCATGAGAACGGAGACGCGCGTTCATTTTCAACACTGAGGGGAGACAGCAGCAGGCGCGCACAATGATTGACGGGCCGGAGGAGCGTGAAACCCCGCCTCCCGGTCTTTAATCTGCAGAAGAGTGAGCATTTACCTAACTTAATATTTCATGCTAGAAAGGGCATCAAAAGCCTATAGGCACCTTCTCAGAATGCAGCCTTAGTGCTGCAGAAGGTGGCTATTAGAGCTTTTGATGCCCGGGGGGGGTGACAGGTTCGCTTTAAACGGAACCAACCACCTCAGATCACCCTAATACACAGTTAATATGTGTCCCTGCACCCTAAGGATACGTTTCCAGCACTGTTTTTGTGTAAAATCTTTATCTTTATAAAGTCTTTATATCGGTTATACTAATGCAAGATGTTACACAAAAACAGTGCTGGAAACGTATCCTTAGGGTGCAGGGACACGTATTAACTGTGTATTAGGGTGATCTGAGGTGGTTGGTTCCCTTTAAGTTAACACCAGGCTTTACATTGTGTATTCTGGACCTTTCTTCCAGCCTCCAGCACATATGACCAGCACTTTAACAATGTACTGTGGTTGCCAGTTAAGGCAGCATTTAGAACTTTTGCACTACTTTATAAATAGTTTCTTCTAAGGGGACTGTCAGCAGTTTAATTCACAACAACCCTGCACTGACATCTCGAGCAGGGTCAATGCAAATCTCTAGCATGCCCAGCGCCCATCATTCCCTGGGCTTGTGCACAGAGATATACCACCAAGTTACCTTTCCAAAAATGATTAATTTCCTGTGCAGAAATTCCATACACAGGGAATGATAGCAGCCCTGCTTGTGACATCACAGCTGGGCCAGTGTCACTCACAGCAGTGGGTGGGGAGATCGGAGCTCCCCTCAGTCACGTCAGGGAATATAATTCTGATATTCATATGGGCACAGCGGGGCATAGACAGTAAGTATAGACACATAAACCCCATGTCTATACTCACTGTCATGATCACTGTGAGACTCTTTCAGTAGTTTAGTCTTAAAATCTGTTAACAGAGTCCCTTTAAAGAGACATGGTTCGATATAAATTTTTGTGTTGACAACTTGTATTTATGACATGATATTTGCACAATTTAAAAAACTGTGAAGTTATTTAAAACATTGTTATGTTAACATTATTTATCTGAATAAAAAATGTTAAACTGTCTACCTCTTAGTTTTTTCTCTTTATTCATCAAAGAAAAGCAAAAAAAGAAAATAGAAAAAAAATCGAGATTTAAATCGAAAATCGTCCATAGGCTTAAATAAAATCGAGATTTTGATTTTTTCCATAATCGCCCAGCCCTAACCCCAGGGCGGGAAGAGTTCCTCAACAAGACGGATAACACATGGTTCCCCTTTTAAAGGTGGGCAACCGCCGCCTGGAGAACCCGCCTGCCCAAACTCGCATCCGCAGAGGTATGGGCATGCACCATATAGTGCTTAGAGAAAGTGTGCAGGCTGGACCAAGTGGCCGCTTGACACACCTGTAGAGCAGAAGCTCGATGTCGCAAGGCCCAAGAGGCACCTACAGCTCTAGTAGAGTGTGCCTTCAAACCCACCGGGAGAGGCAAACCAGAAGACCGGTAAGCCTCCTGAATGGGAGCCTTGATCCATCTGGCCAAGGTCGACTTTGAAGCCGCGGACCCCTTACAGCGACCCATCGTGAGGACAAATAAGGAATCCGAACTCCTAAAGGAGGCGGTCCTGGACACATAAATGCGTACAGCTCTCACGAGATCCAGAGTATGGAGGTCGCGCTCAACCTGATGAACGGGAGCGGGGCAAAATGATGGGAGAACAATCTCCTGGTTCAAGTGGAATGTTGAAACCACCTTCGGCAAAAATTCAGGCCGTGGGCGCAACACCACCTTGTCCTGGTGAACCACCAGAAAGGGTGACTTGCACGAGAGTGCAGCCAATTCTGAGACCCTTCTCAGAGACGTAATCGCCACCAGAAAGACCACCTTCTGGGACAGACGAGAGAGAGAGACGTCTCTCAGTGGCTCAAACGGCGGTTTCTGCAGTGTCGTCAGGACCATGTTTAGGTCCCAAGGGTCCAGAGGTCGTCTATAGGGCGGGACCACCCGAGACACCCCTGCAGAAATTGACGTACCTTCGGGAGGAGCGCCAAGCGCCTGTCAAACAACACTGAAAGTGCTGATACTTGACCTTTCAGAGAGCCAAGGGATAATCCCAACTCCAACCCCGACTGTAGGAAGGCCAGCAATGTCGGGATAGACAAAGGCCACGGTGAGCGGCCACCAGAGGCACACCAGGTAAAAAAGATTTTCCACGTTCTGTGGTATATCTTCCTGGAAACAGGTTTCCTTGCCCGATTCATAGTGGCAACCACTGTAGGAGAGAAACCTCTGGATGTCAGCAGCCAGGCCTCAAGAGCCATGCAGTCAATCTGAGGGCCCTGGAATTGAGGTGGAAGAATGGCCCTTGCGCGAGTAGATCTGCGCGTTCTGGAAGAGCCCACCTGTGTCCGCCTGACAGTTGCCACAGGTCCGGGTACCAAGACCTCCTGGGCCAATCTGGAGCCACTAGAATGGCCACTCTGCATTCTGTCCTGATCTTCCACAGGACCCTGGGAATCAGAGCCAGAGGCGGAAACACATATGGCAGCTGGAATCTGGACCAGCTCAGAATCAGGGCGTCCGCCCCCAGAGACTGGGGATCCCAAGATCTTGCCATGTATTGGGGCACCTGATGATTCAGCCGTGAGGCCATCAGATCCACGTCCGGAGTGCCCCACCTGCCGCAGATGTCCCGGAAGACGTCTGGATGTAGAGACCACTCTCCGGCGTCCATCCCCTGTCGGCTCAGATAGTCGGCCTCCCAGTTCTCGACCCCTGGGATGTGAACTGCGGAGATCAGGCAGCCGTTTTCCTCCACCCAGAGTAGAATGCGGTGGACTTCGGCGAGGGCCTGAGCACTTCTGGTCCCTCCCTGATGATTTATGTAGGCGACGGCCGTCGCATTGTCGGACTGTACCCGAATGGGCTGTCCTGACAGGAATTTCTGAAACGCCAGTAGCGCCAGATAGACCGCCTTGATCTCCAGCACGTTGATCTGCAACGCCGACTCCGACTGAGTCCAAAGGCCTTGAGCCCTGTGGTGCAAGAACACCGCCCCCCAGCCCTTCAGACTGGCGTCGGTGGTCACCACTAACCATGACGGTTTTAGGAAGGACCGGCCCCGTGACAGGTGAAGTGGCTGGAGCCACCACTGTAGAGAGTCCCTGGTTGGTTGTGACAGTGTCACCAGCCGATTCAGAGAGATCGTCCTCTTGTCCCATCTGCGAAGAATCTCCAGCTGGAGAGGACGGAGGCGAAACAGTGCGAACGGCACCGCCTCTATCGCCGCTACCATGCGACCCACCAGTCTCATCAATACCCGTAGGGATGACTGTGGAGACAGGAGGACATTCTGCACTCCTGATTGGATCGCAAGCTGCTTGGCTTGAGGTAGGGACACCAGGGCCGAGTCCGTGTGGAAGTCCATGCCCAGATATGTCAATGACTGGGTCGGAACCAGGGTCGACTTCTGAATGTTGATAAGCCACCCGAACCGTTCCAGGGACTTCATGGTCACCTCCAGGCTTACCCGACAAAGGTCTTCCGATGGCGCCCTGACCAACAGGTCGTCCAAATAGGGTATGACGGCGTGTCCCTGCGCATGCAGGAGAGCCATCATGGAGGCCATCACCTTTGTGAACACCCGTGGTGCTGAGGCTAGCCCGAATGGCAGTGCCACAAATTGGAAGTGCTCTTCCCCCACTGCGAATCTCAACCAGCGCTGATGAGCTGGTGCAATGGGGACGTGAAGGTAAGCGTCCCTGATATCGATGGACGCTAGGAAGTCTCCCTGTGACACAGCCGCGATCACTGAGCGCAGGGATTCCATGCGGAACTTCCGAACCAACACGTGACGGTTGAACAACTTGAGGTCCAAAACCGGGCGAAAAGAGCCGTCCTTCTTTGGGACAATAAAGAGGTTGGAGTAAAAACCCCTGAACCTCTCTTCCGTGGGCACAGGGACCACCACTCCGTCTCTGCGGAGTCCCTCCAACACCAGGTAAAAAGCCTGAGCCTTTTCTGGAGATGGAACCGACCGATGGAATCGGTGTATTGGTTGTGACGTCAGCTCTATCCTGTAACCTCTTGAGACTACGTCTCGAACCCACTGATCTTGAATGTGAAGAAGCCACTTGTCCTGAAAGCGGGACAGGCGGCCCCCCACCTGTGGGGAGGCAGGATGAGATAGCGAGTCATGTCGAGGCGGGCTTGGGGGTGGCAGCCGCTGCCCCCGCCGGCTTCTTCTGACGACTCTTGGAACGCCACTGAGTAGCAGGCTTGCCCCCTCGGTCTGAGCGAGTGGACGCCGTTGATGACTGTGAACCGGAGCGAAAGGACCACTGCTTAGGGTTCCTTTTCACGGTGTACCGTGGCTTAGGCTTATTCTGCGGTATCTTAGACTCAGCAGAATCCTTTATCAATTTGTCCAGTTCGGTGCCAAAAAGCCTGTCACCAGCGAACGGAAGATTTTGTAAAATCTTCTTAGATGTGGCATCTGAGTCCCAGAGACGCAGCCACAATAGCCTGCGGATCGCAATTGCATTGGCCGAGGCCACAGCAGAGCGAGTGGCAGTTTCCAAAGATGCCGTCCTGGCATAGTCCGCATAGGCCCTTGCTCTCTCAGTGAGAGCCAGGACCTCTGGACTGGACCTAGCTAGATCAGTGATACCATCCAAACAGATAGTGATCGCTTGTAGGGTCCAGACTGCGGCAAAATTAGGGGCAAACGAAGACCCCACAGCCTCATAGGAAGACTTGGCGAGTTGCTCGACCTGTCTATCAGTAGCATCCTTCAACGAGGAGCTATCAGAGGCAGAAAACAAGGAGCGCGCAGCAATCCTAGTCATGGAAGCGTCCACCTTGGGAGACTGCGACCATTCCTGGAGCGCCTCCTGGGGAAAGGGAAAGCGATTGTCCTTAGGTTTACGGACATAACGCCGCCCAGGATGCAACCTGGGAGCTTTAATCACCCTTCCGAAATTAGTGTGGTCCATGAAGGAGCCACTTGGTCTAGCCTCTGGCCGCAGCCATTGATAGATCTCCTTGGGGTGTACAGTCACCTCCTCAGGAGGAGTGACAAGACGCAATGTCTCATTGATGGAGGACACCAGATCCTCCACCCCATCTGGAGGTTCAGACATAGACCCAAGAGTAGAACCCCCATCATCTTCCTCACCATCAGAGGAACGCTCCTCCTCAGAGAGAGTCTGGAGCTCAGGAGAAGCCTCACGGGCTCGCTTAGGGGGTCTTACAGCAGAAGTAAGAGACACCCGGGGGTAACTAGGAGGAGTAGCTGGGTTCTCCAGTCTCCTATGCAGTGCCTCCAGGGTTTGCGACATGGAGGACATCTGGGACAGCAGAGATTCATTGATCTTATTCTGCGTTTCCCATGGCCCTGGGATCACCTGAACCTCAGGGTATAATCCCGGATTTGCAGACTCAATAGTAGCAGATCGGGCCTCTGGGCGTCCGCAGTTATTGCAGGACCCCTCCACCAGTGTCCCGTTGCATGTAGTACAGACAATGGTGGCCACCGCCGCCTTAGCAGCATGCTTCCCAGCTGAGGACATCTCCACAGTGAGGGGAATATAAGCCAAAGTTCACAAACAAACCGGGAATCCCGGTGGCTTACCGACCGCAGTAAAGCGGTAGGAGGAAGCGGTGTGTGTGTGTGACCTCCGCGAGTTCCGGTCTCCCTTGCAAGTGCAGACACGCGCTGCAGTTCAGATCCCAGCCGGGAAGTGAGGGAGAAGATGGCCGCCGACAGTGAAGATGTGGGCGGAGCCAGGAACACGCGGGAAGAACACACAACACGCCCAGCGGTGATGTCACCCTAAGGGCTGCCTCCTCCTCCTCCAGACTGCCTCAGCAATGGAGGTGCCGGAGCCCGCAGCGCGGGAAACGAGAGTGAATATCACCACACACACTCTCAGACTGCATGTACACATAAAAACACCCGCAGTCTACAGCCTCAGCCCCTGTGAAACACAGGGCGGTCAGCCAGGGAGACCCCAGCACAGGGTCACCGCCAGAACCGCGGACCCGAGGGTAACCGCGCGGTCTGAGTGTCATGACACCACAGTGACAGACACTACCCCCAGGCACACAGGAGACACACCAGGTGCCTCAGTGCCGGTCCGGTCTGTAAGCACCTTTAGGGAGGCCTCGGACGGGGGTACAGCACCAGTCCGGAGTGTAAGCACCATTTAGGGAGGCCTCGGACTGGGCTGGCTCCGTCCGGTCTGTAAGCACCATTTAGGGAGGCCTCGGACGGAGCGGAGCTGTGCAAGGCTCCAGGCTCCCCCTATCCAGAGCCTCCATGGAGGGATGGAAAGGAAAGGAGCACGACAGCGTACCGGGAGAACACTAAAGTGTCCAGGCTAAAAGCCCTCCGGTACCTCCACCAGCGTGTTCCACAAGGGTGAGCGGGGAGGCTGTCGAGGGTCCCGAATGGGACCATTTTACCTTGTCTTCATACGCCATCACGTAAGTTGTGAGAATGCAGTGAAGTGCAAGCAAAGCGTGATCCTCCGAGCACACTAAGTTTAAAACTGAGGATGTCTCCTACGGTGGGGGTTTATAAGCGGAGGAGGCGGTGCTACAAACTTGTAGTACCTAGTGTGACCTCCGGAGGGCAGCGCCCTAAACCCCATTGTCTGGGTCTCCCATTATGATGATCAGAAAACCTTTTTTTACTTTATCTTTATTATATTTGGCCTGCTAGTGTCTCTGTGTTCTGCAGTACAAAGCTATGCTGATGCATGGCTCTGCACAGCACAACTGATCACCTGTGAATGCCGGTGCTCAGCCAACACTCACAGAAAGTCAGGACTAGGGTCATCATCTGATCCATTGCAGTCATGGCTACAGATCAGCACCCCGTGATTGTGTCATGTGGTCACTGGTGATGGAGGGGAATAGCCCTATCCCTGCTGCATGTTAGATCACGCTGTCAGTGTTTGAAAGTGCAATTGAATGGATTAATACAGGTTAGCTGCTCATGTTGGCTGATCAGATCAGCCGACTTGTGTAGGGAATGAGGTAGGGACGTAATATTACCGGTTATATATACTAGATTCTTTGATAGGGCGTTGATCCAGGGATCTGATTGCCTTATGTGGATGTGGAGTCAGGAAGGAATTTTTTTCCCCAACGTGGAGCTTAGTGTTGCCACATGTTTTTTTTTGCCTTCCTCTGGATCAACTTGTTAGGCTATGGGTTTAACTAGATGGACTTAATGTCTTCCTTCAACCTTAAATACTATGTTACTATATATATCCTTGATTGTGAATGTGTTAAAGAGCTAAATGAGTCAATTTAGTGAATATAAGGCAGTCTAACTATAAGATTACAAAATTAAGATTCACTTAGAAATTTTTATTTATAGAGTACCATTGATTCCATGGTGTTGTATAGAACAAGGGGTTACATAGAAAAACACAAATATAAATTACAGGAAACTAACACTGACAAACTGGTACAGAGAGAAGAGGGCCCTGCCCTTGTAAGCTTATTTTTATAGGATGACGGAGAAGTAGACAATAGGTTGGAGGGGTTTTCAACAGTTTTGTTGGTGATGAGGTGGCAATGGGTGTTCAAATGCCGTCTGCAAGTTCCAAATGCGGCAGGAAATCAGATGCGTTGGGGCACAGAACGGGGGATGCTTGGGAGAAGTCTTGGCGATTGTGTGAGGAACAAATAAGTGTGAATGATAGAATTATAGCTTGTGAGGACGGAGATCCTGGATCTGAAACCAGAAGTTTTCATACACTATATAAAAAGACACATATGCAGGTATGACATGTAATCAGAATAAACCTTTCCTGTTTTAGGTCAATTAGGATTATCATAATGATATATATTGGCCAAGTGCCAGAATAAGGAGAGAATGTTTTAATATTTCAGATTATTCAGATTTTTTAATCCATATCCACTAAACACAAGCAGAATGGTATTTTTGGGTCTATGGACAATACTAAATGAATACCAAAAAAGCTGGTTTAGAATATTCATAAGTTTGTCAAAATTTCGAAATCAAACAGATATGGTAAAAGTGTAAAAGGAATTGTGTCAAGATCTTTGTTCAGCAGCACACCGCTGCTCTGCCACTTGGCTTCATGCTTGTCCGGGATCTGTGCGCTCCTGACTCATTGACAACTCAAACCAGCTGCATTAACGCTATGGTAGCCCGAACTGTGCAATTATTAATGCTGCCAACTGTGTCTTAACATCAGTTGACCAATTCCTATGAAGTGTTTACTAATTCTATTGAAAGACCTCATAAGTGTTGCACTCCTTGCCATGGCTAATAGGCTGCAGCAATCTCCGGTAACCTAGGAAACAAGCATAAACTATAGACTTGAAATATTAATCAGTAGTTCCTGAGAATTTTTAACTAACAAACTAGCTGCTTGTTTTTACAAGCAATTTTAAATTGTACCCATTTATAATGTTGAGAATTCCCTGTAAGTTTGGGGAAGACCTCTGTATGCTCATGCAAATATATCAACTATTTAACTAAAGTAAAGCAGATACTGACAGATACTGTATAGGAACAGGTTTATTAATAATGAAAAAGAAAAGAAAATTACTGTTGTCAGCTTACCTCTCCACTTGTATAGCATGGGTATCCTGGAACAGTTGCTTGCAAGGGTCCGGCTGGAGAGCCGTACAATTTAAACTGCAACAAGGATAGTTCCAATAAGGTTTAATTAAAATCTATAGGCTTTATTAATTACTAGATGGTGGCCCGACTCTAACGCATCGGGTATTCTAGAGTATGTATGTACCGTAGTTTATTTATGAAGATGTAACAATAATGCAATGCGAAGCTGGGCGTAAATCCCGTGCCAATTTCGCTGATTGGTCGTGGCCGCAGCGGTGTTGGTGTGCAGCGGTGTCGGTGTGCGGCGGTGCCAGTGTGCAGCGGTGTGGGAGTTCAGGGTGTCTGTGTACAGCAGTGTTGGTGTACAGAGGTGTTGAGCAGAGGTGAGAGGGTGCTGAGCGGGGGTGACTGGGTGCTGGGCAGGGGTGACTGGGGTTCAGTGGGGGCAGTGTGGGTTCAGTGGGGGTAGTGTGGGTTCAGTGCGCAGTGTGGGGTGAGAGGGGGCAGTGTGGGTTCAGTGGGGTAGTGTGGGTTCAGTGGGGGTAGTGTGGGGGCAGTGTGGGGTGAGAGGGGTAGTTTGGGGTGAATATCAGGATGGAGGAGGCTCCACTCACCCCGACATTGTTCCTCTTCGGCCCTGTTCACACATTGCTATTTTTGATGCGCACAAAAATATGCAATGTGTTTTGTGTCTGCCAGCAAAGTGAATGGGAAATTCACTTTGTCGTTCAGACACTGTGTAAAAATATGCAGCGCTTTTATGGAGAAAACGCTGCTGCGTAAAGAATTGACATGTTAAATCTTTACCAGCGCCTGCGTTTTCTCCCATAGGGGCGGCGCTGCTGCATCTGATGTCACAGAGGGTGAGGTAGAATCCTGCTTCCTCCTCCCCTCTGTGACCGCCCCATTTGATTTCGCAATGTATTCATGTACACTGTGAAATCAAAATTAAACAAAGTCAAATATATGAAAAATAATAAAGAATGAATACTTACCCTTCGACGGGTGTTTGAGAGCCAGGAGCCGCCGCAGGAATTGACCTGCTAGGACCTATCGTGATGTCAGAGGTGCGTTTCCGGCGCTAATTGGCCGCTCGTGGTCATGTGATATGTATAACATGACTGCGAGCGGCCAATCAGCGCCGGGAACGCCCCTCTGACATGACTGCAGGACTGTACATCGCCTGCCTCTACACCGGAGACCGCAAAAAGGCGTCGGAAAGGTAAGTATGAATTCTTTATTATTTAACATACATCTCACTTTGTTTAATGTTGATTTCGCAGTGTATATTACACTGCGAAACCAAATGGGGCTGTCACACATGTCACAGAGGGGAGGAGGAAGCAGGATTCTACCTCATCCTCTGTGACAGCGGAAGCTGGAAAGCGGGTGGAGGTATCGGGTGGCTACTCTGAATGAACAGCTGGTGCTGAAGCATCAGCTGTTCATTTCAAATAGTGGGGCGGGAAAGCCGACAGCGATTTCGGCCTCAGACAGACACGATTAGGCAATTATATAGTAGCTAACACAGTCCTGCGATCTCCTAGAATGTGCATACCGTGCTGCGTGACGGTCAGGGGTGAAAAGTAATGTACGGTAATTCCTATATACAGTTCAGGAGCATTGAGCCTATGGAGCCAACAGGAGCAGTGACCGCCTGTACGTGCACCCCTTGCACTATATGGCACCTACACAGTGTATACATCATTTATCTGAGACATGCTGTTACCTTTTTTGGCAATGCCTATTGAAAGGATGCACTTCTTATTTAGACGATGTATAACAATGGATACTGCATGGCATTATATGTCTGGACACTGGATGGTATTACACATGAGCATTATATGGAACTATACATGTGGACACTATATGGCATTATACGTCCGAGCACTGTAAGGCACAGTGTGTATGGGCCCTATATGGCATTATACGTCCGAGCACTGTAAGGCACAGTGTGTATGGGCACTATATGGCATTATACGCCCGAGCACTGTAAGGCACAGTGTGTATGGGCACTATATGGCATTATACGTCCGAGCACTGTAAGGCACAGTGTGTATGGGCACTAACATGGCATTATACGTCCGAGCACTGTAAGGCACTGTGGGCCACTTTCTCCCACTATGGTGCTAGTAGATGCGCCCTGCGGCCCCTCCACGTGTGCCTGCGGCCCTGACCCCGCCAGCACCTGGGCACCGAGCCCCTCAACTCACCCGGAGGACCCTCCAGAGGTGCCGTAGCCAGTGGATGTCAAAGCTGGATCCTAGCGCTGGTGCCACATTGCCGACAGCTCCCCTGCTGCGGTGGTCCCGCGGCTGCCATCCACAACCACTCCTGGTGTGGGCCCCGAGCCCGCTAGGCCTGTGCCCTCGTGACCGCTGGTTCTCAGCACGGTGGGGTCCCAGGACCGAGGAACCCCACCGCCGGTCTCCCCGTGCAGCCAGCCGTGGAGGCAAGGGCTGAAGCTGCGGGAGAGAAGCAGACCGCGCAACACTGGCCCGCAGCCCTACGAGCATGAAGCCCCGGACCAACTCCAGCGGCAGCCGGCAAAGTGAGAGTTGGGTCTGAGCTTCCCCTTCTCTGCCACGCAGGGCACCACCACAGTGGCCACCAATGAGCGGTCTCTGTCTGGGTGTGATTTCTGTGACCAACAGAGACCTTAGACAATTATATAGTAGATAAAATAAAATACAAAGTCAATGTAGTCGAAACCCACACATTTCGACAAAACATCTTAATCATGGTTCTGAATTAAGAACTAAGATTGAGACATTTACTCAAAACGCGTAGGTTCGCCCATACCACTATCATGCTGTTTTGAATGAGTTATACAGTATGTGCAAACAGATGAAATTAACTTTGTATTTTATCTAAGGATTAATAAAGCCTATGGATTTTAAAGACACCTTATTGGAACTGCCACTGGATCATATCCTTGCTTCAGTTTATTAATAATGTTTTAAAAGTAGCTTAGTATTAGAGCACACATGCCAAATTTCTCATAGTGCTTCATGTTGGATGATATAGTAATGCTCTGTGACTATCACCTATTGTGCATGGTGTGATCTGAAATCTATATTTTAGTGATAATGGTCATAATGATGCCCTGTTCATAATGTGATGACTACTGAAAAGTGATTGTTAAGAGGTAAGGGAGGTCAGACCATAAGTCTCAATGGTCAGAGTGAAAACTACTATTTTTTCACATTCTTAATTTCTTCTATTTTTAATGCCTGCACATCACAGCAGAACACACAGAGACAGGGTGGATCCTGGAGCTGCAAAACAGCCCGCCCTGGTGACTAAAGAATATGGCCCCTGCTAATTATAATCACTAATGAGTGATATTAAAACATTTTAATGCACTTTCACAGGATGCTTTTAGGAGACAAAAGAAGTGTGAGATTAGTGATAGGATACTGCAGGGACTTGTTTTGCTGGCTTAGGACGCGTTTTGGAGGTGACAGGATCCCTTTAACAATATCATAAAAACTTAATGGGGTCAGTTTTGGATACTAATTGTAACACTAGACAGTAATAATAGAAATATATTAAAATTTGAGAGTCCTCAGTGATTGAAGCTGTGTGTACGTGTCTCAGCTTCAGAGAGGTGCACTGCACTGAATTGTAAAGCGCTGCAGAATATGTTGGCGTTATTTAAATAAAGATTATTATTATTATTGCGAATGATCAGAAGAATAGTGCACCTGTCTGAAGGCAGGACGTATACACCCAGCTTCAGAGGCTCAATGTGGGTGAATAAAGCCACATACACGAGATTTCCAGAAGCTGACTGTGACAACTTGTGCAAATCATGTTCTCTGGAGCTCTGGAACGTGATAAATGGAAAGAGACTGACTAATCAGGAGAAAAAATGAACCTTCGACTAGTCAAATACATAATTAGCATAGGGAAAGCGCAGGTTATAAATACTTGTTAAAAATTTGATCTATGTGAATAACATTATACAGGGCTGGTTAGGCAGGGAATTTAGCCATGCAGATATCAATGCTGCCTGGTTGCAGGGCATAAGGGATCTTTTATAGGGAACCTGTCACCCCCCCAGGGCATTTTATACTGTGCTCAGCAGGTTATACATCATGTAAATGGGGTTCTAGTAACCCCTGTATGTGCCCAGACTGACCCCACATACCTGTCATATGAACTTATATTCTGTTCAGAGCTGGCCTCCTATTGAGTCACGGAGGCTGGTATATAGTCATGGTGGGTAAACGTCTCGCCACCCCTCCTTGCTGAAAATCCCGCCAGTGAAGTGGAGCAGGTGTCTGCGGTCCATAGAACAGTACAGTGCTGAAGTCTCACAAGACTTTGGCACTGACAGCGGCACTTGCGCTGGCGCAGTGGAGCAGGTGTCTAAGCTCCATAGAACAGTGCTAAAGTCTCGTGAAACTTCCGCACTATGCACGGACACCTGCTCCACTGCGCAAGTCTCGAAGAGATATGTGAAGTCTCGCGAGACTTCAGCACTGTTCTATGGACCACAGACACCCGCTCCATTGCACTGGTGTGGGTGCTGCCGTCACTCATGCACCAGCCAGTGGAGGGGCAGGAAATTTGAATCATGCAGGGCAGGATTTGCACCACGGAGGAGTGGTGAGGCGTTTACTCATCATGACTATATACCAGTCTCCGTGACTCAATAGGAGGCCAGCTCTGGAGAGAATACAAGCTCATATCACAGGTATGTGGGGTCAGTCTGGGCACATACAGGGGTTAATAGAAACCATTTACATGATGGGTAATCTGGTGGGCACACATAAAATGCCCTGGGGGGGGGGGGTGACAGATACCCTTTAATTTCTGTCTTGGTTGAGAAAAAGGTTTTTTTGTCAATAGATATAGATCACCCATCCCTGGACCTAACAAAACAAATCCTGAACTCAACTCCAAGATAGGTGCTACTCTTACCACAGAGGTGGACACAGAATAAAGCGCAAAAGAGCAGTGCAGACCTGAGAGGGGAGTACACAATTTTTTTGTTTTTTATTCCATTAACCTGGGCCCATGGGGATTAATTTTTAAATTAGGCCAGTTAACATCCTTTCTTGTGCCACAGTACTAATGGTATTTACCAATTAATTTTGTAACATGCTAAGCGGATGTGACTTATAGATAAATAGTATTCGATATGCTCTAAAGTGTGAAGCAGCCAGTGTACTGCGCTCCATGCATTTCCATTCATAGGTAAAAGATACTATCACCTGGCATAGGTTTGTGTAGTTTCTTTAGTATTGTAATTCATTTTAGGCCTCCTGCACCTGAGCGTATAAATCAGATGGGTGCTGTCCGATTTTTGATTGGACAGCACACTGCCCTAGGTTATTCAATAGGGCTGTTTGTGGATCAACAGATTAAGAGAAAAATCATCCATCTAAGTAGGAATACGGATCACACATGGATGCCACATAGAAATCAACAGATAAAAATGATGGGATAAAACCGAATTTTTCATCTGCTCGTCTGCAGTCAGCCTTAAGCACTGCCTGTACTGTGAATTTGAATAGGACCGACCTGGACTGTGACCTCCCTTTCGGCTTTCTCAAGGGTACTTACAGAATGTACATCCTTCTATGAAAAGAGAGATTCCAGTACATAAATATAAAAAATGGGCTCCCTTGAGAACGCAGAACAGTTTTTGGAACACTGTGTCAGCTTGACAAGTAAATGCACCAGCGGCTTGGCCTCATATTACCTCTCGTATTTTAAGAGAGAATTTTCAGTTCCTAGAAAATAATTGTAAGTGTATCACAGTTATACTCATTTCAAAGACATATGTCTTTTTTTTTTTTTCTCTTCACAGGTAAAATTTTAAAAGCATTGTTAATAATACGGAAGGTCGTGCATTACAATGGTTCATTGGCTTGGGGCACCCATGGGAAAGGATTCTTCTGGATTACTATTACTTAGATGTGACAAGAAAAGGAGATTTTTGTGTACTCACCGTAAAATCCTTTTCTCTTAGCCTCTAATTGGGGGACACAGACCGTGGGTGTTATGCTGCTGTCCACTAGGAGGCGACACTAGGCAGAATCTGCAAAAGAGTTTAGAAACTCCTCCTCTGTAGCATATACACCCTGTAGCAGGAAGTGATTCTCCAGTTTTGTGCTAAAGCAGTAGGAGAGTTAACAGATAATAACAGTGACACAGGAAGTCTACGCAGGCGACCTGTGTAAACAAATATAGTTAACAAAGTAATAACAGTGTAACATGGCCTGAAACCAAACAGGCACGTGTGTAAACAGTTAAAAGTTAGCAGAGTAATGCTAGTACCACAAGTCCTGAAATTGATCAGGCGCATGTGGAAAAACAGTGAAGAGTTAACGAAGTAATAATCGTATAGCAAGGCCTGTAACTAAACAGGCTCACAGTACTATAAGGCCTGGAACTAAACAGGCTCACAGTACTATAAGGCCTGGAACTAACAGGCTCACAGTACTATAAGGCCTGGAACTAAACAGGCTCACAGTACTATAAGGCCTGGAACTAAACAGGCTCACAGTACTATAAGGCCTGGAACTAAACAGGCACAAGTGTAAACAGTCAACAGTTAACTGAGTGATAATAGGCAAACATATGTAAACATGTTAACCATGTAACAGCTGAGAAGCTATGTGAGAACTGTAGAAAAAAAACCCACAAGGGCAATAGGGTGGGTGCTGTGTCCCCCAATTAGAGGCTAAGAGAAAAGGATTTTACGGTGAGTACACAAAAATCTCCTTTTCTCCTTCGCCTCATTGGGGGACACAGACCGTGGGACGTCCCAAAGCAGTCCCTGGGTGGGAAAGAACAATGGAACTAGTGACACTGAGCATGGTCAGTGAAGAACTATGCACCGACAGGCGGGCTGCTGCCGCCTGGAGGGCACGTATACCCAGACCTGCGTTTGTCGAGGACTGAGTGCAAGCACTATAGTGGCTTGGGTATGGGTGTAGGCTGACCCCTTGGCTGCCTATACACTTGTTGCGCCGATACCCCTTACCGAACTGTCCAGGAGGCTTTCACGGCCGTAGTAGAATGTGCCGTGACCTGCCGGAAGGAATGAGGTTTCGAAGGTATAAGCGTCTTGGATGGTTAGAGAAATCCACCTCGTTAGGGGAGCCTTAGAGGCTGATGTGTCATTATGTCTGCCCATTGGAAGAAGGATAAGGAGAATCCGACCTGTTAGAAGGGCACTGTCCTGGATACCTAGACGCGTAGGGCCCCGACAAGGTCCCACATACATAGGTCCTTCGCGACCGGACAGACTGGAGTCGGGCACGGCGATGGCAGAGAGATTTCTTCATGTAGGTGGAAGGAGTAAACCTACCGTAGAAGAAGAATGGAACCAGCCATAGGACAATCTTGTCCAGAGGAAGACTAGAAAAAGATGGATTACAGTAAACTGCTGCAAGTACCGATACTTCTGCAGAGACAAATAAATGCCGCCGAACCATACTACTATGTGGATGAGTATGCTAAGGTAACATCCCATCGAGGCTGAAAAGATGGTTCTTGTAGTGCCGTGAGGACCAAGTTCAGGTCCCCACGGGTGTAGTCTTGTTGTATGGAGACCTGAAATAGCAGACCCTTCGAAGGAAGGATTTTATAGACGTCTGGTGGCATGACGTGTTTGTAATAGGGGGAAAAACGGCTGAAAACCTGCTGTACAAGAGACCCTAAGGACAGACCTGAGTCTAGGTCTGAGAGAAAGAAAACGGAGAGTCCCTGGCATGAAGTAGGGCCAAGGGGAATGACCTCTAGAGGTGCCCCAAGCAAAAAAACAAAAACAAAACGATAACACGCGTGATGGGATATCGCTGATAAGGCTGGTGTCCTCACTGTGACTACGGTCATTACAATATCCTGGGAAAAAAATCACTTGGGTTAACCTCTAGGTTTCAAAAGCTACACCATTAACCTCAGATGTGAGGCATTCTGAGGGAGAACTGGCCATGATCGAGCAGGTCTGGACAGTCTTGAGACGTCCTGGTACAGCTGCTCTAAATTGGACAAGTGTGCGCACCAAGCGCGTGTGGGTCAGCCTGAGACCGCGAAAAATGGTCCCGCGACATTCTCGTTTGATATCCCAGACTGGTAGTGGGAAAAGAATATAGGAGAGACGGATACCGGGCCAGGCTTGGACTAGGCGTCTGTCCCACTGACTGTGGATCCTGAGACCAGGCCAGGAAGGCCGAGACCGTGACATTGTGACTCCGTCAGGTCCAGATCTGTGGTGTCCTGGCGTTGGTGTTTCGACGGAGGACTTCTAGATGAAGGAGCTAGTCCTGAGTCCATCCTTTGGTGGATTAGGAAATCCGCCTCCCAGATGTGTACACCTGGTATGAGAACAGCTGGCAGTACAGTGTTCCAAGGATTCCCCTAGGAAAGGATGTGCGAACTTGTCATCGCTTAGAGACTGCAGGTTCCACCCTGGTGGTTGACATATGCCACGGCTGTGACATTGTCTGACTGCATCCTGACATGTTCAGATGCCAGGCGACTGAAAGATTTCAGTACTAGAGATACTGCACGAATGTTCGTAAAGTAAGGAGCATCTTCGAGACAGGGCAAGACTACTGCCATGTGCAATTTGATGGGGGTATATCGCACCCCATCCTGTTTTTGTGCAACACCTGAGCATGGACAATTGCCAAGGCCGGCGATTCAGCTGAGCCAATGGAACTGAATTTCAAGCTGCTACTATGCTGTCTAGGACTCTTATAGCAGCTGTGAAGGATTGAGGAGACCTCTGACGGAGGCTGCGGAATCCCAGATGAAGAATCTGTGCCTTGTCTGGGGAAATTCGACTAGAACTGTGGTGGTGCAACTAAAGGCGGCCGTGTTCATGCGGCGCTGTGCGTCCAGTATGGCTGAGACTCCATACGTGATGCTGTAGCATGTGGCCGTCAGGAGTACGCAGCGGAGCAGGGACTCCTGGAATGTGTGCGCTGTGCTGCAGCATGTGCCTTGGAATTGCGGTAGACCTGTGGAGGTTGATCCTACCGAATCTTCTTAGCGAGCACGGTGTAAATGCCACTGTGTTCACAGTCCTTGAAAGACATGCATTGCTAAAAGAGTCATCCAGATATGGGAGACTGCTGAATCGTAGTATAGACCTTGCCAACTTCAGGGTGGGAAAAAGCTTTGTATCCATTGTGCTTCAGTCCTTTTTGGCCTCGCCCCACTCCCTGTGCTGACGCTTCGTAGGCCCCGACGTCAGGAAGAGAGCGGGCATGGCGGGCGGGCAAGCCAGTGCCGTCACGGCTAGGCTGAAGCCAGGGCCTTGCGTAAATCGAGGGGCCCGGGAACGGTAGAGGTCCGGCGCGGAGGTCCAGAGGGAGCCGGAAGTCAGGATCAGCGCTGGCCGAAACCGGAGGCTGCGTCACGATAGTCCAGTCGCCTTTGTCCTGCGCTGCATACAGCGAGCGCTATCCCACCATGAGCATTATCCTATTGGACTCATGAGTTGAGAAGGGACAGATTGCGTGGAAGAATGTTCAGGCCACAATCATACGGGGTCCAGAAGGGGCCCATCCATCGGGTTAATGCGGTTGGGGGTCTGCGATGTCCTGCTTTGAAGTGGGCTGTGCAGAGTGCTCACACTTGTGATCTCAACCCAAGTACCTAATATAGGTATAGTGAGGAGATTGGCAACAGGGCTCGTATTTCTGCGACCCAGAGTTTTGTTTTTGTAGTTTGGGGACGGAGGCCGGCCAGGCCTTGTGCCGTCACAGTTTCAACCCGAGTCCCCAACAGTGGGGAGTCGAGGAAGGAGTATGGTATATAGCAATCTCGGCTACGACCCAGCACCTCCAACAGTGGGGAGCTGAGGAGGGAGTATGCAATGGGTCTTAGATCTCAGAGACCAGTAGCTAAATTACTCGTGCAGTTGCGAATTACGGTGTTTCAGCCTGCATCTTGTGAGACTTGACCGTCATGACCGCCAACCAGACCTCCAGCCCTTTTGGAGAGGACTTGGCAAACGGTCCTGGGACCCTTGCAGTTGTCAGGTAATTGTAGATTACATCAACTTCAGCTGGGCTCTCCAACAATGGAGGGCCGAGGAAAGAACCTGCGAGTTAAGCTCGTAGTAATTCCACCACAACCTAGTTGTCTCAACTGTGTGTGGGAAGGGGTCTGATGGACGAGTATTTTGAGCCGTTTGAATAGTAACTGGGCTACGCCAACATTGGGGGACCAAGGAATACGCATGTCGGTGGCTCACTGCAACCCAGCTCCCCCCAGGGCAATAAGGTTGGACAACTGTACCAACAGGTACATGCATTTGGCACGGTGTTAGGAAAAAATACGTGCGGTGGGCCGTGCGCTGATTACTACTGTAGAGGAAGTTACACTGGTCCTCGTAGTATGTTATTGCTCTTTACACGGTGTCCTGAGGGATGGACAAGCTGGAGCAGGGGACATCGCTGCTGGTTGTCTTGCCGTTTTCGTTGGGAGACTGCTGCCCAGCGAAGCTGAGCGCAAGGTATACTCCAGTCGCTGCTTGTGCGCCCTCGCAGTGCTGTGCTTGCTGTACCCCTGCATAGCGGATGCTGAGCCATGGCTGTTGGAGAAGCCAGAGAATGATGGGGGGCAGTGCAGACCGGCCGTACCTATATGGCATGGCAGGCTCTGCTGTATGTCCCTGTTCCTGTTATTGAGGCCAAGAGGAGGGGGCAGGCACTGAGGACTCCTAAAAACAAGGCCCCTGGCTGCACTAGTGTGCCTTGAAGACCACGGCAGGGAGGAAGCACTGTTGGGCTCCCCGTCTTTGAAAAGGGGCCTAGTGCTCGTTTTATCCCCTGCTGGCTGTGCATATGTGCCACTGTGCCAGCAAGGTCGTGGACACGTGGTTGTCCGCTCACAGGACAGCTGACCTACATGTGTTGTTTATTACATGTGTCAGCTGTTACATGTGTTGTGCACATTGTCTGCACACAGACTAGCCCTTATATGTGGCTACTGTGTGCGGGGCCTCAAGGCTGGCAGCTGCGGTGACAGGAGCAGTGCCCGAATCCCTTAATGGCCACCGCAGCTTAGAGGAGAGGGGTCATCCTCATCCTGTGCCCCCCGGAGACTGGCTGCCTGAGTTGGTTGAGGAAGCAGGGGGGCTGGGCGCAGAGAAAAAGAGCGCGTCCTATGTAAAAAACGCGCCCTCTCTGCTCCGGTCCGCCCCCTGCTGTGACGCTGGCAGCGTCATCCTCGTCATCCAGGGGGCGGGCCGGGGGGCGTGGAAAAAAGGCGGCGGCTTCGAGCTAGGCCGAAGCCGCGGCCTAAATTAGATTCCTGCGCCCGAAAAGGGCTCCAGAGCGGCGCAGAGGTCCGGGGAGAGGTCCGGAACTGACCCGGACCTCGCCGGACCCCCTGGGCATTATAGCGGCGGCATGGTGGAGCTCCCACAGAGGACCCAGAGCGCTGGGTCCTCTTGCATCCGGCCGCTGTGCAGCCGTGATGCTGGCTGCTGCAGGGGCACAGGCATTCTGTGCCCCTGATAGTGCTATGACTGCCCCGTAGTTGATCCCCCGGCCCCATCCGGAGAACACAGCAAGCTGTGTCTCCTGGGTATGCTGCAGCAGTCCGTGCTGCAGCCTGTTCCAATGGAGTGACTCAGCAGAGCTGAGGCTCCTGGGGTGCTCAGAGGTGCTGCACCTTCTGGCCCTACCTGAGGTGTCTCAACCTAAAGGAACCCCTGAAGGGTGTTTAGGGAGGGATTGCATCCACCATCAGAGGGCCCCTTCGGAACCTCGACCTCAACCCAGTAACCCCAACAGTGGGGAAATGGGGAGGGAGGACCGTCGTCTCAACCTTAACCCAGCGCCCCAACATTGGGTGGCCGAGGAGGGAGCGGCATGTGGAATAAGGGTCTCAACCTCAACCAGGCACCCCCAACAGTGGTGGGCCGAGGAGGGAGCATGCCGGGAGTCTCACAGAGACCCACTTTTCTTCTTCTTGAATTAAAAAATCCAAAAAGCTAAAAAATTCCATAGGAAATACCTTTAGGTGTGCCTCCTACAAGACACTAAGCAAAAACTGGGGAATCACTTCCTGCTACAGGGTGTATATGCTACATACAGAGGAGGAGTTTCTAAACTCTTTTGCAGATTCTGCCTAGTGTCGCCTCCTAGTGGACAGCAGCATAACACCCACGGTCTGTGTCCCCCAATGAGGCGAAGGAGAAAGTATTCTACTTTAAATTAAACTCATTATGTTTACCAATATTAGTGTTATCTAAAGTTACAACTAGGACTTTGTGCAGGACAACACATGGAGAATATGGATTTCCATTAAAACATGTTTTTTGCACTTTCTACTTTAGAAACTAGTGAGCATGTTGTTCTATTTACAGACCTGCTCAGGAAGGTACATCTGAACCTTCAGCTGTATCGAGTTTTGTGTAACAGTAAGAATCTTTGGGTCATAATCTGCTTTTACAGGGACTGTCAGCACAGAAATACTTTTCAAACCAGGTACAGGCGCTTGGTGCCCCATAGGCGAGGCCAAATATCTGGGTGCACCTTCCCACCTGCTTGTTTCACATCCATCATTGCCGTTATGTGGCTCTGTAAACCAGCGCTGTCAAAGAAGGGGACGTGAATATAAAGGAAAAATAAGTAGGTGGGAGGGTTCACTACTTAATAATGACTTGTTTCTTTAAGAAGATACTAACATAATTAGTCAAATTATACACAAGTGTTATTTATATTCACTATTAATGTATTTCCAACATGTTGAATACACGGTTTATCTTTTTTTTCAACAGATGAGGCACTAAGTCCATTACAGTGCCGTGATATTGTTTATCACCTCCCACAATATTAGCATAGAGTGTCAGCGTGGGTAACCTAGACAATGCCACCTACACTTCCGCCCTTTTCCCCTGCACCTGCGCACTCGACATGGTGACGTCAGCGGATGTGATGTCACACGCCATGTTTTAATGGCGCAGCTCACTGTGAGCTGCACACATGAGCATAGCGCGGCAAGACCACGCGATCATCATCAGGTACTATGTATTTAACAATGACTTGTATGCACTTATGCCACCACTGCCATTGTAACTTAATTTAGTTATGGATACAACGCAATAGCGGTATTCTTCATGGAGGAGTCCCTCCATCACATCACTCCCACACTTTAATACTCGACATTATAGCATGTTTAAGCAACACAGAAGTGGTTTTTTTCAATTAATCATATGACTAACACTGGAGACAGGGGTTATTAACTCATAGGGACCGTAGCATACTATAGTTCTGGGAGAAATGTAATCATTATAAATAATGGAGATCATTGGATTTTCTTTAGGAAATAAGCAATATTATACACTTGTTCACTTTACCCTTTCCTATTACAGAAACAATGTTCATACCGATATAGGGGACTCATATAATAAGGATCATTATGGGCACTACTTTGGTGTAATATAGATATAGAAAATCTTTCTGAGAACAAGAGTGTATGCAAATTAGGTATAACATTTCTGGTCCATTGCTGAGTTATAACATAATAATATATACATTTCATCATTAAAAGGTGCACCAGATACCCATCCTATTCGAGGGGATAAAATAGTTTTGGTGTTCGATCCTATTTTGACAACAGGTAGTTTTCTTTCTCTTTGAAGCCACAATGATCATTTTATTGTATTCATGTATTAATCACCTAGACATTTTAGACTTGAGATTAGAGTCTTCAGAAACAGAGTTATTTTCAGAACATTTCATTGAGGTATTTCTGTCTCTTGTTTTATGTGGTGCTGAGGGACACCTAAATTAACACAGACAATGAAATGATGATATTAAATTTTGAGGTTTTTGTTCTAATAGTGCTCTGATAATGAGATGTATGTTTTGTTTTCTAGCATGTCATTCCGATATGGATAACTTCATGTATATTGATATGAACTTAATTTCTGTATATAAATATTCTTTCTGTGATCAAGGTCATTGTCTGACCGAAACGTTAGAAAAGATAAAGAAAAAGAAAAGAAAAAGAATATCAATCAGATTTTTTCAAATAAAAGAACTTTATTTTTGAAGCAATCCCTGTCTGTGTGCCCAAGTTATTCTATATGTCATGAAATTGTTTGCCTTCTGAGCACCAGAGGGCAGAGTAGCGGACCTTATCATTATCATATAGCTACAATTTGAGACAAAGCCATATCTTAGGGCTGACCTGTCAAATATTTTTTAATCATTAAAAATTTAGGGCATAGATTTATGGTTCCAACCAATGGCTTTTGGAAGAAGAAAATACCTTTCCAGCACAATTTAAATAAAGGCACAACACAATAGTTTGCAAACATCAGTATTCATGGTCCTCGTTTCTGAATAGATGTATGAGTTTGATGCACCCACAATTAACCAATTTATTGCACTGAGAGGATCTAAGGAGTAAAATTTCTCCTTTTTAAGGCGGCCGTCACACAGTTCAATATCGCTAGCGATATTGTTAGCGATCACGTGCACACGCGATCGCTAACGATATCGCTCACATCGTTGGTGAGCTGTCACACAGACAGACTCACCAGCGATGTGGAGCAGCGAGATCGCTGGTAACTATGGTACACATCGGGTTACTAGGCGCCGCGCGGCGCTTAGTAACCCGACGTTTACCATAGATACCATCTCCCAGCATAGGCTGTGCCGCTGGGAGATTGTTCATCGTGGTGTCACACACCACGATGAAGCAGATTGAACAAGCGATGATCGCTTGATATGAGCTCCGGCTCTCATATCTGCGATGTCACAATCAAGTGATTTTACATTGTAAAATCGCTTCATTACACGCAGCGATGCACAAACGATATCGCTTAAGCGATCAAAAAGCAGATCGCTTAAACGATATCGTTCAAGAAATTGAACCGTGTGACGGCCGCCTAAGAAGGATATGCCTGACATGTCAGTATGAGAAGTCCCTGCAATGTTCCCCTCTAAATATCTGAAAATAGTATCAGAGAAGACGACCACTTCAACTGTAGCACAACCTACTTCCAGCAATCCCAACAACATCAATCCTTTAATGAGCCTTGTCACATGGACTTTGGCCCCGTTACACATAGTGATATCGCTAACAACATCGCCGCAACATCAAAGGTTTTGTGATGTAGCAGCAACCTCACCAGTGATATCACTATGTATGACACGTAGGAGCGATCGGCCCCCCGCTGGGAGATCGCTGATCGCTACTGCTGGATCGCTGTGTTTGACACGGCCAGCGATCCCCATTTTGCGGACAAGAACCTGACCAATCCCAACGACCGTTGGGTCATCATTGGGTGATCACTGCCTGTATGGCATCTCACCAGTGACGCACCAGCGATCCCAGCCAGGTCATATCATTGTCAGGATCACTGGTGTGTCGCTACATGTATCGGGGCCCTTAGGATAAAAGCCAAACAAAGCTATTTGCGGACAATTGTTCTGGGGTGTGCTGCCCCTCACCAATGCAAACCAAGAGATCTCATTTGGCTGGATATAAGGCCTCTGACGGAGGATCTTAAGGTACCGTCACGCGCGCCAATATTCCGTGCAATTTCACTGGCAATTTGCTGGTTGCAGTGAAATCATGGACACATTTGCCATGTACAAATGGAACAATGTGTCCATGATTTCACTGCAACCAGCAAATTGCCAGTGACACTGCAAGCAATATTGCTGCGTGTGACGGTACCTTAAGAGTTAACATCTCTCCCTTTTGAGAGCGACATGGTGAGGTTTTATAGGCCATATAATCATTCTCTGGGAAATTAAATATGCAAATATCCTCTTCAGTGAGAAAAATGACAGGAACGCTAGTGCCACCTCTTGGAAGCAGCATTTGCATTATGAGAAAACGAAAATTACACAGAGTTAATTTCTTTTAAAATAGTTTATTTACATGTTTCTTAACAAAAGTACACTTCTGGTTACACTGGAAGAATTGACTGAAAAATGTACATTTCATGTTCATAATGATTATAACCATTCATCCTATATACATGAGCCTTGTCACCGATTCCGAAATGTCCTACTATGTACCGCTGACCACAGAAGTAGTGCTATGGGTATTGCATTCACAATGGGTTATGCAAGTTACAGAAAACAATCACAATTTTTCTACTTGCTATCCAATTTTCAAGTAGAGGGGAATCATAAAAAAAAAAAAATGGCAAGCAACTAGAGTACAAAGGATAACTAAAGCATGCTGGGTAGAGATAATCCATCCTGCTTGATGTACTATAGTACATCAATGCTCCAAGCGTCTCCAATTGGACGGAAGTTGCCGCTACATTATAAAGGTTGTCTAAATTTGCTATTGTGATCAAAGGGACACCGTGTCTTGTTCACGTTTCTAGGTTTGAAATGGCATTTTTACATTTACCTTTAGAAAATCTTAAAAGCATTTCTAAGGGATGTCGCACATAACGTTAAAGGATTTTTCTTCTTTTTTTTGTACAATCCGATAACAGCTCAAATAAAATTAACATTGCACCGGTCTCAATATTTAAAAAACCTAAATGTGCGGTTCTATATGAAGTAATACTGCAGTAAAAAGTTGCATTTTAGTCTATACAATAAAACAGGCAGAACTGGAGCCGGAGACTCGGCGTGATACAAATATATTTATATAAATACAAGAAGTGTAAGTAGAAATACGTTAACATATATCAGCATGGTTTATTTAAATAAAGGCTAAGGCAGCAAGTATATCCAAATGGAGTCCATAGAAAGTATATATCGAGAAAGGAATCCAAAGTGGCAAAGATATACAAAAGAAGTTGTAGAATTTTAAAGAAAAGAAGAACATGAAAATGTAAACAAGTCATTTCTTAGTTGAACAGTTATATTAACAAAATGTATTAATTACATATTGCAACAATCTATACAATAGGAAGTGTACAACAAACTATTATGCATGTACAGGTTTTTTTCCATTTCTTCTTTGCAGCCATTTTGGTGTATACAAGTGGTTAAATGTGCGCTCTACATTAACAAGCCTGAAGACAGCGTTGCCCATAACCAGTGTCAGTCTTCTCCATGATTGACTTTGGTAGGTGTAGCACTTATTTCAATACATGGTAGCTAGATAGGCTTTATGATAGGAGTCCAATCCACATGAAGTGAAGTTTTGTTCAATAAATACATAAAGAAAAAGCACAATACCTTGAGGCCAAGCTGTGACAAGGATACAAAGTGCTTCAATCAGAAGCGTAAATGGAAGGAAGCAAGCATAGGTTAGACCACTGAGCCTAATAGTGGTTAGTCTGCTGGTTAGGCCGTCCGCACACAAAGTTTCATGCAAAATCTGACTGCACATCATGCCACGGTCATGCAATGACATCACTGAAAATAAATAGCAAGGAGAATCAATTAATGGCGTGAAGTTGAGAATGAAGTCTAACACTCCTCAGTCCAATGCAAGTCATACACGAGCAATATACCTGTGCAGAAATAAGTAGACGAGGACAACTCTTCTGCATTGCTTTATATCTACACATGGGGACAACTTCAGGTCAAATGTTAATATTAGTAGATAATGGTTATGGTTGAATGATCAATGCAGTAAGACTTAAGGTCCCATTACACGGCACGACGTTGAAACGATATCACTATCTCGGGAGCTTGCAGTTGTTAGGACATCATTTTGACATCGTTGGTGAGCTGTCACACGTCTAGATATCGTGCACGATGCACCAACAACACAGCGAGCAGGTATTGTTTGCACAACCCAGCGAACGATACTTGTTCACTGATGTTAATGGGCGAAGTCGTTAATGACATCATTATCGAGGTGTCACACACAACGATGCAGGTTGGCTGATAGTGGATCATCTGATTTGAGAACATGTTCTCAAATATGCGATCAACGATTTATCATAATCAAATCTCGGGTGTTACACGCAACAACGTCCCAATGATGTCATTTGACGACTCCAAATCTGATGTTTGAGCGATATCGTTAAGGATATCGTGTCGTGTAACGGGGCCTTTATAGATACCATGTATTTCACCAAGATAAGGTTATCGCAAAGAAACAAGAATGAGATGTCTTTGTCTACTTGTTTCTCTGCTCTCAAGTTAAATAATTCTACGAGTCAAAAAAGTTACACATTATTAAAGGGAATCTGTCAGCAGGTTTTTGCCATGTAATCTGAAAACAGCATGTTGTAAGAAATTATAACAGACTTCAGGGATAGACTACTGTCTATGTACAAGTTGCTTTCCAGCAATGTTTGTTTAAGTAGTAGGATTTATAACTGCTCGGACTACACTGGCTTGTGCACAGCAGTCTGACACGCCCCCTCCTCCGATTGGCACCTCACTGTCAATGTACAATGTATATAGGGAGACTGTTGTGGGCGGGGGCAGCTAATACAGCTCTGCTGCTTTGCTAAATCTAACTATTCTGATAGTGTCAGGACCGATGCACCCAGTAATCTAGATGACACATCATTGGATTCAGGATCTCTCTGCCTAAATCATGTTGCTCTCCGATGAAATAGCAAAAACTGTTGACAGATTCCCTTTAATGGATAATAGAAACATCAGGTTAGGAGTTTTTTTTTTGCTTGTTCCTAGAGGTCGGCAACTTAGTGGGAAAGCACCAGAATAAAAATTGTAATTCTACTAAAAGCAGAAGCAAAATCAGAAGATGGAAGACATGGCTGGACCACAGTTATGTAATATGTTATGCATCTTATTCAATTCCACCAAATGGCACATTTCGTCTTTTAGAAGAATTATTGCTCAAGCGCAATATAAAGTATATGGAAAACAAATATTTACTCTTATGCATTGCTACAAGTGCTGAAAAAGGAGCTTTCCCGACAGAATTACTCCGCTTATCAAGCCAGAAACTACATGCAGGGCTTCCAAAATGTGGAACCCCTGACTGTTGATTGGGAGCAGAACTACTGGCAAGGCAGTGATCTATATGTAGGTCATTGGTACATCAGCAAATGACAATCAGAAAACTGCTATAGTAGATCTGCTGAATCTGGTATATTAAAGTTTAAATACATCCATCTATAACTAAGTGAGCTTTTACTTTTAGGGAATGCATAACATAGTATGTAAATTAGAGTATATGACCCTTATTAGCACATCCAAAGCAGGCACTAGCCCTATTGGTGTCTGTTTGATCAACAGACAAATCACATTACATCAAGAACATAATTTGGTTCACTTGTTGGAGGGTTCATCAGCCATAAAGAGGGCAGGCTTCCCTTTCATAAGGTAGCAAATGGCTATGTTTAGTGGTAGACGCCTTTTAAATGGGTTCATAAACAGCACCTGCACCACAACAAAAATACTAAAGCAGCCATAGCTAAGTAATAGATTAAAAAAAATATTGAAGCTTTATGTGCATTATTAAATAGTGCTCTAAATTGTATAATAATTCCTCTATGGGTACAGCTAATGAAAGCATTGCAAGATTAAAATGCCTATAAATTCTTGTGTGAATTTCTCCCTTCTCTATGGTTTTATCTTCTAGCCTGCCCACATCACACCTTCCTACTATTCAGTAAGAAAGCCAGTCTGAAAGGCGGCATAGAACAGTTAGGCTGAACTACACCTCTTTGATAAAAGTCATGCCAGTCAAAGCATGGAAAAGTCTGCCAGTTGGCATTCCCATAAATATGTGGATAAAGGAAAACTAGATTTTAATGATAGAATTAATGTAAGTATATATGTAATCTAGCACTGCTAAAAAAGAATCAGGACAAGATATGCAGATTAATTATTAAAGTCAATCACACATACTTGTGGATGTCAAACTTAAGCAGGAAATTTGATTACCAATTAAAAACAGGTCAACATGTGTAGAATCTATGAAGATATGAGAAATTCTGCTACAGATAATGCAACATAAACTCGCATGAAACACTATGAAATTAACAGAACGGTAGGGCATATGTAAATCCATGTAATGAATGACATGTGACAAATTGCAATCTGGGCAGCAACAGACAGCATGGATGAGGAGTGTGTTGGCGATAAACCAACATAGTGACCATCTCTGGAAACAATCCAAAACCTTTGGATCCAAGTACTCCTTATGGCCAATCAATAACTGGAAATATACAAATGTGGTATCCAAGCCTTAAGTTGTCCAAAAACATGCATCTTTGTTATTAACCAAAACTAGCTCGTGACATATTTCCTTGAATTATATAAAGTTATGTTGGCCTCAAACCCACATTAAAGGGGATGTCTTCTACTAAATAACCCTTTTTATATATCCCCAGTATGCTAAATGGCACAAGAAATAAAAAATAAAAATAAAAACCATGCTTGCCATTCTGGACTGGCACCACTGCTCCACTCTGAGATCTTTATATTATATATGACACATAAGGTCGTGGCCCATCAGTGGTTGCAGCACACACCTAACATTGTAAAGATGTCATTGGGGGACACAGCTCTTAGAACAGCACCAGTCCAGGAGCCCAGTATGATTTTTTTTCTTATTTTATTTCTCAAACTAGTAGCACTTAAAGGGAAATGGACACCTGGATCTAAGCCCCTACACCATCACTACCTGTCCCTGCACCTTCCTAGCTGCTCCCTATCTATCCCTCTCTGAGCTAAATGGGCCTATAAAACAGCAGAAAAATAACTTACAGCAGTCCCTGAGGCTGGAGACTGAAAAGGTGGTGCCATGCTCCATTCTGCCCCTCCTTGATGCAGCAGCACACGGCCGCTGGGCGGCATTATTCTTTCTTCATTGCAATGACTCAGGTATTTGCTCACACAGCACACAGGTTAATGGCACAGTTCAGGTATTCACAGAAGTCCAGGCTCCGGGGTACAGCAGAGTATAACCTCATACAATCCCAACAGCTGATATAGAAGCTATGTACCTTCCCCCGGGTAGGCTGTGTTAGGTCAGCACACAACCTTTCTCTCCTCACCGTCCACTCAGAGAGCTCACAGGCTGTGTTAAATCTTCACACAGCTCTCTACACAGCAGCTCCTGCTGCTGTCCTGACACACTCCACCCCCTCCCCACAGCCCAGGGCAGCTCATATCATCTCCTATTCACCCGCACACCTGGGCGTCAGTGCTCCAGTACAAGCTAACCCGGTGTGTGCTGCTACCGAGCAGAAGATACAATCTCCCATATGCTGTGTCCCGGTCAGGGGACACATTCACAACATGATAGGTGTAAAGCAGGCGGGAGGTTCCAAATGGAGAAGGCGGCGATGAAGAAAGAATAATGCCGCCCAGCGGGCGTGTGCTGCTGCATCGAGGAGGGGCAGAATGGAGCCTGGGCCCGCCTTTTCAGTCCCCAGCCTCAGGGACTTCTGTAAGTTATAAGTTATTTTTCTGCTGTTTTATAGGGCGGATTTAGCCGAGAGAGGGATAGATAGGGAGCAGGAAAGTGCAGGGACAGGTAGTGATAGTGTAGGGGCTTAGATCCAGGTGACAGGTTCCCTTTAACAGTGTAGACCACATGAGATTCACACTGGGTATAAATCCGTAACAGACAATTAAATCTGACTTTAAGGGCTGGCTGCAGTCATTGACTAACCATAATAATCTGCCACAAGATCTAGCTAATTGGTGACAGATCTGTTATAGAAGGACAGGCCAGGAGAGGATGATTGGCAGCCCTGTGCTCACCTCCAGGATGACAGATCTATTATAGGATAACAGGCTAGGAAAGGATGATTGGCAGCCCTGTGCTCACCTCCAGGATGAAGTATTAAATGACAGCTTGAAATGATGATCTTCTCACTCCATGGTTATGCCCTAATCTTAACCTTTAATACTTGAATCTTTCACAAACATTTGTGAGTTGGAGGAATCAAAGAGTTAATCGGTGGATCCCCAATACACACCAAACTCTATCTGCAAAGACTGAACATTGCAGTTGCTTGATTTATAAACATGATATAAAATAAATTATATGTGAGCAACATCTAATGGTTCGTAGCAGTCAGCCCAGTAATTCTGTGCTCTTAAACATTATATATTTGTTGGTAGGATCTACCAAAGTTACATTCTACAGCGGCAGTTATGTTGGTTCAAAAAAAAAAAAGAAAGAAAAAAAGACAGGTTGGCTCATTAACCCACTAGGCAGAATATTATTGGTGTCTGCCATCACTGTGATTTTGCAATAATCTATATGGTGGACCAGTGGCTACCAATGAGGTTTATGGGAGTCATGGAAATCTGCTTGGCTCTGGTTTATTTTGCTGACAATCATGTTTCTGACAAGTGAGGTCACAGATACAAGTGCGGGTGTGTTCCCACGGGATGCAGATTTTGTTGCAGAAATGGTGTGGTTGTGAGGCACGTCAACCTCTGCATTGCAAAGAGTGAAAATGGTTGTGTCATTTGCAGCATCGGACAGTTTACACTGCAGTGTGACTGTCATCTGAAATCTCCTTCATAATTGTGCTACAGTTATAGGCAGTGGGTTTTCTGCACACAAAAGAAGAGCAGCAAACTGCTATTTTTTCACCCCATGTGTTCACACCCTAAATGGTTAAGAATTTGGAAGAGACAAAATTATCTGTAGTCCATAGGTGTAGCCCCACTAAACAATCAACACAAACAAAAGATATTAACAAAGCCTTAAAAAGGTAGATCTAAATGACAGGTTATTTAAAGTGCTACCTTACTGTACACGTAATAAACCAGTCACTGCACACATCCAAATAATCATAGTGGCACTAATCACGATCACGGTGAATAAATTAGTTAAGACATGCAGATCGACGGTTTACCAACATTGTAAACTCCATATAAAGGGCCTCTCTCTGAAGGACAAACACCTTTAAATTAGGCACCTACATAAAGTCCAAAGAGGTCTTTTAGGGGCCGTATCAGCACCCACTAAAGTCTATACATGCAACACATGGTGTGTACTCAATCTTAGCCAATTATTTGGCACCTTGAAGAACCTTTATTATCAGTTTGTTTCATTCTGGTATCCCATAGGTGCCCCGGTTTACATGGGCCTGTTCTGATACGAAAACCTACATGAAGGCAAATTAGGGTTAAGCAAAAAGAATTGCGAGACTCAAGCCCATAGGCATGTCTGTAGCATGTGACTGCCAATCTGGAGCCCTGAGAACCTACACTTACCAACCGCATTGCCTGGCAAATCTTATAATTAGTAGGCCAGGGGATGGCGGCAGATTGGAGAAGGCTGGCAGAGCTCTGGCCGGTAGGCCACGGATTACTCAAATGGCGGCTGGACCAGTGTCCTGCAACTTTTTGTTCAACTCAATGCAAATCTATCAGTCTGATCGTGTGTTTTTTAAAGATAAACTAACAGAAAAATCTAGTAAAAAAGTATGGTATATGTGTGGTCAGACAAAGTAGTCTGACAAGTTACTGAGGCAAAGTGCATCCTGTCAGCCCGGCCAATTGTAGCACCTATGAGTTATATACATATTCCTGAAAATACAGTGTAACATTCTGTGCTTACAAATGGCTTTTTTCAGGCAGTAACATCAATCACCCTTTAACAAGACAAGATTCTCTCTATGAATGTAACCACATGCACGTGTGCATGTACATTTAGAGGAGGACATGTGCAAATTTAAGACATCATGTGCCAACAACCAGAAGTGGTTTTCCACTGCATGGGCACAGTGCAGACTATCAAACATTCAGCTCCTCCTTAAATGAGGTGCCCTCCAGCCCTTGTCATATGGTGCCTGGCACAGCACTGCTGCACACGGGTGCTCTCTCCTGATATCTTGGAAGTCCGTGAATTAACAGTAATTGCCCTCCCAGCATTATGGGATTTGTTCCTCCGGACTCATGTAGAATAAAAATGTAGTCTCCACCCAGATAAGAAGTCACTGGTGGGAATCGTCATTCATAAGATCACATAGAAAGACCAGCCAGGTACATTTTCTTAATTGAAACTCAAAGGAAACCTTTACACTTCATTATGGTGTAAAGCTATTTGGCACATGTAAAATAATGAACTTTAGAACAAAGTAAGACAGAAATCTGAACAACGTATTAAAAAGAAACAAAGTAAAAGCACAATGGTGACATTTCCTGAAATGCAGCTATGTGCAACACAAGGTTATGGTGCAGATTCCTGGCATAAGCTTCTTCTACCTCGCTGTGGCCGGCTGTACATGCCCTGGGTAAGACCGTCTGGAGCTTGTAGCTTGCCTCTGTCTTGCAAGGAATGACTGGCCTGAACCTGTATTTGCCAGTCTGTCTTCTGCAGCTTTCTTATGTAGGGTCATACCCTAAAAAAGAAAAATTAAATAAGGCATGAGAGGTGATAGAAGAATATTCAGATCACCAGGGATCTCAAGGCTATGGGATCAGATCTGTTCGGCCACGCCAAGGACGCACCAAGTGCCTGTGCTTGGTTTATGTAGTCCTTTTGTGCTGACAGACTCACTTTATGGCATCTCAAAGAGGAATCAATGAGGATAAACGAATGAATGCATTTTCACCATTAAAGGGCCCTGTTACACATTCATTCTGAAGGCCCTATTTGTTGGCCTCAAATTGCCATCACTGATCCCTGTCAGCAGATCAGTAGTGCTGACATTAGCCTTCTCAAAGCTTGTCCACTAACCAGTCAAGAACACTGGAGCCAACCGTACGAGTTCAGAGCCTTACCATATTATACCATGCACTGACGATCAGCTTTTCTTCTTGATCTCTCTGGGACTTTGTTTTTTCATACTCTTTCTATAACAATATATATAAAAGAAATAAATTAGGAAAAAATAAAACATTATACTTCATTTTAACTTGGGAGTATATATTTTAAATTGCCTGCAGTATTCACTATTTCATCAGAGTGGTTGTCCGCTAAAATGAATATTGATGAGCTACAGTCGACTGACAGCTGCCAATTGTTGGGTCTGCTACAACCAATGTCAGATGACCCGCTAGGAATAGCGGCATCCATGCCACTGTGGGAGGGCAGCCCTGCAGTGAATAACCAGGGGATGTCCAGAGGTGGACAATCCCTTAGTCCAGAGAACAAGCCATACATTACTGCTTGCACTTGAGTAGAGACAACAATGGAAGCAGCTGTGCAGAAGCATAGTCATCTATACATTCAATCTGAAGCACCAGAAGGCAAATGGGCCTCATACAAATGGGTTGGAAAAGATCACCCACTTGCTAGTTATTTATGGCATATTTTGTGGTTATTCTCTAAATGATTTTTGCAGAAATGTCTCTTTAAGCTCCTTTGAGACTCAGTTTAATATTAAAAATTGGTTTTGTGTATTATAGGGAATATACAGATTGGCCCTGTGCAAAGCAGACAACTCCTTGAACACACAATTACCGCTACTGCATTAAGCACTAAAGTACACCCTGGTGTATAATGCCTAATGCAATAGGAATCATACTAAGTGATATTAGCAAAACTGCAATTACAATGATGAGCCATAACTCATACTAAAAGCAACTGTGCTTGACTTGTCATTAATAGATATGTTTCAATGTAGGTTCTGCAGAAGTAAGACTGCTGACCTAATGTAAGTACTAAGAGTAACAGTGATGATGCAAGGAGGACTGTAAAGGGGTGGTCATGTTTCTACCCTCGAAGACGTCAACCAAATTGGCATAACATAATGTTGCATGTAAAAGTATTTCTGTATAGTGTAAGGTATTGTAATTTATAAGATGTAGCAGAGTTGAGAATATTAATTATGCAGAGGTGTACTAGTATTGATAATGTAATGTATGTGTATTTGTAGAAGTTGTAATGTTATATAATGTAAGATGCTTAATAAGGCAGTATAAGTGTTATAGGTAGGTAGTTGAAAGGGTAAATCTGCCCGGCAACAGGTATTTGACAGCTAGGATCAGCCAATAGGGGAGTAGCTAGTGCATAGGAAGAGGAAACGTCAATTAGGGCCCAGCCTGGGTCAAAAACAGGCTAAGGAGCAGCAAAGCCACTTGCTATGGGTGACTTGTGACAGGAGAGGTGGGCTTCCTGAGAAAGCAGGGAATGAAGGCAGAGTGGTGCCGCCAAAGACGGCACCCAAAGTTGAACCAGCTTGTCTGGGGGCACGAGGCTTGAGTAGGGTGACCAAAGGGAGGCACCTGAACAGACTTCTTACAGAGGAGTATAGACGAGGGGCTGTAGGTATGAGGGGGGCTGTAGGTATGAGGGAGAAGGAACTCTGGAAGTATTGCGAAACTAGAGCATAGGACCCTGGCAATGGCTGGGAGCAGACAGATGCTCGTGCAGTGTAGAATATGGCAGCCTGGATACCGGCGGAGGGTATTGTGGTGCTAGGGCTAAAGGATCTGGCTACTGTAGTGTTCAGTGCATCAGGAATAGAAAGATTATACAGGAGGGTATCGTGGTGCTAGGGCTGAAGGATCTGACCACTGTAGTGTTCAGTGATTGCAGCAGTCTACAAGGAAGTGAAGGCTTTCCCTGAAGTGTAACTTACCAAGAAAATATTGTACCTGTTACGAGGTTGATGTCGAGTAAAGAAGTGCTGTTGTCTACTACAATGGAGTGCTGCTTGATTTGTACGCGACAGACCTGCAGCCTGAATTCATGTAGGAGTGCCAGGGCGCTTTACAGAGGACTAAACCCAGCAACGACTACCGAGCCCCCAGTAAACTTTATTAGACCACCAGTACAGAAAATGTCACACTTTACATCTATTTATCAAAAATTCTCCCCTATTTATTCTTGTAGGTAATCAATTAATCCAGTCATGTTCTCAAACCTGCCTACAACATGTATTTCAGGAGTAATATAAAAAACTTTTTAAGGCAAAGTGCCCTAAATACACACCTCTAAAGAATGGAACATTTTATCCTTTTCTTGCAGTTGATTTTTTAAAGCTTGGATCTCTGGCCCGCTTCCTTGATTTTGTTTTGGATCCAATGTACGAATAACCTAAGGGAGGAGGGAGGGAGATATAAAAAAAACAACAGGAAACTTGAAGACAAGCCCTGGGCTACACAGCTTCATGCACACATTTATTAGGATTCATTTACAGTCATCTTACACTTTTTGCTTTTTCCAGATATTTTTTGTAGCGTTCTTCCATTTGTTTCATATCATCTTCTTTCTTTCGTAAAGCATCTTGCAATTCTTCAATTTTCATTGCTTTATTAGAAGCAAAAATATACAATCAGTATATTTTGATACGAATATTATACATTAGTAATGAGCTCTGTCCTTTCAAAATTATACAAAAATGATTAAACTTTTATTCTTATGTTATTAAGAAATATATACTGCTAAATGTTACCTGAAGATGGCCTCATCTTAAAGGGCTTTTCCACTACTAGCCAATACTTATAAATGTTCCCAATGTGCTGCGTAAAATAAAAAAATAGATGCACACTTACGTCCTGGACTGTCGCTACTCCTTAGCCCCATGACATCTGGTGGTCACGAGACATAAAATATGTCACATTTCTCTGCAGCCTGTGGCTGACAGAGGCCGTCTGGCTCAGACTGCAAGCGTAGTAAAGGTCTGACAAGTAGGTATTTTTTATTTATTATTTATTTTTATGCATCACTTTGGGGACATTCATAAGGGGTTGTCCAGCAGTGGTAAACCCTTTTGATACACAGCCATAAAAGCACTTTCATTAAGTCAAACATTTGAGAAAATATACCTGGTTGAGAGAGTAAAAATATGCCATCAGTCCCAAATTAGAGGGGCTATCCAGCCAGGATAAAAATATGTTGTAATGTGTTTAAAGAAGACCTGTCATTAAATCATTACAATTTTCATGTTGAACTGAACACACAATGTAATAGTGGCTGCAAAGTGGTACTTTTGTTTAAATTTTATTCTCACCACTCTGTTGTGGAGAGTTAATTTTCATTAAATCCAAGTGGGTGTTACAAGATATTTTTCACATTTCCACTCCATGATGCTGACCAAGAACAGCAGAAAAACACATCCCCACATTAGCTTAGCTTTAGGATGTAATGATACAGCTCTGATCTCTTGGTACTGACCCCCCCTCCCACTCTCTACATATATTGAGGAGTCACACATGTGTCTGTTGTCCTTAAAGGGGTACTCCGGGGAGGAAAAAAAATGATTCTACTGTCCATGCCATAATAAACTATAAAGATGAGATGGACTGTGCAATACTATTACCCTTACAATACCTGTAATTCAGTGTGACCCGACAGCTGCTCTTTCAACTTCTCCCCACCTCTCCTCTGGTACCTTACATCACACATCAGGGGCCTGCTCCATGATCAGTCTTTTGATAACATCTGCATCTGTTGGAGAACAAGAGGCACAAGGCAGGCGTCCTGATGTGCGATGCAATGTCCCTGAGGACAGGGAGGAACAGTGAGAGCAGCTGCAGGGTCACACTGACTTACAGGTATTGTGAAGACAAAGAACTGCACTATGCATGTCATCTTTATACTTTATGAAGGAAGGGACATGGAATAATTTTTTAATCTCTTCGGAGTACCCCTTTAAATCAACTGTTGAGAACAACAGACACGAGTGTGATTACTTACATAGCTCCGGACAGCAATGTTGAGGGGTAGCAGTATAGCAAACCCGATTGTGGTATAACAGTAACGGAGCCAATAGAAGGCTTTGTAATGTGACACAGCTGAACTCGACTGTGCTGCCCATCACCCAACAAAGCTCTCATTTGAAAGGTGCAAGTCATCTGTGCTCTGATCTCCCAACGCTTTTTAGCTATACAGAGGTTAAACCAGGAGATCAGAATTGTGTCTTAAAATCTCATGTACTAAGGGCCACGTTACACGCATCGATTTCCTGCACGATATCGCTTAAATGATCTGCTTTTTTGATCGCTTAAGCGATATTGTTTGTGCGTCGCTGCGTGTAATCAAGCGATATTACAATGTAAAATCGCTTGATTGTTTGACCGTACATTTGTGAGCAGGAGCTCATATCAAACGATAATCGCTTGATCAATCTGCATCATCGTGGTGTCTGACACCGCAATGATCCATCTCCCAGGGGCAGAGCCTATGCTGGGAGATGGTAACTATGGTAAACTTCGGGTTACTAAGCGCCGCGTGGTGCCTAGTAACCCGATGTGTACCATGGTTACCAGCGATCTCGCTGGTCCACATCGCTGGTGAGTCTGCCTGTGTGACAGCTCACCAGCGATGTGAGCGATATTGTTAGCGATCGTGCGTGCATATGATCGCTAACAATATCGTGCAGGAAATTGAAGCGTGTGACGGTACCCTAAGAAATCTTGGGTTGTGTTCTCTTTTTCTGCCTGCTATTGATTTGGCAATTAATACAGTGAGTAGCACATGTCCAGCAAAAAATATCTGATAACACTCACTTGGACTTAAAGGAAGTTCCCCACAAACAAAGTTAAATTTAACCATTTTAATCCATGGATCTTGGAATAACAATAATTTCCACAATTTCATGTGTTTAAAAAAAATTTCCTGTGCTGAGATAATCTTATATATGTGTCCCTGCTATGTACTGTGTAATGGATGTGTCTGACCGTACAGGGACATGGTCTGATCATACCACATCTCCTGTGCTGAGATAATCTTATATATGTGTCCCTGCTATGTACTGTGTAATGAATGTGTCTGATCGTACAGGGACATGGTCTGATCATACTACATCTGCTGTGCTGAGATAATCTTATATGTGTGTCCCTGCTATGTACTGTGTAATGGATGTGTCTGATTGTACAGGGACATGGTCTGATGATACCACATCTCCTGTGCTGAGATAATCCCATGTATGTGTCCCTGCTACCGTATATACTATGTAATGGATGTGTGACTGTACAGGGACATGGTCTGATCATACCACATTAATAACACAGTTGAACTAATACATAATCTCACATGTTCTAGAGGCTCCCAATGTGATAGAATCAGGCCCATGTCTAGTAACTATATAAATCTAAAGCACACACACACACACAAATTTGTTGTTCAATAATGAAAACTGGAGTAGCACACATCATCCCTGTAATGCCTGCCCTCTGTCTTGTGACATAGGGTGCTGCAGGTCCTTAGTCTTTAGTGGCATCCTTTGGCATTATGGTAGAGTAGGGTGTGAGGGAAGTGATTAATTGATCTCTGGACGTCTCCAGACTAAATAATATTTAAAGTTCTTTTTTAACCCTTTGCCACAGTCCAAGACTGCAGAATGAATGGTCTTGGGTTCAAACTCAACCAAGATGACATCTACTTGGAATCTGTATTTTGCATGGGTCTCCTCTAGGTACTTTGGTTTCCTCGCACACTCCAAAGCCTTAAGGGCCCGTCACACGGGGCGAGATTGCCGCCGATTACATAGGCAAGGAAGGGCGTGGCCTATCGGCGGCGACATCACTCCTACGTCGCCTCATGTAAAGGGGCGATGTCGGCGATGCCGGGAGGTCGCCTGGTTTCAGAGCAGTGCTCTGAAACCAGACGACCGATCTGGGGCGATGTGCACAAATCGCCCCATGTAACCGACCGCCGGCGACCTGTCAGGCGATGGAAGCTATAGGCTCCCATTGTCCTGCATCGCCACTGGGGTTTTCAGACACCGCAGCGTGGATGCCGCCTGTCAGCTCGCCGTCACGGCGCAGAAGATGTCACCCCATGTAAATAGGGGACGGCGACTCTGGCAGGGCGCCAAAAACGTGCGTGCACCCGACAGCCGCTGGCGACATCTCCAGCCCCATCGCCAGGTGTGACGGGGCCCTTAAAGATAGGGAAATTAGATTGTGGGCCTCAATGGGGACAGTGATAATAATGTCTGGAAAGTGTTGTGGAATATGTTGGTGATAGTGTAATAATGATGAGAGCAAAACAGGTGACTCCCCATTTTGATCAGGTCACTTTCATCATTTTCCCAGGGAACCTACAAAGGATCCTGGGACTGCAAGTCTGCTATTAAAGTACTCCCAAGTATTGCCTTATTAGCAACTGATGCAGCATAGGAACAAAGGGCATAATCTATTAGCATTCAGGAGGACGCCAACAAATGATAAATAAAAAAGGGTGAAAATATAATTTAATGGGATAGAAAAAAAAAAATGTTTAGCAATGACAAAAATATATATAGAAAAAAAAAATCATTAAAACTAACCTCCTTTATTAGATAAACATTAAAATCAATAATATATTTCTGATGCACTGTATATATAAATGGTACCTATGTGCACAGGGAAAGATAGAAACATAGGTACCATTTATATAAACAATGCATCAGTAATATATTATTGATTATAATCTAATAAGAGCTGTTGGTTTTAAGGATTTTTTCTATAGACATTTTTGATGCTTCTGAACCCTTCTAGAGTAGTTCTTTTCTATTTGGTATTATTTAGCAATGTGAATGAATGTTTGGGCTAAATAATTCCTTAAATATTTTCAAATAATGTTAATTTCAGCCAATTTTTATCATAACATTCTGCAGATCAGGAAAATGAACATACAGCTATTGTTGTAACGTGGCTCCAAATCTTCAATAATTGCCCGCTTCTTCTGCAATTCATTGTTGGCTTCATGAAGCTTTTCTCTGCAAATATACAGACAAAACAATTAAGACATAAACTAGCCAAACACTGAAATCTAGACAAACTTAGCACCCATTTACATGAAGCAAGCTTAAGGGTAGGTTTACACACAACAATGTCCAGCTGGGACATCGTTATGTGATCGTTGGTGAGCTGTCACACAGGCAGACTCACCAGTGATCAGCGACTCCTGCAACGACCTCGACATCGTGGAAAAGAATATAGAATATTCTTTTCTACAATGTGGAGGTCCCGCTATGCTGGGGTAAGCAGGAGAACGCTGGTAACCACGGTAAACATCGGGTTACTAAGCGCAGCGCTCTGCTTAGTAACCCGATGATTATCTTGGTCACCAAGCACAGTGCGCTGGTAACCATGGTAAACACCGGTTAACTAAGCAGAGCGCTGCACCCGGTGTTTACCGTGGTTACCAGCGTGCTGTGCTTGGTAACCAGGATAAACATTGAGTTACTAAGCAGAGCGCTGTGCTTAGTAACCCGGAGTTTACCATGGTTACTGCGTTGATCGTTGGTCTCCCGCTGTCACACACAGCTGTGCTGGTCGCCCAGCGGGAGACCAACGATTGAAAAATGGCCCTGATCACTTTTCGTTGCAGTATGTTACACATAGCGACATTGCTACGAGGTGACTTGTGATGTTGCAGCGACATCATTAGTGATGTCACTACATGTACACTGGCCGTAAGAATACACGCAGGTAAAGATTAGTTTCAAGGTTTTGATCCTTAAGAAAGTTAAAGCAAATATTTGGAAGTCAAGGAAACAAAATTATAAAGCTTACTATATACATTTAAAAAATAAAATATACTAAGGTTATGTTGACATGTGAAGGATTTGTTGCAATTACTGATTAGGTATTAAACCCAGAAAGTCTACTGCACAACACAGCAGTCTCTGTGAATGTGGGATTACTAAAGCCTCATCATCACCAGTAGTAGGAAAAAAAATAATCAGAAAAGCTAATATGGTCAAAAATATATCTGGCATGCCTAAAAGGTGGCTGCAAATTCATCACATGCGCTCAACATCAATTTGCTTTCTGATCAGATGATTTACATCATTAACACAAGCACATCATCTACTGAAGTGGAGAATGTGCTGCTGACAGTTGTATGGAGACAGGACCATTGTATTAGCCTTTGTTTTAAGTCCATACGTTTTCTTAACCTGAATGAACAGGCCAGTAAGCAAGCACCAATTGGCCATCGGGAAAAGCACAAAATCAGCCCCCGTACATAAGCCTTGTAGTAAGGAAATTATTCCATGCATCTTCATTTTTGACTTGCAAGCACATTTTGGTGGGAGAATATACTTACAAGTGTTCTTCAAGCTTCTTCTTCAGGAGAAGTGACTTGAGGGAAAAAAACAAAACAAAACACAGGTCACCTAAAAAAACATTTGGTACCCGTCAAAAGTACGGTGTTTAAATATATGAAACTCAATAGGGGTATTCCCATCACAGCCATTCATGTTTGGGAATGACTGTCTACATGCAGCGGCCCGGACTAGGGAAACAGATTCTATAACTCCCATAGAAGTGATTTATTAATCTACATTCTTAGTAGCCGCAACCACCTACCATCACCCCTTATTGAGAAGGGAATACCCCTTTAAAGGGAACCAACCACCTCAGATCACCCTAATACACAGTTAGTACATGTCCCTGCACCCTAAGGATACCTATCCAGCACTGTTTTTGTGTAAAATCTTGCATTAGTATAACTGATATAAAGAGTTTATAAACTTACTAGCCTGGAGACATCTGGGCGTATCCCTCCTTCTGTTATACTTCAGGGCTGTGCATTGCATGGCTGTGCTCCCCCTCCCTCCGTGCCTGCTGCCCTGCCCTGATGGGTGTGATCGTTATCTCCTCTGCACAGAGGGAGGGGGAGCACAGCCATGCAATGCACAGCCCTGAAGTATAACAGAAGGAGGGATACGCCCAGATGTCTCCAGGCTAGTAAGTTTATAAACTCTTTATATGAGTTATACTAATGCAAGATTTTACACAAAAACAGTGCTGGAAAGGTATCCTTAGGGTGCAGGGACATGTACTAACTCTGTATTAGGGTGATCTGAGGTGGTTGGTTCCCTTTAAGCATCCAGCTTTATATAATAACAAGATTACAAATTCAGTTTCTATTTTATGCCTTCAATATGATTTCAAAATAGTCAGCAATTACGCTTGGGATAATAAGCCAAGCATATGAATCAGGTTTTGTACACAATGGGAAAAAAAATGCTCTATATGAATTAAAAAAAATAAAAAGTTAGTTTTTATAAAAACCACAGCAGGTAAAATAAGTATTGAACTTGACCCCAATTCTCTAGGTAAATATATTTCTGAAGGTGGTATTGACACCAGATGTCGGTAACAATCCATCCAATCCACACAGGCAAAGAAATCAAACCATAAATGTCCGTAAATTAAAGCAGATACCACCTGATGAAGACAGCTTTATTACTGTCGAAATGCGTAGTGGCAGCACAAGGGGCCAATAAAGGTCTGTTTTAAATTCGTCCCCTACCTGATAGTCATCTTAGAGCTCCATTAAGCCGGTAAAATTTTTGTATACCCTATGTCACCACTCCCCTTGGGGAGTTCGGGAGGAGCTGCTCTGGATGAAGATCAAATCTAATCATCAGGCTGCAAGGACCTGCGGTTCCTTAGGAGACCGACAACAGGGTTGCAGGACCTGTGGTGACGTCTTTCCGGTGTAGCGGTCACGTGACATGGAAGTCACGGAGCAGCGGACCGAGCAGCCACAGCGGAGATCCCAGAGGGAACCGCTAACCTAGGAGGCAACAACCGGGGTTGTGTGAGGACGCACAACCCTAAAAGGTGAGCGGGGGACCAGCTGGATAACATTGTAACCCCTAAGGTATTTCACAGGTGCACTCTCCTCTCTCTATTTTTACATAGCATAATTTAAAGCAAAACAGTGATCCCAAACACACAGCCAAGCAAACTCTCAAATGGTTTCAGAGAAAGAAAATAAAGCTGTTATGAGGCTCCAGCCAATCCAATGACCTGAATCCTATAGAAAATATATGGAAGAAACTAAAGCTCAAAGTTCATAGAAGGAATCCAAGGAACCTCCAGGATTTCAAGAGAGTTTGCGTGGAAGAATGGAACAAAATCACCCCTTAAGCAATGCATGCAGCTATCTTCTCTATACAGGGCGTCTTCAAGCAGTGTAATTTCTCATTATTACACATAACTTATGAACATCTATGGTTTGATTTCTTTGCCTGTGTAGATTGGATGGATTGTTACTGACATCTAGGGAGAAATTCATTTCAATAGCACCTTTAGATATATATTTAATTGGTGACATGTTCAATACTCATTTCACCTGCTGTATATACATCTGTACTTTATTAAACTAAATAGTATTTGTTAATCACAATCCTATACTTACTATTGCCTTGTCAAAGTCCAATCAAAAGAAGCATTGTAAAGAAAATTGAGCAAATAGTTATTATTACAGCTTAGAATACTTGTTTTTGTTAAATGTTTTCTTCTATCACCAGTAGTGGGCGATATATGCAGAAAATTATAAAAGTAACATTGAGCAAATAGATATTCTTGAATTCTAACTATAATAATGTGGATGTTCACATTTCCAAATCGCAAAGTAATTCTGTAAGCCAGGGACAGCACAGATACAGCACACGCCAGCTATCACACAATGTCAGCCTCCTTGCATGTTGCTGGGATCTCCTATAAGGGAATGTGAACAGAACACTTCTATACTATCATTAAGGCGGCCGTCACACGCTACAATATCGTGAGCGATATTGTTAGCGATCACGTGCACGCGCGATCGCTAACGATATCGCTCACATCGCTGGTGAGCTGTCACACAGACAGACTCACCAGCGATGTTGAGCAGCGAGATCGCTGGTAACCATGGTACACATCGGGTTACTAGGCGCCGCACGGCGCTAAGTAACCCGACGTTTATCATAGATACCATCTACCAGCATAGGCTCAGCCGCTGGGAGATCGTTCATCGTGGTGTCACACACCACGATGAAGCAAATTGAACAAGCGATGATCGCTAGATATGAGCTCCGGCTCTCATATCTGCGATCTAGCAATTTTACATTGTAAAATCGCTTGATCGCACGTAACGATGCACAAACGAGATCGCTTAAACGATCAAAAATCAGATCGCTTAAACGATATCGTTCAAGATATTGCACAGTGTGACGGCCGCCTAAGGGTGTTTGCAATGCCAGAACAATGTCCATTTTATATCTCTCACATGGATTCACTTGTTTTAATGGATTATGAATGAAGGATTTCCATTTGTAATCTAGTGGTTGTCCAAGCTTCTCCCGTTTTTTGTAGGTTTGCTATCACCAGTAGGATTCAGCACCCACTCATGGTTCCCAGCCTGCCATCCACATACTAATGTGATGAGCGCTCTCCATTCCTTTTTCTTATGTGCACCCAACTCCTTTGTCAGTAGTACATTTTTTATCCCACCAGAAAAAGTGCTAAATAATAGGAGCATTTGCAAGCAATGTGATAAAGACTCGCTGTACATATGTGCTGTCCTTTGCGTCTTTGGAAATATGAAGCTCAAAGTGGTTAAAAGACCTTTCTTCTGATGTCTTCTGCTTAGAAGCAGCTCACTAGTTTGTACAATACAAGTAAAAAGAGCAGGATGAAAAGATGGCAAAACCGCTGCAGCAAAAACACCGCCAGCATTTCCTTAGCCGTCTTCATCTTGAAAACTCAGTGAGTTTGCACATGTCTTCCCTGTGGATGTGCACATATCCTTTGATGGGAGTGATGCAGAGACACAAAGCTTTACTATCCAACAACCAGCATTATCTCCTGCCAGCTCTGGGCACATCCAAGCAGTGACATCACAATTACTGGTACATCACTAGAGTGCCATCTTTCACCATGTGTCTGCTACAAGTGAGATAAAGGCACTGGAGAATGGTTTTGAACCAGCAGTTACATGGTTTAAATTGGCATCTGCACTAGGTGCCATCCAACACATACACTAATTATAGAGAGAGATAAATAGTGATGATGTGGCCATGGTTCAAAAAGTGAACATAGCAAGTTTATATCATGCTGTTTATTTTCCAACTACAACCATCATGCTCTGATTACAGTTCAAACGTTATATCTATATATTAAAACATAAAGGTAGTTTTAATCTGTATTTCATAAATCAATTGTACACATGAATTGTAATTTACCTTAGACAAATCTGCTTCTCTCTCTGCCAGGATAGATCAGTCATTATAAAAATTGTTAATTCTGATGTTAAATCTGTGATCAATGAAGACTTTCCCATTACGGAGATAGGAGATGGCAGGGGTTGCTGATCAGAGTCTATGTAGATAGAAGAGGGAGGGGTGGAGCTCTGCCTCTAGCTCCTCCCTCCTCCTCATCATCATAGAATCTCAGCAGTAACCCCTGCCATCTCCTCTCTCAGTAATGGGAAAGTCCTCATTGATCACAGATTTAACATCAGAATTAACAATTTTTATAATGACTGATCTATCCTGGCAGAGAAAGAAGCAGATCTGTCAGATAAAATACATTACAAAGTTGCTTATATTCATGTGTACTATTGATTTATGAAATAAAGATTAAAACGACCTTTACGCTTTAATATTAATATTTGCTCTCATAGTATGAGAAGTCTACCAGCACTCAAATAAGACGTGCCTGGGTAAACTGATAAGAAATACATGGGACCATGCTTGGAGACTTACATCTTCTGCCTTTGCTCCTTGATCTTGTAAGGACTTCTGCAATTCGTCCACTTGAGACTGAACTTCTATCAGTCTCTGATTTACAAGTCTAGGAAAATACAACAAGGATGAGCTGGAAATCACATTAATGAAATAATGCAATGTAAATGAAGAACAGATGGATCTATAATCAGAAATTGCTGTGACGAAACAGATCATGGGTCTGTTTGCACTGTGTGTTCCTGCTCTCTACGCAATATATCAGGTAATGCGCCCCTCAATATCACTGCTTCAGTGATATGCCAAGAACACATATATGGTACAAGGTAACAGTGATATAGGATACCCTGCTAGACTGACTTGTACACCTGAGCACAGGCCACTAAAGAGGATGATAGGTTTGTCAGCATTGGTATAATGAAGAGGTGCCCACTGCCACTTTGGAGAGCGTGAATTCCTATCATACTCTCATACACAGTATTTCTATGGTAAGTGGAAGCACTGATGTTTTACTGTAACAATATAATATTGTAATGTGCAGTTACGCACATTAACATATACAGTACAGCTGCCCAGAAACATTAATGTGTACATAACAATGGCATGTTAGGTGTCCTACATTGTAGAAAATACAACACACTGAGGGAGAAAACAAGCTGACAAGGCTGTCTTCCTCCAGAGCAGCATATGGCTTTTCACACCTGTTCTCCGTCTCCAGCTCATTTTTCCGCGTGTTTGCATCATCAAGCAAGCTCTGTAACAGAGTGATTTTTTCATTGTCGGATCCTTCTTGATTAATTTTTAACATCTTATTTTCATGCTGAAGGCGAATCAGTTTCTCCCTTGAGAAAAAACACAGGAAGATTAGTTGCTTCATCTTAATGTCTGCATGCCTCCTCAATTAGGCTCATTGCCGTATCGTGTACGGTATCCAGAGAACATTCATTACACTTCCAATCAGAAAATAGCTCGCTTTCTCTTTGCAGAACTAGGAGTACCTACATTGTGTACACATACAGAATATCAACTGCACCAAAACACTATCCAAAATGCACTGAAGGCCAGCACAGTTATTTCATTACTAGTTTAATAAAAGGGTTGTCTTTGGACATATTCTTCTTGCTTGAAGGGTGCCTTGTAAAAAAAAAACAAAAAAAAAACCCTTTTGCTGTTATAGTTTGTGGGTGCCATATCACATTAAAACAGCCCCAGAGGTGCAGATGCCCCATAAGTGACACCATTTAACAAACTACACCTCTCAATGAATTCATCTGGGGTGCAGTGATCATATTTGTTTTTTATAACTAATATTGAATTTTGTAAAATATAACTATCTTGGTGAGCACATTACACTCACCTATAATGGAAAAATAGAATAGCAGACAAAGTACAATACTGCCTAACTAAAACACCTTGGGCCCTCTAGTGGCTCCTAATCAAACTGTATGATAATCCAACAATGATAATAATGTTGGATTAATTCACCCTTATTGTACATATACATATTATATATATATACATTATATATATATATATATATATATATATATATATATATATATATATATATAACCCAGGGGTACTCATTGACCTCCAGCTGCCGTGCAACTCTCAAGTCTACTGTGATCATATCATGGGGAGGGGGTGCTGGAGGGATGAGAGAAGGAGGCCCCTCCCTATCACAAACTGCTAATGCTGCGATCACTGTAGCACAGGGCTAACATCATCAGGTCCCGATGATGTTGCCAGTCAGAACTAACATTCTACACCAAAATTATCAGCGCTGCACAAAACCCAGCAGGTTAACAGGTTAATGAGGGGAAAGGTGCCTTATTAAAAAAAGAGAATTTTGTTTACTTACCGTAAATTCTTTTTCTTCTAGCTCCTAATTGGGAGACCCAGACATTGGGTGTATAGCTTCCGCCTCCGGAGGACACACAAAGTACTACACTTAAAACAAAAAGTGTAGCCCCTCCCCTACTGCCTATACACCCCCTTCAGGAGAAATCCCTTCAGTTCGGTGCACAAGCAGGAAGGAGGATAAACCCACAACAAGACCGAAAGGTCCAGATATGAAGAGTCGCCAACAGGGCCATAAAAGCGACATGAAGAACACCAGCCACTTAAAAGGAAAAACAAAGCCCAAAAGGCAACAGGGTGGGTGCTGGGTCTCCCAATTAGGAGCTAGAAGAAAAAGAATTTACGGTAAGTAAACAAAATTCTCTTTTTCTTTTTCGCTCCATTGGGAGACCCAGACATTGGGATGTCCAAAAGCTATCCCTGGGTGGGAAAAGACCCAAGCATGGCAGAGACAATCATAGGTCAGCGACCACCGCCTGAAGGATCGATCTGCCCACATTAGCGTCTGCAGTAGCATACGCATGAATCTGATAATGTTTCGTGAATGTGTGTAGGCTAGACCAAGCGGCCGCCTGACACACCTGTTGTGCCGTGGCCTGATGACGCAAGGCCCACGAGACACCCACAGCTCTTGTGGAATGCGCCCTAATCCCAGCAGGTAAAGGCGAACCGGAGACAAAGTAGTCCTCCAGAATAGGAGCCTAGGTCCACCAGACCAGGGACGACCTGGAGGACGGCTCTTTTTTTTTTTTTTTTTTTTTGTATAGCCGGGCGTAAGGACGGACAAGGCGTCCGAGCGGCGAAAAGGAGCTGTGCAGGAGACATAAATCCTGACAGCCCTGTCCAGATGCAAAGTATGGAGATACCTCCCATACTGTTGAGCAGTATTAGGACAAAAGGACGGTAGGACAATGTCTTGGTTCAGGTGAGACAAAGAAAGCACCTTGGGTAAGCACTCTGCCAGAGGCCGGAGCACAACGTTATCCTGGAGAACACTAGGAATGGAGATTTGCAAGACAGGGCTGCCAGTCCTGAAACTCTCCGCAGAGAGGTAATGGTCAGAAGCTAAGCAACTTTCTGAGAGAGACTTGGAGAGAGTAGTCTCCCTCAGAGAATCGAAAGGCAGCCTTTGTAATGCCGCAAGGACCAGATTAAGGTCCCAGGGATCCAAAGGACGTCTGTAGGGGAGAATGATGTGATTTTCCCCTTGCACAAACGTCGCCACCTGAGGAAGGTTAGCCAGACGTTTGATGAATAGCACCGAAAGTGCGGAGATCTGTCCTTTGATGGAGCTGAGGGCCAAGCCCTTACGGAACCCTGATTGAAGGAAGACAAGAAGGGTTGGAAAAGAGAAAGGTCAAGGAGACTTTTCGTTGAGACGGCACCAGGAAAAGAAGATCATTCACACTCTTCTGCAGTTGAGACGGCACCAGGAAAAGAAGATCTTCCAGACTCTTCTGTAAAACTTTGCCGATGCAGGTTTTCTGGCTCGTCTCATGGCTGCGGCGAATTCCGAAGAAAAGCCACAAGGTGACAGCAACCAGTCTTCAAGTGCCACAAAGTCAGACTGAGGACGGCAGAATTGTGACGGAAGAACGGACCCCTTGACAAGAGGTCTGGCCGGGTCTGGAGCTCCCACGGATCCCCCGCCGAGAGCTGAAACAGGTCAGGATACCAGGCCCTTCTGGCCAGTTTGGGACGATGAGCAGGGCTTGTCGACATTACATTCTGAGTTTCCGCAGAACCCTTGGCAACAGAGGCAATGGAGGAAACACATAGGGGAGGCGAAACTGGGACCAGTCCTGGACCAGAGTGTCAGCCTCCACATCCTTGTGGTCTCGAGAGCGAGACATGAAAACCGGAACATAGTGGTTCCACCGAGAGGTCATCAGATCCACGTCCGGAGTTCCTCACCTGTCACAGGTGTGCAGAAAGACGTCAGGGTGGAGTGCCCATTCGCCCGCTTCCATACCTTGCCGACGTAGGTAGTTGGTTTTCCAATTGTCCACTCCTGGGCAGTTTACCGCCGAGAAGGACGAATCGTTGTCCACGACCTGCTGAAGGATTTAGTGGACCTCAGACACCGGCTGAGAACCTCGAGAGCCTCCCTGATGGTCAATATAAGCGACCGCTGTCGCGTAGATGGACTGCATCCGAATATGATTCCCCACCAGGAATCTTCCAAAAAGCCAGTGAAGCCAAGTAAATGGCCCGAATTTGCATGACGTATGTCAGAAGAATGGATTCCTGCTCCGCCCAGGAGCATAGATCCCTGTGTTGGAGAAAAAACGGCGCCCCAACCGAGGAGGCTGGTGTCCGTGGTCACTGCTAACAAAGAGAGCAGACGGCATCTCCCTCGTGGCAGCGACATGGCAAGCAGCCACCAGTGGAGCGATCCCTCGTTGACGGAGACAGCGAGATGCGCCTGTCGACAGATGATGGAAAACATGTCCCCACCTTGGAGGATCTGCAATTGCAGAAAAGGCAGGTGCAATTGCGCAAACGGTACTGCTTGTATGACAGCTACCATCTTTCCCAGAATGTGCATGAACCCGATTAAAGAAGGAATTTGCCTTCCTCTGAATCGACATCTGCTTGCTGAAAGACAGCATGACCAGAGTCGGAGCGGAGGGAAAGACCATGCCCAGATACGTTTGCGTCTGTGCAGGAATAAGAAAGGGCTTTGGCACGTCGGCCCGCCCTCCGAACCGCTGCCAAGCGTCGGGAGTTTATCGAAAGACTCAGATGATACTGCTCCGGAGAGAGCGCTGACCAGCAGGTCATCTAAGCATGGAGTTACTGCGTGGCTCTGAAATGCAGTACGGCCCCCCTCGCTGCCATCATCTTGGAGAAGACTCTCGGAGCCGAGGCCAGGCCGAAGGGCAGAGTCACAAACTGAAAGAGCCCCTTCCCCCACCGCAAATCTCAGCCGACGCTGATGAGCGGGAGTAATGGGGACGAGCAGATAGGCATCCTGGACATCCTCTAAGACTAGGAAGTGTCCCTGCCATAGTGAGGCAATCATGTGCCGAAATGATGCTATCCTGAAAGTCTTGCCTCTCACGAGCCGGCTAAAACTGGCCCTACTAAACTGTTCTTCGTAGAAGCCGTGAAGAGATTCGAAAAGAACCCCAGGAGGAGCTCCGCGTCAAGAACCTGAATCACGACCCCGTCCTGTTACAGGGCGTCCAGAGATGAAAGGCCGAAGCCCTAGCTGGCTGTAACGAGGAGAGACAGAAGAAGAGTCGGAGGCCGCAAGGATGGTTCTATCCTGTAGCCAAGGGTAAAAACGTTTACCACCCACCGGTCTTTGATATGGCAGCGCCAGATGACTCAAAACCGGGAGAGCCTGCCACCGACAGAGAATGCTGCTGGGAGCGGAGGCTGCCTGGGAGGTCGAGGCTTTGACTGACATAGACCGGCTTGTCCGTATGATCCTAGACTGAACGGACGAAGGGGGGGGGGGGGGGGGGGTGGGGGGGAGGACATGAAGAGGGACGAAAGGCCCGAAATCTGGCAAGCCCTTGATGCTGTCCAGACTTCTGCCCCTTTGAGGCAAGGAGGTGGAATTTCCCTTAGCCCCGAAAAACCTGTTCCCCGAGAACGGAAGATCCCCCCTTGGAAGTGACGTCAGCCTTCCAATCCCGCAGCCCCAACATTCTGTGGCTGCGAGCAACTGGCGGTACGGCTAGCAGACCCCATGACCGCCGTCCTGCAAATTCTGCGAATGTGGAGGTCAGAGAGATAAGGTAGTCACCTCAGGAGTATCCTGAGCTACTACGATGAGCTCCGCCAAGCAGGCAGAAGCTGCCTGCAAAGCCCACACTGCCGCGAAAGCGGAGGCTAACGAGGCTCCTGTAGCTCCGTACAATGACCCTTGCAGGAGCTCAATTTGGTGGTCAGTGGAGTCCTCCTAAGAAGGAGCCATCTGTAACTGAAATGACAGTATTGGCAGACAGTGTAGAGACATGTGGGTCCACCCTAGGTGAGACCGAACAAGCCTGAACAACCACCGGGGGAAAGGATAACGAGACATCGTCCGTTGCCTAGAAAAACGGTTATCAGGGCAAGCCCTGGACGTCTGCCTAGACGATCCAAAGGATCAAAAAGAACAACTCGTGTGCCCTGGACGGAGGAAGAGACTGAGACAGGTCCTCCGAGAGCTCAGCCCCCGAGGGGAGAGCAGTGAGGCCCAGCATGGATTTACCGGAAGGAACCAAACCAATCCACTAAGGGATTGTTCCTCCGAGAGCCCAGCCTCCGTGGGGGAGGGGAGAGCAGTGTTCCCAGAGGTCAAGGCTAGAGACCTACCAAACTTAGCTGATCCTCCTCCCTATCAAACCGAGATCCTACTGTATGGGTCTCGGCGAAAAGAGAGGAGGCAGCGGGGACTCTCTGCGACCTTTTGGGGCCAAGATAAGGCAGCGCCAGAAGGAGAGAGGATACCCCCATACTATTTCTGGGGTTTATGCCCCAGGAGAGGATGAGGCGCTAAAGGGCAGCTGCGAGAGTCAGGGGAACCGGGGAGACTACTACTACTGTAGAGTCTTTTGTCATATAGGAATATGCAGTGCATCTACAAACTCCGTGTAACAGTGGCCTGAGAGCCCTCCTGAAAATGGCCGCCACTGCCTATGGGGAGGGCGGTCCAGTCCAGAAAATGGCGTGCAGCAGCTCTCACAGAGAGCGAGAGGCGGCAGGCACAACTGTCCCGCCCCCTATATGTGCCCGGTCCGCCCCCTATATGACGCGAACCGCGTCATCTGGAAAGGCGGGCCGGGGGCGGGCAATAGGCGGCGGCTTCCCAACAGGCCGAAGCCGCGGCCTAAATTAGAAACCCCATGCCGCGATAGGCGCGGGGCCGGCGCGGAAGTCCGGGCGAGTGTCACAAAAACACCCGGACTCCGCCACAACGCCTAAGTCCTGACGCACTGGGGCCCGCGGGAGGTCCAGAGATCTGGAACTCCCGCGATCCGGAGTATAAGGGTCTAATGAGCCCCCGGAGCCCCAGGAGCCTGCCAGGAAAAAGCTGGAGGGAGTGCATCCTGAGTGTAGGGTGCCTCCTCTTCCTAGTGCCGGGGACCAGGCTACGTCCTTGCCCGAGAGCAGGGAGCCTAGGAGAGGGAATCAGCCCAAGCTTCATGAGAGGGCAGGAAATCCACCACAGAGCCCAAATACAGGGCCGCAAGTAGGCCGCGGCAAGCCGGTGCCTAAATCATTGTGGTCACCCGGCGTCAGAAGCGTGAAACAGCGGAGGGCCGGAAAAACCGGATACTCCGCAGCATGGCCGGTACCAGGAGACTGCGGAGCCCAGGATGCCCCGCACGGCGAATACCCCCAGGTAAACGGAACCGGAGGTCAGACTGCAGCTGCAGCGTACCCCCACACAGAGTACCTTAGAGGTGCAGGGCCCAGTCCCTGAGGATAACACTCCGGCCAGCAGATCCATGAGGGGCTGTGGATGGAGTTAGAGCTCCAGAATTCATGGAAGCCCGTGACGATCCCACTTCTCCAGAGCCCCAAAGGGATGGAGAAGGAAAAAACAGCATGAGGGCTCCAACCCGTTGCACCCCAAGGGTACCTCAACCGCCTCTGCCCGAGGGTGAGGAAGGAGACATGCTGGGGATCCTATGGATCCACTTTTCTTCCATCCGACACTCTCCAGGGAGAGTGTGTCTGACTAAAGTGAGAGTGGATGAGTGCAGGTGTGCCTCCTTCAACACAAAGCTAAGAACTGAAGGGATTTCTCCTGAAGGGGGTGTATAGGCAGTAGGGGAGGGGCTACACTTTTTGTTTTAAGTGTAGTACTTTGTGTGTCCTCCGGAGGCGGAAGCTATACACCCAATGTCTGGGTCTCCCAATGGAGCGAAAAAGAAAAAAATTATTGTTTTACATTCCCCTTAGGGGACTTAAAGTATTCCAATATATTGTGTAAGCAAATTATTGCAGTTTTACTACTGCAATAATTTGCAGCTTGCCTCCAACAGTCATGACAACGCATTGGGCACCACAAGGTGGGAGGTGGATGGGCTCATAAAATATTGCACCCCCCTCCTCAGTTAGTGCACTTTAAGAGCCAAAGACAGACTGACAGTCACCTTTCAGTGGTCAAAAAAGGGTGGAGGTCAACTCTTCTCACTATTGTAAAGCCCGGGTTACACATAACGAAGTCCCAGCGACTCCAACAACGGCGGGGGTCGATGAGACATCGTTAGCTGATCACTGGTGAGCTATCAAACAGGCAGACTCGCCAGCAATCAGCGACAACGCTGGTATCCAGGGTAAACATCAGGTAACTAAGCAGAGTTACCTGATGTTTACCCTGGATACCAGTGGTCCAACGTGTGCTGTGCGGTGCTGGGAGGTAGTTGATTATTGGTCTCCCGCTGTCACACACGCCGATTGCTGGCCGTCCAGCGGGAGACCAACGACGGAAAAAATGGCCCTGGCCATTATACCAACAATCAGTGACCTGATCGCTGATCATTGCAGGGTGTCACATGCAGCAACCTCGCTACAAGGTCGCTGCAAGGTCACAAGTTGCATCGTTAACGATGTTGGTACATGAAAATTCTGCTTTAGAGGCTGATGATGGCTGTATAACATAGCCATCATCTCCTGCGAAAGAAGCAGGCTAAGTAGAGAGGAACGTGACATATGACATACTATTAGTACTATTATGTCATATGTTGGGAAGGGGTTAAAAAAGACAATCAGGGATCATATACTGCATATCATACACCTGCATGTGGTTGGGTCTATATAACAACATTGAAGCGAACATAAGATATTGTGGAGCAGAGGCGACATGCACAATAGAATTTGAAACCTTTCATTCATGACATTTAAAGGGGTACTTGTAACTGAAATGTTTCCACAACCCACAGATAAGGATTTACAGCCCATCATATAGAGTGAAGACCACACCACTGCTCCGGGCAATTTATGTTTAGAATCAGCAGCCTCTGGAGATCTCTGCAGGGTATTGCACTTTAAGCACCATGTACAAGAGTTCAGTGCATACCCTAAGAAATACACAATAAGCTTTACAAAATGAAGAAAAATAAAGGGCAGAACTTCACTGATTTACAGATTTTCAAACCATTATTCCAAAGGTTTAAAAGGCCATGCAGGAAGGGAAACTAATGCGGTCTGCGGTCAGGACTACGGCTGTGTTGTCCACCTTGAATTTAATGGGTCCTTGTAAGCTGAAGTCCAGGAGGTCTTAATAGCCGTAGTCCTGACCACAGAACACATTGGTTTCCCTTCCTGCATGGCCTTTTAAACGTTTGGAATAAAGGTTTGAAAATCTGTACATCAGCGAGTGCTGCCCTTTATTTTTCTCCATTTTGTGAAGCACAGATTACTTCTTATTTGGCCTCCAGAGCTAATGATGACGCTAGGCTAAATATCACTACTTCATGTGAAGGTACAAGGCTAGGAAGTCCAGTTATTTCTTCTTTCACAAACTACTTGTTGGTAAAGATTCTGTTGGGTGGTAAAGGAGACATATGATTTCCTCTTTAACAAGAAAAATGTCAGGAAATAAGACCAAACTACACTTACTTTATTTCGGGTGTAATAATTTCTGCAGCCAAGCTGTCTGCTGGTTCCTGGTTACCTAATGGCATCAACCCTGTTAAAGTAAAATATAGAAATAATAAATATTAAAAAGAATGTCCAACCAAATAAGATTATGTGCATACAGAGAACCCAAACAGTGGTAGGGCTGTGGTGACTGGCAGGTTACCTGCTGTAGTAAGCTGACCCTCTTGAGCCTGGACACATCTTAGCTCTTCAATTGTTTCCTTCAGAGAATCTCTTTCCGATCTCAGTCTCTGTTTCAGAAAAATACAAAAATCATGTTTTCGGTCATTTGGAAGAATGGACATTCCTATATATAGGTGTCATATACAGAACGAAAGCTGTGCGTGATAGAAATAAACATACCAGAATAGATGCTACATAAATCAGGAGTGTGCCAATGGCAATAAGGTTTAGTTGAAAACATTGCTTTCATGGACCTATGGACAGGGGGGCACATTTGTATTGGGGAAACTGCAGAAAATCAGACAAGCTGCAAAGTACATGCTGAAATGATCTATGCACACACTGAACTTTCCACTGACTTTAAAGATAGTGTGTTTAGTGGGCGTACTGTTTGAGGCCATTAACAGCTATTTACATTGTTTTTTAATAATAATGTAGAGTAAGTGATATAAAGTATATTTGAAAGTTTATTAATAAGAGAATTCTGGTTGAAAATCATTCATAAATCTTCTTCAAGGTGTCCCCACTAGACTGTGTCTGAAGCAGACATATGTTCATTCTCAGTCAGATTCGTCTTTAAGCTTCTCACGCTGAATACGGGGCATGTAACCATATAAGGGTAAGAGGGCGTGGCCTACACAGCATCCACACTTTTGACTAAAGCTGATGAGGTGACAATGTATTAGATTATTTCAGCCTACAGCACAGTTGCTAAGCAATGTCAATGTCAGACCACTGCAAACTCCTCTTTCCTTGTCACAAGCTTCTGATCTGTCATCTGGCTTCACAAGGCTCAGTCAGGATCTGTTAACTCCTTCTATGCTATCACATTGCACTGTTCCCCATCAGCTGCTGACCACGCCTACACAGCCATAAAATGCAGTTTTTAAAAGAGCACACAAAAATGTGAGAAAATAAGTCATATGGCACAAAAAGCATTATCCTAGCTGTTATGTGACCATTAAGAACCAGTCCAGTATTGTGGTTTGTTTTTCCAATGAAATGACATTTACACTTTGATCGGCTTAAAGGGATCCTGTCACCTCCAAAACACCTATAAACCTATTAAAACCTGTCCCTACAGCATATTAACACTTTCCCTACACTCCTTTTACCTCCTAAATGCACATAATGAAAGTGAATAAAAACGTTTTTACAGTACCTCATTACTCATGATAATGAGTGACTATGCTATTCATAGTCACTCATCCAGGCTGACCCTCTTCATACTATCACGCCTCAATAGGCGTGATCTTCATGATAGATTCAAACTGCAGCCTCTCTGCGCGCCTCCCCGCTGTGTCCTGTGTCTGCCCGGCTTCAGCGTGGGGCTGTATGACGCGACCCGCGTCATTTCCGGCGCCGGGTGACGTATTTACAGCCGCGCCGCTGTTAGCTTCAATTCCCGCACTGAAGCTGACACAGCGGCGCGGCTGTACGACGTCACCCGGCTCCGGAAATGACGCGGGTCGCGTCATACAGCCCCACGCTGAAGCCGGGCAGACACAGGACACAGCGGGAGGCGCGCAGAGAGGCTGCAGTTTGAATCTATCATGAAGATCACGCCTATTGAGGCGTGATAGTATGAAGAGGGTCAGCCTGGATGAGTGACTATGAATAGCATAGTCACTCATTATCATGAGTAATGAGGTACTGTAAAAACGTTTTTATTCACTTTCATTATGTGCATTTAGGAGGTAAAAGGAGTGTAGGGAAAGTGTTAATATGCTCTAGGGACAGCTTTTAATAGGTTTAGAGGTGTTTTGGGGGTGACAGGATCCCTTTAATATCAACCCATTTTTCTCCATCCTGACCAAGCAGATCTATATTGTTTGTATCTTTTTTTTTTATGTGTGGGGCCTTATTATATAATGGTGATATATTTTGCCAATTTCTAATGGGGATGATTTTTTTTTCATGGCCAAAAAGAATCACTAAGGCAGTTTTCACATCAGTGATTTTGACACATAACGGCTCACTTGCGGCAAGCCTGATTCATTCTCAATGGGACTTAAGGTGCCGTCACACGCAGCGATACGATGAACGATATTGTTAGCGATCACATGCACGCGCGATCGCTAACAATATTGTTCAGATCGCTGGTGAGCTGTCGCACAGACAGACTCACCAGAGATCAATGGACCAGAGACATCGAGGAGACGATTTAAATATCGTTTCCACGATGTCTTGCTCCCGCTGCCAGCCTGCGGTAAGCGGGAGCAGGCTGGTCTCCAAGGTAAAGTGCGGGTATCTAGGCAGCGCGCGATGCCTAGATACCTGATCTATACCTGAGTTACCAGCCTCCTCCGCTCACCGGCTGGTATCTAAGGTACACAGCGGGTAACTAGGGTCCCTAGTTACCCGCTGTGTACCTTAGATACCAGCCGGTGAGCGGAGGAAGCTGGTAACTAAGGTACACATCGGGTATCTAGGCAGCGCGCAGTTTACCTTGGATACCAGCTCCCAGCGCTTGTGAGAGGCGCTGGGAGCTGGCTTATCTGTCGTCTCCCGGTGTCACACGCAGCGATGCTGCGTGTCCACCGGGCGTCCAGCGATTGATTTGAGGACAGGACCTCAAATCAAACGATGAATGATCAGCCGACTGATCGTTCATTGTTTGTAGTGTCACACGCAACGATGTTGTTTCGACATCGTTCAAGCGTCACAAAACACGTGACTTTTGAACGATATCGGCAACGATATAGTTACGTGTGACGGTACCTTTATGGTCAGGTGTGGCAGTTGCGGTTTTGCCGGATCCAGCACATTTGGCAGATAAAAAAACGCTGCTAGCAGATTTGGCAAGACTGCAACTGCCGCACCTGACCGTAAGTCCCATTGAGAATGAATCAGGCTTGCCGCAAGTGAGCCGTTACGCAGCAGATGTGGCAAAGCTGCCGAATCTGCCGCGAACAGGCAAAATTGATGATGTGAAAGCGGCCGAGATATACTAAGAATAATTATAAAAATAGAGTCTTCTTTTCATAACAATTATTTTTATTTATTGGACACGTTCTTTTAAGACTGGAGCTGATCCAGTAACAGCAGCTATGGACTGAGTAATATGGAAGTTCAATAGGCCCCAGATGACTTCTATGAGCGGGAGGGATATTGATTACCATACAATAGTGAGCCGGTCTCTCCCCTAGGGCAGTGTGTGTGAGACTCCATCAACAAGGGAGCACCTGCCCGATGATGAATCTGTCACAAGGGAACATCAACACCTGACATTGTTTTTCAGCACTTTTCCTGTTAACAAGACACTGAACGCTGCTCACTGTTCCTATTGCATCTCAATGTGTTGTAGAAGTAACACAGGGACTCCATAAATATGGCACTTAATTTATAAGCCTTGTTTTACGATAGTAAGTAAAGTGAATCTTTCCCACAAATGTTAAAGCTGCAACCTCCAAGAGGTATGTTTTAGATTGATATTTGTATTGTGAGAATCACTGAACAATGTGCGAAACTGACAATTGTATGGGCTTCAGTGGGCATGTGGACCTCGCTCGTCCATATGGAGTAAATACAGTGGTAAATCTGCCCCATTATCTTTGATTTCTTGATCAAGATGAAAAATACTCACATCCTTCTCTTTTTGTAAGCTATCAATTTTTTCTTTTAATCTCTTGTACTCAAAATCCAATTTGTCAGCTTTTTTCGATTCATCTGACAGTCTGTTCTGAAGCTCCACAACCTGTTATTAAAAAATGAGTCCACATTTCATTAGAAGGCAAGAAAGGCCGAAAATATTCACTTAATCTAGGCCAGGGTTTACCTGTCTCTTGTAGGTCTCCAGCTGACTCCGAGCAGCATTTGCTTTCCTGAGCTCCTCCTCCAAGCTGACGGTATTTTGCATGTACATGGTATTTTTTTCTTCTAGCAGTTTCACCTGCCGTCGGAGATCTCCCAGGTCTTCTAGCTTTTTCTTGTAAGACTCTACTTGACTCTCTAACTTTGCTACTTTATCCGATGAATGCCTGAAAGAACATAATACATCATGAATTAAAGGTTACAAATAAAATTAAACAAGTGATAGGCGTTTCAAGACTTCATTACAGCTCGTAAGCAGACAACTAGCAGGGTGCAGCACACATGTTTTTAATGTTTATTGTCCTTTTTAAAGGTCTTTAAAGCACCACTGCAGCGGGGGGGTATTTTGCTTTTTTTTTTTTTTTTTTTTCCGAGCACTAGAGTCTCTGGCATTTTCATGTTTTTGTGTTTCTCCGGTCCTGTGGCGCCATCTTGTGCCTATAACTTCTGATTGGCCAAAAGTCAGAATTTACATCATAAGCTCCCATAAGCTCTTAAAGCCAAAACATGACTCAGAGAGGTAATAATTTGTGACCTCCAACGTACCCCAGGTCACAAACTGCCCAAGACCAACAGGAGCAACAGGGACAGAAGATGAAGCCAAGGGAAGGCGAGTATAGACAGAAAGCAGATTTAACATTAAAACACCACTCCAGCAGTGCAATAAAAAACCTATATATAAATAATCAATATTCATGTCCGAATATATATCCTATCAGTGCATTGATAATATAAAACACAAGTACATAATTATATATATACACTAAGGAGGGCGATGACATCACGATGGGGCAAGGTCAGCGGCTATCTCTCCCCTTTGTGCTATCTTCTCCCCTATGCTCTCTCCATTGAGCTGTCTTCCCCCGTGTGCTCGCCCCTGTGCTGTCTTTTATCTCTGTGCTCTCTCCTTTGCCCTGCCTCCCCCCTGTGCACTGCCTCTCTCTCCCGTGAGTGCTATCCGCCATGTGTGCAGTCTTCTCCCCTTTGGCGTCGGCGGCATCGGTATTGGGCACCATATTTGCACACCCATCACTTGCATGTGCAAGTATGGCTGTCACGGCGGAAATGGATAATGGATGCCGCACGATAGGAGGAAATTGCAACGCCACAATTAAGTGAATACAGAATTTTTCGGACAATAAGACGCACCGGACCATAAAACGCACTCGGATTTTAGAGGTGGAAAATAGGAGAAAACGAGATTTGAAGCAAAAAATGTGGAAAAAATTGTCACTCAGTGGAACCCGTCTGTCCAACTAGTCTCCAGTGTAGCTTGGTCTCGATGGTTTTTAAAGTACAAAAGCTTTTTCTTTGAAATGCTGCAGTTTCAGGTAAAAACATACCATACATTGCTGAAATCTTATAGCAAGTTCCTGATGAACACTGCCTGTGGATGGGTCAGCCTGTTTCAGCACAGGTGCCCTTTGGGATGCAGTTACACTTGTGTATGGCTCACCAAAGATTTCATCACATAGGTACAGACTGGATGGCAGCCCTTCTGACCTGAGCGTGTCAGCCGCATAGAAATACGGTACATGTTGACAATCACAGATCATTAGAGCCGCCAGGCAGTCCGTGGCTCTGTGATGAAACCTTTGGTGAGTTACTGTATACACAAGTGAGACAGTGTCTTTAAAGCGTGATCCAGCATCTTTATTACTACTCCACTGGAGTGATGTTTTAATTTCAAGTTCCCTGCCCCTGTCTTATATTCACCCTCTGGCAGCTTTGTCCACTATATCAGAAACTCTGGTACTGTCGGTTTGTGGCAGTTTGTGACCTGCAGGCAGCTCCTGCGTTTTGTGGAGCGAGCCGGAACTCACAGCTCAGTACAATTTTATGAGAGCCTTATTCTGGCTCTCAGAGAGATGCATTGAGTGCCTGTGACATAACTGCTGACTTCTGGCCAGTCAGAAGTTACGAGGGGAAGGCAGCGCGACGGGACACTGAGAGGTGTTGGTAAAGTCCTATATGAAAACGCCAGAAGGCAAGTATACGAACCGTGGGAGGGGGCTTATATATTTAGCACCACTCCAGTGCTAAAGAAAAAACACTGGAGTGCTGCTTTAAGATCCCGTGGGAGAACTATAAAGGGGATGTCACACGCGTCGATATCGCTGTCAATGTCGCTCATACGTCACGGATTTTCAGTCGCTCAAGCGACTTAAAAGTGACGCAGGAGCGACATTGAAGTGTGTGACCAAGCGATGCAACCAGCGACATGTCGCTGATCGCCGATCGCAGGTTTCACTGCCAGATGTAAAACCTGTCGCTCATCGCTCAGTAGACCTTGTGCATCGCTGCGTGTGACACTAAACTCAGCGACGTATTTTCTATTTTGACAACGTACAAGCGACTACATAAAATCGCTCGCAAGATGGCGACATCACCGCATCGCTGGGTCATATTGACGCGTGTGACATCTTACCTGCGATAATTCCACATCGCTCAGGCGATTAATAATTTGTGACGCATGAGCGATATCGCAGGCGACATTGACACGTGTGACAGGCCCTTAACTCCCAGCATTTAAATGGAGAGAGACAGCACCACATACCAAACGGGATCCTTTACAACTTCTTTATTCCAGTATTCCAGTATTGTATTTATTTATATAACTCCCAGCATGTCCTGCAGATCTAATGGCATGTTAGGAGTTATAGTTCACCACAGGAGTAGTGAAGTGCTTGTATCACAGAGTGCTTTATTAACAACGTATTCTTTACTTTTACATAGTGTGCTTGCATTAAATGCTTTCAGTCTGATCCTCCCATGCTAGAAACCAGTCTCTCATCAATATCCTGACCTGAAGTGAGGGAAGGCTGCAGCAGCACATGACAGCACAGAGACCTCCCTTCATTACATCACTGCAGATCCTGTATTGAGGGATTCTTGTTTCTACTATAGTTGCTGCAGGACCTGTGGTGATGTAATGAAGAGGGAAGGTCCTATACTGCCATGTGATGCTCCAGCCCACCCTCTTCATTACATCACCACCGGTCCTGAAAGATAATTGTTCCGTGCTGTGGTGATCAGGTATGCGGTGCCTGGCCTTGTCACTGCAGTGACAGTCCCTCCGGGCCAGGCACCAGTGCTGAGATCCCTGCTCCCTCTCCCCAGCCCAGCAGATACACCATCTCCTCAGCTGCCGCAGGAGTCTGGCTGAGGATATCGTGTGTCTGCTGTGTAATCTGTAGCCGCTTCCCACATTACCTTCTCGAATTGGCACTGAAAAGCCAGCGCTGACAGGTGGCCGTGGGGAGCCTCCCCAGAGCAGTGAATATTACAGTATTATAATCAGCAGGCTCACATGGTCTTCCTGCAGCTGAGACGTTTTTCTGCCTCCTGTGCTCAATGTCAACCACAGCCCCTTCCCCACAACAAGCTCCCAAGTTACATTTGGACAATAAGATGCACCCCACACTTTCCTCCAAAATTTGGAGGAAAAAAAGTGCGTCTTATGGTCCAAAAGTACAGTATATATTATATTTGCACACATATTATATACAAACTGATAAAATAAGCAGCATAGAGCTTACATGAGGGTGCCAGCAACCAAACCTCTTCCTTTAAAGGTTTCCAATATATGATATAAATGAAGTTGCAGCACTCCAATCCTTCTTTAGGTGAAAAAAGGTTTATTCAACATCATAGCCAGAGCTGGTGGAAGGGTTTGCACACCTGAAACGTCGCTGTTGCCCATGCTATGATGTTGAATAAACCTTTTTACAAAGAAGGATTGGAGTGCTGCAAATTCATATATTATATATATATATATATATATATATATATAACACACATACAGTAGTTCAATGCAGTATGTGCCGAATAATATGAATTATTATATTCAAACTAAATAGTTTCATTATTGTAATAAAGGAAGGAGCGGCACTCACCATTTGCTGTCAGTTCCGTTTATTCAATCAAACCTGCGGTCCTGCGACAAGAACCCGTTGAAGCGGTAACCCCGCAAAACTGCGAGCCATCGTCTGCCAACTCCTCATGCCCTCTCCCCACATTGATCATCCTATTCGCAGGTTTGATTGAATAAACGGAACTGACAGCAAATGGTGAGTACCGCTCCTTCCTTCATTTCGTAAAGTTGCAGTCTGTGTGCAACACCATTTCCAGGTGTGCTCAGAAGTTGATTATTAGGACCAATGTGGTCAGTAGGATCCTTCAGACAGCGCGTGGTGCCCGGTTTTTAACTCCTTAAGCATTGGAGTTTCATTATTGTATCATGGGTGGCATGGTGGCTCAGTGGTTAGCACTGCAGCCTTGCAGTGCTGGGGTCCTGGGTACAAATGCCACCAAGCACAACATCTGCAAGGAGTTGTATGTTCTCCCCATATATGCGAGGGTTTCCTGTGGGCTCTCCGGTTTCCTCCCATACTTGAAAGACAAACAGAGAGGATGTTTAGATTGTGAGACTCAATGGGGAGAGTGTTGCAAATGTACGTAAAGCGCTATGGAATTAATAGCACTGTATAAATGAATAAATGTTATTACATATTATATCATAGCAACGATTAAAGTCAGATATTCACATTGTACTACAATAAATCTATCACTTAAACATGAGCCGTGTGTGAGGGAGCCAGAGTCATGGAATCTGAGGTTTGGCTTACCAATTCCACAGCCCTATATATATATATATATATATACATATACAGTGCAGCACCTCCCTACATCTCCTCCCTCATCTCGGTCTATCACACCACCCGTTCTCTACGTTCTACAAATGACCTTCGACTAACATCTGGACTAATCCGATCCTCCCACTCCACTCCTGGCTCCAAGACTTCTCCCGAGCTACACCAATTCTCTGGAATGCTCTACTCCAAGAAATCAGGACTATCCACAACTTGCATGGCTTCAGACGCTCACTAAAAACACATCTTTTTAAGGCGGCCTATCGTGCTCCCTAATAGAAGTCCTTTGTAATGTATATAGCCTATTCACTCTCTCTCTCGACATAACTCTTCTTCAAACTCCACCAAACCCAAAAAGTCTACACAGATTGACTGGTGACTAGTCATGTAACTTTATTTCTATCCCCCATTTCCTCAAGATGCCTGGACCATCAGTGTAATAAGCCCCTGTACTTTGTGTAACCCCTATCCTGTTGTAGATTGTAAGCTCTTTTGAGCAGGGTCACCTTTATTTTTTGCTTTATTAAGGCCCCTTTCACATAGGCGTTTTTTTAGGCATTTTTTTGAAAATGCGGCAGATCCGGCAGATTTACTGCATCTGCCGCCTAACGGCCACACTTGCAGCACGCTTGCGGCAAGCCCTATGCATTGTCTATAGGGCTCGCGTTCAGGTGCAGCAAATGCAGTCTTGCCGATTACGGTAGATGCGGTACTTGTGGCCACGAAAAAAAACGCGGTCAGCAGCGTTTTTTTTTCCCAGCCGCAGCTGGCAAAACCGCACCTGACTGCAAGCCCCATAGACAATGCATGGGGCTTGCCGCAAGTGCGGCCTTTAGGTGGAAGATGCGTCAGATGCGGTAAATCTTCCGGATCTGCCGCATTTTAAAAAAAACGCCTATGTGAAAGGGGCCTTATTGTATTGTATGTTTTACATTGATTCTATGCTTTTTATATTGTATCCAATTATTGCATTGTATTCTTTCTCAACTGTAATTACTTACTGTATTGTATATTTTTCCTATATGAACCACTGTATTGTAAAGCGCTGCGGAATATGTTGGTGCTAAATAATGATAAATCTTTATTTATAATGTACATATATATATATATACATACAGCTCTGGCAAAAATTAAGAGACCACTGCACAGTTTTCTAAAAATCACCATCTCTACATGTCTGACAGCCATTCCATTCCAGTGTCACGTGAATTCCAACCAAAGTACACCTCATTCTACTTAGGCCATGTGCACACGTTCAGTATTTGGTGAGTTTTTTACCTCAGCATTTGTAGACAAAACCAGGAGTGGAGCAATCAGAGGAAAAGTCTAATAGAAACCCCTGCACCACTTCTGTATTTAATTACCCACTCCTGGTTTTGGCTACAAATCCTGAGGTAAAAAAACTCATCAAAATACTGAATGTGTGCACATGGCCTTAGGTTGCCGTCACACGGGTCAATTTCCTGAACGATATTGTTAGCGATCACATGCACGTGCGATCGCTAACAATTCTGTTCACATCGCTGGTGAGCTGTCACACAGGCAGACTCACCAACGATGTGCACTGGTAACCATGGTAAACATTGGGTTACTAGGCGCCACGCGGCGCTTAGTAACACGATGTTTACCGTGGATACGAGCTCCCTGCATAGGCTGCAAGGTGCTGGGAGCTCGTTCATCGTTGCTCTGCTGGTGTCACACGCAGAGATGCTGTGTGTCCACCAGCCGACCAACGACAGATTTGTGAACATGTTTACAAATCTGCAATCAAACGATCAAATGATTTCTCAATGAAAAATCGTTTGATTACACGCAGCGATGCACAAACGATATCGCTTAAGCGATCAAAAAAGCAGATCGCTTAAACGATATCGTTCAGGAAATTGACCCATGTGACATGGCCCTTAATGTACTTCTGATTAGGTGATCACCTGAACCAAATCTTATGTAACAAGGGAATGTATAAAAAAACACTCCTGTGGTCTTCACAATCCTCTTGCAATAGGACAAGCTGGATGGCAAAACAAGTGCTAGGAATAGCCCAAAGGTAATGTGAATAAAGCAAAATAAATAAAATAACTTTTAACCATGCCAAAGGAGTTGAAAAGAAAACAGTCTTGAATGAAGAAAAGAAGGGCCCAATTCTGGCTTTACTAGCAAAGGGATACAGTGAGCGTCATGTTGTCTCCATCCTTAAAATTTCAAAGACTGCAGTTCCTTACAACAAGGTCAAGCAGCAGACATTGGGGACAACAATGCTACAGACCGGCAAAGGGCGAAAGCGACTCTCCACTGACCGAGATGACCGTCATCTTATTCGAATGTCACTCAGCAACCGCAGGATGACATCAAGTGACCTCCAAAAGAATTGGCAGCTGGGGTGAAGTGCACGGCAAGAACAGTTCGTAACAGGCTCCTAGAGGCAGGGCTCAAGTCATGAAAAAAGCCTTTCATGAATGAGAAGCAAAGGAGAGCCAGGCTGAAGTTTGCCAAAGACCATAAGGATTGGACCATAGAGGACTGGAGTAAGGTCATCGTCTCTGACGAGTCTAATTTTCAGCTTTGCCCAACACCTGGTCATCTAATGGTTAGACAGAGATCTGGAGAGGCGTAAAAAACCACAGTGACTTGCACCCACCACTGTGAAATTTGGTGCAGGATCGGTGATGATCTGGGGATGCTTCAACAAGACTGGAATTGGGCAGGTTAATCTTTGTGAAGGATGTATGAATCAAGCCGCATAAAAGGTCATCCTTAAAAAACATTTGTTTCCTTCTGCTCAGGCAATGTTCCCCAATTCTGAGGACTGGTTTTCCCAGCAGGATAATGCCCCAGTTCAATGTGTGGATGAAGGACCACCACATCAAGACCCTGTCATGGCCAGCCCAATCTCCAGGCCTGAACCCAATTGAAAATCTCTGGAATGTAATCAAGAGGAAGATAAATAGACACAAGCCAAACAAAGAACTGCTTAGGCTGGGTTCACATTGTGGCGTGCTCCGGTCCGGGGCTGTCTGGGGTGACAGCCTGGACCAGAGTTTTGCTCCATAGGAGACTATCGGGCGGGACGGAGCTGGATGGCATGCAACGTTTTTGGATTCGGAAGAGAAACCCCACTTGTCCTGGCTTCATCCGGCGAGATAGCAGCCGGATGGCAGATAATTGCCATCCAGCTCCGTCCCGCCCGATAGTCTCCTATGGAGCAAAACTCCGGTCCAGGCTGTCACCCCAGACAGCCCCGGACCGGAGCACGCCGCAATGTGAACCCAGCCTTACATTTTTGTGCCAGGAGTGACATAAGTCACCCAAATGCAGTGTGAAAGACTGGTGGAAATCATACCAAGACGCATGAAAGCTGTGATTAACAATCATGATTATTCCACCAAATATTGATTTCTGAACTCTTCCCGAGTTAAAACATGAGTATTGATGTTTGTATAGGAATATGAACTTGTTTTCTTTGCATTATTAGAGGTGTGAAAGCAATGATTCTTTTTTATTATTTTGACGATTTCCCATTTGCTGCAAATAAATACAACATTTTTAGCTTTGAATTTAGGAGACATGTTGTTACTAGTTTATAGACTAAAACAACAATGTACATTTTACTCCAAAATATACCCAGAAAGAGAAAAATCAGAGAAACAAAGTTTTGCAGTGGTCTCTTAATTTTTGCCAGAGCTGTATATATTTATTTTTTCCCTTTAATTTATCTATTTATTATCAGAGCACTCAGAGGATACATGTAGCTCTATCTAAACAGACCACTCATTTCTAGTTATCTAGAAAGAACACGGGTGCTGAGGGAATAAAGTAAAAAGCAACAACTAAACAACTTTGCCCTGATAAACTTTTTCAACTAGCCTATATATCATTTTGCTTCTCTTCTCCTCTGTTTCATAACGTTTGCAGACCAGACTACAAGTACAATGTGGCAAGTTCCTTTCAAAGTGTTGTTCTGCTGTTTTCACTGTCAAGTCCTTTCTAGAGGATCGGACATTAATATCTGATCCCAGGGGTCCCACACCTGACAGTCACACAATAGCTGGCTTCTTTGGCAAAGGACAGATATTGGCAGAGCTCTGTGAACTGTGCAGTGGCCACGGCCAGAGACTGCAGATCCACTCCTAATCATCCAGTGGGTGTGCCAGGTTCCATTGATGTTACTGATCACTTATCCTAAAGGCCCAGCTACACACACAGATAATTGTATAGAGATTGTTCGCAGATCTCTGGTTGCAGTGAAGTCATGGACACATTGTTACATTTGTACACAGCCACAAAATGGAACAATGTGTCCATGATTTCACTGCAACCAGAGATCTGCGAACAATTTCTATACAATTATCTGTGTGTGTAACTGGGCCTTAAGAATAGGTCATTAATATAAGGCTTGGGCTGCAATGTTACGTTTTGCAGCATTACTGATTGATTTTAACTATAAAGTTGGGGCTGCAGCCCTCCCAATTGCATGTCATGTATTACTTGGATTGGAGCTGTAACTAAATAGTTCAAATCAATCACAAGTAATACAAAAAGTGGCAGTGCAGCACAGGCTAAAAAGTTGAGAAAATCCCTTACATTCAACAATCCTTAACTCAATATATGCAGAGATAATTTACCAATGTATACATCCTACCTACAAAAATGAAAGCTTTCCAGGCAACAGTGAAATCAACGGGGTAATAAAATAAAAACTAGCAATGCTATACTTACCAGCACAAAGGATAAAACAGAGCAGTCTAAAGTGATGTACTGATGTGGCAGTGTTATGGAGGGGTGTGAGCTCTCAGGTGCAATTAGAAGATTATAAACCAGACACACCTCACATTCAGGAGGTGAGGCCTGAGCCTTTCACAAATACAATGGACACTTTTTGACATTATTTTGTAAAAATGAGAGTAGAAAAATATCTTCCTCTTAAAAGAGGACCTGTCACCCCCCCAAAGATTTCAATCTAAAGGTAACACTGAATGCAGCATATATGCTGCAATCAGGCAAGGGGTCCCCCAAGTGTTTCTGATGTCTAAATCATGAAATCCAGCCTTTTAAAAAGTGTACAACCGAGTCAGGAGGGCATTACCAGATCCATGAGTCAGCTCCTTCTCTGGGGGCTATTCCTACCACCTGCTTCTATGTTCCTCCCTCCTCCTTGATGGCCTGTCCGCTCTCCTCGCTCTGTGCCTGTGTCTCCTTGTGCCATCACATGCAGGCGCAGAGCGAGGTGTTCCTATTGTTGGCCCCTCGCTACTGCTCCCGCCTCCCGCCCTGACGCATCAATTCATCCCGCCCTGCTCAGTGTTATGCTGTATGCACTGAGCAGGGCAGGAATCTGGCGCCGGCGCAGAAGCCCGCCCTGCTCAGTGCATACAGCATAACACTGAGCAGGGCGGGATGAATTGATGCCGTCAGGGCGGGAGGCGGGAGCAGTAGCGAGGGGCCAACAATAGGAACACCTCGCTCTGCGCCTTTATGTGATAGCACAAGGAGACACAGGCACAGAGAGAGGAGAGCTGACAAGCCATCAAGGAGGTGTCCAGGACAGGGAAGGGAGAGGAACATAGAAGCAGGTGGTAGGAATAGTCCCCGGGAAGGACCTGACTCATGGATCTGGTAATGCCCTCCTGACTCAGTTGTACACATCTTAAAAGGCTGTATTTCATGATTTTGACATCAGAAACACTTGGGGGACCCCTTGACTGAATGCAGCATACATGCTGCATTCAGTGTTACCTTTAGATTGAAATCTTTTGAGGAGGGGGGGTATGGGGGTGACAGGTCCTCTTTAAGGCCCCGTTACACATAGCGATATCGTTAACGATATCGCTGCAACATCATAGTTTTTGTGACGTTGCAGCGACCCCGCCAACGATATCGCTGTGTGTGACACGCACCAGCGATCGGCAACCGCTGGGAGATCGCTGATCGGTAACGAATGGCCTGGACCATTTTTCGATTGGCGATCTCCTGCTGGCCAGGCTGCATCGCTGTGTGTGACGGGGCAACTACCAGCGATCCCCAGTCTGCTCCCGAGACCCTGAACAATCCTGGCAATCATCGGGTGTCGGCACATCGCTGGATGATAGCTGGTAAGTCTGCCTGTCTGGCATCTCACCAGCGATCACATAGCGATATCCCAGCGATCCTGGCCAGGTTGGATCGTTTGTGGGACCGCTGGAACATCGCTATGTGTAACATGGCCTTTAGGCCTGTGTCACACATCCATGCAAAACACGGACGTGTGATAGAAGCTGTTTTTGTTGGGGTGTGTATTTGTGTGACATGCATGGTGAGCCATACTTGTGCTGTCCGTTTAATATCCGGGTGACATCCGGATAGCACACCACTATATACTCACTTGTCTCTAGTGCTGCCTGTCACTCTCTCTTCCGGGACCGCTACAGCTCTCAGTGCAGTGAATATTACATGAGAGTAATGAGCGGCCCCAGAATTGATAGCAACAGGTAGCGCTGAAGATAGGAGAGTATCAAACTCTTTATTTTTTCAACTTTTAAGTCTTTGTTAATGTCCGTGCACACAGATGTCACAGGGATGACTGTTATGATTCGGTGACCTTGGAGCCACATGAATCTCTTTCACAGGAGTAAGTGGTACCTATACTGACCGCAGTTCCTGACCTAACACCTCAACTAGAAGTAGCCGTGGGATGTGACTAACCATACCCTAAACACCTCAATACGGCCGGAGAACTAGCTACCCATAAAGATGGAAACGCAAATTTTATCTTGCCTCAGAGCAGAACTCAGTATTGAAAGCCCCCTACAAATATTGACTGTAGGAGGAAACGACACATTCAGGCAGAAAACAGAATTTAGCAAATGAGGCCACTCTAGCAAGATAGGTAAAGACAGGACAGAATACTATTGCAGACAGTATAAAAATCCTTTCAAAAATATCCACAGCAGATAATACAAAGATACCAGAGTCTACTCAAGACTCAACGCCCTCTATATCTGCGGAACTCCTGTGAATCCAACTATGCTGACACAATCAAAAGCTGTACAAGCCAACAACAAATGAATATCACTTAAATCCTAGGAAGAAAACTTCCTAAGGCGGCCGTCACACGCTACGATATCTTGAAAGATATCGCTTGAACGCGCCTGATTAAACATCGCGTGAACGATGTCTCTGCGTGTGACGGCAAGATACGACGAGCGAGAAGTGTTCAAATCGCAAGATCGAGATCTGAGCTCCGGACCTCAGATCTTGCGATGAACGATTTTACAAACAGCTTCATCGTGGTGTATAACACCACGATGAACGATCTCCCAGCTGCAGAGCCTATGCTGGGAAATGGTAACTATGGTACACGTCGGATAACTAAGCGACGCACGGCGCCTAGTAACCCGATGTGTACCATAGTTACCAGCGATCTCGCTGCTCCACATCACTTGTGAGTCTGTCTGTGTGACATCTCACCAGCGATGTGAGCGATATTGTAAGCGATCGCGCGTGCACGTGATCGCTTACAATATCCCTAGCGAGATCGTAGCGTGTGACGGCCGCCTAACAGAGAGCAGGTTAAGACAGACATGTAGACCAAATATCCACAAAAACCACAACTCTGAGCAGAAATAGACAATTCCAAAACAAGCACACAGCATGTGTGCCACAAGAAAACAAAACCATTCACTTAGCTTGGAAGTTTGCAGCAGGGCAGAAGAGACAAGGCAGAGGTGAAACACCTTCAGGAACAAATGACAACCGGCAAGGACTGAGGGAATCCTGCAAACCTAAATACCCCAGTCTGAATTCCAGTTATCCAATTCACCTGACCAAAACTGCAGAACAGGATCAACTGCATTACCAGCCACAACCACAGGAGGGAGCCCACAAGCAGAATTCACAACAGATGACATCTGTGTGCAGGACGATTTTGTCACAGACCCATCGACTTGAATGGGTCCGTGCTGCTGGCCAAAAATGGACATGTCTCCACAGGCGTGCGTCTGCTCCACACAGAGACATGGTCCGTGCAGAATCATGGATGTGTGAAGGGGGGCCACAGACTATAATGTGTCTACGTATGTCAGTGCCTACGGCATGTGTCTGTATGGAAGAACAGATGTGTGAAAGAGGTTTTATTTTTACACCACAATTGCAGCATATGGACCCCACATGTACTTTTTTTATTTTTATCTGTTGGTCAATTTAATTCCACGACTCTCCATGTGCCAGAATCGGCCTGTAGAGCCCATACACCCACACACTGCGCAGGACCGGAAAAGACGTTCCAGCTGCGCGACATACTATGATGAGAAGACACGAATTTCAAAATAGGGGCGCGTAGGAAGAGGAATGATGACGCCCAGCGGGGCGTGATAAGAGCAGCAGGGTGGGTTGGGGGGTTGGGGGAGAAGAATAGAGACCCGGAGACCGCCCATGTCAGCCTACACGGTAGCCTTGATGGCTCATTATCATAGGAAAATGTAAGTTAATAAATTGTTTTTCTCAAGCATTATATTGCAGTTTTAGCTCAGGGAGGGATGGTTAAGGGTGTGCTAGCAAGGTGCAAGGATGGCTAGTGATAGGATAGGGGTAAAAGGGAGTTGACAGGTTCCCTTCAACATGTCTGAATCACAGCGTTCATAATATGGCAATGTCTGGAATTGGCTTCATATTTATATTGTATCTGTCATTATGTAGGCACTGTGTTCATGGTTTACAGCAAATTTGAAATGAATAGTGCAATCAAGAGGGCTTTTCTTTATGAGAAGAAGGGCTACAGTGTCATGTTAAATCACTCCCAAGGCCTGCAAAAAACTTAGAGTATTACCATTTAAAATATTTCCAGCGTATCAAAATGTTATGTCATAAGTGCCCAATTGGCTCCACTTTCTGGACAGCAAACATTTACCAAGAGTTTACACTAAGGAGAGAGGCAGGCTAGGAGTGAATATAGTCCTCCCCATTGTACACCTAAATATCATAAACAGCCAAAAGCATATTGGAATGCTCTGCCATGATTAATGCACTTGGGCCCTCAAATAAGCAAGATCTGGCTGGCAGCGCCCTCTGCAATAGCTGAAACTGACATCCCAGACGTATTTGATGAAGGACGTGTGAAGACATTGCAGTCCATAGTAGCACGTCTAGGCCATGCAGGCTGCTCACAGTAGCATGAGCAATATGTTTCCTGATGAGCTGGCAAGGCATGTAAGTGTGTATTTCTGTGCATGGCACTCACACTTCATACTGAATAAATTGAGATGTTTTAAACATTTTTATTCCATTTTTTTATCATTTGCATATCCAGCGATTTTATTGTCATGACTTTTCCTTTGGCATTGCTTTTTCTATATTGAAGAGTGTGTTTATAGATGTATCTTTATCTACATCTGAGAGATAAACTAACACAACGGATAAGCAATTTTAAAGTTTCACAAAATGTAAAATCGATAAGAAAACCTTGGTCTGTACCTTAGCACGTCCATTTCATCTTTCAGTGACTGCGCTTCATCCGCTAGTGTCGTTAAGTCCTCATTTTGCTGCCTTAGCTCTGTGATCTCCTTCTCGAGCTCTTCACATCGTATCCTGTAATCATCTTTGGATGCTTCAAGCCTAGAAAAGATGAAAACTTTTGCTTAGAGTAACTGTAAAATAAGAATCAATACGATTTGCAAGGCACAGGCTAAAGAGCCAGAGTACAAATGTTAAAAGAGACATGTAAATTGTAAAACCTACAAAGTCTTATATGTTTTGTGATGGTTTACAAAGTAGTCAGATCCCGTTCACAATGGGCTCGTTTGCTTTTTGGGAGATGTTACAATTCTTGGAATGACTAAAATAGTCTAGTCTGCAGTGTTAGGCTAAGTTCACACTGGACACTTTTGATCTGTTTTTCGTGCTGCTGGGTTTCTTTTTTTTTAAAACTGCACCAAAAACAGATCAGTCATTCATCTTCCTGAAAAGTTAATGGGATTTTAAATTTGCTGTGCAGACATCTGCGTTTTTTTACTACTGTGTTAGTGGTGCAGACATTGCATCCAAAAAATAATGAGCGTCAATTATTGCGCTTTCCACACCACCAACGCTCCAGTACTTATCCTCCCGGTGATCCTACGGCGAGCCAACAGCAAGTACCGGGTACGGTACTAACAGAACCTGTCACCATCTGACTCAGCCTGAGTCATATAAATACTTGTACTACCCACCGGTCCTGCCGATGCCCGGAAGGAAGACATCACCGGGGCTCACCATGGAATCGTCCAGGAGGGTAAGAAAGTGTGTGTGTCTGTGTCCCCCAAAAATGGAGCAAAAAAGCAAAACAGATGATGCATTTGTGTTGCTTTAAAAAAAAAAAAAATAATAATAGTATCTGTTTTTGGTGCACCCAACACTGAGCACAAACACACTAGGTGAATACAGCCTTCCAAAAAAATTTAACTCCAGAACTCAGATCTTCACACAAGTCTTTGGGTATATATTAAAAACAGGTCATGTATTGACTCAATTATGAACTTAAAGTATAACCGCCGTTTACATTTTTATTTAATAATAATGTAGAGCAAGTGATAATATACTTCATAAGTGAAAAATGGAAGAAAATCTTTCAAAAACCTTTCAGAAAATGTCTTCACTAGGCTGCTTCTACAGCTGACATATGCTTATTGTTAGGGAGATCCGTCTTCAGCTCCACACACTGAATACGGCCATATAAGTGGGTGGTGGGGCGGGGCCTACACAGCATTCCCAAAACAGCTGATCAGAATCTCAGGTTACTTCAGGCAGGGATATTACTGAGCTCAGGCTGTCAGCACACAGCTCCTGAGATCTCTCTCCATTCACATCGCTCCGCTCTGTGCAGTCAGCTGATCACACGAAGCAAGGCCGATGTGAATGGATAGGCGTCACATAAGACCACAGAAGCTGTGCGCTGCCAGCCTGAGGAGCTCCCTTTGTCTGAGTAAGGGCTCGGACACACTCATCAGAGTTTGACTGAGGAGACTCAAAGGGCTGGAGCAGTGACCCTGAACGGCTTCTCCCTATCTGGACGGGGCTGTCAGCTGATTGTGTTTTTGTGCAGTTCCAGACTCCCCCGTCCAGAGAGGGAGAATCCGTTCAGGGTCACTGCTCCAGCCCTTTCAGAGTCTCCTCAGTGAAACTCGGATGTAACTAGGTAAGTGTGTCCAAGCCCTTAAACTGCAGATACACTGATCACCTGTATCCTTGCACACGCAGCAGACCCGCCACCCACCCCCTTATATGGCTGCATTCATGTGTGGAGCGAAAGACGGATCTCCCTGACAACAAGCATATGTCAGGTTTAGAAACAGCCCAGTGGGGACATATTCTGAAACGTTTTCTTCCAGATTTCACTTTTATGAAGCATATTTGAAAGTTTATTATAATCATTTGCTCTATATTATTAATATTAAATAAAAATTTAAAAGGCGGTTACACTTTAAGACATGATTGCCAGTTTAGACAGACTGTGAAATTAATAATGGACAGTATTTTTCATTGAGGTTGCCAATGGCTGTGTTTAGTAATATGCCTCTCAATCATGGGCTTTTTTCAGGACATGAACACTGCAGTCCGAAGGAATCGTGGCTCTACAAAATAAGAAATTAGGGATCATCTTCTAATAACTACAGTATATTTATTATGTTGCACATAATTGTACTTCTGCCATATTTGATTAAATCCCCTTTCAAGAAGTCCTTCCTACTGAAATGGGACTATTGTACCAGAATGCCAAAGCAGTCAGTGTCATTGATCAAAACATATATAGCTCTTATATCATTAAACTATTTAATACCCGGGGAGTCACAGCATTACAAAGCCTCAGTAGCAGTGTGTGGGGCGCTACTTCCCTCACTTAACAGTCCAATGTATGCTCAAGGTGCCCACCATCGTTATACATAGAGAGTGGGAAAGGCAGTTAGTACAGTACTAGCCCCTATCCTTACAGTATGTGGCGCACGCGCTGTAAGGATTCAGAAGTCTGCTGTCACATACAGTAACTGCAGACATTCATCCCAAACCTGGACAATTCCATTTAGCTGAATGCTGCACATACAATAATATGTATTCTACCTAAAGGTTTCTTCTTGTAGCTGTTCTAGCTGTGTCTGAAGTTGGAGATGCCTTCTACCGGCTGGACTATTAGGATCTTCTAATGAATCAGACTGATTTAAGCGTTCCATAAGAACCTGGTTTTCAGCAAGTAAACTGCTCTTCTCCTCTTGCAGTGCAGCAACCTTTTAAAAAAAAAAATACAAATTCATTTTTCAATTTAGATAAGGGTTTGTAATTGAAAATATTTACTTGTGCTACCCAGGGAACATGCCATCAACTCAGATCACTCGTGCAAGTGTCACAGTGTTGTTACAACCCATGATGGCACTGTGACCATTGTAGGTTAAAGTCCAACCACATTTATACGGAGTAATAATAAGTGGTATTAAACTTAGCACATCACTCAAAAAGCTGAAGTCTGGATATAAATAAATTACAAGATAACACTAAAGCAGGTCAAACTGGAAAAATAAAGATGAATAAACGGGTTTAAAATGACACACGAGAAAATTAATGATATACGGTATCTGAAAGAAAAGTTGAGCAATTGTTGACCTACAAAAACAATGATACTATCAAGGGGGCAATAAAGCTTAGTGCAATCTATTCCTCAAGGCCCAAGGAATTCACAGGGCACCTTAACATATGATATAAAGAATACGGCAAACATGATTAAGGAATATTACTCAAATCTTTATAATCTGCCCTCTAAATTACCCTCTGATCCGAAAAATACATCCGCTTGTCAAGCATTAAATGGACAAATGTAAACTACTGGCAGTGGCGTAACGATCGCGGTCACAGGGGTCGCGGCTGCAACGGGCCCAGACCTATAAGGGGCACGCGCCGCCAGCCAACCCCTGATCCCATCTGTGGGCGCCCGCTCCACAAGGATGTGCGTCCCCGAGGACACAAATCCCTGTGACAGGGCCCGTGTGTCAGGGAGAGGAAGGAAGCCTCCTACAAGTGCCCCAATTTGGAAGTTATACCCCTAAAGGACTTCATCTAGGGGTATAGTGAGCATTTATCCTACAGGTGCTTCACAAAACTTAACATTTAGATGTAAAAGCAAAAAAGTTACATTTATTCCCTATTACATTTATTATTTTAGCACGAAATTTATTTCCACAAGGACTAATAGGAGAAAAATGACTCAATTTGTTTTGCATTTTGTCCCTTACACAGGGATACGCCATATTTGGTCGAAAACTAATGCCTGGGCATATGCAAAACTGAGAATGCAAAGAGCGCTCTTTACTTTTCGGAATGTAGATTTAGACACTGTATTTCAATTACATAGACCCTAAAGTGCCAAAAAAGAAGAAAACCCCCCAAAATTGAATTCATTGAGAGGTACACTTTGTACAGTGGAGTCATGTATGGCTACAGTGACTATTTTGTGATGTCTACGCCATGCCTTCTTTTTTTACTGGAGAATTGCTAAAATGCCAGCCTACTGCCAATACCTAGTGCTCAGCTTGGCTTCTGGCAAAATGCAGCCCATTAATTGTTAATTGGGCTATCCCCACTACAAAATGTCAAACAATGACCGATTAGCCATTAGGAAGTTTCAATCCTCTCTCTTGAATTTCATGTGGATCAATGGACGACACTTTAGACAATGGTCAGGCAAGTGAAAGTTAACCCCCCCCCCCTCCCTCATCACTATGTTACTGTATACCTCTCATGTTGCCGGAGACCAGGAGGATTAATCAAATGTGAATAGAACCATATAATGTTCATACATTACATAGGTTGTATCAATCTTATCGGAAATAATCTCCTTTGTTACAGATGTACACCCCTCTATAGAGAATCTGTAAGCAGGATTTCACCCCCCAACCTATTTATATACACTTTCAGAAAGATGACAAAATAGTCAATATACTAAAAACTATAACTTATTATTTACCACAAAATACATATAGGGGTTGGACAAAATAATGGTAACACCTGGAAAAATCAATAAAAGTTAGTTTGATATGTTGTAGGTCCACCTTTTGCTGTGATTACAGTCTCAATTCTCCGAGGTATGGATTCATACAAGGTGATATCATTGGCCCGGCGGATCTCCACGAAATAGCACCCCAGATCATCACAGAACCTCCGCCATGTTTTATGGTTGGGAGAAGGCAGTCTGGATGGAATGCTTCTTTCGGCTGTCTCCAAACGTACACTCGGCCGGAGGTCAGAAAATGGGGTAAACGATGATTTGTCTGAGAATATCACATGTTTCCACTGCTCGAGGGACCAATTCTGGAGGTTTCTACACCACTCTAAATGCTTGGAAACATTTGTCATTGAGAGCAGCGGTTTTCTAATTTCAGCTCTTCCGTGGAATCCATATTTGTGCAGCTCCCGATGAACAGTTTTCGTGGAAACTGGGTTCTGTAGGTGTTCATTGCGCTCAGCAGTGATTTTCGGAGCCGTGGTCTTGCGATCCTCTCTCACAATTCGCTTTAGAGTCCGACAGTCTTTCTCAGTCATTTCGACTTTTGGCCGGACCTGTGCTTTGCTGCGGACGTTTTTCCTTCTCTTTCAAACGCAGTCATTACGTTGGAGACAGTACCTCTTGACACACCAAGCATTTAGGGACTTTCTGTTACACTAGCGCCTGTCATACGAGCACCAACAATTTGGCCTTTGTGAAAATCCGAAAGGTCTGCCATTGGTATCAGGTTCTCATCAATGTTCTTACAATTCGGCAAAACAAACAGTTAATTTACATACACATATCACTTAACACAAATAATCAACTACAAAACATTTACATATGTCACAGTTTGCATGTTTATAACGTGTTCGAAGATTATGATGCCAAAACGTTAGGTGTTTCCATTATTTTGTCCAACCCTTATATATACGTATGCCATGTTAGGTGTATGAAAAATTCATACATCATAAATACATACAATTAGAAATATATATGAGGCAAAAAATAGAGAGGACCAAAGTAGTAACAATAGCAGAGTACATTAAATTTTAAGACAAATGACTACGTAATCAAAGTAGTCACATAGGTAATAATCATTAAAGTGACCATGTAATAATGCTCGACGGCCACAAGGTGGCTCCCCATAACTTAAATATGTCAGATGAACCTCAAATGAGAATACCTATAATACCAAGAAAAAAAGTACCGTATTTCCACCCATGCCCGACTGCGTGCTTGCCTTTATCCAGGCCCTGACGCTGTTTTGCTATACGGTTTTTCAAGGGAACATCTTTCACCTTGTGGTCATGGGGCGTCATTGCACTGTCAATGTAATGACATTTATCTATGTGACTAATTATTTGATTACCCAGACATACCCAGTACAATGACCATGTTCAAAGTAATTGTCCGCTTTTCCAGGTTTTGTCTTAAAGTGGTTGTTTTAAAGCCATTTCTATGCACATGATGCTCTTTAAAGACAAGTCCAGCAATACCTTTCCATGACCCATCTGTTGCTCAATTATTGAGAAACGAGCATTTGAATTGGTAGGTTTTAGATCTGAAGCCTCTGTCAGTCCAACTCTATTCCCTGCCTAGCAACTCCTCCTGCTTGACTGACAGCTCTATTGCCAAGTCACACAGCAATGAGGCTGTCTGGCCAGCAGGAGGAGGCAGCATTCTGCATGAAATAGAGCCGGATTGACACAGGATTCAAATCTACAACCTCATTTGGATATCAAATTATCCAATAATAATCCCACTTTTTTTTCCACTTATGATTTTGACTTACGTACAGTGGTGGGTGAACCCAAACTGTAAAATTCAGGGTCTGTACCAAACACACCTAGTGATCGTGCACAGTTTGCGAACACAGGTTTCCTTGGGAAATCCGTATTACTGTTCGGGTCTGGGGGCTGTAAAACTAAGTACATTATTAATAAACACTATTATACTTACCGGGTCTCCTGCCCTGCGCGTTTTCGTTTCGTTGTCCTGGCCACATTCACTTCCGGGCTGCTCATGATCTTCCGGGGTATTCATTTCACTGGCTTCAACAGCCAATCATAGACACTGTCACACAAAATAGGCGTCTGTGATTGGCTGTTCGAGTAATCTGCAATCAGCCCATACATTCTAGTAAGGTAGAATGTAAAGGCTGGTTTAAGCTTACTCCACACACATCACTCGGCTGAGTCATTCCCTGCCTGCTCTTTGCTAGCAGACGGTGTTTGTCTGCTGGCAAAGATGTAACAGAGGTGAAGTAAGAAGACCTGGACTACTTTGAAGGGAGAGTTTTTTTTGTAATAAAGATGGAGTCTCTAAATGTGTTTTGAGTTTTATTTCTAATGAAAAACCTTTTCAGTTTTTTTTTTTTTTAAAGTGTACTAGAAATTCATGGTGGTCAGGTCTAATTTGGTCTGACATCATGCATTTTTGGCTTAGTACCAGCTGACAATACAAAGCTGGAATTAACCCCATTATTACCCAGCGTGCCACCCCCCACAAGGGCTGCTGGAAGAGCCGGGTAAAGCGCCTAGAAATGGCGCAACAATGAATGCGTTATTTTCAGGGGTGACTGCAGACTCCAGTTTTCAGCATAGGAGTCCCAGAACGCTTGGGCTTTACCACGCTGAGAATCCCAGCCCCCAGATGCCTGGTTTTACCCTGGCTGGCAATCAAAATATGGCGGGAGCCCAGACATTTTTTTAAAATCATTTATTTAAATTATTTTAAAAAAGTAATGCGCTTGCCTGTATTTTGATTGCCAGCCAAGGTAAAGCCAGGCAGCTGGGGGCTGGGATTTTCAGTGTGGTAAAGCCCAAGCATTCTGGGCCCCACACACTGAAAACCGCAGCTGCCCCAGAAAATGGTACATTCAACGTAGCACCGTTTCCATGCGCTTTACTAGGCTCCTCCAACGGCCCTGGTAGGGGGTGGCATGCTGGGTAATAATGGGGTTGATACCAGCTTTGTATTCTCAGCTAGTAATGAACCCAAAATTCATGATGTCAGGCCAAATTAGACCCAGCCACCATAAATTTTTAGTTGACATTAAAAAAATAGAACACAACACAGAGACAAAATTGTTTTTATTAGAAATAAAACACAAAACACATTTAGGGACTCCATCTTTAATTACAAAAAAAAACCTCCCTCCTATGTAATCCACAGACAGAGCAGGTTTGGCTCTGCTTCATTGGTCTCAACAGACACGCTTCTCTCCAGGGTAACAAGCCGGATCAGACTGAGCTGGGTGCCGTGCCAGAGGTCAATCGAGTTCACAGCTGAGCCATGAACTCGTGTGACCCCTGACTCTGACGTAACCACAAACACTGCCGAGAACTGAGCGGTTCTTGGCAATGCAGTGAATATCCCAAGAAGTTAATGAGTGGCCCCGGAAGTAGATGCGACGGACAGCAGGATGAACAATGGCGGGACCTGGTAAGTATAATGATTATATGCTTTCTTTTACAGCACCCACCTGGCCCCATCTCATAACTGTAAAGTCCAAGCTTGAGATTCGGACGCAAGTTCGAGTCACGTCGGCCCCGAACTAGGACTTTACAAAAAGTTCCTCTCGAGTTCGCTGATCCTGAGCATCGGCGGGTTAGCCCATCACTACTGTGGTGTAGTGAATGGCTGCATTAATAATGGCAAGTATGTATGACAGAGGCAGAGGTCTGTGGCAATATAGATGTGACTATTTTACTGAGACTTGTATAATTTCCAAAGGGTTAAATGCATGCAAGCTTTGTGTGTTTCTGATTGAGCCCAGCTTCCCAACTGTGAGTGTGTCAGGTGGGAACTCATGTGACTGGTTCTGGGTAAGACCAGTCTTCCACAATCCTGCAAGGGTGCAGGACAAACTATGCTAGTCTGGAGACTCAGTTTCTGTGAGGTTAATGGAGGCGGCTGATTGAACTCAGTGTGTAAACAGTGCTCAAACCTCCAGTGAAGAATACAGTTCTGAAAAACGTCTGTCTATAGACCTGAAAATGGTAATGGACTTAATACAGAATAAGTGATGACGTTGTGTTAAAGCGGATGAGAAGCTCATATATCTTATGTTAGCTTATGGAGTAAAATAAACTGTATGAACATTTAAACTGAAGAAATGCCTCCTTCTGCTACCTTGACGACCGGCAAAACAAGTGAGTAACCCCATATTAGAACATAAACTCTTACTCTACTAAGGCCCCTATCACATCAATGTTTTTCGCTGAATGCGGCAGATCCGGCAGATTTCCTGCATCTGTTGCCTAACGGTAGACTTGCCCTACACCTGTGGAAAGCCCCTATTCATTCTCTATGGGGCTTGCAGCAGGTGCGGCAAATGCGGTTTTATCGCGATCTGGCACTTGCGACTGCGCAAGAAATACGCAGCTAACCACATTTTTTTGCCGCCCCCGCAACTGCCGGATTTGCCAGGAATTACACTTCACCGCAGATGTGAAAGCAGCCTAACAGCAGTGTGAAACAGGGCCCTACTTGTCAGAGAGATGCAATTTATACATGTCAATTTGTGTTTATATGGCTTGCCCTTATCTGTGACATTTATGACAGACAGCGGCATCAACTCGTCAGCTACAAAAAATAAAACAAAATAAAATGTCAAAGTGAACAAAGTAGGAAGTAACCACTGTTAACTCAATTAACTGCTGGCAAAACCATTAAAAGATTCATGCTGGCAAGTCCAATGAGTATATATTATAAAAAAGCAAAATACCAGACCATGAAACCATATTTCCTTATCATTTATTAATAATTGGGGCAGAAACACAAATCATGCTGCTACACTGCTGACGTCCATTGGGTTGTACTCTTGTAATACAGCTGAAAATGCAAATCTTGTAAAACATTTTAGAATAGAAAAGTTAACAAGATTAGTATTTCTGAGCAGAAAAACGCAGTGCGTATGCAGACCAAAGCAGCATTGAGTTAGTAAGGCCTCAGTCAAATATCCATTTTTCCAGCTACACAATCCATCCATGTTTTTTATCCATAGAACATATATCCATTCATCTATGGCGCTGTTTATAAGTCAGAGCTATATTTGAGGAGTAAGTGTTGGCAAAAAAATCCATGGAGATACGTCTGCTCTTGATCCGAGTTATAGATCAAAATCACTCATACAAGTCTGTAGGTCCATGAAAATCATGGACAGCACATGGACACCATCCGTGTGCACCAGTGTGCTGCTTGGTTTTAACATTCCAATGGGTAGGTCAAAGTTTGCAAGTTTTTTTTACTGGCATGTGAGTAAATCATGGATGATAAATATGGACACACTGACCAAACTTTAATGTATATAGGAAAAAAAATGGACATTTGAATGAGGCCTATGTGTTTGATGCTGGGGTGTGGGCATTCACAACTTTACCCTTTCTTCTAGCTCATTACATTCATATCTCAGCTTATCTCGTTCCTCTTGGATAGAGTATGCCTTTATTAGCACAAAGCAAAATAAGAACGCAGTTAACGGTATATTGAATGCTAGTACAACTTAATACAGATTTACTATTTTGTCTTAAGAGGGGGCATCTACATTGTTGGCCAAAAGTATTGCCACCCCTGCAATTCTGTCAGATAATACTCAGTTTCTTCATGAAAATGATTGCAATCACAAATTCTTTGGTATTATTATCTTCATTTAATTTATCTTCAATGAAAAAAAACACAAAAAGAATTGTCCTAAAGCCAAATTGGATATAGTTCCACACCAAACATAAAAAAGGGGGTGGACAAAAGTATTGGCACTGTAAGAAATATCATGTTATGCTTCTCTAATTTGAGTAATTAACAGCACCTGTAACTTACCTGTGGCACCTAACAGGTGTTGGCAATAACTAAATCACACTTACAGCCAGTTGACATGGATTAAAGTTGACTCAATCTCTGTCCTGTCTCCTTGTGTGTACCACATTGAGCATGGAGAAAAGAAAGAAGACCAAAGAACTGCCTGAGGACTTGAGAAACCAAATTGTGAGGAAGCATGAGCAATCTCAAGGCTACAAGTCCATCTCCAAAGACCTGAATGTTCCTGTGTCTACCGTGCGCAGTGTCATCAAGAAGTTTAAAACCCATGGCACTGTGGCTAACCTCCCTATAGGTGGACGGAAAAGAAAAATTGACGAGAGATTTCAACACAAAGATTGTGCGGATGGTGGATAAAGAACCTCGACTAACATCCAAACAAGTTGAAGCTGCCCTGCAGTCTGAGGGTACAACAGTGTCAACCCGTACTATCCGTCGGCGTCTGAATGAAAAGGAACTGTATGGTAGGAGACCCAGGAAGATCCCACTTCTTTCCCCGAGACATAAAAAAGCCAGGCTGGAGTTTGCCAAAACGTACCTGAGAAAGCCTAAAACGTTTTGTAAGAATGTTCTCTAATCAGATGAGACAAAAGTAGAGCTATTTGGGCAAAGGCATCAACATAGAGTTTACAGGAGAAAAAAAGAGGCATTCAAAGAAAAGAACACGGTCCCTACAGTCAAACATGGCGGAGGTTCCCTGATGTTTTAGGGTTGCTTTGCTGCCTCTGGCACTGGACTGCTTGACCGTGTGCATGGCATTATGAAGTCTGAAGACTACCAACAAATTTTGCAGCATAATGTAGGGCCCAGTGTGAGAAAGCTGGGTCTCCCTCAGAGGTCATGGGTCTTCCAGCAGGACAATGACCCAAAACACACTTCAAAAAGCACTAGAAAATGGTTTGCGAGAAAGCACTGGAGACTTCTAAGGTGGCCAGCAATGAGTCCAGACCTGAATCCCATAGAACACCTGTGGAGAGATCTAAAAATGGCAGTTTGGAGAAGGCACCCTTCAAATATCAGGGACCTGGAGCAGTTTGCCAAAGAAGAATAGTCTAAAATCCCAGCAGAGCATTGTAAGAAACTCATTGAAGCAAAAAGCAAAACATTGATCATTTCACACAAAACTCAAAAAATGGGCCAGGCAAAAGTATTGGCACCCTCAGCCTAATACTTGGTTGCACAACCTTTAGCCAAAATAACTGCGATCAACCGCTTCCGGTAACCATCATTCGCTTTTGTGTTTTTTTCATTGAAGACACACTAAATGAAGATAATAATACCAAAGAATTTGTGATTGCAATCATTTTCAGGAAGAAACAGAGTATTATGTGACAGAATTGCAGGGGTGTCAATACTTTTGGCCAACACTGTATAATATGGTGGCGATATGCATTTAGAGGTCAGTGTAATGCTATAGATTCTGCAAAGTTGCCCAGAAACATTACATGAGGTGGTAAAGGTCTACAAAAGAAATAAAGGGTTAGAAAACAGAATTGATGAGAGTCATTACCATGAAACACTTATTATTGCACTAAATGAAGGTTTAAAGTCTTAAAGGGTATCTGTTAAATCCATATGAAACTGATATAATTTTCTAATTCCTCTGGTGAAGTTCTTTCTATTCATGTATTTCTTTTATTAATACTCTCCTCCCTATCCTCTGTAAAATGCATAATAAAAAATTCATTCCATCTGTCAATCACAGTGAGTGATCACTTAGTTATCTGCTGCACACTCCCCAGGAAATGAATATTCATGTAGTGACATAACAGCACAGCACACAAGAAGTTCAGTAGCGATCACTCACATGGGGGGGTTGTATTCTTCTGTGTGCATGGCTCTCCAGGCACTCACTGCAGAGGAGAAAGGAGGGGGGAGGAGGTGTGTGCTCTTAGCAAAGGCACCTTTGACATCTTCATTTCTCTCGAGTGTTAAGCAGCGTCATTGTGTGTATCTGAGGCATATGTGTAGTATGTGCTCTCAGATATTTGTGTTCATATGAACATCTGATCATTTTCTCAGTAGATACACACATTACATGTATGCAGGAAAACCAGCGTTCATATAAACACATAGAAATCTCTCACACAGCACACTGTAGTTCTACAAGAGTTGTAGCACAAAACACCTCTCCTCTCTTCAATGCAGCCTGCAAAAGTCTGAGATTTTCAGTGTAATTTCAGCACTGAAGGGAGGGACAGAATATCAGCTTGGATAGGAGTGATTATTTAAATAACATTTACATACTGCGGACTATTTGAGAGTGAAAGTAATATGCCGGACTAATAAAGCAGATGCCTGCTGGGTGTGCAGGTGCTTATAGCAAGAGGTTACTACAGAATGTACAGTAATGATTTTTACATATTCTTAAAGGTCTGTCCTGGCACTCTTCAAGGCTACTATTAGTATCATACTGAAAAATGACCTGACATGGTTGTAACAGAACACACCAACTCCTTCATTATCTAGTCAATAGCCCCATAGTAGTATTAGCCCAAATCTTGTTTCATAAGGTTCAGACAAAAAGCCCCGAATGTCCCATTGAACATATGCCAAACGCTGTGTGAACCCAACTTTGCATGGTAGATAGTGGTGGTTTGGCATAGATTTTAAGAATAATGGCTCAGGTATGCAAAAGAATTTAAATGGTAGATGCATGCAACTGTATAGGCATATAGATGCATAAATCTAGATGTATGCACAAAGTATGGTGTGAATTCACAAACATTGCATCCAAAAATAAAATGAAACAAAGAAAATGCCATAAAAAAGCATTACACCTGGTAGGCCAAGAAATAAATTAAACATTTGAAAATACTTGCCCTGAAATATTAATGCTGGAAAGGATTCTAAATAAAAATCATTTTCACTGTAGTCATTGAAGCAGAAGTTTAACTATGGGCTTTATAAATACATGTAAGCTAGTAGCCAGAGGTGATGTGCTTCCACAATTACTTTTCTTTGGTTTTGTTCTGCTTCCTTATGGTACTGTCTGATCAGAGAAAGTCTATTTTGAGGCTGCGGTAAGTAGATATGCATCTCCTGTCTTACCAAAGGTTCATGCTGCTGTATCCCCTTTGCAGTAAAACTGCAGTTCCAAAAGTATAACTTTTTAATTAAAATAATTAATCAGCCATTACAATTTATGAATTTTTGTGATATAATTCATTACCTTTTTTTTTACCTCCTCTACCAAACACCATGTGCAGTGCAGGATTAACTGTCTTGTTAAAGGGAACCTGTCAGCTCGTTTATGCCCCCCTCTCCAGAAGATGCTGCGGAACCTGTGTGATGTCACGACCATGTGACTATAATAGGCAGAGATAAGTCCCCATATAACATACTGAGTTTGCTTGCTTACCTCCGCCCACTATGGTCACATGATTGTTACATCACACAGGTCCTTTATACAGAAACGTGAATAGTGAGTTCACTATTAACCTGCCATAGCGACTACGTCCTTCAAGGTGTAGTCACTGCCTCATAACATCTAAGTGTATAAATGCTTTTTTTTCATCTTTCACATTACACTATGAGCTCAGACAGGGATGATTAGAATAGTATTATGAAGCTGCAGGTACAGACTTTGATAGCTGTGGGGGCATAAACGAGCTGACAGGTTCCCTTTAAAGTACCTCAAAATGTGATTAAGAAGAATCAGTACTCTATTTACACTGAGTAGGTGACTTTCCCTGTCTGCACCTCTCTGGTTCCTTCCTCCATGCTCAGACAAGGGAATTCCTACACACATACTGACTGTAAATCGAGTAGATTCCAGCTGCGCAGAAGTTTAAATGAGCTTCAAAAAGGCAGTTAGGCTTCTTTCACATCAGTGTTTTTTTTCAAATTGCAGCAGATCCAGCAGATTTGCCGCATCTGCAGCCTGACGGCCGCACTTGCGCCTCCCTTGCGGCGAGCCCCGTGCATGGTCTATGGGGCTTGCAGCAGGTGTGGCAAGTGTGGTATTGCCGCGATCCAGCACTTGCAGCTGTGAAAAAAGCTGCGGTCAGCAGCGCTTTTTTCACGGCCACAACTGCCACAAGTGCTGGAACCGCAGCAATATCGCACTTGCCACACCTGCTGCAAGCCCCATAGACAATGCATGGGGCTTGCCGCAAGTGCGACCATTAGGCAGCAGATGTGGCAGATGCGGTAAATCTGCCGGACCTGCCGTAATTTGAAAAAAACGTTGATTTGAAAGGGACCTTAGGCCCCTTTCACATCAGAGTTTTTGCTGATGTGCAGCAGATCCGGCAGATTTTAGCGCATCTGCCGCATAACGGCTGCACTTGCGGCACATTTGCAGCACACTTGTGGTAATCCCCATTCATTTTCTATGGGACTTGCGGCAGGTGCGGTAAATGCGTTTTTTGAAGCGAGACGGCACTTGCGGCAAAAACCCACAGATAGAAGTTTTTTTTTGACCTGCCGCAACAGACACAAGTGCCGGATCGCAACAAAAACCATATTTGCCGCAAGTCCTATAGAAAATGAATGGGGGGCGTGCCGCAAGTGTGCCGCTAGTGCAGCCATTGTGATGCAGATGTGGTAAATCTGCCGGATCTGCTTCAAATCAGCAAAAACGCTGCTGTGAAAGGGGCCTTAAACAGCACTGCAGCATGGCATTTGGGAAAGGAGGCAAAATAAGTTCATGAAACATAATACACAATTTCATACCTTTACAAAGGCTGATCAATAATTGAATAAAAAAGTTTCAGTTATTCTTTATGCAGTAATAACAGGCTGCATATAGTTCCTAGTCCAAAAAGCATCCGTCAGCAGGCTCAGCACATTTGAGAGAAATAAGAGGGCTATTTTTCCACTGAAAATGAGGGAACCCGCAAAAGATCTTGATCGACCTTTTTAGAAGTGAATGGGGTCAGTCAATTGGATGGATCAGGTTGAACATTGAACCTTCAGTTATAAATGGAAGCCACAACCCCAGTATTAACATACGGTAGTCTTAGACAAAAGCTAACATAAAAGATGATGCATAGAGTTGATCTAAATTACAGCACCGAAGAAATGAATGAGATCCTGACATATAAATGCCGAGATAAATATATCCCAGTAACGAGGATGCAAGATGTACACTTTAAGGTCATATGAATGAGTTTGATGACTAATATTTTATCCTAAAAGACTTCATCAGGCTAGTTGGGTGAGACAGATACTAACCTGCATGTCAAGTTCGTGACACCTCTGGGCAATTTCTTCTTTTGCTGCTAATGCTTCATTCAGTTCTTCTGTTGTTTTCTTTAGCTGTTAAATTATTAGAAAAAAAAAGATCTACAGGTTAATAGGTCTAATGTAGCTGTTAGACTATGCTCAAAGGATTTTTCAACCATAGGAAGTTTATCACAATAAAGAGAAATTGCTATACTGCCATAATGCTAAAAAATACCATCATTACTCTTTCAAGGCCTGATCCCTCGGACCCTTCTTAGCCCTTGAGAGAAGACATGACCATCGATTGGCATTTTCCTGGTTAGAGTAGTTCATCACAAAAGGTGGCAGAGACTGCAACAGTCTCAATCGAAGCAAAAATAGGCAGTGTTGCATTAGTAAAGCAAGGCTGGGTCACCAGGAGAGTCATGGAGGTCCCCTGCAAAACATATAGCACCCCAATTGTTGCACTGGAGACTACGTCTGTTGCTGCACTGTGGCTTAGGGCATAATGTAGCAACCGTAAAGGACACAAGCCGACTCCAAATGCTCTTATTACTTAAGTAATAAAATATACATTTTTAACATCACAATTAAAAGACATAAAAGATGTATAGGAGGTGGACATCCCACATAAAAACAGCAGAGGGCATGCACATTCCACATGGGATATAAATATATCATCTTTTGATCTTAGGGCCAATAATGACAGTATATATTAAACGCAGAGATATTACATCGGCTAGCATCGAATGCAATAATATATGCTGCACAACTGCACACAAAAAACAGACTGCACTAATATGCTCTTACCGAAGCAATATATACAATACCGTTCAAAAGTTTGGGGGTCACCCAGACAATTTTGTGGCCACTCCATTACAGATAGAATACCAGCTACCTAATGCATAATTTGGAGATGTGCTTTGGGTCATTGTCCTGTTGTAGAATGAAATTGGCTCCAATCAAGCGCTCTCCACAGGGTATGGCATGGAGTGATAGCTTTCCTTATTCAAAATCCCTTTTACCTTGTACAAATCATCCACTTTGCCAGCACCAAAGGAACCCCAGACCATCACATTACCTCCACCATGCTTGACAGATGGCGTCACGCACTCTTCCAGCATCTTTTCAGTTGATCTGTCTCACAAATGTTCTTCTGTGTGATCCAAACACCTTCAAGTTTGATTTGTCTGACCACAAAACCTTTTTCCAATCTTCCTCCGCCCAATGTCTGTGTTGACCCCAAACTTTTGAACGGTAGTGTATGTAGAAAAATTCCGGCACCAGACTCATCTTTATTTTCCATATGCTTTATTTCAGTGTTTCATGGTGTAGAGGTAACGCAGTCCCACACCATAGAACATATGTATGTTGAGAAGCCCAAATGCCCCCTTTTTCATCCATTGCCAAAAACCCATAAAGGCTGTTTTCCACCGCCATTAAAACCAATTGTGGCTGGCATTGGGGGGGATTAATGAAAAGCTCGCAGAATGGCTTGATTCAAAGTTACAACCATTATTACAGAATTCAATTGGTCTCCTTAAAGGCCCAGTTACACACACAGATAATTGTGCAGAGATTGTTCGCAGATCTCTGGTTGCAGTGAAATCATGGACACATTGTTACATTTGTACACGGCCACAAAATGGAACAATGTGTCCATGATTTCACTGCAACCAGAGATCTGCGAACAATCCTGCACAATTATGTGTTTGTGTAAATGGGCCTTAAGGATTCAAAACATCTTGTGAATAGTGATGACGTGGCAGGAGGGTTACTCATGGATCACCTGCGACGCCGTCTCTCTATACTCATGCATACAGCATGATTTTGCTTTAGAATCACTATCAAACATGCTATGCACTTCAAATCTCTATTGTCCCAATACGAGGAACTTTATAATCATGTGTAATAAACATCTTTTAACAACATATTATTTCCAATTTGACAGACAGCATTTTGTGCAGGTGTGCGGCTGCCTGATGGGTGCTAATTTTTCACCATCGTTGGCTAACCTATATATGATGCACTGGGAAAAACAATATATCCATTGCTTGAGCAATCCATTTCTCAGCTGGGTGAAACGGTGGGGAGGTACATCGACGACGTCATCATCATTTAGTAGGACACCACCCGCCGGTGTGCCCCCTATTCTTCAGAGGCGGTTTTACGTTTCATTGATTACATCAATATGAATCCATATAACATCAGGTTCACCCATACCATACATGGGGATACTGCCTGTTATCTCGATATTGAGCTACAGGGATTTCCTTATAACAGGTGTCATACACACTTCACTGTACAAAAAAAAATGGTGAGCGGTGATGCTCTTCTACATGCTGGAAGTTGCCTCCCACGACATGTGGTTTATAATTTGCCCATATGAGAACTAATTATGGCTAAAAGAGCTTGTTCCACTGAAGGAGCTTAAAATATGGAAAAAGTTCAAATTAGCAAACGTCTGCAAACACGTGGGTACACTTCACATTGTGTGAACAGAGCCATATCAAGGGTTGAGCTGTGGCCCCGTGACGCCCTTTTATCTGATCAAGTAGTGCAGTTTCATCCTGAGCAGTGGTATCTTCTGTCTTTGGACAATATAACAACCACTAGGAGACACAGCAAGACACATTCTAGAAAAAGTAAATATATTAATAACAGCAATATTCCAACTTTCTCTACCAGCTATAGTTTAGATTACCATAATATAGTAGGAGTGATACATACATTTATGCCAATTCCACACTAGGACCCCATTCTTCAAAAGATTTTGTCGGGGAGTTATAGATTGTGTCCCAAAAAAAGCTGTGAATTTGGGAAATATACTATCACCATCCCAATTCACGAGAATACAACATATTCCAACATGGTTGTTCACAAAAGGGAGTTTCAAATGTGGAAGTAGATGCAATTTGTGTCGCCATATCGAGGTCACAAAAACGTTTTCTAATCGTATGACTAATCGGACATATAATATACGTACCTACATCAATTGCAACACCACACGTGTCATTTATTTGGCTTCATGTGTTCAGTGTTGCAAGGATTATGTGGTTTGTACATCAAGAACCCTAAAAAACAGGGAAGGGGAGCGGAGAAGATGGGGGGACACATGTAGCCTCCGGGTTAAAGGCATTGAGAGGGTCTTTAGAGCCAAAAGGGGTGGGTACTGGGAGCGATCAGTCTAACGCTGTGAAATTTACTGGATTTTGGCCCTCAAAGTCAGAATCCCGAAGAGGGTTAAATATCCATTCTGATTTTTCTTACTTCTATTAACTGCAACATATAACATATCTGTATGAAATATATTTATTATACAGGTAAATAATTAGTATGGGAAACTGGTTTTTGCTTGGTTTTGCTATAAATGTTAGATTGGTTGCGTTTATATTATCCTGGTTATATGCATGAAAGAGATTTGCTTTAGTATTAATGCTAATTTGACAGGTTTATTTATCTTCATCCTGTAACATAAATGGTTAACACTAACTCTGATCCTAATTAAACATGTGTGATTCTTGAGGCGGGGTTTTTACTTGTATATATTTGTGGGGGAATGTTTCTTTGGTTATGCTGTAGACTAAGGCTGTTGTTCCGAAACTGCGTTCCCTCTACACCATGTGTTTTTATGCCTGAGAAACACTGAAATAAAGCATATGAAAAATGAAGATGTGAGTCTGGTGCTGGATTTTTCTACATTTCTTCATCTCAGAGTGGATTCTAGACGTCCATTTCCAGGCACCACAGCTTCAAGTGTGTCCGGTCAGAGCACATCCCTTCCATCTACCCAGGTGCAATTGTTTAAGCAATATATATGCTGATTATGCCTTTACTACATAATATGTATCTACTAGAAAAATATATAGGAATTGGATATACCAGTGTTGCACTAGTGTGCACCAATACAGAGTGTATAATTTAGACAAATCGTCCTATCATAGTAATGACGCTCTCATTTTAAACAGCCATCAGTAACAAATGGCATAACTGTTTTTTTGTGTGCTGCTTGGGAGTGTCCCTCACCTTAATGCACGTTTCGGCACGTACCTTTCTCAGGAGGACCACTGCTTCCACCTCCTATACATCTTTTATGTATTTTAATTGTAATTTTAAATAACAAAATATACATTTTTAAGTAACAAGAACATTTTGAGCTTGTGCCCTTTCCAGTTTGCTATAGTTTACTTTTGCAGCATTGTTCTACTTAGTCCATAAAAATAATTTGAGACAATTAAAGAGAGAGAATTTATTTCTTAATCATCTTTTTTGTTTATACCATTGGGCATAATGAAATTTGCTTCGACTGACTAAGGAAAATTAATGTTGCCAGTTGATTAAACTCTTTATTCTGTTATTTCAGGGTGTATCCACTTGTGGTTCAATAAGGATTTTTTGTTCACCTGCAATGTGTGAAAGGTGGCTTAACGATTTACATGTACAAGTGTGAATAACCATGCCTTATATGTATGGGCAAGACATGCTTCGATGAATACGTTCAGGAAAATCTATCAAGACTGGCATATTATACTAGAGTCTTAATAAATTTGCACAACTTATGTTGGTGAGATTATGTTGTTTTTAATTTTTAAGAGAGGGGCACTTGCCATTTGAGAAAGCTGACACATGTTGGGCTCTCCATAACCCACAGATTGAAATTTCTGCTCTATTTTATGCCAATATGTATCTGTATTCTTCGCACTATAAGATGCACTTTTTAACTTTGCTAAATAGTGTGTGTCTTGTAGTTTGGAGGCAGGTTCCTGAGATGGAGGAGAACACCGACATGTCATCATCCTCAATAATGGAGACCTGTCTTCTATACTCCTACTCTTCACTGATCTATGTGATAGGTGCAGAGCAGCAGAGGAAGCTACCGGGATCTGAACAGCGGCTGCAGCAGCTGAAGGACCTTCTAACCATTTAACTTTAGGACCATTCAGGTCATGTGGTCACATGACCTGAAAGGTCCTAAAATTAACTATGTAGAAAGTCTTTCAGCTGCTTGGCTGGTGCAGGCATCCGTTCCGATCCTGATCAGGAACTGCAAGATGTGGTAATGTGTATGTATGCATATGTGCATGCAGCAGCGATGTATGTCTATATGTGCATGCTGCAGAACAGTTTTTTTGTCTATTTGTGCATGCAGCAGAGCTGTATGTGTGCTTATATGTGCATGCAGCGGAGCTGTATGTGTGTCTATATGTGCATGCAGCGGAGCTGTATGTGTGTATATGTGCATGCAGCGGAGCTGTATGTGTGTCTATATGTGCATGCAGCAGAGCTGTATGTGCCTATATGTGCATGCAGCAGAGCTGTATGTGTGCTTATATGTGCATGCAGCGGAGCTGTATGTGTGTCTATATGTGCATGCAGCAGAGCTATATGTGTGTATATGTGCATGCAGCGGAGCTGTATGTGTGTCTATGTGCATACAGCAGAGCTGTATGTGCCTATATGTGCATGCAGCAGAGCTGTATGTGCCTATATGTGCATGCAGCAGAGCTGTATGTGTGCTTATATGTGCATGCAGCAGAGCTGTATGTGTGCTTATATGTGCATGCAGCGGAGCTGTATGTGTGTCTATATGTGCATGCAGCAGAGCTGTATGTGTGTCTATATGTGCATGCAGCAGAGCTGTATGTGTGTCTATATATGCATAAAGCAGAGCTGTATGTGTTTCTATATGTGCATGCAGCTGAGCTGTATGTCTATATGTGCACCTATTTTTTATGTAGCAAGCAGAACTGTGTGTGTGTCAGTATGTGCATGTAGTTAGTCTATATGTAATATAATCTATATCTGAATGTAGTTTGCACACACTGCAAAGAGACACCAATAATCGATTTATTACCTCCCAATTTCATTAAAATTAGTACTAATGATGTCTCTACACCACCAATGAAAATTTCATTAATAGTAAAAATGTTTTTCCTAATTTCTGCTCTCTAAACCTAGGGTGCAATTTATGGTAAGGAGCGTCTTATATTCTGAACAATACAGTAAATCTGTCAGTCTACGGTATGTTAGACCAAGCTCCCACTGCTCTGCCACTTTTTAAGACATTGATCAGCCGATGCAGAAATATTTGACACATTTTTATATCAGAATTCTAGTCTACAAGAAATGTTTAATCCCCTCCAAATGTTACCTGTTTGTCAAGTTCGGCATAGGCATCTGTTCCAATAGAAACTGGGGTTTCCTTGCTCATGAGCTGAAAACAGAACACACTGTTATAACAGACATGGCGGAGAATATTCATTCATTTCTCAGCAACATGCTCAGTTTAGAAGAAATCGCTTCATGATTAAAATGTGAACAAAGTTTGCATTACAAAATTGATATGAGAATATTATTAAAAGTCATTGATGCATGAAAAAATTCTTATAAAAAAAAGTTCACCTAGTTTAATTTTCAGGTAGAGTTGATCCAGGGGCACAAAAAAGAATAAAAACCTAAATGTGGTAGTAGCCAACTGTCCACAACTTAAAAACTCATGTCTAAAAGACCTACACAGGGATGCAGACCACAGAGTGGGTTTATTAGCCAGTACAACCTCCCTAATAGTCTGCTTAAATCCTGATCTGCATGACTTGACACAGCCACATTAGAGGGACTCTTTCAGCAAAGACTGTATACATTTGGCCACACCATGATGCAAGAGTGTCTGTACTTGGTTTGAAAAGTTAGTCTGTGCTGACAGAGTCCGCTTTAAGTGTAACCACCGTTTAAATTTGTATTTAATAAATATATTTGATAGTTTATTAGAATCGCTTGCTCTGTATTATTATTACCGTATTTTCCGCACTATAAGGCGTACCTAAAAGACTAAGATTTTCCCAGAAATCATAGGTGCGCCTTATAGTGCAGTGCGCCTTATATACGGATTTTTCCCAGAGTGCTAAGGGGGTGCCATTTGCCTGCAAATATTTGGCACCCCCCAGAAAATAAGGCATACCTTTGTGCCGCCATCCCCCTTTGTCCGCTGCCTGCCTGGCATCGCTGTGCAGGGGCGCGATCACCAGCCGCTGTCCCCGCCATCCATGCTGGTGCCGGTGCCTGCCTCGCATCACTGCGGGGACGCGATCACCAGCCGCGTCCCCCTGCGGTGTCGGTGCCGCCTCGTTGTGCGGACGCGATCACAGCCGGGCCCCGCGTCCGGCTCCGCCGTGTTTGCGCGCGCTCACAGCCCAGGAGCCCATCAGCCAATCACAGCTCCGCCCAGGAGCCTTGAGCCAATCCGAGGCCAGCTGACGTCAGCCCATAGCCTCTGATTGGCTGAAGGCTCCAGCGCTGTGATTGGCTGTGGGCTCCAGCGCTGTGATTGGCTGTGGGCTCCAGCGCTGTGATTGGCTGTGGGCTCCAGCGCTGTGATTTGCTGAGGGCTCCAGCGCTGAGAGTGCCTTGCCACACAGTACAGTAAGCAAAAGTACCAGTATAAAAAGTAAAAATCAGTTTGTGTGTGTGTGTGTGTGTCTGAGTGTGTATGTGTGTGTATGTGTGTGTGTCTGAGTGTGTGGGGTGCTGGAGGGTAATGGGAGGCTACACAGGGATACTGGAGGGTGGTGGGGAGCTACAGAGGGATGCTGGAGGGTGATGGGAGGCTACACAGGGATACTGGAGGGTGGTGGGAGGCTACACAGGGATGCTGGAGGGTGATGGGAGGCTACACAGGGATGCTGGAGGGTGATGGGAGGCTACACAGGGATGCTGGAGGGTGATGGGAGGCTACACAGGGATGCTGGAGGGTGATGGGAGGCTACACAGGGATGCTGGAGGGTGATGGGAGGCTACACAGGGATGCTGGAGGGTGATGGGAGGCTACACAGGGATGCTGGAGGGTGATGGGAGGCTACACAGGGATGCTGGAGGGTGATGGGAGGCTACACAGGGATGCTGGAGGGTGATGGGAGGCTACACAGGGATGCTGGAGGGTGATGGGAGGCTACAGAGGGATGCTGGAGGGTGATGGGAGGCTACACAGGGATACTGGAGTCTGAGCTTTTTTTTTTTTTTATGGTAATATGGTGCGCCTTATAATCCGGTGCGCCTTATATATGGACCAAGACGGCTTAAAAGTCATTTTTTGAGGGTGCGCCTTATAATCCGGTGCGCCTTATAGTGCGAAAAATACGGTAAGTGAAATCTGGAAGAAAACACTTTAAAACCATTCCAGAAGATGTCCCACTCTGCTATGAGCAACCAGTGAGGAGCTGTGTGGAGCTGAAGATGGATTTCCCTGACAACCAGCATATCAGCTTATGTCCACTTTAGAAACAGCATAGTGGGAACATCTTCTGGAAGGTTTTTTTTTTTAAAGATTTCTTTCAAATTTTACAAATTAAGTATTTGTGAAAGTTTATTATAATCACTTGCTCTACATTATTATTAGATAAAAATATAAAGGATGGTTACACTTTAAGATCGCTGGTAGTCCTGTATCAATCAAAGTTCTCCCTGCACAGCAACACAACCCATTAAACTGTATATATTTCAATTAATTTATTTTGCTTAATAACACAATATACAAGGTACATCATATGCCGACTCCGAATTTGATACAGGTTTGCAAGTCGAACCGATAACCTTACCGGCAGATGATGGCTGGGATACTCATCCATCATCAGCCTCTAAAAGCGGCATTTATAGCTCACTGGCATGAGGGCACCCCACTTTTTGAGCCAATTGGCGCTTCCATAACATGACTGAGGGACTCCGATGAGTTGCCATGAGAGCAAAAGGTCTGTTGAAGACCCCCTGTGTCTGCCACGATGGTACTCCCATGAAAGTCAGGCTGTGACTGGTGTTTATAGGAGACAGTGACATATATATATGTAATAATATCCAAGTAAAGGAAATAAAGACCAGCGGCACTCACCGGAGTAGATCTTGCGTGTTTATTCACAGTCCCACATGGTTTCCATGGAACAAGTTAGCGGGGAAGGGGGTGCAGGTCCGCCATCCCCTCCCCCTCTCCCCCGCTAACTTGTTCCATGGAAACCATGTGGGACTGTGAATAAACACGCAAGATCTACTCCGGTGAGTGCCGCTGGTCTTTATTTCCTTTACTTGGATATTGATGAACTTACAGGAAGTGTTCAACACTATGGAAGCTGCGATTTTTGGTCACTGAACTGTGAGACCAGCCTGTGTACACCATATAGTGCCCAGTTCACCTTGCTTTGTCTGTATATATATATATATATATATATATGTTATGCAATGCTGTGTGTATTGCTGTATATAGTGGATGCTGTTAGATAATGGCAGAACAAATACAGATAAAAGTAAAAATAAAATTATAGTCGCTGTAAATATAAAATACTGAAAAAAAATATCTAAAAAAGTTCAAATCACCCTACTTTTCCCAAATAATTAAATAAAAAAAATACACGTGATAATACTGCGTTCTTAAGTCTGATTTATCAAAATATAAAATAAATTAATCTGATCAGTAAATAGTGTAATGTGAAAAAAAAAAACAGAATTGTGTTTTTTTTTGGTCAATGTAACAATCAAAAAAAATGTAACCAGAGGCGACAAAAACATCATATCCACCCCAGAATTATATAAATAAAAACATCGGCAAGAGACAGAAAAAACAAGCCGTCACACAGCCCCATATCTCGAAAAGTACAAACGTTACGGCTCTCAGACACGAGCAACACAAGAAATATATTTTTTTTTATTATTTCTGAAATTTTTTTTAAACCACTTGAATAATAAAAAAATCTATGCATGCTTAGTATTTCCAGAATAGTGCTATAGTGGTGAATCATATTGGCTGTAAAAATGTATGCTTTGAATTAAAAAAATGAACACAAACTATTGCCAAATTGAGCTTTTTTATGATTTCCCCACACTTAAGTTTTTTTTTTTCCACACTTTCCAGAACAGCACAATAAAATGGATGGTGTCATTCACAAGTACAATGCGCCCCAAGAAAAACAAGCCCTAACATGGCTATGTGAACAGGAAAATAAAAAAGTTATAGCTCTTGGAGTAAGAGGAGGGGAAAAAAGCGCAAACACAAAAAAATGCCCAATCTTTAAGAGGTTAAATGAGGACACATTACAGATCCCCAGGCAGCAAAGGCTTGAGGCTGAAGGCACACTGGGGGAGGGAAACTCGCATTGCACTCAAACCAGTGTTGTCCTATCAGACAGGGCATACTGGTGCAAGTCCCCCGCACCTAACTTGCATTGCGAGTCAGAAGCGAGCGCAGTCGCAGCATGCTGTGACTGCACGCAATTCTGACGCACGTGAGCGCAATGCAAGTGTATGGGGGCGAGAAAATCTAGTGTGCTGCGCAAATTGATTCAAACTCTCCGGCTGTCAAAAGCCAGCGAATTTGAATTTCCCACCATGCACGTACAGTAATAATCATCCTGCCCCGCTGTGACAGCAGTGGTGCAAGATGATTATGATAATGTGCTTTAACACTCATGTCAGCATGTGTCCTGAGACTGTCCAAGCTCCTGGACACATGCTGAGGTCATAAATGGCCAAATGTGTGTTTTATGCCTATAAATCTGCAATGCCAGTAATTGTCGGCTTTACAGTTTCATTTCTAAACTCCTGCTGCTCCTGTCAGTGAACAGCGGTAATGGTGGGAAATTCAAATTCGCAGGCTTTTGACAGCCGGTGAGTTTGAATTCTCTGACAAATGCTGCCCGCGGTCCTTCAGGACTGTGGACAGCATCACAAACACACGCACCACTCACACTCGCAGCACACTCACATCAATACATGCAGGCACACTCACCACACTCGCACCACACACACCCACAAACACGCATTGCACTAGCATCACTGTCGTGCATCAAACACGCTCCGTGTTTGATGCACGACAGTGTTCCTTCAGCCTAACACTGAAATCCAAGCACACAGCAGGGGCTTCCTGGGTCTTCATTCTGAGGCTCAATTCTCAAATATTTTAGCTATATGATCACTCGATAAAGTTGAAAATAACCTTTTAACCCACTTCACCCCGAGCAATTTTCCATTTTTCATTTTTCTTCCCCTTCTTCCAAGAGCCATAACTTTTTTATTTTTTATCAACATAGACATTTGAGGGCTTGTTATTTGCAGGATAAGTTGTACTTTTGAATCACAACACTCATTTTATCATATAGTGTACTGGAAAACATGGATTTTTTTTTCAAGTGCTGTGACATTGCAAAAAAAAGTTACATTCTACCATGGTTTGTTTTTTTTTAATTCATCATGTTCACAATATAGTAAAACGGACATGTTGCTATGATGCCTCAGGTCGGTATGAGTTCGTAGATACCAAACATGTATACTTTTACTGTTATCTAAGTGGTGAAAATGTCACTTCAGGGAGGAACTAGACGAACTCTACTACCAGCTAATAAAGGTAGCAATCCTAAAAGTCATAATCGACTTTTTAACAAGCTTTTTAATATGACCAAGGATTTATGCCAAATCAGAACCCCAAACTGCAGACGCTGCGTTTCGGGGTGACTGCCCCTCATCAGTGCAGTGTGTGGGAGTTCTGATCTGGCTGTATGAGAGGCTAACACAAGATGTGGGGGAACAGCTATTCTCCTTGTGGAGTGCATTATGCCTGCAGTTCGAGGAGACTTATAGCCACAATGCTCCTCTGGGGAGCATGCAAACTGTCACTTCAGTGAGAAAGTAGACAAACTCTACTACCACCTAATCAAGGTAGCAATCCTAAAAGTCATAATTGACTCTTTAACAAGCCTTTTATTATGACTTAGGATTTGTGCCAAATCAGAACCACAAACTGCAGATGTTGCGTTTCAGGGTAACAGCCCCTCATCAGTGCAGTGTGTGGGAATTCTGATCTGGATGTATGAGAGGTTGAGAAGAGGTCTGGGGGAACAGCTATTCTCCTTGTGGAGTGCATTATGCCTGCAGTTCGAGGAGACTTATAGCCACAATGCTCCTCTGGGGAGCATGCAAACTGTCACTTCAGTGAGAAAGTAGACAAACTCTACTACCACCTAATCAAGGTAGCAATCCTAAAAGTCATAATTGACTCTTTAACAAGCCTTTTATTATGACTTAGGATTTGTGCCAAATCAGAACCACAAACTGCAGATGTTGCGTTTCAGGGTAACAGCCCCTCATCAGTGCAGTGTGTGGGAATTCTGATCTGGATGTATGAGAGGTTGAGAAGAGGTCTGGGGGAACAGCTATTCTCCTTGTGGAGTGCATTATGCCTGCAGTTCGAGGAGACTTATAGCCACAATGCTCCTCTGGGAAGCATGCAAGCTGTCACTTCAGGAGCATTGCAGCAATAAGTCTCCTTAGCCGGCAGGTAGAATGCTCTCCACAAGGAGATTAGCTACTCCCCCAGACATAAGTAGTAAAAAAAAAAAAACATTCAGAGGTTTGTAACAAAAAAAAAATAAATAAAATTATTTCAATTTTGTCCCCATTTTTTGAGACCTGCAGCGTTCTTATTTTTCAGAATCTGGGGCTGTGTGACGGCTTATTTTTTGCGTCTTTAGTTGACGTTTTTAATAATACCATTTTTGGGTAGAAGTGATATTTTGATCACCTGTTATTGCATTTTATTGTAATTTTGCATTGACCACAAAAACTTAATTTTAGCATTTTGACTTTTTCCAGTTACGCAGTTTACAGATCTGATTCATGGATTTTATATTTTGATAGATCAGGCATTTCTGAATGCAGCGATACCAAATATGTGGGTTTTTTTTTAAGTTTTATTTTTAGTGGGGCAAAAAGTAGGGGGTGATTTAAACTTTTGTTTTTTTCACATTTTTTCAAACTTTTTTTTCCCACTTTTACCTTGTTCAAACTGGCCCCTTAAGGGCGCCTCAACAATGCAGTGGTAAACCGCTCCTGCAATACAGAGCTGTGCTCATGCACATCTCTGTGCAGCAGAAATGGTCATCTTTAGTGAAAGCAGGCATTCACAGGAACTGAGTTATGACAGCAACAGGGAACTCATCTGACCCTGCCCTGTCATGGCAACACAGACACCAGATGATTGCGTCATGGGGTTTCCAATGGCAGTGGGAAATAGTGTGATCCCTGCTGTCGCGTGTTAGATTACACTGTCACTGTTTGATAGCGCGATCAATGGGGTTAACAGCGGGAGATGGGGGGGGGGGGCACATCGCTGATCCGCCCGCATCTGTTAGCTGCAGATACCAGCTGATGAGATCAGTTGATATGTGCAGGGAATGGTGCAAGCTCAGCGTGTGAGCATGCATCAAAGGGAGGGAGGCAATTTAAGGCGGACCTCCTGTGCTGACGCCATTCCACTATTGTCTGTAATGGCATTTCTTGGGTTAACGTGAACTTGTGATGTCACACGAGCCCCACATCCAATCACCGCCGGCTTCTCTCCTCACCTTCAGACACAGAAGCAATCAACAGAAAGTGAGCAGTCAAAGTGTCTGAAGATGGGGAGACAAAAGCTGCGGTGATTGGATGTGGGGCTCACGTGACATCACAAGTTCACTTTAGCCCAGTGAACGCCATTACAGACACCGATGGAACGGTGCAGCATGGGAGTTGAGTATAGGTTCTTTTATTTTACATGAAGAGGCCATATGGATCCAGTAGGGATTGACACAGTAGTGGAAAACCCTTTAAAGTTCCAGGAGGCATCTGGAAGATGGTGTGAACCATGCATTTGTTACCCTTTGCAGGATTTTTTCTATCTGCTGTGATTTACGGTTGAAGCAAAAGTGGATGTGATTTTATGAACACTCATGCCCACTTTGCATTTTAAAAAAATGCCATTCATATTGTCCTTGTAGGCTTCCGGGAAAAAAATGGCTATAAAAAAAAAAAAAAGTGTAGAATTCCAGCATTTCTCCACCAAAACGCTGCTTCAAATATGCACCAAAAAAAAAGGGTAGAAGAAAAAAAAACTCTGAGAAAAGAAGAAAAGCCATAATAAATTAAGCAAAATTGCAATAATCGGAGCAGACTGACTTTTCGTATTGTAGCAGGTGTCTGTATCAAAACAAAGTGGAGAAATAAAGCAGCATTTTTCCACGTGTGAACATGGCTTTAAGCCCATAGTAATAGAGTCAGAAGCCAACTGGTGAGTGCAGTACATGGCTTGGTTATCAGTGTGCTATAAAGGAAATGATAACTAAGATGGAATACCTCCTGGATGGCAGTCATCACCACATGCTGGACGGATTCCTCCATCATCATAATGGTTTGGATGTACTCTGCAAACAAATGTCACATACATTAATATAACCTACAAAGGCGGACACTCTGTGATTGAGAGCATTAGACTTCAGTGTTTTAATCTATGTAAAGCACTAAAAGAGAAAAACAAAAACTCATCCTGTCACTGCTTGCTGTTTTATGATGAAAAGAACGCTAATTAACAACAGGCCATCCAGACCTAAATGACAGCCCAGACGTATCTTACATTCAGGAAGTTGCACAAACTACAAGTCCTTAAAACAGTGAGATTAAATATATATGTATATATGCTTCTGGTACCAGCGTGACCAGGCAGCGGGCAGGAAGAGGAACTGATAGCAAAGCTGAATTACTTAGCCACCAATGTATGTAGCAATATGCAACGTAAATCTGCTTGTCATGTAAAAAAATTCAGCAGGTTTCATTACCAGTTTTATCGTTTTTATGCAAGTAATGATTATTTACAGCTCTATTGTTCAATACTTGTCTAGTTAGGATCACTACTATATTTAACCCCGCTGTTCTGTTCAGTTAAAAATGACCGAATTTGAGGTTTTTGATTTGATTTTTCATTTGTTTATGAACAACCATATTTACATACAGGATAATAATGCAACAGGTATTCAAATAAAATACTTACATTAGCTAAAAATCAAGACTTTAATAGTAAAAAATGACAGGAACATTATAAGTGCATAATAGATCTGGACAGAACAGCAGGGATAAAGAACAAAAAATGTCAGAATCATAGTAGATTAAATGTAATAAATCATTATATCACCCCAAAGGCCCCAAACAGTACATTCATAAACGTGCATTGCCTTTAAATTGTCTACTGTGCGTCAAACGTTTCCGGCAGACTTCCAGAACATTCCCACAATGAGTTGCTGGAATTTCGGTCCACTACTCCAGCCAAAACACGTGTCCCCGGGTCTGGATCTTAGCTCTCCTTGCTCACACACACTTCTTCAGTTCTTCCAAAACATTTTATATTGGCTTGAGGTCAAGTCTTTGTGACGGCCACTCAGTGGCGGATCTACAGCCTGCCAGGCCCTGGTGCAGCCTTTGGTCAGGACCTTGGGGGGGTCCTGGCAGAGTCGGGCGTGGACCGGGGGGTTTGCTGGCACTGGCAGAGTCGGGCGAGGGGCTGCTGGTGGTGAGAGGCGGGGGGAGGGTGCTGGCAGGGGGAAGTGTGCGGCTCTTACCTGCGCCGCATTGTAGATCTGGGTGCCGGGGCTGGAGAGGAGATGAGTGGCGGGATCAGCCGAGGGAAGCAGGAAGCTTCCCTCAGTTAACCCCCTCTCCTCTGACACAGGGACATGGGGGTCAGCTGGGGACCCCCCTGCAGGCTTGAGGGGCCCCCTACCCGGTCGGGACCCTGGTGCAGCTGAAACAGCTGCACCACGATAACTCCGCCCCTGTGGCCACTCCATTAAAGTGCAGTGCTCAGGCCATTTTGTGAGACCCACATATGCCTAAGCTAGAACTTCTTGGCTGTCGATCTGAGAGGACTCAATACCTCCACATATTCCTTCCCCATAACACCATCTATTTTATGAAGTTCACCAGTCCCTACTGTTGGGATGATGTTCTTTGGCGTGCAAGCTTCCCCTCTTCTTCCTCCATACATGGTGGTGGTTACTGTGGCCTGACACACCAGAGGACATCTCTCTAAAAGTAGGACCTTCAGCTCATGTGCAGTTGCAAACTGTAACGTGGTTTCTTCCTTGCTGAGCAGCCTTAGAAGTGATGTATAAAGCATATAGGACATGTTTAACTGTTGGTATTAAATAATTTATACCTGTTTCCTCCAATGTAAGGTCATTTGTGATTGTTCCTGGATTGATTTTGAATTCTTCTCACACTAAAGTACATTAGTTTTAGTCTGACAGTGGATCTTCTTCCTGAACAGTATGATGGTTGTGTGGTCCCATGGAGAGATTATCATTTGAACAGATGAATGAGATATCTGCAGGTGTTTAAAATTAATTTACAAGGATGTCCCTGACTTGTGGAGGTCTACAATTCTTTTTCTGATGTGTTAATTGATTTTTGATTTTTCCAATGAAGCCAAAGAGGCAAATACATTTTTATGGTAGGTCTTAAATAGAAACCTACTGTTTAAAATCATATTGGTCTTACATATATTTTCAAAAAATTGTTGGCAATTTTTTTCCCCCAAAATGACAACATTTATTAAATAAACTGAAATAGTAGTGTTAGAATTTTCACACTACCAAGTGGGGCTTTGTTTATGCTCATCATCATTAGACTTTTTCACTATATTATTACAATGACAGGTATCAGCTCTATACACAGTTGAGAATACAGGATCCATTAATCATAATAGGCAGCTGACCCTGTTTCCCCTCTATTCACAATCACTATACACACTCATTAGATGCTTCATTACAATAAACAAGGTCGGAGTCAGTTCAGGGATGCTAATGTACATGTGAATACCTGAAAGAACAGGAAGTTGGGCATCTAAGGCTAGCTTCATACCACAGTTTTTGGCTGTCAGGGTGGATCCTGGTTTTTTTGCAGGATCTCCCAGACAGAACTTGACCGCACAGAATGTGTAGAAAGTGTGGCCAAATAGGGTCCCGGAACCTGTTTTTTGCAGGATCCCCCAGACAGAACCTGAGAGGACAGGCTGTGTAGAAAGTGTGGCAAAATATGGTCCCTGATCCTATTTTTTGCAGGATTCGTTTTCTGCTGCTGTCCATGGTCCTGAAGTCTGCTTGTGTCTGCTCTGCCGCTGTCCAAGGTGCTGAATACACAGCCTGTGCATGAAATACTGCTGTCCATGGTGCTGAAGTTAGAACACCAGGATTTCTGAGCATGCTCTGTTCTTAAAATCGAATCCGGGATATGATCTGATATTTTAACGGATCTGGCGCGCATAGACTCCCATGTTTTGTGCGGTGGATCGCCGCAGATTCGTTTCTGTCCAGTTTTGTTCAATTTTTTTTTTTTACCAGAGCCCAAAAATGCTGCAGGCTCCATTTTTGGGGAGAGTGAAAAATCAGACAAAAACGAATTCAGCTCAGAATACACAAAAACAGATGGCCAAATATGACCAATCTGGCACCATAGGGATACATGGGAGGAAAACCGGATCAGGTTCTGTCTGGTTCCAACCGGACAGAACCTAATGCCAAAAACCGTGGTGTGAAGCCAGCCTTAAACAGCCAGCCTCAGTGGTCAGTTAAGGAGCTGACAGGGCCATGTTGTAATTTTCAGAAATTTTCCAAAATGTATAAAGGCACAGTTATCAACTTACTTAATGCATGTCTGACCAAATGGAATTTTGATATAGTAAATTATACATAAAATTATCTGCTTGTTAACATTTGCTGGAAAAATGTCTTGTGCCATCTAAAAATGAGACATCTGGAATGAATTGTTAAAACTAGGGTTTGTTGACCTGGGATCTGTGGCAGGGACAAATATGACCTTTAATCTAAGTGTATGTCTTTAGTGCCATTATCTAGAAGGACAGTAAACATAACCATGGATTACCTTGCTTTTGTTCACATTTTACAGCACAGCCTAAAATCAGCTGCAGCATTCTTCCTAGTTCAGATGCATCAGAATGCTCTCCGACCAAATTAACATCTGGAAGCGTAAAATCATTTATTTGATGTCCCAAAACCTGAAAGAAGTGGAGATAAAATCATTACTAGATGAATACATTAGCAAGACCTAAAGAGTGCACATGATTCAGTCAATAAAGCACAAGCTGCAGATACAATTATTACCCACAATTAGATTTTCTATTTAATCGTGCAACAAGTAGAAAATGACAAAGAGTCCAAGAATACAATTATGCATATTATTCCAAAAAGAGAGGCAGCAATCCCAACAGGATTATTTAGAGCTGAAGGTGGACTTTATTGGCCCATGTAACTTGCCACAGAAGCCCGCATAGTCTATCTTCTGCCGACACAACACTGTTGGTAGTGCCGCCTCTGTGCCTGGACCCAGGTGTTAGGGGGTTGAAGGGTTAAATCCTGGAGGAATGCACCCAAACCCGTAGTAAACTGGTGCTGCTTTCACCAATACACCAAAACTAGTACAATAATTAACAAAGCACAGCTAAAGCAAGAAAAGGGAAACATACTGATTCCCAACATCCTAGTGGCATTGTCCATCCACATGTATTACCTGGAAACCAGTCTCAGTGCCGAATATATGTAAAAATACATTACAAAAATGCATTTTGAGGAAAATATTCACCATAAAGCTGAACAATGTCATTACCTTCACCACAAGTGTAATTACCTCATGATTGTAGTCCAAGATACCTTTTACAATCTTCTTCAGATTACTGATCTAGAGGGAGAAAATGACATAAGAAATAGGTACCTTTCATGTTTATGCCTACAACAGGCCCAGGATCACCACTTGGATTCCAGACAGTCATTATTGCACTTGGGAAATATTTTGAGACTCATACAGGACTGCTCAAAGTCTGCCAGTGTATTAGCAGGTGTTTGCTATATAATCCGAGGACAACATGCTACGATTTTTGCACCAATAAAAAAAATCGAACAGAATCAGATTGGACCAAATCGGATGCCATTTAGTGCACATCCGATTCGGTCGGATGCCCATAGGGCTGCATTGGGCCCAAAATCGGATCAGATGCTGTCCGATTGTTATTGGACAGCATCAGAAATTCAAATATCGGTGTGAAACCAGCCTTAAAGAGATTATAACTGCAGGACTAGGTCAGCTAGAGTTCAGCTAGTCCAGCACACCACCTGCTGGGATTAGCAGCTCACCATTGATAGACTTTATAAACAGAGAGCCTGGTGTGTGTGTGTGTGGGGGGGGGGGGGGGGGGGGTAGGGGCAGCTTTTTCAACACTGCTACATGCTAAATCTAAACATTCTGACACTGTCGCACCCAGTAAGCTATGTGATACATTGTTGGATTTAGGGTCTCTGCCTACATCATGTTACTCTCAGATGAGAAAGCAAAAACCAGCCGACAAATTCACTTTAACACAAAAGGACATGCTGGAGCACTTATCTCAACTGTCTGATTCTTAGAAAGACTGTCTTAAAATACACCAGTTCATTATGGTGGCAGGGCAGCCATAGGTTGCACAGGAGACCACCAATTAAGAAGGCCACTACTACTTTTTACAAAACCGATCTTTTTAGTGACCAGTTCACTTGTGAAGTGACTTTGAGGGTCCTATACATCAGAAAAACCCCATTGTGCATGTACATCCTTTCCGTGTTTCACAAGAATTAAAGAAAAGTGGAAGGATGAAAATTAAAAGAAAATAATAATTTAATACTAAAATGCTGATTTAGCCGCAAAGCTTCAGATTTTCACAAGGATAAAAGAGCAAATTGTGGGGTTCATTTTCTCCTGAGTACGCACATACTCCATACATGGCTGGTAACTGGTCACATACTGTACGAGCCTGGAAAAGGAGCCATGATGGACTGACCCCTTGGCAGAACCAAATGGATTCCAATTAGATTTGAATGGAATCTGTAGAACATTGCAGGCATTCATTAGACAATTCATCCATCATTGAGTTCTTTGAGACTCACATGTGAACACAGCCTTAGGCCCCTTTCACATCAGCGTTTTTTTCGCGGCCGCAGCTGCTGTAAGGCCCCTTTCACATCAGCGGTTTTTTCAAATCGCGGCAGATGCGGTGAAAAAACCGCATCTGCCGCGATTACCGCATACCGGCTGCACTTGCGGCACGGTTGCGGCAAGCCCCATACAATGTATAGTCGGGCTTTGGGCAGGTGCGGCAAGTGCGGTTTTGGCACTTGCGGCCGGTGCGGCCGCGAAAAAAAACGCGGTCAGCCTTGGTGAATCTCAAAAGGTCAGACTACCTAAAGCCTTTACGAAACGTCCAGCTACTGAACACACACTACAGGGTCAACTATATATACACGTACATGCACAGTAAAACTCGATCTGGAGGTACAGAAACCAGATAATTCAACCGGAGCCAAAAATAGGCCAAAAATAGGCCCATGCCAGAATATCACTAAACTTACCTGAAAGTCTGGCTCGTGACCTCAGCTGTAGAATAGTAAGTGGGCATGAAGCCAAGTTCTGCAGCAGTATTCTGTACTGATCCAATGGACCTCAGGGCCCAATGTAGCATAATGGTCACCAATATTAATCATGAACAAGCTAATACTATCAGTCAATATAAACATTTGATTCCAGTGATCGCCCAATTGGTGACTGTATGGTTTATGCTAAAAAAACTGAATTAGTCCTTACCGGTAATTCCTTTTCTTGGAGCCTTCCACGACAGCATTGGAGGATGTCGTCCACGCCCTATTGGGGGACAGGAACACAGAGAGGTTAAAAGCCCCTCCCCTTCCTCAGTACTCCAGTGTTTACCAAGATCACCCTTAGCCATGGATTATCTGATACAAACCGGAACCAAACACCAACAAGGGGGGGAACTGATGCTGTCGTGGAAGGCTCCAAGAAAAGGAATTACCGGTAAGGACTAATTCAGTTTTCTCCATTCGCCTTCCACGACAGCATTGGAGGAATACCACCGATACTCCTCAGGGTGGGACTATTGCCTGTAGGACTTTCCTACAAAAGGACAGATCCCGACTGAAGGACAGATCTAACCTATAGAGGCGAGAAAACGTGAGGAGAGGCTACCACGTAGCTGCTCTGCAAATCAGCTCCGATGAAGCTCCAGCCTGCTCCGTCCAGGAAGTAGCAGCAGCCCGAGTTGAAGGAGCCTTCAACCCCACCGGAGGAGCAAGGACCGGAGCGACGTAGACCTCCCAGATCACCTTCGTGATCCAGGAAGTGATGGTAGCCTGGGAAGTCTTCTTCCCTGTATTATTCCCAAAAGCCGAACAAACAGGTTCTGATCTAACCTCCAGGAAGCGGACTCTCGGAGATAGAGGAGGACAGTCCGACGAACATCCAAGGAGTGAAACACGGCCTCAGCCGCATTAGCGGGAGATTGACAAATTGAAGGCAGAACCACATTCTGGGACCGATGGAAAGCCGACAACTTTCAGAAGAAAAGATGAATGCAACCGAAGCGTAATGCGAACAACGGACACCACGAGGCACGGAGACCGGACAGAGAGTGCCTGCAGTACTCCAACTCTGGGAGCAGAAGTGATGGCCACCAAAAACGCCACCTTGTGAGAGAGAGACGTAAGGGATGCAGCAGACAAGGGTGCAAAGGGACTTCGAGCAAGCCCTTGGAGAACAAGCATCAAATCCCAGGGAGGGACAGAAGGCCGAATCCGGGACGCCACCCCGAAGCAGAAGTAAAAAACTGCTTGAGCCATGGATGGGAAGCAAGATCCTGGGCAAAAACCGCCCCAAGTGCCGACCTCTGGACTTAAAGAGTGCTCGGCCGAAGCCCCAAATCCAAGCCATGCTGCAAAAATCCAAGAGTTGGGCCACATTAGGATGATGCATGGTCGGGATGGAAGGAGCACACCAGGACAGGAACCGATTCCAGCCCTCCCGTAAATAGCGTTTGTCACAGGCTTCCTGCTCTGCTGAAGCGTGCGGATCACTGCCTGGGAGAGACCTTGGTCTTCAGGATCCCGGCCGCAACAGCCAGGCCACCCGGATGAGCCACTGAGGGCCCGGGTGAAACAGAGGACCCTGGGACAGTAGGTTGAGACTGGGCTAACATAATCGGTCCCTCCAGGCCCAGGTCTCGGATGGCGTCGTACCACGCCAGTTTGGGCCCCAGGGGAGCCACCAGGATAGTGTCACCCCCTCCACCCGAATCCGTTGCAACGTCTTGGGAAGTGGCGGGATTGGAGGAAATGCATACACCAACCGGAAGTCCCAGGGATGGGCAAAAGCGTCCAGCCCCAGAGGATGGTCCAACCTCGTCAGGGAGAAAAAAAGGTTGGCACCTTTGTATTCGAGCCCGAAGCGAACAGGTCGATCGAAAGGACACCCCACCTGTCCGTAAGAGAGCAAAATACTTCCGGATGGAAGCACCATTCTCCTGGGTGGACCTCCGTGCGGCTCAAGAATCTGCCTGTACATTGGCCATTCCCTTCAGATGTACTGCCGAGGAGGAGAGAAGATGGCGTACTGCCCACAAAAAGAACAGTCTTGCCAGCCCCTGCAAGAGTAAGCCACGAGTACCGCCTTGGTACCTCAAGAAAGCAACCGTAGTCACGTTGCCTGACAGGACCTTGACATGATGACCCCGGAGAACGTGAGATGCAGCAAGAAGCGCTTCCTCCACTGCCAGAAGTTTGAAGACTGGCGCCTGACCGAGCGACTCCAAATCCCCTGGAACGGTGGGCGAACTACCATCGTGCCCCAACCGGAACCGCTGGCATCAGTGGGAACGGAGGTCACAGGAAGGTGTCTGGGATTCATCCCCAGGAAAGCCAGGTTACCACCCGCCCCGGGGTCCGGACCCGCGAGTTTAAGGAATCCTGACGTCTGTCCCAGGAACTCAGTATGTGTTCCTGGAGCAGTCGGGAAGGAGCCTGAGCCCATGTTACTGACTGAATGCAGGCCGTCATGGCCCCTAACAGGAACATTGCTTCCCGCAAGGAGGGCGACCCCCTTGCCCGGAAGTGGGTCAGATTCACGCGGCGCAAAAGCTTATATGCCGCAGGAAGGAACGAGGTCTGTCTGGAGGAGGCCAGCAAGACTCCCAAAAATTGACGTCGGGTTGCAGGCACCCGTTCCGATTCCCAAAGATTGGGACCCATCCCAGGGACTGAAGAATCTCCAATGTGTTGGAGACCTTTGTGCGCAGAAGCACTGCCGAAGGAGCCACCACCAACATGTCGTCTAAATAGGGAAGCATACATATCCCCTGGGTCTGGATGAATGTGATCGCTTCCCCCATGAGTTTGGTAACCTCTGGGGCCGACGAAATCCCAAAGGGCAGCACATTAAGCTGAGAATGGACCGTCCCGCCTGCCCCGGAGATCGTGAATCGCAGAAAGCGCTTGTGGGACGGGTGAATGGGGACATGAGAATACGCGTTCTGGAGGTCCACAACAACCTGGAGTAGTGCCCCTGGCTCTCCTCTCCAGGAGGAACCGGGGACCCCACACCCGAATCCAACAGGTGTCGCAGACCCGACAAGAAAAACCGTGCGAGAGTCTCCCTGAGGAAGGGAGAGGACTCGAAGACACGGAGGGGCTAACTCTCGAATTCCAAGCGTAGACCCTCCCAAATGGTCGAGAGGATCCAAGGGCACAAGGAGATTGCTTGCCACTGTGGCAGAAACCGCAGGAGCCGCCCCGCAATGGGGAAGGCGGCCTTGTTTAGGGGCGGCTGGTGATGCCCCTGCTGGGGGAGCAAGATATTACGGGTCTTGTCCCCGTACTGGAATGCCCAGCGACCAGACTTACCCTTCCCTTTAGACTGGGAGGGAAGGCTGCGCTCAGGCCAAAAGGACTGCCTTCGAAAGGGCTCCTGCTCCGGGAGACACCTTTTCCGGTCTGACACCTTTTCCATGATGTCATCCAATTCCCTTTGCAAGGGGAGGCCACACAGCTGGACTTAGACGTGACCTCCCCATTCCACCTTGTAAGCCACACTGCCCTGCGAGCTGTGTTAGCCAACACTGCGGACCTGGCGCCAACGCGGAACGACTCAGCAGAGGCATCGGCCAGGAAGCCCGTAGCACGTCTCAGAAGTGGAATGGAGTCCAAAGCTCCTCCCTGGGAGTACCCTGCAGGATGAATTCTCCCAGCTGGGTGAGCCACTTAAAGAGAGACCTGCTCACATGTAGAGGAAATGTACACCTTTAAAGACATAGCTGCCGCCTCCCAGGATTGTTTGAGGACACCCTCCATTTTACGAACGAGGGGGTCCTTCAACCGGGAGGAATCTTCAAAAAGGCAACGTGGTCTTATATGCTAAGCTTCCCAAATGGAATACTGCCATAGACCTTCATGTTAGAAGTCCCATTGACTTTATAGAGACTTCCATAGAGATTCCCATTGGGTCTCTCATGAGGTCTCCCATCCAGCCCGTGACTGAGGCTCCTGCTGCTTAGCCTCAACAGTGTGTCAAGGGCATGCACAATGGGTTTACAATAGCAGCTGATTGCTACTCTGGCCACCTGGATGTCCACCTTCGGGACCTCCCAGACAAAGTCATCACCCTCCAATCCACTCGGATGGGGTGAGCCGCTTAGCCTTCAGGCCTCTGAACATTTAGTCCTGTACAGAAGAAGGGGATTCCACCACCTCTACTCCCATGGTACAATGGACAGTGTCCACCAATGCACCCATGGACTCCGTGGAAAAATAGTAGTGTCCAGATTCTCGTGTCTGGACAGAGGCAACAGCGGCAAGATCCTCGCCGTCCTCTAACGCTGAGCTCTGGCCAGCCTCCATGAGATCCACAGAGTCACAATCCTGGAGCTTCCTCTCTTACGGAGGGGAAGGCCCGGAAGCTGCAGCAAAACCCCGCAGTGCCGAGATAGAAGCCTGCACCTCTTCCCTAATGGATTGGAGCTCCTCAAGCAAGGATGGGGAGTCCATCCTGACAACCCTGTCAGTCATGGCCGACACCTTGTTGTAGGAAGAGGGAAATTTTGTGCAGCAGTTGCTCCCTTTCACAGACGGCCCTCGTCTCCCTATAGACAAAAAGGGAAGAGAAGGGGGTCCCAGTGTGAGTGCAGGGCTTAAATAACTCTACCCCTTGTGACCACCCCCAGAAACACTTACATGAGCTGGGGGAACGCTGGGCTCTGCAGAAGCAGAGGTGGAAGCCTATCACCCTCCATGTTTCAGGGATCAGCCTTACCTGGGTGTAGCTTCCGGCGGGTACTTATCCAGAAGTACCGTGCCCCCAACGAGGAACACCTGTTCCCTCCCTCCTCCTGGTCACCGGCCGCGGGCAGTAGCGCGCGAAAGTCCTGCTGGGTTCCCTGGAGCCGCGCCCAGCCTGCCACAGCCCTTACAGGAGCCGCCGCCCGAAACCGGAAGTGCCATCCCGGAACCGGAAGTGCCGCACCCGAAACCGGAAGTGCCTCCACGGCACCTCTGATGCATGCCCCAGGGACCGCAGCTGGAGGAGGGAGACGCCGGAGAGCTGAACAGGCCTCCGGCGTTGCAATACACGGCCTGCTTTGCCCCGTAGGACGCAGGAAGGCCGGATGGTCCCACCACGGGAGCCCGAGAAGGAGGAGGAGGCCGCCCCCGACGTCCATCCCTGGCCCGGCTGTAAGTACACCCCAATGCTGCCTCTGCCGGCCTGACAGCACTGGAACCTCTCCATGCCCCAAGGGGGACAGGAAGACACTGGAGTACTGAGGAAGGGGAGGGGCTTTTAACCTCTCTGTGTTCCTGTCCCCCAATAGGGCGTGGACGACATCCTCCAATGCTGTCGTGGAAGGCGAATGGAGAAAACACTGTTATCACCAGTGCATCTGTAAAAACAGGGGATGTGCTACAAACAACATGATGCTGTATGGGGACAGAACCAGTGTACTAATAATAATTCTGATCCCATCAGTACTGGTATGCCTGCGGAAACAGTCCAGCAAACTAGTTCTGAATGACTTGTATATAGTTGATAAGCAGTCGTTAACAGACTAAGATCTTCCCATCTGAATACACCAAAAGTACACTGAGAGCTGTTACGAATGCTGAGCCCTCAGTGCTATAATATATACTGTATTTACAGGTGGAAAAACTTAGTCATAAAACAAGTGATCACACAAAGACTGGAGTACATAAATAAAGTGTAGATCAGTATTAAGAGACCCACAAAACAATCAGTAAGGTTTATTGAAAAGTCTTATTTTTCTATTTTAGGCCAAATAAATATGTTAGTACAGGTCTTTTAAAAATTGGCTGGTTTTTATTGCACAATTTAATGTAGGGGAATGGTGAAACTAGATTTGAAGGTGTTCATTATGTGAATAACATCAGGGTAATCAGGGGAAAAGGTAGCACAAGCACATACAAATAGCGGAAACATTCTCCCAAGAACTGTACCTTCAGCCTCCAATTGTCTCCCACATCAGTTTTTATCCTGTTTAACCAGTTCTCATCAAAGTATGTAGGTTCACTGCAAAAGTCAAAACATACACATAAACACAAAAACCGCTAATAAGGGTAGCAACATTAAAGTGGCATCTTTAAAGGGACGACAAATTATGATAATAAAAGATACCTCTAAACGTTCTCGTCTTAGTCCCAGCAGATTAAATATAAATGGTAGATTTAATGATGGTACTTTCAAAACGATGATAAAAAAACAAAACCATGTGTTATGAAATGTGTATTTTTTAAGCTTAGATTGTGCTACATTAACCATTTATGGTGAGAACATGCATTAGGCCATGTGCACATGCTGAGTATTTGATGAGTTTTTTACCTCAGGATTTGTAGCCAAACCCAGAAGTGGATAATTAAATACAGAAGTGGTGCAGGTGTTTCTATTAGACTTTTCCTCTGATTGCTCCACTCCTGGTTTTGGCTACAAATCCTGAGGTAAAAAATACTCAGCATGTGCACGTGGCCTTAATGGCCCAAAAATAGCCAACATAGATAATTTTGGGGCATCAAAGTCACACCTACTAACTAAATCCCCTATCTGAAAGTAGAAAGTATTTTCTGTAATCTAAGGATAGCCAAACATATCCACTGTTGGAAACTTATTCAACCAACATACATGTCTCTCAGCCATGAACATGTTTGTTTGGCTCAGCCGTACACGTGTTCTGTGTACAGAGGGGAGTAAGTGCTGCCTGGCTGCCATCAAGTGATATTAATCATAAATGCCAATAGCAGCCAATATTAAATACTCCCAACAGGGCAGATATTTCCACTGTCTGATGTAGCTGACAGTTGACATTAGTAGCTTATGACGGAGCTCCTCCATTGTCACAGTGAGCTCAAGCTTCAGATGTTGCCTAGTAGATTACAGCATGACATTTCTAGATTCCTACCCCATTTAGTTAAATGAATCCAGTGCCTGTATTTATAACTACAGAACACAAACAGGACATTTGAAGGAAATCCTGTTTTCTCCCTGCAGATTTTAAGAAACATGTCTGAATTTTAATGTTTCCTTGGCAGACAACATAACACATCTAATGAAGAGCACTCCTCACTGCCTTCCTTACAAGGATGCACTAGTAGCATGGCACTCCAACACATCAAGTACCAGTTTCCTGAATTATTTAGTATTTCGTACATATAATAGCAAAGTTGTCCAAGCCCACCAACTACTTGTTATGGTTAGGCCGGTTTCACACCACATTTTTCAGGATCCAGGGCTCCGGATCCGATTTCGGCCACATAGTATCCCTATGAGGCCAGATGGAGACAGATGGCAGTCATTTGCCGTCCGGTTTCCATCTGTCCAGGTGGATTCGAAAGAATGTGGGTTCTTCTCCCGTATACAAAATCGCAGCTTGCTGCGATTTTCTGTCCGGGGCAAGAATCGGCACAAATAGGATCCTCCTAGATCCGGCGCGGTCTGGCACCCCCTAACATGTGAGTCTATGGCGCCGGATCATACCGGATCCAACATAAAATCGGATGCGGCTCCCGGATGCCGGCTTCTGAAGTTTAGCAGCGAGCTTTGCTGAACTTCAGCGCTGGAGAGCTCCCCGCCTGAGATTTCAGGACTGTGTGCCCTGTATGGTTCTGTTTGTCCGGGGCAGTCAGATTCTGTCCGGTGTTTCCTGCAAACAACCTGATACACCACAACCGTGGTGTGAAGCCAGCCTAAGGGATTCGCTCTACATATGATGTTGGGGGAAAGAAGGATCACAAATGTTACATTTCAACACTTGATCCTTTTTGCCTACACAGACAAGAAAGCTCTTCTACAAGTTTCTGGAAGCAGTTTATTCCACTCTCCATGAAAACACACAATGGCTCAGATGATCTGAAGAAAAGAGCAGAACGAACAGTTGTGTCATACATCCAACAGCTACCTTAGGTGTATGTGCACCATGTCCAAAAAAACTAAATAAAACACACTCATCTGCGTTTTGTTCACATCAGTTTCCCGGTTCACCATCAGGACTAAAAGTATAGGTGAAAACTAGCTTTACAGTAGGTTCACACATTGCTTCTCTGCAGCAAAACCTGCTCTCTCATTTGTCTTCACACTACACGTTTAAATAAAGTTAATTTCATTCATCATAAAAGATGTAAACCATGGCAAAAATCTCATTGCTTTTAATTGTGAAAGAAGGCAGCTAAAGCTGACATGCTGATTCTTTAAAAACACAGCAGTTTTCCTTTTCAGTCAGGAATAAAAAGGCAAGTGTGTCTGTGTGTCTGAGATTTCTGAAATCTCAGAACGTTTGCTGGTACTGTAAAAATTCCCTGCGATCCACGGTGAACTCTGGTGATTTCCTTCCATGCACCGGCAGGACCTGCGCAAAGTGACTTACAGGACCTGGACCTGCAGCTCAGGCTGAGTCACATGGGGTCAGGTCCTGTCAGTACTGTACTCCCAGGTCCTGCTGACTCCTGGAAGGAAGACATCACCGGAGCTCACCGTGGGATCACCGAGGGAGGGTGAGAAAGTGTGCGTGTGTCTGTCTGTCTGACTGTGTCCTCAACATGCCCGTTTTTCAGCTGCATTTACCCCATAACTCTAGCAGAAAAAACGGTGCACAAACACAATATGTTTGTGCTGCTATTTTCTCTCTTTTTTTTTTTTTTTTTTTTTTAACACAGCTCTGTTTGTACAGCTGACAAATGCAGCACAAAAAGCACAAAAAAGCAGCACAATCATCCAGTGAGCATATACACTTAATATATAATTCGGACATAAAACTAAGATGTTAACTTACATTTTCTGAAGGACCATAGCCATTGCAACGCCACTGGTAAGGTCTTCTACAGTTTTACATGGTGCATCTACATGAAACGTCTGTATCTGAAAAGAGACATAAAAAGGGGATATTTCAGAAAAGGGCAAAGGTAAATTAGTTTATAAAAAGGAAATCGGATATACACATGAAAAGAAATCCAGATTTAAGCAAATAAAATGATAAAGAATGAAACTTGTTTGGTTTATTACATATAAATCAGACGGGTCCAAGCTTATAATAAGAAGATGGCACTCAGGCTAATGTTATGTAATGAGGCAGTGCAGATCTGTGTTTTTGTTCTCAGCTGCATCCAACGTGAGGAAAAAAAATCTAGTTAACTACGAAATGAGTACAGTGCGAGAAAATAAATAAATCAGATGCCATACAGACTATTAGTATAGTATCAGATTTAAATAGATACATTAAAATGCTGTAAGATGGAAAACTGTAAATGGTCCTTTAAATCAGGGGCGGGGAACCATTTTTCTGCTGGAGGCCATTTGGAAATTTCTACAATCCTTCGGGGGCTGTACAAAAATGTCAACTTGCAAATGACCTGCTATATTTGGTTAAACAATCAACTCGCCCTACTGTGCTGGCTGGAGCTGCTTCTCTTTGGTGTAGGTGATTCTGGTCATGTTGCTTCTCAACTGCTTTTCCAGGTTTGCTAGAGCCCTAGACATCACAGGAGAGGCTGGGAGCATATACCTTACTGGGGAGGCTGAGACTGGGGCATAGAGACCGCTGGGGAGCTGGATTTAAAAAGCGAGAGTGTCAGCAAAATGTCCTCAGGAATCTGCCAGGGGGCCACAAAAAAGTCATCGAGGGCCGCATTCGGCCCTGGGGCCTGAGGTTCCCCCACCCCTGCCTTACATGATTAATATCTGCAGAGTTAAAAAACAGATTGCAAACGGATGACAAGTGAGGGAAAGCTCATCACACTTTCCTGGAAGAGAATGGCACCAATTTTTTATATATGGTCGTGTGACCCTGGCCATACATAAGTGCATTGTATGGGATCATCAATATGGTAAGCCTAGCTGTGATATGACGCACTTCTAGTGTCATAACACTGTAACAAGTAACTCCAATCTTACAGGATAGAATGGATAGAACTTTTCCCCATATGCCTCTGCTCCACAACACAACAGTAGTGTTATGTGCAGCACTTGGCCACAGATGTACGGTACTGATATGTCAGGTAAAATGACTCTGGTAAATAACAATTGTTATACTCCATTCATATTGGGTCTGGGATCAAATGCCAGAACAAAGGTTTATGACATTTAGGCTAAGTTCACACTGGACACTTTTGATCTGTTTTTGGTGCTGCTGGGTGTTTTTAAACTACACCAAAAACAAATCAGTCACTGCGTCTTCCAGCAAAGTGAATGGGATTATCAATTTGCTGTACAGACATCAGTGTTTTTGACTGCTGCGTTAGTGGTGCAGAAATTGCATCCAAAAAATAATGAGCATCAATTTGTGCTCGGTTTTTCTGGTGCGCTTTCTCAACCACCAACATCCAATTACTTGCCCTCCCCGGCGATCCCTGGTGATGTCTTCCTCCTGGGAACGGCAGGTCCTGTCAGTGAGTCACATGGTGCACAGGTCCTAAAGTACCGCACTAACAATGTGACTCGGTTACATGGTGCACAGGTTCTAAAGTACCGTACTAACAGACAGAACCTGCCGGTCCCAGGAGGAAGACATCACCAGGCTCACCACGGGATCGTGGGGAGGGAAAGAAAGTGTGTGTGTTTTTGTATGGCTGTCTGTCTGTGTCCCCCGAACATGGAGCAAAAAAGCAACACAAACGGATGATGCAGTTGTGATGCTTTTTTGCAAAAAGAGGATCCGTTTTTGGTGCAGAATGCACCTGTAAGATACACTTTTACAATCATATGATAAAGTGAAGTAGAATTAGATAAAAGGTACAGACGAGACAAGATTACACTGACACTAATCTCCCAAACGTGCTAAAAGCACAATGTCATCATTGCGTTTCACTTAATACAGTCTATACAAGTTTTGTACAGTAGACGCCTTGTGAATTTACTGATTTATATTTCGATATAATGTAACAAATAAAAAAAACTTCCCCTCCATCTAAAAACTCTCCAATACTGTGGAAAGAATACATAGTACATGTTCGTAAAGGACTACAGGATGAATAGGTTCCTGTCATACAGAATGTATGAAACTAAAAAAGTTTTGTATTCAGATAATAATCACTGGACAGGGAGCTTAGTCAATGGGCACATATTTGGGATCATTACAGATGGCAGAATTAATTTTTCCTACAAAAGGAATAGTCTAAGCTTAAATAATCAAAACATGAAAAAGGAGGAAATACTGTATTTCCAAAGAGTTAAGCTATTCTCTTTGTAGAGAATGACATGCCAGTAATGAGGAGACTTATAGGTCTGCAATGCTTCTCTTAGAAATTAAATATGCAAATGGTCTCTTCACAGATTCTAGCACCACCTATTGGAAGTACCGTGTTTCCCCGAAAATAAGTCACCCCCGAATATAAGTTAGGGCAGGGCTGGCGCAGAATTTTCCAATATAAGTCATACCCGATTATAAGACAGGGTGACTTATTTTCGGGGAATACGGTATAAGACGGGGGGGGCGCGGGGGGTGGGGGGCGCTGCGCAGTATTTCCTACCTTGTCCCCCGTTCTGCAGTGCCTCCGGTGTCCTCCGTGCTCCGTTCCCGGTCTGCTGTGCCTTGTGGTTCCCCCTGCTTCAGTTCCATCATCATCGGTGCTGGGGACTGCCATCTTGCTTCTTCTCTCCGCCCCCGGCCAGTGATGTCAGAGCAGGCCGCGCTGTGATTGGCTAGCACCCGTGATCACATGTCACGGGTGCTAGCCAATCACAGCGCGGCCTGCTCTGACATCACTGGCCGGGGGCGGAGAGAAGAAGCAAGATGGCAGCCCCCAGCACCGATGATGATGGAACTGAAGCAGGGGGAACCACAAGGCACAGCAGACCGGGAACGGAGCGAGGACCCCACCGGAAGGCACAGAGGACATCCCAGCACAGAAGAAGAGGATCGAAGAGGCAGCACAGCGGTCGGCACGGGGGACAAGGTAGGAAGCTGTATGTGTATATATATATATGTGTGTGTGTGTGTGTGTGTGTGTGTGTGTGTGTGTATATGTGTGTATGTATGGGTATGTGTATGTAAGTAGGCTGGTGGCTGCCAATATAAGCCATACCCTGAAAATAAGACATGGGGCCACTTTTGGCCCCCAAAAAAATATAAGACAGTGTCTTATTTTCGGGGAAACACGGTAGCAATCCTAAAGGCCAATATCAAGCCTTGCCATATGGGCCACTTTACACACACAGATATCTGTGACCAACTTTTGAATAGATCTCTGGTTGCAGTGAAATCATGGAAATATTGCTCCATTTTGTGGCTGTGTACAATGGAGCAATGTGTCCATGATTTCACTGCAACCAGTAAGTTGTTCAGAAGTTGGTCACAGAAGTTGGTGTGTGTAAAGCGGCCCTATGACTTCGGATGAAAACCAGACCAGAATCTCAATTTGCAGATATGATGTTTCGGGGTATTTGCAATCTGCATGTATATTTTCCCTTTTTCACAGCAATTTTCCCCAAATATGACCGACGATGTAGAATTGTTATCAATTCTACATTTAAACAAGAAAACCTTATGAATTATCCCTCAAATTGGACAAATTTATAAATAGAGGGTAAAAAATCCTAGTATTGCTGCGTATTCAGGACAAAATGTCCCCCAGTCATGAAAGTGTCAAGATATATAATAGTGCAGCTCATTACACACTTCATTTACGTGCTCAGATCTAATATCAAGAATAATTGTACAAAGGGTGGGTTCCTAAAAAGTTGAAAAATTAAGAAAAACGTTATATGTAATAAAATACTACAGAGTACAGCAACAGTGAAGAAATATCCTAACTTAGGAAAAGCAAGAACATAATAATGTATAATTGTCATCTCCCAGTATATAACTCCCCAGAGAAGTACATCTCCTCCATGACTGTGCAGCTGAACTATTTCCCCGCTCTAAGGGAGGGACGTCACCCCCCCTGTAATCTGACAACTGCTAAATACCTGGCCGCTCATCAGCTGGTTAAGAGCCAGCACACTGCATGCCTTACCAGAGATTACATCTACTTTACACAGGACTTCAACTTTAGGGCTAGGTGGTAAACTGAAGAGATGACAGTATACTAACAGAATGCACAGGACCATATTGTCAGTCAGTATTCCACTGAGGTAATGAAAACAATGTTCACATCTACAGTGGGTATGGATAGTATTCAGACCTTTACATTTTTCACTCTTTGTTTTATTGCAGCCATTTTTTTCACATTAATGTACACTCTGCACCCCATCTTGACTGAAAGAAAACAAATGTAGATATTTGTGCAAATTTATTAAAAAAGAAAAACTAAAATATCACATGGTCATAAGTATTCAGACCCTTAGCTCAGACACTCATATTTAAAGGAACCTGTCACCCCCTTTGGGCATTTTAAACTTTGCCCGCCAGCTTATGTGGCGCCCCTATGGCTAGGCGCCACAGGGAGGTATTACACTATGCAAATTTATGTAGTGCCTCTATAGCTGTGGGTTTAGGGTTTAAGGTGGCCTAGTGTTATGTGTGAATTCAGACTCCATAGGTTAGAGTAAGGGACTGATTATTCAGTAGGTCCAAAAGCAAGTGGAGCCTAGGTTAGCGCAGGAGACTTAAGTGACAGTTAGTGAGAGCGTTAGTTCAGTTAGTGCTGGGAAGGCAGTCAGTTAGGACGCACCTGACAGCTCGGTGACAGGAGGGATCACCCATCTCCAGGAGGGTGTCCCGAGATAGAAAGGGACAGACCAGCACCGGCTGGAGCCGGCAGGTAACGTATGGGGAAACACTGGCAACACGGAAGCCGAGGCGGTCAGCGGTTCATCCCTGACTGCAAACCGACGAGCCACGGGCCCTCTATAACTGGGTAGCCGTAGGCGCCACAAGAAGGTACCTCACTCCTCAGGCCCATAATCGGTCCAAGACTATGAAGGTAACGGTCCGGATTCCAATGGCGGGAGAGAGAGTGCGTGCCTGCTGCTCCCGTCCGTACCGGTCAAGGATAACCCGTGCCCCACCGTACTAGACTAGGGACTGGCGAGAGAGCTCTTCAAAGGTGGTTAAATAGCAAAGGACAGACTTAGACCCCGAAAGACTATCAGAGAGGAACATATATAGACTCCATAGGGGTACCCTGAATCGACAACTAGTACCCATTAAACCAGACTGTACCGTGTTCTCTATAACATCTGCCGGTACCAGTAAAGTGTAGCTGAAGTTGAAACGGTCTCTGTCTTTCTTCCCGCCGGCGCCCGGAGGGCCTGAATATCATCATCTCCTCAGAGGGATAAGAACAACTACTCCCCTCATCCCCTCCTGAGGTAAAGCTCCACCTGTGGGGAGCTGTACCACACTGAGCTGCACCCATCATCACCTCAGCGGCCAGCCTGCTGCGACGGTATCCAAATCCACAGGTGGCGTCACATACTTTTTAATCCTTGTAAATATTCCTCCCCACCAAAAAAATGACAGCCGGGGCACGGAACCGGGAACCCGACCACCCGTGATTTCCCCGTCACCGCCATCAACTCCTCCCGGTGTCCAAGTCCCCCTCTCCTTGTGCTCATCACTTACACATTATGTAAATGGGGCTCTAATAACCCCTCTATGTGCCCAGACATTCCCACATACCTCAGAAAACAACTTTTATTGTGTCCAGCGCTGGCCTCCTATTGAGTCTGGGAGGCTGTTAATTGGTCCAGGTGGATTATGTCCTCGCCGCCCCCCAGCTGCAAAACTCGTCTTGCATTTTTTAAAATTGCCGCCCCAATCTATGACTTCACAAATCTCGCGATACGTCGGCACTATCTTCAATAGAGTGCGGACACCTGCTCCACTGCGCAGGCACGAGTGCGGCAGTCACTCCAGCACCGATCACAGGAGGGGTGGAAATTTTAAAAAATGCAGGGCGGGTTTTGCAGCCTGGGGGGGCGGCAACAACTTAACCCTCCTGGACCAAATAGCAGCCTCCCGGACTTAATAGGTGCCACCGCTAGACAGAATAAAAGTTATTTTCTCAGGTATGAGGGGCACGTCTGGGCACAGAGGGGTTACTACAACCCCATTAATATTATGTTTAAGCTGGTGGGCACAGTTTAAAATGCCCAAAGGGTAAATTCTGTCCATTTGCTTGTGATCCTCCTTGAGATAGTTCTACTTCATTAGAGTCCAGCTGTGTTTAATTAAACTGATAGGACTGGATTTGGAAAGGCACACACCTGTCTGTATAAGACCTCACAGCTCATAGTGCATGTCAGACTAAATGAGAATCATGAGATCAAAGGAACTGCCCAAGGATCTCAGAGACAGAATTGTGGCAAGGCACAGATCTGGCCAAGGTTACAAAAGAATTTCTGCAGTATTCAAGGTTCCTAAAAGCACAGTCATCTCCATAATCCTTAAATGGAAGACGTTTGGGACCAGCAGAAGTCTACCTAGACCTGGCAGTCCAGCCAAACTGAGCAATCGTGGCAGAGCCTTGGTGAGAGAGGTAAAGAAGAACCCCAAGATCACTGTGGCTGAGCTCCAGAAATGCAGTAGGGAGATGGGAAACTGTTCCACAAAGTCAACTATTACTATAGCCCTCCACCAGTTGGGCCTTTATGGTAGAGTGGCCCGACAGATGCCTTTCCTCAGTGCAAGACATATGAAAACCTGCATACAGTTTGCAAAAAAACACATAAAGGACTCTCAGACTATGATAAAATACGATTCTCTGGTCTGATGAGATGAAGACAGAACTTTTTGGTGATAATTCTAAGCAGTATGTATGGAGAAAACCAGGCAATGCTCATCACCTGCCCAACACAATCCCAACAGTGAAACATGGTGGTGGCAGCATCATGCTATAGGGGTGTTTTTCAGCTGCAGGGACAGGATGACTGGTTGCAATTGAAGAAAACATGAATGTGGCCAAGTACAGAGATATCCTGGATGAAAACCTCTTCCAGAGTGCCCTGGACCTCAGATTTGGCCGAAGGTTCACCTTCTAACAAGACAATGACCCTAACCACACAGCTAACATAACAAAGTAGTGGCAAATATGTGACCATTCTTGACTGGCCCAGCCAGAGCCCTGATCTAAACCCAATTGAACATCTCTGGAGAGACCTGAAAATGGCTGTCCACCAACGTTCACCATCCAACCTGATGGAACTGGAGAAGATCTGCAAGAAAGAATGGCAGAGGATCCCCAAATCCAGGTGTGAAAACATGTTGCATCATTCCCAAGAAGACTCATGGCTGTACTAGCTTAAAAGTGTGCTTCTACTGAGGAAAGGGTCTGAATACTTATGACCATGTGGTATTTCAGGTTTTTTTTTTTTTTTATAAATCTGCAAAAAAATTCTACACTTCTGTTTTTTTCCGTCAAGATAGGCTGCAGAGTGTACATTAATGAGAAAAAAATTAACTTTTTTGAATTTACCAAATGGCTGCAATGAAATAAAGAGTGAAACATTTAAAGGGGTCTGAATACTTTCCATACCCAATGTACATAATGGACAGTATGGAATCTAAACTATAGGGAACCCCAGGCCCACTGCCTGGTAGGGGGGACTGGACACTTGCATTAATATCTTTCGCTACAAATGTTCTAGGAGAATGTACACATAGGGGCTCTTTCACACAAGTATATAAATTGAAAAAGTAAAAGAAAAAGAAAAAATCGCATTACAATCATATCAACATTATTCTATAGGACAGTTCTGATCTATATTTATTCCTCAGCTCTAACCGAACTCCAAAAACAATCACAGAATGCTGACATTGTCAACGAGTCCCGGATCACTTACACCCATGCAAGTCTATGGATGTGTGTGAAACATCAGATGTCATCTGAGTGCAGTCTGATAAACAGAGACGGAAAAGATGGAGATGAATCTCTCCTCCTCACCTATGCTCTGATTATAGCATGTGAGAGACCTCAGCACTGTATAATGACAGTCAGCTCGCATCAGCAGAGCCTGAGCCGAGTGTTATTAGCATATCACATCGCATGCTCCTGCACTGTATGCAATACACTTGTGTGACCAAGGCCTAAGGTCCTGTGCCCACACAGTAAAATTGGTCCGTTTGTGCTAAAGAAAATTCTGTAGCAAAACTGCATTTGTTTTTGGGGAAAAAAAAACAAACAAACATTGCGTTTTTGATAACGTTTTTTGTGCTGCATTTTTGCAAGCATCGTACACTCCAATGACTGTGAATAAAGATAGGTTAAAACAATTTTTGGGCAATTTCCTTTCCTTCCTTTTTCAATCTCAATTCTCCATTTTGCCAACTTTGAACACGTAATGAAATCTATTTTAACGTAAAAACGTTTTCCTGTATATTTTTTCATTACTAACTTGTTTAATTTTGTGCAAAAAAAACAGTGTAGGGCTTCAATGTTTTTTCAATTGCCAATGCAGCTACTGGCTGCCAACCCCCACTGCGTATTGTTACCAGGGGAGTTATTTCCTTACTTAAATGTTAAAAAAAAAAAAAAAAAATTGTTGTAGGCTGCACCATATTTTTGATTACCAGCCAAAGTAACCCATGCAGCGTGAGACTGGAATTCTCAGTGTGGTGAAGCCCCTGCATTCTGGGCCCCCCCAAGCTAAAAATTACAGCACACAGCCGCCCCAGAATTGGCACCTCCATGAGACAGACCAAAACTGGCGGTTAGCCCACTCTTCCAGCTTCCCTGGTGCCAGTAGCAGACTGAATAATAAGGGGTTAATGTCAGCTGAGGATTAGCCACATGAAACCAAGCCCTAGATTGATAATGTCAGGCCTAGATAGATATAGGTAACCCCATCTGTGACGTTACCCCACTCACCGTGGTGGTAGGAAATCAGTTTCCAGTCCCGGCATGAGAAGATGTCGCAGACGATCGTGGAGGGATATATGGTAGTAATAAAGATGGAGTTGAGATACATGTTTGAGATTTTTTTCTAATAAAATGATTTTCCTCTGTGGGTTGTGTATTACTTACTAGCGATTAATAATGGCTGGGTCTAGCACTGGCCCAACATTAAGAATCTCAGGCTTAGTGCCAGCTGGCAATATTTAGTTGTCATTAACCCCTTATTACCCAGTTTGCCACCAGCATCAGGCAGCTGGAAAAGCCGGGTAAAGCACCAGGATTTTGTGCTTCTAATGAATGTGCCAAATTCTGGGGTGGCTGTCGGTTGCTATTCTATAGCATGGGGGGCCCAATAACTATGGGCCCACACTTCGCTGAGAATACCAGCTCCCTTCTGCCTAGTTTTACCTAGGCTGGCAATTAAAAATAGGGCGAAGCCCAAGCATATCTTTTTGCCAGCCAAGGTAAAGCTAGGCAGCTGAGAGTGTCAGCCTGCAGCTGTTCACTTTATCTCTGATGAGAATGAAAAATACTGCAGAGCCCAAAACATTTTTTTCAATTATGTATTTTATACACCAAGCACAGACACCGGTACAGATTGTGGGGGCACAGTCTGAGTGAAATAGCCTATCACAAACGCTCTCACAGAGAGTGAGCGTCTGTGATTAGCCATTGCCAGTCATTGCAGTGAATATGCATGACGCTTACGGAGCAGCCCCAGAAGCAAGCAATGGGAGAATGGTGAGCTCTATCTCTGTCTGTCTACCTATTTTCTAGTGAACCCAAGTGCTCAGCAGGCAAAACTGGATCACATTTTACAGGATCATGCCGGATTTGCTAAAACTGGATCCAGCACCCATTTAGTTTCATTTTAATCTAGTATGGATCCTTCCGGATCCAGTTGGTGACATTTTTTGTCAACCCCAAAAAACGCAAACGCAACATTATGCGCCCTTGTAGGTTGACAACAAATAAATAAATAAAACAGTCACTGCTGTATCTGACAAAACCAAATGCAACTGCATGCCAATGCATGTGCCGGAATCCCCATTGTCATTCGCTGGATTCCCCATGGTAAGTCAAAGGGGAACAAACCGGATCGGTTAGTGTGTGGTTTCTGCCAGATTCAAAAGAGAACAGAAAACCGCTGGTGTGAAACCACCCTCAGCCTACAGATGGAGTCTGTCCTATGTCTATATGTCTATTCCCTTTTTTTATGCCAACTCAAGCAAAGAGAAGAATTACTCAAGCATATACAACTACTTAGGCTACTTTCACACTACGATTTTTGTAAAATCCGATGCTGTCCGATATAAATCGGACAGCATCGGATTCTTCTAATGCCTGGAATCGGGTGCCAAATAGGCATCCGATTCCGACAGAAAATAGGATGCCCGCCCTCCTGTCAGATCGCTCCCTGAGAGCTGTCAGTCTCTCCCCCGGTCCTCTTCTTTATCCCCTGTGTCTCCCCTCTTGGCCCCCTGTCCTCTCCTCTTATCCCCTGTGTCTCCCCTTGGCCCGTCCTGTGTCCCTCTTGGCCCCGGTCCTGTGTCTCCCCTCTTGGCCCCCGGTCCTGTGTCTCCCCTCTTGGCCCCCGGTCCTGTGTCTCCCCTCTTGGCCCCCGGTCCTGTGTCTCCCCTCTTGGCCCCCGGTCCTGTGTCTCCCCTCTTGGCCCCCGGTCCTCCTATGCGTCCTCCTCCTCTTGTCTCTCCTTCCTCCTCTTGTCCTCCTCCTCTTGTCCTCCTCCTCTTGTCCTCCTCCTCTTGTCCTCCTCCTCTTGTCCTCCTCCTCTTGTCCTCCTCTCCTTTCTCACCTGTCTACGATTCCTGCACGGTCCCGCGCGTCTCCGGTGCCTTGCTGTTCTGTCTCAGTGCAGCCAGGACCTCTCGTGATGTCACAATCACATGACTGCCGGCTATTGGTTCCTGGCAGTCATGTGATTGTGACATCACGGCAGGTCTTATCAGCACAGACGGCAAGATACCTGGAGACACCGGAGACGCCGGGAGACGACGTGGGCCTCGTGGACAGGTGAGCATAGTTTTGTTTTTTTTTATTAACCCCTTAATTTACTTTTAGGAGCTATTTTAGTGTACTGAGCATGCTCAGTACACTAAAATCGGTCCGAGGAGACATCACATGTTTTCTCGGACCCTGCTCCATAGGGCCCCATGCTAAATTGATCGGGTCGGATCGGATGTGCACTAAATGCCATCCGATCTGGTCCGATCCGAATCTGTCAGATTTTATTTTCGGTGCAAAAATCGGAGCAAGCTCCGATTTTTGCACCGATAAAAAAATCGGACAGATTCGGATCGGACCAAATCGGATGGCATTTAGTGCACATCCGATTCGGTCCGTTGCCCATAGGCCTGCATGGGGTCCGAAAATCGGTCCGATGCTGTCCGATTTTTATCGGACAGCATCGGAACTGAAAAAATCGTTATGTGAAAGCAGCCTTACACAGCCCGGCACCAGTGACCACCACAGATAGGAAGGGTTACAGGAAGCCATTTACATAAACACAACAGTGTAACAATATCCGAAATATGGCAAAAAAACAAAACAAAACAATTTGTTGGAAACTAAGTAAGCTGGACATACATTTAAAAGATTCAGGCTGAATACTTGCTGACATGACACCCTCCCATACACATGCATGCTCGCTTTCACCAAGCATGTGTTATAATGAGAAGCAAGCAGCTTCCATATTCCTCTGGGGGTGACTTATCGGCCCAATCGTTTTTTTCCCTAACATCTTTTGGGAAGCGCTCAATACACAAAACTGATCCAAGTGAAAAGAACGGGGCAGCTGCAGAAAAATAAGGCAGTTTCCTACAGCCCCCCATTATTCCTTAATATAAGGAGGATTTTACACACACAGGTAATGCACTTTCCCAACGTGATCACCTCTATGATTGAGCGACTTATCTTTTCCTCTCATAAATGTCAGCCAATTATTTAGGCTTGTAGCACTAAACAATGAATAAAAGGCTTGGTTTCCTGTGAAACAATTAGGGCTAACCACTGCAACAGCATGACATGAGAAACTTTCCTGCCACATTACAAGGAAAAATAAACAGCGCCCAGAAGGGTCAGCTATACGCCACCTGGAAAGAGAATTGTACACAGAAGTTTGCACAGTGCATATGACTGGTTCTAGCAGAAATGCAGCAGATCTCAAGCACGCCGATCCGCAGAATGAAAGTATAGTCTGGAGTCACACAAGCATATGACTCATGCGAGGATAGCATCAAAATGCCTGGACTGATCGTCTGTCCTCCTGACCCGAGGGTGACAGCTTCATGTAAGGCCGGTTTCACACCACAGCCTGATCAGGTCCGGAGCTGTCCGGTGTGAACCTGACAGTCCCGGACCAGATTTTGAAACAGAACAATGGGGCAAATATGCCCTTCGGTCCAGTTTGCAGCCGGATTCCTCATATCGCAGCAGCACCAGCTGAAATTTCAAGATCACAGCCAGCAGGGAGCTAGCCACGGTCCTGAAATCTCTGCCGGGGACAGCTCCTGGTGCTGCTCGCTGCTAAACTCCAGCACCCGGCGTCCAGTTCTCGGATCCGCTTTTATGTCCGATCCAGTGTCATAGACCCCATGTTAGGGGGCACCGGATCCGACTTTGTAGCAAGCAACGTTTTTGTGTCTGGGAGAAAAATCCGAATTGTACCAGATCCTCCCGGACAGATGGAAATTGGATGGCAAATAGCTGTCATCCAGCTTTATCCCCATAGGGCTGCATTAGTGCAAAATCGGGTCCAGGCTGTCAGGTTTACACCGGACAGCCTCAGACCTGATCTTGCCATGGTGTGAAGCCGGCCTAACTGACATGCTAGGCCAGAAGAACTGAGACCGATGTTTGCCGTGTGATGCGATCCCGCACAAGTCATATACTAGCGCAACTCCCGTCTAAGGCTGCATTCACACATTGCGTATTTTGCTGCGCTTTTTTACGCGCGCTTTTCAAAATACGCAATGTGCCTTTTGTCTGCATGCAAAGTGAATGTGAAATTCACTTTGCAGTGTAGACATTGCGCAAAAATATGCAGTGCGTTTTCCGGAGAAAGCGCAGCTCCGTAAACAATTGATATGTCAATTGTTTACGCAGCTACTTCTGCGTATTCTCCCAGAGGGGAGGAAGAATCCTGCTTCCTCCTCCCCTCTGACAGCTGTGGCCGCCCATTAGATTTCACAGTGTATTAATATACACTGTGAAATCTAAATTAAACAAAAGCAAGTGTATGAATAATAAAAAGAATGAATACTTCACCTGTCCGACGCTTTTTCCGGTGTTCGGTCTCCGATTCCAAGTGAGAGGTGTACTGACAGGACCTGTGGTGACGTCAGAGGGGCGTTCCCGGGCACTCGCGGTCATGTGATACATATCACATGACCGCGAGCAGCCAATCAGTGCTGGGAACGCCCCGGGAACGCCCCTCTGACGTCACCACAGGTCCTGTCAGAACACCTCTCACTTGGAATCGGACACCGAACACCGGAAAAGGCGTCGGACAGGTGAAGTATTCAAACTTTTTTATTTTTCATTCACTTGCTTTTGTTTAATTAAGATTTCACAGTGTATATTAATACACTGTGAATTCTAATGGTGCTGTCACAGCTGTCACAGAGGGGAGGAGGAAGCAGGATTCTTCCTCCCCTCTGTGACATCACTGCACTTTCTGGAGTAAAGAAAGCGCAGTGTGTGAAAGCCCTGCGTATTTTGTTGCGCTTTTTTGCGCGGCCGAAAAACGCAGCAAAAAGCGCGCGCAAAAAAGCGCAGCAAAATAGGCAAATGTGTGAACGCAGCCTAATGCTGCAAATATTACTCTGTTCAATGAAAGGGTTTAAAGGGCCTTTAGCAAGATTGGAGGATGTCACCCATCTCAGACCACCACCAATCAGAAAGTTATCTTTAAACCCAAAAATCAGGGATAAAGTCTAAAAGTAGTACAAATCCTCTAAGACTGTGTGCACACTATCTGGATGCACGGTGGCTCTGTACCTGAGGGAACTTGCGGATGCACGCAGGAGACAGCAACCGCGCTGTACTTACCATCTGTGGTGGGTGCAGGGCGGCTTCTCCCTGCTCACCCGATAGTGATTGCTACCAACTCCGCAGCATGAAATTAACATACTGCAGAGATGCGGAGGTCTGGAAACCCACACCACCACTGAAAACACACTGCGGTGGGAAGAAGCACAGTGAGCATGATGTGATTTCTAGAAATCCCATCCACTATGCTGGTACTGTATAACAAAGCTTTTTGTATACAGCGGCAATACACTGCGTCCATAATGCTGCAATTCCTGACCGTGAGCACACACCCTAAATCAGGGATCTCAAACTCCAGGCCTCAAGGGCCATCAATAGTGCATGTATTCAGGATTTCCTCAGCATTGCACAGGGGTTTGGAATCATCCCCAGTGCAGGTAATTAAATTAGCACCTGTGCAATACTAATGAGATCCTGAATACATGCACTGTTATGGCCACTTTACACGTCCCAACATCGTTCCGATATTGTATACAACGGCACAGGAGCGCGCACTTTTTTGGCTGAAATCCAAGATCGCATAGGAGATGTTACACAGGGCGATATCGGCAGGCAACACAACTGTGATGTCTACGCTCCCTTGGACGAGCGAACCAAGGAACGATCATTTAACATGGGAGTGAATAGGGGAAGTTGCTCTCCAAATCGGTGTTGGGCTGTCACACAGCACGATCCTGCCAGATCGTCCATCCAATATCGGGCAGTTGGAGAGCCTTCACAATTCTTCCCCGATATCGTTTTGGCACCGTTCTTGCATCGAATTGGACATTTACACCATACAACGCACGAACGATATCGGGGCCAACGCACGAACCACGTGACTTTTTATCGAAGTTGGACGACGATATCGGGACGTGTAAAGTGGCTATTAGGCTGGCCTCACACTTGCGGACCCTCCGCAGCATGCTGCGGAGGGGATCCGTAAGCTGACCGCAGCCCCTATGTTTATAATGGGAACGCACGGTGCTGCGCAGGTCTGCGCATGACCGTGCGCTCCCATTCACTGCAATATGTGATTTGTACGCAGGCGGATGCCTGTGCACAAATCACACACTCTCGTCCGCACCAGGAACGCGACCATGTCCGTGCGCAGCACCATGCGTTCCCATTATAAACATAGGGGCTGCGGTCACTTGCAGATCCCCTCCGCAGGACGCTGCGGGGGGTCCGCAAGTGTGAAGCCAGCCTTAACGGTCCTTGAGGCCTGGAGTTTGAGATTCATACTTCTAAGGCCTAGTGCCCACAGCACATTGTTCAATGCTTGTTTTGACGCAGATTTTCCAAATCTGCAAGTCTATCATGAGGTCAGCTGTCTTTGACAGGTCAGAAATGCTGTGCCCATGTTACTTTACTTTTCCTTGCAGATTTCTCTTTTTTCGGCACCAAAATCTGCAAGGAAAAAAAAAAGCAACGTGGGCACAGCATTTCTGAACTCAAGATAGACATGTAGATTTTGATGTAGATTTGCAAAATCTGCACCAAAAATTGCATCAAACAGTGCACCATGGCCACAGAGCCTAAATGTTGCTGCATGCAGTGGGGAAAAAAAAGTATGTAGTCAGCCACCAATTGTGCAAGTTCTCCCACTTAAAGGGAACCTGTCACCTGGATCTAAGCCCCTACACAATCACTACCTGTCCCTACACCTTCCTAGCTGATCCCTATCTATCCCTTTCTCATCTAAAGTGTCCCTATTAAACATTGGAAAAATAAGTTTAAACTTACTAAAGTCCCTGAGGTTGGGGGACTGGAAAGGCAGGTCCACCCTCCATTCAGCACTCCTCAATTGTGTAGCGCATGCCCCGCTGGGCGGCATTATTCTTTACTAGCTGTGAGCCCGATGCAAATGCATCGGGATTCTAGAACGTGCATAAATTTGCTTATAATAGTTATAGCTGGTCTGAGTACTTTTTGGGGGGGTGTGAGGACTTTTTGGGGGGGTGTGAATACTTTTTGTGGGGGGGTTGAATACTTTTTGGGGGGTGTTGAATACTTTTTGGGGGGTGTTGAATACTTTTGGGGGGGTGTTGAATACTTTTGGGGGGGTTGAATATTTTTGGGGGGGGTTGAATACTTTTTTGGGGGGGTTGAATACTTTTTGGGGGGGGTTGAATACTTTTTTGGGGGGTTGAATACTTTTTGGGGGGGGTTGAATACTTTTTGGGGGGGGGGTTGAATACTTTTTTGGGGGGGTTGAATACTTTTTGGGGGGGGTTGAATACTTTTGGGGGGGTTGAATACTTTTTTGGGGGGCTTGAATAATTTTTGGGGGTGTTGAATACTTTTTGGGGGGGTGTGAATACTTTTTTGGGGGGGTTGAATACTTTTTGGGGGGGGTTGAATACTTTTTTGGGGGGGGGGGGTGAATACTTTTTGGGGGGTATTAGATAAATTTTTTTATTTTAATTAGTTAATGTAATTAATATATTAATTTTATATATATATATTTTTTTTTTTTATTATTATGTTTTATTTTATTGTGTATTATTTATATTATTTATTTTTTTTTTTAGTATTTTTATTATTATTAAATTTAAAAAACCGCACTTGCCGCACCTGCCGCAAGTCCCCCTATACTTTCTATGGGGATTACCGCAACCGCGCCGCAAGCGTTACACTTGCGGCGCGGTTGCGGTAATCCCCATAGAAAGTATAGGGGGACTTGCGGCAGGTGCGGCGGCTGAGGTAGCGACTCGCAATGGCCTCGCGGCCATTGCTCGCGCTACACAGCGACTCGCAATGGATCCCCATAGAAAGTATAGGGGGACTTGCGGCAGGTGCGGCGGCTGAGGTAGCGACTCGCAATGGCCTCGCGGCCATTGCTCGCGCTACCTCAGCGGTAAATCGCTAAGTTTGTGGCCGAGCCTCTGGTTCTATTTTCGCCCAGCGACTCGCAATGGCCGCTTCGCGGCCATTGCTCGCGCGTGATGACGTCACATACTGACAAAGCCACGGCGTTTTCGGGGTCCGACACGATTTTGCCTACTGCAATTATAGAGTAGATTCCTGGCTGCCCCCACAATTTGGAATCTCCCGCTCTCTGTGACATGGTATGCACTGGCCGTGACGTCACATCCGGCGCAGTGCATTATGGGGCGGATCACGTGATCGGCCCGGCTTCAATAAGCGCATTGCGCATGCGTGGAGCGGGCCGATCACGTGATCAAGCCCATAATGCACTAGGGCCAATCACGTGACCGGCCCCATAATGCACCGCGCCAGATGTGACGTCGCGGCCGATGCATACCATGTCACAGAGGGCGGGAGATTCAAAATGGTGGGGGTGGAGAGTAATAAAGAATAATGCCGCCCAGCAGGGCGTGCGATACACCATGGAGGAGTGCTGAATGAAGCGTGGGCCCGCCTTTCCAGTCCCCCAACCTAGGGTACTTCTGTAAATTAAAACTTATTTTTCCGATGTTTAATAGGGACACTTTAGATGAGAAAGGGATAGATAGGGAGCAGCTAGGAAGGTGTAGGGACAGCTAGTGATAGTGTAGGCACTTAGATTCAGGTGACAGGTTCCCTTTAAATAGATGAGGGAGGCCTGTAATTGACATCATAGGCAGATCTCAACTATGAGAGACAAAATGAGAAAACAAATCCTGAAATTCACATTGTCTTGCAAATTTTGGTGGAAAATAAGTATTTGGTCACCTACAAACAAGCAAGATTTCTGGGTCTAATTGCGGTGTCAAACAACCTGTGGCATCGTTCGGTGTAAGTTGAAGTTGACAGGTTTTCCTGCATGCAGGTCGACATCATTTTTTTAAGTGGGTGAACTCGCACAATAGGTGGTTGACCAAATATTTATTTTCCACGCTGTATCTGCACCATTTTCCCAGCAATACATGGAGCTATAACTACGGCTGTGATTTCACTGTGGGATTACAAATGAATGTGTTCCCTTGTAAATATATTCTTTTACCTTAAAATATTGTTTTAATATCAAACACAGAATTGCTATTTTAGTGCTGTGTAGAAGATTTTTTTAAGGCAAATAATCAATTATTATTAGAAATACCAAAATCTAAACCTCATGTACATAGCAATAGAAAAGATGAATAATCCAATGTCCATTTATATGGATTTCTGGAAAACAAATAAGGAAGTAACCTAAAGGCTCCCACAGGCAAAGTAATCTTGGCTATACCCATCTATATGAATGGAGTCATGCAGGGGGTGAGTCCTCAACCTTTAGCTCGTGGCACATGTGGCTCTCCGTCCTTTGATGTATGGCTCGTGGCTGTCTTCCAGCTTGGTGCATTATCACCAGTACCAGCAAACAATTATGTAGAGAAGGCCTCCAGATGGTGACTTTTGTGAGTAGCTCACATAGAAGAGCAGATCTGGATGTAGATTGAGAAGGAAGCCCTGGATCTTGGTATACTGCCTGGGTGTCACTTTTGGGTGGGAGTTGGATGTGGCTCACAACCCGCTCTTAGAGCAGATTGTAGCTGTCAAGGTTAGAAAGGTTTGGAACCTCTGTTCTAATATGTACAGGGGGTCTCCAGATAACCAATGTTGGGTAACAGAAGGTCCCAGCATGGACAATTTTGGACTGACAATACTTTTGTTCCTTAAGAAATAAACCGTCACCAGAAACGTCTGGCAGTGACTGTGTCATAGTAAACAAAAAATAAATAAATACATCACTTGGCTGTGTGACAAATCCAGTGTATGGGAGACTCAGGACAGATAGCTACTGGCTGAATGATCTGCCAACCCATTGTTCAGCTGACAGATATATAAAGTGTCTGGGGGCCTAAAGGAAATTTTTCAACACATTTTCACTACCTAATCTAAGTGCAGCATGATGTAAAGACAGACAGCCTGACTACAGTGTATCACTTACTGTTCTGCTCCTTTTTATAGAATCACTGTTTTATTACCAGGAGATTATCACTAAAGGACTTGTAAACCTGTTGCTATAGTTCTCCATGTTCATTAGCTCTATGTAATCCTGAACACAGCCCCGATTTGCAGCTTTTTGAATATGCACAGGGTACAAAGAAAGCTATCAATTAGTGGTGAGAGTGTGTTATGGGGACGTCACACGCGTCAATGTCGCCAGATATCTCATCGCTGGTGACATTGAAGGCTGATCACTGGTGAGCTGTCACAGAGGCAGACTCACCAGCGATCAGTAACAGCAAGAAAGCTGGTAACCATGTAAACAAGCGGGTAACTAAGCGCTTAGTTACCTGCTGTTTACATTAGATACCAGCTCCCAGCGCTTGCTGAGAGGTGCTGGGAGCTGGTTTCTCGCTTGTCTCCCGGTGTCACACCCAGCGATGCTGAGTGTCCACCGGGCGACCATCGCCAGGTTTTAAAACAGGTTCTAAAACCTGGCGACCATCAACTAGCGATCTATCGCTGGTTGATGCACCCTGTCACACACGTCAATATTGCTGCAACGTCATGTGCAACAGCGATATTGCACGTGATATTGACGCGTGTGACATCCCCATTAGGCTGCTTTCACATTGGCAATTTTGGAATTTGTGGGCATACAGGAAAACCCTGTATTACCATGGATTCCCACGCAACAGGCAAACTGGATGCTGCAAGCCATGATGACACACCCCCTAGGGGTGATTTAACAGATGTGTTAATCGTATGAACTGTGCATGCATACAGTTCAGGCATCATAGCCCGTAAGTACAGATCTGTCAGGATCCGTACTGTCTGTGGCTTTCTGTGCCCAAGGACACCCTTTCTGATTTTTCACATGGTGCTGCAGATCCATGTGGATCCACAGCATCACGTTACTTTTCACTTAAATCAAAAACGTATCATGGAACGTTTTTTGGTGCAAATCCACAAGGACCCGTGGTAAAACAGTGACACCAGGATGCCCACAGAAATGCTTTCCATTCCCACTGAAAGAGAATGGGGCTGAAAACTGATCCGTGGGAATCTGTGGGCATGGAGGATTTCCCTGTACGTCCAGGGATTCAAAATTTGCCAGTGTGAAAGCAGCCTAACACAGAGCTCAGCATGCAGAGAACTGGTAGATCTGGAGCAGATTAAATGATCAATACTTCAGCATGCTACCAAAGTGATACATCGCTAGAATCTGGATCCCTGACCCTACATTATGCTGCTCTTAAACTGCATAGCAAAAACTTGGTGACAGATTCCCATTAAAGGCTATATTCACATCACGTTTTAAGGCTAAAAGCAGAATTCTGACATTTTTGCTGAAAGGGCCACTTACTGTAATGATGCAGATGGAGTCACAGTGTGCTGTGTAAGGCTGGCTTCAAATTTGCGTTCTCCTCTGCAGCGTTCTGCGGAGGAGAACCGCAATATGAGCGCAGCCACCACAAGCCCCTATGTTTATAATGGGAGCGCACGGTGCTGCGCTTGACTGTGCATGACCGTGCACTCCCATTCATTTGAATGTGTGGTTTGTACGCATGCGCAGGCTTGCGTACAAATCATACATTGTCGTCCGCACCAGGAACGCAACATGTCGCGTTCCTGGTGCGGACGAGAGAGAGTGATTTGTACGCAAGCCTGCGCATGCGTACAAACCACACATTCAAATGAATGGGAGTGCACGGTCATGCACAGTCAAGCGCAGCACCGTGCGCTCCCATTATAAACATAGGGGCTTGTGGTGGCTGCGCTCACATTGCGGTTCTCCTCCGCAGAACGCTGCGAAGGGGAACGCAAATGTGAAGCCAGCCTAAGACATCATTCTGAGAAGTATCCACCTATTTCAGGCGTGCACCTAATCATAGGCAACTAGGTGGATACCACTGAAAATGATGTGTGACAAAGCTCTTAGGGTGCTTTCACATTGCGATTTCTGTGGAGGATCCGATTTAGTCCCCATGTGTCCCTATGGGCATCCAATCACATCGGAGTTGGCCTAATTGCCATCCGATTCGTGTCGGATCTGATACTGTCCGATTTTTTGCTGTCCCCAAAATCGGACACTGCTCCGATTTTGGGCACAGCGGACCAAATCGGACCGAATCAGATCCGACCAGATCCGCAAGGCAACATGGGGGCCTATGGAGCACAGGTCCGAGAAAACACAGGATCGTTTCTCGGACCTGATGTTAATGTACTGAGCATGCTCAGTACACTAAAACTGCTCTTTACCGTCCAATTTCACTTCTGCAATGTATACACGTACATTGCGGAAGTGAAATTAAGTAAAAGAAGGGTTAAAAATAAAAAAATTAAAATTCATGCTCACCTCTCCGGCGTGTCCCCTGATGCCTCCATGTAGCTCCCGACAGCAGGACATGGCTGGGTGGAGCAAGCCAATCAGCTGATCGGTCACATGACCGGCATCAGCTGAGTGGTTTAAACCCTGCGCCCGCCAAAACCAATGGGCAGGCGGGAGATTTAAAACGCTCAGCTGATGCGGTCATGTGACCCGCCCCCCGATCGGTTTTGGCGGCATGGAGTTTAAACTAATCAGCTGATCGTCTTGCTCCGCCCTGCCAGGTCCTGCTTTCGGGAGCTAGATGGAGGCATCGCGGGACACGCCGGAGAGGTGAGCATGATTTTCTTTTTATTTTTAAATCTTCTTTTACTTTATTTCACTTCCGCAATGTATGTATATATACATTGCGGAAGTGAAATTGCCTTTCTGTTTTGGGGTCCGTGAAAATCACGAACCCGGACACAGAAATGGCACCAGGATGCCACATGGGATCCTGTCCTTTCCTGTCCATGGGGTCCTACAAAAAATAGGATCCCCGCGGACAGGAAAAAAAATCGCAATGTGAAAGCAGACTTAGTAACTTCTTCTGAATTATTATTTCAATAGATTTTTATTGGATATTTAAAAGGTATAATAATAATAATAACATAGTATACATAGCATACCCTAAGTGTATGTGTATGTGTATATAGTTTTCCGTATCTAGTTTGGGAGGGGGAAATTCCTTCTGAATTCTTAACTTTAATGATCCTGTTAGTCTACGGCTATGTGCCCACTGTGTGTATTTTGTGCTGATTTTGTCAGCTACACAAACGCAGCTGTCTAAACCAAAGTAACACAAACCTATTGCATTTGCACAAATAAGGGGACATACAAAGACAGACTAACACAAACAAAGACAGACACACTTTTTCACCCTCCAGCGAGCCCATGGTGACTAGTGAGGTCTTCTTCCTGGGCAGCAGCAGGATCTGTGGATTTCATCCAATGAGAGGCTCGCCATGTGACAGGTTGAGTCACATGACCAGTCACATGGGATGCCGCAGGTCCTTCAGCCACTCACGCAGGTTCTCCCAGTGTCCAGAATGAAGATATCACCAGGGGAGGGTGAGTATTGCTGCCTTCATGCTGTAGAAATTGCTTTAAAAAAGCCTCTCAAATGGACTATGGGAACACCCATGCATTTGTGGTACTTTTTTTGGGGGGGGTTAGAATCAAGTCAATGCGGAAACACAGCTGTGGCACCCCAGGGTCCCCACGCCAGGCAATACTCAACATCCAACACTTTTCCTGCTCCAAGCCTGAAGGGGGAGCTCTAGCCAGGTTTGAGGGAAGCAGCAGGAAGTGCGCAGTAGAAAGACAGTTGGCCCACTTATAAAAGAGGAGACAAACAGGAAGTGTGAGTTCAGTCAGTTGGAGGTAACCACTGGAGATAATCTGAGGAGGAAGACAGGAGAAATGTCAAGGAGAGCTCTGAGGGGAAATTGAGCTGCCACAGAGCTCATCCCGGAGCTGAGTGCCAGAGAAAAGAACACTAGAGTCTTGAGTTGTGGGGTACTGAAGACACAGCAGCTGAGTCCAGAGGATAGAAGACTGCAAGTCTTCTGGCCACACCAAATACCCGACAACACAGCAGCAGATTAGAGCCCGAAACCGCCAGGAGAGGAGCAGAATCTGAAAAAGGCCCAAGCTGCCCGCCATATGGGTAGGAACAACTAAACACGCAGGAAGAGGGTCACAGAGTAGCTTTAGGCAGCAAGGACCAGCGCAAAAGGGAGGCCTCTGAATTCCCCTGGTGTGGTGGATCACCCAATTGCTTCCAGGCCACCCGGACCTCTATTACCATCTGTATTAAGAGCCCCGGACAGCATCTGCAACCACCAAGTAAAGGTAACGGAAACTACAACCCTGTGTCTGTCACCCTTCACCCCAACAATCACCACAGCCTGCTTGACTGTATTGTCTGCCCTGGGGCCCTGCTCCACCTGTGGGGAGCTGTGCCATCTTTGCTGTGTCATCAACTGCCCCAGTGGTCCTGAACTGCAGAGTCAGCCCTATACAGCCGAATACCACAGGTGGTGTCACATAATCCCATATAAGCCATTTTCCTCATTTAATGACACTGCCAGGGTCACAGCCCCGTGACTTCCCTAGAAAAGGACCGACCCGGTACCCCATGGCCCAGGTGGGCGTGTCACTGCCCAAAAACGGGTATGTTAATTACAGAAACATAAAAAAACGCAGACTTTTCCGCAGCACCCAAAAACGCTCATGTGGGCACAGTTTTTGGAAAAACACATTGACTTTCATTACAAAACTGTGGATGCTGTGCTTTTGGTGCATAAACGCTGCAAAAAATCGTGGCACAAATGCACAGAGGGCACTTAGCCTAAATGCCATGATATTTCTTGAATTTAAGCCCCCTCGCATTGTAATTGAGTGCCATCACTGAAATGGAGAAAAAACTGGGTTAAGAACCATGCCTGCATGTCATACCTGCCTAGCTCAACCTATTATGGCCAATGGTCGTGACATCACCACAGGACCTTAACCCTTTTCTTCAATACTGCAGTGATAGCACTCAATTACAACGCAGGGGGCGTGACGAATTTGAGCGACAGTAACAGAAGTAAGCAAAAGTGCCTCCCCTATGAGAGGAGCCCTATGAGCGGCATTCACTTCAGCATATAAAGTCTTTTTTTTAAGCTAAATACGTGGAATATTGTTATTAGAAAACTATGTTAGTGATGCACATTACATCAGTTAAAACATATTGGGGCGGTTTAATATGACAAAACACAATGACAGGTCCCTTTAAATCATACATTTATCAATGATGGACAGGTGATAAATGCATCCAAGGAGGAAACCCTGAGTTTCTCCACTATTTTTCGTCTCCTAGAGGGGATTGACAATTTAGCACTAACCATATTTCACAAGGTCGTCCCTTTAAAAACCATTGCACAGGAATCTACAGCTGTAAATTCCAAAAGAAGGAAACATCATACTTACTGATCAAAGCCAGTAGTCTAGGGCCTTCCATAACAAATGGGTAAACCTTTTCTCATTTGCTAGCCTGTGCCTGGCTAAGAACATTGAGATGTTGTGCCCTGTTTGACATGAATACTAATAGGAAAGTTCTGCTTCCTCCAATACATTCAGCGCTCTACAGTATTTGTAAAGTGCCAGATGTATTATTCATAGCAGTCAAGTGACAAGGTCACACAGCCGCACACACAAATCTAGCTGTGCTGACTCTGAATGGAAACAAATGTTCTCATACACTGACAGCAAACAAATACCAGCAAATTGTGAGAGAGGACATCAGAAACATGTAGACTTCCATTTATCTGAACAAAAGTGGAAAAACACAAACTTTTATTAACACAAGTTCTTCAAAAGAAACGTAAAATAGACACATAATACTATTATACTAAAGAGAATCTGTCAGCAGATTTTTGCTATGTAATCTGACAGCTGCCTGACGCAGGAGCAGTGACCTGGGTTTGGTTGCCTTCACACTGGCGTTTGTGAGGGCATGCAGATGCCAACGCAGGCAAACACAGCCATAGTGTTGTGAATGCAGCGGAGAATCTCTGCATGCATTCACATTAGTATGGTGCCCGGGCAGCCAATCAGCTGTCCCGGGGGGGCGGCCGGGAGGAGGAGATCAGCGGCAGAGATCTCCTCCTCCCGGCACAGCTGATCTCCCGCCGTTGTTAGCGGGGAGATACAGCTGATCTGACAGCTGTTTAAATCTCCCGCGCTGACACCGAATAGGGTGATATCAGTGCAGGAGATATTAAACAGCTGATCGCTGCTTCAACTCTCCCGCGCCGACATCACCTATTCGGTGTCAGCGCGGGAGATTTAAACAGCTGTCAGATCAGCTGTATCTCCCCGCTGACACCGGCGGGAGATCAGCTGTGGCTCTGCATGATCTCCCGGTGACCGCTGCTGATCACCGGCGGCCACTAGAAGAGATTTCAATGACATCCGCAGCGTTCTCCTGCGCTGTCATGCGGAGGACACTGCTGATCCATTGAGATCAATGCATTTTTTGTGCGCTTGTGGATAAAACAAGCGCCGCAAACGTACAAAAAAATGCTGCATGCTGCGTTTAGAGCGCGGTCGGAGGGCGCATAAATTATGCGCATCCGAACGCGAATGCGGCCAAACACAGGCACATGCATTCCCATGTTAAACATAGGAATGCATGTGCGCAAGCGTTTGGCTGCGTTTGGTGCGCTGCGCTCCAAACGCAAATGTGAAGGCAGCCTTAGTTTGGATAAGGAGACTTGCATCCGAAACATAAGCCTGGAAATACAAGTCATTTGGCCCAAGGCTTTATACAAATGTTTTTGCCTCAAATAAAAAAATATATATAAATTAATGAGAAAAAAATACAGCATAAAGGAGCAAAATAAACAGGTTTTTTGGCATTTGCATAGATTTTCTCTCTCTTTTTTTTCTTTTAAATAAAAGGCGGCAAGCTCTGATACAATCTCCTATACAAATACTTAGCAAGGATATAGCAAGATGAAAAATGCCATAGAAAATACCTTTCAAAACACAAGGAGTTAGAATGGCGAAAGAGGTTCTGTGTGAAGGAGGCTGCTCATAACGCTGTGGCACATGGAGGGCCAGAAGCCATCTGTGCATTACAGCTTGGTGTCTCAGTGTGATGTAGTATGTCCCAATGGTTTTTCTGTTGGATTCCATATTAGAGCCACGCAGAGTTACAGTAGCCCTCCGCTAAATGCTATGGACGCCTTGCTACTGCTTTGTGCATAGATGAGAATAATAAACTTAGGCTGAGTCACATTGGCAGGTCCCATCAGTTCCGTACCCGCAGGCCCTGCTGATTCCCAGTAAGAACACATTGCTAGAGCTCGCCATGGGATCGCCAGGAGCATAAGTAATTGGATGTTAGTAGTGCAGAAAAATGGAGCACTAAATGATGCTAAGTATATGGGAAATTAGAAGGGTTGTGCCCATGCTGTGGATTTTCTCATGGCGTTAAGGAGCGCACTTTTTCCCGTGAAAAAATCCTGTAGCATGCCAATTCTGTCAGCGTATTTTACCGCAATTTTCACCCATAGACCTCAATGTCAGCTCCAAAATACGCAGCAAATACACAGCACTGTTCACACAATATTTGCCGCAGATTAAGCACAGATTTTGTGCGTATTTAGTGCTGATGACATGGGACTCTACTGTATTTTTGGTTACCAGGCCAGGCACAGCAGGCAGGTACAGGCTGCCACCCACTCCCAGCTACCTAGTTTTACCTGGCTGGTATTTAAAAAAAAAAAAGGGGGTCTCCCCTATATTTTTTAACTATTTCTTGAAATCGTTTAATCTGTGGGGTTGGCAGACTGGGTAATAAGGGGTCAATGCCAGCTATTTTGCCAGCTGGAACTAATCCCAAGGTTCCTAATGTCGGGCCAATCTTAGACCCGGCCATTATGAACCTCTAAGTAAACAGAAAATAATACACCAAAGAAAAATCATTTATTTGTAAAGATAAACACAATCGCAAACCTTTTTCCCATCTTTATTACTCCCAAGAAAAACCTCCACAATAATCATCAGCGACATCCAATCACGGCGAAACATGAAACTGACTGCCAGCTGTGAGCGAGGTGATATCACAGTCTGGTTCATCTGAGGTCAGCTAGATCGACGTGACTGAGCTCTGACCTCAGATGAACTTTTCCCGTATCCCTCCGCTCATGGCCGAAACTAGCGGGCCCAAAACACTGAGGATTCCAGCCTCCAGCTGCCTAGTTTTACCTGGCTAGCAACCAAAAATACGGCGAAGCCCCACATCATTTTTTTTTTATTATTATTTCAATCATTTAAAAAAAAAAGGGCTCCGCTGTATTTTTGATTATCAGCTCAGCCAGGTAATACTAGGCAAATGGAGGAAGGTGTCACCCCATACTTGCCTGCTGTCCGTGTGCTGGTGACCAAAAATACAGCGGAACCCCACATCACATTATAACATCTTGAAAGCTTGAAACCCTTTTATTCTACCCTTTAACCTAGATTTATTCACAGTCACAACAGTGAACAATTGCTAAAAAACGCAGCAAAATCCACATGAAAAAACGCAGCAAGAGAGGAGAGCTACTCCTATAAAATCTCTGGGCAAAGTAATAAAATGTCTCTTAGATCCCATTAGCTAAGGGCAGCCCACAATTAGCCCTTAGGTACCCTTTCATAGATTCATCAGGGGACAGGGTTATTTAACAAGGGATGAGGTCCTAGGCTAAGGCTGGTTTCACATTTGTGTTTGTGCCTGCATGCGGAGGGCATGCAGACGCAAACACATTGAAAACGCTGCCATACTGATGCGAACGCAGCGGAGATTCTCTGCATGTGTTTACATCAGTATAGTGCCCGGCCAGCCAATCAGCAATCTCGGCGGCGGCCGGGAGCCGGAGATCAGCGGCAGAGATCTCTTCCTACTGACCACTACTGATCTCCCGGTGGTGTTGGCGCAGGAGATTTGAAGAAAGAGCGGATCTGACAGCTGTTTAAATCTCCCGCACGACACTGAAGAGGTGATGTTGGTGCGGGAGGTTTAAACAGCTGTCAGATCAGCTGTTTCTTCAAATCTCCCACGCCGATACCGCCGGGAAATTAGCGGCGGACGGGCCCGGGACATCAGCAGCAGCTCCGGCTGATCTCCTGGTGGCCGCTGCTGATCTCCCAGGCGATCAGCGGTGGCCACCGGGAGAGATTTCAATGTGATCCACAGTGTTCTCCTGCGCTGTCATGCGGATGACACAGAGGATCCACTGAGATCCATGCATTGTGCGCTTGCGGGCGCTTGCTGATAAAACAAGCGCCCATGAACACACAAAAAAATGCAACAGGCTGCGTTCAAAGTGCGCACAAATTATACACATCCAAACGCAACCGCAACCGAACGCAGCCAAACGCAGCTACTATACGTTCCCATGTTAAACATAGGAACATGTGTTTGGCTGTGTGCTGTTACGCTGCGTTCCGAACGCTAATGTGAACCCGGCCTAAGAGAGTGCTCCTAACTGAACTAAATGCAAAGAAAATCCTTAGTGATCATTCAGATGAGAGCCACGGACCAGACAAATACCCATTAGAGCCAGTGTTCTAGGCCATTTTCCATGAAGACCAATGGTCTGCATTTTTTTAGATTATACTTACAGGATACTTTAAATCACAGGTATCATATAGGCACCATCCATTTATAACTCATCCATTTTTAGTACTAACAAAGGAAAATGTATTTGGCCGTGTATAATTTAGCAGATGATGTATAAGGACGGATGCAATACAGATGACATACTGAGGGTACATGGATGTACATGGATGACAATAGTATGGTTTTTCAGGGTTAAAAAGAAGGATGATTTTACAGAGCCTTGTCTGAACCCGGCCCTAAATCAAGTACAGTCTTCCTGAAATCAGCTCTCATTAGAAACTGTCAGCAAGTGCTCACTACTGCAGACACAGCAACCACTGATAGTCACCTGGCCCAGACACAAATGAAGAGTCCAATACTGTCCAGTTATTACAGAGACGTCAGCCTATAAGGACAGGTGGTAGTAGGAGAGCATACAAAACCACAAAAGTCATCTCCCAGCCAACAATCATTTTTTTTCGGTCCCAAATACCCCAAAAAAATCAAAAAACAATAGTCACATGCCATATAACTGCATTGTGTGGACAGGGTTTTCGAACATCTCGTTTGCTACAATGGAACAATTAGATTCTGCCGTGTCCGGAGAGAAGTGTAATCATCAGTCTCTACGTCTACATTACAAAGAAATCATTTACAGTAAAACCCACCATTATCTCAATGATTTTATACAGTGTGTTCCTGTGTACAAGGAGACAATGGCAAATTCAACACGACTACATCTGTGCATAGGAACAACTGGGACGGATGGACAGCTGAACAGAAGCGGTAAAAGCTCCAGGGCAGATATTTATGATGTAAGAATGAGAGATAGATCCAGAGGATCCGTGTCAGACAAAGAGGCTGTGACAACGCCGACACATCGTCCATCACATTGTACACACAGTCACATGGACAGCACCTCACTATTTACATCACAGCCATCATCTCCTTCATTGTCTATCACTGCACACAATATTATGGCCCACCGATAAACAGAAGAGACAATGGAAGGAGTGGCTGACCTCTGGTGACCCGTCACATACAATTCCCCAATATACAATCAGAGAAAATGCAACATGAGGAAAAACCGAAATAATCCTGTGGATGCTTTAAATTGGATTTACACCTATGGTGCAGACATAAGTGCTAATGTGATATTCTGAAGATTCACCAGGTCATCTAGTCAGTAGCCTCAGTAGCCTCTGAGTAGTACTCACATGTACTGAAAGTAATCATCTGCATTCATATCCTTAAAGGGTATCTATCAGTATGGCGGCCGTCACACGGTTCAATATTGCTAACGATAGCGTTTAAGCGATCTCCTTTTTGATCGCTTAAGCGATATCGTTGGTGCATCGCTGCGTGCGATCAAGCGATTTTACAATGTAAAATCGCTTGATCGTTAGATCGCAGATTGGTGAGCCGCAGCTCCTATCAAGCGATAAACGCTTGATCAATCTGCCTCATCGTGGTGTGTGACACCACGATGATCCATCTCCCAGCGGCAGAGCCTATGCTGGGAGATGGTATCTATGGTAAACGTCGGGTTACTAAGCGCACCGCGGCGCCTAGTAACCCGATGTGTACCATAGTTACCAGCGATCTCGCTGCTCCACATCGCTGGTGAGTCTGTCTGTGTGACAGCTCACCAGCGATGTGAGCGATATTGTTAGCGATTACGCGTGCACGTGATCGCTAACAATATCGCTATCAATATTGAAGCGTGTGACGGCCGCCTCAGATTAACCCACCAAACCACATATGCGTATAGGCATATGTGTGTGTGTGATACATACAGCCATCAACACCTTTATATTTCTTCTATATGTTGCTGCATTCCTGGGTGATTTGTGTTTTCATACATATGCAAATGAGGCATTAAGTACTTTTGGCACCACAGAGCACCTCCCAAGGTTATTCCCGCCCATCTCTTTAGCTTGATGTATAGCTCACTGTCCGATTTCCTTGCCAGGTGCCAGTGAGCTATCAATCAAGATAAGGCAGCGTTACTGGGAAAACAACCTATTAGGTGCACTGGCATGCCCAATGCACTTAACATCTCAAATTAATAAAAATACAAAATTGCTCAGGAATGCAGCAACAGATAAAGATATCAAGGTGTCACTAGCTTTACATTTAAATGACCTGCATTACCATTTATACTTGGAGGGGTAGGCGATGTTTCTATTTGACTAATTCCCTTTAAATGGAATCTGTTAGGCATTTTTTGTTATGTAATCTGAAGACAGCATACTGTAAGGGTTAACACAAATAATTTATCAAGGTGTCTCTTATTACAAAGTACGTTGCTGTTTAACTGCAATGTTTGTTTTAGCACCAAAAGTTTATCATTGCTGTGACTAGCCTGCCTGCAGGCACTTTTCTGGTAAGCCCTCCGCTGTGATAAGTAGTTTCTCACAGTCGATAGACATTGCATACAGAGCCTGGTGTGGGCAGGAGAAGGCTTCCTCGACTGTGCTGCATGACAAATCTACGGATAGCTCTGCTTCACGCCACTTCTCTTATTTACCGCACCAGTCCTGTGTCCTGTTGTGTATAAATATGTGAGCATAGTGGCCGCAGCAGGGGGCGGATGTGTATAGTACCACAGAGGCGGCAGCAGGGGGCGGATGTGTACAGTACCACAGTGGCCGCAGCAGGGGGCGGATGTGTATAGCACCACAGTGGCCGCAGCAGGGGGCGGATGTGTATAGTACCACCGTGGCGGCAGCGGGGGGCGGATGTGTATAGCACCACAGTGGCCGCAGCAGGGGGCGGATGTGTATAGCACCACAGTGGCCGCAGCAGGGGGCGGATGTGTATAGCACCACAGTGGCCGCAGCAGGGGGCGGATGTGTATAGCACCACAGTGGCCGCAGCAGGGGGCGGATGTGTATAGTACCATAGTGACTACAGCAGGGGGCGGATGTGTATAGTACCACAGTGGCCGCAGCAGTGGGCGGATGTGTATAGTACCACAGTGGCCGCAGCAGGGGCGGATGTGTATAGTACCACAGTGACCGCAGCAGAGGGCAGATGTGTATAGTACCATAGTGACCGCAGCAGGGGGCGGATGTGTATAGTACCATAGTGACCGCAGCAGGGGGCGGATGTGTATAGTACCATAGTGACTGCAGCAGGGCGGATGTGTATAGTACCATAGTGACCGCAGCAGGGGCGGATGTGTATAGTACCATAGTGACTGCAGCAGGGGGCGGATGTGTATAGTACCATAGTGACCGCAGCAGGGGGCGGATGTGTATAGTACCATAGTGACTGCAGCAGGGGGCGGATGTGTATAGTACCATAGTGACCGCAGCAGGGGGCGGATGTGTATAGTACCACAGTGGCCGCAGCAGAGGGCGGATGTGTATAGTACCCTGCCACGGAAACCATCAGAAAACATAGCAGCTCCAGAACTAAGTATTTTTGGACACCTGCTGCTACTAAGAGCAGCTGATCAGTAAGGTGGGCCATCACCGGTACTGAGAACAGCAAATCAGTAGGAGTGCCCACCAATCAGACATTGGTAACCTATCCTAAGGATAGGCCATCAATGTTCAAGTAGCAATCTCTAAAAGGTTCCAAGCTGGTGCTCCTTGGCTAGGAAACTGGCCATCTCTGATAAGACTGTAGGGTTGGCCAGTAATCTAGGTATTAGGCAGTAAACTACAGAATTAAAAAGCCCTAAATTCTTGAGAACGGAGAAGATTTTGTGAAGAGGTAAACTGCAAAGATGCTTGTTTGTAAAGGCACTTTACAATTGTATCCATTTAATAACACTCATATAACGAGTCTATGGAGCCAAGTTCACACTGACATCTTAAGTTCAGTTCTATCCTAAGAACAGAAAAAAAAGGAAATAGATCTGCTGCTTTAAGATCACAACCACGCTGGCGGACCCCACTGAGTATAATGGGGTTTGCTGTAAACAAACAGGGCAGCTCTTAAAGCATTCCTCCTGATGATGATGATGGAGCTGGGCTCTGATGTAACTGTGATCTACAGTATATAGCCTTAGACCTAGCTGGGCATATTGCATCAGATGCCTTTGAAGGCTGGAATACCCATAGGCTCCCAGTGTAAAGGAAGAAGCAATATTATGGTGCCATCTATGTAAACCTGGCGGTACCCCATTATAGTCAGCAGGGTTTGGCGGGCAGCTATAACAGGTCCATTCCTGATCAGAACATCACAAGTCGCTGACCCTTGATGATGAAAGTTTCCATCATACGGTATATAGGAGACACTATAGGAACCCTGTGACCCCAGATCACCTGGGATCAGACCGATTATCCGAAGACGATCCTTAACCCTACTGATCCAACCAATCACATGACTTCGCACCATAACCTTCACTTCTATGGGAGGGAAAATGATGGTCTCCTATGGGCAAACCTATATACACTGGCACTGCATGGCTTCCATACTGTGCCAACCCATTGTGAGGGATGTGTGATCTGGGCCTCTATGGTGGGGGAAGGGACAGGCAGCCACACTTACCCACGTCAACAGACTCTCACACAGATCCACCCGGTCCAGGCTCTCCACGTTTAACATCCTCTCTCCGGTCCGCCCTGACCACATGTACGGTGTGTAGTGAGCGGTAGCGGGCGGCGGCCTCCCCTCCGTGTGTCCCCCTGCTCCGGGCCTGGCGCTGTGGCGGTGGGCTGGGGGATGGGTGGTCGGTCTCCTCCTCTTCCCCTGCTCGCAGTGCCTGTCTGTGGGTGATGCACGGCTGACACCCAGCGCTCAGTGCGCACAATCCCCGGATCCTCAGGCCCGGGCTCTCCCGCTACAGCTACAGCTGCTGCTGTGAGGAGGAGGAGGAGGAGGAGGCCGGTCCCTGGTGCAGATGTTACAGCCCCTCCCAGGAGAAGAAGCAGGGCCGGTGCTGTGAGGTGGCACTGAGGGGTCACTGACAGTGTGGCTCCTGAACACACCACATAGGAGCCATAGCTGCTCACAACATGGGCAGATACACGCATCCTCCTCTCACATGTACAATGTGCTCCTATTCGGAATAAGGGGACCCGTGGATGTTTGGGTTTGGTACCACAACTTGACCCTGAGACCCATAGATGTCAATGGGGAGCTTTTGACTAGAAAAGAAGGGAGGTACAAGAGGCGCAGATTGTGCCCTATCAAACAGACACTATAGTTCTTATGTGGATTATAAGTGTATCCACTCACCTTTTATGGTTGTGAGACTCACAACCAGTTTAAAAGCATAAGGCAGCTGCTGCAGAACCTCCACCAACGCCACAAAACCGCGGGAAATCAGAAGATAAAACTGGAATGGTATCCACGGTCCGCGCTGCTGCTCTTTATCCAAGGAATCCACAAGAGGTTATTACCATCAAAAGTTCTTTATTTCATCACACCAACACGTTTCAGTGCTGTCCCAGCACCTTCCTCAGAGCTCAAAAGCTCCCCATTGACATCTATGGGTCTCAGAGTCGCAAGGGGGCAAGAACAGGACAATTGCCCTGCAAACAAATGAGGATAGGGAAATGACTTAACGGGGTTCTGTCACCATAGGAATTAATAGCAATTAAATTATAGCTGAAAGCTATCAGTAAATATATGTTTTAAAAATGAAATCCTTAAAAAAATAGCTCATCAAGTTCCCCTGCACAGAATACTCTAATTAGTAGCCCTGGTAACAGCCACCGCGCACTTACAAAGTGGCCAACACTGAGCACTAACCTTGCTGAAGGAGACTGGTAGCATAGGGTCACCTTACATGGTTTCTGTGACCAAAAAAATTGGTGGCATATCACTAAAGGCCCAATTACACAGTACAAGATCATGAACAATATCACTCAAACGTCACGGGTTTGGAGTCATTGAAACGACGTTGTTATTATTTATTATTATTAGGTATTTATATAGCGCTATTAGGATACATGGCGCTGTACAAGTTAGAGGGTAGACAAAGACAAGTGGTCAAAGAATGACGACAAATCAATCATACGGGTACAATAGGGCCGGGGATCCTGTCCACGAGGGCTCACAGTCTAGAGGGGATGGGGACAGAGACCATAGGAGGGGGAGAGGTGAGATGGTGCAGTGGATTGGGTCTCAGTGTGTGTTGTAGGCTTGTAGGAAGAGGTGGGTCTTCAGGTTTTTCTTGAAGGTTCCCAGGGTAGGGGAGTGTCTGATGTGGTGGGGGAGGGAGTTCCAGAGTCTGGTGGAAGCACGAGAGAAGTCTTGTGTGCGGTTGTGGGAGGTGGAAATGTGGAGGGTTGAGAGAAGGAGTTCCTGAGAGGAGCACAAGTTGCGTGAGGGGAGGTAGCGGAAGACTATTTTGGAGATGTAGGGAGGGGACAGGTTGTGTATGGCCTTGTATGTCAGGGTTAGGGCCCCTTTACACGCGGCTACATTTCTTGGGTGGCAACAGGTAACTTACTGGTTGCAGTGAAATCATGGAGACAAGGTTCTATCTTGTTGCTGTGCACAAATGGAATAATCTCCATGATTTCACTGCAACCAGTAAGTTACCTGTAGCCACCCAAGAAATGTAGCCGCGTGTAAAGGGGCCCTTAGGGTTTTGAAGCGAGATCGCTGGGGGATGGGGAGCCAGTGGAGGACTCAGCAGAGAGGGGAGGCGGGGGAGTAACGGGGAGATAGGTGGATGAGTCGGGCAGCAGAGTTGAGGATGGTGCGTAGAGGTGCGAGGGAGGAGGCAGGGAGACCGGTGAACAGAAGGTTGCAGTAGTCCAGGCAGGAGATGACGAGGGCATTGACAAGTGTCTTGGCCGTGTTGTGATCAAGGAAGGAACGGATACGGGCAATGTTTTTTAGTTGGAGTTGGCAGGAGGTGGCGAGGGCTTGGATGTGGGGCTTGAAGGAGAGGGAGGAGTCGAAGATTACCCCGAGGCACTTGGTGTGGGGGAGGGGTGAGAGTGTGCAGTCATTGACGGTGATAGATAGGTCAGGAAGCGGGACGGGGTTGTTCGGGGGAAAGACGATGAATTCGGTCTTGTCCATGTTGAGTTTTAGGAAGCGGGTAGAAAAGAAGGATGCAATGGCGGATAGGCATGGAGGGATTTTGGATAAAAGGGAGGAGATATCAGGGCCAGATATATAGAGCTGGGTATCGTCAGCGTATAGGTGGTATTGGAGTCCATGTGACTCGATGAGATTGCCTAGGCCGAGGGTGTAAATGGAGAAGAGTAGTGGTCCCAGGACCGAGGCTTGGGGAACACCTACAGAGAGGGGGTGGGGCGAGGAGGAGGTGTGAGAGTGGGTGACGTTGAAGGTCCTGTCCGTTAGGTAAAAAATAAAATCCAATTTGCGCCATACTGTGTTTGCAATAATTACCCTCGGTATATTTTAGTATTGCTCACTTTGACCAGTTGTGCCGTCCGCACAACTGGATTAACTTGCACACTTGCGAGCTCTTTGAAATAATGAATTTCACTCTTCTGGTATGATGTGAAAAATGCCGTCTTCAGCGTTTTCCTCGGTTGCCAAGGATCACGTGACAGCTCAGGAGGATTATCTAAATGACGTAGGCCAGGTCCTGTAGCCCAGAGCAGCTCCACATCCCACTCCCCGCAGGGAGGATATGTAAGGTAATGAAGAAAGGATAGAGTATGTGGTAAGCGCTAGGGAATAATTACAGCTCCACGGCCAGTAGTAAATTACCTTTAGGCTTTAATAAAAATGTGTACAGCACGCGGGTCCATTAACCACGATGCATTTCAACGCAGTATGCGTCTTTCTCAAGAAAGTGTTATTATAAGACTATTGTCTCCTCAGGTGGTTGTTCCACCTTTAATTGTTTTTAAATGTCTGTTGGTTTTGGTGCTTTCTTTTTGGTGTATAATAAATTAATTTTTGATTACTCATTTGAGTCTCTCTTACTTCCCTGATCCCGGTCATGTATACATGCTTCTTTCGCTATTTAACAGTTGGTTACCAGCCTTCTCCGCTCACCGACTGGTATCCAAGGTACACAGCGGGTAACTAGGGTCGCTAGGACCCTAGTTACCCGCTGTGTACCTTGGATACCAGCCGGTGAGCGGAGAAGTCTGGTAACCAAGGTATACATCGGGTATCTAGGCAGCGCGCGCTGCCTAGTTACCCAAGCTGGGTTTAAATCCTGAGCCAATATCGCTGATTGCAGGCAACTGGCCGGGCGCAACCAATCAGCGAAGCGTGGTTGAAATCGCGCGCCAATTTACAGACGGACTGTCCCTGTTGTTGATTTGTCGTGGGCGGATGGCCTGACCAATCAGTAACACAGGATTTGCGTTACAGACAAACAGACAGAAGTAGACAATTATATAGTAGATACCTACAGCAGTACCGGTGTGCAGCGGTGCCTGAGTCCAGGAGGGGGCTGGGGGACAGCGGCCAGGTGTGGGCAGGAAGGGACCCAGGCACAGTGGCCAGGTGCGGGCAGGAAGGGACTGGGGAACAGCAGGCAGGAGGGGCCGGGTGCGGACAGAAAGGGGCCGGGGAAGAGCGACCATGTGTGGGCAGGAGGGGGCCGGGGAAGAGCGGGCGGGTGCGTGCAGGAGGGGGCAGTGGAAGAGTGGGTGGGTGCGGGCAGGAGGGGGACAGCGACCGGGTGCGGGCAGGAGGGGGCCGGGGAACAGCGGCCAGGTGCGGGCAGGAGGGGGCCGGAGAACAGCGGCCGAGTGCGGGCAGGGGGGGGTCCCCTCCTGCCCGCACCCGGCCGCTGTTCCCCAGTCCCCTCCTGCCCGCAGCAGAGTGCTTAGCAGAGTATACGGCAGCTCAGTGGTTAGCAAAGTATACGGGGGCTCAGTGGTTAGCACAGTATAAGCTGGCTCAGTAGTTAGCACTGTATACGGAGCCAAAGTGGTTACAACTCTATAGTGGCTCAATGGTTAGCACTGTATATGGTGACTCAGTGATTAGCACTCTATGGTGGCTCAGTCGTTGGCACTGTATATGGTGGCACAGTGGTTAGCACAGTATGGTGGCACAGTGGTTAGCACAGTATGGTGGCTCAGTGGTTAGCACTGTATATGGCGGCTCTGTGGTTAGCACAGTACGGTGGCTCAGTGGTTAGCACTGTATATGGTGGCTCAGTGGTTAGCACTGTATATGGTGACTCAGTGGTTAGCACTATATATGGTGGCTCAGTGGTTAGCACAGTATGGTGGTTCAGTGCTTAGCACAGTATGGTGGCTCAGTGCTTAGCACTGTATATAGTGGCTCAGTGCTTAGCACTGTATATAGTGGCTCAGTGGTTAGCACTGTATATGGCGGCTCTGTGGTTAGCACAGTACGGTGGCTCAGTGGTTAGCACTGTACGGTGGCTCAGTGGTTAGCAATGTAATGTGGCTCAGTGGTTAGCATTGTACGGCGGCTCAGTGGTTAGCACTGTATATGGTGGCTCAGTGGTTAGCACTGTATATGGTGGCTCTGTGGTTAGCACAGTACGGTGGCTCAGTGGTTAGCACTATATGGTGGCTCTGTGGTTAGCACAATACGGTGGCTCAGTGGTTAGCAATGTACGGTGGCTCAATGGTTAGCACTGTACAGTGGCTCAGTGTTTAGCACAGTATGGTGGCTCAGTGGTTAGCACTATATGGAGGCAGAGTGGTTAACTCTGTATGGAGGCTCAGTGGTTAGCACTGTACACTGTAACTTAGTGATTAGCACTCTATGGTGGATGAGTGGTTAGCACAGTATACACTGGCTCAGTAGTTAGCACTGTATACGGTGACTCAGTGGTTGGCAATGTATATGGTGGCCCAGTGGTTAGCACAGTATGGTGGCTCAGTGGTTAGCACTGTACAGTCATAGCCAAACGTTTTGAGAATTATACAAATATTAATTTTAACAAAGTCTACTGCTTCAGTTTTTCTAATGTCAATTTGCATATACTCCAGAATGTCATAAAGAGTGATCAGCTTAACAGCAATTACTTGCTAAGTCAATATTTGCCTAGAAAATGAACTTTAACCCCCAAAACACATTTCAACATCATTGCAGTCCTGCCTTAAAAGGAGCAGCTAACATCGTTTTAGTGATTGTTCCATTAACACAGGTGTGGGTGTTGATGAGGACAGGGCTGGTGAACAATCAGTCATGATTAAGTAAGAATGACACCACTGGACACTTTAAAAGGAGGCTGGTGCTTGGTATCATTGTTTCTCTTCAGTTAACCATGGTTATCTCTAAAGAAACACGTGCAGCCATCATTGCACTGCACAAAAATGGCCTAACAGGGAAGAGTATCGCAGCTAGAAAGCTTGCACCTCAGTCAACAATCTATCGCATCATCAAGAACTTCAAGGAGAGAGCTTCCATTGTTGTCAAAAAGGCTCCAGGGCACCCAAGAAAGACCAGCAAGCGCCAGGACCGTATCTTAAAACTGTTTCAGCTGCGGGATCAGACTACCAGCAGTGCCAAGCTTGCTCAGGAATGGCAGCAGGCTGGTGTGAGTGCTTCTGCACGCACTGTGAGGCGGAGACTCTTTGAGCAAGGCCTGGTTTCAAGGAGGGCAGCAAAGAAGCCACTTCTCTCCAGAAAAAACATCAGGTACCGACTGATATTCTGCAAAAGGTACAGGGAGTGGACTGCTGAGGACTGGGGTAAAGTCATTTTCTCTGATGAATCCCCTTTTCGATTGTTTGGGACATCTGGAAAACAGCTTATTCGGAGAAGAAGAGGTGAGCGCTACCACCAGTCTTGTCTCATGCCAACTGTAAAGCATCCTGAAACCATTCATGTGTGGGGTTGCTTCTCAGCCAAGGGTATCGGCTCACTCACAGTCTTGCCTAAAAACACAGCCATGAATAAAGAATGGTACCAGAATGTCCTCCAAGAGCAACTTCTCCCAACCATCAAAAAGCAGTTTGGCGCCCAACAATGCCTTTTGCAGCATGATGGAGCACCTTGCCATAAAGCAAAGGTGATAACTAATTGGCTCAGGGAACAAAACATAGAGATTTTGGGTCCGTGGCCTGGAAACTCCCCAGATCTTAATCCCAATGAGAACTTGTGGTCAATCATCAAGAGACGGGTGGACAAACAAAAACCAACACATTTTTTCAATATGCAAGCATTGATTATGCAAGAATGGACTGCTATCAGTCAGGATTTGGTCCAGAAGTTGATTGAGAGCATGCCAGGGAGAATTGCAGAGGTCCTGAAGAAGGGTCAACACTGCAAATATTGACTTGCTGCATTAACTCATTCTAACTGTCAATATAACCCTTTGGTACTTATAATATGATTGCAATTATATTTCTGTATGTGATATAAACATCAGACAAACACAAATAAAAACCAGAGGGCAGCAGATCATGTGAAAATATAATTTTGGTGTCATTCTCAAAACTTTTGGCCATGACTGTACAGTGGCTCAGTGGTTAGCACTGTGCGGTGGCTCAGTGGTTAGCACTGTGCGGTGGCTCAGTGGTTTACACAGCGCGGTGGCTCAGTGGTTTGCACAGCGCGGTGACTCAGTGGTTTGCACACTGCGGTGGCTCAGTGGTTTGCACACCGCGGTGGCTCAGTGGTTAGCACTGCGCGGTGGCTCAGTGGTTAGCATTGCGCGGTGGCTGAGTGGTCAGCGCAGGATGGAGGCTGAGTGGTCAGCGCAGAATGGAGGCAGAGTGGTCAGCACAGGATGGAGGCAGTGGTCAGCGCAGGATGGAGGCAGAGTGGTCAGCGCAGAATGGAGACTCGGTGGTCAGCGCTGGATGGAAGCAGAGTGGTCAGCGCAGGATGGAGGCAGAGTGGTCAGCTCAGGATGGAGGCAGAGTGGTTAGAGCAGGATGGAGGCAGAGTGGTCAGCTCAGGATGGAGGCAGAGTGGTCAGCTCAGGATGGAGGCAGAGTGGTTAGAGCAGGATGGAGGCAGAGTGGTTAGCTCAGGATGGAGGCAGAGTGGCCAGGGCATGATGGAGGCAGAGTAGTCAGCGCAGGATGGAGGCAGTGGTCAGCGCAGGATGGAGGCAGAGTGGTCAGCACAGGATGGAGGGAGAGTGGTCAGGTCAGGAAGGAGGCAGAGTGGTCAGCACAGGATGGAGGGCCAGTGGTCAGCGCAGGATGGCGGGCCAGTGGTCAGCGCAGGATGGGGCTCAGTGGTCAGCGCAGGATGGAGGGCCAGTGGTCAGCGCAGGATGGAGGGCCAGTGGTCAGCGCAGGATGGAGGGCCAGTGGTCAGCGCAGGATGGAGGGCCAGTGGTCAGCACAGGATGGATCCCCCCTCCCATCCGCTCCGGTCTCACCCGCATCCGGTGTTTACATCACAGCTACAGCAGGTAATGAGCGGTCATGTGACAGGCTCTGTGCACGTCACTTCAGCCCGCCTATCACATGACCGCTCATAACCTGCTGTAGAGGCGATGTAGACACCGGGTGCGGGTGAGACGGAGCGGGGGGGGGGGAATAGAACAGCGGGGAGGGGGGAATGGAGCAGCGGGGGGAGGAAGTGGGGGTGGTGAATGGAGCAGCGGGCAGGAGGAGGCTGACAGCGCGGTGTCTGTGTCTGAGGGAAATCGCGCGGCCTCTGTCTGGCACGCGATTTCGGCTTCATTCACACGCCTTAGACAATTATATAGTAGATTTATAGTGGACACAATACATTGTCAGATGTGTAATGGAGCCTAGCGGACACTATTGACTTATACTGATATGTATCATTTTGACAAAAAGAATAGAGCTGCATGCTTGCACTATTCCCATCCAATAATATGCAATCTGCCACTGAGGCACCTGATGAAGCCTTTAGGGCCCGTTTGCATGGGAGAGAATACTGGTGAGTATTTTGGTCTCCAAAAATCTTCACCTTCAGACAAAATATGCACCAAAAAAGACGTCATGCGCACGATGCATTGTTTGGTGCGTGGAAGGGGCAGATTTTTGTCCTGTGTGTGTCATTTCATGTTAGCGACACCTCAGAAACAGGGTTTGCGCCCTATGTTAATATGTGCAAAGGTGTTAAAAATGTATTTGAAGTATGTATATAAATTGTGAGGACCTGGTGGGGGGCCACATGATTGTACAAAAACTACTACTTTACTATAAACACTGTTTGAAGTCCCGTTGGCTTTTCCAGCCAGAGTGCATTTGTGCATCTTCTACGCAATTTGCATTGGTGCGCAAGCTATGCCTATTCTTGAAAGTTCGCTATACACTGAACTGTCAAAACGTGGCATAGATATCTACGTTGGTATCTTTCTATATCTAAATATCTACGCCGCTTTTTGACAGTTCAGTATATAGAGAACTTTCAAGAATAGGCATAGCTTGTGCACCAATGCAAATTGCGTAGAAGATGCACAAATGCACTCTGGCTGGAAAAGCCAAGCCGACTGGACTTCAAACAGTATTTATAATAAAGTAATAGTTTTTAAACAATCATGTGGCCCCCTACCAGGTCCCCACAATTTATATATATACTTTAAATACATTTTAATCACATTAACATAGGACACAAGCCCTGTTTCTGAGGCGGGGGTTGTGTTTTTAGTGCGGGAAAACCCACAACAAGAATTGACGCTGCAGATTTTTTCTTATAACTAAAATACCCAGCATGTCTGCTGTGTATTTTAGTAGCACCAAGTGGACAGAAATGAGCAAAACCCATAGGCTTTGCTGGAAAAACACGCTGCTGCAGATTTGGTGCAAATTCGCACCGAATACGCAGCAAAATACGCTTCGCAAACAACTTACAGGATTCTGTCAGCAGGTTTTTGCTATGTATTCTGAGAGCCGCATGAAGTATTGGGTGAGATATTAATTTCAGAGATGTCTCACTTATTAGGCTGTGTGCTGTTGTTTCAATACAATGAGTGTTTAAAGCAGGGATGGGGAACGTCCGGCCCCGGCCTGCCATGTGATCTGATCCGGCCCGCGGCCACTCTGCTCATTTTGTGACTGCGGGCTCTTTAATCCCTCTGAGGTGCGCTGGAATTATGTCCAACGTGCAACATGAGCACTGTGTGAGAGTTCTGTGTGGGAGAAGCGTTCTCCAGCTCCCCTGCAGCCTTTGAAGTGTGCAACTGCAATCAGCTCCTGCCGGAACATGTAAGGTTACAATGCCTTATTGCCTTCCACCTCCTCCTAGGTCAGTAAGCAAATATGTAGGTGACTAAATAAATAAAAGCCATCTGTCCTGTGCAGAATGATGATCTCCAGCCGTGCAGGGATGAGGACTGCCAGTAGCAAAAAGGAGCTGCATCCAACCGCACAGCCAAGGGAGGGAGATTAGAATCATGCTAAGCCATGTTAAAATCATATATGACCACATTGATTTTTATCTAACTTCCCTTGGATGGTTGCTGGATACATCTTATTTTTGCTCAGGTCTCATGTACTGTATGCCTCTGGCCCCGTGTACCCTTGTGCCATATACTATGCCTCAGATCCCGTGTACCCGTGTGCTGTGTACTATGCCTCTGCCCCGTGTACCCATGTGCTGTGTACTATGCCTCTTGCCCAGTGTACCCGAGTGCTGTGTACTATGACTCTGGCCCGTGTGCTGTGTACTGTGCCTCTGGCCCCTCTACTGTATACTGTTCCTCAGGCCCCGTGTACCTGTGTGCTGTATACTATGCCTCTGACCCCGTGTACATGTGTGCTGTATACTATGTCTCACTCAGATCCCATGTATCCATGTGCTGTATACTATGCCTTGAGCCCAGTGTGCTGTATACTATGCCTCTGGCCCCGTGTACCCGTGTGCTGTATACTATGCCTCAGATCCCGTGTACCCATGTGCTGCATAGTATGCCTTGGGCTCCATGTACCCTTGTGCTGTATACTATGCCTCTTGCCCCATGTACCCGTGTGCTGTATACTATGCCTCTGGCCCTGTGTACCCATGTGTTGTATACTTATCCTCTTGCCCCATGTACATGTGTGCAGTATACTATGCCTCTAGCCCTGTGTACCCATGTGCAGCGTACATCTGGCCTCATGTACCCATGTGCAGTATGTGTCTAGCCCACAAGGGTCTGGGGTACTCAGGTCTCAAGCGGTCGGGTGCAGGGATGTCACGGGTGGTCGGTGCCCGAGCCTGTGACCTTGCGGTGACAATAAAAAGAAAACAAAAAAAAATGTATGAAGTTCGTGACGCCACCTGTAGGTCCGATGATGGGACCGGCACTGCGGGGACCTCCGGAGTGATGGGTGGCAGCAAGATGTTGTTGCTCTCTACAGGAAGAGCGGGATCCCCGGGCTGTAGGGTAACGATGGTGGAATAGGGCAGCACGGTCTCTGCTGTGACACTGGAATGTCACAATCAACCAGGAAGAAACACAGACACGTTGCTCACTCTGCACGGGTACTTTACTCCAGTAATCTGCAGTCTTACAGGGTATACAGTTGTTTCAGCTAGGGTAGTGGATCGGGTGGTCCTGGCAGTAGGCAGTGTCCCTCTGAAGCTCCGGTGATGTTCTTTCTCTATACTTGCTCTGTCCTAACTCTGCACTGCCTTGCACGAATCCCACTTGTTGAACCAGGCCCATCGGGTGATATGGGAACCCTTCTTCTCTCCAAAGGGTATCCAACCCAGTCTAGTGCTTCTGGTGGAGACTGTGCTTGATTTGGGTGGTTGGATCGTGCTCCTATGAAGACATCAAACACGCTGGTAATTTGCAGTTCAGGGATGGACCTCTGATCCACGTCGGAGCCGTTGCTCCGCTTTGGACTGGGCCAGAGCGTTTGGACACCCTCTTCTTTGTCCCTCTCTGTCTGGGTCACCAGGTTGAGGTGCCCTCCCCATTACTACTTCTTCACTTCTTCTTCTGTTCTGTTTTTGTTTCTCTTGTCATTGACTCTCTCTCTTGTTTCCCGCTTTTTCCCCCACTCACTATATACCCGAGCTCTCCTCCCACCGGGACCAGTTACCCTGGTAACGGGCATCTGATTGGTCCCCTATCACTAGGTGTATGTGTGTGATGATGGAGCTTCAGGCCTCTACTACCCCTTACCAGGACAAAGCATACTGCACCTTCTGTTAGGGGTGCAGTACCCTTTTGTAGCGCGCTGACTAGCGGGGCACTACATATGCTCAGGCTCCGTGTACCACCCAGGTGCTGTATACCTCAGGCTATGTGTTCTCTGATGAATGTGTGTGCTTACCAGCATAACATTAGGACACATTTTGTAGTTGGGATCAGTGGAAAATGTGCCCCGGTCCCACAAACATGATGCAGCTGCCACTGGTCCGAAGTACTGTATGTGCCCCCAGTACAGTATGTGTCCCCCAGTGTTTTAGATTTCCTCCAATGCTGTATGTGCCCCCAATGATGTATTTACCCTTCAGTGCTGCCTCTGCTCTGTAGTGCTGTATGTGCCCCACTGTGCTCTATATGCCACCAGCATCTCCTGTGATTTATATGCCCCCCAACATCTCCTGTGATGTATATGCCCCCACCCCTTCTGTCATGTATATGCCCCCCAACTCCTCCTGTGATGTATATGCCTCAGCTTCTCCTGTGATATCTATGTCCCCCAACTCCTCCTGTGATGTCTATGCCCTCCAGCTCTTCCTGTGATGTCTATGCCCCCCAGCTCTTCCTGTGATGTCTATGCCCCCCCAGCTCCTCCTATGATGTATATGCCCCCCAGCTCCTCCTATGATGTATATGCCTCAGAGCCTCCTGTGATGTATATGCCCCAGCCCCTCTTGTGATCTATATGCCCCAGCCCCTCCTGTGATGCATATTCCTCAGTCCCTCCTGTGATGTATATGCCACAGCTCCTCCTGTGATGTATATGCCCCCCAACTCCTCCTGTGATGTCTATGCCCCCCAGCTCTTCCTGTGATTCTATGCCCCCCAGCTCCTCCTATGATGTATATGCCCCCCAGCTCCTCCTATAATGTATATGCCCCCCAGCCCCTTCTGATGTATATGCCTCAGAGCCTCCTGTGATGTATATGCCCCAGCCCCTCTTGTAATCTATATGCCCCAGACCCTCTTATGATCTACATGCCCCAGCCCCTCTTGTGATCTATATGCCCCAGCCACTCTTGTGATCTATATGCCCCAGCTCTTCTAGTGATCTATATTCCCCAACCCCTCTTGTGATCTATATGCCCCAGTCCCTCTTGTGATCTATATGCCCCAACCCCTCCTGTGATGCATATTCCTCAGTCCCTCCTGTGATGTATATGCCCCCAGGTCCTCCTGTGATATCTATGCCCCCAGCCCCTCCTGTGATGTATATGCACTCCAACCCCTCCTGTGATGTATATGCACCCCAGCCCCTCCTGCGATGTATATGCCCCAGAGACGTGCCCTAGGATTATGTGGACTCGGGTATCTGGGCCCTCAGCTGTGGTTGGGATGTCACAGGTGGCCTGCCCAGACCCGTGGCCCTAGTGGTCAGCTTTCAAAAAAAGGAAATTGAAATAGGGATAGTTTGTCGTGATGCCACCTGTGGTTTCTGGTGACTGCACCAGCGCTGCTGCGTTGGGCCTCCAGGGATGATGGATGGGCAGCTAAGTGTTGAAGCTCCCCACAGGTGGAGCTGGATCCCTGGGGAGTTTAGTAATGATGATGAGGTATGGAGCAGGGATTTGGCCGGGCTGTTAGGTAACGGGACAGTCTCTGTGGATGGCATGGGCAACGGTTGAGGAATTGACACACACACTACAGGTTGTTTCTTTACCTTTTACTGATGGTTTGGCAGGTAAAAGTCCAGGTAATGTTGGGTGGTCAAGAAGCACTTCTGGATCTCCACAGTGAGTGCGTATAAGGCCTCCTTGTCTCTTTTCCCATGTGTGTGAAGCCCCTGCACCGTGTGAAACTTGGCTGGCCTCCTCTGCTCTCCTATCACCTGTGCTGTTGTTGGGAAACCCACAATGGGCTGCTGCTATTGCTCTCTCTGCGGTGCCTGGCTCCCTTGTTGGTGGCTGCAGAGATGCCCAGGAGACTGAAGTCTCCACGGTAAACCAGTATTGTCTGGTGGGCTGGGTGCTGTCCGGCAGACTCGGACTCCGGTGTCCGGGATGCTATCTGGAGTGAAGCAAAGATGGCTCCTCGGTCCCCAATTTGCTCTTTCTCCGTTCTCTCCTCGCCTTTCGACCCCACTCTTGGGCCCAGCAAGACTACTCCGAAGGCTGTTCAGGTTTACTGGCTCGGGCCAAGCGCGGCACCGACCACCAGAACGTCTTCACAGCTCTTCTAGCATCTGTACACTCTTACTAACTCCGCCCCCAGCACCAGTATTTATAGGGGATCTTGCCTAAGAGCGGCAAGTTTAGCTCCCCCTACTGTGCTGGGGTGGAAGGTGTTGTTTGTGTCTGTATGCCCACTGTGGAAACCCATCCGTGCTGTAGGTGAGTCTGTGGTTACCTGTAGCAACAGGGTGCCACACTCCCCCCTTGTTAAGACCAGTACTCCTGGACTGAGAAACATTTTTGGTTAACACACATATTATTACTGTTATAATAACATTTGTAATAACGGATAATATATTTACAGAGTCTCAAAAACCAAAAATTTACAAAAACCGCTAAAGAAATGGTAAAACAGGTGCTAGTCCATCCACCACAGGCTGGAAAAAGTAAGTTTTTGTCACAAACAGTTTTGTGATCATGGTCCTTTTAAAGTTGAAAACAGGGGGAAAAGTTCCAGGGAAAGCTGTTTGTTAAGAGTCTATGCAGTAAAGTCTATGTACGCTTCGGGTGAAAAGGGGTATAGTATTTCAAAAAGTTCAACAAAGTTCAATAAAGTTCTTACAGGCAAAGTTTGTGTAGGCTTAAAAGTTCAGAATACACAACACTTACTACGGGTGCCTCGGCGTAGGAGTCCTAGGTACCGAAGAACCTCTACCAGTCATAAGCGCTGTAGGCCTCCTGGCCCTGGGGTCACCTATTGGCCAAGATTTTACTCTCCCTAGACAGCTCCTTACGCCAACTCCACTCACCCCTTTTTCTGATGTTGTCTACCTGGTGTGACCTGTTTTAGCCTACTCTTCACCCTTCTGTACACTACTATTTACATTTTCATTTTTACAAGTGCTGCTATTTACATGTTACTCTTCATTGTGTTTCTACATTACATTTATTGTGCCCAATCTCCATACCTGGATGGGGGTTAACCACATGTGCTGCGACTAGATCTATGCACTACTGGTGTGGATGTCTCAACTGATGTGTCTTGAGCATGCAATGTGGGTAAGTCAGGTAAGTGTCTGCGTGGCCTTAGTCTCACTACAGGACTAGCAGGTGCACCGATTGTAGGATTCTCTGGTTTTCTGACAACGGGTGTTTCTTCCTGAATTCGCGGGATTGTTTCTGGAGATTGATAGAAGTTAAGTAATGGCACTATTACTGCTCCTTCATGTTGGGACCAATCTATTGGGAAGTCTCCAAATATTGTTGATATGACTTTCTCTTTTGGTTCTTCATATTGGGTTAAGGGTGTATAGGTTTCTTTTCTTCTTCTTCCAGAAGGTCTTGAAGGTCTTGGGTCTTCCATGCTTCTTGGTATTACTTCAAATGATCTCTGGAGACTGTTTGAGTTGTTTTTCCACCATTTTTACTGATAAGACAGACTTTGGTGTTGTCAAAGTTGGAGTTCAAAACTGTGTAGGGTTCTCTTTCCCATTGGTCATTCAGTTTATGTCTTCTTCTTTTTCTTTTTAGTTGTCACGCCCTAGGACGTACCCTGAGATGTGGACCAACTGGACCGCAGCTATTGCGGATGCAGATACCAGGATGACAGAGAACCGGACAACGGAATACTTTTAAAGTTTTATTAAAGCCAAAGGCAAATGCAAGGTGGCCCCAAGGGAAGGCCGCAAGGATACAACACAAGTACCCCTCAGTAAGGTGCCCAGGATAGGTGACCCCCATAGGACAGGGATATCACCTGGACCCGCTAACCGAGGTGCCCGGTGGAGCGTTACTTGCGAATCACCGACCCTAGGGGGGGCAAGTCATACAATGCAAAATCAAAAAGAACAATGAGCGGACCCAGAAGTAAGAGGAGCCGTCAGCACCAGGACCAGCAGTTGCACTAAGAAGATCGGACCAGGAACGGCAGAGGGACCAATGCAAGGTCGGACGTGAGACAACAGAGAAGCAGCACGAGGAAGATCCGGGCGCAGCAACGGAACAGCACAACTGCAAAAGGAACAAAAGAGGTATTAGATTAGCAAGCCAAACAACAGACTAACAGGACCAGGACTGGCAGCTTCACAAGGAATGAAGTTGCCCCGGCGAGGTCTGGCAGTGAATGCAGGGTTTATAATCCTGCAGCACAGCAATGATTGGCCAGAGGGCGGGGCAGACTGATCAGCACCCAGACTCTATAAAAGGAGCTGAGAGAGCGGCCCCGCCTCCTAGTGAGATCCCAGAGAGGAAGCAGGAAGCACATTCAGAGCAGCAGGCAGATGTCAGGGCACCCTGGAACCCCGGAGCCGCCTGCGGATGACCGGCACCCTGGAACCCCGACCCTGGGTAGGACAGGTAACAGATCGGGAAGAGGGGAAAACAGGATGTGGAGTGGGGACCCCAGACAACGGAGCGGCTACATTAGTACAATACTTCCGGGTAGTATTGGTTTTGCTGGTGCACATTTGTTTAAGTTTCTCTCTTGTCTTTGTTTGGGTTTTTCAAGACTTACTTCATCACAAGCTTGGACTTGTCTGTATTGCTCTAGACGGTTAGTGTTCCAGTCAGAGGAGGAAGTATCCGCTTTTGGTTCAAGGACGCCTAGTTCCAAATCTACTGGTAGTTTTCCAACACGTGCTCTCATGAGATATGCGGGTGTACAATTGGTAGAGCTCACTGGGATGTGATTGTACATGTCTACCAGATGAGGCAATTTTTCTGGCCAATGGTTCCTTTCTTCAAGAGGCAATATCTTGAGCATGTCTATGACAATGTTATTCATCTTTTCACATAACCCATTGGATTGAGGGTGATATGGGTTAGTTCTGATCTTTTTACAACCATAGAGGTGACAGAATTCTTGAAAGATTTTGGCTTCAAATGCAGAACCTCTATCAGTTAGAACTTGCTCTGGGTAGCCTAATGGCCTACAGAAGACATTTTGAAAGGTTCTTGCGGCTGTTGCAGCTGTGAGATCTTTTACAGGTGCTACCATCAGGAATCTTGAATAGTGATCCACTATGGTCAAAGCATAGGTATAGCCTGTCCTGCTTGGAGTCAATTTCACGTGGTCCAAGGCTACAATAGATAAACAACTTGCTTCTTTCATTCCACAGGTGTTGTGCTTCTGGTGTAGGATTTGGAGGTAACTTCGCAGACTCCTGAGTTATCAGTCCTTTTACTAAACTGACAGCCGGGTCGCTGTCTTGGGACTCCTTCCAACCAAAGTGTGGTAACAGGTTCACTACTTTCTCAGGAAGTTTTGTCTGGGCTTGTTGACACTGGGACATCCTCAACTGAAGGAAGGCGGGTAGCTCTATCTCTTCCAGCTCATCCTCATCTGCTCCCATATCTGCTAAGTGAGGCATCCTGGATAAGGTATCTGCATTGCCGTTGTTGTGACCAGCCCGGCACTTGATGGTAAACTGGTAATTGGATAATCTGGCCATCCATCTTTGTTCCATGGCACCCAATTTTGCAGTTTCCAGATGGGTCAAGGGACTGTTATCCGTGAAGGCAGTAAACTTGTTAGATGCCAGGTAGTGTTTGAATCTTTCAGTAACGGCCCAGACCAAGGCCAGGAACTCCACTTTGAACGAGCTGCAGTTATCAGGGTTCTTTTCTGTAGTGCAAAGCTTCCTACTGGCATAGGCAATCACTCTTTCTTTGCCTTCTTGCATCTAGGAGAGTACAGCTCCTAACCGCACATTGCTGGTATCTGTGTACAACAGGAATGGTAGGTTGTAGTCGGGGTAAGCCAGGATCTCTTCACCTGTTAGGGCCTCTTTCATCTGCTGGAACGACTCTTCCTGTTCCTTGCCTGACTCGAAGGGAGGATCTCTGGATTTGCCTTTCTTGGGTTGGCCTATTAGGAGGTTTTGCAGTGGAGTAGCCTTCTTCGTGTATTCCATAATGAATCTCCTATAGTATTCCACCAATCCCAGGAACTGACGTACTTCCTTGAGGGTCTTTGGTTTTGGCCATTCCCTGATGACAGTGACCTTGTCTGGATCTGGAGCCACTCCTTCTGAACTGACTATGTGTCCCAGGTACTGAATCTTCGGCTTTAACAGATGGCATTTGGATGGTTTTAGCTTCATCCCGTACTTGGAAAAGGCTTCAAATACCTCTGCTAGATGGCTTAGGTGTTCTTCATAGGATTTAGAATACACTATGACATCATCTAGGTAAAGCAGTACTGTTTCAAAGTTCTTATGCCCCAGGCAACACTCCATCAGCCTCTGGAACGTTTCGGGTGCATTACATAGTCCGAAGGGCATGCTGTTGAATTCACATAGGCCCATGGGCATGGTAAATGCCATCTTCTCACAGTCTTCTTCTGCAACAGAGACCTGCCAATACAGGCTAGTGAGATCCAGGGTTGAAAAGTAATTAGCAGACTTCAATGCAGCTAGTGATTCCTCAATGCGTGGCAACAGGTAAGCATCTTTGTGTGTTATGTGATTTATTTGCCTGTAATCTACACACATTCTCATGCTGCCATCTTTCTTTCTGATTAGCACTAGTGGAGCTGCCCATGGACTAACTGTCTTTTATGACCCCTGCGTCCTACATATCCTGTAACATCTCTTTGGCTTGTGAGGATATGATGGTGTACCCCTTTGATCCTACCAAAGTCAAGTGGATGCTTACTGAATACTGGGTAGTCCAAGAATTTGAACAGGTAGACACCTTGCTTTTTATGCATGGAAGTGGAATCAGTTCCTACATGGAGCTGCTGACACCAGTCCTCTAGCTGCCCCTTAGCGTTGTTATCCTCTGCATCTTTGGATGGAGGTAAGGGTCCCACTGCTTGTATCTCATTGTTATGCATAGTGTACAGCTTAGCAACAGTGGAATACCTAGGTAGTTTGACCTCCTCATTCCCACAATTTATTATTATTATTATTATTATTATTAATAAGTATTTATATAGCGCTATTAGGATACATGGCGCTTTACAATTTAGAGGGTTGACATAGACAAGTGGTCGAAGACGACGACCACAAACCGCGACAAACGATGACAGATCACAAGTAGTAATACAGGTACAATGGGGCCGGGGATCCTGTCCGCGAGGGCTCACAGTCTAAAGGGGGTGGGGAGGGAGACAGTAGGAGCAGACTTCCCTTGTGTATATCAACTATTCCCCTGGCTGTCAAGAGTGTAGGCCTGTGTTCTGAGCTGATGGGCTCCACTACTGCCTGATAGTCCTGCCCCCTTAGGCCTATAGCTGCTCGACACCAAATCATCATTTCACTCATTGGAGGTATTACAATAGGAAGCGGGTCTGTTATCCGTGCAGTATCAATTTCACCACCTGTTGATTTTACCTGTTGCTGATGCAGGAAGGCTCTTACCTCTCTCTAAAGAACCTTCTTCTGCCCAGGTTTGGCAGTGTCCGCAATCTGTTGAAACAAGAACAACACTTCACCCATGCAATTGCTATCAACATTTGTACCAAGAATAATGTAAGGGTCTCGGTGGTTATTCTTTTCTGCTACCACAATAATCCCCTGGTCTGGTAATTCTACCCTCCCCACCTTTATTGGTACTTCTCTAACCCCCACTATAATAAGTGGTTCACTATTAGAAGTATAGATGGTAAGGTAGGTGGTTTGAGTTCATCACATGACCAGAACTGCATGTAAAGGATATAGGGGATGGTGGTCACCTATGACCCAGTGTCCAGCAAAGCAGGTGTTGATATGCCGTCCAGTATGATTGACAGGAATGGTTGCTGTCCAATGTAGGCATCATACCAGTCGGCTGGGCCCTGTTGAGCTACACCTAAGGTTTGGCCCCGGCACCCCAGGGTCTGCTCGTTTAGAGGACAGTAGCGTGCGATATGGCCAGTCTTGTTGCAGCGACGACAGATCGGTTCTCCTGTGGAGCTGTAGCAGTTGGTGGTTCTTCCTCTGGGCAACGTGGTCTTCCTTCCTCTCATCCATGGGACGTTCTCCGGGCTATCAGCAAGCTGGATCAGAGGTTTGAGTTTAGGCTGTGGCTTTGGCCCCTGCTGCAGCTGTACTTCCTTGACTGAGGTCAGGTTTTTACTCATCTGGCGCATTTCTAAGCACAAAGAGTCAATTCTATCAGAGTTGGTAGACTGACCACTGCTTTTAGCTGCAGGCACGGGTACGGGTGTTGTTGTAGCCGGAGCCTGGCCACTTCGCCACCGCCGGATGGCAGCTTCAGGAGTCTCCATTGTCTGTAACCCCTTTATGGCCATGTCCTTTAAAGTAGTGAAATCAGCGTCCGGGTTGCTTAGGGACCACCAGTGCAGGGTCTTGTTGTCCTCTGGTGACAATAGCCCCCAGGTAAACTGCTCAATCAATAGGTTATTCTCATTAGGTTCACTAGCAGGGCTGACTTGCTTTAGGGCTCACAGCGCCTCCTGTAGCTGCCAGGGATATGCCCGGATATTATCCTCCGGCTTTTGATAACAATGATAGAAGCACATTCTGATGTCAGCCTCATTACAGTCCTTAAAAGCAACTTTTAGTTTATCAAAGATTATAGCTATTGATCCCCATTCATCTATGGACCAGGATTCAATCTCTCGCTCAGCTGCCCCCGTTAACTGTCCCAAAACAACAGCAGCACGCTGCTTGCCAGTCATTGAATACATTTCCAACACACTGCAGATCTTTTTTTTGAAAGTGGACAAGGTATCAGGGCAGCCATCATACTGGGGTAAGCACTTGGCACCCGGGATATACTGTAGCGAGATCAGCATGATCAGGGCTACGGCGCCCGGTGGGTCGGCGGCTCTTCTGGTTGCAGCCATGGTCGCTTCAGAGTGATTCTCAGCATCTGTAAATGTGCTGTCATCGTTGCTGGACGTATCGGACATTTTTGGGGCCCCCCTAGTGAATCACAACCAGTCTTTAAACAGTTAAACAGTTTTGAACCCAGTAGGCAGGGGGTTAAGCGTTCGAGAATTTCCGGATTAGGCCGCTGCACTTCGAAAGTATTCGGCAGAGCGAGGGGCCGGGTTATGGTTTTGCGCTCTGCAAGCCGTCATGCCCCCTTTCTGCGGAGCAGTTTAACAGTCACAAATCACAGTTTTCAAACACGACACACAGTACTCGGTAGCACCGGGCACGGGATCCTGTTCGTGACAGCAGGAAAGCTATTGACGCTCTCCCAGGGTTATGTGGACTCAGGTATCTGGGCCCTCAGCTGCGGTTGGGATGTCAGTGCGGTGGCCTGCCCAGGGATAGTTTGTCGTGACGCCACCTGTGGTTTCTGGTGACTGCACCAGTGCTGTGTGGGGCCTCCAGGGATGATGGATGGGCAGCTAGGTGTTGAAGCTTCCCACAGGCGGAGCTGGATCCCTGGGGAGTTTAGTAATGATGATGAGGGATGGAGCAGGGATTTGGCTGGGCTGTAAGGTAACGGGACAGTCTCTGTGGATGGCGTGGGCAAAGGTTGAGGAATTGACACACACAACACATTTTGTTTCTTTACCTTCTTACTGATGCTTTGGCAGGTAAACGTCCATGTACTGTTGGGTGGTCAAGAAGCACTTCTGGATCTCAACAGTGAGTGGGTATAAGGCCTCCTTGACTCTTTTCCCATGTGTGTGTGAAGCCCCTGCCCCATGTGAAACTTGGCTGGCCTCCTCTGCTCTCCTATCATCTGTGCTGTTGTTGGGAAACCCATGATGGACTGCCGCTATTCCTCTCTCTGCGGTGCCTGGCTCCCTTGTTAGTGGATGCACAGATGCCCAGGAGACTGAAGTCTCCACGGTAAACCGGTATTCTCAGCTGGGCTGGGTGCAGACTCGGACTCCGGTGTCCGGGATGCTTTCTGGAGTGAAACAAAGATGGCTCCTCGGTCCCCAATTTGCTCTTTCTCTCCTCGCCTTCCGACCCCACTCTTGGGCCCAGCAAGACTACTCCGAAGACTGTTCAGGTTTACTGGCTCAGGCCTAGCATGGCACCGGCCACCAGAACGCCTTCACAGCTCTTCTAGCATCTGTGCACTCTAACTAACTTCGCCCCCAGCACCAGTATTTATAGGGGATCTTGCCTAAGAGCAGCAAGTTTAGCTCCCCCTACTGTGCTGGGGTGGAAGGTGTTGTTTGTGTCTGTGTACCCACTGTGGAAACCCATCCGTGCTGTAGGTGAGCCTGTGGTTTCCTTAGCAACAGGGTGCCACACCAGCCCCTCTTGTGGTCTTTATGCCCCAGCCCCTCTTGTGATCTTTATGACCCAGCCCCTCTTGTGGTCTTTATGCCCCAGCCCCTCTTGTGATCTTTATGCCCCAGGCCCTCTTGCGATCTATAAGCCTCTGTCTCTCCTGTGATGTATATGCCCCCATTTTTTCCAGGGATGTATATACAGCATGTGATGTATATGATTTACAAAATGTATTATCACAAAGAGTAGACTGCGCTTCAGGCCAACATAAACCTGGAAAGGCAGTTGTGAGCAACAACAAGATCAGTATCATCAAACATCACAGCCGAACCAAAGAGCAGCAGAGCCAGACACCACATTAGAGGTGAGTTAATTATTTTTTTTACATTGTTGGGTAATTTTAAAGGTGATAATTTTGTGCGGCCCCCGAAGGTTGGTAGAAATCCATCGGCAGGAAAAAGGTTCCGTACCCCTCGCTTAAAGGGAACCTGTTACTTAGTTTAGACTCCCTAACCTATCACTACTTGTCTTTGCAGCTTCCAACTACATTATTAATCATCCCTCTCTAATCTAAATGCGCTTTATAAAAGTGCAAAAAAGCAATTTATAAACTTACATGTTCACCGTTGTGTGGGCATTCCTAGAAGGCTGGCCGTCGGGTGGGCAGTCTCTTCAAGTTCGCTCTCCCCCCACCTCGCTTCTTTAATCAGGTTAGGTGGGCTGAACTATGTGACAGGTTCGCTTTAATCAGCAGGTAAGTATCACAATCTGACTAGCTGACGAGTGCTATTTGGTGCAAGCACACAACCAGCACTCACTGTTCACTGTCAATAGACTAGCTTTCTCATAGGCATACATGAGGCATCTAGTTTAGGTTAGGACTAGAGATGAGCGCGTACTAAAATGCTCGGGTACTCGAAGCTCGGGCCGAGCATCCCAAGATACTCGTGTACTTGGCCCGAGCACTAAGCTCAATGTTATCCTATGGGAGACCCGAGTATTTTTCTGGCATGACCCCGGCAGCATGCATAAACCCTAAAAATGTCACAAAAGTATCAGAACAGTGCTCAAATGACATGGGAATAGCATGGGGAAGACCCCTGTAAGCATTTCAGACTCCAAGGTCACTGCTGTAAACAATGTAGTCAGACTATTACGCCACTTTTACGGACTGTCAAGAAAACGTTACAAAATGAAACCAAAATGGATTTTCCTGGAGAAAATATTAAGGGCTCATACCCACTTGTGAGACAGAGTTGGTGTATGTTAGTTTTTTGGATTACATGAAGGATTTTTTTTTAAATTGTACGGCACTCCCATGATCCTGGGACGAGACGTACATGAGGGCCTCTTTTAATATATTGCCCATTATAAGGAAGGGGGTCTTTTGTAGTATTGCCCTAGACAGGGCTGCCAAAAATTGTGAGGCACCCCAATGCCCCTGGAAAGAAACGTGGAGGAGAGCCTCTAAATATTGTTCCCAATACAAAGGAGCGGGTCTCCTGTACTTGTAATGCCCATTCTGTAAGCATGGACTAAAACATTTACCCCTGTTTTTTTTTTTTTTTTTTTTTGAACATTAAATTTTTATTGAGTGTTTGTTCAAATCAAACAAGTCGAACAACATAAGAAACAATAAAATTAACAAATGTAGAATGAAGACAGAGGGTGAAAAGAAAGAGAAATTACTCCACAAGGAGGGGGGATGGGGGGAGGTATAGGGAGGGAAGGTGTATGCCTCACAACAGCACAATCAATGCAGATTCCTAGGTAACAATACTAACGACACAAAGTAAGTAGTATGGAAAAATGTAAATAAGGTTATACAGACATTCAGGTACACATGTGTTCAGGGACACACGCGAGTTCCCAAATCCATAGAGCCAGAGAAGGGCCAGAGTAGGAGACCGGACCCTCTCAGAAGTCCTGACGCGGACCCATATCCAGAGATCTAGGCACCAGTTCAGGGGAACAGGGGTGGCCTGAGGGTGGGAGGCCCACAATTCCCAACGATTCTGTACTGAGAGTCTAGTGGGTCTATCCAAGGCAAGGTGGTATTCTTGATGGAAAATCCAGTTGATCTTGCGAGTGACCTCCGATAGAGTGGGAGGAAGATGGCACTTCCACTTAGCCGCTACACAGAGGCGTGCAGCAATGAGGATGTAGGAGGCCGTCCCCCTAAGCGGCAGAGGATAGTCCTGGAAACCTATATTCAAAACTGCCAATTGAGGAGTCAGGTCCTGTAGCACTCCTGTAACTGTTTGTAGAAGACTGGATATCAAAACCCAAAAGGGGGTGAGTTTCGGGCACAACCACCACATGTGGGCCAGATCTCCCCTCCCCCCGCACTGACGCCAACAAAGTGATGATAAGTGGCTAGCAAAAGACACAACCCGGGCAGGGGGGGGAGGTACCACCGGAGGTGAATCTTTTTCAGATTCTCTATGTGGTTTACACACCTGGAGGTCTTTCCTACCTCCGAGGAAGCGGCGTGCCAATCCTCCACCGTATAAGTGAAGTTTAGGTCTCTTTCCCAGCATTTCATGTATTGTAGTTTCGTGATTGTGTCACTACTGAGTAGCATTCTATACAATTTGGAAAAACCTTTTGGACAGTCAGCCTTAGAAAGGATAAACTGCAGCAGTTAGGACGGACTCTGTGGACCCCCCAAACCGCCAAGATAAGTGCTTGTTCCCAGCAGATGCATAAGTTGGAGAAACTGAAAAATTGAGGACCTACAGGAGGGGCGGGACTCACAGAAGGACTCAAAGGTCTCAACGGAAGGAGGGCCACCAGTGGCAAGAAAATCCCCCAGGGCACCAACCCCCGCAATTCTCCACGTCCGCGTGTGTAGCGACGGTATCAGCAGGCGAAGGGACGACAGAGGGACAACATCAGGGAGGAATCTGGTCAAGGACCGTGGAAGTTCTCTCCAGTAGGAGAGTCAGGTACGAGACGTCTCGAGCAGCGGAGCCCAGCCACCGAGTGGATGGACTCAGCCGCCAGGAGGTCCCGCAATGAGCCCCCAGGGATCTGGGAGGATTCAATATGCACCCACCTAAGGTGTATGGGTGCATGCCACCAGTTCCAGGCCTCCTCCAAGACAGCCGCCCTATGGTAAGCTGAGAAATTAGGTAAGCCCATACCTCCAGCATGTAACGGGAGATACATAGTTTCTCGCGCAATCCGAGGGGTTTTGTTTGCCCATACATACCGGTTAGAGATCTGTTGGAGTTTAAGAAGCATGTCTTTAAGAATTTTAAGGGGGATACATTTAAAATAATACAGAATTGTCGGCAACAAAAGCATTTTAAATACGTTAAGATGCACGATCCAGGAGAGCTTCTTAAGGGACTAGGAGGCGGTGGTGCTAGAAATTTTTGAGCAAAGGTTGTTAAAGTTGTGTCTAACTAAATGGGCAGTGGGGGTAAGAACAATACCCAAGTATGGAATTTCCTCCTTCGACCATTTAAAAGGTAGGGAGCGGGAGATGGACAAGATCAACATGTCCGGAACGTTAATGGGAAGAATGACCGATTTCGTAGCGTTCAGTTTGTAGTATGAGATCAAGGAGAAGGAGCGGAGAATGGCAAGGACTGAGATATGTTAGTGCAAGTAATGATGATATCTTCAGCATAGAGGCCGATGGTATGTGTCTCCCGGCCGACCCGAACACCCTCCACCAACGGGCTGGTACGGTTCTTCTCCGCCAGGGGCTCTATCGCCAAGGCAAATATTGTCGGAGACAGAGGGCAGCCCTGGCGGGTTCCGTTCGTGATCTGAAAGGCAGGCGAAAGAAATCCAGAGGCAAGGACCCTGGCGTTGGGACGGGAATACAAGGCCATTATAGCCGAGAGGAAGGGCCCGACTAGGCCAAACTTCCGAAGAACCGCCTCCAGGTAACCCCAGTGCACCCTATCAAACGCCTTCTCGGCATCTAAGGACAGGAATGCCCCAGGGTCACCCTTCAGCTCCAGATATTTAAGAAGGTTAATCATCCTCCTCGTCCAATCCTTCGCCTGCCTTCCAGCCACAAAGCCCACCTGGTCCGGGCTAACCAACCTAGGAACCACAACCGCCAACCTAGACGCTAGAATCTTTGCAAATATCTTTAGGTCACAATTTAGGAGGGAGATGGGGCGATAGCTTTATGGCAAATCCGGCAGTTTGCCAGACTTGGGAATGGTAATTATTGTAGCCTGTAAATGTAAAGGGTCAATCACTCCCATCTCCCGCCAGTGATGGAAGTTCCTCAGAAGGAAAGGAGCCAAAACTCCAGCAAAGGAGCGAAGATACTCGTTGGGAAGTCCATCAGGTCCGGGGGCCGAATACAATTTGGTGCCTCGGATGGCTGACTCAACTTCCGTCAGAGTAAAGGGGAGGTTCAGTCTCTCCCTCTCCTGCTGAGTGAGAGAAGGTAGGTCCGATCCCTCCAGGAACTCCCCAATCAGTTTGGTAGTGGGTTGGGGGGTCTCTACTTCCGACTTAAGGTTGTAAAGTTTAGCATAGTATTTTTGAAAGACGCCAGCTATGTCATTAGGGTTTCTAACCGTTCGTCCCGAGTCATCTGTCATTTTTGCTATAGTGGCCCTAGCTTTTTTCTTTAACCATCGCGCCAATAGGGCACCCGCCTTATCTCCCGATTCATAAAAGATTGTTTTGGAGTGGCGTAGGTATTTCTCGTGGCGACGCAGTAGGTGGGCCCTAAAGCGAATTCTGGCGGCGATCAGTAGGGATGTCGTCGCAGATGTCGGGTGTTGTTTATTCAGGGTTTCAAGATTTTGTATCTGAGCGAGTAGATCCGACCTCTCCCTCTCTTGAGCTCTCCTAAGTCTCGCTGCCCTCTGCAAAAAGAGTCCCCGGACATAGGCCTTATGAGAGGCCCACAGAGTCTCGTCATTCACTGAGCCGTTATCGTTAATTGTAAAAAATTCTGCTAGGAGAGAGCCCACATCCTCCACCAATCCAGGCTCGGAAAGCAAAGCCCGATTCAACCTCCATGCCCCAGGGGGAGGGGGATGCGAGTCAAGTACCACATTAAGGGACACTGGAGCATGATCGGACCAGGTTATCAACCCAATTTCCGCACAGGCGCAGGCGGGGAGGGTCTTGTCATCCACCAAAAAGTAGTCCAGCCTCGAATAAGAGGCGTGCCTGTGCGAAAAGAAGGAGTAGTCCCTTTCTGTGGTATGCAGGTAACGCCAAATGTCGTGGAGATGATATTCAGGACAGGTGGGACCAAGCTCTCGACTCCTCCCCCCCGTCCCCCGGGAGCAATCCAAGGTCCGGTCATAGATCAAATTAAAATCCCCACACAGTATCTTTAAGGCTCGCGGGTGGTCCTGTAGACCGTCAAGCAACGGGCAAAGAAATTGTATCCGCCCCTCGTTCGGAGCATAGATCGAAGCGAGCGCCACCTCAACTCCGGCTATGGTGCAAACCACGATGACGAATCGTCCGGAAGGGTCAGATACCAAAGAGATCAATTTAAAATCAACCGAGTGCTTAACAAAGACACACACACCCACTCTCTTCGTTGGAGAGTTAGCAAAAAGAGCAGTAGGGTCCTGCCTATGGTGGAGTCTGTGATTATCCTCCACTAAGAGGTGTGATTCCTGAAAGCATAATATATCAGCGTTCATTTTTAAAGCGTCCCTCCAAAGGAGGGAACGCTTAAATGGGGAATTTTTTTTTTTTCAGAAAATATTGTTTATTAAAGTTTAGCATAACAATTATCAATCAAGAAAGAATGGTAATACATAGTAAAGTAGAAAGAAAATAATAAAGTAGAAAGAAAATAAAAATAGTACATGAAAGTATCTTACAATAGTAAAGCCAGAATACACGAAGGTACATGGTATAAATGGCAAGCGATCCGCCTGTTTGAGGCTAAGGAAGGAGTAGACATCATGCATGCCGGGTCCACTAGAGATGTAGTCCCATGAGCTTCCCAGTACTCCGGCGGATATAATAATCAGAAGAATACTAGTTTGAGATGCAGAAAAGAGAAAGGGCCAAGAGGGGTAGAAAAGAGCACACGGGATCAAAGGAGGGAGAGAAGGAGGGGTAAGCAGGGAAGCGGTATTCAAGATGTCCAGGTCATGTCTGCGCGTTTCGCAGAAGAGACTCAAGTAGAGGTCCATCCCGGTAATACCACCAGGGAGACCAAAGCTGCTTGTGTTGTTCCCAGGTCTCATGGTCATGGGCCATAAGTCCCTCGATGCGGCATATCCTGTCCATTTCTTTTACCCATTCTCCTATGGAGGGGGCGACTGTTGATTTCCAGTGTCGTGGAATCAAGACCCTGGCCGCCATCAGGCAGAAACGAAACAGACCACGTTTGCACGATTTGAGTGGGCCGGGGATAAGGGACAGAAGCGCGATTTGTGGAGAAGGTGAATGGCGTATTCCTGAGATAGATTCGTAAATCGAGAATATTGAGAGCCAATAGGCTTGGATAGGGCCACATTGCCACCAAATATGTAGCATGGAACCCGGTCCTTCGCCACACCTCCAGCACAGGTCGGGCACTGAGGGAAACATTTTATGAAGGAGCGCTGGGCACCTATACCACCTAGTTAAGATCTTATAATTCGTCTCCTGAAAGCTGCAGGATACTGACAACTTATGTGTCAGTGTAAAAATCTTAGTCCGGTCAGAGTCTGAGAATGTCACCCGCAGGTCAGATTGCCAGGTCCCTACAAATGAGGGGATGGCAGATGGGCCCGCATCTGAAAGCACGCCATATAAAAGGGAGACGACGTGAGCAGGGGGCTCAGTCAAGAGAAACAATGCTTCTAAGCCTGAGAGTGACTTCCCCCGCAAGGATCGGAGAAACGTGTCCAACTGAGATACCTCCAACCAGGACTCCTGCCCTCCTAACGACCCTCTCCCCCCCTCGCCCCCCCCGCGCTGCTCCGCCACCTGAGCCAGACAGGGATCGTCGCTAGCACGCCAAGCCAAAAAGACCCGTCTCCCAGACGTCGGGGGAAAGTCAGGATTATTAAACAAGGGTCCAAGTAGGGATGGATGATCGCCATCACTTCTCCCCCCTCGCCACAAATCCCAATAGTCTAGCACCACGCGTGTTAGTCGGGGAAACAACGAGATCAGAGGACGGGAGCTCCTCCGGATCCATGGTAGCCACTGCAGTGGGAAGGGCGAAAGGAGGTTTTCGACCTTCACCCATTGTTTGTGATATTGATTATACTTCCAGTCTAACATTCGGGATAATATAACAGAGTGATAATAGCGTTGAAAGTTAGGTAAGCCTGCCCCACCTCTACGCTTCGAATCGGTCAGGGTCGAAAAGCGAACCCGAGGTCTCGTCGAGTTCCATATAAATTTGCGTAATGCAGAGTGCAGGTAGCGAAAGAAAGAGGGAGGGACGTCTGCAGGGACTGTCTGAAACAAATAAAGGAATTTAGGCAGAATGTCCATTTTTATGGCATTAATACGGCCAAACCAGGATAGCTGGGTACTGCGAAGTCTTTTGAGTTCAAGAAGTGTGGAATGTAAGAGTGGGGTATAATTAAGAGCAAATAAGTCCTTGGGGTCTCCAGGAATAGAGATACCCAAGTATTTCAAGCCCCTGTCCACCCAACGAAAAGAAAAGGAGGACTGAAGCTGGGTGACAAGTGGGCCCGGAAGTGTCAGGTTTATTACTTCTGTCTTGGAATAATTAACTTTGAAATGAGAGACCTCACCAAACCTCTTAAATTCCCGCATGAGCACCGGGAATGCGACCAGGGGATTAGTAATATAAACCAGAAGGTCGTCTGCATAAAGGGCCAATTTGAAATGTTCCTCATGTATCTGGACGCCTCTAATATCCGTAGATCCCCTTAGTGCACACGCCAGGTGCTCCATTGCGATGGCATACAGCAGGGGCGACAAAGGGCACCCCTGTCGCGTCCCATTAGAGACCTCAAAGGCCGAGGAAAGGAGCCCATTGACCCTCAACCGAGCAGTGGGGCCATGGTAGAGTGCCTGTATCTTCCCTATAATAACCGGCCCTAAGCCCAATTGTTTCAAAGAAGCAAAAAGAAATTCCCAGCCCAGGCGGTCAAATGCCTTTTCGGCATCAACCGAGAGGAAGCATGCAGGGATCTTATTGTCATGAACGTAGTCTGAGATGAGTAACGTCTTAATGGTATTATCTCTAGCCTCGCGGCCTAGAATAAATCCAGTCTGGTCATAATGGATAGAAGCCGGTAGTAGTGGGCCAAGTCTGGAGGCATTAAATGGGGAATTTAAACCCCGCACATTATAGGAGACAATTTTCATGTTCCATACAATAGAGCATCAGTAAACATAAGAATGTCACCTTTTGAATCGTGGATAGGAGGCGGATCACACAGGAGGAGGCAGAGGGGGGAGAGGGGGGAGAGACCAGTCGAGGGAGAGAGAAAGAGAGAGAAGAGAAGATAGAGAAAAACAATAATAAGAGAGCAAACATAGAACATACAAGTAAACCTTTTCAGGAGAACTGGCCAACTCTTGGCCACACCATCCGGGGGAGGGGGGGGTTTATGCGGGAGAATCCTTGACTCGCCCAACATCTCTCGTATTCAGAGAGCTGGGCAAGAACCCGCAACCAAGGAACCAAAACCCCCTCTTAAAGGTCCCGCATCCAAACACAGACAGTCATGGATATCATGGCTTATTTGACTTAAGCAGGGGAAACAGAGCCTCTACTCCTGGTTTGAGGACGATGGGAGTCATTCTCCTCCGTAGGCGATAAGTTCCACTGTCTTAAGGCTTTCCCTAGATGACTCAGAGATAGGAAGATCTGGGTTGTCCCCTTGTATCTGAACTTCAGTCGCACGGGGGTGCCCCAACTGTAGGCAATATGTTTATCACGTAGCACTTTGCAGTGAGTGGTGAACTCCCGTCTGTGGGCCAGTGTCCCAGGCGAAAGATCAGGGAAGACAGAGATGCCAGAGAAGGAGTCCGGAATATCCCTTTCCTGCCTCATTTTCTGTAAGATCTGATCTCTAACCTGTAGTGCAGGCATTGATCTGGGGTGGCTTTGGGATACAGAAAAGTCTGCTAGGTGTCAGCTCTGCAACTCCAGAGTCCGGGAGCAGGGACTGGAGAAATGGCAGGACTGTGTTGGATAAATCCTCTTCCTCACCAGCCTCTGGAAATCCACGAAGCTTGAGATTATGCAACAGACTTTTGTCCTCCAAGTCCCACATCTTTAGTTTCAGGAGTTTAACATCACCTGCCATCTGAGAATAATCCTCCGCTAGCTCGTTATGGTCTGAGGCGTATTCCGCCATCTTGCCCTCTATGTGGTGTGTCCTCTCCCCCTCAACATGAGCCTCATGTCCTCCTGGAGTGAGGCATGCAGCGAAGCCAGCATCTCCTTAAGGAAGCCCTGAGTGACCAGGGCCTCTCCACTGCCTGAGGCAGCACGGTCCCCCGAGCTCCTAGCAGCACGAGGAGAAGTCCCAGCAGAGGGGGAGGAGGTGCAGGGCGAGAGGGAGACAGCTCCATGTTAGAAGCTGCAGCTGCAAGGGGCCTCTCAGGAGGGAAGAAATCTGTGACCCTGGAGGGCTCACCTCGCTTCCTTGGCTGGCTCTTCGGCATCCCCACACCGACAGGGAAGGATGCAGGGACGCTGTAGGAGATTGTGAGGTGATCCTCTTGTTCTGTGCCGCTTGTCTGTAGAATGGGTGCAGGAGCTCACAGAAATGCAGCTGGTGCCATAAGCTTCCAAGCCACGCCCCCCATAAAAAAATTATGTTATTGTGGCATCATGAACCACAGTCACACTGATCATATGATGGTGTCGGATAAGGATAAGGAGGAGCAGTATAGCAAGTAGCCAAAGTCATGAAGTGTGTACCCACATGTGTGTGTGCGGGGGTACATGGCAATTTACCGACACAAAATTTAAATTCCGCTATCATTTGGTGGTGGGGTGGTGAAGTCAGACCCAATCCAACCCTTCTTCATCTTGATCAGAGTCAGCCTGTCAGCATTTTCAGTTGACAGGTGGGTGCGTTTATCTGTAATGATTCCACCTGCGGCACTAGAAACACACTCTGACAAAACGCTAGCGGCAGGGCAGGCCAGGACTTCCAAGGCGTAGAGAGACAATCCCTGCCACGTGTCCAGCTTGGATACCCAATAATTATAAGGCACAGAGGAGTCTAGGAGCACTTTTGTACAATCAGCAAGGTACTCCCTCAGCATCTTCGCAAACTTTGCAGTCCTTGTGACACTACCCCACACCTCAGGGCCTGTGGTACGGGTGGTGCTGAGAAAAGAGTCCCAGATCTTTGAGAGTGTTCCCCTACCTCTGCTGGATTGGACTTGCGCCTCTCTCTGCCAGACGCCTTGGTTTTCCACTGAATCGTGACCTCTGCCGCTAGCGTTTTCAGAAGGGAATTTTTTGACTAATTCCGCGACTATGATCTTCTGGTACTGCAGCATTTTTGTAGACCTCTCCACCTCGGGAATAAGAGAAATAAAGTTCTCCTTGTAGCGTGGGTCTAAAAGTGTCACCAACCAGTAATGAGTGTCCGCCAAGATGTTGATAACGTGAGGGTCATGAGACAGGCAGCGTAACATAAAGTCAGCCATGTGCGCCAGACTGTTAACAGGCAAGACTTCAGGGTCCTCACCAACAGCATGACTGTCCATGCTGGCCTCATCATCCTCCTCCTCTCCCCTGTCCTTTGGCCATCCACGCTGAACCGAAGGTATGACGGTTGTGCATGTATTACCGTCAATTCCGCATGAAAGTAGCTCTATTTCTTCATCCTCCTCCTCGTCATAGTCCTGCAATGCATGTTGGGATGAGATGAGGCTGGATTGGGTGTAATCACCCAGTACAGTTTCTTGCTCCAACTCATCGAGCTTCGCCTGCAATGCAATTTGTTTTCAGCAGAGAGTGTTTTAGAAGACAGAGAAGCGGAATGGCGTCATCGCCGCTCACCATCTTGGTGGAGTCCTCAAAGTTTTGGAGGACGGTACATATGTCGGACATCCATGTCCACTCCTGAGGTCTTATGTGTGGAGTTTGAACTGTATACCGACTGCCCTCTTCTGCTCACAAATCCTGACGAACACATGCAGTGTGGAATTCCAACGCGTGGGGACATCACACACCAGTCTGTGAGCCGGTAGCTGCAAACACCGCTGAAAGCCGGCAAGGTCGGCAGAAGCAGTAGGTGACCTTCTAAAATGGGCACACAGGCGGCGTACTTTGACGAGCAGATCCGAAAGCTCCGGGTAGGATTTAATAAACCTCTGAACCACGAAGTTGAGCACATGGGCCACGCATGGAACATGTGTCAGCTCACCTCGCCTCAGAGCCATCACCAGGTTCCAGCCATTGTCACACACGACCATGCCTGGCTGTAGGTTCAGCGGTGTGAGCCAGTGATCTGCCTGATGTTTCAGAGCTGTCCACAACTCTTCAGCATTGTGGGGTTTGTCACCTACGCATATTAGCTTCAGCACGGCCGGTTGCCAATTAGCCAAGGCAGTGATGCAGTGCTTCCAGCTTGGAACTCGTGTGGAGGGTGAAGTGGGGAGGAGGAGGAGGCTGAGGAGCATGACGTGCCAGAGCTGTACACTGTGGGTGAAATTCTGACTCAGTTAGGGCCTGCAATCCTTGGTGTCGGAAGGACGTGTTCCGTCCCAAGCTCAGACTGGGTCCCGGCTTCCAGAATATTAACCCAGTGTTCCGTCAGCAAGATGTACTGGCCCTGCCCACAAGTACTTGTCCGTGGTTAGGTGGACTTTGCCTGAAACTGCGTTGTTAAGGGCACGTATGATGTTTTGTGACACATGCTTATGTAATGTGGGGATGGCACACCGGGAGAAATAGTGGCGGCTGGGGACCGAATAACGTGGGACAGCCGCCATCAGGTTGCGGAATTCTTTAGTCTCCACTAGCCTAAAAGGCTAAATTTCCAGCGCAAGCAGTCGCGAAATGTGTGCATTTAGAACTGTGGCATGTGGGGCGTTGGCAGCGTATTTGCGCCTGCGTTCGAAAGATTGGTGTATGGATAACTGAACACTGCGCTGGGATAAGGACGTGGTTGATGATGGTGCTATTTCTGCTTGTGCAACTACAGGTGAAGGACAGGAGGCATCTTCGCATGCAGTATGGACAGGGGATTGGCTTGCACGCACAACAGTGGAAGACGCAGTGGTGTCACCCGCTGACACTGCTCCTGGACTCTGGTGTACATCCCACAAAGTCGGGTGCTTTGCTGACATGTGCCTGATCATGCTGGTGGTGGTCAGGCTGCTACTTTTGCTACCCCTGTTGATGCTGGCATGGCAGGTGTTGCAAATGGCCTTTTTGGAATTATTTGCTGACACCTTACAAAACAGCCAGACTCGGGAAGACCTAACAGTTGTACTGGCAACTTCTGTCGTGTTGTTGTCTCGGGGAACGGTTGCCTGCCTTCTGCCTTCGGCCACCACCCTGCTTCTTCCGGCCTGTTGTGATGCTACCCTTAACTCCCCCTTTGCACTGCTGTCCTCGCTCTGCATGTATTCCTGCCAGGTTACGTCAGTTACTGGATCATCCACCACGTCATCTTCCACTTCCGCACCCTGGTCCTCCTCCTGACTTTCTGGCAATTGTGTCTCATCATTGTCCACCTCTTGTTGACACACGTTCCCACCGTTGCCTTCGTGAGACCGTGGCTGCTCAAATATTTGGGCATCGGTACATATGATCTCCTCATGACCCACTTCAAGTGGAGCTGGCGAGAGGCCAGAATCTACGAATGGGTAAGTGAACAGCTCTTCAGAGTGCCCAAGTGTGGGATCAGTTATGTCCGGGTCCGGGCACTTGCAATGGTGGGAGGAAGGAGGTTCAGGGTGTGGAATGTGCGATCCAGTCTCACGGCTACTGACACTTGACTGTGTGGAAGACAGGGTATTTGTTGTGGTGCCAAACTGACTGGAAGCATTATCCGCTATCCAACTAACAACCTGTTGACACTGGTCTTGGTTTAATAGTGGTGTACTGCTGCGATCCCCTAGAAATTGGGACAGGAAGGTCGAGCGAGATGATGTGGGCGTTTGTCGTGGCGCAATTCGAGCTTGCACAAGGCCTCGGCCTCTGCCTGCACCACCATCACGTCCAGTTCCTTTTCCCTTGCCACCGGCCTTGCGCATTTTCAATGTTGTGCTGCCTGTCTACAGCTAAATGAAGACATCCAAAAGACGGTTTTTAGCTGCACACTGAGATTACAGCGGTTTAATCCAGGCAGCTGGAACGGTCAGACACAAACGCTGTCGCGTATACCGTGTTTTGGCGTATACTACTTGGAGCTGCAAGCCACTCCTGCCACACTAAGATGCAAAATGAATGCAGACAACAGTTGGTTTTTAGCTGGACACTGAGATTAGGGAGTAAAGCCCTGCAGGTGGACTGGTCAGACACAAACGCTGACGAGAATACCGAGTGTTTTGGCGTATCCTAATTTACGCTACAACCTACTCCAGCTGCACTAAGATGCTACATTAATGCAGACAAGAGTTGTTTTTTAGCTGGACACTGAGATTAGAGATTAAAGCCCTGCAGGTGGACTCGTCAGACACAAACGCTGACGAGAATACCGAGTCTTTTGGCGTATCCTAATTTGCGCTAAAACCTACTCCAGCTGCACTAAGATGCTAAATGAATGCAGACAAGATTTGGTTTTTAGCTGGACACTGAGATTAGAGATTAAGGCCCTGCAGGTGGAGTGGTCAGACACAAACGCTGACGAGAATACCGAGTCTTTTGGAGTATCCTAATTTGCGCTAAAACCTACTCCAGCTGCACTAAAATGCTAAATGAATGCAAACAAGTGTTGGTTTTTAGCTGGACACTGAGATTAGAGATTAAGGCCTTGCAAGTGGACTGGTCAGACACAAACGCTGACAAGAATACCGAGTGTTTTGGCGTATCCTAATTTGCGCTAAAACCTACTCCAGCTGCACTAAGATGCTAAATGAATGCAGACAAGAGTTGGTTTTTTTAGCTGGACACTGAGATTTGAGATTAAGGCCTTGCAAGTGGACTGGTCAGACACAAACGAGTGTTTTGGTGTATCCTAATTTACGCTACAACCTACTCCTGCCTATAGAGAGCTAAAGTAATCCCTAAAAGCACTGTTTTGGGATGGTTGAGATTTCCAGCCTGTACACCAGCCCCAGATGTGATGCAGGCTGGTATACTGGCACAACGAAGTTTGTTATATACCCTGCCTCCCTGCCTGCCTGTATACAGCTCTATTAGTCCTCAGAAGGACAGTTGTGGTAATTAGACTGCCAGCCCTGCACCTACACTAGCTGAAAGGCCACAAATCTGTCCCTCAATCAGCAGCACCTCTCCCTACACTGACTGTCTGTGGTGTAGAGTGATGAGCACAGCGCGGTCAGGTCTTATAAAGACCTGATGACGCTGTGCGGCCAGCCAATCACTGTAATGCCAAAACCAACATGGCTGTGGCATTACAGTGTCTGTCAGCATGTGGGCTGGCTCTGTAAAGAGCGCCAACATGCAGGGAGGTGGACCCCGAGCATAGCAAGAGTATCGCGAGATTATCAGTACTCGTCGAGTACCGAGAAATTTGTGCGAGTACCGAGTAGTGACAAGCATACTCGCTCATCCTTAGTTAGGACATCCCTTGGTCATGCCAGGCATTGCAGACTGAACACAGACTGTATATCATGGAATTGTGTACCCGACATTAAGGCTATGTGCCCACTAGACATTTGTGCTGCTTTTTTTTGTGCTGCGTTTATGCTGCGTTTTTCAGCTGTACAAATGAACCTGTGTTAAAAAAAGCAGCACAAACGTATTGTGTTTGTGCAGTGTTTTTTCAATGGGTACAATGCAAACAGACAGACAGACATACAGACAGATATAGGCTGGATTCACACTGTCCGTGTGATATACGACTAAGTCGGATGTTATCATGGATGATTAACTCGGAATGGCCCTCCCCTGTCAGGAGTGTGGAGCTGCGTAGAAACACAAGCAGCTGACGCTCCCGTCCAGAGAGGGGAGTGCCATTCCAAGTCAAACATCCGTGACACATCCGACTTTGTCGTACAGTATATCACACGGACAGTGTGATTTCAGCTATAGCCCTCCTTGGCAACCCATGATATGCGTTCCTTCCGGGCACCAGCAAGACCCTCGGGTACGGTACTTCCAGGACCTGGCCTCATGTGACTCAGGCTGAGTCACTTTGTGCAGGTCCTGCCGCTGCCCAGAAGGGAGACATCGCCGGGGCTCGCTGTGGGATCGCCAGGAAGGGTAAGTAATTGGTGCGTTTTTTCTGTGGATAACGCAGTAAAAAAAGCATCCCAACCGGCTGTATGAATACCAATCCATTTGCGACGCTTTTTTGGAAAATGCAGTCCAAAAACGCACAAGTTAATTGATATGGGCACTTTTGATTGCATGCGTTTTCTGCAGCAAAAACAAACCACCTAAAAACACACATGTGGGCACAGCGTTTCAAAAACACATAGACTTTAATGATAAAACTGTGGGTGATGTGTTTTTGCTGCAGAAACGTGGCACCGATTAGGCTATGTGCCCACTGTACATTTTTGCTGCATAAATTTTTTAGAGAGGCTGAATCCCATTGAGATAGTGTTGTATGACTTTAAATAGGCAGTTTTTGCTCAAAAACCTTACAATATATCAGTTCTACAAGAGTGGGACAAAACTCCTCCACAACTGGAGCAACCACTTGTTAGTTATTTAAATTTTTTTCATGAAATGTTTATCATAAACTAGATGGTGGCCCGATTCAAATGCATCAGGTATTCAAGAATATGTCAATATCGCTGATTGGTCGCGGCCGGCCGGGCTCGACCAATCAGCGAAGCATGGTTCAAATCCTGTGCCAATTCGCAGCTGTTCCAGTCTCTGATTGGTTGCACCAGGCAGGCTGTGACCAATCAGCGAAGCAGTGTTTAAATCCCGCGCCAATATCACTGATGGTGCAACAGCTCTCCAAGGTGTGATCAAAGTGGACTGACATAAATCATGGCTCCAACACGAGAGATGTCAAATGAAACAAAGGAGAGGATTATCAAACTCTTAAAAGAGGGTAAATCAACACGTAATGTTGCAAAAGATGTTGGTTGTTCACAGTCTGCTGTGTCTAAAATCTGGACCAAATACAAACAACATGGAAAGGTTGTTAAAGGGAAACATATTGGAAGACCAAGGAAGACATCAAAGCATCAAGAACGGACACTTAAAGCAATATGTCTCCAAAACAGGAAATAAAACAAAACAAATGAGGATTGAATGGGAGGAAACTGGAGTCAATGTATGTGACCGAAATGTAAGAAACTGCCTAAAGGAAATGGGATTTACATACAAAAAAGCTAAACAAAAGCCATCATTAACACATAAACAGAAAAAAAAAGGTTACAATGGGCTAACGAAAAGTAATCGTGGACTATGGATGACTGGATGAAAGACATAATCGCGAATATGCATTGGGCAAGGTGATGATGCTAGAACGTTTGGTGCCATTCCAACGGGATTTATAAAGATGACTGCCTGAAGAGAACATGCAAGTTTCCACAGTCATTGATGATATGGAGTTGCATGTCAGGTGAAGGCACTGGGGAGATGACTGTCATTACATCTTCATTAAATACACAAGTTTACATTGATATTTTTGACACTTTTCTTATTGCATAAATTGAAAGGATGTTTGGGGATGATGAAATAATTTATCAAGATGATAATGCATCCTGCCATAGAGGACAAACTGTGAAAACATTCCTTGAAAGAAGACACATAAGGTCAATGTCATGGCCTGCGAATAGTCCGGATCTCAATCCAATTGAAAATCTTTGGTGGAAGTTGAAGAAAATGGTCCATGACACGGCTCCAACCTGCAAAGCTGATCTGGCAATAGCAATCAGAGAAAGTTGGAGCCAAATTGATGATGAGTACTGTTTGTCACTCATTAAGTCCATGCCACAGAGACTGCAAGCTGTTATAAAAGTCAGAGGTGGTGCAACAAAATACTAGTAATGTGTTGCTTTGTTTGTTTGTCATGATTCCATAATTTTTTCCTCAGAATTGAGTGATTCCATAATTTTCCCCCCTGCTTGGTCTACAAAAGTAACTGTTAGGCCTCGTTCACACAGTGCATATTTTTCGAGCATTTTTGCTTGCGCTTTTCCCCCCAAAGCGCACCTGCATCTGCGTTTCACAGCAAAGTGAATGGACTTTTACTTTTGCTGTTCACACACAGAGCTATTTTCGGCTGCACTTTTATGGGAGAAAGCGCGCGCCTAAAAAGAATGAACATGTTCATTCTTTCCGCCTTTTTGTGCGCGCTTTCTCCCATAGATCCCATGATAACCGCTGGAATTATGCATCGCCGTTCAGACGATGCGTAATTCCAGTGGGAATACGCCGGCGCTGATGTCACAGAGAGGAAGAAGAATCCTGTTCCTCCTCCCCTCTGTGACATGTGTCACAGCCCCATTTGATTTCGCAGTGTATTATACACTGTAAAATCAAATGTAAAATAATGCCAAATGTATTAAAAATAATAAGGTAAAGAATATTTATACCGTGTTAGCCAGTAGATAAAAAAAAATATTGCAATCTGAGAGTCCTCAGTGGTTGATACCTTTTAATGGCTAACTGAAAAGATGGTAAACATAGCAAGCTTTCGGGACGCTGAGTTCCCTTCTTCAGGCTGATAATGACACAAATTCTGAAGACACATACATTTATACATAAGCAATAGAAAAAAATAAATAAATAAATAAAAAAAAAAAAAAAAAAAGGGTAAGAAGACAAAAGAAAAAAAAAAAGGCAAAACAGTGTTATATGCTCTGGTGGATATGACAGGTGACGCAAAGCAGAGTCGGGTAGGGAGGGGTGGAGGAGTAGGGACAGAGAAACCAGATTTCTAAGATAAGCGGGACCAATTGTATTAGGTAGATGGTTAGTAACCCATGGAGACCTGAAAATACTTAGTTAAGTTGTGGAGACTAGAGCAGACTTCTAAGTGACAGTTCACAGAAGTGTCAGGAGTTCATAGTCCTATAATTTGAGTGTGTTGCAAGATGTCTCCAAATGCACTTTCATTTTATATAAAAAATGCATGAATCTGATATACCCAAATGTCCGTTCATCTAATATATAAAGCTGAATGTGTGTATGTATGTGTGTGTGTGTATGTGTGTATATCCGGGATTGGCATCTACACCGTCACAGCTACAGCCGCAAAATTTTGCAGAGTCACACGTCTGGACCCCGGGAGCGTCATAGGCTATGTTGTGAGGCGAAATTTTAACCCTGCGCGTTCCAATTCACCAAACAATTTTGCCCCTATCTACATAATGGGGAAAAAGTGACAGTTACGAGTTGACAGTTGTGAATGAGAGGGGCTTAATGATAGCACCAAAGACTAACAGCATATACCAGCATATAGTCACTAAGGTGGGGCCCCAACATGAGATATTCACCACACACATGGGACATGTATACACATCACACGCACACAAAGAGTAACAGCAAGTATATAGTCGCTAAAGTGCAGCACCAACATTGGATACTGACCACGCACCCGAACAAACACACACCACAAAGAGACACACACAACACAGAGACACACACACCCCCAAGGGGACACACACACACTCTATAGCGACACATGCACTCTCCCCACAGGGACACACACACCACAAAGAGACACACATAACATAAACACACACCACACAGACCCCCCCCCACCAGGGACACACACACATAGCCACCCTATAGGGACACATGCACTCTCCCCACAGGAACACACACACCACAAAGAGACACACACACACACCACACAGACCCCCCACAGGGACACACACACATACACACCCTATAGGGACACATGCACTCACCCCTCAGGGACAAAGACACCCCCCACAGGGACACACACACATGCACACCCTATAGGGACACATGCACTCACCCCACAGGGATACACACACACACCACAAAGAGACACACACAACACAGATACACACACACACCACAGACCCCCACACAGGGGCACACACACATACACACCCTATAGGGACACATGCACTCACCCCACAGGGACACACACACACCACAAAGAGACACACACAACAGAGACACACACCACACAGACCCCATCCCACAGGGACACACACATACACACCCCAGGGACACACACACCACACAGACAGACACAGATGGCACAAATCACCTCACACAACTCGCCTCATACGTGTGCTATCTTTATTTTCCAAACATAAACATCTGATTAAAAACAGCCAATGTGCAACACATGTGCCATATAGGGAATTAAGGCAGATGTCAGTCACATGAGCTGTCTATTATGTGTATGTGTGAAGTAACATATACTGCCCGGCCAGGGGGAGGGTTTACTGTTGGCTGGAGATTTATTAGGCTGCCTATAGCAATCAATCACAGCTCAGCTTCTATTTTCCTACAGGTCATTAATATGACATATTCAAATTCTATTTTGTTATAGCCAACAGCAGTTATTTATTAGCCTGGGCGTAGCCGGGTACTACAGCTAGTTTTACATAGAATCCCATAAATCCATGTGAAATATTTAATCCGGTTTCGAGTGTGTTGAAGGTTGTTATCAATTTGTATTCCCAAATTCTTCTCTCTCTCTGAGATTTGAAGTCACTCTTTAAAATGAGCAGCCTCATATCGGATTCAGTGTTGTGCTCAGAGCTGCAAAAATGGTTCGCTACAGGTAGGTCCATACGCTTTTCTTTTATTGAGTGGCGATGAGAATTCATTCTTGTTCTGAATTGTAATCCGGTCTCACCTACGTACATGCCACCTGTTGGGCATTTGGTACATATGATTAGATACACCACATTGCTTGTAGTGCAGCTGAAGTTACCTGGGATCTTGTAGTCCTGATCTGTCCCAGGAATCCTTATCTTGTCCGGATTGGAAGGATTGGATCAAACATCGATTATTGTTTTTTCTTTGATGTGAGTGAACCTGGCAGAGCGGACCGGAAAACACCGTCTTTCCCTAAAAATATCTTGTCCGTTGTCATTATAGATGGACAGGTTTTGCACCTGTTCTGGTTGCAGGGAAAGGTTCCTGTTGCTGCTGGAGATGACAGGGCGCTTCTCACAATGATGTTTTTTAGATTCGGAGGTTGTCTAAAGCACAAGAGTGGGGGATCCGGAAATATTGATTTTTGTCGGGCATCTTTTTGTAGGAGTGGTTGCAGTTTCCGTGCAGCTCCTCTTAGCACCTCCAGACTTGGATTGTAGGTGACTACGAGAGGAACTCTGTTGTTTTCTTTCTTTAAATTTGTAATGTAGGAGATGATTCCTTGATATTCTGGTGTTCTTTTTTCTTTATTGCTTATGTATAAATGTATGTGTCTTCAGAATTTGTGTCATTACCAGCCTGAAGAAGGGAACTCAGCGTCCCGAAAGCTTGCTATGTTTACCATCTTTTCAGTTAGCCATTAAAAGGTATCAACCACTGAGGACTCTCAGATTGCAATATATTTTTTTTAATATAATAAAGATTCTTATACTTACCCTCCGGCAAGTGTTTAGTAACCGGGAGCAGGAGCAGGTATTAAACCTGCAAAGACCTTGCATGATGTCATAATGAAATCGGCGCTGTGATGGGCCCGCTCGTAGTCATGTGATATGTGACGCGCATATCACATGACCGCGAGCGGCCAATCACAGCTTCGATGTCATTATGACATCATGCAATGTCTTTGCAGGTTTAATACCTGCTCCTGCTCCCGGTTACTCAACACTTTAATACATTTGGCATTATTTTACATTTGATTTTGCAGTGTATAATACACTGCGAAATCAAATGGGGCTGTGACAGATTTCACAGAGGGGATGAAGAACAGGATTCTTCCTCCCCTCTGTGACATCACTGAAGAAGTGAAGTAGCCCCATAAAAACACACGGTGAATGCACCCGCGTATTTTTACGGGGCTTTTATGCGCGGGTCAAAATGCTGGAAAAAGCGCCTGCGCAATAAAGCACAAAAAAGCGCTATGTGTGAACACAGACTTACTGGCTAGCACATTTTTTTTTCAAGATGTCTTTTAAGGTAACGTCACACGCGGTAATATTGCTTTCAATGCCACTGGCAATTTGCTGGTTGCAGTGAAATCATGGACTCATTGTTCTATTTTGTTGCTGTGTACAAATGGAACAATGTCTCCATGATTTCACTGCAACCAGAAAATTGCCAGTTAAATTGCCTAGCAATATTGCCGTGTGTGACGTTACCTTGAGTGTTTCTTCAAGGCAGAGAGTTGCCATTTGAAATGACTTTAGTTTTGTGCTATGTCTGTGATCTGCTTTTTTTCTACAAAATTAAACAACTGAATGGACATCCTCCGAGACAGGTGAAAACTTTTGCCAAAGGTTGTATACATTTTAGGTGGGTGCTTCAAACCCTCTTTGTACCAAACCCTGACTTTGGCCTTAATACAGTCCTCAAGATTATGATAGTGTGAAATAATCTTCAGTCCAAAAATTGCTTGTTATCAGCTGAAAATAATGTCCTATTTTTTATTGGTTTACTGAAGCTATGGGCAGAGAATGTGTGTCCTATTCTTGTATACTTGCTATGTGGTTATTTATACTGTTTTCACTTTGGGATTATACTTCATCAGTTAGAAATCTGCCTCACACTGTGTAACAGCTAAAGAATGTATGTCTTCAGCAATGTTACGTAACTAATCATCTCAAGACAGAAGCTGTTATTGAGCCTTAGGTCAAGAGAAGTCACTGGAGCCGGACATATTAGTCAGTCCACAGTAACAAAACATACTAGCGCATCTCAATGAATTAGAATAGCAGCAAAAAGTTAATTTATTTCAGTAATACAATACATAAAGTGAAACACATATAATATATAAAATCATCACAGAGTGATCAGTTTCAATTGTTTATTTCTTTAATGTTGATGATTATGGCTTACAGCCCAAAGGTCATATTTCAGAGAATGAAAGTAGGGAGGATGAAGGGTTAAAAACCACGCTGTTGTATTCCACGAGACCTCAATTGGTGATTATAATATTGATTTATTAGTCAACGTGTTTCATGACTCCCAGAAACACCCTGAAACATGGCAATATTACATATTGATTTTTGATGATATTCTAATTCACTGAGATGCACTAGTACCGTATATTCCGGCATATAAGACGACTTTTTAACCCCTAAAAATCTTCTCCAAAGTCGGGGGTCGTCTTATACGCCGGGTACAGGGCACCACCTACTGGAAAAAAGAAAGGCCGGCATCTGCAGGGGGCCCGCCGTGCTTAATATAAGGCCCCCCAGCCTCGCCAAAAATTAGCTGTGGCAGGCAAAAAAAAAAAAATTTGATACTCACCTGCCTCTGCCGCCATTCCTCGTCCATGTCCTCCGCAGCTTCCCGCTGCCACCGCTGCCACTGCTTGATGTCACCCGGTGTGTACATAGCAGCCAGGTGCCATAGATGTACGGTAATGCCGCCTGATTGGCTGATGGCTTATTATCGTACATCTCATGTACGAAGGTATCTGCGCCGCTCAGCGTAGATGTACAGTAATGCATGGGCCAATCAGACGCCAGCAGCCACCTGATTAGCTGATGGCTTACCATCGTACATCTACGGTGCCCGGCTACGTACAGCGGCGGCGGCGGTGGCAGCAGTAAGCTCCGGCAGGCTCCAGTGACACCGCAGTGGTACTGTGTGTGTGTGTGTCTGTGTGTCTGACTGTGTGTATGTGTCTGTATCTGACTGAGTGTCTGTGTGTGTGTGTGTGTATGCCTGACTATGTATGTGTGGCTACAGAAGGACATTGCAGATGATGTAGGCTGTAGAGGAATATTGGGGGTTGATGGGGGCTGTACTCCCCCACCACCACTGGCACAACCCTCTCTCAATGTCACCTACCCCCCTTCCTTTGACGCTTCCATCTGGAGCTAGCATGTCCCCCTCTCTTTGTCACCTACCCTTCCCACCCATCCCAGCACTGGCACATTACCCTCACTGTTTATAGTATATGGAGGACTATGGTGGTGCATTATATTATCTAGAGGACGATGGGGTGCATTATACTATATGGAGGAGGACTATGGGGAGTGCATTATACTATGTGGAGCACTATGATGATGCATTATAATTTATGGAGACAATTATACTATATGGAAGCCATTATAATACTTAGAGGGCTCTTTGGGAGCTTGATAATACTTGAAGGGGTATGAGGGAGCCTCTATACTTTATGCAGGGCTATTTGAGGGCTGTGTGGGGGTCATAATACAGTGTGAAGAGATGTAGGTGCCATTATTCTATATGTGGGTCTATTATATTGTATGGAGGGCTGTGTGAGGGTCACAGTGAGCATCATACCGTAGACCTGGGGTAGTCTTATACGGCGAGTATATTCCAAACTCTATATTTTAACTGGAAAAGTTGTGGGTTGTCTTATATGCTCAGTCGTCTTATACGCCGGAAAATACGGTAACTGGTCCTGAAAGGCTAAAATTCCCTGGACATTGTGCTATAAGAAACAAACATGTCCTTGACTAATTTTCTTTTTTTTTAATTTAACAACTAATTTTATTTCGATATTTTTGTATAACTTTTATGCTATTTCTTTAAATAGAATAAAACATGAAAAACTATATTTTTTTTACTTTTTGTTTAAAGAATAATTTAATCTAATATGTAAAGCTGAGTGTATGTGTGTGTATGTGTTTGTGTATGAATGTCCACTAAAGGATTCCGCACAGTCGCATTTAACCACAAAATTTTGCACAGCCACCTCATGTGACTCAGGGAACGTCATAGACTTTGTTTTGAGGGGAAATGTTAACCCCGCGCTTTACAGTCAGTCACCAAAAGAAAGGTCTATTTACTGTTTGTATCTGTGAGGTAATAGACACTACCTTGCCTGTTTTGACAGTTAGCCTGCATATTTATCAGGTGGCCTATGGCAACCAATCACAGCTCAGCTTCTGATTGGTTGCAAAAGGCTAGTGGTCCCCAACCTTTTTTGCACCAGGGACAGGCTTCATGCAAAACAATTTTTCCTTGGCCCGGCGGGGGGTGGAGCTTTGGTCACATGGGGCGGGGCTATGAAGAAGGGGTGGAGTTTAGTACCCTGTTTCCCCGACAGATGCATTATGTCCTATTTTCAGGGGATGCCTTATTTTTCCATCCCTTGCAGCCCCCAATATGGTATCCCCATCATTCCCTTGCAGCCCCCATCATCCCCTTGCAGTGCATAATATCCCCATCATCCACTTGCAGCCCATAATATCCACATCATCCCCTTGCAGCCCCCAATACTGTATCTGTCATCATAAACCCCTTGCAGCCCCTATTATAATCCCCTTTCAGCCCCCTTCATAATCCCCTTGCATCTCCCATTCTCCTCCTCTTTCAGCCCCCATAATCCTCCCCTTTCAGCCCCCATCATCCTCCTCTTGCAGCCCCCACCATCCTCCTCTTGCAGCCCCCGTCCTCTTCTTGCAGCCCCATCCTCATCTTCCAGCCTACATCCTCCTCTTGCATACCACATCCTCCTCTTGCAGCCCCATCCTCATTTTTCAGCCCCCATCCTCTTCTTCCAGCCCCATCCCCTCTTCCAGCCCCCAGTATCCTCCTCTCCCAGCCCCCACCATCTTCCTCTTGCAGCCCCCATCCTCCTCTTCTAGCCCCCATCCTTGTCTTGCAGCGGCCATCCTCCTCTTCCAGCCCCTATCCTCCTCTTCCAGCCCCATCATCCTTTTGCAGCCCCCATCCTCCTCTTCCAGCTCCCATTCCCTCTTCCAGCTCCCATTCCCTCTTCCAGCCCCCACTACCCTCCTCTTCCAGCCCCCACATACTCCTCTTGCAGCCCCCATCCTCATCTTGCAGCCCCCATCCTCGTCTTCCAGCCCCCATCCTCGTCTTGCAGCCCCCATCCTCGTCTTCCAGCCCCATCATCTCTATGACACACACACACATCGTTTGGTCACCACCCCCCGCACCTGCAGACTTACATCGCGCCTCTGTTCTTTTCCTCAGCTATGTAAATAGAAGTACATAAGAAGCCATTGGCTAATCACAGTGCAAAAGCCACTAGCTAATCAGGGCCCAGCTGCTGCACCGTAATAGGCCGATGGGTTCTCATGTACTTCTATTTACACAGCTGAGGAAAAGAACAGAGAGGGGACGTAAGTCTACAGGTGCGGGGGGGTGGTGACATCACTCTGGGAGCCGCCGCTCTGAGCCGCCGCAGAGCACACTATGTGTAGTGCTGGTCTGCGGCAGCACGGAACAGCACGCAGACCCCCACGGCCCGGTCCCAGTCCGTGGCCCGGTGGTTGGGGACCCCTGCTATAGGCAACAAAGGACATTCATAGTATAACACAGCTAATGCATGTCGGTGAATCATTCAGGGAAGCTTGCCGAAGACAAAGACTTCTGGAAAATGGCACACACTGGGATATGACTCTAAGTAAAGCAGCACAAACCTCAAAGTGACTAAGACATGTCTTTGTTATTCTTCTAACAACCTCCCACACACAGACCCCAGTATACAGCAGGAGAACGCACACAGCCTTCAGTATACAACAGGAGGCCACACGGACCCCAATATACAGCAGGATGCAACACACAGCCCCAGGATACAGCAGAGGGCTGCACACAGACCCCAGTACTACAGCAGGAGGGCTCACATACCATTGTACGCAAAAGTTTATATACCCCGGCAGATATTTTGCTTTCTTGGCCTTTTTTCAGAGAATATTAATAACACAAAAACATTTTTTTCCACTCATGGTCAGTGGTTGGGTGAAGCCATTTATTGTCAAACCACTGTGTTTTCTCTTTTTAAATCATAATGACAACCAAAAACATCCAAATGACCCTGATCAAAAGTTCATTTAGGCTAGGGTCACACATGCCAATCCGTTTTTTTAGAGTGTTTATAAAAACGGATCCGTTATTTTTAGGGTGTTTTTGAGCCTCCTGTGCACCTAGGCGTTTTTTGGACTTAGGCTGCTTTCACATTTTTCACGTTTTTTTTTTCCTGGCCATGGGATCCTACTTTTTGTAGGACCCCACGGACACGAAAGGACACCACAGGGGGTGACCTATTCTGTGTCTGGGTCTGTGATTATCACGGATCCGGACACAGCCGGGTACTTTCACTTCCGCAATGTATAATATATATTGCGGAATTTACATTTAGTAAAAGAAAGAGTTAAAAATAAAAAATCTGGGGGGCGTGGCCTGGCGGGATGTGAAGGAGGAAGCAGGACTGCTGAGCTCCCGCACACAGGCAGGATTATAAACCGTAGAATCCCTACAGCACTGCCGGAAAGCTCCTGTGTGCAGCGGAGACGGTGAGGGTGACTGCTGGAGAGAGCGGGGGCACACGCAGAACACCGCAAAACATGGTTAAAGGCGGCTGACGCCAAGGTACAGGAGATGCTGGGAGCGGTGTCCAAGATGGCGCTGCGGCAAAGGCGTGCGCCCTGGTGGAGGCTGCCAAGGATAGTGCGGCCAGGAATAGAGCAGTGGCGGCCCGGTTGCAGCGCTTGCTAGGGTTGAAGAGGTGGAGAATGAAGGTGTCCAGGAGGCTGAGGAGGAGACCAGGAGCGAGGGTACACATGGTGACCTGGAGGTTGGAGAGGAGGGGAAGGAGGAGACTGAGATCATGGGGGAGCAGAAGACTGTGACAAGCTGGGGAGAGATGGTGGAACAAAACTGCAAGCAGATGCAGAGACTGCAGATGCAGATGCCAGCAGAACCCACTAGAAGGGCCCCTTTACACGCGGCTACATTTCTAGGGTGGCTACAGGTAACTTACTGGTTGCAGTGAAATCATGGAGAGATTATTCCATTTGTACACAGCAACAAGATAGAACCTTGTCTCCATGATTTCACTGCAACCAGTAAGTTACCTGTAGCCACCCTAGAAATGTAGCTGCGTGTAAAGGGGCCCTAAAAGATGTCTTAGTGGCAGTTATGCAGTGTGGATCAGCTATATCTACAGTACTGACTCAGCTTGATCACATGCAAGAGTCAATGCAAATGGTGAAATATGACTTGCACAAGATTAAAGAACGTACTGGCGAACTGGAGAAAAGAGTCAGTACTGCTGAGGACGCTTTTAGCTAAATCTGTGAAATATCAGACGGAGTCCAAAAGAGATAATGCTGCGATATGGGCCAAAACCGACGATTTGGAAAACAGATTGCGCCGTAATAATGTGCGTATAGTGGGAGTCCCTGAACGATGTGAGGGGAAAAACCCCACCGAATTTTTTGAGGCGTGGATCAAAGATAAGATATGGGCGGACAAATTGACGCACTTGTACACTGTGGAACGCGCACATAGGGTCCCTGCTCGCGGTGAAGATCCTGCACTATAGATATAGGGATAATATACTCCGCTACTCGAAAGACCATCCGGATCTTACTATTGATGGCTCCAAGGTCTCGTTTTATCCAGACTACTCCCTGGTAGTTCAAAGACAACGAGCCAAATTCATCGAGGTTAAAAAGAGACTGAGAGCACTTGGAGTCAAGTACTCCATGATATTCTCGGCAAGGCTGAGGATTGAAGTGAGGGACAAAGCTAACTTTTTTCTGGACTCAAAGGAGGCGATGAACTGGATTGATCTGAATGAAAGACAGCTAAGGAAAGAGTTGAAGAAGCAAGGGCACAGATGAGGGAGGCCCGAACATGGAAGATGCTGACTGGCCCCTGAGCTGTTTTTTCTTGCCTCTGCCGCAAGAGACCAGTGACACTGTGATTTATTTACTAATTTTTTTTTTCTCCTCTTCTCAGCTCTGTCCTCTACTTTGCTTGGTTTGAGTTACAGGTTAAAAGTGATATGTTGATATGTTGTGGCCAAAAGTATTGACACCCTGCAATTCTGTCAGATAAGACTCAGTTTCTTCCTGAAAATGATTGCAATCACAATCCTATAGAACACCTGTGGAGAGATCTAAAAATGGCAGTTTGGAGAAGGCACCCTTCAAATATCAGGGACCTGGAGCAGTTTGCCAAAGAAGAATGGTCTAAAATTCCAGCAGAGCATTGTAAGAAACTCATTGATGGTTACCGGAAGCGGTTGATCTTTTTCTATTTTGGTTAAAGGTTGTGCAACCAAGTATTAGGCTGAGGGTGCCAATACTTTTGTCTGGCCCATTTTTGGAGTTTTGTGTAAAATGATCAATGTTTTGCTTTTTGCTTCATTCTCTTTTGTGTTTTTTCATGTTTTTTCATTGAAGACAAATTAAATGAAGATAATAATACCAAAGAGTTTGTGATTGCAATCATTTTCAGGAAGAGACTGAGTATTATCTGACAGAATTGCAGGGGTGTTAATACTTTTGGGCACAACAGTACCCTCAATTGAGTATTGGACTAGATGGACCCAGTTGTTTATGCCGTGCTGTGGGGTGTTATCCTGAAAAGGGTGGGGAGCATGAGGGCATTGAAGTGCTCGATATATAGTGTGAGAAAATGACAATGTCATCGTCCTTAAAGTTAACGCTTAAGATGGGTTTTTTGGGTTTGTTGGGGAGAGTGGGGGAGAGAGTGGGGGGGGGGGGTGGGGATGCAGGTCTGATACGTGTACTGGTATTTATGTGGCTGTAAGTTGTAGATCTGCTATGTCGGGGTGGGTGCAAATATTGATTTCATTACACTTAGAGAATGGGTTCTATCAAAATAATTAGCTGGAACATCAGGGGTTTAAAAACTCCAGTGAAAAGACAGGCAATATTTACCTCTATAATGGATCAGAAACCGGCTATAATTTGCTTCAGAAGTAAGATGAGTCTCCCGAAGACAATCAAACTATTAGAGAGAAAATGGGTGCAGAAGGGATTCCACTCCACGTACTCCGAGTACTCTCAGGGAGTAAGTGTACTGATATATTCCGGGATTCAGTATACATGTCATAAAGTAATTATAGATCCTGAGGGACAGTTTGTTTTTTTATACTGCAGTATTTTTACTGTACAGATGGTGGTTGTTTCCATATACTCGTATATCCCTCCGCCATATAGCAGCAGAACTTTATGTCAGATCCTTCACCTTTTGAAAGACTTTCCAAATATCCAATATCTGCTGGTGGGCGACTTTAATAATATGCAAGACTCACACTGGGACAAGGGGAACCATGAGCCACTGAAATCTGGGGGCAACTGCACACCATTTGGGACGCTGATTAAAGAAGTGGCCTTGGTTGATGTATGGAGAAGCCGTAACCCAACTACCTATCAATACTCGTGTTTTTCATCTACTTACTCATCTCTGTCTCATATTGATGTGGCCTTGAGTGATTGGTCTATGCAGGAAAAAATACTGAAAGTTGAATATTTGCCACGGACAATATCAGACCCCTCGCCCATGTCTATTGAGATTAAGCGCGACTTTGCTCCGTTTGGTAATAGGCCTCAATGGAGGCTGAAACCATTTTGGCTGCAGATAATAGATGGAGATAGCTCAGCTTCAGGACTCTGAGGGGAGAGTGGTAGGGGATACACCGGGGATATTAAATATCCTGAAAGCGTTTTATGACAACCTTTACTCGTCTGGAGTCTGCTGACCTTCCCAAATTAACTGATACTATTAAGCAAAGCCTTGATAGACCTATAAGCCTGGAGGAGTTGGAAGAGGCAGTTGTGACATCACGGCAGGTCCTATCATCCTTGCTGGAGGTAGCGGTGGATCGCGGACAGGTGAGCATACAGATTTTTTATTTTTAACTCTTTCTTTTACTTAATTTCACTTCTGCAATGTATATTATACATTGCAGAAGTGAAATTAGACGGTTAGAAGCAATTTTAGTGTACTATAATCGGGTCCAAGGAACAATCAGCTGTTTCCTCGGTCTCGCGCTCATAGGCCCCCATGTTAAAGGCTAATAAAGGTAACATCCTCACCTGTGACCTGTTTGCTTGTAATCAGTGTGTGCACATAAAAGCTGAGTAAGTTTGTGGGATCCAGACAGAATCTTGCATCAACAAACCATTCTTCCTACCTTACCTCACAATCACATAGCTTCTGGGCACCTATGGAGGATGACTTGCAAACAGCTAACTTCTGCTTGCCGGTATGGGCAGCACATGATGTCACTGTCAAGTACCGCCTGTCACTGGAAAGTTGATGTCAGCTACTGGCCTCTGATTGACCAGCAGCGTGTATTGCAGTGCAGGTCTCTGTGCCGCAATACATTTCAGCTAAAATACATAAACGGTAAGGTACAATGATCGACTCAAGTCCAAAATGAAAAACAGGGCGTTTTACTTTTACGGGGGATGTCACCAGTGGACTGCCCGGACCCGGACCCTGGGGTCACTTGTTAAAAAGGGGGAAATTAAGTGGAGAAATAATAAGAGTCTCGTGACGCCACCTGTCGTTTCTGGTGATGGCACCAGTGCTACCGGGGCCTGTGGGGATGATGGTCGGGCACCTGGATAGTATAGCTCCCCACAGGCGGAGCTGGGTCCCCGGGGTTTTGATGAGATGAAAGGTAGAATCAAAACACTGGAGGATTATGGACTCTGTACGGGTGTTTATGTGGTGCCCCTGCAACCAGGGTGGCCACAGGTAGGAACTGCAGCCAGGCAGATAGGAGACAGGTTACACATGAACCACCTTCAAAACACACACCTACCAGACACAGCACCCAACCCGGAGCCCGGGACTCTAGGCGGGCAAGGGGTGGTAGGGTTTAGAGGGAAGTGGGTGGAACGTAGGTCAGGTGACAAACTAGGTACAAAAGGGAGGAACTAGGAGGAGTTAGTCAGTAGGCCAGTGTGAGCCGACCAGTAAAGACCAAGTAGGCCAGTGGGTGCTGAACTGAAAAGACCAGAAAAGACCGAGTAAAAAGTGACACTTTCCTGAAGGTTAGGGCTCCCTGGAGGCGCAGAATCCTGTGAGACACCGTTCCCTGGAGAGAAAACCCGCTCCAAAGCCTGCAGCCCAAAGGAAGGGAAAGACTGAGACTGGACCAGTGCACCTGGGTCCGAGGAAGACTGCAGCGCTGACAGACTACTGGCAGGACAGACTCCCCTGACGTACCCAGGTAGTTACACGGGTAGGAGAGAGCCCGGTGATCCCTTGCAAGATAGAGAAACCCAAGGCTAGGCTGGGACCAGAGAGTCGGCTCTGGGTGACCGTGGCTACACGCCGGTACTCAGACACACCGACGGGGAGGCACAGATTCCAGGTCTGGCCACCCAACACACGGGCTGGAGGATCAGCAGCACATAGGACCCAGGCTTACCACCCACACACACAGGGGGAAGCCAGACAAGGGACCGAGCTGCCCCCATATAGCCCACAAGGAAGAGAAGCACAGAAGAGAGCCTAAAAGCAATAGAGAAAGTGAAGGGTCTCAGAAGGGAAACCTGGCTGCAGAGGGTTCAGAGAGTGTACGGAGTTATTTGTGTAAAAGAACTGCACTGTAATCTGTTGGAACTGTGGAAAAACTTGCTAGTAAATCCTGGTGAACCCTGTTTCAGTCTCCCGTGTGTGATTCCCTGCAAATAGAACTTCATCTAAACCTTTTCACCCTGTCAGGAGCAGCCCCGACCAACGGCGGGCTCATCCATCTTGCTGCAGCATCATCCATCCATCCTCCTGGAAGCAGACAGCAGCAGCGGTGGTTCCCCAATGACCACAACTCGTGGGTGGCGTCACGACAAATCCCTGTAAATATCCCCTTTTACTTGTGGGCTCGGGACATGGTCCGGACCAAGGACTGCCGTGACTTCCCCCGTGATACCCCGATCCGTTACCGAGTACCCTGTCCCAGTGGGCTCCACATTTACTTGTAAAAGTTCACGGTTCAGGTTCACAATTACACAGTTTATTGGAGGGTAGCTGGCCGGGTAGTCACTGAGGAAAGTTAAGTCTCTTTGAGGCTCCTGAAGTGTACCTTCTGCTGTCTTTCTCTCTTCCCACTACTTTCCCTGTGCCTCCTTACTTCCTTGCACTGCCCTGCACGGCCCTCTTGACTACCAGGCCTGTTGGGTGACATGAGGTACCTTTCTTCTCATCTAAGGGGCTCAACCCAGTTTGGTGTCCCTGATGGGGCTGAACGTTCTGGACGGGGTGGGGGGGGGGGCAGGCTGATAGTTAGACCCTCTACCGGCCGGGTGTTGACGGCTCAGGGATGAACTTGCCTATGGTCTGGCACTGAGTTTCCTCCTTCTTTCCTGGGTCACCTTTCCTTCTAGGCACCCTCACTGGGAGATCCATCTAGGGCTCACTTCTTGCTTCGCTCGTCAGACTAGTCTAGATCTGTTAGTTCCCACTCCTTCTACCCTAACACTCCTCCAGAGGGGGGCAGAGACACAGCGCGCAAGGGGGGGAAGAGACAGCATACAGGGGTCCTGTGCGTTGTCTCTGCCCCCCTGTGCGCTGTTTGGGACCACTTGTGTGATGTCTGGGGCCTCATTCTTGAGTATATCCACTCGATCCTGTGCAATGCTGGGGGCCCCTGTGCAATGTCTGGGGTCCCTTTGCGATTTGTGATGTCTGGGGCCCCGTTCGCTGTCTGGGGCCCCGTGCACTGTCTATGCCCCTTGTGTGCTGCCTGGGGCCCCTGTGTACTGCCTGGGGCCTCGTGCGCTGCCGGGGGCCCTGTGTGCTGCCTGGGCCCCATGCATTGCTTGGGGTCCCTGTGTGCTGCCTGGGGTCCCTGTGTGCTACCTGGGGCCCTGTGCACTGTCTAGGGCCCTGTGAGCTGCCTGGGCCCCCATGCACTGTCAGAGGCCCCGTGCACTGTCTCTGCCTCCCTGTGTGTTGCCTGGGACCCCTGTGCACTGCCTGGGGCCCTTTGCACTGTCTGGGACCCCGTGCACTGTATGGGGACTTGTGCACTGTTTCTGCCCTCTGTGCACTGTCTGGGGCCCCTTGCACTGTCTCTGCCCCCCTGTGTGCTGTCTGGGGCCCCTGTGTGCTGCCTGGGGCCTCGTGCGCTGCCAGGGGCCCTGTGTGCTGCCTGGGGTCCCTGTGTGCTGCCTGGGGTCCCCGTGTGCTGCCTGGGGTCCCTGTGTGCTGCCTGGGGCCCTGTGCACTGTCTAGGGCCCTGTGAGCTGCCCGGGCCCCCTTGCACTGTCTGGGGCCCCGTGCACTGTCTCTGCCTCCCTGTGTGATGCCTGGGACCCCTGTGCACTGCCTGGGGCCTCTGTGTGCTACCTGAGTCCTCTGTATGCTGCCTGGGGCCCGGTGCGCTGTCTCTACCACCCTGTGTGATGCCTGGGGCCCCTGTGTGCTACCTTGAGCCCCTGTGTGCTACCTGAGACCCCATGTGTTCTCTCAACCCCCTGTGCACTGCCTGGGGCCCCTGTGCATTGACTGGGGCCCCGTTATTGATGGTACCCAAGGGTATAGTTTGGGCTAGGCCATAATATACCCGGGGTATATTCTGGCCCTGAGGGGTATAATCTGGTGTAGGCCACTTTAACCCTGGGTATATTCTGGGTGGGGGGGTTAATCTGGCCTGTTACACTAGGTTACTTCCTGCATTGGTTCTCTCCCTTTTGCCCCGTGCCTCACACTCAGGGTCTCAAACCAGCAGTCCCGGTCCCCTTGACCCTCTGCAGCCGCCTTTTCGACTAGTAAGTGTGAAGTTGGACTGTTGCACATAAAGATACCTCGGTCCCCAATTTGCTAGCTGAGTCCTTCAGTTACTTCACTAGGCTGGGGCTGTTCCCCTTCTGAAGTCCAGTCCCTCTAGCTGACCCTGGATTCCATCAGCTTAGATACGGGTGCCACGGATGGATTCCTCACTTCCCATGCCCCTGGGAATACTTCTGTCCCTCTAGAGCCCCTCACTAGCTCCTTCATCAATTTGTTCCTTTCCTGGTCCTGGGACGAGCTCCAATGCACAGTAGTGGACCGGGTGTCCAAATAAGGTGACTGCACGTGCATTGACAAAGAGTTTGAATTGAAAATAGGGGTGGGCTCTACAATGGTGCCACAACAGCAGGCCTGGGGGACAGAATCAGCATGCAAGCGCCATCTTAGCACAACCATCAGTTGGATGTGCCAATATGACATTCGTCTACGTCCTCCCTGAAGTGACAACTTGAATATGGGGTTGTAGAGACATGGGGTTCAGTGGATGCTTTCGTTCGCTGGCCCGGCTGCTTTTAGCAAGACAGCCTGGACCAGGGCTAATCCCCAAACTGAGCGCTCCTTACCCGTGGGCGGAACACTACTCAGACAACACAGGATGAGGGAACCACAATATTAAGGCTTCATTGGATCCTCAAACAGTTAATGGCATATAACACATAACCAGCAAAACACAACAATGTAACAGGCAACAGAGTCTCACCCTTCCGCTGGCTCACCGGGGATTAGAATATAGCACAGCAAAGTACAGCTTTGGGTTGCATCCTTATGCAGTCTTTGTTATCCCAGCCAAATCCAAACATTCGATGCTGAAGTCCTTGCAGAATTATAATCCAGGTTTTGATCCCCTTGGTCGGCACCGTAATGCCGGCTAATCGGGTCCGAAGATCCTAGATTAACTGTCTGTATAAAGCCCAGTACACCTCTAGTCGGGACCAAAATCCCTAGACTTTGGTCACTAAACAAAATCAAAATCACCCTGGTTAATCAACAGGTCTCCTTTTATACTTTCAGCCCTCATTGCAGGATATTGAGGACTTCACGATTGGTGGAATAAAACTGTCTTCTCATTGGCTGGATCTCAAGCCTAAAACATTTCTAGTAGTATTGCAGTCCTGTCAAGGGAGAGCCACCTACTGATTGACATAGCACCCAGCAGGATACATTTAGTCTGCAATTCATGAATAACATTAAACAATGGTGTCTGAGGCCATTTACATAGTCAACAATCCACATAGTAATACAATGGCATTTTAATAGGATTAAGTTCCTCTGACCTTCTAGAGGAGAGATAATTGCATTATATACGTCAACATCATCAAACATCTGCAAGACTGGTAGGAACATGGGTAAACAAAATGCTGTCTGGCTGGATTTTAAGAACTTAACCCATGAGTGGCATATTACAAGTTTGCAAACCAAAATACAATATTGTCTGGATAAATAAAAAATCCTCATAGGTTATACATTAAAGGGGTCCATTTTGTCATAGGGGTCAGCCACCTTTTTTTGTATTTCAGGTGGCCAATCAGGTTGCTGTGACAGTGAGCCACAGCTGGCCAATCAGGTGGCGTTTTATCGGGGACATCCGGACGCCAAGACAATTATGTAAGTAGATGTTCAGCAGCAGCCCCAAGCAGTATATGACTGAGAAAGTTATATAAGAGGTTTGGAGGTTCTGAAGCAGCCAGCTGCGGGTAGTATATGAGTGAGAGCATTATCTAATTGGTTCTGCAGCAGCTCTGGCATGTATACGACTGAGAGTCTTATGTGACAGTTTTTACAGTAGCGCTGTCCTGTATATGACTACCAGTGTAATATAAAAGGTTGGGAAGCAGCTGTAGTGTGTCTATGACACATAGTGTTATTTTACAGTTGTGGCCTCTAAGATGGTTGTGCAGCAGCTTCGGGTTGTTTAGAACTGACAGCTTGGGCTGTTCTTGCAGCAGTGGTGTATATATTTGTGAGGGAAGGCTCTGTGGCACTGGGGGTGGACTTGTGGGCGGTGGGGTCCTTTATTTGGAGTGCAGGGACATGATGATGGGGGTGGGCTTATGATAAGGTCACCTCAGAGCCCGCCCCCATCATGACATCAGATAGTGTCAATGTACATGCGTCCACCATTTTTGCACACCCGCACTGCTACTGCGCATGACATGGCACAGCAGTTGCGGCAGTGGAAGTGACGGAGGAGGCGGACCTGGACCCAGCGGACACTAGCGTGTGGCCGGCATATTGGCATAGCCATCATTTGAGTGTGCCAATTTGGGGGATGCTGTTTGTTTGTTATATTTCAGGTGTATAATGAGGTGGCGGACAGCTGACATCCAGACACCAAGACAATTATGTAAGTAAACTAGATGTGGGCCCCGATGCTATTGCATCGAGAGGGTGGTGATGTCACGAAGGGGGCGGGCTGTTTGGCGCTGGACGCAGTAGCTGTCTCTCACCCTATCTGTTCTCTCGCTCCCCCATGTGTTGTCTTCTCCCCTCTGTGCCCTCTCCTTTGACCTGTCTCACCTCTGTGCGCTCCCTCTCTCCTATCGTGCACTCTCACCCCTGTGTGCTGTCTTCTCCCCTCATGTGATCTCCCCCCTTTATGTGGTCTCTCTCTCCCCTGTGCTGTCTTCTGCTCACTGTGTACTCTCTCTTGTATATGGTCTCTTTTCCCCCGGTGATGCCTTCTCCCCACTGTGCTCACTCCTTTGAGCTGTCTCCACACTGTGCGCCCGCCCCTCCCCCTGTGTGCTCCCCCCCCCTGTGCACTTTCTCTGTCCCCATGTGCACTCTCTCTGTCCCCCTGTGCATTCTCTCTTTCCCCCTGTGTGCTCATCCCTCCTCCTATGAACTTTCTCTGCCCCCTGTGCTTTGTCCCTCCCCTCTTGTACTCTCTCTCTTCTTTGGTGTTCAAAAATGGCAGCAGCAAGGGTAAGTGCACATGTGCGCACCGGGTCATGCCGTCACCATCTTTGAATACCTAGGTGTCCAAAGGTGCACACGTGGTATACACATGCGCACTTACTCAGGCGGTGATGTGTCAGCGGATGTGGGGGGTAGGTTGCGGCACCGCTGGCGGTACTATGCAATATGAATCTCTTGGCATCACGGACCTCGCCCTCTCTTGGATCTCCTCATACTTAACGGACCGGACTTTCAGCGTCACCCACTCCCACACATCCTCCTCGCCCTACCCCCTATCTGTCGGGGTCCCCCAGGGCTCAGTTCTTGGACCATTACTGTTCTCAATCGACACTCTCGGCCTAGGGCAACTCATTGATTCCCATGGCCTCCACTACCACCTCTACGCTGACGACACCCAAATCTACCTGTCTGGTCCTTACATCGCCTCCCTTCTATCCAAAATTCCACACTGCCTGTCCGCCATCTCATCCTTCTTCTCTGCTCACTTCCTTAAGCTGAACATGGACAAAACCGAGTTCATAGTCTTCACCCCAAGACGCTGCCCCTCACTACCTGACCTATCCATTGTAGTCAACGACTGCTCTCTCTCCCCAGTCCCCCACGCCAAGTGCCTCGGGGTTATCCTTGACTCTTCCCTCTCTTTAAAGTCCCACATCCAGGCCCTCGCCACCTCCTGCCGACTCCAGCTCAAAAACATCTATAGGATCTGCACTTTCCTTGACCACAACACTGCTAAAACCCTTATTCACGCTCTCATCATCTCCCGCCTCGACTACTGCAACCTCCTACTCACCGGCCTCCCCAATACCTCCCTTGCACCTCTCCAATCTATCCTGAACTCCGCTGCCCACCTAATCCATCTGTCCCCCCGCTACTCCCCTGTCTCCCCCCTCTGCCAAGCCCTCCACTGGCTCCCTACTTCCCAGAGATCCCAGTTTAAAACATTAACCATGACATACAAAGCCATTCACAACCTGTCCCCTCCATACATCTCTGACATGGTCTCCCGATACCTACCCTCACGCAACCTGCGATCCTCCCAAGAGCTCCTCCTCTACTCCCCTCTCATCTCCTCCTCGCACAACCGCATACAGGATTTCTCCCGTGCTTCACCCATACTCTGGAACTCACTGCCCCAACACATCAGACATTCTCCTACCCTGGGAATCTTTAAAAGAAGACTGAAGACCCACCTGTTCCGCCAAGCCTACCACCTGCAATAAGACCCGGTCCACTACACCGCCTCACGACTGGAATTTCCTCCTCCCACTGTATCGCCACCCGCCCCTCGTAGACTGTGAGCCCTCGCGAACAGGATTTCTCCCCTCTTGTATCTGTATGACCGAATTGTCCACATTTATTGTTACTTGTATTGTTATTATGTTACTTGTCCTAGTCTGCCCCTTTTAGCATGTAAAGCGCCATGGAATATAATGGCGCTATATAAATAAATATTACAATTATTATTAATATGCCAGTACCACCAGTGAGCCCCATATTTGCGCACCCATTACTCTCTGCCCCTGTACTCTCTCTGCCCCTAGTGCATTCTCTCTGCCCATCTGTGCGCTCTCTCTCCCCCAATGCACTCTCTCATATCAGGGTCTTCATTTACAGCTCTGGCAAAAATTAAGAGCCCACTGCACAGTTTTCTAAAAATCACCATCTCTACATATTTGACAGCCATTCCTTTCCAGTGTCAGTTGAATCCCAACCAAAGTACACCTCATTCTACTTAATGTGCTTCTGATTAGGTGATCACCTGAACCAAATCTTATTTAACAAGGGAAAGTATAAAAAACACTGCTGTGGTCTTCACAATCCTCTTGCAATAGGACAAGCTAGACGGCAAAGCAAGTGCTAGGAATAGCCCAAAAGCAATTTGAGTAAAAAAATAACTTTTAAACATGCCAAAGGAGTTGAAAAGAAAAGTCTTGAGTGAGGAAAAGAAGGGCCCAATTCTGGCTTTACTAGCAGAGAGAGACAATGAGCATCATGTTGCCTCCATCCTTAAAATTTTGAAGACGGCAGTCCATTACAACAAGCTCAAGCAGCAGACATTGGGGACAACAAAGCTACAGACCGGCAGAGGGCGGAAGCAACTCTCCACTGACCGGGATGACCGTCATCTTATTCGAATGTCACTCAGCAACTGCAGGATGACATCAAGTGACCTACAAAAAGGAATGGCAAATGGCAGTTGGGGTGAAGTGCATGACAACAACAGTTCGTAACAGGCTCTTGGAGGCAGGGCTCAAGTAATGTAAAGCTAGAAAAAAGCCTTTCATCAATGAGAAGCAAAGGGGAATCAGGCTGAAGTTTGCAAAGACCATAAGGATTGGACCATAGAGGACTGGAGTAAGGTAATCTTCTCTGATGAGTCTAATTTTCAGCTTTGCTCAACACCTGGTCATCTAATGGAGACCTAGAGAGGCGTACAAGCGACAGTGTCTTGCACCCACTGTGAAATTTGGTGCAGGATCGGTGATGATCTGGGCATGCTTCAGCAAGACTAGAATTTGGCCGGTCATTCTTTGCGAAGGACGTATGAATCAAGCCGCATACAAGGTTATCCTTGAAATACACTTGCTTCCTTCTGCTCAGGCAATGTTCCCCATCTGTGAGGACTGTTTTTTCCATCAGGACAATGCCCCATGCCACATAGCTAGGTCAATTAATATGTGGATGAAGGAGCACTACATCAAGACCCTGTCATGGCCAGCCCAATCTCCAGACCTGAACCCCATTGAAAACCTCTGTAATGTAATCAAGAGAAAGATGGATAGTCACAAGCCATCAAACAAAGAACTGCTTACATTTTGGTGCCAGGAGTGACATAAGGTCACCTAAAAGCAGTGTCAAAGACTGGTGGAAAGCATGCCAAGATTCATGAAAGCTGTGATTAAAAATCATTCTTATTCCACCAAATATTGATTTCTGAACTCTTCCTGAGTTAAAACATTAGTATTATTGTTTCTAAATGAATATGAACTTGTTTTCTTTGCATAATTTGAGGTCTGAAAGCACTGCTCCTTTTTAAATAGTTTAATGCTTTCTCATTTGCTATATGGGGGCACAGATCAGGGTGTAAATATGGGGGACAAATATCAGGGTATATATACAGTATGGGGGGCACAGATCAAGGTGTATATATATATATATATATATATATATATATATATATATATATACATGGGTGGCACATATCTGGGATATATATATATACACACAAAATTGGAGCAGCACCGCTCTTATGGTATGGTGCTTGCAACTAGAGCCTCCCCAATAGGGGCTTCCAATACATACAATAATAATGTTGCGGCACTCAACTCCTTCTTGTGCAAAGGGCTTCTTTATTGCAGCATAGGCACAGCGTGACGGTTCAGGCTGGAAGAAGGGTACCTATACCCGAAACGTCGTGCTGTCCCCATGTTGCAATAAAGAAGCCCTTTGCACAAGAAGGACTTGAGTGCCGCAACATCATTATCGTATATATATATATATATATATATATATATATATATATATATATGGTAAATATCATGGTGTATATATCTAATATATAAAGCTGAATGTGTGTATGTGTGTGTGTATGTCCGGGATTCATGCAAAAAATAGTAATGGCGGTCTGATTAGGAGCGCTCTAAGGATCAGACATATAAGATGTTTTAATAAATGGCAAACCTTTTATTAATTTCTTAGTTCCCCTCACAGCTCCACTACGCGTTTCAACTGTATGAAACAGTCTTTATTAGGTGGTGTCTGATCCTTAGAGCGCTCCTAATCAGACCGCCATTACTATTTTTTGCATGAAAACTACTCCTTTTGTGAGGGGTTGGCGGCTGGAGCAGCTCAGGAACAGCACAAACGATCTGCCTTGAGGACCTGGCATTTCCCTGGTAACCCACAACAAAGAGCGGTGACGCAAATTCGGTTTCGCGGTCACGTGACCGGATAGGTCCAGTTCCAAGGACCAGGAGAGAGGAGAGCGGAGAGGCAGCGCACATACCGCCGGCGGCGGAGGCTGGTAAACCGGGTTGTGCAGGACGTGCACAACCCGATAAGGTGCGTGGCCACCTACCTACGCCACTTAGACGTTTTTAATAAGGGGATCCTACACATTTGCACCCTTCTTCCTTTTTCACAGTAAAAAATGGGAAAGGAAACGGTGTTCACCAGTCCGCGCTGCCAGGATCCACTTATTCCAGGGAAGAAACTCACGATCAGATGTGATATGATCAAAGCCTTTATTGCATCCAACGCGTTTCAACGCCTTTCCTGGCGTCTTCCTCAGGGTTCTTCCTTTTTGTTTTGCATGCATGTCCGGGATTGGCATCTACACCGTCGCAACTACAGCCACAAAATTTTGCACAGTCACACGTCTGGACCCGGAGAGCGTCATAGGCTATGTTGATAGGGGCAAAATTGTTTGGTGGACTGGAACGCGCAGGGTTAAAATTTCGCCTATCTACATAATGGGGAAAAGTGAAAGGAAAAGTGTTGGAGGAAAATCGACAAGTGCCAGCTACAGCCACAAAATGTTGCACAGTCACACGTCTGGACCCCGACAGCATCCTAGGCTATGTTGTGAGGCGAAATTTTAACCCTGCGCATTCCAGTTCACCAAACAATTTTGCCCCTATTTACATAATGGGGAAAAAGTGAAAGGAAAAGTGTTGGAGGCAAATTGAGGAACTGCCAGATGTGAACAAGAGGGACTTAAAGAATGAGAGCGATGGCGCCAAAGAGTATATACCGTACAGTTGCTAAGGTGGGGCCCCGACATAGGATGCTCACCACACACGGGGATATGAACACACACACAAAATGCGCCACACACTACCACGTGCTTGAACACATATACCACCCTCAGCACACATTTCACCACACATACACTAACCTCGCCACATAATCACCCTAAAACATACACAAGTCTGGTATTATCCTTCAAAAATATACAGACACCCCCCACAGGGACACACACACATACACACCCTATAGGGACACATGTACTCACCCCACAGGGACACACACCCCACAGGGACACACACACATACACACCCTATAGGGACACATGCACTCACCCCACAGGGACACACACACCACAGGGACATGCACACATACACACCCTACAAGGACACAGACACACACACACATACACCCCACAGGAACACACAAACCCCATAGGGATGGACACACACCACAGAGACACCCCTCCCCCCACAAGGACACCCACCACAGGGACACCCCTCCCCCCACAAGGACACCCACCCCAGGGACACCCCTCGCCCCCAAAAGGACACACATCACAGAGATCCACCCACAGGGACACACGCACACCACTGGGACACACTCACACCCCAGGGACACACACACCCCAGGGACACACACACCACACAGACAGACACAGATGTGCACAAATCGCTTCACACAACTCGTGTCATACGTCTGGTATCTTTAATTCCCAAAAATAAACATCTGATTAAAAACATCCAATGTGCAACACATGTGCCATATAGGGAATTAAAGAAATGATGGGAGTGCTGGTGTATCACGGTCCGCGCTGCTCCAGGGCTAAATAAAACTCACCAACGAGCCAGTCAACTTTTCATCCTTTTTATTCCTCCTTCTCCTACGCGTTTCAGCGCCACACCCGGCGCCTTCCTCAGGGATATCCCTGAGGAAGGCGCCGGGTGTGGCACTGAAACGCGTAGGAGAAGGAGGAATAAAAAGGATGAAAAGTTGACTGGCTCGTTGGTGAGTTTTATTTAGCCCTGGAGCAGCGCGGACCATGATACACCAGCACTCCCATCATTTCTTTGATTCATACCACTATCCAGTGGTGGGTGGAGGTCCTGCAGCAGCTTGGAACATTGTTTCCTAAACGCCTTCAAACCAGTTGTGGGGATCACAACTGGAACAGGTGAGCAGCTTCATAGCACCACCACATTACATCAGTGTTACTAGTGATAGGGCACTATTGCGCCTCTTGTCCCCCTCCCTATTTTATATTTTACAATATAGGGAATTAAGGCAGATGTCAGTCACATGAGCTGTCTTTTATGTGTACATTGTTGGCCAAAAGTATTGACACGCCTGCAATTCTGTCAGATAATACTCAGTTTCTTCCTGAAAATGATTGCAATCACAAATTCTTTGGTATTATTATCTTCATTTAATTTGTCTTCAATGAAAAACACAAAAAGAATTGTCCTAAAGCCAAATTGGATATAAATCCACACCAAACAAAAAAGGGGGTGGACAAAAGTATTGACACTATTAGAAAAATCATGTGATGCTTCTCTAATTTGTGTAATTAACAGCACCTGTAACTTACCTGTGGCACCTAACAGGTGTTGGCAATAACTAAATCACACTTGCAGCCAGTTGACATGGATTAAAGTTGACTCAACCTCTGTCCTGTGTCCTTGTGTGTACCACATTGAGCATGGAGAAAAGAAAGAAGACCAAAGAACTGTCTGAGGACTTGAGAAACCAAATTGTGAGGAAGCATGAGCAATCTCAAGGCTACAAGTCCATCTCCAAAGACCTGAATATTCCTGTGTCTACCGTGCGCAGTGTCATCAAGAAGTTTAAAGCCCATGGCACTGTGGCTAATCTCCCTAGATGTGGACGGAAAAGAAAACTTGACAAGAGATTTCAACGCAAGATTGTGCGGATGGTGGATAAAGAACCTTAACTAACATCCAAACAAGTTCAAGCTGCCCTGCAGTCCGAGGGTACAACAGTGTCAACCCGTACTATCTGTCGGCATCTGAATGAAAAGGGACTGTATGGTAGGAGACCCAGGAAGACCCTACTTCTTACCCTGAGACATAAAAAAGCCAGGCTGGAGTTTGCCAAAACTTACCTGAGAAAGCCTAAAACGTTTTGGAAGAATGTTCTCTCTTTTTGGGCAAAGGCATCAACATAGAGTTTACAGGAGAAAAAAAGAGGCATTCAAAGAAAAGAACACGGTCCCTACAGTCAAACATGGCAGAGATTCCCTATTGTTTGGGGTTGCTTTGCTGCCTCTGGCACTGGACTGCTTGACCGTGTGCATGGCATTATGAAGTCTGAAGACTACCAACAAATTTTGCAGCATAATGTAGGGCTCAGTGTGAGAAAGCTGGGTCTCCCTCAGAGGTCATGGGTCTTCCAGCAGGACAATGACCCAAAACAAACTTCAAAAAGCACTAGAAAATGGCTTGAGAGAAAGCACTGGAGACTTCTAAGGTGGCCAGCAATGAGTCCAGACCTGAATCCCATAGAACACCTGTGGAGAGATCTAAAAATGGCAGTTTGGAGAAGGCACCTTTCAAATATCAGGGACCTGGAGCAGTTTGCCAAAGAAGAATGGTCTAAAATTCCAGCAGAGCATTGTAAGAAACTCATTGATGGTTGCACAACCTTTAACCAAAATAACTGCGATCAACCGCTTCCGGTAACCAAGTATTAGGCTGAGGGTGCCCATACTTTTGTCTGGCCCATTTTTGGAGTTTTGTGTGAAATGATCAATGTTTTGCTTTTTGCTTCATTCTCTTTTGTGTTTTTTCATTGAAGACAAATTAAATGAAGATAATAATACCAAAGAATTTGTGACTGCAATCATTTTCAGGAAGGAACTGAGTATTATCTGACAGAATTGCACGGGTGTTAATACTTTTGGCCAACACTGTATGTATACACTCTAAAAAACACTATACTAGCATAATATACCAGTATATATATATATATATATATATATATGCATTTAATACAATTTTGTATTAATCAAATTCTTTCACGATATGGTATGCACTAAAGCACTTTAATATGTAATAGAATCAATAAATACTATTAGCATCATCCCCTGACTTTTTAATATTCTATATTATAACTATGGTAAAATTATGAAGGTGAGAGTAAGGGCCTTTTCTCATCAGCGGTAAGCGCTGATCGTGGCAGTTGCGGTGGAAAAAACGCAACTGCTGCGGTTACCGCATAACGGCCGCACTTGCGGTTCACTTGCGGCAAGCCTCATGCAATGTCTATGGGGCTTGCGGTAAGTGTGCGGCAAGTGCGGTTTCGGCACTTGCGGCAGATACGGCCGCGAAAAAAAACGTGGCTGACCATGTTTTTTTCGGCCGCATCTGCCGCAAGTGCCAAAACCGCAACTATACCGCACTTGCCGCACCTGCCGCAAGCCCCATAGACATTGTAAAGGGGCCTTAGAAGAGAGAAGTGTGTACTAGTTGTATTGTATTTGGAGATTACATACCCTGTGGACCCCTAGACTTGCCTGGGAGGGAGTGACGGTGGTTATAATACACTGGGTACTGCCACTTGGGCTGATAGGTGACCCTGTGTACAGTTATGGCCAAATGTTTTGAGAATGATACAAATATTAATTTTAACAAAGTCTACTGCTTCAGTTTTTCTAATGGCAATTTGCATATACTCCAGAATGTCATAAAGAGTGATCAGCTTAACAGCAATTACTTGCAAAATCAATATTTGCCGAGAAAATGAACTTTAACCCCCAAAACACATTTCAACATCATTGCAGTCCTGCCTTAAAAGGAGCAGCGAACATCGTTTTAGTGATTGTTCCATTAACACAGGTGAGGGTGTTGATGAGGACAGGGCTAGCGATCAATCAGTCATGATTAATTAAGAATGACACCACTGGACACTTTAAAAGGAGGCTGGTGCTTGGTATCATTGTTTCTCTTCAGTTAACCATCGTTATCTCTAAAGAAACACGTGCAGTCATCATTGCACTGCACAAAAATGGCCTAACAGGGAAGAGTATTGCAGCTAGAAAGATTGCACCTCAGTCAACAACCTATCGCATCATCAAGAACTTCAAGGAGAGAGCTTCCATTGTTGTCAAAAAGGCTCCAGGGCACCCAAGAAAGACCAGCAAGCACTAGGACCATATCTTAAAACTGTTTCAGCTGCGGGTTCGGACTACCAGCAGTGCCGAGCTTGCTCAAGAATGGCAGCAGGCTGGTGTGAGTGCTTCTGCACGCACTATGAGGCGGAGACTCTTTGAGCAAGGCCTGGTTTCAAGGAGGGCAGCAAAGAAGCCACTTCTCTCCAGAAAAAACATCAGGGACCGACTGATATTCTGCAAAAGGTACAGGGAGTGGACTGCTGAGGACTGGGGTAAAGTCATTTTCTCTGATGAATCCCCTTTTCGATTGTTTGGGACATCTGGAAAACAGCTTATTCGGAGAAGAAGAGGTGAGCGCTACCACCAGTCTTGTCTCATGCCAACTGTTAAGCATCCTGAAACCATTCATGTGTGGGGTTGCTTCTCAGCCAAGGGAATCGGCTCACTCACAGTCTTGCCTAAAAACACAGCCATGAATAAAGAATGGTATCAGAATGTCCTCCAAGAGCAACTTCTCCCAACCATCAAAAAGCAGTTTGGCGCCCAACAATGCCTTTTCCAGCATGATGGAGCACCTTGCATAAAGCAAAGGTGATAACTAATTGGCTCAGGGAACAAAACATAGAGATTTTGGGTCCATGGCCTGGAAACTCCCCAGATCTTAATCCCATTGAGAACTTGTGGTCAATCATCAAGAGACGGGTGGACAAACAAAAATAAAAAAATTCTGCCAAAATCCAAGCATTGATTATGCAAGAATGGACTGCTATCAGTCAGGATTTAGTCCAGAAGTTGATTGAGAGCATGCCAGGGAGAATTGCAGAGGTCCTGAAGAAGAAGGGTCAACACTGCAAATATTGACTGGCTGCATTAACTCATTCTAACTGTCAATATAACCTTTTGGTACTCATAATATGATTGCAATTATATTTCTGTATGTGATATAAACATCAGACAAACACAAATAAAAACCAGAGGGCAGCAGATCATGTGAAAATATCATTTTGGTGTCATTCTCAAAACTTTTGGCCATGACTGTATGGGCCCAAGAAAGGGTACACACAGGCAAACCCTAGGAGAAGGGTAATAAATGCAAAGTGTAACAACTGTACACATTGAGAAAACTCTATTGTTTATTTATCCTCTTACCAAAAGGTTAATGTGAGAGATAATAAACTATAGTATTGATTTTAACTTTAGAGATTAATTTTATGATTAAAACCTAAAAAAACAGTTCACAGCACATTAAGCACTTTAATATAATGTATTTACTCATATTATGATACTAAAACTATATAAAGAGTCCGTAGCAGCGTGAATAGCTGGGTGTATTATAGTTGCTGGACTCTGGTGTAAAGTGCGCAGGCGCCCGAGGAGCAATATGGTGCCGGTGATAACATCCGGTATCGTCCTGGCAACTGTATGACTCCTAGCCCTACCGCGCATGCGCGGCAAATACATCACTTCTAATACGCGGAAAGCCACGCTGGAGAAAGCAGAAACATACGATAATGGGACAAGTCCGGATATTAACAGTGATACGGAGTAAACAACCTCCACCTGGTACAAGGCACCAATTAATAAGGTTGGAACAGTTGTTATAAGATACATAGAATGGTTATCACATGTTCATGATATACTTCGTGCTTACTTCATAAAATATTTACATATTGGGTATATGGTGTTTGTAAATACAGCTGGAAACAGAGGATATGTATTATGTAAGATAATTGAGTAATCAATTATATGTGAATTATGAGGTATAAAAGAATCAAGTTGTAATCTGGCTAGTTGGTAGAAAAAAGCCTGTTGAGGCTGAAACGTTACTGAGTTGTCCTGAAGGCCCAATAAAAGACATCAACTACCTCAAATTGGGAGTGCTGCAGTCAATTTTTGGATTTATTTGACAGAGCAAGTGAAAGGTTTGCTGGACTGATTTGCACCCATTTACCAGTTGTGCTGCTCAAACTTTTTTGATATGGGTGGCACATATCTGGGATAATATATATATATATATATATATATATATATATATATATATATACTAGCTGTGAGCCCGATGCAAATGCATCGGGATTCTAGAACGTGCATTAATTTGATTATAGTAGTTATAGCTGTTAGCCTGATGCAAATGCATCGGGTATCTAAAATATGTTTATTGTTTTTTTAAAGATTTTTAAATAATAATCGCATCATCAATAGCAATAATATAAGCCATAGCATTATTATTAGCAGTAATAGCAGTATTAATAGCATTATTAGCAGTATTATGAGCATTAATAAAAGTATTAATAGCATTATTATTAGCATTAATAGCATTATTAATAGCATTATTATCATTAATAGCATTAATAATGCCATTAATAGGATAAATATTAGCATTGATAGCATTAATAGCATAATTAATAGCATTAATAGCATTATTAATAGCATTAATAGCATTATTATTAGCATTAATAGGATAAATATTAGCATTAATAGCATTAATAGCATTATTATTAGCATTATTATTGGCATTATTAGCATTAATAATAGCATTAATAACATTATTAATAGCATTAATAGCATTATTATTAGCATTAATAGCATTAATAGCATAATTAATAGCATTAATAGCATTAATAGCATTATTATTAGCATTAATAGAATTATTATTAGCATTAATAGCATTAATAGGATAAATATTAGCATTAATAGCATTAATAGCATAATTAATAGCATTAATAGCATTATTAATAGCATTAATAGCATTATTATTAGCATTAATAGCATTAATAATAGCATTATTAGTATTAATAATAGCATTAATAACATTATTAATAGCATTAATAGCATTATTAATAGCATTAATAGCATTATTATTAGCATTAATAGGATTAATAATAGCATTATTAGCATTAATAATAGCATTAATAACATTATTATTATGCATTAATAGCATTATTATTAGCATTAATAGCATTAATAGCATTATTATTAGCATTAATAGCATTAATAATACCATTAATAGGATAAACATTAGCATTAATAGCATTAATAGCATAAATAAGAGCATTAATAGCATTATTAATAGCATTAATAGCATTATTATTAGCATAAATAGCATTATTAGCATTAATAATAGCATTAATAACATTATTAATAGCATTAATAGCATTATTATTAAAATTAATAGAATTAATAATAGCATTATTAGCATAAATAATAGCATTAATAACATTATTAATAGCATTAATAGCATTAATTATTAGCATTAATAGCATTAATAGTATTATTAATAGCATGAATAGCATTATTAATACCATTAATAGGATTATTATTAGCATTAATAGCATTAATAATAGCATTATTAGCATTATTAATAGCATTAATAACATTATTAATAGCATTAATAGCATTATTATTAGCATTAATAGCATTAATAATAGCATTATTAGCATTATTAATAGCATTAATAACATTATTAATAGCATAAATATCATTATTATTAGCATAAATAGCATTAATAATAGGATTATTAGCATTAATAATAGCATTAATAACATATTAATAGCATTAATAGCATTATTATTAGCATTAATAGAATTAATAATAGCATTATTAGCATTAATAATAGCATTAATAACATTATTAATAGCATTAATAGCATTATTATTAGCATTAATAGCATTATTATTAGCATTAACAGCATTAATAATACCATTAATAGGATAAATATTAGCATTAATAGCATTAATAGCATAAATAATAGGATTAATAGCATTATTAATAGCATTAATAGCATTATTATTAATAGCATTAATAGCATTATTATTAGCATAAATAGCATTAATAATAGGATTATTAGCATTAATAATAGCATTAATAACATTATTAATAGCATTAATAGCATTATTATTAGCATTAATAGAATTAATAATAGCATTATTAGCATTAATAATAGCATTATTAGCATTAATAATAGCATTAATAACATTATTAATAGCATTAATAGCATTATTATTAGCATTAATAGCATTATTATTAGCATTAATAGCATTAATAATATCATCAATAGGATAAATATTAGCATTAATAGCATTAATAGCATAAATAATAGGATTAATAGCATTATTAATAGCATTAATAGCATTATTAATAGCATTAATAGCATTATTATTAGCATAATATGCATTAATAATAGCATTATTAGCATTAATAATAGCATTAATAAACATTATTAATAGCATTAATAGCATTATTATTAGCATTAATAGCATTAATAGCATTATTATTAGCATTAATAGCATTAATAATACCATTAATAGGATAAATATTGACATTAATAGCATTAATAATAGCATTTATTAGCATTAATAATAGCATTAATACATTATTAATAGCATTAATAGCATTATTATTAGCATTAATAGAATTAATAATAGCATTATTAGCATTAATAATAGCATTAATAACATTATTAATAGCATTAATAGCATTATTATTAGCATTAATAGCATTAATAATAGCATTATTAGCATTATTAATAGCATTAATAACATTATTAATAGCATTAATAGCATTATTATTAGCATAAATAGCATTAATAATAGGATTATTAGCATTATTAATAGTATTAATAACATTATTAATAGCATTAATAGCATTATTATTAAAATTAATAGAATTAATAATAGCATTATTAGCATTAATAATAGCATTAATAACATTATTAATAGCATTAATAGCATTATTATTAGCATTAATAGCATTAATAGTATTATTAATAGCATGAATAGCATTATTAATAGCATTAATAGGATTATTATTAGCATTAATAGCATTAATAATAGCATTATTAGCATTATTAATAGCATTAATAACGTTATTAATAGCATTAATAGCATTATTATGAGCATTAATAGCATTAATAATAGCATTATTAGCATTATTAATAGCATTAATAACATTATTAATAGCATTAATATCATTATTATTAGCATAAATAGCATTAATAATAGGATTATTAGCATTAATAATAGCATTAATAACATTATTAATAGCATTAATAGCATTATTATTAGCATTAATAGAATTAATAATAGCATTATTAGCATTAATAATAGCATTAATAACATAATTATTAGCATTAATAGCATTATTATTAGCAGTAATATTATTATTAGCATTTTTTTTTTAATTATTATTTATTATTTGTTATTTATTTTTTAATGATGTTTTATTTATTTTTTTATAATTTTTTAATTATTTTTTAATTATTTTTTTATTATTAAATTTATTATTTAGGCTGAGAGGCAGTTGTCATTCAGGTGCGCTAAAGGGCTGATCTTATGAGCATATATATTTTTTTTTTATTATTATTTTTATTGAATTTTTTATTATTTTTAATTAAATTTTTTATTATTTTTTAATTCTTTTTTAATTATTTTTTTTATTATTTAATTTATTATTTAGGCTGAGAGGCAGTTCTCATTCAGGTCCGCAAAGGGCTGATCTTATTAGCATATATTTTATTTTTATATTATTATTTTTATTGAATTTTTTATTATTTTTAATTATTTTTTTTTATTATTTTTTAATTCTTTTTTAATTATTTTTTTTATTATTTAATTTATTATTTAGGCTGAGATGCAGTTCTCATTCAGGTCCGCAAAGGGCTGATCTTATTAGCATATATTTTATTTTTTTATTATTATTTTTATTGAATTTTTTATTATTTTTAATTATTTTTTTTTATGATTTTTTAATTCTTTTTTAATTATTTTTTTTATTATTTAATTTATTATTTAGGCTGAGACGCAGTTCTCATTCAGGTCCGCAAAGGGCTGATCTTATTAGCATATATTTTATTTTTTTATTATTATTTTTATTGAATTTTTTATTATTTTTAATTATTTTTTTTTATTATTTTTTAATTCTTTTTTAATTATTTTTTTTATTATTTAATTTATTATTTAGGCTGAGACGCAGTTCTCATTCAGGTCCGCAAAGGGCTGATCTTATTAGCATATATTTTATTTTTTTATTATTATTTTTATTGAATTTTTTATTATTTTTAATTATTTTTTTTTATTATTTTTTAATTCTTTTTTAATTATTTTTTTTATTATTTAATTTATTATTTAGGCTGAGACGCAGTTCTCATTCAGGTCCGCAAAGGGCTGATCTTATTAGCATATATTTTATTTTTTTATTATTATTTTTATTGAATTTTTTATTATTTTTAATTATTTTTTTTTATTATTTTTTAATTCTTTTTTAATTATTTTTTTTATTATTTAATTTATTATTTAGGCTGAGAGGCAGTTCTCATTCAGGTCCGCAAAGGGCTGATCTTATTAGCATATATTTTATTTTTTTATTATTATTTTATTGAATTGTTTATTATTTTTAATTAATATTTTTATTATTTTTTAATTCTTTTTTAATTATTTTTTTATTATTTAATTTATTTATTTTTTTAAGTTTGACTGAGACGCAGTTCTCATTGAGGTCCGCCTTTTTTTTGGCCATTGACATACATTACCGGTGTGTCAGCGATTTTATGGCCGCCCACCTGGTTCTATTTGTCGGCCCTAAAATCGCGGACACACCGCTAATGCATCTCTATGGGCAGTCAGCCCGATTTCGGATTGAACGGCAACCAATCAGAAGTCGAGCTGACTGCCCATAGAGATGCATTAGCGGTGTGTCCGCGATTTTAGGGCCGACAAATAGAACCAGGGGGGCGGCCATAAAATCGCCGACACACCGGTAATGTATGTCAATGGGGAAAAAAGGCGGACCTGAATGAAAACTGAATGAGGAGCTCTTCTGATTGGCTGAGGGCATTATCCAGCAACCAATCAGAAGACGGCGTGAGATTTCATTGAGGTAGAATGGGGGATTTTTCCTCCATTCTATCTTAATGAGAAGGAAGAGGACGTGAGGTGGAATTTTCGGAAAAGAAGACAGAAGATCCCCGGGGCCGGACGAAGAGGCGGAGATGGCGGAAAGAAGAGAGAAGACCCCCGGGGCCGGAGGAAGAGGACGCCTGGCCGGACGGAGGATCGGACGGACGATCGGACGGACGATCAGATGACTTGAAGACATGTAAGTGATGGACGGGGGCTTCGGGTGTAGGGCCTTAGGTGAGAGCGGCGTTAGGTTAGGGGACGGCGGGGGGTTAGGGTGTAGGGCTTTAGCGGCAGGGGACAGCGGCGGGAGCTTAGGGGGTATCGGCGGGGGCCTAGGGGGTAGGAGCTTAGGTAGGGGCGGCGATGGCTTAGGGGGTAGACGGCGGGGCTTAGGGGGTATCGGCGGCGGCTTTGGATGGTGCGAGTCGGGGTTAGGTAGTCGGGGCTTAGGGGGTATCGGCGGCGGGTTTGGATGGTGCGAGTCGGGGGTTAGGTGGTCGGGGCTGCTGCGGGATTTCGGCGGCGGGTTTGGATGGTGGGAGTCGGGGGTTAGGTGGTCGGGGCTGCTGCGGGGTTTAGGGGGTTAGGGGCGGCGGTGCCTTAGGGGGTAGGCGGCATGGCTTAGGGGGTATCGTCGGGGGTCTAGGGGGTAGGGGGTTAGGGGCGGCGGTGCCTTAGGGGGTAGGCGGCATGGCTTAGGGGGTATCGGCGGGGGCCTAGGGGGTAGGGGCGGCGATGGCTTAGGGGGTAGACGGCGGGGCTTAGGGGGTATCGGGGGCGGGTTTGGATGCTGCGGGTCGGGGGTTAGGTGGTCGGGGCTGCTGCGGTGCTTAGGGGGTAGGGGCTTAGGTAGGGGCGGCGATGGCTTAGGGGGTAGACGGCGGGGCTTAGGGGGTATCGGCGGCGGCTTTGGATGGTGCGGGTCGGGGGTTAGGTGGTCGGGGCTGCTGCGGGGCTTAGGGGGTAGGGTGCTTAGGGGGTAGGGGCTTAGGTAGGGGCGGCGATGGCTTAGGAGGTAGACGGCGGGGCTTAGGGGGTATCGGCGGCGGCTTTGGATGGTGCGGGTCGGGGGTTAGGTGGTCGGGGCTTAGGGGGTAGGGGGTTAGGGGCGGCGGTGCCTTAGGGGGTAGGCTTAGAGCGGCAGGGGGCTGTAGTGTACAGCGCGATGGTATACTACAGTCCCATGGCGCTTATGGGCATGGGACTGTAGTATACTATAGCGGTGTACAGTACAGCAGCGCGTAGTGGCTTAGAGCGGCAGGGGGCTGTAGTGTACAGCGCGATGGTATACTACAGTCCCATGGCGCTTATGGGCATGGGACTGTAGTATACTATAGCGGTGTACAGTACAGCAGCGCGTAGTGGCTTAGAGCGGCAGGGGCTGTAGTGTACAGCGCGATGGTATACTACAGTCCCATGGCGCTTATGGGCATGGGACTGTAGTATAGTATAGCGGTGTACACTACAGGAGTATGGGCTTCGGTGGCTTGGTTAGCGGTGTAGGGCTCGCGGGCATTGCTTCGCTAGGCTGCAACGACTCGCAATGCCCGCTTTGCGGGCATTGCTTCGCGAGTCGCCTTGGCCGCTACGCGGCCACGGACAGAGTCCAGGAGAAGCAGCTCGGACTCGCTAACCAAGCGACCGGAAGCAGCGCCGCTCCGACGGAAGTCGCTACGGCAATTATATAATAGATATATATATATATACAGTATATATGGGGGTAAATATCAGGGTGTAAATATGTGGACACATATCAGGGTGTATATACAGTATACACTGTGTTCCAAATTATTATACAAATTGGTTTTACGTGTCATAGGGTTTTTGCCACCATGTCCCAACAAGGCTATGACGTCATCAAGGAGGTGGAGGAGTCATGTTTTGGGCTGGAATAATTGGGAAACAGCTGGTAGGCCCCTTTAAGGTTCCTGAAGGTGTGAGAATGACCTCTGCAAAGTATATAGAGTTTCCAACTGAGAACTTTCTTCCATGGTACAAAAAGCAAAAACATGCCTTCAGGAGCAAAATCATCTTCATGCATGACAATGCACCATCTCATGCTGCAAAGAATACCTTTGTGTCATTGGCTGCTATGGGCATAAAAGGAGATAAACTCATGGTGTGGCCACCATCTTCCCCTGACCTCAACCCTATAGAGAACCTTAGGAGTATAATCAAGCAAAAGATCTATGAGGGTGGGAGGCAGTTCACATCAAAACAGCAGCTCTGGGAGGCTATTCTGACATCATCCAAAGAAATACAAGCAGAAACGAATAATTTCCTAATAATTTGGAACAGTGCATTTAGAGTTTTTTTAATTTTTAAGATTATACTGTTATCATTGGGAAGTTTCTTCAATAAAATTCGATGTATACTCTAACGGGTGATGACTTTTATTACACTGACTGTCATTTGCACCGACCATTTAGGAAAATCAGAGAAAAAGAACATTTGCATAATAATTTGGAACACAGTGTATATGGGGGCACAAATCACGGTGTATATATGGGGGGATGCAGATCAAGGTGCATATGTATATATGGGGTACATATCAGAGTATATATATATATCGGGGACAAAGTTCACGGTGTATATATATGGGGGGCACATAACAGGGTCAATATAAATGGGGGGGCAAATATCAGGATATATATAAGAAAAATATATGTGGAACAGCACAAAAAAGAAAATAATTCGGGTGCAGGCCCTCCTACCATAAATCCTTAGGTGCAGGGGCGTAACTACAACAGGTGCAGGGGTTGCGATCGCACCCGGGCCCCGCAGCCTAGGGGGGCCCCAAAAGTCCACTTGGCCTATAGAAAAGACTAATACTATTAAAGATTTCCAACAATTGGGGGCCCCGTTGCAGGTTTCGCACCGGGCCCCTGGGCCTGATGTTACGCTACTGCTTAGGTGTAGATATTAAGAAAAAATGAACAGCAGCACAACCTTTAAAAGTGAAAGATGTGGATTATAAATCCACGTTTTTCACTTTCAAAGGATGTGCTGCTGTTCATTTTTTCTTTATATATATATATATATATAATGTGTGTGTGTGGGGCACATATCAATTTTTATATATATGGGGGCACATGTCAGGGTGTATATGCTAGTGCATTCCAATGAATTAGAATATCGTCAAAAAGTTAATATATTTCACCAATTCAATACAAAATATGGCATGCATAAATTATATAGAGTCATTACATACAGTGATCTATTTCAAGTGTATATTTCTGTTAATGTTGATGATTAATGCTTACAGCCAATGACAACCCAAAGGTCATTATCTCAGAAAATTAAATTAGGGAGGATGAAGGGTTAAAAACCATGCTGCTGTATTCCACGAGACATCAAAGGGTGAATATAATATTGATTTATTAGTCAACACGTTTCAGGGCTCCCAGAAATACCCTGCAACATGTCAATATGACATTGATTTTTTTATGATATTCTAATTCATTGAGATGCATTAGTATATGAGGGGGCACATATCAGGCTGTATATGTATGGGTGAGCACATATTATGGTACCTTTACACGCCGCTACCGAAGGTAGCAACAGGTGGGGACCGCACGTGCACGGGCGCGTTTTCAACGGTTGCTAACGGTACGTGATACCGCAAATACACGCCGCCACAAGGTGCTCCACAGAAGGTATTTTCATTCCCCGGGAGTGCCGACGGGTGCCGCAGGTTATCTTCTGTGGAGCACCTTCCTTGATTTACACGCCGCTACCAGAAGGTAATATGGGCATACATATCATGCGCCGCAAGGACATAGGCGTGCCAGAGTTGGGTAGTACGCATCGCTCGTACGGTAATTGGACAATGCAATCGCATCATGATTGGCCAGCCAGCGCAGGAAGGCTGGCTAATACATGATGCTATTGCAAATATGTAGTGTGAATGGTCAGGTTGTTAAATATGCCGCCCTATGCAGGGACAACCAATCGTAACGCAGGAGCTTCCACCAATGATCGCTGATGGGGCGTGGTATCCATGCTGCCGTGTCACGCCCCAGGGATTACGCTAGCCCACGCAAATACCTTCCTGTGCCCCGATTACACGCCGCCACCATAGGGTTTATACCTGCTTGTTTTTCAGCACGGCTGAAAGACAGGTATCCAAAGAGAAAGGAAGGTATAACCTGAATTACACGCCGCCACTTTGCGGTGTTTACAAGGTATCGGGTACAATTGTCTCCGACACCTGCCGGTTTCTACCTTTCGGTAGCGGCGTGTAAAGGTACCATTAGGGTATATATATATATGGGGGGCACAGATCAGGGTGTATATATGGGGGCACATACCAGTGTGTACATATATATATAGCAGAAACTTGATTCCAGCTCACCCAGTTGCTCTAAGCTCATCCACCTAGAGCTCAGACGCTGGCCTCACCTGGCCTCACATCAAGAACAATAGAAAAATTGGAGCTCGGCTCAACAGGATTGGATTTTTATTTTCTTTTTCTTTTTTGAAAGAAAGTAAAGTTACTCATGAGTAAGACTGCTTAGTGCAGTCAAAACGTGTCGACTAGGTCATGTTGACCATGTAAATTTTTCTTTTGTATGCACTTTGCTTTCTTTTGAAAAATAAAAATAAAAATAAAATCCAGTCCTGTTGAGCCGGGCTCCAATTTTTTCAATTATCCTTGATGTGTATATATACAGTTGTGCCCAAATGTTTACATACCCCAGAAATTTTTTTTAATTTTCTTGGCCTTTTTTTCCGTGAATATGAATGATAACACAAAAACTTTTCTTCCAATCATGGTTAGTGGTTGGGTGAAACCATTTATTGTCAAACTATTGTTTTCGCTTTTAAAATTATTATGACAACCAAAAACATCCAACTGACCCTGATCAAAAGTTCACATACCCCAGTTCTTAATACCCTGTATTGCCCCCTCTAACATCACTGACAGTTTGAAGTGTTTTGTGGTAGTTGTAGATGAGGCTCTTTATTTTCTCAGATTGTAAAGCTCCCCATTCTTGGCAAAAAGCCTCCAGATCCTGTAAGTTCCTGGCCTTTCTTGCATGAACTGCGCGCTTGAGCTCTTCCCAGAGTGGCTCAATGATATTGAGGTCAGGAGACTGAGATGGCCACTCCAGAACTTTCACTTTGTTTCTGCTGTAGCCAATGACAGGTCAACTTGGACTTTGTGTTGTGGATCGTTCTCATGTTAGAAAGTCCAAATATGTGCCATGCGCAGCTTCCAGGCTGATGAGTGCAAATTTCCCTTCAGTAGTTGCTGATTACGTGCTGCATTCATCTTTCCTTCAACTTTGACCAGGTTTCCTGTGCCTATGTAGTTCACACATCTCCACATCATCAGCGATCCACCTCCTTGCTTTACAGTAGCAATAGTGTTCCTTTTATCATAGCCCTTGTTGACATCTCTCCAAATGTAACATTAATGATTGCGGCCAAATAGTTAGATTTTGGTCTCATCACTCCAAATGACCTTTTTCCAGAAGTTTGTCTCTGTGCTGTTTGGTATATTGTAGGTGAGATACTTTGTGGCATTTACGCAGTAATGGCTTTCTTCTCGCGACTTGACCATGTAGCCCATTTTTCTTCAAGTGTCTCCTTATTGTGCATCTTGAAACAGCCACACCGCTAGATTTCAATGACTCCTGTATTTCAGCTGATGTCATTTGTGGGTCTTTCTTTGCATCCTGAACAATTTTCCTGGCAGTTTTGGATGAAATTTTTGTTGATCTACCTGATTGTGGTTTGTTTTTTTTACAGAGCTCCTGATTTTCCATTTGTTAATCACAGTTTGAACACTGCTGGCTGGCCTTATCATTTCCTTGGATATCTTTTTGTATCCCTTTCCTGTTTTATACAGTTCAACTATCTCACAGAGCCGTTGATAATTCTTTTGCTTTCCCAATGACTCACAATCCAGAAATATCAGTGGCTGGATGAAAAATGCAAGAGTCTGTCTGGATCCCAGAAACTCATTCAGCTTGTATGCACACACACTGATTACAAGAGGGACTGTACCCTGAGGCTACAGAGCTAAATTACCGGATGTGTGAACTTCACATCGGCTGACCAGACAAGGAACCTTGCTGTTTTGCAATAGTTGTTTTTTTGGCGCCAAAGGTATTTTTTTCGGGACTTGCTGCGGCCAACACGAATCACAGACCTGTGTGATACTACACTGGAGGTTAATGGTATTGTAGCTTTAAGATACCCGGGTATCCCTATGTTAGATGTATAATAATCATTGGTATAGTTTAATGTTGTTAATCTTGTTATTAGTAGTGATAAGTTAATACTCGGTGTACCACCCCAAGGGTGCAAATTGAACACCTTCATCAGATTTACACCCCTCCATTCTTTAGTTAATTTAACCTATTGTTGACGTAGTGCTTATGTAAAATTGTTCCATATCTTGGTGTAATACACATAATCTGGGAACCTTGAGATTGGCACATCGATTTCGGCATTCGCTGAGTGTGTGTAATTGATAGAGATAACGTTATAAGGGGATCTTGAGACTGTTATATTCTATACTGAACTGTTCCTTAATCCCCATTTCAGTATAGAAACCTTTGTTTATTTCTGCCTCTGTCTCAGTTTGTGACTCATTGGACCTTCTTAGGACCTCTAGTCATTACAGGTACACCATGCTGCTAGAACGCTATTACTGAGTCTTCTGCTGTCAGATGGGAATGCCATCAATAGTGTGTCTACCAGCATGCACTTATGTTGGCACATTTATCAATCTTTATTTTACACAAAACGTGATGATCATAATTAGAGAACAGCAATGACTGCAGCACAAAGAAAGATTAAAACTAAATTTTGTGAAGGTTACAACAGTCACCAATCAGTAGGAAGTGTACAGGCCTTTGCTGTGAACAATTGCTAAAAAAATGCACCATTGACACAAGGATGTTTATGTGTGTATTTCTGCCAGTAGGTGCAGATTTTTGACATCCAAAATCTGCAGCACAAACTCAGCATCAGCACATAGTCTAAAAAGAAAACATTTTGTGGATTTTTGTCTAGTTTGTTTTCACATTCCTGTTTGTTATTGACTGTCTGTGAATTCACAACACTAATTAAAGTACTAAACGCCTGAAAAGTATTAACATTTCACATCCAGTTATGTTTGGTAATCTTAGGTCAATTGGAATGTCTTTCAACACACATTATATGGCCATGTCACCCTGTGAACAGATGTCCCTTGATCTTTATATAATGATTACAAAGCATGGGTTATAGGAAGCAGGGGAGAAACATCTTGGGTTTCAGGCCAGGATTAACAAGTAATCTAAATAAATTACCCTATAAAATAAACACAAGTATTTTTGCTGCATTTTATCACAGGGTACAAAGCCAACTGTTATACTGTCAGCGCCCCCGCATTCCACGTCGGGGCACCGATGCATTTACCACGCTTGTTCTGCGTTCACCTCAGCTTCTGTTCTATATTCCGGCTCCCGGGCCTGCTGATGCACAACAGGGCTCTCGGGAGCTCACTTAGGGTGCCTTCACATTTGCGTTTGCAAGCGCTGCACATGTTGCGGATCTGAAAATCTAAATCTGCAAGCGTATTGCGGACATATGTTTAGAATGGAGTACGCATTCGTCCGCATTGACATGCGTTTGCATGCGTATGTCTGCGTATGCGTACCTGCGTGTGGAATTTCCGTGCCCTTCGAACGCAACACGTTGCATTTTTGGGCACTCCAAAAATACGCAACCATCCGCATGCGTACGCTTGCGCATAAACAATGCATTATTGTCTATGGATACGCAAGCGTACGTAAGGTCTTGCGGATATCTGCGTTTGATACGCATGAGTACAAGTCATTGTGCAAGCCCAGAAAACAGAATTGCAGTTCCTCCCATTGTCCGCCCATATCCCAGCTCACAAACAGTCTGTATAAAAGTGGATGTGTCCATTCCTTGCTGAACTCTGTTGAGCTCCATGATGGACCTGGGCCTCCTGGATCTCTGACTACTGGATCTCTGATTACACAACTGGATCTCAGACTTTTGGATCTCTGCCTCCCTAGATCTCATCCTCCTGGATCTCTGCCTCCCTGGATCTCTGCCTTCTGAATCTCTGCTTCCTGGATCTCTGCCTCCTGGCTCTCTGCCTCCTGGATCTCTGCCTCCTGGCTCTCTGCCTCCTGGATCTCTGCCTCCTGGATCTCTGCCTCCTGGATCAGTGCCAACTGGATGTCACCTTTCTGCTCTCCCTGCTGTCTTGGTAAAGTATAAAGTGCATTTATTTTTTGTCTAATTTGAACTGCCTAGTGTGTAATCTTCACCTCCCCCTTGTACGTTTGTAGTGGTCAAAATATTTTTCCAATTTTTTTTTTCTTATTTTTTATTTATTTATTTATTTATTTATTTTTTTTATGTTCAAAAATTGACATAAAATAATCTATATTGTGTCACTGCTGTTGGTGTTGTTATCTTTGCAGCCTGTACTCTGTACAATTGTGAGTGTATTGCTTTGTAGCCTGCACTGTGTAGTGGAACATTTTGGATTGTATCATACATGACAATGCATTGTTTTTGCTGTAGCAATACTACTATATGCTTATGTTGATGTGTTTTTTTTTTTTTTTTTATTCAAATATTAATTTTCAAAGACAGTGACGTCATCATACTGTGGGCCTGTCACTTCATCTGTTGTCTGGCTGTAGTAGTCTGTGTTGCTGGTTCCTGGTGTTCTTGGCATTGGCTGGTGTTTCCTGTGGTAAGTTGTGACACTGTTGATGACATGTTGTTTTTCCCTCCTCTGGTAGAAGGTAAACTGTAGCAACGGCTATTGCACTTGGTATTCTCACCTTGGAACACTGAGGGCCACAGAGTGTCAAAGTGACGCTACTGTGTGCAATTGCAAAATGTCATATATATAACCATTTCTTTTGTATAGGTCTTCACCTCATTGAAAGTTCTAATGCATAGCATTGTGTTGTTTTTCTCTCCCTTGACAGTTTTGCAAGGTGCTCCGCCAAGTGTCATCCTCTACGGTGCTGTATCTTTCACCTGCTGTCTCTTGTTGGTGCTCAAGTTGCTGGTTCCTGGTGCTCCCTGGTGTTCTGTGCATAGTTTGTTGCAGCTGTCTGCTGCTGCTGCCTTTTGTTTGTGCTGACCTATTTAAAATGTCCGATGAAAGTGAATATGTGCCCGCTGAACAGCTTGGCCAAGAAAGTGAACATGTAAGGATATAGTACACATTAACAATTTGCAATTTATGGCAAGGTTGAGGAATACATTTTTTTATGGATTATGTTTATTTTTGTAAAAGTACTCCTCCGCTGAAGGTGATCAAGAAAATACTGACCCAAGAATCATCCCAGAGTCTTCACGATGAATTTGACAATGCCGAAAGACCAAATGTAAGTGTATGTTTTTAAGCATACTTTGTTGGTTATCATAAACACAAGCATGTCCATTTTTAAACATTGGTTTATTTTAACTATAGGTTCAAAGAGGACAAAGAGCTAAACCATTTATCGATATTGACCAGTTCATACCCCTCATACATGAACGAGTTGCTATATGGGACCCACAAGACCATAAGAATTCGGATACACAAGTGTTACGAAGACTTTGGGATGAAATTGGACAATCTATGTTGCCAGGCTGGAACAGTGCAACCCCAAAGGACAAAAGGTTATTTGGTAAGTTTGAGAATGCATCTTTTATTTAAAAAAAAAAAAAGTTGAATTAAATATTTCTTGTAGATAATTAATGACTATTATCTATTGTTTGTCTGTCCCACTTTAGTCAAGTGGTTGAAAGTTTGGTGGCGCTCGATGAAAGATCGATATAACCGGGATCTTCGGGAGGATATGAGAGTTTGTAGTGGATCCCAGCGTACGTTGAAACGTTACATTTACCATCAGCAACTTTCTTTCCTCAGGACAGCTGTCAGGCATTGAGTGTAAGGGCCGCTTTACACACACCAACTTCTCTGACCAACTTCTGAACAGATCTCTGGTTGCAATGTGTCCATGATTTCACTGCAACCAGAGATCTGTTCAGAAGTTGGACACAGAAGTTGGTGTGTGTAAAGCGGCCCTAAGGGCCACTTTACACACACCAACTTATCTGTCCAACTTCTGACCAACTTACTGGTTGCAGTGAAATCATGGACACATTGCTCCATTTTGTGGCTGTGTACAAATGGAGCAATGTGTCCATGATTTCACTGCAACCACTAAGTTGGCCAGATAAGTTGGTGTGTGTAAAGTGGCCTTTAGGGTACAATGTGTCCATGATTTCACTGCAACCAGTAAGTTGCAAGTGAAATTGCATGCAATGTTGCGATGTACGTGTAAAGGTACCCTAAGTATATACTGTAAATTAAATTTGTTTAATATATATATATATATATATATATATATATATATATATATATATATATATATATATATATTTTAAATTAACAAATGTGTGTATTTTCAATTTCAGTACATTTTTTAAATTAAAAAAAAAAATATATATATATAGAAATGTTTGTTATACTTGTTGACTAATTTTTATTTTTGTTTGTGTACCTCCAGGACTTGGAGCAGCACTGCTGAACCCGCAGCAGCATCCATACCGTCCCAAGGAGTTGGGAGTGCCACCGAACTCTCTTCCCAGACCAGTACAATAGTAGAAGCAACGCCTGACTTGACACAATCTGGAACTCAGGTTGCCAGCACTCAAAGTTATCCCTTACCCCATGCCTCCGGTCCTACTTTGGTGGGTACTTCACGCCAGCGACAGAGGGCATGTGATAGGACAGTCATGCCTGAGTTTTTGCACTTATGCTTGAACTTCCAGGAAGGTTTGAGTCGCCTTGGTAACTGTGTAGAAAAAGGGTTTCAGAATATGAACACTCTTTTTAGCGAAGTTAACAGCCGACCCAACCGCCTGGAAGCCGACCTAACAAGATTCGGCACAACATTTTTTTTCATGTATGCAAAAGTGCGTGACTGATACCTTATCATCTGAGTTCCAGATTGATGTCATGACTGCCTGTCAGGGTGCTTTTAGACTGGCAGTCCAGCATCAGCAACAACAACAGTAACAACAACAGCAGCAGCAGCAGCAACAGCTACAACAGCTGCCTTACCGGACCCAGCAACACGGCTTCTTCAGCCAGCCATGTAATAATGTGCAAGTCTCCCAATCTGCCCCAACACAGACTCAATGGCAAAGTGCATCACAACGACAACAAGGAACAAGTTTTCCAACACACACCAACTTGCCGCCACCACCACCAATGGACATTGTACCTGAGGTACCAAGCTAACCAGCGCTGCACACTTTGTCATCGCAGCTGCCTCAGGGTACTAGCACGTCAGAAACTTCACTACAAGAATCACGTGCAGCGTTCAGTTCAGCTTCCTCTGTACTGCATGGTATCTTTGACGAATCCACCCACACATTGGCAACGACAACATGTACTCCAGCATCAACAGCTGTCCCTTCTGTGATTCATGGCGGTAGTACAACTGTTGCAAAGAACACCAAAATTCAAGCTCGGACACAGGAAACACAAGGACCAGAAACCAGCACGCCAATGAAGCCCTTAAAAGTTAAGCGCAAGCAAACTGTCAACTACAGTGCGTTAGATACCAATGTTTTTTCACAAACATATATGGACCCCTCAGCACAGCCAGTTCCAGCTGCAGTATCTGCCAAAAAAGTTGGCCACCCAAAAAAATTAAGAAACCTGCACCACTATTACCACCTTCAACTTCACCAGCTAATGTCTCGTTACTTCATGTCTCTACACCTTCAGCTCTGTCTGTCTATCCCTTCCAATATCTCCCTCCTATGCAATGTATCTTTACTAGGGATGAGTGAGTATGCTTGTCACTACTCGGTACTCGCATGGATATCTCGGTACTCGGGATACTCGGCAAGTACAGAGTAATCTCGCGATACTCTTGCTATGCTCGGGGTCCACCTCCCTGCATGTTGGCGCTCTTTACAGAGCTAGCCCGCATGCAGGGATTGGCTAACAGCCACTGTAAAGCCACAGCCCTGTTGGTTGTGGCTTTACAGTGATTGGCTGACTGCACAGCATGATCAAGTCTTTATAAGACTTGACCACGCTGTGCTCGTCACTCTGCTCCACAGACAGTCAGTGTAGGGAGAGGTGCTGCTGATTGAGGGACAGATTTGTGGCCTTTCAGCTAGTGTAGGCGCAGGGCTGCCAATCTAATTACTGAGGACTAATAGAGCTTTATACAGGCAGGTAGGGAGGCAGGGTATATAGCAAACTTCGTTGTGCCAGTATACCAGCCTGCATCACATCTGGGGCTAGTGGACAGGCTGGAAAGCTCATCCATCCCAAAACAGTGCTTTTAGGGATTAAATTAGCCACTCCCCATTGGTGTGCCTGGTAAACAAAAGAAGCTTGAAAGGTGAAAAATGGTAAACATTTCTTTAACGCATGCGGACGAAAAACACGTACGCATGCTGTAACCGCATGCAAACGCAAAATAAAACGCTGCATTTTTATTAAGGATTGCACATGTCTTTGTGGACAAAATACGCAGAGTTCGCATGTGTTGGCATGCGTTTTTACCTGCGTATACGCATGTGCAGCATACGCAGCTTTCACAAATGTAAGTGTGAAGCCACCCTTAGGGGGCAGCTGCACTGCTCTCTCTAGTCTTATAGGGCCAGTGCAACCTAATAAGTGCCTCTTAGTCTATGGCTGAAAGGCACCGTGTTTTTATGACATCCTCCCCCATTGGGAGGTGCCTGTACAATGTGTCTAAATTAGTTCTTTCTCTGGCTAGTTATCAGGTCCCTCTAGCTTTGAGTCCATTTATTGTGTATTTATCAGTATCTGTGTTCCTGTTTCCATCCAGTACTCTTATTGTGCCTCCCAGAACCTGTAAGTACCTGCTTTGTCCCTGACAGCATCTGTTTATCCTTCTATACCTATCAGAACCTGCCTGTCTCTGCTAGTACCTGTCAGCATCTGCCTAATCTGCTACAACTACCAGAACCTGCCAGTATATGCCAGCACCTGCCTGTAACATCTTCCACCCTGCACAAGTCTTTTCCAGTTCCTTAATCCTCTACCACCAGTTGACGAAGTACTGAGATCCCCTGGCGCTGTCCCTGGTGCCTACCTACCGGCACAAATCTATCCCAACTACCTGTGGCTTTAGTGAAGACTCAGTAGCCATTCAGGTACTCTCCTCCAGGTCAGAGATTGGTGCCTTGGTCCAATGGGTTCACTATCACCTCACTCACTTCATCGAGCATGACACCAACTACTTTATCAAAGTAAAAAATAAACTGATGAAATAGAACACCTTTTAAATACCTTGAAAATATAGAACTAGTTATTTTTTTAAAAATCCTCAGTAATATTTGAATACCATCAAGATATATAAAGCTGTCTATTAAAAATTAGAACCATTATAAGGAAGAAACCTGTGAAAACATCACCCACATAAACATTAGCTTTTCCAACAGAAGATTGCCCAGGGCTCCACATGACTTCCATCATCTTACCTTCTTCCTATCATGCACTCTGGTTCTACCTTTCCCTTTGGGAAAAGACATGCACACACCCCTGGCCCACCACATGGACACCGTCTTTCATTGTTCCATGGTTCATTTCTGATGCTTATGTGCTTACTCTTCTTTTCTCCTCTGTACTGATGGAATACATTTGATTGCCAGGACAACCAGTGCATTTCAGTGATGTTGGCCCTGGCTATCTATTTAATTGGGTTCCAATCTTCCAAAATTGCATGCAGATTAAAGGGAACCTGTCATTATCAGCAATGTCTCTGACCTGTAGGCAGCATTTATCAGAGCAGAGTGCGTGGTCCAGCTCAAATATTGGAAGGTTTTATTTTGAGTGCGCGTACCGTGAAATCTGTCAATTTCTAAAATCCCATGACAGATGACAATGATTAGGGATACCATAAATTCTCAATGAAATGTCATCTGTGTAATCCAGAAGGAAGTACAGCGTCACCTGAAAAACGTTAAAGTAGTCAAATCAGCGGGCCCAATTGCGAATCCCCGGATACTGTAAGAATTACCTACCATCATATAGACAGACCATTATTTCTAATATTCAAGTATTCGATAATAACATGGTCTGTACCACAGGACTTGGGCAGAGCATATGTGGTGTCAACATTAAAAAAGGGGACAAAATCTGAACTGAGCTGATAAATTTTACTTCTACAGTGGGTACAGTGGATAAAATCCTTGATGATTTTCTAAGAAATGCTCTTCTGGAGCATCACAATAAGAATAGCCTCATGACCCAATATCAACATGGGTTTAGGAAGGATCAGTCTAGTCAAACTAATTTGATCAGCTTCTGTAAGGAGGTAATGTCCAGACTAGACCAAGGTAAGGCTGTGAATGCTGTCTATCTGGACTTTTCAAAGGTGTTTGATAATGTGTCACCAAAGGCTTGGTACATAATAGTATTCCCTTAGAATTGGGACTAAGGGAATATATGTGTAACCAGATTAACAACTGGCTAAATTATGGGAAAGAGAGGATGGTTATTAATGGAACACACCCAAATTGGGTCACATTTAACAATAGAGTACCAAAGGGGTCAGTATGGGGCCCTTTTCTTTTTTAAAATATGTATTAATGAACTTGTAGAGGTTGTGAGGCAGCGCTCAGTTATTACGTTGGGGAACACTTACTTAGCTGCGCAATTTAAGCACACAGCAACAGTTTCTCATTTAAATAAGTCCATTCCAGTTTATTATCATTGGATAAATCGCTTGGTGCAAACTAAACATACGCCAACCTTTGGCACTTATATAACAGAAATGACATACTGTCCATTATCTTAAGCAGATACATCCACACACTTTACAGAAATCTATCTGACCTATTAGTCCGTTTCAACCGTGATTATGTCCACACAGTTCAATTACTGAAACCTGTCAGTGCACATAATTCCCCATGCTCTGGGTTACCTGTTTAGCAGATTTGCAGGCTTCACAGACTGGCTCCAGCCAGTCTCATCATCCAGGGAGTCACTACTGGGATCACCAGCCAGCTACCTGGACTTGCTCTGTATTGGCTCTATTGCTAGTCCAGACCCTCAGTAGCCTCAGTCGTTTCCTGGACTTTTAGGAGCCCCATCCAGTTCCTCACACACACATGCTTTATTTTTATGGTGAAAACAGGAGGTATATAGGACCCGTCTGATATCAGAGTCACCTGACAAATCACAGTCTCACTATATTACATGAAACACCCCTATGGGAGGTATGGGGTTAGTCAGACTCATTTATCACTTCTGACTAACCCTTAAATCCAGCCCAAATCACTATAAAGGCTTGTGGACCAATAAGTCCCAGAAATCTTCCTGGACTTGATCGCAGCAGACCTCTGTCTATGCGATACATACCTGTGATGTACAGTATTGCCAGTCGAAACCTCACAAGGTGCATATATAGTATGAGTTCAATATTTGCATTTGATATTAAAATCTACAAGGTAATCAACACAGAGAAGGATAAATTATTATTACAGAGGGATGTATGTGAGCTGGAGGCTTGGACTGAGAAATGACTATTGACGTTTAATTATTTATTATTTTAACGACATTTATTCCATGGCGCTTTACATGTGGAAAGGGGCATCTATAGACAAGTACAGTATTTATGGATAATACAAGGCACATGTGGTGCCCCGGGTCCGGTAATCACATTACAAGCTTGGAGGTAAGGCATCCACCAGGTAAAGCATACATATAACATATCCCAACCTGGGCCTGTAGGGGGAGCTCTAACAGCTGAGGTCAGGTCAGTTGCTGACGTCAGTAGAGGTCCCCTAGATATGCAGGTGCAAGGGGCGGAGCTAGTCAGTTCCTATCAGAAGAGCTGAGGTGACAGTTGAGCAGAGCAGAAGGAAGAAAGGAAAGTAATCTTGGGGACAGGAGCCGTGTTAGGCCGGTCCAAGGAAACTGACAATGTGTGGAGCCCATAGGGGGCCTGAGGAGGAGAGAAGGAAGATCTGGGAGTGGTAGTAGTGCCAGCAAGCCCAGAATTAAGTATAGTACGGTCACCGGAGACCGAGATCGTAAGGGATTATACACCCAGCGGCCAAATACGGAGATCGGATAGTTATACACTGCCCCGTTCACTGTAAAGCTAAAGAGACACAGCCGCACTACAGAGCCCAGGAGAGCTAAGTAGAAATACAGCCAAGAGAAGGGTTCACGCTGCTTGTCCTACAGCTAGTACAGAACAGAGAGGGTCACAGCATTGCTTTATGCAGCCAGGGCCCAACTTACACAATCTAAAAGGAAAGCCTCAGGACTTGCCTGGCATGGAAAGCCTAAAATTACCTCCAAGTTCCGGACCCCGTGAACTTTAGAAAACAGTACCCGGTACTACCTGAGTTCCACCATTAAAGGTAAAGAAAAGACTGTTACTCTTGTGTCTCCACACCATTGTTTGAGCTATTTTCTGCATCCCCATCAACACTAATAACAATTATTATCACCAGCTCAGGGATCATCCTAGCCCTACCTGTAGAGGGTTTATCATCCTGCTACATCCCAACATCATCCCCTGAAGCTGAGATAAGCAGCGTTGGTCATATCTGGCCACATCCTACAGGTGGCGTCACTGACAAACTCTTACTTGTATTTTTATTTTTTCCCTTTTTATTTGCGGTCCCTTCAGGGCCACAGAACCGGTCCACAGCCACCACGGTGACATCCCCCTGTAAGCAGAGAATAAGGACCCATAGCCCTGAGGGCGATACACACACATGGGACCCAGTGTCAGGACACTACCTCTAGCAATGCAGTTAGCTTTGGGGTCGTTGTTTCCTGGGACGTGGCATTGGGTATTTAGTACACTCATGAAAGAATGGCGGGTTGTTGCCGTCTGGAGTTGGATACACATTCCTATGGTCTTGGTATCCATTCTCTGGGCTGCAGCACAGTACACTGTTTGCAATTTTTTGATGAATGCATAATAATTCTATTAAATAAAAAATCTGTCATCTGGAGGAGCATAAACTGTGACTACAGACTACATCGGCAGGAGATACATAAGCTATGGGCCAATCAAAAGTTGGGAGACAGTAGATATCGCCTGGTATGAAAGGGAGTGGAACTAACAATCCCGGTTTGGGATTTCATGGACTAGGGACAACTTATTTTGACCATCTACGCGGAGTTGGTATATGACTGTGGATGGAAGAAATAAAAATACTTGTAATGTTAACCTGCCTCGGTGATTAATATAACCTCAGATCTTCACATAGGGGGATATGTGGGGTTCATGCTGTATATAAGAGGCTATATGGAGCTCATGCTGTATATAGGAGACTATATGGGGCTCATGTATATAGAATAGGAGGCTATAGGGGTCTCATGTATATATGAGTCTTTGTGGAGTTCAAAAAGTACAGGGTGGGTCATTTATATGGATACACCTATATAACGTTGGATCCAAAATGGCCGCCATGATCACCACCCATCTGGAAAAGTTTTCCCCCTCCCATACACTACTGTGCCACAAACAGGAAGTTGATATCACCATCCGTTCACATTTTATTTAGGTGTATCCATACAAATGGCCCACCCTATAAATGGCCCCCCCTGTATATATTAGGCTATACGAGTGCTTATAAAGTATACAGAAGGCTATATGGGGTTTATGTTGTATATAGGAGGCTATATGCGGCTCATGCTGTATATAGAAGACTATATGGGGCTCATGTTGTATATAGGGGGATATGTGACGCACATAATGTATATAGGCTATGTGGGGCTCATAAAGTATATAGGAGGCTATCTGAGAGATCGTGTTGTAAATAGGAGCTATGTAGGCTCATAAAGTATATAGGCTATGTGGGGCTCATAATATATACAGTATAGGAGGCTATGTGAAGGCTTATGCTGTATAAAGGAGGCTATGTGAGGGGTCATGCTGTATATAGGAGGCTATGTGGGCCTCTAAGTATATTGTAAGCTATTTAGTGATCATGAAATACATAGGAGGCTATGTGGGGTTCAAAAAGTATTTAGTCTGCTATATGGGGCTCAACATTTTTAAGAGGCTATGATGGGCTCACAAAGAATACAGGAGGCTATGTGGGGATCATAAACTATATAGGAGGCTATGTGGTGCTTATAAAGTATATAGGAGACTATTTGGGGGCTTATAAAGTATAGAGGAGGCTATGTGATATTTCATGCTGCATATTGGACGCTATGTGGGATTCATGAAGAATATAGCAGGTTATGTGGGGCTCATAAAATATATAGGATGTTATGGGGGACTTCAAAAGTGTAGTGGAGGCTATATGAGGGCTCATGCTGTATATATGAAGTTGTGTGGGGCTCATAATATATATATAGGAGGCTATGTGGGGATCATAAAGTATATAGGAGTCAATGTGGAGTTCATAAAGTACATAGGATGTTTAAAAGCTGTAGTGGGGGCTATGTGGAGGCTCACGTGAAGGATCCTTTACGTTCTCTGTGTGATCAGGTGGTGGAACTAACACAGTTGGTCCAGGACCTGGCTTTGGAACCACACAAACTTACGTCCTCACAGATTCAGTTACAGGACCAGAAATCTCAATCATTGACTGCCTCCCAGAATTCCCCTCTTCCGACTGCTGTTATGACTTCAATGGTAGCACTCCTTGATAAATTCTCAGGGGAGAAAGACAAATTTATAAATTTTAAAGGGATCCTGTCACCCCCAAAACACCTCCTAAGCTCTTAAAACCTGTCCCTAGTGCATATTAACACTTTCCCTACACTGTTTTTTGCTCCTAAATGCACCTAAGCAAAGTGAATAAAAACGTTTTATAAGTACCTCATTATTGATGCTAATGAGTGACTATCTATTCATAGTCACTCATCCAGGCTGCCCCTCTTCATGATATCACGCCTGAATAGGCGTGATCTTCATAGCTGATTCAAAATCGCGCCTCCCTGCGCGCCTCCCCACTCTCCCATTCCGTGCAGGCTTCAGTGGGGGCATTATGACGCGATTCGCGTCATTTCCTGGCGCCGGGTGACGTAGTACACCCGCGCCGCATTGAGCTTCAAGTGCCTCACTGGGCATGCGCGCGGGAGCGTACTGCGCATGCGTGCGGGAGGCGGAACAGAGCGGTCGGCGATCCGGAGACACAGGGACAGAAGAGGATTCCATTCCTCATAACAACAGTACGGCGGTCCAATTACAAACCCCTAAGTTTGCCAGCACATCTCCCACTGTACCACCAACGATTCACATACCCTCCCTACATTTACTAAAGTATTAGCATGTATATCACTACAATATTACTGGTGCAAGCCATGTTGCCTAGGCAACTATTCTGTATACACATACACCAACTATGATATAACATATTAGGATATGCATTCATGTACATGTATATACTACAAACCTCATTCTGCACAGATACATATTAAAACATATATACACATATGGACATCCATTTTCATGTATATATATGTGTTTATATATATATAAATGTGTGTGTGTATGTGTGTATATATATATATATATATATATATATATATATATACACACACACACACCAATACATATATATAGATGCAGATATATATATACATATACATACCCACACACACATATATATATATATATATATATATATATATATATATAATAGATAGATATATACATATATATGTGTCTATATATGTGTGTACAAAGATAGAGCATCACTGTGGTATATGGTGTTACTTTCTAAACATGTATACCTAAGCTATGGTATATGGTGGTACTTTGGAGCACATACACCACAGAAGTACACTATATGGCGCTACATCACACTACATGTATACCTGCGCTATGGTACATGACGGCAATACTTTTAGAACCTGTTCAGCAGCACTGCACCATATGGCGGTACTTGGGAGCACATACACACCACAAGTACACTATATGGCGCTACATGTATACCTGCGCTATGGTATATGACGGCGGTACAGTATAGAACCTGTACAGCAGCACTGCACCATAGGCGGTACTTTGGAGCACATACACACCACAAGTACACTATATGGCGCTACATGTATACCTGCGCTATGGTATATGACGGCGGTACAGTATAGAACCTGTACAGCAGCACTGCACCATAGGCGGTACTTTGGAGCACATACACACCACAAGTACACTATATGGCGCTACATGTATACCTGTGCAATGGTATATGACGGCGGTACTATATAGAACCTGTACAGCAGCAATGCACCATATGGCGGTACTTTGGAGCACATACACACCACAAGTACACTATATGGCGCTACATGTATACCTGCGCTATGGTACATGACGGCGGTACTGTATAGAACCTGTTCAGCATTCTGACATCATGCTTGGTCATAGCAGGACAGGGCCTGCTATTATTAACGGTTATCGGTCAATCTGCGGACAGGAAAGTATAACAATTTTTATGTATTCATTTGTCTTTATTTTATTTTGAAGTGTGTAATGCACAGTGAAATCAAATCACTTCAGAAACAGCCCTAAGGAGCAGGGTGACGCGGGTTGATGCGGGGAGTGGCATCACAGACAGGGCAGAGGATCGGGGTATGGAGCGTGGGTAGGACAGGAGGAGTGTTGGGGGGGGGGCTTGGAAGGGAGGGAAATCGGGCTGAGGACTGGGAAAAACAGGGGCAGAGGACAGGGGGACACAGGGACAGAGGACAGGTGAACACAGGGCCAGATGACAGGGGGAGACAGCTAACAAGTCAGCCACTCTATACAGTCCTATCCACGGACCCAACATGTACACTGTTCTCAACTTATCCACCATTAACTATGCTAACCATTGATACACCAGGTACAGTCGTATCCACTCATGTACCATATCATGTCCTAACCACTCAGCCACCATATAATGCTAAGCGCAGAGCCACCGTATACAATGAGAACCAATGAGGCACCATATACAGTGCTAACCACTGAGCTAACATATAGTGAATTTTAATCATTTTACAATAGCGTACTTTTAGGAGAGAACACTGTACTATTTTGCGTCTAATTAGATGGCCCCTGGGACTCACAATGCACTACCGATGCAATAGCATCTGGATTTTTTATAGTCTTTTACAGGGCTGCCATTATGAATACCGTCTGCCTTTACATCCAAATTTTAAGTGACCTCATGAAGACTCTACCCACACCCCACCCAGCTCCGCCTACACTTATGCCCTACCTCCACCCCAAATTGCATTATATTTATATAGAAATATTGCAAGTGAAACTAACATTACCTCAATGTATAATGAATTTAATTTTTTAGATTTCTGGGCTTTTTTTTGGGGGGGGTTTTTACAGTCACTCTATCATATATTAAACACAATCTGAGTTGAGACTGCTGTGGGCTAATACACAATAGCTGTAAACATAATAGAAAATACACAATTAGGCCGGCTGGTAGGAGTGTACAGAATAGAGATGGCTGATGGCCGTTGTGGGGGTGCGCTGTGTTTGCAGGTCAGAAATACTTTGAGCACGGTAATAGTTCAAACAGTACCTGGTTTTAGTCTTGATAAATACAGCGATGGCACAAGCTCAGGGAGTCCGGTTCACAGCCGGGTACACCAGGATACAGTCCACACATAAAGTTACCCGTTTCCTTCAGGTTAGGAACCTTCCAATACAGGTCTCCACAACCTCCCAGCCCTCCCGGGCTACACCATGTTAGTATAGCAAACGGACCCTGGTACTCTTTAACTCTCAAGTGTCTCTCAGCTGCTGCAGCTTAGGCACAAGAAAGTTTCAGCAGGAACACCGCCCTGCCTCATAACCAGGCTTTATACTCCGTGTCTCCTTACGGGACCTTGCAAGACCCGGAGCGGAGGGAGCGGACTGTCCCTTTCTCTCAAACCCTATACCGGGCTCAATATGTGACTGTGCGCATTCTGGGGGAGACATAGCGCACCTCGCATATCATCCACCGCATTTTCTCACACAGTATAGACTATGTAGATGGCTGCGGGCTATACACATAATACAGATTACACAATACATACTGCTGCTGCTTGTGGAGGACAGAGGACGATGCAACGGGGTGGTGGAGGATGAAGCCGTAGAGGGGAGGCGAGGTAGTACGATGCGGCTCAGGCAAGGGGGAGAACCCTAACACACTGACTCAAACGTACACACAGAGTCACACCTACACACAGACTCACACCTACACACATACACACACAGATTTACACCCACAGCCAGACACACACACACACATATACTCACACTCACATACACACGCATGGGATCTTAAATCTCTGCCACCTGTCGCTGACAGTGATGGCCCTCATGTCCATTGCGCTGAGCGGGGGATAGCAGATAGGTGTGTAGTAGGCGGGCGCAGAGGTGGCGGGGTACAGGATGATCCCGGGTGTCAGTGCAGCTGCCACCAAACTGCAGTGACATGAGGCGGCTGTCACCCAGGATCATACTATGGCCGCACAGTCTGCTCCCGTTGATCCATGCACCCTGGGAGGCCCCATCCCGGCAGCCCCTGCTGACCGTTGGCAGTGGGTGGCTCGTGACGTGGGTTACTGATGTTAGGCTGCAGAAGGAGTCTGCTGCGCACCTCGAGCGGCTGCCATCTTTTGTTTGCTTTTCATCTGTTTCCAGAAATCGTTCATTTGCGCTGATTGGTCTGCACTGCCGTGCTCAAGCATTAAGCGCTAGTCAGCAATTTCCGTGATAGACCGTGAATATTAGACGATTATATAGTAGATACAAACATGCACACTCAAAAACACACAATCAAAAACACAAACTCTTAAATAGACACACATTTACACACAGACACAATCATACACATACATACACACAAATATATATATATATATATTTTTTTTTTTCTTTTGTTGTCTTGGGACAGGCTCAGCTGACAGAGCTTCTCTTATCTCTTGCACCCCCAGGAACGTACAGCAGCAGATCCTCATTGGCGGAAATCACACCGGACGCGCACTTCACCAATGACTTAAAGACCCCGCGGAAGCGCGCTGTGCTGAGGTCAGTAGAAAAATTGACAACGCACAACAAAATGCTCACAGTCGTAGCAGCTGTAAAGTGATGCGTATGGGCCGGCGCTGCACAAGTAAATATGTCAGTGACAAGGGCCAGCCGCATCACTGCACAGCAGAGAGCACTCTGTGCAGTTTGGTGTGATTGTCCATTTCTAATACAGCCACAGCTACTCCACCGACACTGAGTCAGCGGCGGCTGTGGTGCAGCGCCGCTTGCATTTTTTGCACGATCACACTGCAGTGACTGGCTGTACTGGCTGCAGGCACACTCACAGCATCAGAGACAAACTGAGGACACACATAGTATCAGTTTGCCGGATGTAAAGCGTGATGGTCGGGGTGGCAGGCAGGCCTCCTTGCGCAAAATAGTAACGCCACCACGCACGGGCCCACCTGGCCCGGGTAACATGTACACGCCAAGTACAATAATTGCCGTGTCCCCTACTCAAGTAAGTCCTTAAATGCCGTATCAGCGGCCCTGCTCATGTATAATCATGTGTTATGTCATTTACCGGTGTGGTAGCTTTGGTTTCTGTGTGCCTGGACTTTACAAAGACGATATACGCGAAAAAGTTTTGACGACCGGCTCACCAGGAAACAAAAAATTAACCCCACCATAGGTAAAGACACACATAGTCAGACAGACACACACACACACACATACGGACACACATACTGCCACAAACAACCATTTAATTATACATTTATATACATCATAATTATACATAAAAACAATAAAAACACATATGGTATAGTCCATATTTTTTGATTTATTGGAAGATGTTATTAAATAATGTGATGTTTTTGGAGGACTAATCTTTTAAATAGTGTAAAATTAAGAACTTCGTAAAACCTAACATCTATAAATTTGAAAACATGAATAGATTACGAAAAGGCACATCAAAAGTAGGCATTGTAATATCCAAATGTATTAAACTTGTGAACTTTAACTTTATTTACATAATTTAATCATAGGCTAAAAATTCGGCAGGAATTTCGTCTGGAAATTGGAAGCCAACATATTCCGCAACAGGATCTGGGTATGTTAGTCTGATTTTATTAACCGCACATGATGGTATAGGACGCCTATGTCCTTTTCCCAGGTATCCGTGAACCCATACGGTAAAGCTCCGATAAGCAGCTTTGCGTAGTTGTCTATACATAAAAGTAAAAAAAAAAAAAAATATTTAAATTATTCAACATTTATAATGTGATATTTCATGCATGATGTATAATAATTAATTATATAACATTCCCTACATAACATTACTTGTATCAATTTTTATTAGATGAAAATTTATAATATTTTTATTGATTCGATTACTTGACTGATAATTCATAACATGTTACACACACAGATACATTGGTCTCATATCGAAGGTTGCAGTGCATTCATCAACACATTGTTCCATGTAATGGCTGTGTACAAGTGTAACAAAGTGTCCATGATTTCACAGAAACAAGAGATATGTGACCAATATCTCTACAGATATTGGTGTGTGTAACTGTTCCTTTACATGCGCTGCATTAGACGTTGCTTTTAAAGGGATCCAGTTACCCACAAAAGACCTCCTAAGGTATTAACTCATGTCCCTGCATCCTCCCATCTGTAATCCCACACTACTTTTCTAGAATGAAATCATCCTGTAAATACTAAGAAAAACGTTATATCACTTACTCATTTTGTGAGGATATTGATCAGTGGCTAGATTCATCGTCTGCAAAGTGGGCCCATGTCTTGAGGATAGCACGCCTTAATAGGCGTGGTATGCCAGGCATATTGTGATCAGCGCATAACTGCGCTCATCACCGTTGTCGATGCTGTAATGGGGCTGTAATGAAGCAAATAGTGTATTTTACAGCATCGGGTGACGTCTGTACACCCACGCCACTATGTAGTCTTCAAGCCCCACACTCTACATGCAGCGTGGGTGTACTCTCGTCACCCGATAACGGAAATGACGCTATTTGCAGCATTTCAGCACCTTTACTGCATCGGCAGCACTGAGCAGCGATGGGAGGAACTGATACCATTATGCCTCTGATAGCACGCCTATTAAGGCGTTCTATCAATGTGTTCTATCATGATGACATGAGTACGCCAGGGTCACTTTGAATATAGCCACTGCTCGGTCTCATCCCTAATGAGTAAGTGCTGTAATGTTTTTATTTAATTAGACTGGATGCGTTTATTCCCAAAAAGTAGTGTGGGATTACTTAAAGAACAGGTTTTCATAGCTTATGACGAGTTTTGTGGTTGACAGGATCCATTTTATGATATATATAGTTTTTTGATGTAATGTAGGCTAAAAAAGAGTAATGTAAACTTTGCATCTTTAAAATTTCAGGCAATTATTCTGGTGAATATGCCCAGTTGTGTGATTTCAAAATGTACAAGCAGCACAGGCCAGAAGGGCCAAGAGAAAAACATTGTTCTACATATTTTTCCCAAAAATCTGGAAAGAATAAAACTTTGGCTACGGCAGACCGGTCAAAATTTCGAGAATGTGGAACAACTAGCTTCAAAAATTTTTGCTGAAAGCAGCAAGAAAAAATATCGGATATGTTCTAAACACTTTACTGAGGATGCCTACTTTGACAAGGGTGGATGTAAACAGCTAAAATCAGATGCCATTCCAACTTTATTTCCAGTTTTAAAAGAAGGGGAATGTCACATACATGAGACACTGCAAAAAAGAAAATACTTGAAAAGGAAAAGAGAGACTACTAATCCATGTACTTTGGAATCAGTAAGCAAATCAAGCGAAGCTCTAAGTGCTTCTACAAGTACTTCTCATCAACAAAGCAGTGTATCAATTTACATCGATGTCGGGACTCAAACAGACGCTGACTTGTTAAATTCAGAAGTTATTATTACAGGGAACCTTCAAAGCAATACTACAAATGTTACAGAACTGTCCATGGCAACTCCAATAACACCAACAGGTACTGAAAGACTTTTTGAAACACATCCTATTGTCACATCAACGCCAACATCAGATTTTTTGGATAAAGAATTTCAGTCTCAACCAAAAAAAAAAAAAAAAAAAGGCATGGACCACTTCTTCAAAAACCACCATATACAGCTGGCGATTTATTGGAGGGTATAGAGCCGCTCTCAAAACTGACAGAAGGTGAAGAAACAATCTTGGAGGGTACTAGCTTTGACATCTCTGTACAGAGTCACGTTGGGAGGGAACAAAAGGATGAAGACTATGTTCCGGATGCCAGTAGCTGCAATACCTCCGATTTAGTGGGTATGGCCTCAATTCTGTACGGTAATGAATATCCACAGATTTCAACTTCTGAACCTCTTAGCGAAATACAATGTGTTTCTGAACGGAAATTTCTGATTTTTGAGAGCAGCCTAGATAATTTGCTTTACAAATTAAGATGTTTGCATTCTGAAACATGTCTTCACAGAGTTAAGAAAATAAATAAAAAAATTTGCGGTTCAACCTGCATTATAACAGGACAGTGTTTCAATGGACATGACTTTCATATAATGGACACCCAACCAAAACCTGGTAGCCATTACACTGGCAATCTATTAATGGCATCTTCCATTTTATTCAGTGGATTAAATTTTAACAAAGTACAGGATTTCATGAAAATTTTGGGTTTGGTAGGAATTTCGGAAAAAACTTTTTACCGTTACCAACTTGCTTTTTTTTTCCCAGCAATTGACATTGCATGGCAGAAAGAAAAAATTGAAAATTTGACCAAAATGAAAACACAAAAACTTTGCATTAGCGGTGATGGCCAATGTGATAGCCCAGGACACAGTGCTAAATATTGCATTTATACTATGATGGACTGTGGTTCTGGAAAGATAATCGATTTCGAAGTAGTGCAACGGACACAGTGTACTTCATCCGTCGCCATGGAAAAATTTGGATTTCAAACCTGCATAAATCGACTGCTTTCTGAAGGCCTTGACATACAAATTTTTGCTTCTGATAGACATGTGGGGATCCGCAAATTAATGAGAACGGAGTATGCAGAAATCAATCATCAGTTTGATGTTTGGCATTATGCCAAATCTATAAGGAAAAAATTGAAAACTTACAGTTCAAAGGCATTATGCCGACCAATTACACCGTGGATAGATAAGATTGTGCAACATTTTTGGTGGTCCATCAAAAATTGCGAAGAAAATGCAAAAATTTTAGAAGAAAAGTGGCTTTCACTACTTCATCACATTGTTAACGTTCATGAATGGGAGGGCGGTGTTTACAAAAAATGTAGTCACAAACCAATCATTGAAGACAATGCTGAAAACCAAATTCTCTGGATAGAATCTGAATCCATGTCATTCAGAAATATAAAAGACATTGTCAAAAATGAAAAATTATTGAAAGATTTAAAACATCTGACTCACAATTATCACACAGGGCCATTAGAAAATTTCCACAGCCTGGCCTTGAAATACCGGACAAAGCGAATCCATTTTGGAATCGACGGCATGGAGGCAAGAACAAAGCTTGCTGCACTTACTCACAACAAAAATATAGGAAAGCAACAAGCTTTGGTTACGGTACAACGATCCAATACCGAACTATTAGGCACGGTAAGAACAAAAGTTTATGTTCCCAAAGGCCATAAACGTTGGCAGGTCCGTGATGTATATATGAAAACAAATCTTCAATATTTGGACGACATTGCTGTGGATGTTTTGAAAATGGCAAATTCTACCCTGACCACCTCGTGGAAATCAAGAGTTCCAACTTTACCAAAAAATATTGTCAATCTTGAACCGTTGGAAAAAAATTTGGTCAAACAAAGCAAAATTTCACGATTTTCAAATGATTGAAACAAAAACAATTACCGTATATACTCGTGTATAAGCCGACCCGTGTATAAGCCGACCCCCCTACTTTTGCCCCAAAAACTGGGAAAACTTATTGACTCGCGTATAAGCCGAGGGTGGACTCCAGCACAGGTATACAACCCCCAGCAGTAAGGTATACAGGCCCCCCCAGTGGTATACAGCAGGCCCCCAGGCATATAAGCAGGCCCCCAGGGGTATAAGCAGGCCCCCAGGGGTATTCAGCAGGCCCCAGGGGTATCAGCAGGCCCCAGGGGTATCAACAGGCCCCCAGGGGTATCAGCAGGCCCCCAGGCGTATAAGCAGGCCCCCAGGGGTATTCAGCAGGCCCCAGGGGTATACAGCAGACCCCCATGGGTATACAGCAGGCCCCATGGGTATCAGCAGGCCCCCAGGGGTATACAGCAGGCCCCCAGGGGTATAAGCAGGCCCCCAGGGGTATTCAGCAGGCCCCAGGGGTATCAGCAGGCCACAGGGGTATCAACAGGCCCCCAGGGGTATCAACAGGCCCCCAGGGGTATACAGCAGGCCCCCATGGGTATACAGCAGGCCCCCAGGGGTATCAGCAGGCCCCCAGGGGTATACAGCAGGCCCCCAGGGGTATTCAGCAGGCCCCAGGGGTATCAGCAGGCCCCAGGGGTATCAACAGGCCCCCAGGGGGTATACAGCAGGCCCCCATGGGTATACAGCAGGCCCCCAGGGGTATCAGCAGGCCCCCAGGGGTATACAGCAGGCCCCCAGGGGTATTCAGCAGGCCCCAGGGGTATCAGCAGGCCCCCGGGGGTATCAGCAGGCCCCCGGGGTATCAGCAGGCCCCCGGGGGTTTATACAGCAGGCCCCCGGGGGGTTTATACAGCAGGCCCCCGGGGTTTATACAGCAGGCCCCCGGGGGTTTATACAGCAGGCCCCCGGGGGTTTATACAGCAGGCCCCCGGGGGTTTATACAGCGCCCCCGGCAGTGGTATACAGCCCCCCCGCCTAGTACCGGGCCCCCATGCTGCGGCACAGCATACAGTAGTTCATACATTACCATCTCCTGCAGCGCGCGGCTCCTCCATCTCCCGCCCGGCTTGTTGCTGTAGTGTCATGTGACGCGCCAGTCACATGACACTACAGGAAGATGCCGGCTGGGACTGGAGGAGCCGCGCGCTGCAGGGAGAGATGGTAATGTATGAACTACTGTATCCGCAGCATGGGGGCCCGGTACTAGGCGGGGGGGCTGTATACCACTGCCGGGGGCCGCCAGGGGCTGTGTGGGGCAATATGCACTGCATCCCCTTGCCGGGGATGGACAGGGGGATGCGTGCATATTAATGAGCCGGGCCCACGTGACCGCGCGGTGTCACTGTAGCCCCCTCCTGCCTCCTCCTGCCCCCAGTCAGAGCCCCCGTCCCCGTCCCCGTTATACTCGCGTATAAGCCGAGGGGGGACTTTTCAGCCCAATTTTTGGGCTGAAAAAGTCGGCTTATACACGAGTATATACGGTAATGATTACTTTACTACTTTCATGTGCATGTTAATTTACGTAAAACCGTTTTGTCAACAAACAATTTAGTGCAATTCAAAATTCCGAATGTTTACAATATATATTACAATAAAACTTTATGTTGAAAAAATATATTTTCATTTTTTAACATTGCATGAAAAATAAAGTTATGGAATGTAATGATTTTTATAAATAGTAAGTTATATTCCACAATAAATATCGCATATCAAAATAACTGATTGTCTTAAAAAACGAGAGTGGGCCGTATATAGAGGTTCGGCTTATATTAGGTGCTTTCTACGCAAATAATGAATGCTAGGGTGTGCCATGTGCATGCAAATAAGGCAGCCACCAGAAAATATGCAATACCGGACCAGCATTACACAGCTGAAACAAAGCGGTGCAAGCCTTTTTGACTCATACCGCCGTGAAACGCTGTCCGATGCCTGCCGCAGTATTACGCATCACTGCAGGTAGTATGAAAGCCTCTGTGGCACTCACAGACCAGGAGCCCATCAGCCAAGCTCAGCTCAACCGCTGTGCGGAGCAGATTCTGCAACCGATAGCATAGCGAGAACCACAGCGAAGGAACCGTAATCCAATGTGAGGACAGCTGACGTGAGTCCATCGCCTCAGATTGGATAGCGGTTCAAGTGCTGTTATTGACTCTGCTGTACTTGTCCGTGATTGCCAGGTAGTCTACAGTCATTAGAATTTTGTGGCTGCTGTCACGGTTTTGAAATAGTAAAATGACTCAGAGACTACAGAGGCTGGCAAAGAACTGCGTTGATGTTGGGTAAAAATCAGATGTTCATGATTTTAGTGTGTAAAACGGCGGTATACAAAGGCTTTCCTTTGTGAAGGTGCAACTTCTCTAAGTACATTAATAACATATTACTTACATTTACGTTACTTATTGACAATATAGCACTTAACCTTACTAAAAAGGTTAAACAGTGCAATATATTTGCACTGTTTATATTTTATCATATTGTGAAGTTTAAATGCCTGTGGTCGCACTGCAACCGAGAAGGAAAGTCACAAGACAGACACAACGTATTAATATATAGAAATTTTATTACATATATAGAATATTATCAAAACATGCACTATATCTGAAGTTTATGACATTAATAAAATTAATTACCGTAATGTCAAATAATTATTTAGTTTGTAGTATTAGTTTTAATAATTACCTGTTTTTGTCTCTACGAGATGGGCCATGCTGTGTCCCTCTAATTGCTCCCATCACAATATTTATTGTCTCTGGGTTTTCAAAAAAAGAATGAAAAAATGAATGGTTTGTAATGCATTCATTTTCTATGAAAGTGGCCGCATTTTCAATTTCAAGGCAACAAATTGACTCTGTGTTTGTTGGCATTGGTACACAGTTGGTACATCTACACCAATCTACTGTACCAATCCTCCTTTCTTGAAACGGCTGGGACAATTCCATGTATTGTTGATTTTCAATCATTAATGGGTTTGTTGGAAAAGAACCGTTTTCATCTTCAGACAACCAGAAATTCTCAGACTCTTGATGGGAAGACTCACTCTGACAATGAAATAAACCAAATACGTTACCTAAAAACTGTTGTATTAAAATTTTACATTTGAAACTTTAATTGAAATTATTGCATGTCCACATTCTAAAAATAATTTTTGATGTTATACGCGAAAATTGTGTGGACACTCTGCCTTTACATTCTCAGGTGTGTGCGCATGTTCTGAATTTTTGCGCTGTAACACGCCTTGAACTGGTTAAAGACTATACAACGTTGGCAGCAGTTATTGTTCTTACAAGTCATTGAGAATACATTGTGAGAGTTTTGAATAGTCGACAGGTTTAAGTAAATATTTATTGCGTAGTGACACTGAACGACAACAGCATATTGCGTGAGCGTTCTCGTGTAATATCAGACACAAACATCATAACTGTGAATTGTGATAACAAAAATCTTCGAGGTAATATCTTGTTGTTCTTCTTACCAATGAAAATAACGTGCAGCAAGTGCATCCGCTAGACGGAAATGACGCAACTGCCACATTTTTATAAAAAATCCTATGTGAAGGCAGCCTTACAGGAACATTGACTGCTGAAACCAGCAAGAGCTGTTTCAGACAGTGATTATGTTACACATTATTAGGAGCGTGATAAAATGCGATTGCGTTCCCTTGCACTTTATAAAAAAAAAAATCAAATGCAAAATGTTGCATTTTATGGCGTCTGAGGATGCTTGGTATATACACAAGCATCCTGAAGCGCACAAATAATGAAAGCAGTTCAATGGAGCCGCACTGTCATATGGTGGCACAGCAGCTTAGCGGAGTGTCTGGCCGTCCAGATATGTCTTTGTCCTCACCTATATTCTTGCCGCTCCGGTCTCCTCCAGTCGCTCTGCACATATCAGCACAGTAATGACATCGTGCTCCTCCATGCTGAGCTGCAGAATGCAGACAGCGGCAGAAGAGACTCTGGAGAAGAATGCTGCTGGCAAAGCCGGCTGAGACTATAGGAGCGGAATCCGCGGGGGGCTAACACTGGTACACATACCTCGTAGACACGCGGCTATGCTTGGTACACCTCATACACACGCGGCTCTGCTCCATACACCTCGTACGCACGCGGCTCAGCTCCATGCACCTAGTACACACTCGTCTCTGCTACATTCACACTGTAAATCCCTCCTGACCCCACACATAACCTTCACCTAATTGCCATACACCTAGTACACACTCACCTCTGCTACATTTACACTGTAAATGCCTCCTGACCACACACAAACTTCACCTTATTTGAGCATCATTAATGGTGGCCAGCACAGTCCTGGATACACTGAGGAGCTGATCATTAGACCCCTGACTCCTCCCCCTCCATTGACATCATCACACGTCCTGTCAGCCTGAGCACAGAGTCTGCAGCTCTGTCGGCTCCCGTCGAGGGGGGAGGAGGGAGACCTCCGGTGCTGCAGGAGCCTGAAAATGACCCCCCAGCTGCCCCCTGGATATGGCTCTGGCTGTGGGGGCAGTGCTCCGGGGCCCCTGAGGCTAGGGACACACTAGCATTGTGACCCTAGCCTTATGCAAGTATTGTATGTTGCAGCGCATAGCGCTGTAGTCAGCCCATAGAAACCCGACATTTACCATGACAACCACTGGTTGTCAATGTAAACATCGGGTTTCTATGTGCTCAGTTGCTGGAAGCGCATAGCGTAAAACGCTCTGCGCTGCAGCAGACAATACTTGCGTCAGGCTAGGGTCACAACACAAGTGTGACCCTAGCCCTCAGGGGCCCGTTGCGCCCCCTCCAAGCAGTCGGGCCACGGCACTTGCCTGGGTTACGCCGGGTGCGGACGCCGGCCCTGGGTGCGTATTATTTTGAAAATGTCAAAGTCGATGCATGAAGGAGGCAAAAACGATATCGGTGAATAAGGGCCACTTTACACACACCAACTTATCTGTCGAATTTTTTAACAACTTACTGCTTGAAGTTAAATCTTGGAGACATTGTTACATTGCTACACAGCAGTAAGATAGAACAATGTCTCAATGATTTCACTGAAACCATACAGTTGTTCTGAGGTAGGACAGAAAAGTTGATGTGTGTATAGTCGGCCTAAATTAGGCTAGTAGCGATATTGTATGGACTATATGGCATGATCGTGGTTTGTGAAACACAACCAATGATTTGGAGAACAACTTGCGCTATTCTCTGAAATGGTAAAGTGTCGTTCCTTTTTCGCCCGTACAAGGTGGCGTACACATCGTTGTTGCGTTGTCTAACGATCTTACGTTTTTTAACACAGACTATGCGATCTTCTTCTTCTTGACCCAAAAAGAGCGCTCCATTTGCATTGTATCGAACATATCCCCGATATTGCTACTTGTAAATTGGACATTAATGTTATAAGGATAATTCGAAGATACGGTACCTCATCAAAGTGGATGTCTTCTTCAGTTATTGAATCTGAATTGCTTTCTTCATCATCCTCTGCAAGACATGTTGGATCGCTAGTTTCTGTATTTTGTAATTCTGAAACCTGTTCGACAGAATCATGATGTTCAGCAATTGAAGGACCTTGTTCAGGTACTGACTGTAAAAAAGTATAAATTAACGTTTAAAAATAAATACATTTAAATAGATTTTATTGTACTAAAAATTATTATTCATTACCTCAATATTTAAAGCCACATTTTCATTTTCATATTCCTCATACAAAGGTATAATGGAATAATTTGATTCCATTATAAATTGCGAATCACTGACACTGTGAAATGTCAAGATGAGTGGAAGCGGTTCCTGTAAATTTGCCTGTGAAAGACACGTTTTGATCAATTGTTACTTCTGAGAACATATTGATTACCACCGAGAAATTAAAATAAGTGCAAGTCTACAAAGTTCCTGGTAGTTTAGAGAAACTTACGTCTTGTAGACTTTGGTAATTCTGATCTTCCATCTTCTTAATGGATGCTTGTATGCTTAAACTTGTTGGTAATCAAACTAAAAATGATAGTAATTCAAATAAAGAAATGTTCCAATAAAGATTTTCACAGCTTTAAAAATAGATTTGTTAATAACAAAAATTTTTTTACAATAATAAAGAATAAATTAAATAGTTGTAGATATAACAATATGTCTATGTGTGTATACTTTGATGTTCTTATGTATACATATATATTTTTTTTTTTATAAAATAGAATAATAATATGTCATATTATCGACATGAATAATGTAAACTAAAAGCTGATCTTTGATGAGTTGAAATAGGCAGCCTGATAAATATCCAGGCAACATTAAACCCTCCCCCTGGAAGGGCACAATATGTTACCTCACACATAGACATAATAGACTGGTCATGTGACAGATCTGATTAAAGCCGCTTGATGTCACAATAGTTGTCCTTTTTTGGTTTGGAATAATTTGTTTATTTAGGTTAATTTAAGATAGCACACGGACGAAGCAATTTGTGCACATATGTGTACATCTGTGTGGTGTGTGTTAGTCCCTGATGTGTGTGTGTCCCTGTGTGTTGAGTGCATGTATCCCTATAGGGTGTGTATGTGTGTGTATCCCAGTGTGGTGTGGTATGCGTGATGTGTGCGTGTCTGTGTGTTGTGTCTGTCTTTGTGGTGTGTGTGTTTGTGTGTTTCAGTACGTGGAGAGTATCCAATGTTGGCACTGCACCTTAGCGACTTTACCAGTTCTGTTACTCTTTTTTTTTGTTTGGTGTGTATCCATGTAACAGCGTCGTGAATTGGCTGAGCTTCATGGCATCAAAATGATCTGCCAGGCTTAGTGCTATGTTGCTGGTTGTTTTTCACGATAGACTTAGTCGTAAATTGTTGTTGCGCTTTGAAGGTGAATGGCTTTTGAGACGCCGTATTATTAAACTCATAACTTATTTTTTACAATCTTGTATTAGCAGTGAATACACTTCGAACTGACGCAACCTTAAAGTATGTGTCTGACAATAATTTTTTCAGATTTACAGGCAACGCCATGTCCTAAAGGCCTGTAGGACATATAAGACTGAGGCTGCGATAGCTAGAAAGCTCGTTATCCTAATTTTTTTTTTATTATTATTGTAACTTTTAATGTGTACTATTGTTGGAGGAGCAGGGGGTGTCGCATTACCTGCATATATCATAGCGCAGGTATACATGTAGTGTGATGTAGCGCCATATAGTGTACTTGTGGTGTGTATGTGCTCCAAAGTACCGCCATATGGTGCAGTGCTGCTGTACAGGTTCTATACAGTACCGCCGTCATATAACATAGCGCAGGTATACATGTAGCGCCATATAGTGTACTTGTGGTGTGTATGTGCTCCCAAGTAACGCCATATGGTGCAGTGCTGCTGAACAGGTTCTAAAAGTATTGCCGTCATGTACCATAGCGCAGGTATACATGTAGCGCCATATAGTGTACTTGTGGTGTGTATGTGCTCCAAAGTACCGCCATATGGTGCATTGCTGCTGTACAGGTTCTATATAGTACCGCCGTCATATACCATAGCGCAGGTATACATGTAGCGCCATATAGTGTACTTGTGGTGTGTATGTGCTCCAAAGTACCGCCATATGGTGCATTGCTGCTGTACAGGTTCTATATAGTACCGCCGTCATATACCATTGCACAGGTATACATGTAGCGCCATATAGTGTACTTGTGGTGTGTATGTGCTCCAAAGTACCGCCTATGGTGCAGTGCTGCTGTACAGGTTCTATACTGTACCGCCGTCATATACCATAGCGCAGGTATACATGTAGCGCCATATAGTGTACTTGTGGTGTGTATGTGCTCCAAAGTACCGCCATATGGTGCATTGCTGCTGTACAGGTTCTATATAGTACCGCCGTCATATACCATTGCACAGGTATACATGTAGCGCCATATAGTGTACTTGTGGTGTGTATGTGCTCCAAAGTACCGCCTATGGTGCAGTGCTGCTGTACAGGTTCTATACTGTACCGCCGTCATATACCATAGCACAGGTATACATGTAGCGCCATATAGTGTACTTTTGGTGTGTATGTGCTCCAAAGTACCGCCATATGGTGCATTGCTGCTGTACAGGTTCTATATAGTACCGCCGTCATATACCATTGCACAGGTATACATGTAGGCCATATAGTGTACTTTTGGTGTGTATGTGCTCCAAAGTACCGCCTATGGTGCAGTGCTGCTGTACAGGTTCTATATGTACCGCCGTCATATACCATTGCCAGGTATACATGTAGCGCCATATAGTGTACTTGTGGTGTGTATGTGCTCCAAAGTACCGCCAATGGTGCATTGCTGCTGTACAGGTTCTATATAGTACCGCCGTCATATACCATAGCGCAGGTATACATGTAGCGCCATATAGTGTACTTGTGGTGTGTATGTGCTCCAAAGTACCGCCATATGGTGCATTGCTGCTGTACAGGTTCTATATAGTACCGCCGTCATATACCATTGCACAGGTATACATGTAGCGCCATATAGTGTACTTGTGGTGTGTATGTGCTCCAAAGTACCGCCATATGGTGCATGCTGCTGTACAGGTTCTATATGTACCGCCGTCATATACCATTAGCCAGGTATACATGTAGCGCCATATAGTGTACTTGTGGTGTGTATGTGCTCCAAAGTACCGCCTATGTTGCATTGCTGCTGTACAGGTTCTATACTGTACCGCCGTCATATACCATAGCACAGGTATACATGTAGCGCCATATAGTGTACTTGTGGTGTGTATGTGCTCCAAAGTACCGCCATATGTGCATTGCTGCTGTACAGGTTCTATATAGTACCGCCGTCATATACCATTGCACAGGTATACATGTAGTGCCATATAGTGTACTTGTGGTGTGTATGTGCTCCAAAGTACCGCCTATGGTGCATTGCTGCTGTACAGGTTCTATACTGTACCGCCGTCATATACCATAGCGCAGGTATACATGTAGCGCCATATAGTGTACTTGTGGTGTGTATGTGCTCCAAAGTACCGCCATATGTTGCATTGCTGCTGTACAGGTTCTATATAGTACCGCCGTCATATACCATGCACAGGTATACATGTAGCGCCATATAGTGTACTTTTGGTGTGTATGTGCTCCAAAGTACCGCCATATGGTGCATCGCTGCTGTACAGGTTCTATATGTACCGCCGTCATATACCATTGCACAGGTATACATGTAGCGCCATATAGTGTACTTGTGGTGTGTATGTGCTCCAAAGTACTGCCTATGGTGCAGTGCTGCTGTACAGGTTCTATACTGTACCGCCGTCATATACCATAGCGCAGGTATACATGTAGCGCCATATAGTGTACTTGTGGTGTGTATGTGCTCCAAAGTACCGCCTATGGTGCAGTGCTGCTGTACAGTTCTATACTGTACCGCCGTCATATACCATAGCGCAGGTATACATGTAGCGCCATATAGTGTACTTGTGGTGTGTATGTGCTCCAAAGTACCGCCTATGGTGCAGTGCTGCTGTACAGGTTCTATACTGTACCGCCGTCATATACCATAGCGCAGGTATACATGTAGCGCCATATAGTGTACTTGTGGTGTGTATGTGCTCCAAAGTACCGCCATATGTTGCATTGCTGCTGTACAGGTTCTATATAGTACCGCCGTCATATACCATTGCACAGGTATACATGTAGTGCCATATAGTGTACTTGTGGTGTGTATGTGCTCCAAAGTACCGCCTATGGTGCATTGCTGCTGTACAGGTTCTATATAGTACCGCCGTCATATACCATTGCACAGGTATACATGTAGTGCCATATAGTGTACTTGTGGTGTGTATGTGCTCCAAAGTACCGCCTATGGTGCAGTGCTGCTGTACAGGTTCTATACTGTACCGCCGTCATATACCATAGCGCAGGTATACATGTAGCGCCATATAGTGTACTTGTGGTGTGTATGTGCTCCAAAGTACCGCCATATGGTGCATTGCTGCTGTACAGGTTCTATATAGTACCGCCGTCATATACCATAGCGCAGGTATACATGTAGCGCCATATAGTGTACTTGTGGTGTGTATGTGCTCCAAAGTACCGCCATATGGTGCATTGCTGCTGTACAGGTTCTATATAGTACCGCCGTCATATACCATTGCACAGGTATACATGTAGCGCCATATAGTGTACTTGTGGTGTGTATGTGCTCCAAAGTACCGCCTATGGTGCAGTGCTGCTGTACAGGTTCTATACTGTACCGCCGTCATATACCATAGCGCAGGTATACATGTAGCGCCATATAGTGTACTTGTGGTGTGTATGTGCTCCAAAGTACCGCCATATGTTGCATTGCTGCTGTACAGGTTCTATATAGTACCGCCGTCATATACCATTGCACAGTATACATGTAGTCGCCATATAGTGTACTTGTGTGTGTAGTCTCCAAGTACGCCATATGGTGCATTGCTGCTGTACAGGTTCTATATGTCCGTCATATACCATAGCGCAGTATACATGTAGCGCCATATAGTGTACTTGTGTGTGTATGTGCTCCAAGTACCGCCATATGGTGCATTGCTGCTGTACAGTTCATAATACCGCCGTCATATACATGGCAGGTATACATGTAGCGCCATATAGTGTACTTGTGGGTGTATGTGCTCCAATACGCCTATGGTGCATGCTGCTGTACGTTCTATAGTACCGCCGTCTATACCATGCAGGTATAATGTAGCCCATATAGTGTACTTTTGGTGTGTATGTGCTCCAAAGTACCGCCATATGGTGCATGCTGCTGTACAGGTTCTATATGTACCGCCGTCATATACCATTGCACAGGTATACATGTAGCGCCATATAGTGTACTTTGTGGTGTGTATGTGCTCCAAAGTACTGCCTATGGTGCAGTGCTGCTGTACAGGTTCTATACTGTACCGCCGTTCATATACCATAGCAGCAGGTATACATGTAGCGCCATATAGTGTACTTGTGGTGTGTATGTGCTCCAAAGTACCGCCTATGGTGCAGTGCTGCTGTACAGGTTCTATACTGTACCGCCGTCATATACCATAGCGCAGGTATACATGTAGCGCCATATAGTGTACTTGTGGTGTGTATGTGCTCCAAAGTACCGCCATATGGTGCATGCTGCTGTACAGGTTCTATATGTACCGCCGTCATATACCATTGCGCAGGTATACATGTAGCGCCATATAGTGTACTTTGGTGTGTATGTGCTCCAAAGTACCGCCATATGGTGCATGCTGCTGTACAGGTTCTATATAGTACCGCCGTCATATACCATTGCACAGGTATACATGTAGCGCCATATAGTGTACTTGTGGTGTGTATGTGCTCCAAAGTACCGCCTATGGTGCAGTGCTGCTGTACAGGTTCTATACTGTACCGCCGTCATATACCATAGCGCAGTATACATGTAGCGCCATATAGTGTACTTGTGGTGTGTATGTGCTCCAAAGTACCGCCTATGGTGCAGTGCTGCTGTACAGGTTCTATACTGTATCGCCGTCATATACCATAGCGCAGGTATACATGTAGCGCCATATAGTGTACTTGTGTGTGTATGTGCTCCCAAGTACCGCCATATGGTGCAGTGCTGCTGAACTCAGTTTCTAAAAGTATTGCCGTCATGTACCATAGCGCAGGTATACATGTAGTGTGATGTACGCCATATAGTGTACTTCTGTGGTGTATGTGCTCCAAAGTACCACCATATACCATAGCTTAGGTATACATGTTTAGAAAGTAACACCATATACCACAGTGATGCTCTATCTTTGTACACACATATATAGATACATATATATTATCTACTATCTATCTATCTATCTATCTATCTATCTATCTACTCTATATAATATATATATATAATATATGTGTGTGTGGTATGTATATGTATATATATATCTGCATCTATATATATGTATTGTGTGTGTGTGTGTGTATGTATATATATATATATATATATATATATATATATATATATATACACACATACACACACACATTTATATATATATAAACACATATATATACATGATAATGGATGTCCATATGTGTATATATGTTTTAATATGTATCTGTGCAGAATGAGGTTTGTAGTATATACATGTACATGAATGCATATCCTAATATGTTATATCATAGTTGGTGTATGTGTATACAGAATAGTTGCCTAGGCAACATGGCTTGCACCAGTAATATTGTAGTGATATACATGCTAATACTTTAGTAAATGTAGGGAGGGTATGTGAATCGTTGGTGGTACAGTGGGAGATGTGCTGGCAAACTTAGGGGTTTGTAATTGGACCGCCGTACTGTTGTTATGAGGAATGGAATCCTCTTCTGTCCCTGTGTCTCCGGATCGCCGACCGCTCTGTTCCGCCTCCCGCACGCATGCGCAGTACGCTCCCGCGCGCATGCCCAGTGAGGCACTTGAAGCTCAATGCGGCGCGGGTGTACTACGTCACCCGGCGCCAGGAAATGACGCGAATCGCGTCATAATGCCCCCACTGAAGCCTGCACGGAATGGGAGAGTGGGAAGGCGCGCAGGGAGGCGCGATTTTGAATCAGCTATGAAGATCACGCCTATTCAGGCGTGATATCATGAAGAGGGGCAGCCTGGATGAGTGACTATGAATAGATAGTCACTCATTAGCATCAATAATGAGGTACTTATAAAACGTTTTTATTCACTTTGCTTAGGTGCATTTAGGAGCAAAAAACAGTGTAGGGAAAGTGTTAATATGCACTAGGGACAGGTTTTAAGAGCTTAGGAGGTGTTTTGGGGGTGACAGGATCCCTTTAAGGAGAGTTGTAAACTATGGTTTACCTTGCTTCCTCGGTAGTCAGGGAATGAGTCACAGCAGGAGGGGATAATAATGTCCCTTTTGCAGGGGGGTCCTGAGACTTGGGCATTTTGCCTATCTCCTCTTGTCTCCAAATGGTTTTCTTTGGACACCTTTTTTGATGCTTTAGATCTACAAAGATAAGGATCATGAGCCTGACACAGGGGAACAGCACCACTGAAGAATATAGTACTGAGTTTTGTCAGTGGTGTGATGAAGTCTTGTGGAATGATGGAGCCCTCAGGTATTAATTCCACAGGGGCCTTTTGGATACTCTAAAGGATGTTTTGGCTCTACATGCTCCACCTGGTTGTTTGGTGGAGGCCATGACTTCAGCTATCTGCATGGATCAGAGGATGCGAGAAATACATGATGTTCAACAAGAAGTTCCATTTTGTCCCCCTGGTCTGATCCAGCTTACCTGGCACGGAACTTGTGGAGGTTGAAGTAGCAAGCCTAAGGGTCACTGAGAGGAGACTTGAAACGTCTCTATTGTAATTGCACTGGGCACTTCCTGAAAGACTGCTTGGCAAGGCCTGCTGCGAACAAGCCGTCGGTAAATTCCTAAGTCTGGGTGATTGTTGAGGAGATCACCCAGACTTGCAGGCACCCCTTTACTCCCCTGATAAAGTGTTGTTGAATGCTGAACTTCTTTTTCAGAATCAATGTCTATGAACATGTGCTTTTATTGACTGTGGATCTGCAGGTAATTTTATTGACTCAGGACTCGTTACGAAAGTAGGATTAGGGACAGTTAAGATAGAATGTGTCATTCAAATTGTAGCCATTGATAGAACACTGTTGCTCCAGAATCTGGTTCAGCTAGTAACGGTGGAATTCACCCTCAATGTGGGGTCTCTTCATATAGAATAAATCTCCTGTTGTGTTTTGGACAATTTACCTACTGGGATCATGTTGGGTATTCCATGGCTATGCATGCATAAACTGGTCATTGACTGGTATCAAAAAGATATTGTCTAATGAGATCCTTATTGTCTTTAAAAATATGTTGAATTCGTACAGGTTTTCTCCACCAGTCTGGAGGGTCTACCACGATACCCAAAGGACTTTGGAGATTTTTTAGGAAAAAGAGGCAGAGATTTTACCACCTCTTGACACTATGACTGTGCCTTTATTAATGCCAATTACCTAAAGGTCTCTGGTATAACTTGTCTGGACCTGAGTGGACCATCATGAACGTTTACATAAACTAGTATAAAGTAGGGTCATATTCGTCCTTCCTCATCAACTGTAACCGCTGAAGTTTTCTTTGTGGAAAAGAAAGTTGAGAGTCTCCGTCACTGCCTTGATTTCTGAGAATTAAACAAAATAATAATTAAAAATACTTACCTGCTTCCACTTATCACCAATATATATAATCAGCTTACTATGGCCAAATAGTTTTCCAAACTTGAACTTAGAGGGGTGTATAATTTGATACGTATTTGTGAGGGTGATGAGTGGAAGAAGGCATTTTTAACATCTGAAGGTCTCTTTGAACATCTTCTCCTGTCTTTTGTTTTGTTTAAACTTCTTTTTATTTAAATTTTCAAACATTAACAACTCACATAATAACAATTTCTGTTACAGTATATAGTCATTGCCTTTTGGTTCAACTAATGTACCCATAGTCTTTCAGAATATTATGAATGACTTTTCTCTAATTATATTGGGGGGTTTATTGTGGTTTATTTAGATGATATTCTAATTTTCTCGCCTGATCTGGATTCACATTATCTTTTTTTTTTAATCAGATCATTTTTATTCAAAAATTGTCTTATGTTACAATAACACAATCAACAGTACACACAATAACAAGTGTACAATGCACCACATCCCACAACAACCACCCCCCTCCCAAAAACCCTACCCTATCAGAACCAAAGATAAAAGTTGGATACACATATGATATTCTTATATGCTTCTACACATGTTAAACCACGAATAAACAAGTGATGATCATAGCACATACAGGTGTACACAGTTAAGTCCCTCATAACACAAAATTACCTACGGCTAGGTCATATAAATATAGTCAAATCCCTTTGGGGTAACAAACCTTAATTCTGCAGTGCATTCAAAATAGCCATATTATGATAGTCATGAAAAATATATGCAAGGCTTTCCGTTTTCTATACACCCCCTCCTCTAAACGGATTCAAGTTCTCATCTTATCCATAAACTCCCGCTGGCGAAGTGGCTGAGGGTCAAGACAGTGAGCAGCTATCGTTTTCTAATCAGGAATAAAGTACACTTCAGAGCCAGTGCTTCATTGACATCATAAGTACCTGAACCCAGACATCCCAGTACACACACCAACGGATCAAAGGGTAAATCAGATTCAAATACAGTGTTAACATATCCAAGACATTCACGCCAAAATTTTGCAGCAAATTTACATGACCAGAACATATGGAGAAGGTCTGCACCTTCCCCTCCACATTTCAGGCACCGGTCATCCACCCTAAGGCCAACCCGATGAAGGAATTTAGGAGTCCGGTATACCCTATGAAAAAATATAATTGGGATAGCCTCTGCACTTCACAAATAGAGAGAAGAGGGACACTCTCCACAACCTCCTCCTATAGTTCGGTATCAATGGGTCCCAAATCCCTCTCCCACCGTTCCCTGACTAGTAGGGGTCTATCCCACTGGAATTGCTGCATCAAGATACCATATATCCGGGAAATCAATCCCTTTCCCCCTCTATGACACAGCAACGTATTACATAATAGACGGTGCTGTATTTTAGTTTGTAGGTGCTTCGATTGGCTCATCCAAGCGTGACGGAGCTGCAAGTAAAAATAGAATGTGGTCCTCAGAATAGAGAACTCCTCAAACACCTGTTGAAACGATTTAAACATATCCCCATCTAGAACCTGTGCCACAAAAGAAATCCCCAGCCCCTTCCATAAACCAAAACCACTCAATTTACACACCTATGGCAAGGCAGGATTTTTCCACAAGGGGTGAAAGGGGTGTAACCGTCACATTCAAAATTAATTTAGTCTTCTGCCACACCTTCCTCATAAGTGCAACTGTTGGCAGGTGGTTTCGGTCATCCCCATCCATAAGCCCACCCTCCAAGAAAGAAGGAACAGGAATATCTCCAGTAACCTCCCGTATTAATTGTACCAGGTTCCCTCGTAACAGTATAATCTGTTGGACCTGTGACGCGAAAAAGGACACCCATGGGTTAGGGGCAGCCAATCCCCCCCCCGGTCCTTGGGACGCTGCAGTGTGTCAAAACGAATTCTAGTAGTTTTGGTATTGAATATCGATTATAATCAATGTCCGACCTTCAGATTCCTTGGGAAAAGGTGTTTTATGATCCGCGCTGCCAGACTGACTCGCATCAAAGAAAACACTTGAAGATGAAGTGTTGGTCAAATCCTTCTTTTATTCACCGACGCGTTTTGGTGCCCACCTGGCACCTTCCTCAGGGATCCCTGAGGAAGGTGCCAGGTGGGCACCGAAACGCGTCGGTGAATAAAAGAAGGATTTGATCAACACTTCATCTTCAAGTGTTTCTTTTGATGCGAGTCAGTCTGGCAGCGCGGATCATAAAACACCTTTTCCCAAGGAATCTGATGCTTCTCCACGTTTGAGTGGTTCGGTGAAGATCCAGCAGCAGCCATCAGGATATAATTCCTAACACGTCTACAAACCAGTTGTGGGTGACACAACTGGACCAGGTGAGTGAACCCCTCTTGCTCACTGAGTTGCCGATTTAGTGTCTAGTGATAAGGGCACTATTGCGCCTCTTGTTCCCCCAACCCCCCTTTTGTATTTAATGTCCGACCTTGTATGTCTTGGGAGATTGTTGGATGTATTTTCGCTGTAACTATTGATTGCTGGGGGGTGTATGGGGGTTGAATTGTTTTTCTTCTTTTCCTTGTTATTAAAAATGAAAACTCAATAAAAATATTTAATAAAAAAAAAACAAAAACGAATTCTAGCAACCCCCTTTTTCCAAATTAATTCTCTAAACAACGCCTGAAATTTATAAAAAATCTTCATGGGGATCCACACCGGAGAATTGTGTAAGATGTACAAAAGCTGAGACATTAAAATCATCTTCACCAAATGAGTCCGTCCAACCACCAACAAGGGAAGCCTACACCAGATATTGTAGAAAATATAAAGAGGTGGGGGACGAGAGGCGCAATAGTGCCCTATCACTAGTGACACTGTATGAAGTCAGGGTGGTGCTATGGAACCACTCACCTGGTGCAGTTGTGATCCCCACAACTGGTTTGAAGGCGTAAAAAGATCAAGAGCTGCTGCAAGACCTCCACCAACCACTGACCAGAGGTAAAATCCAGATAGATGATGGGAATGCAGGTGTGTCACGGTCCGCGCTGCTCCAGGCTCAAAAAAACTCACCAATGAGTCAGAATTTCATCAAGCAGATTTTCAAGCTTTTATTCTCCTTCCTCCAACGCGTTTCGGCGCCCTACCTGGCACCTTCCTCAGGGATCCCTGAGGAAGGTGCCAGGTAGGGTGCCGAAACGCGTTTGAGGAAGGCGAATAAAAGCTTGAAAATCTGCTTGATGAAATTCTGACTCATTGGTGAGTTTTTTTGAGCCTGGAGCAGCGCGGACCGTGACACACCTGCATTCCCATCATCTATCTGGTTACACCAGATATTAACCTTCTGCTGAAATGTACCCAACAATTTCATTAAGTTTAAGGATATATATTCAGAGAGCACTGGGGATACTGTAATACCTAGGTATTTAAAGTCTCGCACCACCCTGAGGCCTGCGTCCCTCACCCTCGTCCCCTCAGAAAGAGCATCCACTGACATAATCACTGATTTATCCTAATTAATTAAAAGACCAGAATACTCCCCAAACTCCTGTATCAGCCGCATAGCCGTCGACAGGGACTGCTCAGTGTCTCCCAGGAACAGGAGGAGATCATCGGCATACAATGCTACCCGTTCCTCCAGAGTCCCATGCAGGAATCCACGAAGTCAAGTGAGAGCACTGCCCTCATTGTGCGATGTTATCTGCAAGTTCAGGTACAATTGACGTTGATTAATGGCCAGAACCTTCACATTTGTAGAGAGAAAGGATATAGGTCTATACGACTTAGGTTGTAGAGAATCCTTACCCAGTTTAGGCAGAAGAACCACCACTGCTTCTCTCATTGACCCAGGAAGAATACCATCTTTAAGAGCCACCTCAAACACCTCTTTAAGCCTGGGTAACAAAACATCCCTATTATCTTTATATAATTCAATTGGGATTCCATCAGAACTGGGGGGCCTTATTATTCTGAAAATCCCCAAGTGCATCCGCCAACTCCTCCAAAGTAATAGGAGCATCAAGGCGCACTCTCTGGTCATCCGTCAGTTTGGGAAGTCGCACAGCAAGGATATACTGCTCCAGTTCATTACTAGATTTCGTGAGTCTGGAAGAGTATAACTGCTGGTAAAAACGGAAGAACAGCTCCGCAATGGCCCCAGCATCCGTCACCACTACACCAGTAGTATCTCTAATGGCCGAGATCGCTGGGGCACCAGACTGTGCCCTAGCAACTGTCGCCAACAAATGTCCAGCACCCTCTCCCTCAGCATAAAACTTCAGGAAAAATCGTTTGTACTCTGCCTGCTGTAGCATAAAATCGTTTAGTGTCGATTGGGCAGTTGTCCATTTTAATCTATTGTCGATAGTTGGAGTTACCACATAGGCGTGTTCCAGGAAATCTACATCCCGTTCAAGGGACCTCAGACGATCCCTGGTTTTACATTTGATCATAGATATTTCCTTGATCAAAACACCTCTCAAGTAGGCTTTCATCGCATCCCAAACAACGGTCATATATGCTGACCCAATATTATCATGAAAAAATTCCTCCAATTTGGTAGAGAGATTTGCACTTTCTCTGAATAATGCCAACCAAAAAGGATTAAATTTCCATAATCCCCTTTGGCCCAAAGTATTACATCCCACATTTATAACAACCAATAGTGGAGAGTGATCGGAAATTAATCTAGTATGATACTCAACTTTAGCCACCAGAGGGACCACGTCTGCATTTCCCAGGGCCAAGTCTATCCTAGATAAGGATGAATAAGAAGCTGAATAGCAAGAATATTGCCGGGCATCTGGAAACCTAGCATGCCAAATATCTAATAAATGAATCTCATGCAACATTTTTGCTAAGGACGTCTCATGTAGGGCTCTGCCCCCGACAATCCCCGATACTTGTCTAACTCCGCATGGAGATACATGTTAAAGTCGCCAATCAACAATAAGGGTATCTTAGCATACTCCACAACAAAAGGGATTAACTGGTGCAGCTTATCTGATGAAAATGGAGGTGGGATTTAAACAGCAATAATACACATTCCAGCCACTCAACACACCAAACAGATATATCGCCCCTCCCCGTCAGCAGTTACTCGCTCCAATTCAAAAGGCAAAGTGGGGTGCACCAAAATACTCACGCCTCTAGAGTATGTGTTATGAACTAAATGGTATGCTGGTCCTTTCCACAACTTAGTTAGACTAGCCGCTGTGTCTCTATTAAAATGTGTTTCCTGAATGCAGGCTATGAGATCTTGGTAAAATTTAAAATATTTGAGTATAGCGAAGCTTTTATTAGGATCACCCATACCCCTGATATTTCATGATAATATATTAAGTTGCCTAGCCATAGTCAAACATAAGATATTGTGCAATCGTGTTCAGACACCTCAATAACTGAGAGAACAATGTAGACATGTGATCCAAACAAGTACGAAAGGGTTCCCAAAAAGTATTAGTAACATAACCCCTTAACCCTCCTCCCCCTACCCCCCTCCCACCCACTAAAGAAAACCTAACGGTTTTCCCATGTAGCGGTTCACAGCCAACTTCCTGAGGCTGAGTAACACGAGTCTGCAAAGCGTGCGCAAGCAGTCCGCACGCAACCATCATAGCACCAGAAGAAGAAAAGGAAATAGATTCAGAAAAGAAGCAGGAAAAGAAAGAGAGCAAGAGAAACCAGAAGGCATAGTAAGAGAAAGAGTATACAGCAGTAGACACACTTCCCCACATCCTCTAGGTGTCGCTCTTCAGAGATGTGCAGTGCACTTGAGGTCCATCCCCCTGCGCCCTGTAAATCAAACCAACAACTATGTTGTCTTGCCCGGGGTATATAAAGGAATAGCAAACCATATATTATCCAGCTTTATAATGAAAACCGCAAAGGGGAAGGAGAGTTCGGGCACAGTCAATCTGTATCTAGCTGCACTAAGCCTACAAAGTGTGCGGCTCCGGGAGGCGGCGGTGCACGTGTGCGTATTTCAATAACATAGTCTGTGTGGCATAGAGATAAGAAAACACGGCACTCACCACAACGGAGTAATCTTCATAAAGAAGATTACTCTGTTGTGGTGAGTGCCGTGTTTTCTTATCTCTATGCCACACAGACTTTATAATGAAAACTATTAAGTAAAGGTCCAACACCTAGTATTGGGAGCAACCATCAATAAAATAACAACTTAAGTTCCAGTGTTGTCTATTACTAGTTAGCAAGGGTATATACTCAGTCAGCCACTACGGATTTGTCTCTCCTCTAAGTCAAGCCACTTTGAGGCCTCCCTCGCCAAATCAAAGAAATGGGTGCCACCCAGCGCTTCAATCCGCAACCTTGCTGGAAACAACATGGAGTACGGCACTTTCAGCGCACAAAGATGTGGCACCCTGTGCCAAGTCACCAGAGACTCCCTTGGGACATGGAAGGATGTAACACAGCGAGTAACCCCACTAACACACAACACCTTTCACCCCAGGCCTGTAGGGGGAGCTACACTGGTTGCCTTAAGCCAGTTCCTCCTATAAATACAGGTTCTGGAGGGGAAAACACCAGAGTGTGCAGTCACTACAGAACTGTGAAGAGCTGAGTGAGCTGAACTGGTACTGGAGCCGTGCTAGGCCCATACCAGTATTCACCTGAGAAAGTGGTAGACCCGCAGAGTAGGGGTCACAGGCAGAGGAGAGAGAAACGTGTACAAGAAGGGGGCAGAGGAGTCATACCGACTCACCCCAGCAGAGTTCCGGACACTGGGTCCGAGCTACAGGGACGTAGAGAACAGGCCCTGCAGAGAATCCAGCACAAAAAGGGGGTTTAGCTTCCCGGACACCCGCAGCACCAACAAGTGAGAGTCAGGGACCGCACTGCCGTGGAAGCGGGATCCCAAGAGAGAGCCCTCAGTGCAGCAAACTCGGGTGTGAAGAGACACAGAGAAAAAGAGAGAGGAGTAACGGTTCGGTTGGGTTCCAAGCCCACCAGACCCTGACAGAACAACTGAGACAAGGAGGCCTACAACCCTACTCGCTGTGGAAATCCTGAAGTGTTTACCCCATCTCCGGTTGAGTGTACCCGTGCCAAACATCAGTAAAGGTACCAAAAGACTTTATGTGTGAGTTTCCCTCCTTCCATCTACACCACACTGACCGTGCTACCCTATTACCTACTCCAACTTATAGCCCGGGGACCCCTTCGCTCGTCCTGTAGGGAGCGGTTCCACCTTGCTGCCGCCCATCACCACGGAGGCCAAAGCAGCGCCGGTGACATCACCGGACCCCTACAGGTGGCGTCATGACAGACACTTTTATTATTTTCTTGCCACCCATCCTTTCATCTGCTTTCCCCCGGACCCACGGCCTCAGGCCCCGCTACCCGTGACTTCTCCCCAGAGACCGCGCCTGAGTGAACCCAGTATCCCCAGGGCCTGGGCTGGACAAAGCCAATGCTTAACTTCCTGGAACTGGGCGCGTTTCCTGCGGACCTCTACAGAAAAGTCCGGATATAAGGACACCCTCGCACCCTCTATTCGCAGATCTTGAGCCGTGCGCACCATTTGTAGAATTTTGTCCCGGTCCCTGAAGTGCAGCATCCTAATCAATATTGGGCATGCTTGGTCCCTCGGTTGGGGGGGTCTGGCGGGCACCCTAAGGGCTCTCTCTATGGCAAACATCTTGGAAAATGCGTCCTGCCCAAAGGATTGCAACAGCCATTTTTCAAAAAAGTCCGCCCGCTATGGAACTCCCAAAATGCGGACGTTATTTCTCCTTAGGCAGTTCTCTGTATCATCAGTTTTGTTATGTAGATAATTAATAGAGTCCCCAGCAGCCTTGAATTTTTTAACCAGAGGGGTCACAGTGTCCTCCAGCTGCCCTCCACCGCAGACACACGATCCCTCATTTTTTGCATATCCTGGCGAATGGTTGAAATATCAATTTTCAGAGAACCTATATGCCCAGTCGAATCAGTATTACATTTGGCAATGGCAGTAAGGATGTCTTTGAGGGTAGGTTCCTCTTCTGCATGGGACATCTCGTGCACCAATATTCATATGGCCCCCATGATCATCAGCAACAGGGGCTTGCATATTGCTCCCACACAGCTGCTCACTGCCCCCCTTCACAGTCTCCATCACCTCATGCTCCTTTCCAGAGTGGTGCATGGCAGCAGCATTTGTATTATGAGCGAGGGAGTCCTCCATCTGTTGTGGCCTGGCATATTGTGCCAGTTTAGCGGCCACCTCCTCCCTCTTGTCCCTCTGCCTCGAGGTCTCACCTCCCAGCTCTCTTCTCCGCCGCCATCTTGCGCGCCAAGCGGCGCCATACCTGCTGCCGACCGCAGCTTGCTGTCCCGCCGCGTCATAGCACCGCCTGGGGGCCCCGGAATCGCTCCTCACACACTCAGGGAGCCGCACCACCGGGAGACAGCCGAGCATTCTCCACTATCCCCAGGCAAGGAGGATTTGCAGGCACAGGGTTACCGGAGCTCCTTTCCTGTGCGACCACTTACATGCCCCGCTAGGCCACGCCCAGGATTCACATTATCAACATGTCCCGCTGGTGCTGCAAAAGTTGAGAGAATATTGTTTGTTTACCAAATTTAAAAAGTGTAAGTTTTCTGTCCAAGAAATATAATTCCTGGGATTCATTATATCAGCTCCAGGTTTAAGATGGACCCTGAGAAAATTCAGGCAATAATTCATTGGGTACTGCCTAGCGACTTTGAGGCTCTGCAGTGCTTTTTGGAGTTCACTAACTATTATAGAAAATTTCTTAAAGGTTTTTCTTAGATGGACATACCTCACTCACACATAAGGAGGCAGATATAAGGATTTGGTTGGCATAGGTGGTTGGGGCTTTTGAAAATTTGAAAAAAATATGTTTTACTAGATGCGGGCCCGATGCGATTGCATCGATAGGGCAGTGACACCACGATGGGGACAGCTCTGTGCCGCTGGGGGTGACGGCTGTCCCTCTCCCCCTCTCACCCACCGTGCTCTCTCCCAATGTATGTAAGCATATGTATTTTTAGTTACAGACCTGTTTCTGTGGGAAGGGGGGCACAGGGGTTAATAATAAAGTGGCAATCTGGTAATCTATTTGACTTCTTGGTAAAAAAATGTGTAGGGCTTCGCTGTATTATGTCTTGCCAGCGCAGGTAAACCAAGCAGCTACTGGCTGCCAACCCCCGCTGCCTGGTGTTACCTTCGCTGGCAATGAAAAATACAGGGAAGCCTTATTTTTTTTAGTTATTTAAATGAATAACTAAAAAAAAATTGGCGTGGGCCCTGCCATATTTTCTATTGCCAGCCATGGTAACCCAGACAACTGGGGGCTGGAATTCTCAGCGTGGTGAGGCCCAAGCATTCTGGGTCCCCCATGCTTAAAATTGCAGCCAGCACCAGCCCCAGAATTGGCGCCTCTATGAGAGACGCCAAAACTAGCGGTTACCCCGCTCTTCCAGCTGCTATATAGCGGTGGCAGACTGGGTAATAAAGGGGTTGATGTCAAGGAATGTTCCCTGAGGAAGGAGCTCGGGAGGAGGCTCCGAAACGCGTAGGAAAATAAAGGCTGTATCTGATCCAGACATTCCCTTGTCTGTGTTTCATTGGTCTCGGAGCAGCAGCGCGGACACTGAAGCATTTTTGTCCAAGATTCTGCACTGCTACCCAGAAGGCGGTTACCAAACTCTTTTGGTGATCTGCCATGCATAATGATATTAAAGAATTTGTCATCTTATGAAACTTGCATTTGCCAGCCGACAGTTGGCTCCATTGCCAATTCCAGAAAGACTGTGGTCTCATTTATCCATGGATTTCATCTCTGATTTGCCTATGTCTGGGGGGAATACTGCTGTAACGCCCACCAGGAGGGTGATTGTCTGGCAATGGACAGGAGACAGGCAGAGGTTAGCATTAGGCTAGCTAGGAAACATTGATCAGGCACCTCCCATAAGGGGAGAGTGCCTTATATACATATCTTCTCAGTAATAGGCTAAGAGGCCCTTCCGGATCAGGGTGCACTAGACCTTTAAATGGCCAAAAAAAAAAGAAAAAAGTTGCTCCAGCTCTTTAAAATCCAGAATTATATTGATGTTTGCATCAAAAAACAGACATGGCATAGTGCAGTTATTTATAGGCTATGCGTTTTGAACAACTGTTCGTCATCACAGCTATGTAAATAATTAAATTTCATTCCTATACATAGTTTTCCTCAACCAATGACATTTTCAACACATAAGCACATGATACAATTAAATAAATAAAAGTCTCCTTTTCATGTCACTTCCTCTGGAATGATGAGACACTTTTTCAATCCCATATGTCCTGATCGTCTCCATTTTACGCCGGCGCCTGAAGATTACATGTTGAGACGCATGCTATACTGCATGTTGTGTACTGTTGGAACAAAAAATGTCAGTAATATATTCTGAAATATTGGTTTTTAGCTGTCTGGTCATACAGCCTACATACATCAGATTGCGTTCTACAAATTGTATGACATATGCAACTTTGCTCGTATGGCTGCTTTCACACTGGCATATTTTCACATCCGTGTGATTACGTGAAATTCATGTATAGTCATGGACAGGCAAATGGATGTCCACAGAACATTTATTTAACGGATCCATCATCAGTCACCAGACATAGGGGTGGGAGGAGCTGTACCTTGCTCGGATCTGTTTCACGGATCCGTCCTCTGTAGAGCTCCATATTAATTTCATACGGAGAGATAGTGATCCGTGTCTGTCCGTTGGTGTCCATGATTTTTGAGGAAGCACAGAAACCGAAGAGTTTTTATTTCTGGGTACATAAAAATTGCGGACACCAATTTGGATCTGTGACGAAACAGAGACACAGCGATAGCCACTTTAGGACCAATCTGTGCCCATAGGATATCATGGGAGGCCATAACAGATCTGTGGACATCCATTTCAAAAGGGATAGACACGAATTTGAAAATATGCCAGTGTGAAAGCAGCCTATTACAGTTCATAAACTGCTTTACGTTGTAATTTTCTGTTTCTTCAGAATAAGTAAATACCGTTTAACATCTGAAAATTTGCATGTTCTACATTTCCCTCCTCCACATTTATTAAAGCCCTAATATCTCAGTCAAGTAGGTTGTTTAACCCCTTCACTGCTAAACCTGTTTTGACCCTAATGACCTTGCCATTTTTTGTAATTCTGACCAGTGTAACTTTATGAGGTTGTAACTGTGAAATGGTTCAACAGATCCCGGTGATTCTGAGATTGTTGTCTCGTGAAATATTGGACTTCATGTTAATTGTAAAATTAGGTCGATAATGTTCGTCTTTCTTTTTAAAAAAAAATGAATTTTGTTGAAATTTTCCCAATTTTCAAACTTTGAATTTTTATACTGTTAAACCAGAGAGTTATGTCACACAAAATATGATAGTTAATAAATAACATTTCCCACATGTCTACTTTACATCAGCACAATTTTGGAAACAATTTTTTTTTTGTTCGGAAGTTATAAGGGTTCAAAGTTCATCAGCAATTTTTCATTTTTACAACAAAATGTAGAAATCCACATTTTTAGGGATCACATCACATTTGAAGTGACTTTGAGGGGCCTACATGAAAGAAAACACCCAAAAGTGACATCATTCCAAAAACTGCACCCCTCAGATTATTTCCCATATACTTTGCAGGGAAGGTGCTGTACTGCGGAATTGTCACAAATACGCACAAAAAACGAGGGAAAATTTCGGCAAAAAACGCAAGAAATCCGCATAGCCTAAATATTCACATACCAGGTCCCTGCTAAAAAAAGTTACTCCTTCCCTTCCGAGCTCGGTCATGCGCCCAAAAATTGTCTTCTCACCACATATAGACCATCAGCAAAACTCAGGAGAAATTGCCCAACATATTTTGGAGTCCATTTTATCATGTTGCCTGTGTGAAAATGAAAAAGCCCTTTTTCCACAAAAATTTTCTTTTAGCCATATTTTCAGTTTCACAGCTCAATGTTATAAAATTCTGTGAAGCAGCTGGGGATTCAAGGTGCTCCCCACACATCCAAATAAAATTCCTTTTTGGTCTAATTTCCACAATAGGGTCACTTGTGGGATGTTTCCGCTGTTTAGGCACTCTGATTGGCTACCGGGCTTCCTGAACATGTACGGTACGGAGAGAGCTCAATTCAGCCCCTGCAGCCCGGAATAAAGCAGCAGTGTGTGAGTGTGTGTGTATTGGGATGATGGGGGCTGCAAGGGGATGATGGAGGCTGCATGGGGATGATGGAGGCTGCATGGGGATGAAGGGGGCTGCATGGGTTATTGGGGGCTGCATGGGGATGATGGGGGCTGCAAGGAGATGATGGGGATAATGGGGGCTGCAATTGGATGATGGAGGCTGCATGGGCATGATTATGTTTTTATGTTTTAATGTACAATATTTTGTATTACTGTAATAATTTTTCAGTTCTGTATGTGCATGTATATGAATACAGTAAATATTTATGGTTTGTGGAACGAATCGTCTGTGTTTCAATTATTTCTATGGGAAAATTTGCTTTTATATACAAGTGATTTGATTTACAAGCACACTTCTAGAACGGATTAAGCTCTTAAATCAAGGTTCCACTTTACTTGTTATCCTCAGAAAAAACACATTTCTGAATACAAGGTAAGCTTCATTTCTTCATACCCTGAACATTGGCAATAGATGAGAGAGGCTTATGGTACCGTCACACTTGGCGACGCACCAGCGATCCCGACAGCGATATGACCTGTAAGGGGTCATTGTTGCGTAGCTGTTGGAATCGCTGGTGAGATGTCAAACAGTCAGATCTCACCAGTGACGTTACAATGATCTGGGATGATACGGAGGTCGTTGAGACCCTGTTTCTCAGACCTGTATTATTGAGGTCGTTGGTCGTTGTCCCTGTCAAACACACCGATGCATGCTGCCCATCGGGACCCCAATGATCAAAAAATGGTCCAGGCGACACTGACATGACCAGCGATCTCACAGCAGGGGCCTGGTCACTGCTAAGTGTCAAACATAACGAGATCGCTGGTGAGGTCGCTGTTGCGTCACCAAACTTGTGACTTAAAAGCAAACTCACTAGCGATCTCGCTTAGTGTGACGGGGGCTTGACAGTGATATTAGTCCTTTCTAAATATTGATTCTACATTGAGAAAATGAGTAACAAAAAAAACATTATCACAAACGGGCTAAGAATGTAAAGGACATAACTGGTACGCAACGATTTTCAAGGAACCAGTGTCAGGAATGCATTTGGTATGAAAGGCATGAAGTGGAGCTACTTTCCAAGTGATGAATATCTAGCTTGAAAATAACTCTTTCCCAACTAGAGACGAAAGGTTGAATTGGTGCACCACAAAAGTCTCAATGAAATCTGAGCTGTCTTTTTCCTGTCATACAATAGAGTGTTTGATAATCTCAATTGAGATTTTAAAAATATTTTCTTTTTAGGGTTCTAACCCTTTCTTGACATTGGACGTACTGGTGTGTTGTATTTTACAGTACATTCCTGCAAATGGAAGTATCAGTATGTCCAAGCAATCATTTGTGCACAGGAGCTTAACCCCTTCATGACCTTGGGCGTACCTATACAGCTTGGAAAGGAATTTATTCCAGTCCTTGGATGTATAGGTATGCCCTAGCAAAAACACTGCACCATAGCTACGATAACGGCGATCGAGCTCTGGTAATTGATGATTCAGAAAGCAAGGGACCAGAGCTCGTTTTCAGGAGAGGTGGTGTTGCTACCCCACAACTATAATTGCCTATTCAATTCTGAACAACCAATCACAGCGATTGTAATGATTCAGGCAATGAAATTGCCTGAATTGTTATGATCCAGCTATAGTAGGGGCTGCAACAGCCACTACCATAAACTGGAGAGCAGAATATTAATAATATTTATTTATTTATATAGTGCTATTAATTCCATAGCACTTTACATACATCAGATGATGTCACCCCCCTCCAGCTCTGTTTGGAGGATCGTGCTGTGACACGCGACCCTCCAGTCAATATGCAGAGGGGGCTCTGACCGCCCTCCCCAGCCTCATTCGGTCCATGGAGGCAGAGAAGGAGCCGTCTCAGAAAGCCAGGGACCGGATCCCTGCCTTCCCTGGCTGTTCAGTCCCTAAATGCTGTGATCGATATCAATCCGAGCACTTAGGGTGTTGGGAGAGTGATCACAGACCCTCTCCACCGCCAATCGGTGCTCCCGCAATGTAATCGAGAGGGCCCATTTGTCGCTATGGTGACCCGATTGTTGCCATGATGACCCAGCGTCACAATACTGACATCTGGGCTACCTGACCTTATCAAGCCTCAGGGATTATGTGATCTCTGAAGCTTGTGACTGCAGCACTGATAGCCGTACTGTATGGCAATGATTGATCATTGCCATACAATGCAGCTGCAATCAGAGCTGTAAAAGGTGATAAAGAGTAAGTAAAAAAGTTTTAAAAAATTTAAAAACATGACAAAAAAAGCAGAAAATAAAAAAATATTTTAATACATTTTTACATTCATGTAAAAAAAAAAAAATACTACACATATTTGGTATTACTGCGTCCAAAACAATGCACTCTATAAAACTGTCACACTAGATAACCCCTTTAATAAACACTGTAAAAATAACAAACAAAAAATGTAGCAAAAACTATACATTTTCATACGGCTGACAAAAAAGTGGAATAAAATGTGATCAAAAGGTCATCTAATATATAAAGCTGAATGTGTGTGTGTATGTATGTGTGTATGTATGTCCGGGATTAGCATCTACACCGTCTCAACTACAGCCACAAAATTTTGCACAGTCACACGTCTGGACCCCGAGAGCGTCATTGGCTATGTTGTGAGGCGAAATTTTAACCCCGCGCGTTCCAGTTCACCAAACAATTTTGCCCCTATCTACATAATGGGGAAAAAGTGAATGGAAAAGTGTTGGAGGAAAATCAACAGCTGTCAGCTATAGCCACAAAATTTTGCACAATCACACGTCTAGACCCCGGGAGCGTCACAGGCTATGCTGTGAGGAGAAATTTTAACCCCGCGCATTCCAATTCACCAAACAATTTTGCCCCTATCTACATAATGGGGAAAAAGGGAAAGGAAAAGTGTTGGAGCAAAATCGACAGCTGTCAGCTATAGCCACAAAATTTTGCACAGTCACACGTCTGGACCCCGAGAGCGTCATAGGCTATGTTGTGAGGCGAAATTTTAACCCTGAGCGTTCCAGTTCACCAAACAATTTTGGCTCTATCTACATAATGGGGAAAAAGTGAAAGGAAATGTGTTGTAGGCAAATTGACAGCTACCAGATGTGAACAAGGGGGACTTAAAGAATGAGAGCGGTGCCACCAAAGAGTATATACCATACAGTTGCTAAGGTGGGACCCCTACATAGGATACTCACCACACACGGGGATATGAACACACACACAAAATGCGCCTCACACTACCACGTGCTTGAACACATATACCACCCTCAGCACACATTTCACCACACATACACCAACCTCGCCACATAATCGCCCTAAAACACACACAAGTCTGGTATTATCCTTCAACAATAAAAATCTGATTAATAAGCAGCAAAACTACAAGAGAAACAAATGTACCATATAGAAAATACGGCAGCTGTCAGTCACATGACCTGTCTATTATGTGTATGTGTGAGCTAGTATATACTGTCAGGGGGGAGGGTTTCCTGTTGCCTGGGGATTTATCAGGCTGCCAATAGCAACCAATCACAGCTCAGCTTCTATTTTGCTACTGTTAATCTGAGCTCTGATTGGTTAATATAGACAACAAAGGACATTCTCAGTAAAGCTTCTGTGAGGTAATAGGATGTCTGTGAGGTAATAGGATGTCAGTTAGGGTGTGTTGGTGGAAAGGCTGATGTCAGTCACTTTACCTCTATGTGAGAGGATATAGAAACTGCCAGTTACAGACTATTTTTACCACAATAATGCCTCATAAGAAAAGGAGTTCCTTGGCACGAATGTCAGCTGATGCAAAAAGAAAAGCTGCATTACGAGTGAGTGAAAAATGTGAAGACCGAGAAACAAGGCTGACACACATGAGAACAGCAGCTGCTTCCTCAAGGGCCAATGAACTTTCTGAGGAAAGGGAAGCGAGGCTTGCAGACATGAAAACAAGAGCTGCTTCCTCAAGGGCCAATGAACTTTCTGAGTAGAGGGAAGGTAAATCTGTGTGGAATATCTGTGGTGTTGAAATATATGTTGTGAAATGCTTCTATTAACTTAGTTTTTGCCTTTTAATAATTACATTTCTATCGATTTGTTTTGTGGTTTTTGTCTGCTGAATAAATTTTTGTTAACACATTCTATTTTGTTAACAGCAGTTATTAACCCGGGCGAAGCCGGGTAGTACAGCTAGTATACAAATAAAAATGGTATTGCTGAATATGTGATGTTGTCCCACAAAAAAGCAAACCGCTATTTAGCTCCATCAGAGAAAAAAATAAAAAGCTATAGCTTGAAGAATACAGCAATGCAAAACATTTTTTTTCTATTAAATAGTATTTATGGTGTAAAAGCGAAAAACATACAAAAGTATATAAATGTGGTATTTCTGTAATTGTAGTGACCTGGAGAATAAAGTTGTGTATACACGGTGAACAGTGTAAAGAAAAGGGACAATTTCTGCATTTCTGTTTCTTCTTGATTCTGCCTCATAAAAAGCAGAATAGAAAGCGATCAAAAAATGTTATGTCCCAAACTGGTACCATTAAAAACTTCAAGTCATCCCTCAAAACTCTGTCAGCAGAAGAAAAACTTTAGTCTTCAGAAGTCAGTGATGCAAAAATCCTTTTTTTTGTAAAAACAAGTTTTTAGGCTACATTCACACACAGTGTTTTTGCTGCATTTTATGAGGATTTATTTTTGGTGCAGAAAATGCACCAAGAGCAGATGCTCACAAAGCGCAGCCATGTGTGTGAATTAGGGTGACCACAAAAAATCGATGTCGGAATTTTGTCTGTCTGGACCCCACAAAACGATTCCCCTTTCCAGATATTGAGATAGCCAAAATTTGAGCTCGATCAAACGACGTTAACCCGTGCCGCTCGTCGCTCAAAGTTTGAAAAATTCCAAATTTTTGGCCAAAAAGCTGACATATGGAGCCATAACTCCAGAACGGTAAATAATAAAAACACGCTTAATATCTCAAAAGAAAGCTAATGTTGTTCTTCAAAATTTATATTTTATACATCATTGTTATTTTAAGTCAAACTGAGTTACAACAGCTTTTAGCCCCAAGAACGTGACCTGGTACCACTAGGAGCATACTTCGTATATTTTGTTATTAAGCAATAAAAGTAAATTTACTTACCAAAGAAAAGTTTACATTCTTTGACCGATTTAATATAAAAACAGATTTCCTAAGACAAAATCCAAATACCTGGCCTCAAAATAATGACTTCCAAGAAGGATTGAAAATTGTCAAAACATTAAAAGTAGTTAATGATATGGCTGAGCGTGGTGTTAAATTAATAACCGACTTTAACGACCTTCTGACAAAAGATGAAGAACAAAAGCAATATGTCCTGCAAGTTGTAAGCAAATGCTGAGCATTATATACTGACGTTTCAAAAACTACTTTAACAAAAGCTCTAGAATAAATTAGATAACTATGTAAAATTATCAACTCATGTAGGTACTACGTCTGTATCTCTTCAGTGTCTGTTTTGTATGTATTATATACCTTATTTTTATATTTTAAAATAAAAATGTCATTAGACTTATCAGTATTACTTGTTTTTTTATTATATTTCTACTTTAAACTCAAAAATATACCAAAAAAAAACAAATTTTATCACTTAATAACAAAATATATGAAGTATGCTCCTAGTGGTACCAGGTCACGTTCTTGGGGCTAAAAGCTGTTGTAACTCAGTTTGACTTAAAATAACAATCACCGTATATACTCGTGTATAAGCCGACCCGTGTATAAGCCGACCCCCCTACTTTTGCCCCAAAAATCTGGAAAAACCTATTGACTCGTGTATAAGCCGAGGGTGGACCCCAGCACAGGTATACAGCCCCCAGCAGTGTGGTATACAGCCCCCCCCCAGTGGTATACAGGCCTCCCCAGTGGTAGTATACAGCAGCCCCAGTGGTGGTATATAGCAGCCCCATCAGCCCCAGTGGTAGTATATAGCAGCCCCAGTGGTAGTATATAGAAGCCCCAGCAGCCCCAGTGGTAGTATATAGAAGCCCCAGTGGTAGTATATAGAAGCCCCAGCAGCCCCAGTGGTAGTATATAGAAGCCCCAGCAGCCCCAGTGGTAGTATATAGGAGCCCCAGTGGTAGTATATAGAAGCCCCAGCAGCCCCAGTGGTAGTATATAGAAGCCCCAGCAGCCCCAGTGGTAGTATATAGAAGCCCCAGTGGTAGTATATAGAAGCCCCAGCAGCCCCAGTGGTAGTATATAGAAGCCCCAGAAGCCCCAGTGGTAGTATATAGAAGCCCCAGCAGCCCCAGTGGTAGTATATAGAAGCCCCAGTGGTAGTATATAGAAGCCCCAGCAGCCCCAGTGGTAGTATATAGAAGCCCCAGCAGCCCCGGTGGTAGTATATAGAAGCCCCAGCAGCCCCAGTGGTAGTATATAGAAGCCCCAGCAGCCCCAGTGGTAGTATACAGCAGCCCCGGCAGCCCCAGCGGTAGTATACAGCAGCCCCAGGAATCCAGGGCCCCCCCAGCCTTGCTCCGGTAACCTGTAAAGGAAAATATACTTATCACTGTCCCGCTGCCGTCCCCGCTCGCCTCTGCTGTCCGCGATCCTCGATCTTCATGCGTCTTCTTCCGGTTTCCTGTGTTCGTCGCCGGCAATGACGTCATTGCCGGCGACGAACACAGGAAGCTGGAAGAAGACGCATGAAGATGGAGGATGGCGGACGGCAGCGGCGAGCGGGGACGGCAGCGGGACAGTGATAAGTATATTTTCCTTTACAGGTTACCGGAGCAAGGCTGGGGTGGCCCTGGATTACTAAGGCTGCTGTATACTACCGCTGGGGCTGCTATATACACTGTGGCGAGTATATACGGTATGTATAAAATATAAATTTTGAAGAACAACATTAGCTTTCTTTTGAGATATTAAGCGTGTTTTTATTATTTAGCGTTCTGGAGTTATGGCTCCATATGTCAGTTTTGTGGCCAAAAATTTGGATTTTTTCAAACTTTGAGCGACGAGCGGCATGGGTTAACGTCGTTTGATCGAGCTCAAATTTTGTCTATCTCAATATCTGGAAAGAGGAATCATTTTGTGGGGTCCAGACTAACAAGATTCCGACATTTTTTCCCCCCCATATGAGATCCGGTCACTCTAGTGTGAATGTATGGCATTATTCTGCTGCGCTTTTACTCACCTTGCCGGGCTCCCCCGGTGATCTCCAATGGTGTCCTGACATCCCCGAAGTTTGCGCTGTCACTGCCACTAGGACCTTGCAGCCTGCACACGTGACAAGGTGATGTAACATGGTCACATGGTGCAGTGCCAGGTCCTCTCGCAGGTCCTGTGGCCTCAGTATAAGGGAACATCGCTGGAGATCACCGGGGGAGCGTGGCAAGGTGAGTAAATAGCACAGGCAAAAACGCCAAATAATAGACATGCTCATTCTTTTTAGGGATCTGTTCTTGAGCCAAGAACGGATCGGTAAAAAGCACAGAGTGTGAATGCAAAATACTGAAATTGTGAAATGCATTGACTTGGCTGGGACAGCCAATGTCACCGCATTTCACTGCACTTCATTGCAAATAGCAGATCTGTAAGGAACGCAGCAATAACAGTGCAATTGCACACTGTGTGAATGTAGCCTTAGCGTGATAGTAGCCAAATCTAAAAGAAATATGGTAATCTAGTATATAATAAATCTAGTATTTCTGTGAACGTACTGGCCTGAGGAATCAAGCTGCCTAATCATTTTTACCACAAGGCAAATGGCGAAAAATAGTAATAAAGCCAATTCTTAAATAGCTGTTGATCTGTCTATTCGGTCTCCCAAAGATGGCGGTCAGCTTTGCATTTTTATACGGCTGACAAAGAAAGTGGAATAAAACACAATCAAAAGGTTATATAATGAATAAAAATGGTATTGATGAATATGTGATCTTGTCCCACAAAAAACAAGCCGCTATTTAGCTCCATCAGAGAAAAAATAAAAAGCTATAGCTCGAAGAATACAGCAATGCAAAACATTTTTTTTCTATAAAATAGCATTTTTGTCATAAAAGCAAAAAACCTACAAAAATATATATACTTGTAAATGTGTTATTTCTGTAATTGTAGTTACCTGGGAATAAAACTGTGTTATCAATTTTATAACAAACAGTGAACAGTGTAAAGAAAAAGGACAATTTCTGCATTTCTGTTTCTTCTTGATTCTGCCTCATAAAAAGCGGAATAGAAAGCGATCAAAAAATGTTATGTGGCCCAAACTGGCACTAATAAAAACTCCAACTCATCCCTCAAATAACAAGCCCTCACATGACTCTGTCAGCCGAAAAAAAACAGCGCTGGGTGTCATCAGCATAGAGATGGTTCTCAAAACCAAATCTACTTATGGTTTGTCCTATAGAAGAAGTGTAAAGAGAGAAGAGAAGGGGACCTAGGTTTGAACCCTGAGGAACTCCAACTGTGATGGGAAGTGGAGAAGTGGAGCCAGCGAAAGATAGTGAAGGGTAGACAGAGAGGTAGGAGGAGAAACAGGGGAGAAGCACTCTCCTTGAGCCTAATAGAGTGGAGCATAGAGTAGGAGAATCAGCAGAGAGTAGTCACCATTAGATTTAGCTGTTAGTAGGTCATTAGAGACTTTAGTAAGGGCAGTTTTAGCAGAGTGTAAGGAGCAGAAACTGGATTGTAGAGGGAGAGGAAGAGAATTATCTGAGAGACAGTGGATCAGACAGGAATGGACCAAGCATTTCAAAAGTTTAAGATGAAAGGGAGATTAAAGGCAGGTCGGTAGTTAGCAGCAGAGTTCTGGTTGAGGTATTTTTTTTAGTATTGGGTGTATGCTGGAGTGTTTGAAGGAGGAGGGGAAAACGCCAGATAAGAGGGAAATATTAAATATTTTAGTTAGCTGAGAGGTGACAGCTGGGGAAAGGGATTGAAGGAGATTTGAAGGAGTAGGGTCGCTGGTGCATGTAGTAGGGTAAGAAGATGCAAGAAGCAAGGTAACTTCTTCCTCTGTGACCGGATCGAAGACCCAAAGTGAGTTGGATGACGTGCCAAAGGGAAGATAATGCATGATGTTATGAGGCCGGGAGGAAATTTCCTGTTGTATGTGGTCAATTTTGTCTTTAAAATAGTTGGCCAGATCGTCAGCGCTGAGGCTGGTAGTTGGGGTCTGTACTCTTGGACCGAGAGGAGCGAGTGGAAAGTTTCAAAGAGTCGTTTAGGATTATTTGTCAGTGACATAAATGTCTTGAAGTAAGCTTGTTTGGAGAGGTTAAGGGCAGGGTTGTATGTTTTCAGCATAAACTTTTATTGGAGTAATTTTGAACTCTCATCTGACCTATGATCTGGCAGTGCCCATCTTTTTTTGAAAAATATATTGCAATCTGACTGTCCTCAGTGGTTGATACCTTTTAATGGCTAACCTAAAAGATGGTAAACATAGCAAGCTTTTGGGACACTATGGCCCCTTCATCAGGCTAATAATGACATAGATTCTGAAGACACATACATATATACTATACTTAAACAGGATGAGATGGTGCAGGAAATACGACAGGTGACATAAAGCAGTGTCAGGATAGGGGAGGGGGGGCAGGGGAGGGGGGGTGTAGCATTAAATGCATCCCAAGACGTAGCTGAGGAAGCAGGTTTGCGAAACGCTTCTGGGGGGCAACCGGACTCTTTACACCCTCCTGTCACTTATGGGTAAGCTTTTTAAAAAACTAAGGGGGTACTTGGATCTTCATGAAAGTGTTTGGGCAGACAAATTCTGAGATGTAACCTATTCACTTGTGGCTATGAGTAGATTCCATTTAGGATAGCTGTTATAATACCTTTTGAAATTGGTCAGAGGGGGTGAACTGATTAACACTTAGAACAGCTACATCTTGGGATGCATCTAATACTACCAGCCACTTATAGGGAGATAGATTCCTTGGGGTACTCATGAAATCAATTTAACCCTATATTACCCATTATAGAAAATTTATAGGAGGTGTATTTACCTCGTACTGGGAAGTTGATTGGTCTTTTTCTTAAAATTGTGCACTTTATCACTATGCATTGTAATATTTATAAAAAAAATATATATTTTTTTTGTTTTGTTTTTTGTTTTGTTTCATTTGCTTATGTATATATGTATGTGTCTTCAGAATCTGTGTCATTATTTGCCTGACAAAGGGACCACAGTGTCCCGAAAGCTTGCTATGCTTACCATCTTTTCAGTTAGCCATTAAAAGGTATTAACCACTGAGGACTCTCAGATTCCAATATTTTTCTATAAAAAATGATGTTTTTGAAAAAAATGTATATACTGTCTGTGCAAATGTTTTTCTATATATGTTTTTTAGATAAAAACATTAAAAGCTACATTTTACCTAGAAAGATACAGCATAAATTTTTGTCTGAAATCTGACGTTTGCAGGGGCATAAGCTCTCCTCTATCTCTTTATGTGTTTCTAATGGCTATATATAGGAGGGGCCTCATTGGGCATCTAGCCACGAATTTACACATTGGTAGGGTAACATTTTTTTGTGTACAATTTGTAATTGTAGTCTTATCTCTCCACTTCTAGGACTAGTTATTGCTATAGCGTCACATTACAATTGACCGTTAAATTTTCTCTTTTCCCCAACTATGGATCTATTATGTACTTTGTGTGATCAGATGGCAGATCTAACTCAGTTAGTCCAAGATCTAATCTTGGAACAACACAAACTGGCATCCTCACAGGCTCAGTTACAGGGCCAGATTTCTGGTACTTATATTGCTCCTCAGAATCTCTCTCCTCCGACTGTCATGATTTCTCAACCATCTGACGAATCTTTAAGCTCCCTGAACCTGTTGTAGCATTCCCTGACAAATTTTCGGGGGGGGGGGAAGGGGGAAAGACCAGGTTTTTCAAGGAGAGTTGCAAATTATTGTTTACCTTGCACCCTCGGTCATCAAGGAATGAGTCATGGCAGGAGGAAATTATAATGTCATTTTTGCAGGGGGGTCCTCAGACTGGGGCATTGTCTATACCCTCTTTACTCCTAAATGTCTTTCTGTGGACGTATTTTTTGATGCTTTAGGACAGATCTATGACAAACCTGACAGGGTCGAGGTGGCGGAGACAAGGATTATGAAACTGATACAGGGGAATCACACAGAAGAAGACTATTGTACTGAGTTTCATCAGTGGTCTACTTAGGTCCTATGGAATGACGTAGCTTTCAGGTGTCTTTCAGAGTCTCTAAAGAACGCTCTGGCTCTACATGCTCCACCTGGTTGTTTGGTGGAGGCCATAACTCAGGCTATCCGCACAGATCAGAGGATGCAGGAGAGATGCGAGGTTCAACAAGAGGTTCCATTTTGTCCACTTGGCCCAGTTCATTTACCTGAGATGAAACCTATGAAGGTTGGAGCTTCCAGCTCAAGGATTAATGAGAGGAGACACCGTCAAGAACTTGGACTTTGTCTCTATTGTGGCTGAGCTGAACATTTCTTAAAGGATTGCTTGGCACGACCTGCAGCGAACAAGCAGTCGGAAAATGCCTAAGTGTGGATGATTGTCGAGGAGGTCACCCAGACTTACAGATACCCTTTTACTACTCCGATAAAGTATTGTTGAATGCTGAACTTCTATTTCAAAATCAGTGTCTGTCAACATTTGCCTTAATTGACTGCGGATCTGCAGCTAATTTCATTGATTCAGGACTTGTTCTGAACTTAGGATTAGGGACAGTTAAGATAAAAAGCCCCTTTCAAATCATGGCCATTGATAGAACACTGTTGCTCAAAAATCTGGTTCAGTTAATTATGGTGGAGTTCACACTCAAGGTAGGGGTCCCTTCATATGGAATTAATCTCCTGTTATGTTTTGGACAATTTATCTGCTGGAATTGATTTGTGTATTCCTTGGCTGCATATGCATACTCTGATCATTGACTGGAATTTGAAAGATATTGTCAAATGGGGGTCCTTATTGTGTTGAAAAATGTCTTAAATATGTGCATGTTTGCACCAAGGACCAACAACATGTACAACATAGAGGTATGGGCTACATGTAAACTGTGAACATTGGGAGATAGGATAATAGTATTATTGCCAAGAACCTATTCCCACAGATAGAAGTACTAAGGCTGGCTTCACATTAGCTGCTGCGCATTGCGGTGGGCGAGAGCAAGCTGACCGCAAACACCGCCCATCCCTATGTTTAACCTGGGGATAAACAGGACGCACAGGTATGCGGTCGGGTGCGGATGGCCGTGTGTCCCCATTGCCCTCCATGTTTGATTTGTAGGTATGCAGAGGCTTGCGTACAAAACAAACATTCCCAGCTGCACAGAATCTGCAACCTGTGTGCAACATGTTGCAGATTCGGTGTGGATGCGAATGTATGATTTGTACGCGGCGCCCGCGGTCCTGACCTGTCAGCGGCTGCAGCTGCGCGTGCTGCACACAGGACCGGAGGGCATAATAGCCCCCCAGTCCTGTGTGCTGATCCGGTCCGCAGCTGTCTGGGTCCTCCTGGTCAGAACCAGACTGGATCATGCCGCAATGTGAAGCGGCCCTAACACAGATTAACAAAAAGCATAAATAGGGTAATAGAAAAATTGGAACTATATTTAGTACCTTCTATTTTTAGTTATGGAAAACAGAAAAAGCAGCAAGAATCTACTACCAATAACACTGTCAAATACGAAAGGACAGTTATAAGTGCTGAGAGACACATTCGTATGATATATAATTTTATATACTTTTAACACATTTTAGCAAAATTAACAGGAATTAATTGAATTTTTTGGAGAGCTTAATAAAATCATTTGCAGTGTGTAAAAAGGTGTAGTTTGATCGATCTAAAGTGCCTAAATAACAGTTAGCGCTATAATTCCCACAGACATAAAATTAATTACTAAGGGGAGAGACAGGCACGGTACCTCCTGGTGGGATAGCAGCAACTGGTGTACAAGAGAACTAGCAGGTAGATCTCAAGTACATTGAAGGTCTCTGTCCCTGCCTCGATTTCCAAGAATTAGGTTTCACACCACGATTTTTTGAAATCCGATCCGAATTTGGCCCCATGTGATCCTATGGGGATCGGACCAATTCAAATGTGCACTAAATGGCATCCGAATTGCGTCCGATACGATTTTGTCTGATTTCATTCCCGTGCAAAAATTGGAGACTGCTCTGATTTTTGCATCCGAATCAAAAATCGGATAGAATCGGACAGGAATCGGTCTGATTCTATTAGAATGGTGGCCTATGGGGATCGGATGGGATAGAAAATCGGATCCGATGTCGGATCCGATTTTCTGTATAGAGCATGCTCCAACATTCCCAGACAGCTCCCAAGTTCTCAAATAGCCCTCTCCCAGCTTTCTTCCGACGCCATATTGTACAGGGAGCCCAGGGTCCAGGGATGCGTCCATGGCCCAGGGGTGCGCCCAGGGTCCAGGGATGCGTTCATGGCCCAGGGGTGCGCCCAGGGTCCAGGGGTGCGCCCAGGGTCCAGGGATGCGTCCATGGCCTAGGGTCCAGGGATGCGCCCAGGGTCCAGGGGTGCACCCAGGGTCCAGGGTTGCACTTAGGGTCCAGGGATGCGTCCATGGCCCAGGGTCCAGGGTTGCACCCAGGGTCCAGGGATGCATCCATGGCCCAGGGTCCAGGGGTGCGCCCAGGGTGTCTGTATGTGTGTGTGTGTCTGTATATATGTGTGTGTGTCTCTGTATGTGTGTGTCTCTGTAAGTATGTGTGTATGTCGGTATTGTGGTGATGCGACCCCGATGTGTCCCCTGACCGGTGTACAGCACATGGGGGATTGTATCTTTTGTTCTGTGGCAGCACTCACAGGGTTAACAGAAGTGAGATCTGAGCTAAGTGCTGATTGAAAGCACTCAACCCACCTGTGATGGGGTAGGAGATGATATGAGCTGCCCTGGACTGAGGAGTGGATGAGAACAGGAGGAACTGCTGTGTGAAGCTAACACAGCCATGGGGACCACCGTAGGTATCCAACAAGGAGGGTCACTATCACTACCCTGTCCGGACGGGTTCGACATGAAGTGGGGGTGGTGAAGACACTGCCTTTCGATATGATTTTGGGGAGGGATTTTCCTCTGTTCTGGACTCTGTGGGAGAGGCAAACTAATCCTCAGGTAGTGAATGGTCCAGGCCCTGAGCCCAAAGATCCCGACTCTGGGACTCCTGCCATAGGGGTCACCACTATAGGGAAAGAGTGTAATCCCGATAGGTGTTCCCTAGAGGTAAAGGCAGGAGGTTTCAGAGCGTACAACCCCCGCATACAGGTGCAGAAGCGCCAACCACAATGTCCTAAGACCCGTAGATGTACTCATGGTACAGACAGTGATTCCACTGTGGACTTAGGGCTACGGGACTCAGATGACCTGCCCAATCGTGTAGCAGACGACATAGCGTCAGGACTCCACATAGCCAAAAGGATAGGTGGACCGCGCTACCACACTGGCCGTTGGGGGAGGGGGAGACCTCCCACAGATATGCCTCTGAGACATAGAGTGACTGGGTCCGATTGGTCTTGGTACACAAGGAAACAGTTGGTGCCGGTACGGGACCGCGTGTCAGACGCGGACGGCCCTGGTCGACGGTCCCCTCGACCGGTGGGCTCCGAGGACAGGGAGACCCTGTCTCGAGGCCCCGGATCGTGGGCTGGTGTTCCGCCCCACGGGCTTGAACAGAGGGGGGAGGTATGTGGTGATGCGACCCCGATGTGTCCCCTGACCGGTGTACAGCACATGGGGGATTGTATCTTTTGTTCTGTGGCAGCACTCACAGGGTTAACAGAAGTGAGATCTGAGCTAAGTGCTGATTGAAAGCACTCAGCCCACCTGTGATGGGGTAGGAGATGATATGAGCTGCCCTGGGCTGAGGAGTGGATGAGAACAGGAGGAACTGCTGTGTGAAGCTAACACAGCCTGGGAGCTCTCTCAGAGAGGACGTTCATGCGACTAGTGAGCGGACGGTGCAGAGAGAGAGTGGTTGTGTGCTGATAATACAGCCTAGCAGTGAGGACCTGGCCCTCACCAGTGGAGCCGGCCAGGACAGAGCCTGTCCTAGGTACAGAGGTACTGTGTGTGTTGGATGAACAGAGTTGTACCAGCTGTGCCCCAGAACCTGGAGGTCTGTAATATACCTGAACTGTTCCATTAAACTGTGTGTTGTGTGAACAGTTGCCTGAGTCACTGCCTTCCGTCGTGCCGATCCTAACCGCTACCTTACAGTATGTATGTGTGTGTGTCTGTATATATGTGTGTGTGTCTGTATGTATGTGTGTGTCTGTATGTATGTTTGTGTGTATGTGTGTCTGTATGTATGTATGTGTGTCTGTATGAATGTGTGTGTGTATGTGTGTGTCTGTATGTATGTATGTGTGTCTGTATGTGTGTGCCTGTCTGTATGTATGTGTGTGTTGCTTTTCCACAGATTCTTTACACAAATATCAGTGGAACACAGTTAAATTGATCTAAAAATTTAATTGTCAAACTCATCCAGCAATGTAAGTACCATATGTGTGTGAAAATGTGTTGGGGTACACATGGTGCACTGAGTAACTTGTGGCGCACTGTGTGTCTGTATATGTGTCTGTATGTGTGTCTGTATGTGTGTCTGTCTGTATGTACAGTCATATGAAAAAGTTTGGGCACCCCTCTTAATCTTACTCTTTTTTTTTTTTTTTGTTTAAAAATTGATTTTTTGCAACAGCCATTTCAGTGTGATATATGTAATAACTGATGGACACAGTAATATTTCAGGATTGAAATGAGGTTTATTGTACTAACCGAAAATGTGAAATATGCATTTTTTCAAAAATTGACAGGTGCAAAAGTATGGGCAGCTCAACAGAAAAGTGACATTAATATTTAGTAGATCCACCTTTTGCAAAAATAACAGCCTCTAGTCGCTTCCTGTAGTTGTTAATGAGTTCCTGGATCCTGGATGAAGGTATTTTTGACCATTCCTCTTTACAAAACAATTCCAGTTCAGTTAAGTTTGATAGTCGGCAAGCATGGACAGCCCGCTTCAAAACATCCCACAAATGTTCAATGATATTCAGGTCTGGGGACTGGGATGGCCATTCCAGAACATTGTAATTGTTCCTCTGCATGAATGCCTGAGTAGATTTGGAGCGGTGTTTTGGATCATTGTCTTGCTGAAAGATCCATCCCCAGCTTAACTTCAACTTTGACACTGATTCTTGAACATTATTCTCAAGAATCTGCTGATACTGAGTGGGATCCATGCAACCCTCAACTTTTTGTTAAATATATCTTTATTGGTTTTTATAAAGTATATTAACATTAGTGTTCAACATTGATACAAAAGTATAAAATACAAGTATGTAAAATATCAAACAAGGTCAGGGTATGACTTCTTTTAACTAAGTCCCAAGAGGCTGAAGTACGAAAAATGAGTTATAGAGTAGGCCTCTTCAGCACTCAGATGTGACTTCGCCGAAGCAAACGCAATTCACTTTTGGAGGGTTAGTGTGCGCTTTGTAAGAGAAAAAATAAACTCTCTATTTGAGAAGTCACGAAATTATTCTCTATCTCCCACCAACGATAAGAGTGGGGGCTAGAGAAGGGAAAAGGGAAAAACAAAACATATTATATGCATAACCAATTGGTCGTCTTGGGAGGGGAGGGAAGGGAGAGGAAGGAAAATAGGTATGAAGAAGGAAGGGAAAGAGTCAGAATAATAAAGAAAAGGTGAAGATGTACAGAGAACAAGGGAGGTACGGCTCTTACTGTCATTAACATCCATAATGAGATGTTGGACTAAAACCCCCGTTACACAGCAAGAACTATGAGAACAAATCTTGAAAATTAGGGGCATCTCTAAAGAGGATCCATTCAGACCACACCATGGTGAACTGGGGAAGTGTCTGCTCGATCCCAGCCGACAATTCCTCAAGACGGCAAAGAGACTCCATTTCCGTATACCATTCGAAAACCGAAGGCGGGGTCTGATCTTTCCAGTGGCGAGGTATCACCGACCGGGCCGCACAAAGGCAGAATCTAAGAATATCTTTCTTCTGGGTCTTCAGCGAGCCAGGGAGCAGAGAGAGCAGGGCCATCTCAGGGGAGCCTTCTATTTGTTTACCAGTGATCAGGCCATAATTTCTGAACACCCCTGACCAAAATCCCCTAATCAGGGAGCAGCCCCACCAGACATGAAGCAAGGTGCCCTCCTCGAGTCCACAACGCCAGCAAAGATTGGAGGTCTCTGGGAAGCATTTATGTAGCCTGTCTGGAGTGAGGTACCAACGGAAACGCAGTTTATAACTTTTTTCTAGGGCGTCACTTGAGCCGGAAGTCTTTTGGGTCATGAGAAAGCTTCTCTTCCATTCAGTGTCCGATATGGCCCGCCCCAACTCCTTCTCCCAGGCCAATCGGTACCTCGGGGGGTCAGCACCCACCTCTGTGGACAGTATTTGGTGAAGAACTGAGATTCCACGGTCCGGGGCCTCCTCTCTTACAAAAAGCTGCTCCATAGGAGACAGGTTAATATTTGGACCTCGAGGGAAGGCGACCGATCCGAGGAAGGATCTCAGCTGAAGATATTCCCACCATTTCAGATTCCGGTCTGAAGATAGATTTTGCAGGACAGTGAACGGTGGAGATCTCCATCTTGGAGGACCCGGCCTATCCGGACATCGTCCCTAGCATTCCACAGCAGAAGAGTAGAGTTAGTCATTCCTGGAGGGAAGGCTGGGTTATAAAACAGTGGAGTCAGGGAGCTTGCCGACGGAACCTCGGGCAGGACCTTGAGAGCTGTCCGCCACGCTTTAAGTGCCTCTTTCGTGAGAAAAGGCAAGCGTCTATTGTGATCTACAATCTGTGGGGATATCCACTGAAGATAGTGTATAGGTACATCTAGGTCCGCTTGCTCGATTTGAACCCACTGTTTGAGCACAGCCCTGTATTTCCAATCCAGGAGTCTAACCAAGATCGCAGAAAGGCAATACCGACGGAGATCAGGAAGGCCGGCCCCTCCCGCTTCCCAAGGAGCGGAGAGGTACCTGTAGCTTACTCTCGGCTTCATGCCGTTCCAGATGAACCTTGAGACCAGGGAACGGAGTGAGAGGAAGAATGTATTTTGCGGCCAAACAGGCACTGACTGGAAGATGTACAGGAATCTTGGAAGGATGTCCATTTTAACAACCCGGATCCTGCCAAGCCAGGACAATTTCAACGGGCTGTAAGATCTCAGGAGGGCCCCCACCTTTTCTAGCAAGACCCGATGGTTGAGATGAAAGATCCTTGACATATCGTCAGATAGGCTCACTCCCAAGTAGGACAAATGGTCCTTTTTCCAAAGAAACGAAAAATCCCTCTGAAGGGAGTGGACCTCAGCAGGAGGTAAGGAGACGTTCAGTGCCTCGGATTTAGAATAATTGATTTTAAAATTACTGAGGTCACCAAATGTCGCAAATTCCTTCAACAAAACAGGGAAAGCCACGGACGGATTTGCGACATACAAAAGCAGGTCGTCAGCGAATAGAGCTGCCTTATGATGGGTGTTCCCCACCATCAATCCCCGAATGTCCTCATTAATTCTTATGGCTGTAGCCAAGTGCTCCATAACAATGGTATAGAGCAAGGGGGAGAGCGGGCACCCCTGCCGTGTTCCGTTCTGCACTAAGAAAGGTTCAGATAAAATCCCGTTCAACCGTACTTTGGCCGTTGGGTGGGAGTACAAAGATTGGATCCCGTTTAGGAATCTTCGTCCCAGGCCTATATGTTCCAATGCCTCCCATAAAAAGCTCCAGTGGACCCTGTCAAAGGCCTTCTCTGCGTCAATGGACAGCAGACATAGAGGGGACTTCCACGTCTTGGCCCTCTCAACAAGGAGGAGGGACCTAATGATGTTGTCCCGCGCCTCTCGACCCTTGACAAAGCCCACCTGGTCTAAATGAATTATGGAAGGGAGCTTCTGAGAGAGTCTGTCCGCTAAAATTTTAGCGAACAATTTAACATCTACATTTATCAAGGATATAGGTCGGTAGCTTGCTGCGTCAGTGAGATCTTTATTAGGCTTGGGAAGCACACAAATGTGCGCCTCCAAAGCCTGGGGGGGGAAACTGTCCCCTCCCAACAGTGCCTTAAATGTCGGAAGTATATGAGGCAGCAAGTCACCGAGTAACGTCCTGTAGAATATGGGCGTGAAGCCGTCGGGTCCAGCGCTTTTTGCTATCGGAGTGGCTTTAACGGCCTCCGTAATCTCCTCCTCCGTAATATCTTCCTCCAACAAGAGCGCATCCTCATCTGACAAGGACGGGATCTGTGTTTTGGATATGTAGGAGCGGATTTTATTTCGTAGTGCAGAAGGGTCCATGTCGGCAAACTTCCCTTTTAGATTGTAGAGTTCAGAATAGAAGGCCTGAAAGACCCCTGAAATATCCTCACTGCTGTGTACCAACCCCCCCTTGGGCGATTTGATTGAAGATACAAAGGTGGGGCCCCCCCTAGGGTGTAACAGCCTCGCCATGGGTCTTCCACAGGTGTTAGCCTTTTTGTAGAAAAATCCCTTCGTCCGCTCCCTGTATCTCTGGTACTGGTCATCCAGAAAGTTTTTAAGCTCAAGCCGCTTAGTGGTCAGGTCAATCAACAATGTATGTGACAAGGTGGATTTATGTTTGACTTCCAAACGGTGAATCTGCGTCAGCAAGTCACAGATCCGCTCGTTCCGGAGTTTCTTCAATCTGGCACCGTGTTTAATTAGCGTTCCTCTCAGGAAGCATTTGAGCGCCTCCCATTTAACAGGGGGAGGAGTCGGGTCCGAAACATGTGTGTGGGTGAATATCGAGATGTCAGACCTCAAGTCCTCCAGACAGGTCGCATCCCTCAGGAGATTCCCATTTAGGCTCCATGACCACTGCCTCCCTGACAGGCCAGGCACCTCAAAGGAAAGGAACACAGGACTATGGTCCGACAGCAGAATATTACCGATTGTCGCTTTAGGTTTCCAAGAGAGGAGCCCGTGGCCGACAAGGAACATGTCTATTCTGCTGTAGGAACCGTGAACTCCAGACATGAACGTGAAGTCCCTGCCCTTGGGGTTCAAAATCCTCCAGACATCCACCAACTTAAGCCTATGGAGAAGACCCTGGAGCGCTTTCACTCGCCTCCGTGGGACCGCTCCCCGACCAGAGGTGGAGTCAGCCAGGGGGTCAAAAACAAAATTGAAGTCCCCTCCAACCACGACTTGGCCCTCTGCAAATTCAGTGAGTTTCAAAAGAAGAGACCTACACACTCTGGTCTGCTCTCTATTCGGAAGATACCAGTTCACCAAAGTGAACAAACTATCAGCCACCTTCAATTTAAGAAAAATAAAACGGCCTCCGGGATCGACTGCCGTCTCCACCACAGTGTGGGGTAAATTTTTATGTATTGCAATAGAGACCCCCTTAGATCTAGACTCAGGGTTCGTGCTGTGAAACCATGTCCGAAAGTTCTTATCACAGAATGTCGGGATGTGGTCTGTTTTGAAGTGTGTTTCTTGCAAAAACACCACCTGCACCCCCGTTTTGTGCATGTCTAAGAGGACATGAGCCCTCTTCTGGGGTGTATTGAACCCCCGAACGTTTAGGGATCCTATCTTTAGGGAACCCATCACCTCAAGGTGCCAACCCGAGCCCCCCTACACCGCTTCAGCAAAGAGAGAAGATGAAGAAGTAGATGGATAGATAAAAAAAAGGAGAAAGGGGTAGAAGAACGACTAGAGGGAAGAGGGGGAAGGGGATTGGGATAAAGTAGGTCGGGTACCCAGACGACCAATCAAACTATATACAAAAAAGAAAAAAAAAAATTTTTGTGGGGTATATTCTTAAGCAGAAGCACCCCTCTCACTAGTGAGTAGTGGTGACCCCAGAGGGAGGCGCCCTTTCCGTCGAGAAAGAGGATGACACGCCAACACAATATGGAGTCCTATAGTTTATCTGATGATTGGCTATGGCAGAGCAGATTGGTCAGGGACTCGAGTAGTATTCGCTCCCCGGCCCATAGCCTGTGGAATATAATCAAAAACAAAACAGTGGTAGCAACCTGGCATGTAAATTCTGCCCCATTTCGGGGCCAAATGACCGCATTTAGACACAGGTACCCAGATGACCCTCATAAAAGGAAATGATACAGTGGACTTTCCTTTAGCATGACCCTGAGGAGAGGAGCGGGAGGGGGAAGAAGGAAGAAGAAAAGAAGAAAAGGGGGAGTGGGGGAAAAAAAAAAAAAAGAAAAAAAAAAAAAAGGGGGGGGGGGGGGGCGGGGAAAAGGGAGACACAAGGAGGAAAGCGGGATGTATTAATGGAAAAGGAGGGAGAAGAATGGGAGAAGGGGAATGGAGGGGTCAAGCTATAACACAAAAGGGGGTAACCCCTTACTGTCCATAACGTATCGCAATGAGAGTCTCATGGAAGCAGTCTGTAGTACCTGAGGGAAGAAAAAAAAAGGGTGGGGAAGAATGCATGGCACATGAAGAGAAGAAAAAAAAAGGATACATCTTTTCGCCTGACATAATCAGCCAATGTCCGATCGGGTAGATTCGCTGCGTCTCCGTCTGCGAGACCGACCTCTTCCTCTATTTCTCCTCCGCGGGATCCTCTGCGGGCGTGGGGGAGGAGGAAAGAAACCTTCTGCAGATGGACTAGGCCACTCCGGAAACACCAGGCCCGGATCAGTGATACCCAGAGACGTGAGAAACCCCTGGAGGTCTCTAGGGTGCGAGAGGGAGGTCAGCTGATTACTTCGTCGGACCTGCAGGCGGAAGGGGTATCCCCAGGAGTAGGCGAGTTGGTTCTGTCTCAGTAAATCTAGAAGGGGACGCAGGGCTCTTCTTTTCTGGAGGGTCCTTCTGGATAGATCCGCCATCAGTAGAAGGGGGCAACCCTGCAGACATATCTCATTACAGTGCCGAGCCTTGTTGAGGATCTCCTCTTTGATCTGGTACTTGTGAATACGGCACACCACATCTCTAGGTAGTCCACCCTCGGGTGGGAGGGGGCCCAGAGATCTGTGAGCCCTATCGAATTCAATAAAGGACTCCTCCGGTTTGTTTCTGATAGAGTTAAACAAGGTCTGTAAGGTTTCTTTCAAGGCCTCTGTCGGGATGGACTCTGGGATGCCCCTTACTCTAATGTTCTGGCGACGTTCACGATTCTCAATATCCTCCAGAGAGTCCAAAAAAGTTTCAAATCTAGCCGCCTGATTAGCCATTACGTCTTCCAATGAATGGACCCTCCTAGAGAGACTATCAACGATGGAATCAGATTGAGAAACTCTATGGGATATGTCCTGGACCTCCCCTCTAATAGCCGCTGTTTCAGCCTTCATTGAAGATTCTAATCTGGATACAAACTCCACCAACTCTTCTCTAGTTGGGACATTAAGCATGCGTGCTTTGAAAGAATCCCACATATCACCGCTTGGGGCTAGGATGTCCTGGGTTACTGGACGGCTAGGGCCGGTGGACTTTACTAGGGCAGGACTGTTCTGCCCTCCGCTCCAATTGCTAACATCTTCCTGAGGGATCAAGTCAATGGTGTCCGTAGAATGCAGGCCGGTGACTGAACTGGGGCACATTTGGGTCGGCACCCCTGATGATGGTGACCACCCCTGAGGCATGGCTCCTTTCCTGTCTGAAGGGGTTAGGGTCAAATGTCCAGGTGGGTAAGGGGAAGCACCCAGTCCCTGCAACGGGGTCTGACCCATTATTCCACACTCCAGAAAGCCTCCATATTGTGAAGGGACAGGGTGCCCTGCTAACGGCCCCGCTACATCACAGCTCCCAGCACCCGTGTGTGCACTTGCTTGTGCACCAGCTTCTCCTGCCTCCGCCACCTTCATACCTTGTGGAGCCGGTCTCGCACCTCCTCCTGCCGGTCGCATCGCGTCCCCACTCTCTCCTCCGGCCAGGATCAGGGAGGACTCCTTCCTCTTTGATTGATGAAGGCCGCTCTGTGTATCGCCCGCCATGTTCCCCAAGTGTGGAGTGGAGGGGGCGGAGTCCGCCATCTTGGAAGCGGTCGCAGCTCCTGGGGGCTTGCTGGAGCTGCGGAGATACCGCGAAATGCTGCCTTCCTGCGGGTCTGGGGACCGTGTGCCAGCAGCGGATCGGTTCCCCCTCCGTTTCGCCGGCATATGGCGAAGATAGGCCAGGTTGCGGGCCAGTAGTAGGGCTAGTTAAGGGCCAGGGAGCAGGAGCTCTGCTTTCAGCGTCCTTCTCCTCTCATGGCCAGGACACGCCCCCTTCGCAACCCTCAACTTTAACAAGATTCCCGATGCCGTCATTGGCCACACAGCCCCAAAGCATGATGAACTCTCCCCCAAATTTGACAGTGGGTAGCAAGTGTTTTTCTTGGAATGCTGTGTTTTTGTGGCGCCATGCATAACGCCTTATTGTATGACCAAACAACTCAATCTTTGTTTCATCAGTCCACGGGACCTTCTTCCAAAATGAAACTGGCTTGTCCAAATGTGCTTTTGCATAACTCAGGTGACTCTGTTTGTGGCGTGCATGCAGAAACGGCTTCTTTCGCATCACTCTCCCATACAGCTTCTCCTTGTGCAGTGTGCGCTGTATTGTTGACCGATGCACAGTGACACCATCTGCAGCAAGATGATGCTGCAGGTCTTTGGAGGTGGTCAGTGGATTGTTCTTGACTGTTCTCACCATTCTTCTCTGCCTTTCTGATATTTTTTTTGGCCTGTCACTTCTGGCCTTTACAAGAACTGTCCCTGTGGTCTTCCATCCTTACTATGTTCCTCACAGTGGAAACTGACAGGTTAAATCTCTGAGGCTAGTTTCACACTGCGGTCAGATCAGGTCAGGTCAGGTTTTGTGTTTCAAAACCAGGAGTGACTCCAAAACCTAGAACAGGAGTCAATCTTTCAATTATACTTTTTCTCTGCAAGTTCCTCTCCTGGTTTTGAAACACAAAACCTGACCTGACCTGACCTGACCGCAGCGTGAAACCAGCCTTAGACAACGCTTTGTATCCTTCCCCTGAACAACTATGTTGAACAATCTTTTTTTTCAGATCATTTGAGAGCTGTTTTGAGGAGCCCATGATGCCACTCCTCAGAGAAGATGCAACTAGGAGAACAACTTGCAAGTGGACACCTGAAATAGCTTTTCTCATGATTGGATACACCGGGCTATGAAATACAAAGCTCAATGAGGTTACCAAACCAATTTAGTGCTTCAGTAAGTCAGTAAAAAGTAGTTAGGAGTATTCAAATCATGAAAATCAGAAGGGTGCCCATACTTTTGCACCTGTCAAATTTTGAAATAATGCATATTTCACATTTTTAGTTAGTACAATAAACCTCATTTCAAACCTGAAATATTACTGTGTCCATCAGTTATTACATATATCACACTGAAATAGCTGTTGCAAAAAAACAATTTTAAACGAAAAAAAAAAGAGTAACATTAAGAGGGGTGCCCAAACTTTTTCATATGACTGTATGTGTGTGTCTGTATGTGTGTTTGTATGTGTGTCTGTCTGTATGTATGTGTGTGTGTATGTGTGTGTCTGTATGTATGTATGTGTGTGTGTGTCTGTATGTTTGTGTGGCTTGAAGGTTTGCGTGTTGGTTCCAGGCTTGCATGATAATAGCTGCAGTATGTAAATGTTGGTGCAAAACTTGAAAAGTGTGATTGTTTTAAAATGTTGCACTTTTATTGTGTATTTTTGTAATGCAGATTAATGACTGTATTGATAATAATCTGTATGTCTTTTTGCTTTTCCACGTATTCTTCACTAGCGTCTATATAGCGGTATTGTTTTAGGGATACCTTTTGACTGTTGAAAAGAAGAAATGTCTGACACAAGCCCTGACATAAGTGTTGACCAGTAGGCCCCAGGGGAAATGGAGCATGTAAGGATCCATTCTGCAAGCGTTATATTTAATTTTTTGGTATTTTTAATCAGCTTTGTTACAAATGTTATATTTTAATTTCACACATTTTTTCCACAGAGACCACCGGTAGCAGGAGGATCGGTATCGCAGGAGTCCCAGGATCGTCGTGGTAGAGGCGGTCGTGGTAGGGGCCATGTAAGTACACTTTTTCATTTCATGTACAAATTAAAAGAAACATTTTGTTTTTTGTTTTTAATCATCTATTATAATAAAACCCTAAAGGTACCTTTACACGCCGCCACTATCCCTGGCAACCAGTATCAACCGTACATGCACACGCACGTTTTTAACGGTTGCTAACGATCGACGATATCGCATGTACACGCCGCCATTGCGTTGTCAACTGAAGGTATCGTGGTTCCCCGGAAGATTCCACAGATCCTGCGGATATCTTCATGTTGAATCCCGTCGCCCCTTCACACGCCACAATCAGTAGGGGAATGTGGGCGTACATGTTCTGCGGCGCTAACACATAGGCGTGACGGAGATGTGTATTCCGTGACGGTAACACGCTGATTGGACAACGCAATAGCGTCATGATTGGGCAGCCTGCGCAGGAAGGCTGGCTAATACATGACGCCATTGTAATTGTGTAGTGTGAATGGTCAGCTCTTTAAATATGGCGCCCTGTGAAGGGACAGCCAATGGTTACACAGTAGCCCCCACCAATCATTGCTGATGGGGCGCGGTATCCAGCACACTGTGGCATGCCCTGGGGAAATCACTAGGCGACGCAGAATCCATTCCTGTCCCCCGTTTACACGCCACTACCATGGCAATTGTCCCGTTGTGTTGCCTTGGATTTTAGAACACGGCTCGGAAACAGCTACCCGAAGCAACTGCGAGAAACCCGATCACTTTGCCAAATTCCATGCCGCCACTTCATAGCAATTTCAAGGCAACAGGCACAAAAATCCCCATTGCCAGGCAGTTGCTACCACGCAGTGGCGGCGTGTAAAGGGACCCTAAGGTACCCTAAGTAATTTGTAGTTGTAAATTAATACATACAGTGTTGGCCACAAGTATTGACACCCCTGCAATTCTGTCAGATAATACTCAGTTTCTTCCTGAAAATGATTGCAATCACAAATTCTTTGGTATTATTATCTTCATTTACCGTATATACTCCTGTATAAGCCGAGTTTTTCAGCCCAAAAATTGGGCTGAAAAGTCACCCCCTCGGCTTATACACGGGTCAATACGGTAATCCTAGGTGTCCGGGTGCTGGGGAGGCTGGAGGAGGCGGGGGGAGGCTCCTAACAGAGCGGCCCGTCACATGGGGCTGCTCATTAGATATGCACGGCTCCCCCCGCCCATCACAGCGGCAGGGGAGCCGTGCATACAGCCCCCAGATGTTTACAGACCCCCGTGTGGTGTATACAGCAGGCCCCCATATACAGCAGGCCCCCAATGGCACTCGCCCCCCCACACTGTGCAGAGCCCCCCCATCCGATGCATTATGTTACCATCCAGCCGCATCTTCATCACCGTCCTCCGTCCATCCTCGGGCGCTGTGTTCGGCTCTCACGTGACCCGGCGCGATGACGTCATCCGACTGCGACCGCCGGGTCACATGAGACCGGGAACACAGCGCGCGAGGATGGACGGGAGGACCGGCGGTGATGAAGACGCGGCTGGATGGTAAGATGCATCGGGAGGGGGGGCTCTGCACAGTGTGGGGGGGCGAGTGCCACTGGGGGCTGCTGCCATTATATACCTCTGGTGGCTGCTGCCATTATATACCTCTGGGGGCTGCTGCCTGTATATATACCTCTGGGGGCTGCTGCCTGTATATATACCTCTGGGGGCTGCTGCCTGTATATATACCTCTGGGGGCTGCTGCCATTATATACCTCTGGGGGCTGCTGCCAGTATATACCTCTGGAGGCTGCTGCCAGTATATACCTCTGGGGGCTGCTGCCTGTATATATACCTCTGGGGGCTGCTGCCTGAATATATACCTCTGGGGGCTGCTGCCTGTATATATACCTCTGGGGGCTGCTGCCTGTATATATACCTCTGGGGGCTGCTGCCTGTATATATACCTCTGGGGGCTGCTGCCTGTATATATACCTCTGGGGGCTGCTGCCTGTATATATACCTCTGGGGGCTGCTGCCATTATATACCTCTGGGGGCTGCTGCCAGTATATACCTCTGGGGGCTGCTGCCATTATATACCTCTGGGGGCTGCTGCCAGTATATACCTCTGGGGGCTGCTGCCAGTATATACCTCTGGGGGCTGCTGCCAGTATATACCTCTGGGGGCTGCTGCCATTATATACCTCTGGGGGCTGCTGCCATTATATACCTCTGGGGGCTGCTGCCATTATATACCTCTGGGGGCTGCTGCCAGTATATACCTCTGGGGGCTGCTGCCAGTATATACCTCTGGGGGCTGCTGCCAGTATATACCTCTGGGGGCTGCTGCCTGTATATACCTCTGGGGGCTGCTGCCATTATATACCTCTGGGGGCTGCTGCCATTATATACCTCTGGGGGCTGCCAGTATATACCTCTGGGGGCTGCTGCCATTATATACCTCTGGGGGCTGTATTGGGCTGAAAAGTCCCCCCCTCGGCTTATACGCGAGTCACTGTATACTGTATACACTGTATACAGGCCCCCCCCTCATCAGTATACAGGTCCCCCCCTTGCTGCCGCAATCCTGTAAAGCAAGAGATCATTATAGTTATCCCTGCCACTGTCCCACCGCAATTGCGCTCCTCCGGCTTCCTCCGACTTCTTCCGGCTTCCTCCGGTGGGCGCAGGCAATGACATCATTGTCTGTGCGCCAGAGGAGGAAGCCGGAAGAAGCCGAATGAAGCCGGAAGAGCGCGATGATGGCGGCGGGACAGCGGCAGGGATAAGTATAATGATCTCTTGCTTTACAGGATAGCGGCAGCAAGGGGGGGCCCTGTATACTGATAGGGGGGACTGTATATACCTCTGGGGCTTCTGTATACTACCACTGGGGCTGCTGTATATACCTCTGGGACTGCTGTATACTACCACTGGGGCTGCTGTATATACCACTGAGGCTGCCTGTATATATACCTCTGGGGGCTGCTGCCTGTATATATACCTCTGGGGGCTGCTGCCTGTATATATACCTCTGGGGGCTGCTGCCTGTATATATACCTCTGGGGGCTGCTGCCTGTATATATACCTCTGGGGGCTGGTCGTGGTAGGGGCCGTGTAAGTACACTTTTAATTTTATTTTAATTTGTACATTAAATTACATTTATTTTTTGTTTTTAATCATTGTTCTATATTTACATTACAGGGCTTCCAGAGGGGTACAGATCAGGATGGGGAGGTAAACATCGACATTGACCTCCTCATACAAGTTGTGGAGGCTAGGACAGCCCTCTGGGACCATCGCGACCCAAATCATGCCAACATTGCTACCACCAGACGACTCTGGGACCAAGTCTGCGCGGGGTGCTCAGAGGTTGGGAGACTTTAAACAGCCGCGGCCAAGATCGTCACCGTAAGTATATATTTTTGTTTAATTTTTTAAGGGTTTGATTGTACCAAATTGGTTATTGTAGCCAGCCGCTCCTTCGTCCTCCTCTGCTCTAATGGTTCTATTGGAACCCCCCCACCCCACTAACTTTTTCTCATGTTCCCCCCAGCTCATCCTCTGTCCCACTACTTCTATAAAGAAAACCTGACTGACGATACGCAGTCTTTTGGCGTATCCTAATTTACGCTACAACCCACTCCGTGCGCACACAAATGTTAAATGAATGCAGACAAGATTTGGTTTTTAGCAGGACACTGATTAGAAATTAAGGCCCTGCAGGTGGACTGGCCAGACACAAACGCTGACAAGAATACCGAGTCTTTTGGTGTATCCTAATTTACGCTACAGCCCATTCCTGGAGCAAACAAATTTTAAATGAATGCAGACAAGATTTGGTTTTTAGCTGGACACTGAGATTAGAGATTAAGGCCCTGCAAGTGGACTGGTCAGACACAAACGTTGACAAGAATATCGAGTCTTTTAGCGTATTCTAATTTGCACTAAAACCTACTCCAGCTGCACTAACATGCTAAATAAATGCAGACAAGAGTTGGTTTTTAGCTGGACACCGAGATTAGAGATTAAGACCCTGCAGGTGGACTGGTCAGACACCAACGCTGACAAGAATACCGAGTCTTTTGGCGTATCCTAATTTACGTTACAACTCACTCCTGGCGCATACAAATGTTAAATGAATGCAGACAAGATTTGGTTTTCAACTGGACACTAAGATTAGAGATTAAGGCCCTGCAGGTGAACTGGTCAGACACTAACGCTGACGAGAATACGGAGTCTTTTGGTGTATCCTAATTTGTGCTAAAACCTACTCCAGCTGCACTAAGATGCTAAATGAATGCAAACAAGAGTTGGTTTTCACAGTGTTGGCGTGTAAAGGGACCCTAAGTAATTTGTAGTTGTAAATTAATACATACAGTGTTGGCCAAAAGTATTGACACCCCTGCAATTCTGTCAGATAATACTCAGTTTCTTCCTGAAAATGATTGCAATAACAAATTCTTTGGTATTATTATCTTCATTTAATTTGCCTTCAATGAAAAAACACAAAAAGAATTGTCCTAAAGCCAAATTGGATATCATTCCACACCAAACATAAAAAAGGGGGTGGACAAAAGTATTGGCACTGTTAGAAAAATCATGTGATGCTTCTCTAATTTGTGCAATTAACAGCACCTGTAACTTACTTGTGGCACCTAATAGGTGTTGGCAATAACTAAATCACACTTGCAGCCACTTGACATGGATTAAAGTTGACTCAACCTCTGTCCTGTGTCCTTGTGTGTACCAGATTGAGCATGGAGAAAAGAAAGAAGACCAAAGACCAAGTCTGAAGACTTGAGAAACCAAATTGTGAGGAAGCATGAGCAATCTCAAGGCTACACGTCCATCTCCAAAGACCTGAATGTTCCTGTGTCTACCGTGCGCAGTGTCATCAAGAAGTTTAAAGCCCATGGCACTGTGGCTAATCTCCCTAAATGTGGACGGAAAAGAAAAATTGGCGAGAGATTTCAACGCAAGATTGTGCAGATGGTGGATAAAGAACCTTGACTAACATCCAAACAAGTTCAAGCTGCCATACAGTCCGAGGGTACAACAGTGTAAACCCGTACTATCCATCGGTGTCTGAATGAAAAGGGACTGTATGGTAGGAGACCCAAGAAGACCCCACTTCTTACCCCGAGACGTAAAAAAGCCAGGCTGGAGTTGGCCAAAACTTACCTGAGAAAGTCTAAAACATTTTGGAAAAATGTTCTCTCTTTTTGGGCAAAGGCATCAACATAGAGTTTACAGGAGAAAAAAAGAGGCATTCAAACAAAAGAACATGGTCCCTACAGTCAAACATGGCGCACGTTCCTTGATGTTTTGGGGTTGCTTTGCTTTCTCTGACACTGGACTGCTTGACCGTGTGCATGGTTTATGAAGTCTGAAGACTACCAACAAATATTGCTAAATGAATGCAGACAAGAGTTGGTTTTGGCGTTTCCTAATTTACCCTGCAACCCACTCCTGGCGCACACAAATGTTAAATGAATGCAGAAAAGATTTGGTTTTTAGCTGGACACAGATTAGAGATTAAGGCCCTGCAGGTGGAGTAGTCAGACACAAACGCTGACAAGAATACAGAGTCTTTTGGCGTATCTTAATTTGCGCTAAAATCTACTCCCGCTGCACTAAGATGCTATATGAATGCAGACAAGAGTTGTTTTTTAGCTGGAAACTGAGATTAGAGATTAAGGCCCTGCAGGTAGACTGGTCAGACACAAACGCTGACGAAAATACAGAGTCTTTTGGCGTATCCTAATTTGCGATAAAACCTACTCCAGCTGCACTAAGATGCTAAATGAATGCAGAAAAGAGTTGGTTTTTAGCTGGACACAGAGATTAGAGATTAAGGCCCTGCAAGTGCACTGGTCAGACACAATTGCTGACTACAATACCGAGTCTTTTGACGTATCCTAATTTGCACTACAACCCACTCCTGGAGCACACAAATGTTAAATGAATGCAGACAAGATTTGGTTTTTAGCTGGACACTGAGATTAGAGATTAAGGCCCTGCAAGTGGACTGGTCAGACACAATTGCTGCTACAATTCCGAGTCTTTTGGCGTATCCTAATTTGCGCTAAAACATACTCCAGCTGCACTAAGATGCTAAATGAATGCAGGCAAGAGTTGGTTTTTAGCTGGACACTGAGATTAGAGATTAAGGCCCTGCAAGTGGACTGATCAGACACAAACGCTGACAAGAGTACCGAGTCTTTTGGCGTATCCTAATTTGCGCTACAACCCACTCCTGGCGCACACAAATGTTAAATGAATGCAGACAAGATTTGTTTTTTAGCTGGACACTGAGATTAGAGATTAAGGCCCTGCAGGTGGAGTGGTCAGACACAAACGCTGACGAGAAAACAGAGTCTTTTGGAGTATCCTAATTTGCGCTAAAACCTACTCCAGCTGCACTAAGATGCTATATTAATGCAGACAAGAGTTGGTTTTTAGCTGGACACTGAGATTAGAGATTAAGGCCCTGCAGGTGGACTGGTCAGACCCAAACGCTGACGAAAATACAGAGTGTTTTGGTGTATCCTAATTTGCGCTAAAACCTACTCCAGCTGCACTAAGATGCTAAATGAATGCAGACAAGAGTTGGTTTTTAGCTGGACACCGAGATTAGAGATTAAGGCCCTGCAAATGGACTGGTCAGACAAACGCTGATGAGAATACGGAGTCTTTTGGCGTATCCTAATTTGCGCTAAAACCTACTCCAGCTGCACTAAGATGCTATATTAATGCAGACAAGAGTTGTTTTTAGCTGGACACTGAGATTAGAGATTAAGGCCCTGCAAGTGGACTGGTCAGACACAAACGTTGACAAGAATACCAAGTCTTTTGGCGTATACTAATATGCGGTAAAACCTACTCCAGTTGCACTAAGATGTTAAATGAATGCAGAAAAGAGTTGGTTTTTAGCTGGACACTGAGATTAGAGATTAAGGCCCTGCAAGTGCACTGGTCAGACACAATTGCTGACTACAATACCGAGTCTTTTGACGTATCCTAATTTGCGCTACAACCCACTCCTGGCGCACACAAATGTTAAATGAATGCAGGCAAGATTTGGTTTTCAGCTGGACACTGAGATTAGAGATTAAGGCCCTGCATGTGGAGTGGCTGCATGTCAGACACAAACGCTGACGAGAATACCGAGTCTTTTGGAGTATCCTAATTTGCGCTAAAACCTATTCCAGCTGCACTAAGATGCTAAATGAATGCATACAAGAGTTGGTTTTTAGCTGGACACTGAGATTAGAGATTAAGGCCCTGCAAGTGGACTGGTCAGACACAATTGCTGACTACAATACCGAGTCTTTTGGCGTATCCTAATTTGCGCTAAAACCTACTCCAGCTGCACTAAAATGCTAAATGAATGCAGACAAGAGTTGGTTTTTAGCTGGACGCTGAGATTAGAGATTAAGGCCCTGCAAGTGGACTGGTCAGACACAAACACTGACTACAATACCGAGTCTTTTGGCGTATCCCAATTTACGCTGCAACCAACTCCTGGCGCATACAAATGTTAAATGCAGAAAAGATTTGGTTTTTAGCTGGACACTGAGATTAGAGATTAAGGCCCTGCAGGTGGAGTGGTCAGACACAATCGCTGACAAGAATACCGAGTCTTTTGGTGTATCCTAATTTACACTACAGCTAGGGCTGGGCGATTAATCGAATTAATTCGATTAATTCGCCCCTCTGCTGTGGCCACGATTTGGTTTTAGTCCAAATCGCTAAATTCGATTAAAAATGGCGGCCGGAGCGCTGTTTAGAGCACATGAGGGTGCTCCGGTGCAGCCATCCTCAGTGTAGGAGGACGTTCCTCCTCACACCAGGTGCTGGCCATACTCCGGTGTCGGTGCGGCCTCCCGCTGTCTTGTGTGAGGGCCCCGGCAGCGCTCCTCTGCTCTGTGTCACCCGGCCCGAGCGGTTGCGTAGCAACGCGTGTATTTCCCGGCCTGCGCCGCTCCGGGCCGGAGGCTGACACTTCCTGACGGCGGAGGACAGACCGGGCACCGCCACAAAACAGGCCGAGGAGCGGGGCCTGCCCGGGCACAGGCCGGATCCAGGAGGAAAGATGGTGGGTGCAACTCTGTGTGCGTCCCCTGTGTGTGTGGCCCCGGCGGTGCGTCCCCTGTGTGTGTGGCCCCGCGGTGCGTCCCCTGTGTGTGTGGCCCCGGCGGTGAGTCCCCTGTGTGTGTGGCCCCGGCGGTGAGTCCCCGTGTGTGTGGCCCCGGCGGTGAGTCCCCTGTGTGTGTGGCCCCGGCGGTGAGTCCCCTGTGTGTGTGGCCCCGGCGGTGAGTCCCCTGTGTGTGTGTGGCCCCGGCGGTGCGTCCCCTGTGTGTGTGGCCCCGGTGGTGCGTCCCCTCCATTCCTGCAGTGTCCCCATTCCTGTACAGTGTCCCCAATTCCTGCAGTGTTCTCATTCCTGCAGAGTGTCCTCCATTCATGCAGTGTTCTCATTCCTGCAGTTTCCCCCATTCCAGCAGTGTTCTCATTCCTGTACAGTGTCCCCATTACCTGTAGTGTCCCCCTCCCCATTCCTGCAGTGTCTCCCATCCTGCCCATTGTCCCCCATACCTGCAGGATGGGAGACACTGCAGGAAAGGGGACACTGCAGGAATGGGGCACAATGGGCAGGAATGGGGGACACTGCAGGAATGGGGGGGGGGGCACACATGAAAGGGGGGCACTGTGCAGGAATGAGGGACACTGCAGGAATGAGGGACACTGTGCAGGAATGAGGGACACTGTGCAGGAATGAGGGACACTGTGCAGGAATGAGGGACACTGTGCAGGAATGAGGGACACTGTGCAGGAATGAGGGACACTGTGCAGGAATGAGGGACACTGTGCAGGAATGAGGGACACTGTGCAGGAATGAGGGACACTGTGCAGGAATGAGGGACACTGTGCAGGAATGAGGGACACTGTGCAGGAATGAGGGACACTGTGCAGGAATGAGGGACACTGTGCAGGAATGAGGGACACTGTGCAGGAATGAGGGACACTGTGCAGGAATGAGGGACACTGTGCAGGAATGAGGGACACGGCATGAATGGGGGACACTGTACAGGAATGAGAACAACACACATGACACAGACGCATGTCCTATATCCCTTCATATATTCTATACCTGTGTGTCCTATATCCCTCCTCCCTATATATTGTATATCTGTATCCTATATCCCATCCTCCTCCCTATATATTCTATACCTGGGGACCGGGTCCTATATTCCATCCTCCTCTCTATATATTCTATACTATACCTGGGTCCTATATCTCTCCCCCTCCTTAGAGATTATATAATACCTGGGTGACTGGTCCTATATCCCCTCCCTCCTTATATATTCTATACCTGCTGGGTCCTATATCCCCTCGCCTTCCTTATATATTCTATAATATACACCTGTGTTCTATATCCCTCCCCCTCCTTACAGATTATATACCTGTGTCCTATATCGCCTCATATATTCTATACCTGGGTCCTATATCGCCTCCCCTTCCTTATATATTCTATACCTGGGTCCTATATCCCCTCCCCCTCATAGATTATATACCTGGGGAACCTGCTCCGTTCATTTTTTTCTCTTTATTCATCAAAGAAAAGCAAAAAAAAAAAAATAGAAAAAAAAATCGAGATTTAAATCGAAAATCGTCCATAGGTTAAAATAAAATCGAGATTTTGATTTTTCCCAAAATCGCCCAGCCCTAACTACAGCCCACTCCTGGAGCACACAAATTTTAAATGAATGCAGACAAGATTTGTTTTTTAGCTGGACACTAAGATTAGAGATTAAGGCCCTGCAGGAGGACTGGTCAGACAAAAACGCTGACAAGAATACAGAGTCTTTTGGCGTTTCCTAATTGGCCCTGCAGGAGGACTGGTCAGACAAAACCACTGACAAGAATACAGAGTCTTTTGGCGTTTCCTAATTTACGCTGCAACCCACTCCTGGCACACATAAATGTTAAATGAATGCAGAAAAGATTTGGTTTTTAGCTGGACACAGATTAGAGATTAAGGCCCTGCAAGCGGACTGGTCAGACACAATTGCTGACTACAATACCGAGTCTTTTGGCGTATCCTAATTTGCGCTAAAACCTACTCCAGCTGCACTAAGATGCTAAATGAATGCAGACAAGAGTTGGTTTTTAGCTGGACACTGAGATTAGAGATTAAGGCCCTGCAAGTGGACTGGTCAGACACAAACGCTGACGAGAAAACTGAGTCTGTTGGTGTATCCTAAATTTGCGCTAAAACCTACTCCAGCTGCACTAAGATGCTATATGAATGCAGACAAGAGTTGGTTTTTAGCTGGACACTGAGATTAGAGATTAAGGCCCTGCAGGTAGACTGGTCAGAGGCAAATGCTGACGAGAATACCGAGTCTTTTGGCATATCCTAATTTGCGCTAAAACCTACTCCTGGCGCACACAAATGTTAAATGAATGCAGACAAGATTTGGTTTTTAGCTGGACACAGATTAGAGATTAAGGCCCTGCAGGTGGAGTGGTCAGACACAATCGCTGACGAGAATACCGAGTCTTTTGGAGTATCCTAATTTGCGCTAAATCCTACTCCAGCTGCTCTAAGATGCTGTATGAATGCAGACAAGATTTGGTTTTTAGCTGGACACTGAGATTAGAGATTAAGGCCCTGCAGGTGGAGTGGTCAGACACAATCGCTGACGAGAATACCGAGTCTTTTGGTGTATCCTAATTTGCGCTAAAACCTATTCCAGCTGCACTAAGATGCTAAATGAATACAGACAAAAGTTAGTTTTTAGCTGGACACTGAGATTAGAGATTAAGGCCCTGCAGGAGGACTGGTCAGACAAAAACGCTGACAAGAATACAGAGTCTTTTGGCGTATCCTAATTTGCGCTAAAACCTACTCCAGCTGCACTAAGATGCTACATGAATGCAGACAAGAGTTGTTTTTTAGCTGGACACTGAGGTTTAGGATTAAGGCCCTGCAAGTGGACTGGTCAGACACAAACGCTGACGAGAATACCGAGTCTTTTGGCATATCCTAATTTGCGCTAAAACCTACCCATGCCTATAGAGAGCTAAATTAAACCCTAAAAGCACTGTTTTGGGATGGATGAGCCTGTACACCAGCCAGAGATATGATGCAGGCTGGTATACTGGCACAACGAAGTTTGCTATATACCCTGCCTACAGCTCTATTAGTCCTCAGAAGGACTGTTGTGGTAATTAGATTGTCAGCCCTGCGCCTACACTAGCTGAAAGGCCACAAATCTGTCCCTGAATTAGCAGCTCCTCTCTCCTACACTGACTGTCTGTGGAGCAGATTGACGAGCACTGTGCGGTCAGGTGTTATAAAGACTGGCTAGCTCTGTAAAAAGCACTAACATGCAGGGAGGTGGACCCTGAGCATAGCATGAGTATCGCGAGATTACTCGGTACTCACTGAGTATCCCAAGTACCGAGATATTCGTGCGGGTACCAAGTAGTGACAAACATACTCGCTCATCCCTAGCCGCCAGCACTCTCTACTACAGGCTTGTGTGATGCTATGCCTATTGGAGAGCCGTGAGAAGCCGCCAGCACTCTCTACTGCTGGCTCGTGTGATACTTTCCCTGTAGGAGAGCCGTGAGGGGCCCATCAGCACTCTCTACTGCAGGCTCGTGTGATACTGTGCCTATAGGAGAGCTGTGAGGAGCTTCCAGCACTCTCTACTGCAGGCTCCTGTGATACTGTGCCTATAGGAGAGCCGTGAGGAGCCGCCAGCACTCTCTACTGCAGGCTCCTGTGATACTATGCCTATAGAGAGCTGTGAGACCGCCAGCATCTACTGCAGGGTCCTGTGATCTAGCCTATAGGAGCCTGAGGCCTCCAGCACTCTTTCTGCAGGCTCGTGTGATACTGTCCCTATGGGAGAGCTGTGAGGAGCCGCCAGCACTCTCTACTGCAGGCTCCTGTGATACTATGCCTATAGGGGAGCCGTGAGGGGCCGGCCAGCACTCTCTACTGCAGGCTCCTGTGATACTGTGCCTATAGGAGAGCCGTGAGGGGCCGCCAGCACTCTCTACTCCTGCAGACACCGGCCAGCCCGGCCAGCACCACTGTCTGCTCCAGGAAGTGATGGCTGTTGTGCTTCCTGCTCAGGTCCCTCCTCCAGGAAGGAGTCTGTGGAGTGTGTCCCAGCAGCTGACAGGCAGGCTGAGGTGAGCGCCGAGTGGTTTCCCGGGCATTCCCTGACAGGACTCCTCAGCTCCTGCACTCTTACCACACGTTCCTCAGTGACGGCCCTGCTGGACCGAGTGTCCATGAGACGTGTGCAGGTAATGGCATGACTGCTGTACACCATGTCTCCACACTGTCACAATATGGACCATACCAAAGAAGCATTTGCTTAATGGGTTTTCCTTTTTCTCATAGGCTTCCCATTGTAAAACTAGTAACATAAGCTGTACGCACCCATGGCAGGTCCAGTTCTTCCACTTTACCACTTCTCTGGTTATATTGGCAAGTTATAATTGTTCCTTCATGACTACAATACTGAGCTAATCCCTAGATACATCAGCATCACATCTGAGCAGGAGCTGTGGATACCTCACTGGACTGTGACTCGCATACATCCATTGCACTCAGCCTAATGTTAATGAGGCAGCTCAGACCTGAGAGGTTTTCTCACCCTATTCGGACTAAATAAATAATCTCAGCACGCTGTGATTGTCTGGGAGTCTCGCATTACTCGCACTTATACAAGTGTGGAAGTGCAAATGAAACATCAGTTGTACATAGATGTCATCTGAGTACAGTGCAATATACGATGAGGCCGGCAATGGAGGAGATGGGGAGACTAATCTTTCCTCCACAGCTGTGATCGGATCGGAGCACGATATCACACTCGCCGCACAGCCTGAGGCTTCTTTCACACTACGATTTTCTCATTTCCGATGCTGTCCGATAAAAATCGGACAGCATCTGAGCGATTTTGGCCCCCATGCAGCCCTATGGGCATCGGACCGAATCGGATGTGCACTAAATGGCATCCGATTTGGTCCTATCCGATTCTGTCCGATTTTTTTAAAATCGGACAAAATCGGATTGGACCAAATGGGATGCCATTTAGTGCACATCCGACCCGACCCGATGTTTTTAACATGGGGCCCAATGGAGCAGTGTCCGAGGAGACATCTGATGTGTCCTCGGACCCGATTTTACTGTACTGAGCATTCCTAACTAGGAAAGCAGGAGTTAAAAAAAAAAATATGTATGCTCACCAGTCATCTCCCGCACGGTCCCACAGGCTCCCAGGGTCCTCCCGGTGTTTCCCGTGTCTGCAGAAGTCTTCTTCTTCTGAACAGGACCTGCTGTGATGTCAACATGGTGTAACCGGCGATCACGTGACTGTGACGTCATGGCAGGTCCTGTTCAGAAGAAGAAGACCTCTGTAGACACGGGAGACACCGGGAGACGACGGGGGGCCTCGGGGGACGGGTGAGCATACATTGTTTGTTTTTTTTATCAGCCCGGAGGAAAGGGTGAGCAGAGGGGAGGACCGGAGGAAGCAGATAAGAGGATCTGGGGTGAGAGGAGAGGACCAGGGGAGAAGAGGGGAGAGCAGAGGAGAGACAGCTGTGACAGCAATCTGACAGGAGGGCGGGCATCCTATTTTCTGTTGGAATTGGATGCCTATTTGGCATCCGATTCCATGCATCAGAAGGATAAAATCGTACAGCATCGGCTCCTTTCCAAATCGTAGTGTGAAAGTAGCCTGAGACGTGTGTCATTAGGATATGACATCTGATGCAATACGCCACTGTGAGGTATAAAAATGTACCTAAGCACCATCAGGAAGGTAGTTGCCACCTACCTGCCTATTGTGCCCGTCTCCGTTCACGTGCTAAGGCCACGCCTGCCGGTGATTCTGCAGCGGATGTCACAACAGAAAGGCAGGTTCTCTGCTCTGTTGATGGGCGTGCTATCTTACGCTTATTGACAGCTGTCTACCCTAGATAGACAGCAGGGAGCAGTCTCTCAATCAGCATGATGTCTGGTGTACTAGTCTTTCTGCAGGGCAGAAAAGAAGCCTCCACTCTGTTGACAAAGTCGTATCCACAGCAGGAGCAGTCTGTGGCTAGTGAATGGCGCCAAGCACAAATGCACGTAGGTGGCAATGGCAGAACAGGCGTCTGGAAGTCAATTGCTGTGATCAGTGGTGGAGTCATCACTTGGGCACAGTGGGCGGAGAAGGAGGTAGACAATGGGCGTGACGGAGCGCCCGAAGTTGATGGGCATGAGATTGCTTGTAGAGGGCGTGACAGCCCCATGTTATTTGGCCTGCCTGACAGGTTATGCCCACCTGCTTCAATGTGGTGGGCATGTCCTCGGCTTTCATTAAGGCCGGCTTCACACATCCGGGCCTCCGACACGTGTGCGGTCCGTGCCAACAAATGCCGGAGGCACGGACATATGGGGACTCATGTTCCCCTATGGGCAAATTCACACTTCTGTTTTTCAGCACAAACCGTGTCTCCGTGTGGAGCACATGCGTGTCTGTGTGCTCCACACAGCGACAAGTCCATTGTTTTTCTTGCGGACACACGGACCGCTTTCGCTGAGAAACGCCCATGCACATGGATGTTATCTGTGTGACATCCGTGTGCACGGACCACGCACGAAAGTGACAACCCTAAAAATAAAGAATTTCATACTCCCCTCGCTCCAGCGCTGACAGCTCCTCTCACTTCCGATGCCGCTCATTAGGCTCATGAATATTCACTTCACTGAACCTGACAGTGGCCCGGAAGTGAAAGGAACTGTCAGCGCTGGAGCGAGGTGAGTATGCGGTGACAGGCTGTCCGTGTGCTATCTGTGGACTCACGGATGGCACACTGACTGCACCCATCGTGTCACACATCCGTGACACATTAGTCTATGCCCCGCCCCCAAACGGCCTTATTCCACTCATCCATGGTTACACGGATGTGTGAAACCGGACTAAGTAAGGAAATAAGCATTACTTCTACAATCCACGTGGTCATAGAGTTGATTATAATAGAAGCAGGGGTAAGACCCAGGTTATAAGGGGCTGCATAATGTAACAATTAAGATGGTATTTTTTTCATTTTAACTTGTCAGGCCACAAGCAACAAATATCTACAACATATCGAATAACAGTGTATTGTTTAGAAATATTATGTTATGCAGGCCATTAGAAGATTAAATCATGCGAAGTGGGGGTTTAACCCCCCCCCCGCAATTCCCCAACCTGGGGGTCTTACCCCCAGACCCCTGCTTCTATTATAATTAACTCTATAACCACGTGGACTTAACATACAGTGGATTAAAGGGAACCTGTCAGCTAGTTTATGCCTCCCCAGCTATCACTGTTTGTAGCTGCAGCTTTATAGTACCAGTCTAATCATCCCTGTCTGAGCTCATAGTGTAATGTGAAAGGTGAAAAAAAGCATTTATACACTTACATTTCCTTATGTAATGAGGCAGTCAGTCCCCAGCTTGGAGGACGGGGACTGTTTGGCAGGTTAATAGTTAACATTTCAGTCTTGTGCTAGAAAATGTTGGGAGACCTGATGTGATGTCACAACCATGTGACTACAATAGGCGGAGCTAAGTTCTCACAGAACATAATACTTTGCTGGCTTAGCTCCGCCCACTATGGTCACATGATCGTTACATCACACAGGTCCTTTAGCTATCCAAATTAAAAGTGAGTTAACTATTATCTTGCCAGACAGTTCTCCTCCTCCAAGGTGGGGACTGAAATATAAGTGTATAAATGCTTTTCTTTCACCTTTCACATTACACTCTGAGCTCAGACACAGATGATTAGACTGGTATTATAAAGCTGCAGCTACAGACAGTGATAGCTGGGGGGGCATAAACCACCTGACAGGTTCCCTTTAAGCATAAATGCTTAACAATGGGCTTTCATATTTCAACTGCTCCTGCCTGTTCAGTTTGGCTAGTCACGCCCACCACATCGGTCCAGTCTGGTCAGTCACACCCATGATGGGGCTGTCACGGCCTCGACAATTGAGATCACGTTCATTAATTGCGGCTGCACAGATATGCCCATTGTGTTCCTCCTCTGCCTACTATGCCCGAGCAATGATGCCACTCCTGCCAGCTCCGCCCCCCATCACGGACATTGACCTCCGGACGCCTGTTATGCAAGTATGCTGGTGGCAACTACCTTCTTATTAGTTCTTAGGTACATTTAAAAAAAAAAATCATGGATAAATCCTTTAAGAGTAACCATCATTTTTATTTCATAAATCAATACTACAAATGAAAATAAGCAACTTTGTAGTGTATCTTAGTAGAGAAATCTGCTTTTTTTTTTTCCTCCTCCTGCATTGGTCTTTCTAAACTTGTGGGTAAAATCTGTATTCCGTGATGTCAGGTTTCCCATTACTGAGATGAGATGGCAGTTGGTGCTGTTAAAATTCTATGGCGTTAGAGGCAGGGAAATACATTCTGCAAGATCTGGAGAAACTTCAGTGTTACACTGCTCTATAGAACTTTATGAGCACCAACTGTGTGCTCATGTCTCGGTAATGGGAGAATCTTTATTTACTGAAGAAAGGTTTTACCTGAGAGTTGAGAATTAATATTAGGTCATGGAGGAGAAATCAGATTTGTTTAATAAGATATGTTACATAGTTGCATATTCTCACATGTACTATTGAGTTATGACATAAAAATTAACTTTCGGTTACTTCTTAACTTCTGTCATACATTATAATATATCAAACTTAATGGAACTCTTGTTATCCCCAATATTCCAGTTAAACTGCAAACACAGTATTGTAGGGAACTGAACCCCTTTAAAAATGCCAGTGTACAGGTTTTACTTCTCTTGCGGTCTTGAAAAAATATTTCATTCAATTTCTAAATTGGTGTTTTGTTTTTTTTCCTCCATATTTGAACCCTTTCACAACCAAAGGCATAATAGTACGTTCTTGGCTGCCTCCCTCTCTTTGATACGAGCGCACATCATTCCCCTGGTGTCTAGTTAACAGGACCGATTGAATCAGCACTGTTAACCCTTTGGATTGCACTGTCCATGAATGAGTGCATGATCCAAAGCTCTGCGGCAGGGATCATGCTGTTCCCCACGGACATTGAAGCATTATCATGACAGCGTGGAGTCAGCTAATGACCCTGGATACTGTCATGACTCACTTCCTGCTGGCGGTGTCTGAGATTCATCACCGGCAGAAAGTGATCATTGGTGCAGTACAGAGGGATATCGTTGCAACGTCACTGGTTTTGTGACATTGCAGCGACCTCGTAGCGAGTAGCAATGCCGCTGCGTGTGACATGTAACAACGACCAGCGATCAGATTGCTGATCATTGGTAAATGGCAAGGACCATTTTTCCATCATTGGTCTGCCGCTGTCATGCATGCATCGGCGTGTGTGACAGCGAGTGACTAATGATCAACGGCCGATGCCCAGCGCCGCACATTACACGCTGGGACATGGTAACCAGGGTAAACGTGCAACGCTGTGCTTAGTTACCCGATGTGTACCTTGGTTACCAGCATGGTCGCTGGTGAGTCTGCCTGTGTGACAGCTCACCAGCGATCAGATAGCGATGTCCCAGCGATCCCGATCGTTGGTCGGATCACTGGGACATCGCAGCGTGTAACCTGAGCTTAAGAGAGAGAGGGAGACCCTGGCCACATCAGGATTTTTGACGTGCCGCAAAATCACAACATGATGTGGCCAGGGGTGAGCAGAAAGTAATGCACTCGTCGAAATCCTGATGCCACCTGATGTCCCTGCATACCCCATGTTCAGTATAGGGACATATGCCTGATCAAGACGCATCAGGATTTTGATGAACAACGACGCAAGACAGGAAAACGCCAGTGTGAAACCACCTTAACACAGGTGATCACACTGTGCTGTACTAAGGCACCCTAGGGAGCTGTGTAAACTAAAGCAAATGTTTCTTTAAAAAAAGTTTTGAAGAATAAAAAAACATAAGTTCAAATCACCCCCTTTTGCCCCATTGAAAATAAAACTATTACAAGAAAATACATATACTTGGTATTGCCACGTTCAGAAATACCCGATCAATCAAAATATAAAATTAATTAATTAGATCTATAAACTGCGTTACGGAAAAGAAGTCTAAACTCAAAACTTAATATTTGTTGGTTGCCGCAAAACTTCAATTCTACCCAAAAATGGCATAATTCAAAACGTCCTCTCAAGATGCAAAAAAAAGCCATCACATCCCCAGATCCCTAAAAAGGAGAACGCTACGAGTTTGCGGGAAATGGCGCAAAAGTGCAATTCTTTTTCTTTAAATACATCTGCATTTTTTTCCACCACTTAGCACCCTGCAATGATGTCTCAGGAGTGCCGATGGGAGTGGGGAAGATGTGCTTTATCATTTGGTGATTACCATTACAGGACTAATTTGTTACACACATGGCAGTCTGACACGCCCCCTGCTGTGACTGACACATCCCTGTTTATAGACAATCTCTGTTAGGACCCTGGTGTGCACAGGGAGGGAGGAAAGCTTTCCCAGCTGTGCTATATGCTTAAAACTACCGTAAATGTTTTCATTAAGACAGAATGTTTAGTAATCTAAATATTGTTAGGGCTCGGACACACTCATCAGAGTTTCACTGAGGAGACTCTGAAAGGGCTGGAGCAGTGACCCTGAACGGCTTCTCCCTATCTGGACTGGGCTGTCAGCTGCTTGTGTTTCTATGCAGCTCCAGACTCCCCGTCCAAAGAGGGAGAGGCCGTTCAGGGTCACTGCTCCAGCCCTTTCAGAGTCTCCTCAGTGAAACTCTGATGTAACTAGGAAAGTGTGTCCAAGCCGTTAGTCTCAGAATCTCTTTGCCTACATTATGTTGCTCTCAGATGAGGTAGCAAAACCTGCAGACAGAAGTTGAGAGCAGGATTTAATCAGTTAATAGAGATCCACCCGCGATTATTAAAGGCACATGTTTGGCTGATCAGATCGGCCCAACATGTGCAGGGAAAGACGCGGGCTCAGCATGAGAGCCTGCGTCAAAGCAAGGGACACAACCTAGAATGTACCAGTATATCATAGGTTGTGAAACTGGTAATGTACATATATGGACCCTCATTCTGGCTCCATATGCTTACATTGTTTAAAAGTGTACTTCCTGGTTACACAGAGCCCAATGTGACCTAGACATTCGGCAGAGTGATAATGTCGCTGAGAAAGCAGTAGATAAAGCCCCCGTCACACTAAGCGAGATCGCTGCTGAGTCACAAGTTTTGTGATGCAACAATGACCTCAGCAGCGATCTCGCTACGTTTGACACTTATCAGTGATCAGGCCCCTGCTGTGAGATCGCTGATCATTACAAACTGTTCTGGACCATTTTTTTGGTCGTCGCGCTCCCGCTGGGCAGCGAGCATCGCTGTGTTTGACGGGGACAATGACCTCAATACTACGCCCTAGAGTGACAGGGTCCCAACGACCGCCGTATCGTTGCTGCATCGCTGGTGATATCTGACTGTTTGACATCTCACCAGTGATCATGTAGCAACGCTCCAGCGATCCCGACAACAATACGACCTGGTAGGGATCGCTGGAGCGTCGCTACATGATCAAATGTGACAGGGCTCTAACAGTGCTGGACACTGGAGAGAGCAAGTAGTAGGTGAGCATATTAATACACAACCTACATTACATGCACATATACTGCTACACACTTTTAATGAATTAGAAAAACTTAGTGGGATTGCTTCTTTAAATAACTACAAATCAGTTAAGGTTTTACAGACCAGGAGTGTATGTAAATTGGACGCAAGACTGCTTATGCTGTGAAATAAACTCATACAATCAAGCCCATTGTGAATTACTAGGAAAGCAGAAGAATAATCAATATAAGATCAAAAGCAGAATAGCCAGATATCCAAACAAACTGCCAAAAGACCCAAAATATATTAAAATGTCACTTTTCTAAGAATATAAGAATAAAATATTAGGCAATATGGCTAAATAAAATATGCAAGGATAAAAGTGAGATAACCAAGGCAGAAAGTTATACATATAGAAGTAATTCATATAACTTGAATATATATGCTGATATCCTGACACCTATTTAAAGCTCAGGGATGGCATCAGTGTACCATTCATATAGTATACTGTATATGTTTAACATTGAAAAGTATAGGAGAAGCTTTGTGATTTATTTAAGTAACCATCCGTGAAAACCACTGACGACACACTATTAAAAACTGACACACGGACCGTGAACTGATGACCTACTGAAACTATACTATAGAGAAAATAAATATAAGCTGTTTATGCAGACCAGTATATACAGTGTTGGCCAAAAGTATTGACACCCCTACAATTCTGTCACATAATACACAGTTTCCTCCTGAAAATGATTGCAATCACAAATTCTTTGGTATTATTATCTTCATTTAATTTGTCTTCAATGAAAAAACACAAAAGAGAATGAAGCAAAAGCAAAACATTGATCATTTCACACAAAACTCCAACAATGGGCCAGACAAAAGTATTGGCACCCTCAACCTAATACTTGGTTGCACAACCTTTAGCCAAAATAACTGCGATCAACCGCTTCCGGTAACCATTAATGAGTTTCTTACAATCCTCTGCTGGAATTTTAGACCATTCTTCTTTGGCAAACTGCTCCAGGTCCCTGATATTTGAAGGGTGCAGTCTCCAAACTGCCATTTTTAGATTTCTCCACAGGTGTTCTATGGGATTCAGGTCTGGACTCATTGCTGGCCACCTTAGAAGTCTCCAGTGCTTTCTCTCAAACCATTTTCTAGTGCTTTTTGAAGTGTGTTTTGGGTCATTGTCCTGCTGGAAGACCCATGACCTCTGAGGGAGACCCAGCTTTCTCACACTGGGCCCTACATTATGCTGCAAAAGTTGTTCGAAGTCTTCAGACTTCATAAGCCATGCACACGGTCAAGCAGTCCAGTGCCAGAGGCAGCAAAGCAACCCCAAAACATCAGGGAACCTCTGCCATTTTTGACTGTAGGGACCGTGTTCTTTTCTTTGAATGCCTCTTTTTTTCTCCTGTAAACTCTATGTTGATGCCTTTGCCCAAAAAGAAAGAACATTCTTCCAAAACGTTTTAGGCTTTCTCAGGTAAGTTTTGGCACACTCCAACCTGGCTTTTTTATGTCTCGGGGTAAGAAGTGGGGTCTTCCTGGGTCTCCTACCATACAGTCCCTTTTCATTTAGATGCCAATGGATAGTACGGGGTGACAATCTTGTACCCTCGGACTGCAGGGCAGCTTGAACTTGTTTGGATGTTAGTCAAGGTTCTTTATCCACCATCCGCACAATCTTGCGTTGAAATCTCTCGGCAATTTTTCTTTTCCGTCCACATCTAGGGAGGTTAGCCACAGTGCCATGAGCTTTAAACTTCTTGATGACACTGCGCACGGCAGACACAGGAACATTCAGGTCTTTGGAGATGGACTTGTAGCCTTGAGATTGCTCATGCTTCCTCACAATTTGGTTTCTCAAGTCCTCAGACAGTTCTTTGGTCTTCTTTCTTTTCTCCATTCTCAATGTGGTACACACAAGGACACAGGACAGAGGTTGAGTCAACTTTAATCTATGTCAACTGGCTGCAAGTGTGATTTAGTTATTGCCAACACCTGTTAGGTGCCACAGGTAAGTTACAGGTGCTGTTAATTACACAAATTAGAGAAGCATTACATGATTTTTCTAACAGTGCCAATACTTTTGTCCACCCCCTTGTTATGTTTGGTGTGGAACTATATCCAATTTGGCTTTAGGACAATTTTTTGTGTTTTTTTCATTCAAGACAAATTAAATAAAGATAATAATACCAAAGAATTTGTGATTGCAATCATTTTCAGGAAGAAACTGAGTATTATCTGACAGAATTGCAGGGGTGTCAATACTTTTGGCCAACACTGTAAAATACAGATAGCAGACCCAAAAACTGCTGCAAAATACACTATATAGAAAGGATATTATTAAATAAAAGCTGAGCTTTCCTACCTTGAAAATACGGTCATTCCCCTGTTTTATCATTGCATATTTTATGTGGCCTAATATTTCATTTACCGTATATACTCGTGTATAAGCCGAGTTTTTCAGCCCAAAAAATGGGCTGAAAAGTCCCCCCCTCGGCTTATACACGGGTCAATACGGTAATCCTATGGTGGGAGGGGGCGCGGGGGGTGGGGGGGGCGCTGCGCAGTATTTCTTACCTTGTCCCCCATTCTGCAGTGCTTTCCGGTGTCCTCCGTGCTCCGTTCCCGGTCTGCTGGGCCTTGTGGTTCCTCCTGGTTCCTCATCCTTCGGTTCTATCATGGGGGCTGCCATCTTGGTGTCTTCTCTCCGCCCCCGGCCAGTGATGTCAGAGCAGGCCGCGCTGTGATTGGCTAGCACCCGTGACATGTGATCACGGGTGCTAGCCAATCACAGCGCGGCCTGCTCTGACATCACTGGCCGGGGGCGGAGAGAACAAGCAAGATGGCAGCCCCCATGATAGAACCGAAGGATGAGGAACCAGGAGGAACCACAAGGCCCAGCAGACTGGGAACGGAGCACGGAGGACACCGGAAAGCACTGCAGAACGGGGGACAAGGTAGGAAGCTGTGTATGTGTGTGTGTATGTGTATATATGTGTGTGTGTGTGTGTGTGTGTGTGTGTGTGTATATATGTGTGTATGTATGGGTATGTGTATGTAAGTAGGCTGGCTGCCAATATAAGCCATACCTGTGGGGCTGCTGTATATACTTCTGGGGCTGCTGGATACTTCCACTGGGGCTGTATATACCTCTATGGCTACTGTATACTACCACTGGGGCTGTATATACCTCTGGGGCTACTGGATACTACCACTGGGGCTGTATATACCTGTGGGGCTGCTGGATACTACCACTGGGGCTGTATATACCTGTGGGGCTGCTGGATACTACCACTGGGGCTGTATATACCTCTGGGGCTACTGGATACTACCACTGGGGCTGTATATACCTCTATGGCTACTGTATACTACCACTGGGGCTGTATATACTTCTGGGGCTGCTGGATACTACCACTGGGGCTGTATATACCTCTATGGCTACTGTATACTACCACTGGGGCTGTATATACCTCTGGGGCTACTGGATACTACCACTGGGGCTGTATATACCTGTGGGGCTGCTGGATACTACCACTGGGGCTGTATATACCTCTGGGGCTGCTGGATACTACCACTGGGGCTGTATATACCTCTGGGGCTACTGGATACTACCACTGGGGCTGTATATACCTCTATGGCTACTGTATACTACCACTGGGGCTGTATATACTTCTGGGGCTGCTGGATACTACCACTGGGGCTGTATATACCTCTATGGCTACTGTATACTACCACTGGGGCTGTATATACCTCTGGGGCTACTGGATACTACCACTGGGGCTGTATATACCTGTGGGGCTGCTGGATACTACCACTGGGGCTGTATATACCTCTGGGGCTGCTGGATACTACCACTGGGGCTGTATATACCTCTGGGGCTACTGGATACTACCACTGGGGCTGTATATACCTCTATGGCTACTGTATACTACCACTGGGGCTGTATATACCTCTGGGGCTACTGGATACTACCACTGGGGCTGTATATACTTCTGGGGCTGCTGGATACTGCCACTGGGGCTGGATACTACCACTGGGGCTGTATACCTGTGCTGGGGTCCACCCTCGGCTTATACACGAGTCAATAGGTTTTCCCAGATTTTGGGGGCAAAAGTAGGGGGGTCGGCTTATACACGGGTCGGCTTATACACGAGTATATACGGTATATGTTACATTTTAATATATTTTGAATCTCTGGCTATCCTGCTTTTGATTCGGTTGTATCCATAAAATTATAATAAACAGTTCAGTAGTGCCATGACTGTCTTGGGCAGATTGATTGTATTATAGAAAATATTTGTTTCTGGGACAATCTATACACTTCCTCAGGTGGTCTGGTTGTGAAATAAACCAAACGGCACTGACCTGCTGAAACCCTTGCCACTGCAGTGCTAGCAATCTGCTGTTCACTGCCAGTTTCTGTTCACAGGGATGCAGTGGTGACACCAGATATATCATACATTGGCCTTGGTAGTAATGCCAAGATAGGTGTGTGTCTGTAGCAGTCTTGTGTCCCACATAGATATCCGTGTTGCACGTATATGTAGTAATTTTTCTCACAGATTTAACACGTACCCATTATAGTTTATGGTGCTACTCATATACCGGTTATTTCTGGCAGCACGGATGGCAAGGGCCAATACAGGGCTATGGCATCACAAATGGCATCAGCGTACCATCAAAGGTTCTGTATATGTTTAACATTAAAATGTATAGGAGAAGCTTTGTGATTTCTTTATTAAATTAACCATCCTTGAAAACCACTGACAACACATGGATGGTAAAAACACACAAACGGACCTTACTCTGATGACATACTAATCTAGATCACTGATGACATCGTTACTATTTTTTCACGTACGGGTATAAATACGGACATGTGAATGAGGCCATATGTTGTTGATGTAATGTCACCTCTGCTGACCCGTCAACAAAGGCCAATAGAGAGGCAGCACTGGGACCCCAGGAGCTTTAATAAGGACTCATTCTCACATCTGTATTTAAACATTTTCATGAAAAAAATGTGCTTGGATGCCTTCACACTCCATATTTTGAGATCAGCGTCCATCCATTTTAAAACTGATAACCATTGATCAGTTTTGGCTTCCCATGTATCCCTATGTAAAAAATAAAATCCAATATGCGCCATACTGTGTTAACAATAATTACCCTCGGTATATTTTTGTATTGCTCACCTTAACCAGTTGTGCCGTCCGCACAACTGGATAAAATTGCACACTTGCGAGGTCTTTGAAATAATGAATTTCACTCTTCTGGAATAATGTGAACAAATGGCGTCTTCAACGATTTCCTCGGAGGCCAAGGATCACGTGACAGCTCAAGAGGATTATCTAAATAACGAAGGCCAGGTCCTGTAGCCCAGAGCAGCTCCACATCCCCCTCCCCATAGGGAGGATATGTAAGGTAATGAAGAAAGGATAGCGTGTGTGGTAAGCTCTAGGGAATAATTACAGCTCCACGGCCAGTAGTAAATTACCTTTAGGCTTTAATGAAAATGTGTACAACACGCGGGTCCATTAACCACGATGCATTTCAACGCAGTGTGCGTCTTTCTCAAGAAAGACGCACACTGCGTTGAAATGCATCGTGGTTAATGGACCCGCGTGTTGTACACATTTTCATTAAAACCTAATGGTAATTTACTACTGGCCGTGGAGCTGTAATTATTCCCCAGCGCTTACCACATACTCTATCCCAGGGGTCTCAAACACGCGGCCCCCGGGCCGCATGCGGCCCGCCAGGCTTCCTACTGCGGCCCGGGGCACCTTGAAGAAATAATATGCCCCGGGCCATTGTGCAGGGAGCCACCGCGGTACCCGCTTTATTGTGACTTGCGGGTACCGCTGAAACAAGTGCCATCGCGCCTGTATGCAAGCAGGTGGCCGCCGGACCTATCAGGAGCCTTCATGCAAGCAGGCGGCCGGCGGACCAATCATAAGCCTTCATGCAAGCAGGCGGCCGGCGGACCAATCAGAAGCCTCCTGTGACAGGAGGCTCCTGATAGTTCCGCCGGCCGGCTGCTTGCATGAGTGTACAGGCGCGATGGCACTTGTTTCAGCGGTACCCGCAAGTCACAATAAGGCCGGTACCGCGGCGGCTCCATGGCCCGGGGCATCATTAAGGTGTGTATGAGAGCTAGAGAGAGTGTGTATATTTGTGTGAGTGTGTTTGTGTGTATATGTGTGTGTATTTGTGTGTATATGTGTGAGTGTATTTGTGTGTATGTGAGTGTGTCTGTGTATATGTGTGAGTGTATTTGTGTGTATATGTGAGTGAGTGTGTATGTGTAAGTGTGTGTGTGAATATTTCTGAGTGTGTTTTCAGAAAGTAGCGGCACACGGATTGGATCCAAAAATTTCCGGCGTTTATTTGTGCATCAAGTTACAGGTGGTGCAGGGAGGGGGGTGCTGAAGGTGCAACGGACCGTTTCGAGGTACTCCTCTTCCACGGGCTAGCCCGTGGAAGAGGAGTACCTCGAAACGGTCCGTTGCACCTTCAGCACCCCCCCTCCCTGCACCACCTGTAACTTGATGCACAAATAAACGCCGGAAATTTTTGGATCCAATCCGTGTGCCGCTACTTTCTGCAAATATCAAGAGTTTTTCTCCAGCTGAGCACCGGATCCCAGACACCGCCGTTATCTGCAAAGAATCTGCAGCAGGTTAGTGCCCGGTTCACTTCTCCCAATAATTTCTGAGTGTGTGTATATTTGTATGTGAGTGTGTATATGTGTGAGTGTGTGTATATGTGTGAGTGTATTCCTGCGGCACATCGCCGGCGGCTGGTGCTGGCGACCGCCTGGTGCCGCCTAATGCCGGGTGCCGGCAACTGCCGTCTGGTGCTGCCAGGTGCTGGCGGCCGCTGGGGTGTTGGCGGCTGCTGGGTGCTGGCGGCTGCCAGGTACCGCTTAATGCCAGGTGCTAGCAGCTGCCGCCTGGTGCTGGCGGCTGCCGAGTGCTAGCGGGTGCTGGCGGCTGCTGGGTGCTGGCGGCTGCCAGGTACCGCTTAATGCCAGGTGCTAGCAGCTGCCGCCTGGTGTTGGCGGCTGCCGGGTGCTAGCGGCTGCTGGGTGCTGGCAGCTGCCAGGTACTGCTTAATGCCGGGTGCTGGCAGCTGTCGCCTGGTGCTGGCGGCTGCCAGGTGCTAGCGGCTGCTGGGTGCTCGCGGCTGCCAGGTGCCGCTTAATGCTGGCAGCTGGCGCCTGGTGCTGGCGGCTGCCAGGTGCTAGCAGCTGCTGGGTGCTCGCGGCTGCCAGGTGCTAGAGGCCGCTGGGTGCTGGCAGCTGCCTGGTGCCACTTAATGCTGGGTGCTGGCAGCTGCCGGCTGCAGGCTGGTGCTGGGTGCTGGCTGGTGCCAGCAAGCGGAAGACCGGGAGCCACAGAGGAAGAAGCTGCCGGGATGAGAAGAGTGGAGTCAGGTAAGGCGCTGTTACAGCCGAAGATAGCAGCATGGGGGGGGGAGGGGGAACGTGACCGCTGAAAGTTCCTAGGGCGGCAGGAACTCCAAATACGGCCCTATGTAAGTGTGTCAATGTGTGAGTGTGTATGTGTTTGTGTGAATATGTCTGAGGATGTATGTGTGAGTGTGTATGTGTGAGTGTGTATGTGAGTGTGTGTGTGAGTGTGTGTGTGAGTGTGTGTGTGTGCATATGTGTATATGTGTGAGTGTGAGGACCAGGATGGGAGACATTAATATAGGATGGGGACCAGGATTGGGCATTACTACACATATGGACCAGGGAGGAACATTACTACAAGATGGAGACCAGGGCGGGGGCATTACTACAAGAGGAGGACCAGGATGGGGACATTACTACAAGATGGGGATATTACTACAAGAAGGGGATCAGGATGGGACATTACTACATGATGAGGACCAGGATGGGGGTCATTAATATAGAATGGGAACATTACTACACATAGGGACCAGTGAGGAACATTACTTCAAGAAGGGGACCAGGATGGGGAAATTAATATACAATGGGGACCAGTATGGGGACATTCCTACAAGAAGATCAGTATTTGTACTTTACTAGATTGAGCAAAAAATTCTGGTATTAAGGGTACAGTTACACGTCGCAACATTGCATGCAGTTTCCCAGGCAATTTGCTGGTTGCAGTGAAATCATGGACACATTGTTCTATTTGTACACAGCAACAGTGTCCATGATTTCACTGCAACCAGCAAATTGTCAGTGAAATTGCATGCAATGTTGCGACGTGTAACGGTACCCTTAGTCCTACAAGCAATGCGGCCCCCTTTTTTCTACGTGCGGCCCACCAGCCCAGCCGAGTTTGAGACCCCTGCTCTATCCTTTCTTCATTACCATGTATCCCTATGGGCACGGACTGGTCCTAAGTGGTCATCCGTGTGTGTCAGTTTTGTCACTGATCCGTTTGTGTCACTTTTGTTCATGTACCCAGAATCGATGACTGTTACGATTTTGGGCTCCCTTGAAAAAAGCAGACACAAGTGGACAGACATGGATCCGTAGCTGTCCACGTCAAATAACATGGGGATCTATGGAGATGGATCTGTGAAAAAAACAGATCCGTAAAACTGATCTGTTTTGCTGTACTGAGAATGCTCAGAAGCAAGGTACAGCTCCTCCCAGCCCTATCTCTGGTATTGATGACAGATCAGTGAAAAACACTGATCTGTGGACATCAGTTGGCATCCGTTGGCACAGATCAGTGCCTGCCCATGTGGTCCTTGAAATTCAAGGATCCACACTGATGTGCAAAAATCGCAGTGTGAAGGGGGACTCAGTTTTTACCATCAGTGTATCATCAGTGGTTTTCACAAATGACTGATTAGGCCCCCTTCACATCACATTTTTTGCACATCCGTGGTGATCCTTGAATTTCAAGGATCACATGGGCAGGCATGGATCTGTGCCAACAGATGCGACTGATGCCCATGCATGTGTTTCCATGGATCCGTCATCAGTTAGCAGAGATAGGGCTGTACCTTGCTTCTGATCATGCACAGTACAGCAAATCAGATCCATTTCCGGATGCGATTATTTTTGGTCGGATCTGTTTTGATCCGTCACCATAGAGCATCGTGTTATTTGAAACAGACAGCAATGAATCCGTTTCTGTCCGATTTTTTTCAAGCAAGGCCAAAATCGGAGCAGGCAATTAGGCCACGCCCCTGCGTCACCAGCAAAATCGCCGGCGATGTTGCCCCGCTTGGCGGTACCTTTAATGGTTTTTGTTTTGTGATGGGTTCTAATACACAGATATGCATTGAAAACATTTTGTGACTTGTCATCAAATTTTTCAGATCTGTTAAAAAGTGTCAGAAAACTGTTGTTTGTGCATTTTAAAAGATAAAAATTTTGTCTTTCAGAAATTAATGTCTGTGTTTTGGGATGGCTGAAAACCAACAAGATGTTTTACACCCTCCGTTAGATGATGGGTCCTTAATTGAAGGTGTAAGCAACCAAGTGGTTGTTGCAGTAGTCATCAGTTTAATCTTTATCGCTGCTCTAACATATTTAATGTTAAGGTAGGTTTTGCATATTTTATCAGGTATATTTGCATATAGCCAAAAAAAAAAATTATATAATATTTTTTATTATTGTCTTGGCTGTGAAACATCTACTACATTTGCAGGAGTATTTGTTTTAAAGGGAACCTGTCACCCCAAATAACCTTTCTAACCTATTAAAACCTGTGCCTGCAGTCTTACATACATCAATACATTCTAACACATCCCTGTCTCACCTTTTTTACTAATCTACAAGTACAATAATGTAGTTAGGAAACTTACTAAATTCTTGTCCAAGGCATTTTGATCGGCAGGCGGGTCCCCTGTGCTGCTCTACCCCTGGCTCATTGTTCTAATACGCCCTAATACAAATGCAGAGCACGGGCACTATTATAAAAACTGCACCCCTCAAACTGCACAAAACCATATCCAAGAAGTTTATTAACCCTCCAGTTGCTTCACAGAAACTAGAGAAATGTGAACACAAGAAATAAAAATGTAATTTTTTCACACAAAAATGTTGTTATAGCACCACAATTTTAATTTTGACAAGGGTAAAAACAGTAAATACAGCGTAAAATTTGCTGCGTAATTCTTCTTGAGTACGCCCATACCACATATGTGGTGAAAAACTACTGTATGGGCGCACGGAAGGGAAGGAGCTGCTTTTTTCTTTTCAAATACAAATTTGTCTGGAATAGTTAGTGTATGCCATGTCGCGTTTGGAGAGCCCATGATGTGCGTAAACAGTGGAAACCCCCCAAAATTGACCACATTTCAGAAACTAGACCCCCTCAAGGAATTTATCTAGATGTGTGGTGAGCACCTTGAACCCCCAGATGCTTCACAGAATTTTATAATGTTGAGCCGTAAAAACTAAAAAATCCCTTTTGTTTCCCAACGGAAACGTGTTCGCTCCAAATTTTGCATTTTCACAAATCAACGGGAGAATTTGCACCACACAATTTATTGTGCAATTTCTCGTGAGTATGCGAATACCCCATATGTGGTGAAAAACTACTGTTTGGGCACACGCCTTGGCTTGGAAGAGAAGGAGCCTCATTTGATTTGTGGAATAGATTGTGGTTGCCATTTCGCGTTTGCAAAGCTGCCAAGATTCCAAAACAGCAGATATCCCTCCCCAAAATGTCACCATTTGGGAAACTACACCCCTCAAAAAAATTATCTAGGAGTGTGTTGGGTATTTTGAACCCATTGAAGCTTCACAGAGTTTTATAATATTGAGCCATAAAAATTAAATAATATGTTTTCTTTTCAACTAAATTGATGCTGAAGTTACACATTTTTAATTTGTACAAGGGTAACAGGAAAAAATGGACCACAAAATGTATTATGCAATTTCTCCTGAGTACAGCAATACCCCACATGTGGTCAGAAACTACTTCTCAGGCACAGTGAGCTCAGAAGGGAAGGAGCGCCATATTGGATATTAGATTTAGGTGGTTTGTGCGTGCCATGTCACATTGGCAAAGCCCCTGACTGGCCAGAACAGAAAATATCCCTCACAAGTGACCCTATTTTACAAACTGCACTCCTCAATGAATGCATCTAGGGGTGCAGTGAGCATATTGACACCACAGGTCTGTCAAAAATTGTTATACTTTTGGCCAGTGAAGAAAAAATACATAAGGGTCATTACATGTCAAGTGATCCAAATATATGAATATTTTTTTTACCTGACATCTTTAGATTTTTTACATTTTTTTCTCTATATGAAGTACAACTTTAGTTAATTACAAATAAAAAGTTTTGAATTCTTTTCTTCATCAGTTCATTTTTTAAAGATTTTTAAAGTTTTAAAAAAGCTCAAATTTTGGCCTGGTCTACATTTGCTATCATATCTCGGGCTAGAAATAAGATAGAGAAACAAAATAAACACCATTCTACTCAGAACTGTACATGCTTTCACCAGATATGTCGAAGGAGTATCTTTGTTAATATTTTACCCATGCAAACGCAAATGCAAAATTTTAAAACGCATTTCCAAAAAATCGGTTTAATTAAAAAAATTCCAAAAATGCACATGTCTGCTATGCTCTTAGCCACTTCTGTACCAAAATTCAAGTTAGGATTGCGATCAGATCATATTTTAAAATATTTAACTATTATAGCGTCAATTCGAAAATCTTGAATTCAGATCTGTTCAGCCTGTGGTCTAAAAGTGTGGGGTCTATATTTACCAAATAATCCATGATTTTTAGATGTTACTGTGTTATTTTATTATTTTACAGCTTAGAAGCAGGAGAGGACAGAGGAGTAAGCTTTGTTAGAGCTCAACCTGAGAATGAACAGGGGTAGACATTGAATGCAGAGCAGATGACAGGCCAGCAGCTCTGTCAATGTTAAGTATCTGCCCACCGCAGAGTCAGGAAGTAAGACAGAGCTTCAGACCTTTCATGTCCTGACATACCTGGACAAGTTCATTCTTGAAAAAACAGTCTGAACAAAGTCATCAAGACAGTCGGTGTACTACAGTATTGGTGAGTGTGTTTAAAGATTGAGTAAATTTATATTAATAGTTTAATGCTTTTCTTATTAAGGGCTAATAAACACACAGCACTATTCTGAGTGATCATTGTTCAGAAAAATGCCCCCCATTGATTTCAATGAGGTTAAACACATGCAGTGTTTTTTGAAACACTCAGAGTGAGTAAATCACTGCTTGCACTACTTTTTGATCGCTGCAATAAACACAGCATTTATCACTATTTATATAAGAAAAAAAGCTCCTATCATTTTCACTAGCGATTAAAACACTAATGCAGATGTGGTAAAAACTTAGTAGAAAAATGCTGCCAAAACCGCAGACAGAAAAGGTTGTGTGTGCTCTAGCCCTAAAGGCCTCGTTGCACAGTACGATGTCCCAGCGTTCTGACCAACGATGGGGGTCGCTGGGACATCGTTATGTGATCGCTGGTGAGCTGTCAAACAGGCAGACTCACCAGCGATCAGGACCAATGAGAACGCTGGTATCCAGGGTAAACAGAGCGCTGTGCTTAGTTACCCGATGTTTACCCTGATTACCTGCTCCGAGCGCTTGTTGTGCGGCCCTGGGAGGTCGTTCATCGTTGGACTCCCGTTGGTTCTATCTCAAGTATTCTGTAAATCTTTATTTTTATTACCCATCTTCCTTAATATTAACTGTATTTTTCTCACACAGCAATGGCTGCTACTTCTAAAGGAACAGTGTTTTATAATATATGCTGTGCACCCTTGGCTGGGTCCTTCCCTGGAGGGATATATGGCTAGTCCTGTGTTTGAGACTCCTAACCGAGGCTCCACAGACTCTATTTGCATATTTTGAAAAAACTGGACACACAACAAGAAAAAAATCTTAGACTGGTCCAAGATTGGATGTTTCATATAAATCCATCAATCAATGCAGCATGAAAAATATGATATGATATAAAAAATGTAAAGCCATACCAGGCCAAAACTTGCGCTTTTTTATAACTTTTAAAATGTGTAAAAAACTAACTGATGAAGACAAAAATTTAAAAAATGTAATTTGTAATTAAGTAAAGTTGTACTTCATCTAGAAAAAAAATCTAAAGACATCAGGGAAAAAAAATATTCGTATTTAGATCACTTGATATAGAATGACCCATTGACGGTATAATAGTTAAATATTTTGAAATATGATCCCATCGTGATCCCAACTTGAATGTTGGTACAGATGTGGCTAAGAGCACAGCAGACACGGGCATTTTTGGAAATTTTTTTAATTAAACTGATTTTTCGGAAATTTTGCATTCGCATGGGTAAAATATTAACAAAGATTAACAAAGATACTCTTCTGACATATCTGGTGAAAGCCTGTACAGGTCTGAGTAGAATGGTGTTTATTTTGTCTCTTTCTTATTTCTAGCCTGAGTTATGAGGAGAAATGTAAAGGCAGACAACACCGAAATTCGCACTTTTTCCAAACTATGAAAATAATTAAAAAAAAAAAAATACTTTTTAGAAATGTTTTCTCTTCACATTTTGCATTGTCTGACATGTTATTAACAAATAACAAAATCTCAAAAGAATAAAAAATATAGAGGTAATAATCATTGGTTCACGTGACACGGAATGACCCATAAATATTTACCACTAAAATGTTGTTCTAGCCCCAGATTTAATATTTTCAGAAGGGGAAAATAGATAAAAATGGCTGCATAATTATTACACAATTTTTTGTGAACATGACAGTGCCCCATATGTGACCGTACGGTACCGTTTGACCGCATGGCGAGACTTGGGAGGGAAGGAACATAATTTGACTTTTGGAGCCCAGACTCCATATCCAGAGCCCCTAGGTGCCAGAAACCTGAAGTGACCTCAATTTTGAAATTTGACCAAGTTTGGAATTCATCTATGGGAATAGTGATGTTTTTGACTCCATATTTCTTTCCAGAAACAAGCAGCAATGGATGTTACAGAATGAAAATGGAAATCTGCCATTGTGGTACCCAGTACAATGTAGCACTCGTACATTGTACTCAGCTTGGCATCTGGAGACCTGCACCCTGTAAATTTAGCAAGTTTTGCTTGCTACAGCCATGCCAATGGCTCAATAGAAAGGGGGGCATTTTAATTCAGGAGCACAGGTTTTGCTTGTTTTCTTTTGGGGGATGAGATGCCATAGCGCTTTTCCAGAGCTTTTGTACTACCAGTAATGTTGAACGACCCCTAAAGTTCTGTTAATAAAAGACGCAACTGAGTGGGAAGAAGTTTCTTGTGGGTTGAGTAGAACCTTTTATTGGTGGCATTTTGGGTACAGATCATATTGGATCAGTTCACATCTATCTTATGCTCTACGCTGTGCGCTTACATCAGGATTTCCATCTAAATTTACAAAATACGTGATTCAGATGAAACCCCCTGATGAATTCATTCACTATTGAGGCATCAGAGTTACTGTGGACTCTGTGTTGCTTCTGGAGGTGGCTGACCCCACTTTTAAGCACTCCTAAAAGTCAAGAGTCCAAGGTGACCCCATCTGCCTAATAATAGTGAATGTTCTGTCAGGAGTTCCATTTGAATGACATATTTCAGAAATTTGCGCAGAAACCCCAGTGTAAGCACTCCGTGTAGAGCGCAGGATAAATGTGAGCAGAGCCTTACTGCGATCTTTAGGAGAGAGAATAAACAAATTAACAGTTGGTCAAAAATGTATTTTATTCATTCATTCATGTTATGCCGTTCGTCATGCGGTAGGAGTGATTAGACGGCTATATTCTTTGGGTCGATGTGATTACAGTGATAACAGATATTGTTTTTATGTTTTGCTGATATATCTGTCATGCTGGACTAAGGGGTCCAAGGATGTCCGGCGCAGTACACAAAACAACAAACAAGGAGACTCAAGGAGGTACAAATACAGCGGAGGGTCCTGCTCATAATGAACGGGGAAGAGGAAGAGGTGACCTCCTGTACTCACATGTAGCTGTGCCCTGATCTCCATACTGTTCCTATCCGGTGTCTTTCAACCTGTCGGCAAGCAGGATACCTAGTCCCTCTCTGGCTTTTATGCTAGCTTTCAATAGGGAGATGGCTGGTGGGGGCACTAGTCCCAATCGTTGCACTAAATGAACAAGAGGGGAAGGAAAGACAGGTGAACAAGAAACAACTTCATGCCTGCTGCCATGCTCCTTGGTAGTAGACAGCTTGGCAGTAGACAGCTCCCAGAGAACCTCAGTAAGCTTGGCCAGAAATAAGTTCAATCACCAGCAAAGCATGCTGGAACCATGTGACCATATAAAGGGGATGGGAGTGATCACAGAGTAGCCACACTTGGACAAGAACTAGCTAGCTTGCTGGCAACAGAAACTGACATTAATTCCTCAACTGCCAAAGGAAAGAGAAACGTGTAATGTGAAGTACAGGAGTGAGGCAGTGGTGTAACTAGCTATGATGGCGCCCGGGGCACAGATCTAATTTGGCACCCCCCCCCGGTAGGTGAGGACCGGGGGGGGGGGGGGCGGTTTTGCTCGCCGCCCCTGCTGCCGTTACCCCTCTCCTCCGGCTGCACCCCCCTAGATACGCCCCTGACCTCAGGTATACAGGCACTGCTGTATATAGAGCACGCACAGGCTGCACACACAGCACAGCTGTATATAGATGACAGTCATCTATATTCAGCTGTGCTCTGTGTATTATGTGTTTCACTGCCTGATGTATACATATATACACCTCAAATTGTGCCTGCCTGATGATGTATACATATATATACCTCAGGTATATATATGTATACATCAGGCAGGCACACTGTGAGGTGTATATATGTATACATCACCAGGCAGGCACACAGTATGAGGTATAATATTATACCTCTTAGTGTGTGCCTGCACCTGCCCTGATGTAGATAACATATATACACCTCATAACTCCCACAGGCAACCACCACCACCCCCCCATTAACCCACCCTTCCCACCCCCCCGCCTGTTTATGGTTACTTTTTACTTTAGGACTGGAGAGACGAGTAGAGTTGTAGGCGCAGCCGCGCACCGCAGCTAGCCTAGGAGGACGGACCGGGACGACTCACTCTGAGTCAGGAGGAGGAGGCAGGCCACAGACAGCGGGCAGCAGCTCCTAACATCGACTCCTCTTCTTCTCCTCTCCGTGACTCCGTCTGTGCGGCGCGCCGGGTGACGTCATGTCAGCCACAGCGCGACATGCCCGGGGGGGTGTTAACTGCTGCCAGGGGGCGGGGCGGACCGGCAGCAGGGGATGGTTGTGTGCACGCAACTCCGCGGCCGCCCGTGGCCGTGCACAATATGCGGCGGGCGAGGAGATTAGATCCGCCGGCGGCGCTGCGCCCCCCACTGACTGGCGCCCGGGGCAAAAGGTCCGCCTGCACCCCCCTACATACGCCCCTGGAGTGAGGCACAGGTCCCAAAACTGTCACAAGTCTCCAAAGTAAGAGAGACCATCGTGACAATATCACACACTAAAAACGCTTTTTTTTTTAACAAAGAAAAAGAAAAAACGTTTTTCAACACCATATTTTGAGAGCTATGATTTTTCTAAATTTCTGCCAACAGTCATGTGAGGGCTTCTTCTTTGCGGGACAAATTGTCGTTCTTATTTGTACCATTTTTGGGCCACATAATAAATGTTGATTGCTTTTTATTCATATTTTTGTGAGGCTGAAGGAAGAAAAATCAGTCATTCAGAAAATGTTTTGTTTTTTTGAGTTTTTTAAATGTTTTTCACCATGTGGTAAAAGTGATACTTTTATTCTTTGGGTTCAGTATGAACAAAGCGAACACATAGATAATTTTTTTTCATGTTTGGTCACTTGTACACAATAAAAATAATTGTATTTAAAGTATTGTCTTTGCATCACTGTATTCGGAGAGCTATAGTTTAATACCTTTTTGAGAGCTATAGTTTAATACCTTTCTGCTGAATGGTGGCTTGTTTTTTTGTAGGACAAGAAGCTTCCAGCGCTACCATTTTTAATTACATTTGACTTTTTAATCGTATATATATATACAGTTAGGGCCAGAAATATTTGGACAGTGACCCAAGTTTTGTTATTTTAACTGTTTACAAAAACATGTTCAGAAATACAATTATATATATATAATATGGGCTGAAAGTGCATACTCCCAGCTGCAATATGAGAGTTTCCACATCCAAATCGGAGAAAGGGTTTAGGAATCATAGCTCTGTAATGCATAGCCTCCTCTTTTTCAAGGGACCAAAAGTAATTGGACAATGGACTCTAAGGGCTGCAATTAACTCTGAAGGCGTCTCCCTCATTAACCTGTAATCAATTAAGTAGTTAAAAGGTCAGGGGTGGATTCCAGGTGTGTGGTTTTGCATTTGGAAGCTGTTGCTGTGACCAGACAACATGCGTTCAAAGGAACTCTCAATTGAGGTGAAGCAGAACATCCTGAGGCTGAAAAAAAAGAAAAAATCCATCAGAGAGATAGCAGACATGCTTGGAGTAGCAAAATCAACAGTTGGGTACATTCTGAGAAAAAAGGAATTGACTGGTGAGCTTGGGAACTCTAAAAGGCCTGGGCGTCCACGGATGAAAATAATGGTGGATAATCGCCGCATACTTTATTTGGTGAAGAAGAACCCGTTCACAACATCAACTGAAGTCCAGAACACTCTCAGTGAAGTAGGTGTATCTGTCTCTAAGTCAACAGTAAAGAGAAGACTCCATGACAGTAAATACAAAGGGTTCACATCTAGATGCAAACCATTCATCAATTCCAAAAATGGACAGGCCAGAGTTAAATTTGCTGAAAAACACCTCAAGAAGCCAGCTCAGTTTTGGAAAAGTATTCTATGAACAGATGAGAATCCAGAAACAGATGAGACAAAGATCAACCTGTACCAGAATGATGGGAAGAAAAAAGTTTGGAGAAAAAAGGGAACGGCACATGATCAAAGGCACACCACATCCTCTGTAAAACATGGTGGAGGCAACGTGATGGCATGGGCATGCATGGCTTTCAATGGCACTGGGTCACTTGTGTTTATTGATGACATAACAGCAGACAAGAGTAGCCGGATGAATTCTGAAGTGTACCGGGATATACTTTCAGCCCAGATTCAGCCAAATGCTGCAAAGTTGATTGGACGGCGCTTCATAGTACAGATGGACAATGACCCCAAGCATACAGCCAAAGCTACCCAGGAGTTCATGAGTTCAAAAAAGTGGAACATTCTGCAATGGCCAAGTCAATCACCAGATCTTAACCCAATTGAGCATGCATTTCACTTGCTGAAATCCAGACTTAAGACGGAAAGACCCACAAACAAGCAAGACCTGAAGGCTGTGGCTGTAAAGGCCTGGCAAAGCATTAAGAAGGAGGAAACCCAGCGTTTGGTGATGTCCATGGGTTCCAGACTTAAGGCAGTGATTGCCTCCAAAGGATTCGCAACAAAATATTGAAAATAAAAATATTTTGTTTGGGTTATGTTTATTTGTCCAATTACTTTTGACCTCCTAAAATGTGGAGTGTTTGTAAAGAAATGTGTACAATTCCTACATTTTCTATCAGATATTTTTGTTCAACCCTTCAAATTAAACGTTACAATCTGCACTTGAATTCTGTTGTAGAGGTTTCATTTCAAATCCAATGTGGTGGCATGCAGAGCCCAACTCGCGAAAATTGTGTCACTGTCCAAATATTTCTGGCCCTAACTGTATATATATATATATATATATATATATATATATATATATATGTATATTCAATAATTTTTATTGTGAAGTATATAGCAGTTACAAGGATAATAGATTAACATCATCTACATCTTAATAACTCTGTGTGAACAATACCGTCAATTATTCCAAGTTCGTGTTAATCATATATATATATTATATAATATACACACACACACACACACACAGTACAGACAAACTTTGGACACACCTTATCATTCAAAGATTTTCTATATTTTCATATCATTGGTCATTAGCGAGTTGAAAATTAGCATTTTAGGCGATCCTTTTGTTATATACATACCTTATTTTTCTTCTATTTTAGTTGAGGCTAGCTGTAGAGCCCGGCATTGCCCGGGCATTGTAACTAATTGTGCTTAATTATAACAAAATAGAATGATTATTTTGCACATTTTACATTTCACATCATATATTGAGCTTTACAGATTTGCAACACAAATGAACTAAATTATTACCCAAGTAATTAATAGTATTCTATTTGCAACTCATTCAAGAGCCTTTTGATAAATTACATTCTTGGTTTGTCCTTCCAGTGCAAAGATGAACAGATTTTTGGCTGTTGCAACTCTTTAACAGACCACGTGGAGGGGGAGGAGCTATACATGCATATACACATGCATCCATGAGAGGGGCGGGGCTATACTGGAGGCAGATCTATGAAGGGGTGGACTATAAAGAAGGCAGAGCTATGAAAGGGTGGAGCTATGAAGAGATGTGGCTATGTGGAGGGGCAGGGCTATGAAAGGGGTGGTGCTATGAAGTGCAGGGCAACCTGGAGGGGGCAGAGCTATGATACATATACACACATACATACATACACTCAGCTTTATATAATAAATTTCAGTAATCTCATGTATTCACTTTTCTCCTTACTGATTTGGAAAACTGTGTTTTTGAAATCTGCAACATATCAATCCTTTGTGTTTTTTTCACCCATCAATGACAATGTAAAAAATACACATTTTGTGGTGTTTTTGGATAACTAAAACTACCGTATATACTTGAGTATAAGCCGACCCGAATATAAGACGAGGCCCCTAATTTTACCCTCCAAAACTAAAGAATCTTATTGACTCGAGTATAAGCCTAGGGTGAGAAAGGCAGCAGACCTCCATCCTGTTATATAGCCCCCCGTCACTGGTATATAGCCCCCCATCCCAGTATATAGCGCCCTGATCACTGGTATACAGGCCCCTCAGCAGTGGTATACAGGCCCCCCATCAGTGATATAAAGGCCCCCTCCTTAGTATCTGGCCCCCAGGCTGCGGCACCTGTTAAAATAACAAACATTTTATACATTACCTTTCCGGCGACTCCTTGCTGGCACCGCCGCGTCCTCCGGTCTCCCGGCTTCTTCCTGCTTGTTTCGGCTTCTATTGCTATGACCAACTTAGCAGCGATGACGTCATCTCTGCTGCGCCAGTCACATGACCCCGGCTGGCACAAGCAGGAAGAAGCAGGGAGACCGGAGGACGCGGTGGTGCCAGCAAGGAGTCGCCGGAAAGGTAATGTATAAAATGTTTGTTATTTAACAGGTGCCGCAGCCTGGGGGCCAGATACTAAGGAGGGGGCCTGTATATCACTGATGGGGGCCAGTGTAGTGCAATATGCATCACTCCCCCCGCCGCTGATGGACGGGGGGATGCAGTGCATGTTCATTACATTAATGAGCGTCCCCAAGTGACCTCCCGTGGTCACTGCGGCCTTTCCTCTAGCCCCCCCAAGCAAATACCGAGTGACTCGAGTGTGAGCCGAGGAGGGCACTTTTCAGCACAAAAATTGTGCTGAAAAGCTCGGCTTATACTCGAGTGTATACGGTAATTTTATTAACCCCTTGACGTCTTGTGCCCAACCCAATCTGTTTTGACTCCTGTCCTACTATAGATCTCGCAGATATTAAATTGGCATGAGTTACACCAAATTGTGTTGTACGTTTTTTTTTCTCCAAAATAATTTAGTTTAGTGGACCCCAGTAGAGTAATTTTTATGGAACAAGTAATAAAGAGAATATTTTCATCAGTAAAACACATTTTACCCCATTGCACAAATAATTCCAGGACTTGATCACTCACGTACCAAACTACAGTAAATGTAGATAAATTCTCGTCCACATGCCCACATCTGCATACCTCACAATATGGACCCCACAAATGTTCTTGAAAAGTCTGATCTCATTTGACAAAATATTTTCAGGACTTGATCACTAAACATTTTTTCCATGCATCTTAGTTTGCCTATTTTTATGACTGTCTTGCTACACGCAACTTTTCTTTGCATTTATATTATTTATTTATATTGGTGATATGACCACGATCAGTTTATTGGAGGATCTCTGGCAGTGAGGCTGTTCCATATACATACACGATGGACTTTACTACATGGTTCTTGCTGAACCTCCTGTGTCAGACAGTGATTTCAAAATTCTGTAGGACACTGGTTGTTTTGCGCACATAGCGGTTCATACCTTGGTGGCCAAGAGACTATTAAGGTGTATCATGTTGACTGGCACATCCGCCCCTTATATTGGGAATGATGGCGCTAACAAGACGTATGACCAGTCTCCGTGAAAGATGAACTTGTTCTTCTATCCCTGCTGGTGTTCTTTCATCTATGGAAGAAACTCATGTTTGTCACACAATTGGCAACATTTTCCTCCATATTTGGAACATTTTGCCTTACATTCCAGTACACTTTATTCTTCCTGCTACAATTTACATAATTGCGAGACAACTGTTTTGTTAGCAATACCAAGTTTAGAATCAGTAAATGTGTTTTCTCCATTCGCCTTCCACGACAGCATTGGAGGATGTCGTCCACGCCCTATTGGGGGACAGGAACACAGAGAGGTTAAAAGCCCCTCCCCTTCCTCCGTACTCCAGTGTCTTCCTGTCCCCCTTGGGGCATGGAGAGGTTCCAGTGCTGTCAGGCCGGCAGAGGCAGCATTGGGGTGTACTTACAGCCGGGCCAGGGATGGACGTCGGGGGCGGCCGCCTCCTCCTTCCCGGGGCTCCCATGGTGGGACCATCCGGCCTTCCTGCGTCCTACGGTGCAAAGCAGGCCGTGTATTGCAGCGCCGGAGGCCTGTTCAGCTCTCCGGCGTCTCCCTCCTCCAGCTGCGGTCCCTGGGGCATGCATCAGAGGTTCCTTGATGGCACATCCTGTTTCGGGCGGGGCACTTCCTGTTTCCGGCGGTGGTTCCTGTACAGACTGGGCGCGGCTCCAAGGAAACCAGCAGGCCTATCGCGTGCTACTGCCTGCGGCCGGTGACCAGGAGGAGGGAGGGAACAGGTGTTCCTCGGTGGGGGCACGGTACTTCTGGACAAGTACCCGTCGGAAGCTACACCCAGATAAGGCTGATCCCTGAAACATGGAGGGTGATACGCTTCCACCTCTGCTTCTGCAGAGCCCAGCGTTCCCCCAGCTCATGTAAGTGTTTCTGGGGTGGTCACAAGGGGTAGAGTTATTTAGGCCCTACACTCCCACTGGGACCCCCTTCTCTTCCCTTTTTTTCTATAGGGAGACAAGGGCCACCTGTGAAAGGGAGCAAAAACCCGTCCAGGAAATGTGGCTGCGGCACGAACTTCCCTCTTCCTACAAAAAGGTGTAGGCCATGACTGACAGTGTTGTCAGGATGGACTCCCCATCCCTGCTTGAGGAGCTCCAATCCATTAGGGAAGAGGTGCAGGCTTCTATCTTGGCACTGCCGGTTTTTGCTGCAGCTTCCAGGCCTTCCCCTCCGAAAGAGAGGAAGCTCCAGGATTGTGACTCTGTGGATCTCATAGGCTGACCAGAGCTCAGCATCAGAGGACGGCGAGGATATTGCTTCTGTCCAGACACGAGAATCTGGACACTACTATTTTTCCACGGAGTCCATGGGTGAATTAGTGGACACTGTCCACAGTACCATGGGAGTAGAGGTGGTGGAACCCCCTTCTTCTGTGCAGGACTAAATGTTCAGAGGTCTAAAGGCTAAGCGGCAGTTGGGCTTCCCTGTCCATGAGGTCATCCGGGTTCTCATCCGCCGGGAGTGGGAGTCTTCAAAACATCGGCTGCTCACCCCATCCGAGTGGACTGGAGGGTGATGACTTTGTCTGGGAGGTCCCGAAGGGGACATCCAGGTGGCCAAGCTAGCATATAAGACCGCGTTGCCTTTTGAAGATTCCTCCCAGTTGAAGGACCCCCTTGATCTTAAGATGGAGAGTGTCCTCAAAAACTCCTGGGAGGCGGCAGCTATGTCTGTAAAGGTGAACATTTCCTCTCCATGTGTGGGGCTGCTCTGGCAGCAACCATGTAGCAGTTAATCACCTGCTCCATGCCTCATGTACCCAGCCGTGGCTGTGGGTTCAATCCTAAGCTGTACATCATCCAAGGCATTATGTATAGGTGACACATGATGGCTGCAGGCTATCCCCCTGGCAGGCCCCATGCTCTGGCGACTGTGGGCCACTAGCTGTTGGGCGAGGCTTTTAACTAAGTCTCTCTTTAAGTGGATCACCCAGCTGGAAGAATTCCTCCTGCAGGGTACTCCCAGGGAGGAGCTTTGGACTCCATTCCACTTCTGAGACGTGCTACGGGCTTCCTGACCGATGCCTCTGCTGAGTCGATCCGCATTGGCGCCAGGTGCGCAGTGTTGGCTAACACAGCTCACAGGGCAGTGTGGCTTACTTTGTGGAATGGGTAGGTCACATCTAAGCTCCAGCTGTGTTGCCTCCCCTTTCAAATGTCTTTTGTCTTTGGTCCGGCATTGGATGACATCCTGGGAAAGGTGTCAGACCGGAAAACGTGTCTCCCGGAACAGAAGCGCTTTCGGAGGCAGTCCTTTCGGCCTGAGCGCAGCCAACCCTCCCAGTCTAAAGTGAAGGGTAAGTCTGGTCGCTGGGCATTCCAGAAAGGGGCCGAGACCCGTAATATCTTGCTCCCCCAGCAGCGGCATCACCAGCCGCCCCTAAACAATGCCGCCTTCCCCATTGTGGGGCAGCTCCTGCGGTTTCTGTCACAGTGGCAAGCAATCTCCTCGTGCCCTTGGATCCTCTTGACCATTTGGGAGGGTCTGCACTTGGAATTCGAGAGCCAGCCCCTCCGTGTCTTCGAGTCCCCTCGCTTCCTCAGGGGGACTCTCGCACATTTTTTTCTGGTCAGTTCTGCGAGACCTGTTGGATTCGGGTGTGGGGTCCTCGGTTCCTCCTGGAGAGGAGGGCCAGGGGCGTTACTCCAGGTTGTTTGTGGACCTCCAAAACGCGTATTATCATGGCCCCATTCACCCGTCCCACAAGCTCTTTCTGTGATTCGCGATCTCCGGGGCAGGCGGGACAGTCCATTATCGGTTTAATGTGCTGCCCTTCGGGTTTTCGTAGGCCCCCAGAGTTTACCAAACTCATGGGGGAAGTGATCGCATTCATCCAGACCCAGGGGATATGTGTGCTTCCCTGTTTAGACGACATGTTGGTGGTTGCTCCTTCGGCAGTGGTTCTGCGCACACTGGTCTCCAAAACGTTGGAGATTCTTCAGTCTCTGGGGTGGGGGCCAGTTCTTTGGGAATCGGAATGGGTGCCGGCAACCCGTCGTCAATTTTTGGGAGTCTTGCTGGCCTCCTCCAGACAGGCCTCATTCCTTCTTCCATTCCAGCTTCTGCGCTGCGTGCATCTGACCTGCTTCCGGGCAAGGAGGTTGCCCTCCTTGCGGGAAGCAATATCCCTGTTAGAGGCCATAACGGCCTGCATTCAGTCGGTAGCATGGCCCATTCCAGTCTGCTTCGGGAACACATACTGAGTTCCTGGGTCAGACGTCAGGATTCTTAAAACTCGCGAGTCCGGAACCCGGGGCGGATGGTCACCTCGCTTTCCTGGATGAATCCCGGACATTTTCGGCCGAGGGTGGCCCGGCTGCAATCTCATGTGACCTCCGTTCCCACTGCTGCCAGCAGTTCCGGTTGGGGCGCGATGGTGGATCGCACACCGTTCCAGTGGATTTGGAGTCGCTCGGTCAGTCGCCAGTCTTCAAACTTCCAGGAACTTCTGGCAGTGGAAGACGCGCTTCATGCGCAGCTCACGGTCTCCGGGGTCATCATGTCAAGATCCTGTCGGAAACCGTGACTACGGTTGCCTTCTTGCGGCACCAAGGCGGTACTCGAGGCTTACACTTGCAGGTGCTGGCAAGACTGATCTTTTCGTGGGCAGTACGCCATCCTCTCCCCTCCTCAGCAGTTCATCTGAAGGTAGTGGCCAATATTCATGCAGATTTCTTGAGCCGCACGGAGGTCCACCCAGGAGAATGGTGCCTCCATCCGGATGTATTTCGCTCTCTTACGGACAGGTCCCTTCGATCGACCTGTTCGCTTCGGGCTCGAATACAAAGGTGCCGCCCATTTTCTCCCTGACTGGGTCAGACCATCCTCGGGGGCTGGACGCCTTTGCCCATCCCTGGGCCTTCCGTTTGGTGTATGCATTTCCTCCAATCCCGCTACTTCCCAAGGCGTTGCAAAAAATTTGGGCGGAGGGGGTGTCGACTATCCTGGAGGCTCCCCTGTGGCCCAAACGGGCGTGGTATGACTCCATACGAGACCTGGGCCTGATGGGACTGATTAGGTTGCCCCACTGTCTCGACCTACTGTCCCAGGGTCCTCTTTCACCCTAGCCTTCAGTCGCTCTATCTGACAGCCTGGCTGTTGCGGCCGGGATCCTGAGGACCAAGGGTCTCTCCCAGGCAGTGATCCACATGCTTCGCCAGGGCAGCCAGCCTGTGTCGCACGCTGTTTACGGGAGGGCTGGAATCGGTTCCTGTCTTGGTGTGCTCCTTCCATCCCGGCCATGCATCATCCTAATGAGGCCCAACTCTTCAATTTTTGCAGCGTGGCTTTGATTTGGGGCTTCGGCCGAGCACTCTTTAAGTCCAGGTGTCGGCACTTGGGGCAGTTTTGCCCAGGATCTTGCTACCCATTGATGACTCAAGCGGTTGTTTACTTCTGCTTGGGGGCGGCGTCCCTGGTTCGGCCTTCTATCCCTCCCTGGGATTTGAAGATTGTTCTCCACGGGTTTTCTCAAAGTCCCTTTGCACCATTATCGGCTGCATCCCTTACGTCTCTCTCACAAGGTGGCGTTTTTGGTGGCCATCACTTCTGCTCCAGAGTTGGAGAACTGCAGGTGCTCTCTGTCCGGGCTCCGTGCCTCGTGGTGTCCGTTGTTCGCATTACGCTTCGGTTGCATTCATCTATTCTTCCGAAAATTGTGTAAGCTTTCCATCGGTCCCAGGTTATGGTTCTACCTTCATTTGGTCACTCTCCTGCTAATGCAGCTGAGGCCTTGTTTCACTCCTTCGATGTTCATCGGACCGTCCTCCACTACCCCCGAGAGACTGCTTCCTGGAGGTTAGATCAGAACCTGTTTTGTTCAGCATTTTGGGAAAAATACAGGGAAGAAGACTTCCTAGGCTACCATCGCTTCCTGGATCACGAAGGTGATCTGTGAGGCCTATGTCGCTCCGGTCCTTGCTCCTCCGGTGGGGTTGAAGGCTCCTTCAACTCGGGCTGCTTCTACGTCCTGGGTGGAGCAGGCTGGAGCTTCATCGGAGCTGATTTGCAGAGCGGCTACGTGGTAGTCTCTCCTCACTTTTTCTCGCCACTATAGGTTAGATCTGTCCTTCAGTCGGGATCTGTCCTTTGGTAGGAAAGTCCTACAGGCAATAGTCCCACCCTGAGGAGTATCGGTGGTATTCCTCCAATGCTGTCGTGGAAGGCGAATGGAGAAAACTGAATTAGTCCTTACCGGTAATTCCTTTTCTTGGAGCCTTCCTCGACAGCATCAGTTCCCCCCCTTGTTGGTGTTTGATTCTGGTTTGTATCAGGTAATCCATGGCTAAGGGTGATCTTGGTAAACACTGGAGTACGGAGGAAGGGGAGGGGCTTTTAACCTCTCTGTGTTCCTGTCCCCCAATAGGGCGTGGACGACATGCTCCAATGCTGTTGTGGAAGGCTCCAAAAAAGGAATTACCGGTAAGGACTAATTCAGTTTTTAGGGACATTCACCCTCTGTGAGTAGAATCTGAGCGTCCTCAGTGGTTAATACCATTTAATGGCTAACTGAAAAGTTAGTAAGGGAAGCAAACTGTTAAGACACTATGGCCCCTTCATCAGGTCCCGAAAGCTTGCTTCACTTACCATCTTTTCAGTTAGCCATTAAAAGGTATCAACCACTGAGGACGTTCAGATTCTAATATTTTTCTATCTACTGACTAACATGGTACACACACTTTTTACCTTTGTGAGTAATAATTCCTGGAAGGATTTTCACGTTTGGTATCTCAATGTCTCTGTAAGCTTTGAATTCCATCAATTTTATCCTGAAGACCACATGGTGCACCATCTATTAAAGGCACAGCCGTGTGTCCAGTACTTACATTGGTGCCATACAGGATGTATTTTTGAGCACTGTAGAAATGGTGCAATAAAATTTGAAACGGGATCCCCAGAATATCCAAAAAAAGATGAGTGAATGGAAAAAAAAATGCTAATTGTAATTTTTCAACCTTGTGTTGCATTAACTACAAAAAAAATGGTGGTATCAAACTACTCGCCACCTCCCTAAATACATTAGAGGGTATAATTTACAAAAGAAACACATTTATGGGGGTTTTCTGTTGCTGCGCTAATAAGAAACTAGGTAACAAACTGTGGGGTCCCCTTTTTGGCGTTACCTCTTGTAAAAGTGAGAAATGTAGTGCTAAAGCAACATTTGTGTAAATAAAAAAAAAAATCAATATGACGACCTAGTGTTGTCAAATTCTATGAAGTACTTGTGGGTTCCAAATGCTTTCTATACCCCTGGAAAAAATCCTTGAGAGGTCTAGTTTACAAAATGGGGTAATTTGTGTGGGGTTTCTGCCCCTTAGGGCTGTGAAAATGTGACATGGTGCCTGCAATCTATTTCAGCCAAATTTGCTTTGTAAAATTCAAATATTGGTCCTTCCCTTTAGAGCCTCCCATTTGTCCAAACAGCGTTTTTTGAGCACATGTGGGGTATCGGCGCATTCAGGAGAAACTGTGCAACATATTTTAAGGTTCATTTTGTCATGCTATTGCTTGTAAAAATGAATAAATTCGGGCTAAGGCAACATTTTTAGGTAAAATGTAAATATTTATGTTTTCATTACACTTTGCATTTATTGATATGAAGAGGCTGAAGGGTTAATAAACTTCTTGGATGTGGTTTTAAGCAGTCTGAGGGGTGCAATTGTCTGAGAAAAACAGTTTTGTAAATTTTGTTGAAAAAGAAATTCCAGATAAATTCAAAGTTTGAAAATTGTGAAATTTTAAAGATCTTGGCCAAATTTCTGACTTTTTCCACAAATGAACACAAAATATATCTATCTAAATTGACTGTAAAAATGAAGTACAATATGTCACAAAAAATAATCTCAAGATCACTGGGATCCGTTGAAGCATTACAGAGTTGATAACTCATGGGCTGGAGGCACACTGTCATGCATCAAACAGGGAGCATGTTTGATGCAGGACAGTGATGCGAGTGTTGTGTGTGTTTGCTGTGAGTGTGGTGCAAGTTTGGTGCGTGTGGGTGAGTGTGCATGGCTGTGTGTGGTGTGTGTGAGTGTGATGCTGTCCACGATCCTGAAGCAAACTTCAGGACCACGGACAGCATTTACCAGTGATTTTAAACTCCGCGGCTGTCAAAGCTGTGACAACTGCGGAGTTTGAAGCAATTTTTAATGCACACGCTTGCGACTAGTGTACCTTCAGCCATAAAGTGCCACTGGTCAGAATTGTAGAATGTTACCTGGTCAATTAGGTCAAATGTGGTTCTGCCACTAAGGGGTTATGTTTAAAGTGTAACCGCCATTTAAATTTTTATTTAACAATAATCTAGAGTAAGTGATTATAACAAACTTTCAAATATACTTCATAAGTCAAATCTGGAAGATCTTTCAGAAACCTTCCAGAAGATGTCCCCACTAGGCTTTTCTAAACCTGATTGTCAAGGAAATCCATCTTCAGCTCCATACATGAATACGGTTATATCAGGGTGGGGAGGCAGGGTCTGATCAGCTGTATTGTGAACACTGTGTAGAGTCTCAGGTTACCTCAGGCAGGGACAGTGCTGAGCTCAGGCTGTCAGCAACAGCTCCTGTGAGGTCTTATCTGATTCCTTTGAGTTCAGCACTGTCCCTGCATGAGATAAGCTGAGAGTCTGATCAGCTGTATTGTGGCACACTGTTTAGGCCCTCCCCTCCCCCTGTGTAAACTGCAGACTGATCTCCTGAACAACCAGCATATGTCAGGTTTAGAAACAGTATAGTGGGGACATCTTCTGCAAAGTTTTTGAAAGGTTTTCATCCTGATGATGGCTGAATGCTCAAATTTCCTTGTCTAATGAAACGTTGTAAACCAGACAAGCTGCATTAAGACAGTCCTGGAACTGACCAATGTTGTGTCAAAACACATTTGATAACAAAACAATGGATCAGGCATATATTGTTTTGTGTTGTGAACTTATTGTTATCTTTTCATAAAAAAAACCAGAGGTGAGCAGCAAAACATTCACCCAGAAAATCAAGAAAGAGTACAGGCCGTTAGAGAGCAGCTACAAAATGAACAGGTATGTTATCTTTTGTATATTGATATTTGTGCTCCATCTAAAATGAATCTGAATTGAAACTGAAAGTCACACAGGCTGTTTTTTATTCTGTATTATCCCAGTTCATTAGCATAAATATTCTAATCATTTAATTTATTCGACCTATGCAAGCCAGAGAAAGTGCAGTCTGGGTGACTACATTTATCGTTTGAAAATAACTTAATTCCTGACTGACAGATGTTTCATATTTTATTTGCTGCAGCCAACAGTAGACCACCCATTTATTAATCTGTATGGAGTGAGATTTTAGTAGTGGCACCATGTTACCTGTTAGTGTTATGTCTTTGGAGGAGATTTGGTGCTCAGGACAAAATTTTGCACTTGATGTTGACATTATCCTGCTTTTAAATGGATTCATTTGTGGGTGGATCTGCCATTTTGAGGACTGTGACAGTATCTTTCAGGGAACTGTTGTGGCAGACATACCTATTGTTCAATAAGGTAGAATGGTTAGAAACCAGAGCTAAAAAATGAATATGTACTTGTGTTGGGTAGTGATTTTTTTTTTCTTTTTTCGTTTTGTTTACCATAGAAGAATAGCTTTAAAATGATATCTTTAAAAAGTGCATTGAACCCTTCAAAACAGTCATCACACTGCACAGATTTCTGCTCTCTGCTTTTTTTGCTTGATTGCTGTTGTATATTTATAGGAAACAACTGTCCAACCTCGACACCAATTCTACTCAGATATGTCTTGCCCAGTATGTTTGCAGCAAGCTACGTTTCCAGTGGAAACAAACTGTGGACATCTTTTTTGTGGTAATAAAAAGTTCCAAATTAGTATATTTTTATGTGATTTTCTAGTATACATGTTGTCTTTCCCATTGGTTAGTATACAAACAAAAAAAAAATTACAACTATGTATTTCTGATAGGTCCTTGCATTGTGGCGTACTGGAGATACGGGTCATGGCTTGGTGCTATCAGCTGCCCTATTTGCCGACAGACAGTAAGAACCAATGTTTCAAAGTTGTGATTATTTTTGCCATCAACAGATGTGAGTTTAAAACAAGATATATAGTTCAGTCTCTTAGAAAATGTTTCCTTTACTGCTTCCAGATCCGCTAGCTTTTAAACACCTATGACTTCCCATGGTTAGGTCTGCCCTAAGATTTTATTCATGTAGAAATTATAATCACTATAAATCTAATATGCTGAAGAAAGACAAGTTAAAGGGAATCTGTCAGCAGGCTTTCGCTGTCTCATCTGAGCGCAGCATCATGTACATAAAGAAACTTTGAATCCAACAATGTATCACTTAGTTTACTAGGTACAGCGGTTCTAAAACAGAGTTTTTAAATTTATCAATAAAGCTGACCTGAGAAAGCTAACCCTGCCCACACCACACTCTTTATATACATTGTTTATAGATGGGAAGCTGCTCTTCAAATGAGGGGGCGGAGTCAGATGAGTTTCATCTAGTCACAACAGTGATATTCACCATGTAATAAAGTTTAGGTAAACAAAACCACAGAGCTTGACATGTAACACATTGTTACATTCTGTGGTTTAACCCTTACATCATGCTGTCAACATAGTACTTACTGGGTACAGCGGGTCTAAAACAGAGTTTTTAACCCCTTCAGGACCCAGCCTATTTTGACCCTAAAGACCTTGGCATTTTTTTCCAAGTCTGACAAGTGTCCCTTTATGAGGTAATAACTCTGGAACGCATCAACGGATCCTAGCAATTCTGAGATTGTTTTTTCGTGGCATATTGGGCTTCATGTTAGTATTAAATTTAGGTCAATCATTTTTGCATTTATTTGTGAAAAAATAAAAAATTTGGCAAAAATTTCGCAATTTTCAAGTTTTTAATTTTTATTCTACTAAACCAGAGAGATATGTGACACACAATAGTTAATAAATAACATTTCCCACATGTCTACTTTACATCAGCACAATTTTTGAAAAAAAAAATTTTGGGGGTAGGAAGTTACAAGGGTTCAAAGTTCATCAGCAATTTCTCATTTTTCCAGCAAAATTTACAAAACCTATTTTTTAGTGACCGCATCACATTTGAAGCAGCTTCGAGGGGTTTACATGACAGAAAACACCCAAAAGTGACACCATTCCAAAAACTGCACCCCTCAAGCTACTCAAAACCACATTCAAGAAAATTATTAACCCTTCAGGTGCTTCACAGGAATTAAAGCAACGTGGAAGGAAAAAATGGACATTATAATTTTTCTAACAAAAATGTTCTTTTAGCCTCAATTATTTCATTTTCACATGGGCAACAGGATAAAATGGATCCTAAAATTTGTTGGGCAATTTCTCCTGAGTACACCGATACCCCATATGTGGTCATAAAGCACTGTTTGGGTGCACGGCAGGGCTCAGAAGGGAAGGAGCGCAATTTGACTTTTGGAGCTAATTTTCCATTCAAAAAGTGAAATGGCGCTCCTTCACTTCTGAGCCCTGCCGTGCATTTTATCCTGATGCCCATGTGAAAATGAAAAAAAGTTAGGCTAAAAGAAAATTTTTGTGAAAAAAAGTATTTTTACGAAACAACACTCTCCTAACACTACATGGTGTCCACTAACAAGTTGAGCTAATTTTTCATTCAAATTGTTAGCGAACACCATGTCGCTTTTGGAAAGTCCCTGTGTGCCTAAACACTGGAGCTCCCCCACAAGTGACCCCATTTTGGAAACTAGACCCCCCAAGGAACATATCTATATGCGTAGTGAGCCCTTTGAACCCCCAGGTGCTTCACAAATTCATCCGTAAAAATGAAAAAGTACTTTTTTTTTTTTTTTTCACACAAAAATTTTCTTTTTTCATTTTTACGGATCAATTTGTGAAGCACCTGGGGATTGAAAGTGTTCACTTTGCATCTAGAGACGTTCCTTGGAGTGTCTAGTATTCAAAATGTGGTCACTTGTGGGGGAGCTCCAATGTTTAGGCAGACAGGGACTCTGCAAACGCGGCTTGGTGTCCGCTAACAATTTGAATGGAAAATCAGCTCAAATTGTTAGTGGACACCATGTCGCGTTTGGAGAGTCCCTGTGTGCCTAAACATTGGAGCTTCCCCACAAGTAACCAGATTTTGGAAACTAGATCCCCAAGGAATGTCTCTAGATGCAAAGTGAGCACTTTGAATCCCCAGGTGCATCACAAATTGATCCGTAAAAATGAAAAAAGAAAATGTTTGTGGAAAAAAAAGTACTTTTTCATTTTTATGGATCAATTTGTGAAGCACTTGGGGGTTCAAAGTGCTCACTATGCATCTAGATAAGTTCCTTGGGGGGTCTTGTTTCCAAAATGGGGTCACTTGTGGGGGAGCTCCAATGTTTAGGCACACAGGGGCTCTCCATACGCAACATGGTGTCCACTAACAATTGGAATTATTAGCGGACACCATGTCGAGTATGGAGAGCTCATGTGTGCCTAAACATTGGAGCTCCCCCACAAGTGACTCCGTTTTGGAAACTAGACCCCCCCCAAGGAACTTATCTAGATGCATAGTGAGCACTTTGAACCCCCCAGGTGCTTCACAAATTGATCCGTAATAAGTAAAAGTAATTTTTTTTTCACATATTTTCTTTTTTCATTTTTACGGATCAATTTGTGAAGCACCTGGGGTTTCAAAGTGCTCACTATGCATCTAGATAAATTCCTTGGGGGGGTCTAGTTTCCAAAATGGGGTCACTTGTGGGGGAGCTCCAATGTTTAGGCACACAGGGGCTCTCCATACGCGACAAGGTGTCCGCTAACAATTGGAGCTAATTTTCCATTCAACCTGTTAGCGGACACCATGTCACGTATGGAGAGCACATGTGTGCCACCAGCACAAGGACAACTGGAAGAGTTGGGGTACAGCACCAGAAAATCGCGCCTCTAATGAATGCGCTATTTTCTGGGATGGCTGTGGATTGCAATTTGCAGCAAGGGGGTCCCACAATGTTTGGGTCTTTCCACACTGAGAATTCCAGCCCCCCAGCTGCCTCGTCGTACCTGGCTGGCAACCAAAAATACAGCGAAGCCCTTTTTTTTTTTTTTTTAATATTTCTAGAATTAATTCTAGAAAAAAAATTGATGTGGGGCTCCACCATATTTTTGATTTAGCCAGGTACAACTAGGCAGCTAGGGGCTGGAATCCTCACCATGGAGAGGCCCAAGCATTCTGGGCCCCCCCATGCTGTGAATTGCAGCCCACATCCGTCCCAGAAAGTGGTGCATTCATTGAAGCGCCATTTTCTGGTGCTGTACCCAGACTCTTCCAGTTGCCCTGGTGCCGGTGGCAAACTAGGTAATAAAGGGATTAATGCCAGCTTTTTTTATTGCCAGCTGGCACTAAGCCTGAGATTCATAATGTTGGGCCAATGTTAGACCAGGCAATTAGGAATCTCTAGTAAATAGTCAAAAAAAATACACCACACAGAGAGAAAACTTTTTATTTGAAAAATAAAACACAAACAAAATTCAGACTCCATCTTTATTATAAAGATCCGACGTAGTCCACAACGAAAGTCACACGACGCTCAATCGCCTCCGACGTAGTTCACAACGAAGGTCCCACGACGCTCGATCACCTCTGCTCAATCCAGAGACTGCAGCAAGGGATCAAGTGTCCTCTTCCTACAGTCTCTGGGGTCAGACGTATGGTGCACTGTATGGCAATGATCTCTCATACAGTGCACCATGACTATGATCCCAGAGACTACAACAAGAATACACTTGATCCCTTGTTGCACCCATCCACGCATGCACACATCCATGCACGCACACATCCATCTGTGCATGCACATATCCATCCATGCAATATCCATGCACGCACGCCCAAATTTATGCACACATCCATGCACGCATGCACCCATCCATCCACCCATGCACCCATCCAACCCATTCATCCACCCATGCATGCATGCATCCAGCCATCCATCCATTCATAATTACCTCACGATCCACCGGTGAGGAGGAGGAGCCTGGATGTGGAAGACAGCCACAGCCAGAGCGTAAGAGGCTGAGAGATGCGGGAGAGGTGGGGGGAGACACGGGGATCAGAGGTGGGGTGGAGTGATAATCACGGGAGGGGGTTGAGGAGGCTGACCGGTGGGTGCAGCCCGCCGGCAGATACATAACACCGGGACTGGAGGAAGGGGGCGGATGAAAGGGACCAGGGGGGCCTGATGACGAGCGGGAGCGGGAGGGGGAGGGCACCCGTTGACTCGCCCCTGCAGATCTGATTGGAGAGCTTCAATCAGATCTGGAGGGATGAATCGCTCTGATTGTCAGTTTCACTTTCAACAGCCAATCAGGCCGACTTTAGCCACAGGGGGGCTAAGCCAACCCCCTGGGATAAAGTATGGGTCCTTGTGATCCCGCAGTTCCGGTGACTTGTCACTGACCCATCACCAGAGCTGCAGGACCGCAAACAAGCCATGACGTTATAGAGATGTCATGGGTCGGGAAGTCACCGATTTCCATGACGTCTCTATAACGTCATGGGTCGGGAAGGGGTTAAATTTAGCAAGAAAACTGAGCTGAGAAAGCTAACCCTGCCCACACCACACCCTTTGAATACATTGTTTATAGATGGGAAGCTGCTCATCAAATGAGGGGGCGGAGTCGGTGAGTTTCATCTAGTCACAGCACTGATAATCACCATGTGATAAAGTTTAGGTAAACAAAAGCACAGAGCTTGACATGTAACACATTGTTACATTCTGTGGTTTAACCCTTACATCATGCTGTCAACAGATTACTTAGTAAAAAATTGCTGACAAATTCCCTTTAATGGGGTGTCCCAAGAGCCAAGTATGTTTTAATCAATAGATATTAGACTATCTATCGATTAACAGCATCTTCTCTGCCCAGGAAACGTGGTATGGGAAGGACCGGTGTACTCATCCCTCCGGCGGTCCCACAGTGTCTGCCCGGGTTCCGTCTGTGTGGTGGGTCACTTGAAGGTGGTTTCTGCTGGTCTGGCACTTGAAAGCTATGTAAATGGGGTCTGCAAACTATTCTAGGAAAATCTGTGCTGCAAAAGTCAATAGCTCTCCTTCCCTCCTCATCCCTGCATGTGTCCAAACAGTACTGTACAGCCACATGTGGAGTATTCCAACATTCAGGAGAAATTATGTTACAAATTATGGGGGCATTTTTACCTATTTCTTGTAAAAATTTAAATTCTGAGGCAACAGTACTTTAATTGTTAAGAATGTAATTATTATTTTTTCAATACCCAATGGTATAAAATTCTCACACACCTGTGGTGTCAATATACTTACAGCAGATGTATTCACTGATTGGTGCAGTTTTTAAAATGGGGCTACTCATGGGGGCTCTGATGTTCTGGCACCTCCAGAGCTTTGCCTATATGACATGACATCCCCAAACCGTTCTAGTAAATCTGCAAAATATGACTGCCTTTTTGAGCGTTGCAGTGTGCCTGATGCTTCCAATAACATGCGGTACTGGTGATTTTAGGAAGTAGTGCATAACAAATTATGTTCTAAAATAAAAGAAGGACAAAGATGGGCGCTCCTGGTGTAATACCCGGTGGTCTAGTGGAGGCAGTGGGGGTGATGCACTAACCTTGGTTGGTTATGCTCTGGCATAACCGCGGTACAGAGCCTATGGTACTCTCGTGCACCCGCCGCCGCTGTCAGGCCAGACAGCCGGTCACGTGTTGGATCACGGGGTTTCTAACGTCACCGCAGGCCCTCGATCCTCCTGTTATTCTCCCCACAGGTCTCGTAGAAGCTTTCCTTCAGCAGCACACCGCATCGCACATCCACCAGGGTGTAGAGACGTGTAAATTAAAGAAGCTTTAGCGTTTTCGAGCCGGCACTTGGAGATAAACCACAGAGACAGCTTTTTAGTACCTTCTCTTTACTTGCTCAAATGTGGACTGGTCACTCCTCACAACATGTTTCAGCAGCTGATTCTGCCTTCATCAGGTGATCGCGGTATCAACTGCCGAAACATGTTATGAGGAGTGACCAGTCCACATTTGAGCAAGTAAAGAGAAGGTGCTAAAAAGCTGTCTCTGTGGTTTATCTCCAAGTGCCCGCTCAAAACCGCTAAAGATATAACAAATTATGTTGTCACTTCTATACTACTAGCCCTTTTTAAAATGTAGTGGCCACTTTACACACACCAACTTATCTGTCCCACTTCTGACCAACTTACTGGTTGCAGTGAAATCATGGACACATTGTTCCATTTGTTCACAGCCACAAAATGGAGCAATGTGTCCATGATTTCACTGCAACCAGTAAGTTGGTCAGAAGTTGGACAGATAGGGCCACTTTACACACACCAACTTATCTGTCCAACTTCTGACCAACTTACTGGTTGCAGTGAAATCATGGACACATTGCTCCATTTTGTGGCTGTGAACAAATGGAACAATGTGTCCATGATTTCACTGCAACCAGTAAGTTGGTCAGAAGTTGGACAGATAAGTTGGTGTGTGTAAAGTGGCCCTAACACTAGGGGGTAAAAGAACATCTTATTTTTAAAAATTTAATTGCTCATTTCCACTTTTCAGTGTTAAACAATTATGTGAATCAGCAATGTGTTTAAAATTTTCATGACACCCATAGACAAATTCTTTGTGACGTGTAGTTTCCATAATGGGGTCACTTGTGGGGGGTTTCTGCTGTTTTGTCACTTCAGCAGTTTTTCAAATGAGAGGTGACATGCACAGTCTATTCCTGCCTAATCAGCACTCAAAAAAGACAAACCCACATACAGGGTTTCATCATACTGTTAATGTCTCCTCAATCAGGAGTCCATTACTGTGACTTGTCTTGATCCCAGACGAAGATATTTTGTTTATGCATGCGTGCAGTGAGCATAAAACAGACTTGACATCAGGTTAAAGTGCTAAGAAATTCTGCATCTTTATTCCAGAAAAATGTAATTTTATAATGGACTAGCTGTAGTACCCGGATTAGCCCGGGTTAATAAATAACTGATGTTAGCTATAACAAAATAGAATTTGAATATGTCATATTAATGACCTGTAAGAAAATAGAAGCTGAGCTGTGATTGATTGCTATAGGCAGCCTAATAAATCTCCAGCCAACAGTAAACCCTCCCCCTGGCCAGGCAGTATATGTTACCTCACACATACACATAATAGACAGCTCATGTGACTGACATCTGCCTTAATTCCCTATATGGCACATGTGTTGCACATTGGCTATTTTTAATCAGATGGTTATGTTTGGAAATTAAAGATAGCACACGTATGAGGCGAGTTACGTGAGGTGATGTGTGCACATCTGTGTCTGTGTGGTGTGTGTGTACCTGAGGTGTGTGTATTTGTGTGTCCCTATAGGGTGTGTATGTGTGTGTCCCTTTGGGGGTGTGTGTGGTGTGTGTCTCTTTGTGGTGTGTGTGTGTGTGTGTCTGTGGGGTGAGTGTATGTGTCCCTGTGGGGTGTGTATGTGTGTGTGTCCCTGTGGGGGGGGGTCTGTGTGGTGTGTGTATCTGTGCTGTGTGTGGCTCTTTGTGGTGTGTGTGTGTGTCCCTGTGGGGTGAGTGCATGTGTCCCTATAGGGTGTGTATGTGTGTGTGTCCCTGTGGGGGGGTATGTGTGGGGTGTGTGTCTCTCTGTGTTGTGTGTGTCTCTTTGTGGTGTGTGTGTCCCTGTGGGGTGAGTGCATGTGTCCCTATAGGGTGTGTATGTGTGTGTCCCTGTGGGGGGGGGTCTGTGTGGTGTGTGTGTCTGTGTTGTGTGTGTCTCTTTGTGGTGTGTGTGTGTCCCTGTGGGGTGAGTGCATGTGTCACTATAGGGTGTGTGTCTCTGTGTTGTGTGTGTCTCTTTGTGGTGTGTATGTGAATTTGAATATGTCATATTAATGACCTGTAGGAAAATAGAAGCTGAGCTGTGATTGATTGCTATAGACAGCCTAATAAATCTCCAGCCAACAGTAAACCCACCCCCTGGCCGGGCAGTATATGTTACCTCACACATACACATAATAGACAGCTCATGTGACTGACATCTGCCTTAATCCCCTATATGGCACATGTGTTGCACATTGGCTGTTTTTAATCAGATGTTTATGTTTGGAAAATAAAGATAGCACACGTATGAGGCGAGTTGTGTGAGGTGATTTGTGCACATCTGTGTCTGTCTGTGTGGTATGTGTGTCCCTGGGGTGTGTATGTGTGTGTCCCTGTGGGGGGGGGGGGGTATGTGTGGTGTGTGTCTCTGTTGTGTGTGTCTCTTTGTGGTGTGTGTGTGTGTGTCCCTGTGGGGTGAGTGCATGTGTCCCTATAGGGTGTGTATGTGTGTGTGTCCCTGTGGGGGGGGGGTATGTGTGGTGTGTGTGTGTCTCTTTGAGGTGTGTGTGTGTCCCTGAGGGGTGAGTGCATGTGTCCCTATAGGGTGTGTATGTGTGTGTGTCCCTGTGGGGGGGTCTGTGTGGTGTGTGTGTGTCTCTTTGTGGTGTGTGTGTCCCTGTGGGGTGAGTGCATGTGTCCCTATAGGGTGGCTATGTGTGTGTGTCCCTGTGGGGGGGGTCTGTGTGGTGTGTGTGTCTGTGTCATGTGTGTCTCATTGTGGTGTGTGTGTGTGTCCCTGTGGGGTGAGTGTGTGTCCCTGTGGGGTAAGTGTGTTGTGTCCCTTGGGTGTGTGTGTGTGTCCTTGTGGTGTGTGTGTGTCTTGTGTGTGTGTGTCTTGTGGTGTGTGTGTGTTTGTTGTGTGTTTGTTGTGCGTGGTGAGTATCCAATGTTGGGGCTGCACCTTAGCGACTATACACTTGCTGTTGCTCTTTGTGTGCGTGTGTTGTGTATACATGTCCCGTGCGTGGTGAATATCTCATGTTGGGGCCCCACCTTAGTGACTATATGCTGGTATGTGCTGTTAGTCTTTGGCGCTATCATTAAGCCCCTCTCATTCACAACTGTCAACTGGTAACTGCCACTTTTTCCCCATTATGTAGATAGGGGCAAAATTGTTTGGTAAATTGGAATGCGCGGGGTTAAAATGTCGCCTCACAACATAGCCTGTGACGCTCCCGGGGTCCGGACGTAGGACTGTGCAAAAGTTTGTCTCTATAGCTGACATCTGTCGATTTTCCTCCAACTCTTTTCCATTCACTTTGTCCCCATTATGTAGATAGGGGCAAAATTTTTTGGTGAACTGGAACGCGCAGAGTTAAAATTTCGCCTCACAACATAGACTATGATGCTCCCGGGGTCAAGACGTGCGACTGAGCAAAATTTTGTAGCTGTAGCTGGCAGCTGTCGATTTTCCTCCCACACGTTTCCTTTCCCTTTTTCCCCATTATGTAGATAGGGCCAAAATTGTTTGGTGAACTGGAACGCGCGGGGTTAAAATTTCGCCTCACAACATAGCCTATGACGCTCTCAGGGTCCAGACGTGTGACTGTGCAAAATTTTGTCTCTATAGCTGACAGCTGTCGATTTTCCTCCAATATTTTTCCATTCACTTTTTCCCCATTATGTAGATGGGGCCAAAATGGTTTGGTGAACTGGAACGCGCAGGGTTAAAATTTCGCCTCACAACATAGCCTATGACGCTCCCGTGGTCGAGACGTGTGACTGTGCAAAATTTTGTGGCTATAGTAGCGACGGTGTAGATGCCAATCCCGGATATACACACATACACACACACATACATACACACATTCAGCTTTATATATTAGATAACACCTAGATGTGCCCTCAGAGTCTCATTATTTTTAATTGTTTGTACAAAACTTAACACTACTGCCTATTGGTTGAAGAGGATATACAGGATTTTTTTTATTTAAATTGTGCCTATGGAATAACAGGCAAGTAGTTGGGACATACCTGTCTGTTGTGCCCGACACAGTTCACCTCTGACAGGGAGCAGTCTGAAACTGCTCCCTGTCGGCGATTTTTCATCTTCCGCTGGCTGACGTCAAGACTACCGAGGGGTGGGCTCCTCAAGACTGTAGACAGGCGCATAGCCGATGTCACACTGGGTGACAGCCGTCTTCCCCAATCAGGTAGCGAGGCGCCGACTGTCAATCAGCGTGACGTCGGCTATGCGCCCACTTGCACGGAGCAGAGTTGAAAAGAAGTCTCTGCTCCTCTGCTCTTGTTTACCTTGCCATGCTGTCCCCATCAGGATTAGTCTGTTACCACTCTGTGCTAGGGATAAACGGCGGTGTATGGTGCCGGGCACAACAGGCAGGTAGGTGGCAGCTACCTGCCTGTTAGTACTTGGGCATTTTTTTTAAATAAAAAATCCCGGATATCTCCTTTTAATAGTAGCTCAAATCTGATTGGATTATACATAGACATTTTGATTGGATAGATTTGAATTAATTTCTCATATGAAAACACATTATAATACATGGGAATACAGTTACAATAATTCATTATTTTTCTCAGGACAGAACAGCCAGGTGTTTGACCTTGTTGCAATTCTCAACATTCTTCCACAGATAAGGAAGCAGAGAAATATATATCATTTTGTGCTAAGATTGACTGACCTCCCAGATATGTGAAGGCCAAATGAAGAACTCTCTTGAACTAAAAGAACCTCTTCATAATTACTAAAAGGCATTAAAAAAAATGTACCGTATTTTTCGAATTATAAAACACACTTTTGTTCCCCCTAAATGAAGGGTGCATTTTATAATCCGAATCTGCAGGGGGGTTTGCTTTGCAGCGTGTCCGGAGGCTGGAGGAGGCTGGCTGCAGAGGCAGTGGGATGTCACGTGCTCTTACTTAATAGCCTCATATAATATGCACTGCATCCTGCTGTCCATAACCTAGGTGCTGAAACTGCACCAAGGTATGGACAGGGGGAGCGGGGACCTGCAGTCGCCCCTGTCCTGGATATGCTCCCATGGTTACTTTTGTGCCCCATCAGCTGGCACACATAGTAAAATAAAAAAATCTCTTGTAACTCATCTTCTGTCGCTGGCTATGTGCTCCCAGCTACTTGGTCTCTTCCTGTGTGTGCCCAATATCAGATCATATGAGTGGGCGCACAGTGATGTCATCACTATGCGCCCGATCACATGATTACATGCCGTCACACACAGGAAGAGACCAAGGAACTGGGAGCACGGAGCCGGTGACGGAAGGTGAGTTATAAGAGATTTTTTTATTTTATTATGTGTGCCAGGTGAGGGGCATAAAAGTGACCGGGGGAGGCTATGAGTGATGAGTGCCAGCACAGGGGGGCATGTGTGTGCCAGCACAGGGGGACTTATGTGTGTCAGCACAGGGGAGCCATATCTGGAATAGGGGACTGTGTACCAGGATGGGGAATATATATATATACCAAATATACTCGTGTATAAGCCGACTTTTTCAGCCCAAAATTTGGGCTGAAAAGTCCCCCCTCGGCTTATACACGAGTATATACTGTGGTGTGGTGGGGGCTGTGTCCGGGCACTGCAGGAGGAGGCGGGGGGGGAGGCTGCAGAATGAGCGGCACGTCACGTGGTGCCGCTCATTAATTATGCATGGGGAGCAGCGCATAGTATATTGCTGCTCCCCTGCACAGTATAGCCTCCCCCGCTGTCTCCCTGCCCCCCCTATGTATACAGAGGCCCCCCTCCTCAGCATTGATTCATCTCACCCCTCGGTCTTCACCCGGGTCCTCCAGCTGCTCCGGCTGCTTGTCCCGCGTCTTCTAATACCGGCGTCCTCCCGCTCTTCCTGCTTGAATGTAATCATGTGACCCGGTCACATGATTACAGTCAAACAGGAAATGCGGGGAGGACGCCGGTATTAGAAGACGCGGGACACACAGCCGGAGCAGCTGGAGGACCCGGGTGAAGACCGAGGGGGTGAGATGAATCAATGCTGAGGAGGGGGGTCCTCTGTATACATGGGGGGGCTGCATTATCACTGCTGGGGGCTGCATTATCACTGCTGGGGGCTGTATACTGCTGGGGGCTGTATCACCACTGCTGGGGCTGCATTTCCACTGCTGGGGGCTGCATTATCACTGCTGGGGGCTGCATTACCACTGCTGGGGGCTGTATACTGCTGGGGGCTGTATCACCACTGCTAGGGGCTGCATTTCCACTGCTGGGGGCAGCATTTCAACTGCTGGGGGCTGCATTACCACTGCTGGGGGCTGTATACTGCTGGGGGCTGTATCACCACTGCTGGGGGCTGCATTTCCACTGCTGGGGGCTGTATACTGCTGGGGGCTGTATCACCACTGCTGGGGGCTGTATCACCACTGCTGGGGGCTGCATTTCCACTGCTGGGGGCTGCATTACCACTGCTGGGGGCTGTATCACCACTGCTGGGGGCTGCATTTCCACTGCTGGGGGCTGTATATTGCTGGGGGCTGTATCACCACTGCTGGGGGCTGCATTTCCACTGCTGGGGGCTGCATTACCACTGCTGGGGGCTGCATTACCACTGCTGGGGGCTGCATTACCACTGCTGGGGGCTGCATTACCGCTGCTGGGGGCTGTATTACCACTGCTGGGGGCTGCATTACCACTGCTGGGGGCTGCATTACCACTGCTGGGGGCTGCATTACCACTGCTGGGGGCTGCATTACCGCTACTGGGGGCTGCATTACCGCTGCTGGGGGCTGCATTACCGCTGCTGGGGGCTGTATTACCACTGCTGGGGGCTGCATTACCACTGCTGGGGGCTGCATTACCACTGCTGGGGGCTGTTATTACCACTGCTGGGGGCTACATTACCACTGCTGGGGGCTGTATCACCACTGCTGGGGGCTGTATCACCGCTGCTGGGGGCTGTATCACCACTGCTGGGGGCTGTATCACCACTGCTGGGGGCTGTATTACCGCTGCTGGGGGCTGTATTACCGCTGCTGGGGGCTGTATTACCGCTGCTGGGGGCTGTATTACCGCTGCTGGGGGCTGCATTACCACTGCTGGGGGCTGTATACTGCTGGGGGCTGTATCACCACTGCTGGGGGCTGTATCACCACTGCTGGGGGCTGTATTACCGCTGCTGGGGGCTGTATTACCGCTGCTGGGGGCTGTATACCTGTGCTGGAGTCCACCCTCGGCTTATACGCGAGTCAATAGGTTTTCCCAGTTTTTGGGGGCAAAAGTAGGGGGGTCGGCTTATACACGGGTCGGCTTATACACGAGTATATACGGTATATATAATATATATATATATATATATATATATATTATATTTATATTAGGATGAAGGACATATATATGATTATAAGACTGGCCCCTTTTAACGTAAAAAAATCTTTCTTTTCTCTTTTACTTCACCAAATTTGGGGGTGCATCTTATAATCAGGTGCGTCTCAAAGCGAAAAATATGGTATATATTATATTCTTTTAACACTAGAAGTCCCAGAAATTTCGAGCTTCCCCCTGAAGTCCCGAAAGAGGGTCAAATGACCCTTAGTCCAAACTGACAACTCTGATGGCTCCAATTAGCATCCTTTCATTTGTAAATGTGGCCTAAAATCCTTCAGGTCATTCGACCCGTCTCTGGGTTCCAAAGGTAGAAATATTAAATGACCCCTCTCTGGGACTTCTAGTGTTAAAGAGAAGGTTCAATACACCTCAAAATATGCAGAACAAAATACAAAAATTACAAGATATCTCTGCCTATCTACATGAAAGCCATTTCCATAGCAATACTCAAGACAAATTCCACAGCCCTTTGGATGATATACTTTTTCGTGTTCCCTTTGTGAAAGTAAAAAAAAATGTGGTGCTAAAGCAGTTTTTGTGGAAAATTTTTTTTCTTTTCATTTATGCTGCAATCTTTTCCAATTCTGTGAAGCACCTGTAGGTTCAAAATGTCCACTACATCCGTAGATAAATTCCTTCAGGGGTATAGTTGTAGAAATGGGGTCACTTGTAAAGGTTTTCTGCTGTTTTAGCCCCTTGGGGGCTCTTCAAATGTGACATGGTGTCTGAAATCTATTCCAGCCAAAGTTGCACTCAAAAAGTCAAATAGAATCAATAATATACTTTATATGTTACCGGCAAGTGCAATTTTTTTATTGTATGACCTTAATACTTTAAATTGCTTGCTCTCTTACTCAGTTGATTTTATTTTCATGTTCCTTGATATGTATATATGTTATAACTCTTAAATTAAGAATTCCATACATATATATATATATATATATATATATCAAATAGCGCTTAATCCATTCAGATCCCTTGCATGCATCCAAACTGTAGATTCTGACCATATTTGGGGTATCCTCATGCTCGGGAGGAATTGCACGGCAAAGTGGGTGGTCAATGTTTTTCTGTCTCCCTTTTCAAAATGAAAAATTTTGAACTAAAGCAATATTTTTGTGGAAAAAAACCCTAATTCTTCATTTTTACAGTCGAATGTTTTAAGTCTATTAAGCACCTGTGGGTGCATTATGCTCACCGCACCCTTAGATAATATTTTCTGAGGAGTGTAGTTTCCAAAATGCGGTCACTTTTTGTGTTTTATGTTTGCTTTGTCACCATAGCACCTCTTCAAGTCTGACATAGCTTCTGGTGTCTATTCCGGCCTAGTCTGCGCCCGAAAAGTCAGATGGTGCTCCTTTCTTGCAAGCTTTGCTGTGCGCTCAAATAGTAGTTTTTCACCACATATGAATCGAATTGCTCAACAACTTGGGTAGTTCATTTTCTCTTGATACCCTTCTAAAGCAACATTCTTTATGGGGTAAAAAAAATAAATTTTCACAGTTCAATTTTTTTTAATTCATTGAAGCATCTGTTGGTTTAAGATTGCTCACTACACCTCTAGATAAAATTCTCTGAAGGTTGTGGTTTCCAAAATGGTTACTTTTGGAGGGTCTTTTCCTGTTTTGGCACCTCAGTGATTTTTAAAATGCAACTGTCTGCAGTATATTCTGGACAAATCTGTGCTCAAAATCAAATAGTGCTTTCCTTCCAAGCAAGACTCATTGCTGTTCCATTTTTATAAATTTTTTTTGTATACTATTTGTTCTGTGCTTTCGGTCATGATCCTTCTCTGAACCCATTTTGTTATATTATTACAAACGTTTAAAACTGGGATGTCGTGGTTTTAGAGAGATTTTTTACACTGTTTTACAGTGGTCATATTTAATATTTCTCAGACAGTTGCTCATCCCCATTGTGAATAAGGAATGTGTTACTTGTCTGGGCACTAGTGCTAGACCTTGTTCCCTTCTTCTATGGCGCCCTTTGTTTGCAGTAGTCTACACTGGGGTTCCTGGATAGACCAGTAAACTCTTATCATCACCCTAGGCATGTAAACCAGCTTTGGCAGAGGTCAGGTGCTTGTATATTAAGTAGCCTTAAGTTGACAGGAGACTTTGCTTCAAATAGCTGAGCTTCAACCAAGTTTAATCATTCACTTGTTCTACTACGGACTTTCCATGCTACTAACAGAGATGTTTCCAAGTTCATTCCAGGTTACTTAGGTGTTCTCCACACCAACCTCTCAGCAAGTTACCAACTTCTCACAACTGTTCACATCTGGTTTTTGCAATCATCGTAAAACATCTCTTCAAGTGATTCTCCAGTTTGCAATTACTTCATACTTGAATTTACTTCTTTGTTACATTGCTTGCATTATCCATTGTCCTGCCGGAAGATACTAGACTGTTGTTTAATGCTTCCCGGATGGAAGGTTTCAGTTTCCCATACTACTATTGTTCCTATGTGTATCCACACATCTGTTTCTTTTTATTTGTACTACCTGCTCCAATTGCTTGTCAGCAGTCCTGCCTACACTGCTGTCTTGGGTCTTGCTGATCCACATGTCATCTGACAAGACCCACCTCTGGTTTGCACTACTCACTTAGGCCTACAGCTTATATAATCCATTTCAGCAAGAGAGCCCATAGTAATGTGGACTAAAGCTTTCACTTTGATCCATTTCACTGGTGAGTCTAATTTTTAATATGCAGGCTTACATTTTTGTCCTTTGCTTCAGACTCAATAAAATGTGCCATTAATCGTGGCTAGGCAATGTTTTCAATGTTACACTACTTTATTCTGCCAATACTTTCCTGTCTCATATATAAATATATGTCCAAGCAGTTACAATTGAAGCGACCCTCCACACTAGGACTACAAAATGATCATACATTTCTTAAGTACAGTTACCAAATCATTTGCCTTAGATGAATATTCCTTTCTGTTTTGAAGGTGACCACTGCAGTAGCATATGGGATACAGTGATAAGTTTACATCATTAGGCTGCGTTCACACATTGCGTATTTTGCCGCGTTTTTTTACGCGCGCTTTTCAAAATACGCAATGTGCTTTTTGTCTGCCAGCAAAGTGAATGGGAAATTCACTTTGCAGTGCAGACATTGCGTAAAAATACGCAGTGCGTTTTCCGGGAGAAAACGCAGCTCCGTAAAGAATTGATATGTCAATTCTTTACGCAGCTACTTCTGCGTATTTTCCCAGAGGGGAGGAAGAATCCTGCTTCCTCCTCCCCTCTGTGACAGCTGTGGCCGCCCATTAGATTCCACAGTGTGTTAATACACACTGTGAAGTCTAAATTAAACTAAAGCAAGTGTGTGAAAAATAAAAAACAATGAATACTCACCTTCCGACGCCTTCTCCCGGTGTCTGGTCTCCGGTTGTAAGTCAGATCTCGTCTGACAGGACCTGTGGTGATGTCAGAGGGGGGCGTTCCCGGGGCGGTCCCATCGCTGATTGGCTGCTCGCGGTCATGTGGTATCACATGACCGCGAGTGCCCGGGAACGCCCCCCCCTCTGACATCACCACAGGTCTTGTCAGACGAGATCTGACTTACAACCGGAGACCAGACACCGGGAGAAGGCGTCGGAAGGTAAGTATTCATTGTTTTTTATTTTTCACACACTTGCTTTAGTTTAATTTAGACTTCACAGTGTGTATTAACACTGTGAAGTCTAATGGGGCGGCCACAGCTGTCACAGAGGGGAGGAGGAAGCAGGATTCTTCTTCCTCTCTGTGACATCACTGCGCTTTCTGGGGGAAAGAAAGCGCAGTGTGTGAAAGCCCCTGCGTATTTTGCTGCGCTTTTTTGCGCGGCTGAAAAACGCGGCAAAAAGCGCGCGCAAAAAAACGCAGCAAAATACGCAAATGTGTGAACGTAGCCTTAAACCTAAAAATTTGCACTAAATAAACATATACTATATAAAATGTATATGGCAATGATATTAAATAATAAGCTTTGACAAACATTACCATAAAAGACATCTAAAAAAAAAAGTGTTGGAGCAAGAAAAGGGGCTGTGTTTTTGTGAGCAAATAGAAATTGTAATCACATATGTAAACATCAAAGATAAGTATGGCTCAGACGACATTTTAGTCATGCAAGCAAAGAGCATGAAGATTATAGGTAAGTATATGAAATATCTTGTGCCGGATCAAAAATGAGTATAAGTAACACTCAAATACATTATCATGGGTTAGTAAAGGCAATGAATAAACATATGTAACTAAACAAACACCATTTTGATAAGGTATAAATATTAAAATCAGAGAGTACTCAGTGGTTGAAACCTTTTAACTGCTAACTGAAAAGATGGTAAGCAGAGCAAGCTTTCGAGACTCTAAGGCCTTTTCATCAGGCTCACAACACACTATACACAAATGGATAATTGGATATTTGCAGTTCATAAGACCAGTGACGTGAAGCAGAAAAAATAGAATGGTCAGTGTTGGAATGTGGGAAGAGCAGCTGGGGCAGTGAATATCAGCGTTCAGAAATAAGTGTGATAGTTTTATTGTCCTTTGATGGTCTGGTCCTTGATTTGAAGGTAGTTTAATTGATGTAAAAATACAGATTCCAATATTTTTCTATCTACTGGCTAACATGGTACAAACATTTTTTACCTGTAAATCCATGCATTACATTATCTCCTGCTGAGTGTTTCAAAGGTCATCATCAATTTGTATTCCCAGACTCTCCTGACTCTTTGGGATTTTAAGTGACCTTTCAATATCTTCATATCCTTTATAGTGTAATCACGGCTGCAAAAATGATTGGCCACAGGTAGATCTGTTCTTCTTACTTTAATTGTGTGGTGATGAGAGTTTATCCTAGTTCTGAGTTTCTGCCTTGTCTCTCCTACATATAGACCCCCAGTTGGCCATTTCGTACATTTAGTTAACTACATTGATCATGGTGCACCTGACGGTATCCTTGGATCTCGTAGTCCTGATGCGAGCTGGGAATCTTTATTGTTCCTGTTGTCATTATAAATGGACTGGTTTTTCACTTCTAATACTGAAAGAGATTAAAATAGTAGTAAATAAGTCCATATATATATATATATAGAGAGAGAAAGAGAGAGTGCAACAACTCAAACAACTTTTTACCCAAAACTATATAGAGCATATAAAAATGAAGAGCAATTCAGAAGTACCTGGAGAAACCCCATTGATCATTAAGATGAACGGGTTTCATGGTCCTGAGTGTTGGTGTTCCAGCAGGATTCTCTCAGTGCAAGCCTTTTCATGATTTTGCCACCCCCAGTAGAGAGCTTGGACACAATCAATACCTTCAATTTGCTATTCAATAGGTCTAGATGGAAATCATGTAAAGCCAACAGAGATTAGGCTGTGTGGCCAGGTCAGGTTATTTAATAACTGCTGATGTTGGCAGGTAATAGAATGTACAATTCTGTACAAAAGATTGTTGCAAGAATTGTTGAAAGAATCCATTTTTAACCGTGTGTCTACAAACAGTGAAATCTCAACAAGGCCTAGAGCCCCACTTCAGACACTTGGAGTTAAATATGAAAGTGGATTTAGGTGAAATATAATAACTCTGTGTTAGGATATCCCCAATGGTTTTACTTTTTCTAGTGTCAACATGGGGTTGGTCTCCAATGAATTTTGAAAGATACATATCATGCATGAGGATAGGCCAAAAACCATCAAAGAAGATAAATATTTCTTTCTATCCACTGCGATAATCAGTAATGATATGTAAATGGTGCTCACTAGTTTGGTGAGGTTTATTGACCAGGAGTGTTTAATGATTCATAATTTTCACCCGATAATATCCACAATTGATATGTCACATTATAGCCCGACATTTGAGCCTGGTGGAAAGGTCCATGGCTTGCGCTGTTTCATATACTTGCCTATTATCATCATGCTTACTATTTGCATGAATCAAGCAAGTGTCTTCTGATCCATACTTATTTTTCATATTTACATCAGTGATTTCAATTTCTTTTTTTCTCATAGGAACTTTGCTCTTGTCCCTCTACCTGTTCAAACATTTTTCTTTTATATGTCTTTTATTGTAATGTTGTCAATTCATGTTTTGTCAATAAAGATTATTATTTGGTTATCATATTGTATTATGAATTTTTTTGAAGTACTATACCTTTTATTCAATGCAGATTTTTAGATTATATATATTTTTTCTCTACACAGTCATTCTAAAACTGTAGTTAGAAGTTTAACTCACACCTAAATCTATGCTGTTGGATTGTTAAACCAGGGAAAGTATGGTTTAGAATAGATTTACCTCAGCAGTCACTGTGGTGGCCTTCTTGAAAGAAGGAGAAAGGAACACTGATCTAAATAGAAGAGGTACCAGAAGGCAAATGTGAGGCAACCAGGTAGGGTGACTATACAATGGGGAAATGCGTATTTGATCCCTTGCTGATTTTGTAAATTTGTCCACTGACAGACATGAACAGTCTATTATTTTAAGGGTAGAGATAGAAAATCAGAAATAAAATCCAGAAAATCACATTATCTAAATTATATAAATGTATTTGCATTTTGCACAGAGAAGTAAGTATTTGATACCCTACCAACCTTTAGGACTTATGACTCCTACAGACCAGTTAGGTGCTCCTAATCAACTCGTTATAGTGCAGGAAATAAGTATTTAATCCCTTGCTGATTTTGTAAGTTTGTCCATTGACAAAGACATTAACAGTCTATAATTTTAGGGGTAGATTCATTTTAACAGTGAGAGATTGAATATTTTAAATAAAATCCAGAAAATCACATTGTCTAAATTATATAAAGCCATTTGCATTTTGCAGAGACAAATAAGTATTTGATCCCTGTGGCAAATAAACTTAAAGAGGACCTGTCACCAAACCAGGCAGAAAATGATTGGCAGCGGTGGGCAGATTAAACATGCAGGGGGTGTGACTCTGCCCTTCGGCTCCAGCCCCTAGCCACCTCCTTTTAGGCCACGTGCACACGCTGAGTATTTGATGAGTTTTTTACCTCAGGATTTGTAGCCAAAACCAGAAGTGGATAATTAAAAACAGAAGTGGTGCAGGTGTTTCTATTAGACATTTCCTCTGATTGCTCCACTCCTGGTTTTGTCTACAAATCCTGAGGTAAAAAACTCACCAAATACTGAACGTGTGCACATGGCCTTAGGCTGCAGGATGAAAGTTTTCTAAGTGTATTATCTCGGGGTACAGGGTTGCTCAAGTGCTGGGGGACCTTGCCTGGATGCTGCAGACATGCTGCATCCAGTGCTGTAATTAGATCACCATGCCTGGTTTGGTGACAGGTCCTCTTTAATACTTCGTGGCAAAACCCTTGTTGGCAAGCTCATCATTCAGACGTTTTTTGTAGTTGATGATGAGGTTTGCGCAAATGTAGGTAGGAATTTTGGTTTACTCTTCTCTGCACTTTGCAGATCATCTCTAAATCATTAAGATTTTGAGGCTGTCGCTTGACAACTTGGAGATTCAGCTCCCTCTATAAATTTTCTATGGGATTAAGATCTATCGACTGGCTAGGCCACTCTATGACCTTAATTTGCTCCTTTTTAAGCCACTGCTTTGTTGCCTTGGCTGTATGTTTTGGGTCATTGTCGTGGTGGAAGACCCAACCATGACCCATTTTTAATGTCCTGGCGGAGGGAAGGAGGTTGTCACTCAGGATTTTACGGTACATGCCTCTATCCATTGTCTCATTGATGCGGTGAAGTAGTCCTGTGCCCTTAGCAGAGAAACACCCCAAAAACATGTTTCCAACGCCATGCCTGACTGGGGACGGTGTTCTTTGGGTCATAGGCAGCATTTCTCTTCCTTCAAACATGGCAAATTGAGTTAATGCCAAAGAGCTCAGTTTTAGTCTCATCTGACCACAGCACCTTCTTCCAATTGCTCTCAGAATCACCAAGGTGTTCATTGGCGAAGTTCAGATAAGCCTGCACATGTCTCTTCTTGAGCAGTGGGACTTTTTGGGCACTGCAGTACCATAATTAATCCATTATGGTGTAATGTGTTACCAATAGTTTTCTTGGTGACAGTAGTCCCAGCTGCCTTGAGATCATTAACAAGTTCCCCCCTGTAGTTTTAGGCTGATCTCTCACCGTACTCATGATCCTGGATACCACACAAGGTGAGATTTTGCTTGGAGCCCAGATCGATGTCGATTGACACTCATCTTGTATTTCTTCTATTTTCTTACTGTTGCACCAAAAGTTGTCTCCTTCTCACCCACCGTCTTACTTATGGTTTTGTAGCCCATTCCAGCCTTGTGCAGGTCTAGGATCTTTTCCCTCACATCCTTAGAAAGCTCTTCGGTCTTGCCCATGTTGTAGAAATTTGAGTGTCACTAATTGAGTGTGTGGGTAGGAGTCTTTTATACTGGTGACAATTTAAGGCAGCTGTCTTTAATGCAGGTAATGAACTGATTAGAAGCACCTAACTGGTCTGTAGGAGCCAGAACTCCTAATTATTGGTAGGGTATCAAATGCTTAATTCTCTCTGTACAGTTGTGGCCAAAAGTATTGACACCCCTGCAATTCTGTCAGATAATACTCAGTTTCTTCCTGAAAATGATTGCAATCACAAATTCTTTGGTATTATTATCTTCATTTAATTTGTCTTCAATGAAAAAACAAAAGAGAATGGAGCAAAAAGCAAAACATTGATCATTTCACACAAAACTCCAAAAATGGGCCAGACAAAAGTATTGGCAACCTCAGCCTAATACTTGGTTGCAAAACCTTTAGCCAAAATAACTGCGATCAACCGCTTCGGGTAACCATCAATGAGTTTCTTACAATGCTCTGCTGGAATTTTAGACCATTCTTCTTTGGCAAACTGCTCCAGGTCCCTGATATTTGAAGGGTGCCTTCTCCAAACTGCCATTTTTAGATCTCTCCAAAGGTGTTCTATGGGATTTAGGTCTGGACTCATTGCTGGCCACCTTAGAAGTCTCCAGTGCTTTCTCTCAAACCATTTTCTAGTGCTTTTTGAAGTGTGTTTTGGGTCATTGTCCTGCTGGAAGACCTCTGTGGGAGACCCAGTTTTCTCACACTGGGCCCTACATTTTGCTGCAAAATTTGTTGTTAGTCTTCAGACTTCATAATGCCATTTAATCAATATCTCTTATAAATGTCCTACCCGGATTTACCATATAATCAAAAAGTCTCATAAGACACAAGGGTGGATGCAAAAAATTTCACAACTTTTATTTAGGATACTTGGAAAAACAAGTTCAATCCATACATTATACAACTAATAAAAAGAAGGGAAGACATATGAATATCAGCATGAAGCCACTGGATATTTTACGGTGGCAAAAAACGGAGCAGTATCCGGCGGTACAGATATCAGGGAGGCCGGGTGACTGTACGGCAAGTATGCAAAGTACTGAAACTTATTGGTATTATATGATATCTCTGATGAACTAATCAGTCAAATATATTATACACAATGGAGGTAGGATTGATTCAATATAAAGGGCAATTATATGTCCCAATTCACTCTATGTAGAAATTTTCCTCATAATAGATGATCTACTGATTGCCTGACAAAAGCCTTGCTTCCTTATCTACTCTCACAATCTATCACATAAATAGACTAATAAACAACATTGCAACCAGTGTGTCAACTACAGGATGACCTAAAGGTGGGGTCACACGTGGCGATTCTGGCCTGCGATGTCGGAAGCGATGCGCGGGTGCCCGCTCGCTTCCGACATCGCAGGCCAGCTGTCACACGGCACGACGTTGTCGGTGACGCGGCGGCGATGTGGGCGGAGCCGTCGCTCGCTGGGCTGGGCTCAGCCCAGCGAGCGATCCTCAGCAACATTGCGATATAGGCTGGATCGCGCCACCAACAGTGTCAGACGGCGCAATCCAGCCTAATCGCTGGTCACAGGTTGACAGGTTTATGAACATGTTCATAAACCTGTCAACCTGCGACCAGCGATAATTTACAGTTGCGTCGCGCTGTCACACAGCGCGACGCACTTGCAATATCGCCCGCGACATCGCTGTGACGTCACTTTTCGGCGATGTCGCGGGCAAAATCGCCTCGTGTGACCCCACCTTAAGAGCATCCTCTTAATCTACATTTCACACTTATTGTCACCATATGACTAATCTTCGGCACCTTAGTCAGTGAGGCTGTGCAAGGTTCAAAACAGTAGGTGTATAGTGTAACACTAATCCACCCCTATTGTGACCAAATTACAGCCCCGACCTGAATAATTGCTCACAGAATGGGACCGTGGTGAGAACAATGTATTAGGGCACTCTGAAAGGTCAGAGTTGATCCACACTCATTTTGCAGGATATCAATTAAGAACAGCAGTTACATACCTCCGTGGATGTTATTAAGGGTCACGTCCTGGCCTACCCCAGACCCCTACGTGTTTCGTCGTAGGACTTCCTCAGGGGGTGGTGTGCCCAACAGTTGGGCTGAAAAGTTCCCCCTTCGGCTTATACACGGGTCAATACGGTATACAGCAGCCCCAGTGGTGTATAGCAGCCCCAGTAGTATATAGCAGCCCCAGTGGTATACAGCAGCCCCAGTGGCCCCCAAATGCTGGCACTCGCCCCCCCTCTGTTGTAAGGGCCCCCCCGCTGCTTAACTTACCATCCCCGGTCTTCTGCACCGCCGGTCTTCTGTGCTCCGTCCTCCATGCTCCCGTCCGGCTGCATCAGGGATCCCCAGCTGTCGCAGTTATGATGACGTTACGACAGCTGGGGATCCCTGATGCAGCCGGACGGGAGCATGGAGGATGGAGCACAGAAGACCGGCAGTGCAGAAGACCGGAATGGTAAGTTAAGCAGCGGGGGGGGGGGGGGGGCATTACAACAGGGGGGGGCGAGTGCCAGCATTTGGGGGCCACTGGGGCTGCTGTATACCACTGGGGCTGCTGTATACCACTGAGGCTGCTATATACCACTGGGGCTACTATATACTACTGGGGCTGCTATATACCACTGGGGCTCCTGTATACCACTGGGGCTGCTATATACTACTGGGGCTGCTATATACCACTGGGGCTGCTATATACCACTGGGGCTGCTGTATACCACTGGGGCTGCTGTATACCACAGGGGCTGCTGTATACCACTGGGGCTGCTGTATACCACTGGGGCTGCTGTATACCACTGGGGCTGCTATATACCACTGGGGCTGCTGTATACCACTGGGGCTGCTGTATACCACACCACTGGGGCTGCTGTATACCACTGGGGCTGCTGTATACCACTGGGGCTGCTGTATACCACACCACTGGGGCTGCTGTATACCACTGGGGCTGCTGTATATACTGCTGGGGCCTGTATATACCACTGGGGAGGCTGCTGTATACTACCACTGGGGAGGCCTGTATACCACACTGCTGGGGGCTGTATACCTGTGCTGGGGTCCACCCTCGGCTTATACACGAGTCAATAGGTTTTCCCAGGTTTTGGGGGCAAAAGTAGGGGGTCGGCTTATACACGGGTCGGCTTATACACGAGTATATACGGTAGATGTTTTTAATGTTTTTTTCCTCAATGGTGTGGGCAGAGTTATACCCAACTCCGCATTCATAGTACACCTACATCTACAGCAGAGAAGGCAGGGATTTTATCAAAACTGCACCAAGAGGTGCCACGTTGTCCCTATCATGCTGCTCTCAGTTCCCCTTTAATTTTTACAGCATTTGTTTTTAAATTCCTTTCTTTATATCAGTCATTTGCTTGAGCTTTACCCTTGTTGTATGGTAACTAACATTATTATTTATATGCTAGGTTACGTTATTGTTTCCAGTGTTTCAAGTCAGCGAGCAACAAGATGCCCAAGAAATATTGCAGGAAGTTAATAGCTATAATAGAAGATTTTCTGGCCAGCCCCGATCAGTAAGTGGAATGAAATAATGAGCTTTTTTGCTTCTTTAGTAAACCTTTTAACAGAAACTAAGTCTGTACATGAAACCATATAAAATTAAAGTACTTTTATCTTTCACTATTTTAGCTCATGGATAGAATTATGGACTTGCCTACACTTCTACGCCATGCGTTCCGTGAAATGTTTTCCGTGGGTGGCTTATTCCGGATGTTTCGAATAAGGATTGTACTCTGCCTGCTTGGAGCATTGTTCTATCTGGTTTCACCCTTGGACATTATTCCTGAAGCTGTGTTTGGCATCCTAGGCTTCATGGATGACTTATTTGTCATATTTTTACTACTTATATACATATCAATCATGTATCGGGAAGTAGTGACGCAAAGATTACATAGGTGAAAGATGGTATGAGTAGTTCTGCATTTATATGAGCCCTTAATTTACTATGCAGGTTTAAATTGACTGAACTACTATCTTCCTAACTGGAATTTTCTGTTATGGCGTTATCCAATGTAATTATAATGTTCTGTCCACCAGGAAAACACTGCTTTACCTCTTCTTAGAGCTCCAGTTGCTCTTTTGCTTTATGGTCATATGAAACATGGTAAAAATTACAGCTGGTCTTCCATGATCGCACCTCGGCAATTAATGTTGCCTTTCTACTTATGTATGAGTTTATTTTCTACTGACTTTAAAGATTACACTTTTACTCAGTGGATCCCTTTAATGTTAAAGTTATTCTGACAGTTTCATTTGTTTAACGGTTACCTTTGTTGCAATAAGAAAAGACCTTATGATTTGCCAAGTATCCAGCCTTATTCCACTAGAAGGATGTGCACCACAAAGCTGATTGAGACCAAGTTCATGCAGTGCAGATACTAAAAAGGTAAAATGGCAAAATCCTTTATCACTTTCATCACTTTAGGATCTTTACTTGGCCTTAAAAAAGCAAAAAAAGCACGAAAAAAAATAAATTGCACAGAGCTTCCATATGTCAACTGGCTTCAAGTAACCCATGTAGGCTGCAAATTGTTTTTAAATTGTTTGTATTTTGGTTACATTTTGTATCACAGCTTGTCCTTTTCAAACATCTTGTAGATTTTCAAGGACAAAAGCGCGAGGGGAAAAAAATAAATGGTTTTTATAAGACATGACATGCTTAATTTGTGTTGGTGTGAAAAGCCTAATGGTACCTTTACACGCGGCAACATTTCTAGCTTATCCACAGGTAACTTACTGGCTGCAGTGAAATCATGGAGACATGGTTCTATCTTGTTGCTGTGTACAAATGGAATAATGTCTCCATGATTTCACTGCAGCCAGTAAGTTACCTGTGGAAAAGCTAGAAATGTTGCCGCGTGTAAAGGTACCCTTAAAATAAAGATTTTGGGCAGAACAGCTACAGAATAAGGATACATATGCAGCAGCTACAGAAAAAGGATATTGATGCTATCTTTGGCCTTCCTGGAGTATTGTGGGACGTATTCTCTAAAGCTGGACATTTATTCAGATGATCATTTCGGGCGCAGGAATTTAGATATTGATCTCCTGTTCTAGATATTAAAAAAAATAAAGTTGACCAGCACATCTTCAAATTTTAAGCCAATAAGTATTAAACAACTAAAATCCATATGATAGTAATGGGAGACAAAAAAACATTCTTACACGTTTCTGGTGCTGTGTGTGCTCTTAGGACAAAACTAAATATAGTCATTCCCTATGACTAAGTATTATTAAAGGTCTGGAAAACCTATTCCAGAGACTGTATGAAAGGATAGTAAAACATTTTACAATTGATCCTACTGAATTGTTTCCTTTCCCTGTGTACAAAATATTTCAGGACTTGTTTATTAAAGGGACATCATACTGAAGTCAAATGGTTTTGTAGCCTTACAGGAATGTTTACCCATTATAATTGTATAACTCAATCAATAAAATTGTACATTTTGGGTGTTTTTTTTTGTTTTTTTTGAGGGGGGAGCAAATCTTACTTTTGTCACGTAGCTGAAAACGTAATGAGTAACTACACTTTTCTTCTTCTTTTAATTACCCTTAAGGCAGTGAAAGTTATGCTTGTTATAGTATACTACATTTACTTATTTTGCTTCCCTTTTGCCCCAAACACTATGCTATTGTACTTTTCAGTAGCCCAGTTTAAGCTCCTTTTGAAGCTGCTTTTAACTGCAGCTCAGCAAGATCTACAAACTGCATTCAAATAGTCTCTTTGGGATTCCCCTGACTGAGCCTCTTTGCCTCTGCTCAGACAGGGAAAGTCCCTTAGGCGGCCGTCACACGCTTCAATATCGATAGCGATATTGTTAGTGATCGCGTGCACGCGCGATCGCTAACAATATCGCTCACATCGCTGGTGAGCTGTCACACAGGCAGACTCACCAGCGATGTGGACCAGTGAGATCGCTGGTAACTATGGTACACATCGGGTTACTAGGCGCCGCGCGGCGCTTAGTAACCCGACGTTTACCATAGATACCATCTCCCAGCATAGGCTCTGCCGCTGGGAGATGGATCATCGTGGTGTCACACACCACGATAAGGCAGATTGATCAAGCGTTTATCGCTTGATATGAGCTCCGGCTCACCAATCTGCGATGTAACGATCAAGCGATTTTACATTGTAAAATCGCTTGATTGCACGCAGCGATGCACAAACGATATCGCTTAAGCGATCAAAACGCAGATCGCTTAAGCGATATCGTGCATTATATTGATGCGTGTGACGGCCGCCTTACACAGACTAGTTCTATGTAGTGTGCAAATTATTGCTAAGCAACAGGTGAAAGTGACCTCTAAAGTATTTTGAGTTAAGGATGCAAAATGAGATTAAAGGATTAGTCCGAGACCAACAACTTTTTTCCTTATTTATCCCTATAATCTAAGTTATTTTGTAATATATTTCCTTTATTAATTTCCTATGGTTCTCTATCAACGCTATCTAGCAGGTGTTTTTTTTTTTTTTTGTACTTCCTGGCTGATGACGTACTGTTTGAGTGCCCCAGTGCAATCTGTGATACTCGCACAGAATGTCATCAAGCACTGTGACAGGCCGACGGTACTTCATCAGTTCTCCCTGAAACAGCGTCTCTATGACGCTGGTTTCAGTGTCTATGACGCTGGTTTTAGGGTCGGAGCTGTCAATGTTGCGTTCACAAGGGTGTCCAGCCTTTCTCAGTGCATGGTCTCAACCCCTTCTCTCGCCTCTACCAGCAATGTGCTGTCTCATCTTCCCCCATGCATTGTCTCTCTCCCTATGCTATGAGCACACTGAACTGTAAGACCGGAAATGCAGAAGATCAGCATTGTAGTGGTCTGTCCTGAGCAACTTATGCATACTGATGAGCCGGGAGCTTCCACTGATGTCTCTTGTGGGAGGTGCTTATGTCCTCTGGCACCGCTCCTGGTATACTGACTTTTTAGTGTGCTCATCGCACAGGGGAAGAGTCCAGGTAGGGGGAAAGATGAGATAGCACTTTGCTGGGAGGGGGGAAAAAGTGGGGCTGAGACACCACATTGCGGGAAGGTGGGGTGAGGGAAGCTGGAGTCTCTTGTGGGTGCAACATTAACAGCCATGCACCTGAAACCAGCATCAACATGACGCTTTGTCTCAGGGAGGGGCAGAGGAAGTGCCTGTGGCCTCTCCCTCTGCTCGATGACATTCTCTGTGAGGATCTCAGCATGCACTGGGGACCTCACGATACGTCCTCAGACAGGAAATATTTAAAAAAAAACTGTAGGAACTGTAGGGAATTATTAAAGGAAGTATATTTGTAAATATCTTAGATTATAGTGATAAATTAGATTTTCTTATCTTCCTCACACTTAAGTTTATTTCAGAAAATCATAACTTTGCAATGCCTGGTGGATAATTAAAAAAAAGATTAGTTATCTGAGACCTAAGATTAGCTATTTGCTAACATGATATGCTGCTTGATGGCACTATTCAAAAAAAGCTGTAACTGTTGTTTTCATCAAAGAGTGATTGCTTGTTGGCTGTCAGTACAATGCCAAAGTGCCCTTGACACATCTTTACCTGCATGGGACATATGCTTTTAGAAGTTATGCAAAATATCTACATATACAACCCTTTATATATACATGGTGGGTCATTTATATGGATGCACCTAAATAAAATCGGAGTGGTTAGTGATATCAACTTACTGTTTGTGGCACATTAGTACATGTGAGAGGGAAAACTTTTCCAGATGGGTGGTGACCATGGCGGCCATTTTGAAGCCTGTCATTTTGGATGCAGCTTTTTTTTTTTCAATGGGAAGAGGGTCATGTGACACATCAAACTTATTGAGAATTTTATAAGAAAAACAATGGTGTGCTTGGTTTTAACGTAACTATATTCTTTTATGAGGTATTTACAAGTTTATGACCACTTCTAAAATGTGTTCAAAGTGCTGCACACATGTGTTGGATTGTCAATGCAACCCTCTTCTCCCACTCTTGACACACTAATAGCAAAACCGCAGAAGAAATGCTAGCACAGGCTTCCAGTATCCGTTGTTTCAGATGCTGCACATCTTGTATCTTCACTGCATAGACATACCATCAATTATTGCGTTCCAACAGTCTTGGAGGGATCTATTCACTGTGGGTTAGTGTCAGACCAATAGCGGTGGTTTTGTTTGCTAACTTCACCATTCACAAAAAAGTTTGCCTCATCACTCATCTGAAGGCAATTGTCTATGCTGTGAAGATACAAGATGTGCAGCATCTGAAACAATGGATACTGGAAGCCTGTGCTTTCATTTCTTCTGCAGTGTTGCTATCAGTGTGTCAAGAGTGGGAGAAGAGAGTGGCATTGACAATCCAACACAATGGGCAGCACTTTGAACACATTTTATAAGGGGTCATAAACTTTTAAAGTGAACCTGTCATCTCCATGAAGGTGTCACCCCCATGGGTCACCCCCCAGGCTATCACTACCTGTCCCTGCACCTTCCTATTACTATTCTAACTATCCCTCTCTGTCCTAAATGTGTGGTGTGAGTGTTTTATAAAATGTTTTTATAACCTACTGGCTCATATATTAATGAATTGGGGACTACTGTTACTAGCGCCCTGGGCATCCTCTTTCTCTCCCTCTCGCCGCCTTCTGCAGTCTTTATCACGCTCCGATAGACGTGATATTGAAATTCCAATGGGCGCCCCCAGCCTGCCTCAGAGCGCTCTGTAGCGTTCCGGTATTTACACTGAATGCGTAATTTCCAGAACTGCGGGGTTGATGCACCTTTTAGGTGTATCGCCGACTTCAAGCTGCGCATTGCGCATGCTATGTGGAGCACATTACATCAGCTCATTTAGTAACAGTAGTCCCCGCATCATTAACATACGAGCCAGTAAGTTATAAAAACATGTTATGAAACAGTCACACCACACATTTAGGACAGAGGGGGATAAGTTAGAATAGTAATAGGAAGGTGCAGGGGGACAGGTAGTAATAACCTGGGGTATTTTATCTAGGTGACCGTTTCAATTTGAATAACTCATGAAAGAATAAAGTTGCTTTAAAACCAAGCACACCATTATTTTTCTTTTGAAATTCTCAATAAGTTTGATGTGTAACTTGACTTTCTTCCCATTGAAAAGACTGTTGGATCCAAAATGGCTGACTTCAAAATGGCCGCCATGGTCACCACCCATCTGGAAAAGTTTCCCCCTCCCGTATACTAATGTGCCATAAACAGGAAGTTGATATCACCAACCATTCCCATTATATTTAGGTGCATCTATATTAATGGCCCACCCTGTACTTCAGTTAGCCAACGGCCAAACAGTGGTTTAGCCAGCAGCTATCGCCTCCAAGTTTCCTAATCCCAGGAAGCTTTTGTTCTGCCGAGTGCTCCTGTGATGTTTACTAGAGAGCCACAGCCAGAAATCTGTGTGTGGCTCGTGTCTCATCACTCCGAACATCATCTGTCAGCCGAACCCGTCAATATCGGCATGATCTGATGATAATGCTGTGTATGGGGGGCTTTTATGCATAAAAATGTTTGTTGCTTTTAGCAATCAGAAAGTAGTTGTGTTTCTGCACAGTAAATGTTTGCTGGTGGTTACATTTATTGAACATGAATCAAAGCTATTTGATCATAGTGAGGTAGCCCATGTATGTTTAGTTTGACCTTTTCTGTTCTGCACAGAAATATCACGTAGTGAATACGATATACAGTTTATAATGTCTGTTTACTAGTTTTAAGCTGATTTTCACATCAGATTTAGTGTTTGAGTATTCTAAAAATATTTAGCTTTATAACCGCTGGGAAAACTATAGCTAGTTTACCTAACATTAGCAATCTGTTTTTTGGCTGATTCTGCCTATACTATTGCAGCTTCCAAAGGAGAATGCCAAACCACATACCATATTTTTTGTACTATAAGATGCACTTTCCATGAAAAAAATTTGGAAGGAAAGTGGGGAGTGCGTGTTTTACTCTGGATATAACTGGCTTGCTTGGGGAAGGTGGAGCGGGGTCACAGGAACCAGCAGTAGGCTGCAGCTGGGGTTAACACATGTGCCCACTATTAAAGTGAATGAAACTGTCAGTAAAGGCCACTTTACACACACCAACTTATCTGTCCAACTTCTGAACAACTTACTGGTTGCAGTGAAATCATGGACACATAGTTCTATTTGTAAACAGCCACAAAATGGAGCATTGTGTCCATGATTTCACTGCAACCAGTAAGTTGAATTCCTCAGGGAATCATTTCTTGGATTCACACCACTATCCAGTGGTCGGTGGAGGTACTGCAGCGGCTGGAACATTGTTTTCCAAAAACGCCTTCAAACCAGTTGTGGGGTTCACAACTGGACCAGGTGAGCAGCTTCACAGCACCACCATCACACATAAGTGTCACTAGTGATAGGGCACTATTGCGCCTCTTGTCCCCCACCCTATTTTTCTTTACTACCTACACCTAGGGAGTCTCAACCCACACTGCATCATACACTTTCAATGGGTCCTTTCACGACTACCCAGTCGGACCCAATGGTGGTTACGGCCGCCTGACGTTCCTTCACACCTGGATACATCATATGGTACTTTTTCATACACCACTATGAGTCACCCAGTCATATATCACACAGGGTAATTATACATACACCCTTGTAATTACACATATGCCTTCACACATAGTCAACGGGACCATATCATGACTCACTCAGTCAGTCCCAATGTCGGCTGTGACCGCCTGGCCCTTGAGCCGTACTCGGTCTCTCACACCGCACATCTGACCGCCTGGCCCTTGAGCCGTCCTTGGTTCTCATCACTCATATCACCGCCTGGCCCTTGAGCCGTCCTCGGTCCTGGACACTGGCTGGCATGCACGCATCATGTGCCACCGTGATGGAGCTGGCAGGCTACCTTCACTTCCCCCACCAGGGATGGATCACTTCCAGCACGTCCTCACATGGCAGTGGTCTGGACTGCTCTGATTCCCATCGTCCTCTCCTCACTCAGACACCTGACAAATTCTTATCCTGGCTGCCTCACCCACAGCTGCAACACAGTGAGTCAATCAGCACATCTCACTCATGGTGGGTTTACACGTCCCGATATCGGGACGATATCGCTATACAACGGCGCGGGAGCGCGCATTTTTTGAGCACTTTTCCCGATATCGCATCGGCGGTTTACATGCTGCGATATCGGGAAACAATGTCCCTACGATGTGTACGCCCACCAACCCAGTAACGACCATTTAACATGGGAGTTAATGGGTAGCGTCGGCGTACACATCGGAGTTGGATGTTTACACGCAACGATCCGGCTCCAACAGGCATCCGATATCGGGCGGTTGAATAGCACGCTCATTCGACCCCCGATATCGGATTACCATCGTTCCTGCATCGTATTGTACCTTCAAACAGTACAATGCAGGAACGATATCGGGTCCAACTCACGAACCACGTGACTTTTTGTCGGAGTTGGATCGGAGTTGGACGCCGATATCGCGGCGTGTAAACCCACCATCACAGACCTGAGATGTGATTAATCCCCCTGTGCACCATTCAGGTTTAGCCCAGCAAAGCACTCATACACACAGGTTCAGCCTCTCATTAGGCTCATCTACCCCTTCTAGATGCTAACCCACTGTGTACTGGACAGGTTTACAGCATTCACACACAGGAAAACCGGCTAATGTAAACCGAGACCTACACTGATAATCCGTGTGATGCACCCGGCCAGGGGTCACATCACCACAATACCTTTTGGTGATCACTAAGCTCAAAAGAATCACCAAAAGCAAGCACAAATTAAACTCAAATGCACAACAGCAGCCACTGTGGACAGGTTGCTCTAGAAAACTCTCCTTATATTGTAGATATCTATAGGTATTTGAATTGCTTATATATCCCACATCACAAAGTCACATATGGTTAGATTATAATCTAAAATCACCATTCAAGGGGATTCAAGATAGTGTATTGTCATAGATACAAAAAAATGGAAGGATCTCACTACAGACTTGGGGAAAAAAACCTTCTACATGCTGCTCTCAATCATAGCTTTCGTTTTTGGAAGAGGATTACCTACTGTCACCTCACCCACAGCTATGTTGGTTTTTAGCAGATAAGTATCGTCTACCAACGCGTTTCAATGGGTTAATATATCAGGGGAGTGACATACTGTATGGCTTTTCATAGTTTTACTGGAAACAACCCTAGACATAGGGTTGTTTACATTCCCAAAGTGCTGCAAATAGATAAAACATGCTTATTTGTAACTGTATTCAGACTTTACCTTAGGCTGGTTTCACACATTCGTGCCTCCGGCACCTGTGCAGTCCATACCGACACATGCCGGAGGCACGGACATACGGGGACACATGTTCCCCTATGGGCAAATTCACTCTTCCGTGTTTCCGCACGGACCGTGTCTCTGTGCTCCACACGGCAACAAATCCCTTTTTATGCGGAGCCACGGACCGCATTTACGTCCAAACGTCCTGCACACGGATGGTTTATAGTGTAACATCCGTGTGCACGGACCACGGACAAAAGTGAAAAACTGAAAATAAAGAATTTCATACTCGCCTCGCTCCAGCGGTGTCTTCTCTCACTTCCGGTGCCTCTCATTAGGGCTCATGAATATTCACTTCACTGAGCCCTAGAGCGGACCGGAAGAGAGAGGAGCAGGAGCGAGGTAAGTATGCGGGTGACAGGCTGTCCGTGTGCTATCCACAGCCCCACGGATAGCACACGGACTGCACACGTGTCACACGTCTGTGACATATATGCGCACGCCCCGCCCCCAAACGGCCTTGTATCACACGTCCGTGGTGACACTGATGTGTGAAATTGGCCTTAGGTATCCAAAAATCTGGCCATAACAAGCTATCTTGTTTTATGCAGCTGTCCCCTTTCTGACGTGACTTTTTATATCAGAATTACCTCCTAAAGTTCCGGTCACATGACTTCCCATCCGGATACTTCTGGGTTCCAGGACGCAGTGGTGAAGCAAGCAAACCGCAGGCTTCCACTAGTTACCATGTAAACTGGGGACGCTTGTGTGCCAGTGAGTAATTTAAATACTTATTGATAATTGATATCTACTGTATAGGGAGCGTTTTCTAGAACAACCTGTCCACAGTGACCGTTCTTGCACATGTGATTTTAATCTGTGCTTGTCTTTGGTGATCTTTTTGAGTTTAGTGATCGGCAGAGGGTATAATCAAGCACGTATGTGTGACTTAAGGCGGCGTCACACGCGTCAATGAAGGTTGCGATGTCGGAAGCGATGCACGGGTGCGCACTCGCTTCCGACATCACAGCCTTGGTGTCACACGGCAACATGTTGCCGGTGACGCCGCAGCGATGTTGCCGGAGCCATCGCTCACTGGGCTGGGATCAACCCAGCGAGCGATCCACAGCAATGCTGCGGTATAGGCTGGATCGCCGCCAACATCGCTATTGCGGTGTCAGACGGCGCGATCCAGCCTAATCGCTGATTGCAGATTGACAGGTTTATGTTCATCCTCGCAGTTAAATCGCAGATAAATCGCAATTGCGTCGCACTGTCACACAGCACGACGCACTTGCGATATCGCTAGCGACATGGCTGATGCGTCACTTTTCAGCAATATTGACACGTGTGACGGGGCCTTTAGTTTTTGCATTTGTTTTTTTTTTTTATTTTACATGCTTGATAATAAAAGTTATATTTTAAGTCTAATTATTTTTTTTTTCCACCTTCCGGCTAATTACTACTATAATTCATGGTGTAGACCCTACAGCATGGTGCAATGGTTTAAAAACAACTGTGCTTCTATTACACTGGGGAACAATTTGAAAAAAATTTCTGTTGAGTTAGGTTTTTGAGCTGATTTATACTAAAATTGGCATGCTGATTCCAAAAATGTAGTCAGTTTTTTTCTAGCACGTCAAGTTTTTCCTCCACAACTTACCTGCCAGAGAAGCACAATTGCACTGATATCTGTAATAAGACTTGTTATTTGATTACAATTCGACTTATATATCCTTTGTAAAAACACATGATAGTGTTAAAAAACATATTTGTCATGTCTATTTCTTATATATTTCATTTTTTGTTCATATTTGTACTATTTAAAAAAAACAAAAAAACTTTTTAGGTACAGTAGTTTACATATTTTTGAGAAGACAAAAATCCTATAGTTCAAAAACTTGACGTGATAGAGAAAAACTGAGATCATTTCTGGATTCAGCATCCAAAAATTAATTAAGAGCAGTTGTCTGACCTAACTCCTAAAAAATTGTGTTCCCCAGTGTTATCAGAATCTGTTCAATTGTTGACTTAAAGGGAACCAACCACCCCAAATGACCCCCCTGGACTGTTAATATGTGTCCCTACACCCAGCACACACATTTGGGGCAATCGTTTTTGCTAAAAAAAACGTTTAGTAGAAGCTAAGATATAGCTTTATGAAGTTTAATAAATCAAGCCGAATGGGTGTTACCTAGCTTTGTCCTCGTGCATTTCTTCGTGCCTGTCAGCTTCCTCTCCCCTCCTCCCTTCAGTGAAGCCCTTCTGTGTTGCCGAAAGTGCCCCGCCTGTCTACTGCTGCCTGATAAATTATGCACGCCCATCTCTGCTGCTAAGAGACTGGCCGCGTCATGAAGGGGGCGGGGCTAAATCGCGTCATGAAAGGGGCGGGGCTCCGGCATGCCGCGATTTAGCCCCGCCCCTTTCATGACGCGGCCAGGCTCTTAGGTGCAGAGATGGGCGTGCATAATTTATCAGGCAGCAGTAGACAGGCCGGGCATTTTCGGCTTGCACAGAAGGGCTTCACTGAAGGGAGGAGGGGAGAGGAGGCTGACAGGCACGAAGAAATGCACGAGGACAAAGCTAGGTAACACCCATCCGTCTCAATTTATTAAACTTCATAAAGCTATATCTTGGCTTCTACTAAACAGTTTTTTTAGCAAAAACGATTGCCCCAAATGTGTGTGCTGGGTGTAGGGACACATATTAACAGTCCTGGGGGGTCATTTGGGGTGGTTGGTTCCCTTTAATCTAAAGGAGTTATTACCCTGTGATTATACCCTGTGAATAACATCGTAGGACTAGAAAGTTACATGCATGGCAGTCCAGCACGTCCTCTGCTATGATTGACACTGTGAATGCACAATCTCTTCTGAGAGCCTAGTGTGGGCTGGAGCAGCTATTCCAGCTTTTTTACATGCCTTAACCAAAATTCTTTGATTGTGACAGAACGGCTGTGTGCACTAATCTAAGGGCCCTTTCACATCAGCGTTTTTCGTAATTCGCGGCAGATGCGGTGAAAAAACCGCATCTGCCGCGTTTGCCGCATAACCGTTCCACTTGCGGCGCGGTTGCGGTTTTTTCCCATACAAAGTATAGGGGGACTTGCGGCAGATGCGGCAAGTGCGGTTTTGCACTTGCGGCAGGTGCGGCAGCGAAAAAAACCGCGGTCAGCCGCGGTTTTTTTCGCGGCCGCACCTGCCGCAAGTGCAAAACCGCACTTGCCGCACCTGCCGCAAGTCTGCCTATACTTTGCATGGCAAAAACCGCAACCGCGCCGCAAGTGCAGCCGGTATGCAGTAATCGCGGCAGATGCGTTTTTTTCACCGCATCTGCCGCGATTTCAAAAAAACGCTGATGTGAAAGGGCCCTAAGTTAAACTTTGTTAGTAGCAGAATCTCTTTGCCTACATCATGCTGTTCTCAGAATAGGTAGCAAAAAGTTGCTCACAGATTCCCTTTTATAGCGGGATGGCACAATCATGTGCCTGCTATTAAAGGAAATTAATATTCACTGCTCCCCACGTCCATTGTCCCCAACATGGGGAGCAGTGAATATTCATTTTGGATTAGCAGATGAAGTGTGTGTCTGGGGTGGCATGCATGGCAGTGATGTCATGTGCTGTCTTGTTTACTCACAGAAGTCAATTGCCAGCATCGGAAGAGGTCACTGGGCAGAGGAAGTAAAGTGCCTATAATTGTTTATTTTTTTGTGTGTGTGGCATAACTGAAGGCATATATACCAGGATGGGTTTGTGATGGGGAACATCTATACCAGAATTGGGGACATATGTACTAAGATTTGGGACATATACAGCAGGATGGGGGGCATAGAGTATAAAGCAGGATGGGGCAAATTAGTACAGAACTGGAGGACATTACACCGTAACAGAGTCAGTAGCGGATCCCCCTTCCCCCTGCAAAACAGTGCGTCTTGACCCAAATTTTTGTTTACATTTTTTTCCAATTTTCCTCCTATAAAACTTAGGTGTGTCTTATAGTTTGAAAATACGGTGATAGTTTTGGCCATCACATAGATGAGTGAGTGGCAGTCTTCTATGATTAGTTCAGCTACTTGAAATGTTTTCATAGTTTTCCACTTCCCGTCAAGTAAATGGCTACAGTATTGTACAAGACTATAACCATTCTCTATATATAATATTGTACCATACACCTACAAACAGGTGAACCTTCACGAGGCATTTGCTTAAAAGGGTTTTCCATGCTAATCATACGTTTCTGTAGTCCATATACTGAGACCTATCAGTGTGCCAGATATCAAGCGTCATCCATACATAAAATGGATGAAGCCCTGAGGAAACGAGCGGCATTGGGAGGGTTAATACAGCCAGTAAGCAGACTATAATGCGTTGCCACGGTGATGACGTCACCGGGCAGATGCTCAAGAGCTGGAGGGTGCCCGCCAAAAATCACTTTAATTTGATTGGTGCTCGCCCCCCAAGATGGGCTATATAAGGGGGGGCAATTAACACAGGGGCCATTGCAGCACACGGTTGCTGAAGTGCAAAGAGCTCCCTGCAATAATGGATACCCTCCTTGATCAGCTCATTAGGAGGGCAGAGAGCTGCGGCGGTGAGGCTTGGCTTAGGAGCTGCCTAGCCAGCGTCAGCGGTGGCGAGAATAGCGACGCTAATCCAGCGAGCCGGAATATGACTTCACACAGCGGTGCCCAGTCCGGGCAAAGAAGAAGTGCGCGGCAGAAGTGGGGGAGGCGAGAGACCTACTCACCACCAGGGCCCCGTCGGGCAACAGGCAGGCTGAAGAGGAAAGCCGGAACGAGTCAGCAACGGCCTCGGGGACACAGATCCCCGGTGCACCCGGAAGTTCTTGATGACTCGGCCCCTTCGGGGGCGGGACTTCCGGCGTCCCAGGTAAATACGAACCGGCCGGCCTGCCCTACGGGCAGCTCGGTAGCTCAGGCCGTTAACATTGACCAGGGCCAGTCTCTTGAGGAATTCCACGGTGATCTCAGAAGGGGCAGTGTGAGCAGCAGCACCAGTGAAATTTTGGGGTGCTCTGCTCACAGTGGCTGGACGATTAACCCCCATCAAAGCAATGCCGGTCCCTTGGCCAGTCCGGCGATCCAAGAGAGGGACACACAACCCTTCGGGTCGCAAGGCGGGCTATCCTCATCTGGGCCTCCTCCCTCCTACGAACAACTCCTAGCAGCCTGGGCCAGTGCTCGCTCATCTGCCACTGACAGCAATGGGCAAGGCGAACTGGGCCCGATGACATTCTCCAACAGGCCGGAGGAAGCAGATCTTAATTTTTCTCAGCCCATTGCCAAGAGCTCGCATACCCCGCAGCAAAAGAGCTTCAACAGCGGGGGTAGCGGCGCTCCAAGCATGGGGCTACCCTGCTCCGCAGCCCAGCGGGAGTTAAGGAGGGAATTCGTCAGAGCCTGGACACCGAGACGACTATGTCAGTGCCCGGGGCCAGCTAGCCACGAATGGTTCGTCATCAGCGACGGGGACAGGTGAGAGCACTTCTATGTCTGTCTGTGAATTTATACCCCCCAGTTGCTGTCATCTATTACGGGTATAGTACAACAAGCTGTATCAGCAGCATTGAGACTGGACACCCGTAAGGGTGAAGTACGCTTGAGTGGACCTCAGGCGCATAATAGAGTAGGGATACCAGAGTCATCCTTTAAGGAAGCTCTGCCATGCGAAATCTCCCCTTTAGGTTTCCATTTATCTTTAACAACTAAAGAAAAGATATGGGGTGGAGAATTTGTGGACTTGTTCTCTCTCTTGCCGTCCCGCGAGCCGTTCAAATTCGATCGGCGGGAAGAGAAAGACGACGAGGAGAAGAAGGTCTACAAATCATTTACGAATTGGCTACAAGGTTTTCTAATTTACGCTGCTGTGTGGGTTGAGAAATCTCAGGCACCTTGTCCTGGGCTTTTTCAACACATCGATATCGTCCTCGAGGCGTACCGTCACTTTGGCGGGGTGGCGTGGCTAGCATATGATGAAGCCTTCCGGCAAAAGCTGGCCATCCATAGGTCGCTAAAATGGGGAGTCAAGGACGTCGGTCTTTGGCTCCACATGATGGTCCCTCAGAGGCAAGCAGTAACAAAGCAGGCTCCAGCTCAGTCATCAAGGAAAGGCACCTGCTTTGCTTATAACGAGTCTTCTTGCCGATGGTTACAAAATTGTAGATACAGGCACGAGTGCTCGACATGTTCGGGCGCTCATCCTGCATCCAAATGCTTTAAAAAACCTAGCCAGCCAAACAACAGAGAATCCTTTCTCAAAAGCGGAGACACCAGTGAAGCTTCAAAAAATGCTTCCGAGGCTAAAACAATATCCTGACCGAGAAAAGGCGGATTTGTTACACAGGGGCTTCGAAAGAGGCTTTTATGTCCCGCTTTTTCTTGGCTCCGGGTGCACTACGATCAAGAACCTCCCTTCGGCAAGAAGATTCCCTTGGGTTGTCCGGGATAAGATCATTAAAGAATTAAAAGCGGGCAGGTGCGATGGCCCGTTTTCTATCCCCCCATTTACTAATTTTAGGATTTCTCCGTTAGGAGTAGTTCCTAAAAAAGAGCCTGGCTCGTTCAGATTGATACATCATCTCTCATTTCCTGAAGGTGCATCTCTGAACGATCAGGTAGACCCGAGGGTGGCGTCAGTGTCTTATGCATCCTTTGACTCAGCAATAGACATGGTTAAAAAATTTGGCCGGGGGGCATTGCTTGCGAAATCGGACATTCAGTCCGCATTTCGTTTACTCCCAGTAGATCCCAGGGGCTTCCCTTCATTAGGTTTTCATTTCGAGGATAAATGCTATTACGACAAGTGCCTCCCAATGGGATACTCGTTGTCGTGCAATTATTTTGAATCATTTTCAACTTTTCTCCAGTGGTGCGTCACAGCGAGCTCTAACAGGGGCGCTGTGACGCATTATTTGGACGACTTTCTGTTTATTGGCCCCCCAGAATCGGATTCTTGCATGACAGTGCTCAACAGCTTTTTGACGCTAATGTCTGAATTTGGGGTCCCAATTGCTTCGGAAAAAACTACTTCCCCAGCGACCGTTATTGAATTTTTAGGCATATTAATAGATTCCGACAGAATGGAATGTCGCCTCCCTCCCGATAAATTGGTAACTTTACACAGATTGATAAAATAATTTCTTTCCAAGCCCGAACATAGCCTAAAGGAAGGTCAGAGACTGGCAGGGAGCCTGAACTTCGCCCTCCGGGTCATCACATCTGGACGCCCGTTTCTTAGACGACTTTATGAGAGCATGGCCGGAGGGTCAGAGTCGGGCCCCATTCCAGTCTCTCAGTCGATTAGGTCAGATCTGGAGATCTGGGATTCGTTTTTGTCCAGTTTTAATGGCTCCGCGTATTGGCAGCAAGACTTTATGGACTCATCCAACCTGGAGTTGGAGTTTTACACATCCAACTCGAGCATGTGGATCCGTTTTGGGTCCCAATGGTCGTTTTCTCAATGGCCCCCGAACTTAGTGGATAATCCACGGAAGACCTTAACCCTTGAAGTCTTGCTGTCAATATCGGCAATTATATTATGCTCGGGTCCCCAACTTTCCAACCATCGGATTTTAATTAAATTTCAGGACCAGGGGTAGCTTATATAATCAACTCACTTTCTGCTAAAGGGAAATTAATGTCAGCTTGCATGAGGAATTTAACCCTTTCCTTATGGCAAAGGAATATTTGGTTGAAAGCACAAGTCGCTTCGGCCGGCACTAATAATTTGTTTAATTTTAATTTTTGTAATGACATGTCACAGCTCCAAGTTCGTTCGCCTGTATCAGCGCAACAGGGTGTCAGATTCCCGGCTGAAGTATGGGAGAAGCTTTAACAGAGATGCAGCTCTACATCAAGCAATCAGTTGCACCACGGACTTGGGCAGCTTACAGCGCCGCCTGGCTGTCGTGGGTGCAATTTTGCAATACATATAAAACTTGCCCACAAAAAGCTCCGGTGGAAACCTCAATCCCTTTGTGGAGTCACTCGTTAGAAAGACAATAGCTCATTCATCGATAAAGAAAACCCTCGCAGGGATTTCCTTTTTTAGAAAACTTTATGGGGCCCCGCCAATTAGTAACCTCTTTGTAACAAGGCAATTTTTAAAAGGTTATCAGAAGTCGTTCAGTGAACCAGATAAAAGACAGCCTATTTCTTTAGTAAACCTGTCTCGATTGTGCTCATGTCTGAATCAAGTACGCTTCAACAGCTACAAAGCTGCGCTATTCAAGGCAGCATTCGTACTTCTATTTTTCTCAGCCATGAGGATAAGCGAAGCTGTATCTGCGAGCGGAGCACGCCCTTTGGGCCTGCGTCTGTGTGACGTCTCCATCTTCCCTTCTGTGTTGGCCCTCCTTGTTCGGAGGTCAAAGACACATCAGTTAGGGAAGGGTCAGGTCATCACTCTTCACGCAATCCCGGATGACCCACTTTGCCCGTTAGAAGCAGTCAAGCGGTGGGTAGCGGTCCGCGGAACCTCCCCGGGTCCGCTGTTTACACATGCGGACGGCTCCCCAACAACCATTTTTCAATTCAGAGCCGTGCTCAAGAAGTGCCTCGCTGCAGCTAGAATGGGCGAGACTAAAATCACTTCACATTCTTTTCGGATTGGGGCAGCGACTCTTGCCTCCCAATTGGGAATGCAAGAAGAGGGGATTAAAGGCATTGGGCGGTGGAAATCCAATGCTTACAAAAGTTACATCCGCTTTGATAAGTCCTCCCAGTAATTATTGTATACTTTGTTCCCTAGGCAGTAAGATTATATGGATTATCGGACACTCATTTATATTCTGGGTCCACAAGAGAGCAAAGAAAAGGAGGTACACCGAGAATTTATCCTTTGATAGCGAACAAGTCCAGGTGTTCTGGCATGGAGTGAGAGGCCTAAGATGGCATAATATGATTCCTACTGTCTTAGAATTAATGGAGAAACTGCCCCGGCCGGACATGGTGGTCTGCCACGCGGCGGGAAACGACCTCGGAAAATGTTCAACGATGGACCTTTTATGGAGGATGAAATCCGATTTTTGTTGGTTGAAGCAGGAATTTCCTGGAACCACTTTAGTTTTTTCTGAGGTCGTTCCTCGCTTAGCGTGGAAAGTGCACGGATCCATGTATCTAGATAAAATCAGAAAAAAAGTTAATAGGGAGATGCAGAAGTTCCTTCCTTCCATTGGCAGTTTTTCTTACAGGCACCTTGACCTGGAGGGCTTTGTGGACGGATTATATAGGCGGGATCTTGTGCATCTCTCAGAAGTTGGCCTCGACATTTTTAATGTCGGGGCACAGAGCATTGTGGAGGAATGGTTGGGGGGGGGGCCGCTACCGCAAGGGTAACGTCCTGTTGGGTCGCCCAGCTATGCTGGGTGGATCGGTTATGAATTATATCAATACTACTTGAAGTATATGGTTTACGTTTCAAAGTTATGAAACATGAATTGGACTATGGAAAATGTGGAAGGATCAATTTTCTGTAACGAAAGGTACGCGGTAACCCTTAATAAAACCCAGCATGTTTTTTCCACCACAATGCTCTCTGTCTTTAATTCGTTAGTATCTAAGCTAGATAATAATAACAATAAAGTGCGCTCTGTTACCTCACAAGCGTCATCCATACATAAAATGGATGAAGCCCTGAGGAAACGAGCGGCATTGGGAGGGTTAATACAGCCAGTAAGCAGACTATAATGCGTTGCCACGGTGATGACGTCACCGGGCAGATGCTCAAGAGCGGGAGGGTGCCCGCCAAAATCACTTTATTTTGATTGGTGCTCGCCCCCAAGATGGGCTATATAAGGGGGGGCGATTAACACAGGGGCCATTGCAGCACACAGTTGCTGAAGTCCCGCCCGCCCGCCCCATGTTCAATGTTTAGCTGGTGTTTATTAATAATAACAATAAAGTGCGCTCTGTTACCTCAACACTGTTAGTATTCCTCTGCTACCTGCTTGAGCTGCTGTCCTGTGCCTGCTCATGCGTTTTGCATACTGATGTTTATGTCCAGACTACCAACTTCTCCTGCTTGTCTCAATGAAAATTGAGAGACACAGGAAGAGATTCTAGTTAAACCATTACAGCCAGTATGCAAATTAGATATGAGTGGTCATGGGACAGCCACAGGAGCAGAGCTGGGAATCCTGACAGTGCACATATAGCACACTGTTAGAATTAAACGATATTTGTTTGGTTCTTTTACAGTAATAAGGTCAATTCATTAAAATGTAAAATGGTGTTACTCTTGTGCTATTGTGCCTCTTTTCTGCCCTCAGTTTATTGGCAGTTGTGCTGCTCTGTTGCAACCAGACTATCAAACATTTCAGACTTTTCAGCTCAATTACATTAGTACTGACAATAGAGAATTGGAACAAATTGACTTTGTATCAGCCATGCTATGTTATTCTTTATGCTGGCCCTACACATTAGATGGTTGATATCAGACATCTATCTCAGCCAATTCTCTCATTCGCAGGTCATGCGTTCCTGTGTTCTTTGTGAGAAAGCTGCTAACTGACGTATCAGTCAGTGGCTTATTTCAGGGAGAAAACTGCGATTGGCATTTCAAAATCTGACATGTCCAGTCGATAATCTCCAAGCCATCAGTATGCCGGCGCCCTCATACACATTAGACCATCAGCTGCCCTTCAATATTGGCAACTTCAGCTTACGTTGGTCTAATTTATGTGGGTGTCAGAAGACTGCAAAGTAACTATTTTTAAAGGAGTTGAGCTGTGCCTCTCTTTTGTGCAAGCAGGCATTGGACTTAAAGACACACAGCTGCTTGCTGGGAGAAAGTTGTTGAGGTAATCATCCACACCCAGAAATGTAATGCTCATTACGTTTTCAAGTACTCTAAATTCATACTAAATTGGGAGCATTTCCCTCTAGCTTTTATAACTCATGAGGAATAGCTTAAAATTTTTGTAATATAGCTCGCCCATTAAATAGGTTGTCCACTATTGGACAACCCCCAAGAAATCACTTCAGGGATCCAGTGAAATTAAAATCTAAGGATGTTCATCTCCTGCAGCAGTGATCGGCATTTGTATTCCAATCGGGTCATGTTACATTGTTGTGTTACATAACTGCTGCAGCCAGTCATTGCTCTGACAAAATGGTAAAGGCAAACAAGTAGCTGGAAAAGAAAATGGTGCTACATAGGGCATTACCTGTGTTACATATCAATTAAAGATAGTTTGGAGTTGCTCATCGTGTATGGTTGTGAGAGTCACAACCACTTTGTTCGTCTGATATCGTATTGATATTCAAATATTGATAATCTCCAGCAGTCTTCCACAGTATCAATCTTAACAGACACAAAAGAAAAAAATGGAAATATGACTGCTCTACCATCCAAATACAAAATTCGTGATGAATATAAATGATTGTGATTTTATTTTCTACGCGTTTCAGGGTGCTCTGGCCCCTCCTCGGGAAAAAAATCACAGATGTAAATACACTATTTCCCCATAGGGAACACACATTATATCTAATATATAATTCCCCTAACGCACTTCCGTAAGTTTCGGCGCTTCTTCCGTCGCTGTGGCCGTGGGAGCGCGGCGCCCACGCGACCAGTGAAGCATTGCCCGCGCAGCGGGCATTGCGAGCCATTGCGAGTCTCCCGCCCCGGCGACGACTGACGAGAGCCGAGCGCCATGGCCAAAAATAGAACCAAGGGCCTGGCCATGCACAGCTCTAAAGACCGCTATGTATCTCAATGGGAAGTGAGGCGCTATGCTCATTGGTCGGCGCCAGCACACAGCGACCAATGAGCTTCGCGCCTCACTTACAGCGGTAAATTTGAAACTCAAACTCCTCCATGTATCTCAATGGCCAGTGAGGCGCTATGCTCATTGGTCGCTGTGTGCTGGCGCCGACCAATGAGCATAGCGCCTCACTTCCCATTAAGATACATGGAGGACTTTGAGTTTCAAATTCACCGCTGTAAGTGAGGCGCTATGCTCATTGGTCGCTGTGTGCTGGCGCCGACCAATGAGCATAGCGCCTCACTTCCCATTGAGATACATGGAGGACTTTGAGTTTCAAATTTACTCTAAGTCAAACTCAAAGTCCTCCATGTATCTCAATGGGAAGTGAGGCGCTATGCTCATTGGTGGGCGCCAGCACACAGCGACCAATGAGCATAGCGCCTCACTTACAGCGCTAAATTTGAAACTCAAAGTCCTCCATGTATTTTAATGGGAAGTGAGGCGCTATGCTCTTTGGTCGGCGCCAGCACACAGCGACCAATGAGCATAGCGCCTCACTTACAGCGGTAAATTTGAAACTCAAAGTCCTCCATGTATCTCAATGGCCAGTGAGGCGCTATGCTCATTGGTCGCTGTGTGCTGACGCCGACCAATGAGCATAGCGCTTCACTTCCCATTGAGATACATGGAGGACTTTGAGTTTCAAATTTAGCGCTGTAAGTGAGGCACTATGCTCATTGGTCGGCGCCAGCACACAGCGACCAATGAGCTTCGCGCCTCACTTACAGTGGTAAATTTGAAACTCAAAGTCCTCCATGTATCTCAATGGGCAGTGAGGCGCTATGCTCATTGGTCTGCGCCAGCAAACAGCCCAAAAATTGGGCTGAAAAGTCCCCCCCTCGGCTTATACGCAAGTCACTGTATACATTGTATACAGTATACAGTCACCCCCCCCATCAGTATACAGCCGCTGTCCCGCCACCACCATCGCGCTCCTCCGGCTTCATCCGTCTTCTTCCGGCTTCCTCCGGTGGACGCAGGCAATGACGTCATTGTCTGCGCGCCAGAGGAGGAAGCCGGAAGACGCTGGATGAAGTCGGAGGAGCGCGATGGCGGCGGCGGGACAGCGGCAGGGATAAGTATACTAATGTATTCTTTTACAGGATTGCGGCTGTATATACCACTGGGGCTGCTGCTGTATACTACCAATGGGGCTGCTGCTGTATACTACCCCTGGGGCTGCTGTATATACCTCTGGGGCTTCTGTATACTACCACTGGGGCTGCTGTATATACCTCTGGGGCTTCTGTATACTACCACTGGGGCTGCTGCTGTATATACCACTGGGGCTGCTGTATATAACTCTGGGACTGCTGCTGTATACTACCACTAGGGAGGCTACTGTATACCACACTGCTGGGGGCTGTATACTTGTGCTGGGGTCCACCCTCGGCTTATACACGTGTCAATAGGTTTTCCCAGGTTTTGGGGGCAAAAGTAGGGGGGTGGGCTTATACACGGGTCGGCTCATACACGAGTATATACGGTAACTACATTCTGCAAACAAATTCCAAAAAATGACATGTTGAACTTGAGTACTCAAAAAAGTCAACTAAATGATTTGAGAGAAAAACATCGGGCACTAGTGGTTCTATACAGGTCTATTAAAAGGGCTCAAAAAAATCTCCAACCTTGGTGCTTTTGCCAGATATACATTGATAAATATGAAAATAGAAAAAAATGATGGCACTCACCCATTAAAGTTCTTAACAGTGCAGTTTTTATTCCATCCAGGAATGGGGTTACAGTTGTGCGGGGAGGGAGGAGAGGCGGGGGGGAACCACGGGCGCTCCGTTTCGAGTATGTTACTCTTCAACGGTTCTACTTCGACCGGGTTCAACTAAAGTCAACAGAGGTGTATGATTGTAAAATCATTTACATAGTGAAGAAAAACCCCTTCACAACATCCAACCAAGTGAAGAACAATCTCTAGGACGTAGGTGTTTCATTATGTAAGTCTATAATAAAGCGAAGGCTTTGTGAAAGCAAATACAGAGGGTTCACCACAAAGTGCAAACATTAATCGGCCTTAAAAATAGAAAGGCCAGAGTAGACTTTGCCAAAAAACATCCAAAGAGGCCAGCTCAATTCTGGAAAAAACATTCTGTGAACACATGAGACTAAGATCAACCTGGTACAGAATAATGGGAAGAAGAAAGTATGGAAAAAGCTTGAACGGCTCATGATCCAAATCACACCAGATCTTCTGTAACACATGGTGGAGGCTGTGTGCTGGCTTCCAATGGCCCTGGGTCACTACTGTTTATAGATGAAGTGACTGAAGTCAGAAGCAGCCAGGTGAATTCTGAACTTCACAGAGCAATACTTTCTGCTCAGAATCAACCAAATGCAGCAAGGTTGATTGACAGCGCTTCACAGAACTGATGGACAATGACACAAAACATACTGTGAAAGCATACCAAGAGTTTTTAAAGAAAAGAAATGGAATATTCTGCAATGTCCTGGTCAATCACCAGATCTCAACTCTTATTGAGCTGCTTTTCACATGTTTAAGACAAAACGTAAGGCAGAAAGACTCACAAACAAGCAACAACAGAAGTCAGCTGCAGTAATGAGCGGCAAGGCCTCACAAAGGAGGAAACCTAATGTTTGGTGACGTCCATGGATTTTAGACTGCAGGCAGTCATTAACTGCAAAGGATTCTCTACAAAGTATTGAAAATGAACATTTTATTAACGGTCACTGTCCAAATATACCTGGACCTAAATGTATACATTGTTCTGTGCATATCCTTTAGTGCAGTCTGCTTGTGTTGGCAGAATATTAAAGAGCTGCCAATTGGTCGTTTAGTGCTGGTTGACACTCAGTCCATGTACATGAACACTTTGCTAATCATGCCCATGCTTTGTGTATGTGACTGACCAATTTTTCATACTACCTACTCATGACCATAATTAATCTGTGTTTGTGGGCTTTGGGTCAGAGATCAAGTGTCAGGACACATCATCTGAAGAAAAAAAACACTGGCTTTTATAAAAGCCATTTACACAACTTACAGTATTTAAGTTACAATATTTAACCCTTTCACTGCCTTCCAAAACATATATCCTAACTGCAGTAAGGCAATGAAAGGGTTAACCCTCATGTCTTTTAGTGATGGCTTTTATAAACACACTAGATGTGGGTTCGATGCTATCGCATCGGGAGGGCGGCAATGACACGATGGGGGCGGGCCCTGGCACAGGGCATGGTGGCTGTCTCTCGCACCTGTCTGCTCTCTCTCTCGTGCTGTCTTTTCCCCTTTGCACTCCTTTGACCTGTCTCCCCCTGTGTGCTATTTCTCTTCCTCATGCTCTCTCCCCATGTGCTGTTTTCTCCCCACATGTGCTCTTTCCTTTGACCTGTCTCCCCCCTGTATGCAGTCTCTGTACCCCCTGTGTGCTTGCCCCTCCCCTGTGCGATCAGCCCCTTGTGCGCACTCTGCTTCCCTGTATGCTCTCAGCCCCTCTTGCAGGATCTCTGTCGCCCTGTGTGCTCGCTCCTCCCCCTGTGTGCACTCGACCCCTGTGCTTTGTCCCACCCCCCTTGTGTTCTCTCCCCCCAATGGTATCCAAAGATAGTGGCGGCTTAAGTGCGCATGCGCGCACCTTGTCATGCCACCACCATCTTTGTATACTTAGGTGTCCAAAGATGGTGGCTGTCTGAGTAAGTGCGCATGTGCTCTGGGTGTACGTATGTGCCCTTAGGCCGTGATGTGTCCAAGGTGGCGGTTTCGGGTGGCAGCAACACCATTGACAGTACTGCACAATACTACTACTACTAATAATAATTTTATTCATATAGCGCAAACATATTCCGCAGCACTTTACAATTCAGAGGGGACATATACAGACAATTTGAGACAAAACATAGTAACAAAAATCTCATAAACCATGAGGAGTCAGATCCCTGCTCGCAAGCTTACAAACTATGAGGAAATTGGGGAGTTGCAAAAGATAAATGGTAAAAGGTGCCATCTTATATGGTCCAGACATCAATATAATAACAGAGTACAGGGGCTTATTTACAATGATGGTGCAGCCAACTTAAGTAAGTGGGAATTAGATAAGAGCTGCATGAGTGGCCGCCAACCATTCCTTTATAAAGCATTTTGTGGCTGGTGGAGTGAATAGACCATGTCTGAGTGACTGACTAGGGGGCATTATAGGCCACCCTAAGAGATGTGTTTTAAGGGAGCGCCTGAAACTATGTAAGTTGTGGGTAGACCTAATTTCTTTGGGCATAGCATTCCAGAGAATTGGTGCAGCTTGGGAGAAGTCTTGGAGTTGGGAGTACAAGGTTCAGATTAATGCAGAAGTTAGTCTAAAGTCTCTTCCAGAGCGAATAGAATGGGTGGGATGAATGACAGAGATGAGGATAGAAAGGTAGGGAGGTGCTGCACTGTGAAGAGCTTGGTGGGCGAGAACAAGCAATTTGAATTGGATCATATAATGTACGGGCAGCCAGTGCAATGACTGGCACAGAGTGGAAGCGTCTGAGTAACGGTTAGCCAGATAAGTGACCCTGGCTGCCGCATTAAGGATAGACTGGAGAGGGGAAAGTCTAGTGAGGGGGAAGCCAATTAATAGAGAATTACAATAGTCAAGGTGGGAGTGGATCAGGGCCACGGTGAGGGTTTTTGTTGTTTCCATGGTGAGAAAAGGGCGAATTCCAGAGATGTTCTTCAGGTGCAGGGTGCAAGAGCTGGCGAGAGATTGTAAATAAGAGGTGAATGAGAGACCTGTGTCAAACGTAACACCCAGACAGCGAACCTGCTGCCTAGGCATTATTGTGGTGCCACACACTGAGAGGGAGATGTCAGATTTAGGGAGGTTAGTGGAGGTCAGGAGCAGAAGAAGTTGAGTTTTGGAAAGGTTGAGTTTCAGGTAGAGAGCGGACATGATATTAGAAACTGCTGTTAGACAGTCATTGGCATTCTGTAATATAGCGGAGGGTAAGGTCAGGGGATGATGTGTATAGTTGTGTGTCATCAGCATAAAGATGGTACTGAAAGCCAAATCTGCTGATGGTCTATCCAATCGGGGCTGTATAGAGAGAAAAGAGAAGAGGGCCAAGGACAGAACCCTGAGGGACCCCAATAGTGAGAGTAGAGGAAGTGAAGCCAGCGAACGATACACTGAAATAGCTGTCAGAAAGATAGGAAGAGAACCAGGATAGGGGACATTGGGGACAGTGATGAATGAGGAGATTGGGGACAGTGATGAGTGTAGAGAGTCTGTGAATGTATGAGGGTTCATGGCCTGTAGATTTCTGAATGTGTGATAGATAGGGATGTGCTTGGGTGGGTGAGGATATGCCAGTACCATCAGTGGTCGCCATATTTGCATACCCACTTGCTCTGTGTGCTCCCCTGTGCCCTCTCTCTATACCCCTGTGCGCACACTGTGTGCCCCCCCCCCTTGCGCTCTCTCTGTGCTTCACTGTACACTGTGTCCCCCTGTGCACATGGCTGCTGCATCGCGTTATACTGGGACAACTGGATGAAAGTGGATGACAGATGGGACAGCGTAATTATGTAAGTAGATGATGATGATAAGATGATGTGTAGTGAGATGACAGCTGCATGCACAGCAAAGAGGCAGGAGCTGCAGAAAGAGAATGGAGGATGTGTATTACATAATGTGTCCCCACATCCAAGGGTGTACATAGAAATCATGGGGTCTCATAAAGGAATTTCTAATTGGGTGCCCCCTACCCATTCCAATAAAAGTACATATAAAATAATAGTAATATTGGGTCACATAAGAGGATATCTCACAACTCTGCAGCCCTTACAAAGTAACTTTCCTCCTTCTAAGCGTTTTTCTGTAATCCAAAGCTGTCCTTTATTCACCTACGCGTTTCGGCACCTATCCTGGCACCTTCATCAGGGTATATGCCTTCCTTGTGACTTCTAGGAGACATCCATCCCTTGGGATTCCACTGAGACAGCAGCGCGGACTGTGACACACCATCTTCCCTATATAGGAGCGTTTTTCCACGTACGAGTGGCTGGTGGAGGTACTGCAACAGCTTTAAACCAAAGGCTTATAAACCAGTTGTGGGTCACACAACTGGATCAGGTGAGGGTACACCTATTGATATACTCATTGTGTCACCAGTGATAGGGCACTATTGCGCCTCTTGTCTCCTCCTTTTTGTATTTATACATTGCAGAAGTGACATTTAGTGAAAAGAAAGGGTTAAAAATAAAAAAACTTTATTCTCACCTGTCCTGCAATCCAGCGATGCCTCCAGCGCTCGATGCTTATAGGACCTGGCGTGATGTCACAGTCACATGACCAGTTACCATGGTAACCGGTCATGTGACAGTGACATCACGCCAGTTCCTGTAAGAAGAGAAGCTGGAAGCGCCGGGGGACTTGTGGATTTGTGAGAATAAAGATTTTTTTTATTTTTTAGGGTCTGAAAAAGAGTGGAGAAAGAGGCAGAGAGGAGGAGGACGAGGTGACAGGAGGGAGAGCTAGGTGACAGGAGGAGCAGGGAGAGGATCCAAACTGATCCTGCAAAATATCGGAATCGGATGCCTATTTGCAGGCATCAGTTTGGATCCATTGCTGTCCGAGGGGTCCTACGAAAAGTCGGATACCCTCGGACAGCACAAAAACGCTGTGTGAAAGCAGCCTAAGGCTGGCTTCACATTACATTTTCCCGCAATCCGATGCTGTCCGTTGTAGATCGGATCGGATGCCACTGGTCCGATTTTTTTATTGCATCCATTTACCGGATCCGATAAAAAATCGGACCGATGGCAACCGATCTGATTTTTAATGGATCCGATTTAAATGGGGGAGGGCTGTGGGAGGTCTTGGAGTTTGAGCATGCGCAATACAGAAATCGAATCCGATTTTCCATCCGATCGCCGTAGACTCCCATATTATTATAATCGGATCCGATGCAATCTGATTTTTGCAGCGGAGTCCAAAATCGCAGCAGTCTACGATTTTGGCTGCTGCAGAAAATCGGACAGGATCGGATGCATCACCATAGGATTACATAGGGCCAAATTCGGATACGATGCTGTCCGATTTTCAACGGACAGCTTCGGATTGCAGAAAAACGCAATGTGAAAGCAACCTTTGCCCCTAGATTCTCCTGCAGCCACAAAGTATGATTTAAACAAAAGTGCCCACAAACACTGTGTGATACCTCCACAGTGAATTCCTCCCCAGGCACAGTATGGTGAGACTACTGTACCCCCTTTCCCTTTCAACTACCCCTGGAATGAATGGTGACTGCAAAGAACAGTATGATTTCCAACTGTGACTCCCACATTCTCCCTACAATATAATGGGCCTACATACAGTATAAGGGCCCCCACACCTGTTTGCATTGTATAATGGCCACCACTAGCCCTCCACACAGTATGACCCCATAAAGATCACACTGTATAATTGCTTAATAGCCCTTCAAACATTAAAATGGACTCAAATAGCCTTCCAAATAGTATGATGCACCACATAGTTCTTCATATAGTAATGGGCCCCACATAATCCTCCATATAGTATAATGCACCCCCATACAGTATAAAGCACACGCCATATTTCTCCATAAATTATAATGACCTTATACTCTCCCATATATTATAATGTACTCGCCATAGTCCTCCATATATATTGATAACTCCCATAGTCTTCCATATGTTATAATGCACCCTATAGTCCTACATATAGCATAATGTACTCCTCACAGTCCTCCTTATATTATAATGTACTTCTCACAGTCCTCCGTATATTATAATGCAAGGCCCATAGCCCCCATATATTAAAATTGCCTGCCATAGTCCACCATATATTGTAATCCACCCCCCATAGCCCCCCCATATATTGCAATACACTCCCCCAATCCTCCATATATTATAATGCACCCCCCATAGTCTTCCCTATATAATAGTCACCCCTTATAATTCTCTATATATTATAATATATTACCCATAGTACTTCAAATATTATAATGCGCTCCCCATAGTCTCCATACAGCATAATGCACCCCATAGTCCTTCATATATTATAATACACTTTTCATGGTTCTCCATATAGATATAATGTACCTCATAGTCCTCTATATATTGTAATGCACCCTTCTAGTCCTCCATATATTATAGCGCACTCCCCATAGTTCATATAGTGTAATGCACCCTATTGTCATCCACATATTAAAATGTACTCCTCATAGTCCTCCATATATAATAATCCACCCCCATAGTCTATAGAACTATATAAATAATTTCCTTGTGGCGTCTGTAATTGCTCCTGTGTCCGGTTGTCCCCGCATCGCCCATATATGGTAATAAGGCCCATTTATGGTAATAGTACTCTCAATAGTTTCCCTCATGGTAATAGTGTCCCTTTTGCCCATATATGTTAATAGCACTGTGTTCCTCATGGTAATAGTGGGAAATCAGATTTCTGAAACTATATTAGCCCATGCACAAAAATGTGCTCCAAGCAGGAAACAAAAATGTAAAAATTTATGAAAGTTACAAGTCTCATAAAATGGGGACACAAACCAAAATTTTGTTTTTAGAAAGTGCTAAAAAAAATTAACCGCTAAAATATAAGAAGTTATATATGTTTGGTGTCATTGTATTCATGCTAGAGAATTAAAAAAAAAAAAAAGCCTGCCCCACTTACCGCCCACCCCCCCTAAAAACAATAGTCCTCCATATATTGTAATGCACTTATGAATATGGATCTGTTTTATATTCCAATGGTTTTTATTGGTTTTAAGTTAGCAGGTATAAGATGACAAGATAATAAACATATCCAATATATCAGTACATCAAATATATCAAAACAACTTTAAGGGTTGCAAATTTGTACAAATGTAGAAATCCAGTCATCAGAGGTTATAGTTGCATGTATCTAAGTAAAAGAAAGGTGTATGGATCTGTTTTAAAGCCTTTTTGATACAATTTTCAATCATGATGGAATAGTTTTGATTTTATTAATTCAATCTGGACGTGTTGCTGGGAGTTCTCTTCACATTGTGCTTTAATAAAATGTAAAATAGGGATAAATCACTGAAAAGAAAGGAGGTCCCAATAGTATGTATCTGTCAGACTCAAAGGTAGAAATAATAGTGAATCTGCTCACCTGATGTGGTTGTGAGATGTCACAACCACCTTTTTCACCTGTAACATCTTAGATGTTATGCTTTACACGGTATGCAGCAGTACTCCTACATGCTGTAATCCAGGATAATACATAATGGAAAGGGACTTGTGACCGCACTCCCGCTCCAAATAATCCACAAATTTAATAGTGTTAAGGGTCCGCTTCATGCTTCAATGTTCCAGTGATCCGACCAACGATCCGAGTTGACTTAGATCGCTGGAATGTCATTAATTGATCGCTAGTGAGGTGTCACACGTACAGATATCGCGAATGACGCAGCAACGATTCTGCGACAAGCGAATGACACTTGCGGTCGTTTGATTGCCTACGTCCTTCAGTTCTGAATAAGCGAAGTCGTAAATGACATCATTATCAAGGTGTCACACACACCGATGCTGCAGGTTGTACGAATGATAAACGACTGATTTAAGGTCATGATCATAAACCTACTATCAACGATCAGCCGACTTATCGTTGATCATATGTACGTGTCACACGCAACAACGTCGTTATGACGTCGTAGCAACGCCCCAAAAGCCGTGACGTATCAAGGATATTGTTAACGATATTGTAGCGTGAAACGGGCCCTTTAGTATAATTCTACGTGTTTCAGGGTTTAAAACCCCTTCATCAGGAATAGCACACAATAGGATGTACACCTTATTTTATTGTGTGGTATCCTGATGAAGGGGTTTTAAACCCTGAAATGCGTAGAATTAAACCACCATATAGATTCTAACCCTATTGGATTCATGGATTATTTGGAGCGGGAGCGCAGTCACAAGTCCCTTTTCTTTATGTATTAATCCTGGATTAATAAAATATATGAAATATCTTGAATCTAAGAAATGTTGTCAAAATGTATTATATTTTTAAGAGAGGAGAGAATACAGAGCAATACAGCAGGTGAACTAAGTATTGAACATGTCACAAGCTTTCTAAATAAATATATTTCTAAAGGTGCTATTGACACAAAATTCTCACCAGATGCCAGTAACAACCCATCCAATTCACACATGCAAAGAAATCAAATGTCCAAAATTGAAAGTGTATATGTCACATGGATAATGCTTTTAACCTGCAGATATGGGGTTAATCTGCAGGTTAATAGCATTCTGATCCTTCCCGCCACTTGCAGATTTAAGGGAACCTGTCAGCTCCTTTATGCCCCCCCCCAGCTATAACTGTCTGTAGCTGCAGCTTCATAATACTATTCTAATCATCCCTGTCTGAGCTCAGAGTGTAATGTGAAAGGTGAAAAAAAGCATTTATACACTTACATTTCCTTATGTAATGAGGCAGTCAGTCTCTAGCTTGGAGGACAGAGACTGTTTGGCAGGTCAATAGTTAACATTTCAGACTTGTGATAGAGCATGTTGGGAGACCTGATGTGATGTCATAATCATGTGACTACAATAGGCGGAGCTAAGTTCTCATATAACATAATAGGAGTTTTCATTACACTCTGAGCTCAGACAGGGATGATTAGAATAGTATTATAAAGCTACAGGTACAGATAGTGATAGTTGGGGGAGCATAAACCACCTGACAGGTTCCCTTTAAACACTCATGCCGAGAGGAAATTAACTTTAATCCTTCCAGCAGTGTTCCAGTTCATTCTTGGTGAAGGTGCTGGGGTGGGTTCAGTCAGTGCCCTGTGTATGGAGAGTGGTGGCTATAAGTACGCCTCCAGCACTGATTGACAGCTTCCTCTACTGCTGAGCTGCTTTCAATCAGTGTAGTGGATGCAGTTACAGTCGCTACTCTCCATACACAGAGCAGTTACTGAACTTGTGCCAGCACTGCCCTCTATAACCCCCAGAATGCTTCTGGGAGGATTATAGTTAATTTCCTCTTGGCAGCGGGGTTTAATGTGCAGGTGCCAGGCAGGTTCAGAATGCTATTTACCTGTAGATTAACCACATACCTGCAGAGTACGAGCATTTATCCACGTGACAGTCTCACATAATAAGAACTGACCCAGGAAAAAGTATTGAACATATAAAGAATATGAGGTGCAAACAGCCATTGAAAGTCATGACACCAGCTGAAATTTATTAGTGATTTGAAAGCAATCCTGCCACTTGTAAAATGAAATTAATTTGGTTCTCAAACATGAAGATATGAAGAATTTTTCTTTTTTTATTTCAAATGAAGTGCATAGTAGAGGAAAAGTAATCACGGTCAGCGTGACCAAAGTCGACGCGCTTCGGCTGGTACATGCATCCTTACTAATGATTAGTATTGACTAAGTCTTCATGTTGAGGACTGTATTCATTTTGTTTTCCTGTTTGATCGTGTGACACATCAAACTTATTAAATTCTCATTAAGAAAAACAATGGTGTGCTTGGTTTTAACATGACTTTATTCTTCATGAGTTATTTACAAGCTTATAACCACTTATAAAATGTGTTCAAGGTGCTGCCCATTGTGTTGGATTTTCAATGCAACCCTCTTCTCCCACTCTTGACACACTGATAGCAACACTGCAGAAGAAATGCTAGCACAGGCTTCCAGTATCCGTTGTTTCAGATGCTGCACATCTCGTATCTTCACACCATAGACAATTGCCTTCAGATGAGTGATGAGGCAAACTTTTTTTCTGAATGGTTAACAAACAAAACCACCGCTATTGGTCTGACACTAACCTACAGTGCGTTTTGAAGTGAAATCCCACTTCTTTTACAGAAATGGACTTCAAAACACATTTCAAAATCCAAGTTGAACTACCTCAAAATTGAGACTTTCCAGTATAAAGATGCTGATTAAATCAGAGATCTCCATCTCATGACTGTCCATCAGAGTATGCTTTTAATTTGGCAACAGGATGATAGCTATAGACTATAATCAATCAAGTTTTTCTTGACTAAGACTAAAGGCCCCTTTACACGCTGCAATGTCCCAGCAATCCCACCAACGATCGGGATCGCTGGGACATCGCTATCTGATCGCTGGTGAGATGTGCAGACTCACCAGAGATCAGCAACCAGCGAGAACACTGGTAACTAGGGTAAACATCAGGTAACTAACCAGAGCGCTGCGCTTAGTCACCCTATGTTTACCCTGGTTACCAGCATCCCAGCGTGTACTGTGCAGCGCTGGAAGGTTGTTGATCGTTGGCTCACTGGTCGTTGGTACATGTCACACGCAGCGGCTTCGCTACGAGGTCGCTGCAACATCACAAAACCGGTGACGTTGCAACAATATCGTTAGCGATAACATTGCATGTAACCCGGCCTTAACAGATAAGAAAGAAAATGTTAAATCCTATATGTTTACATGTTATTAGCAGCATAAACAATTTACCGTAACACACAGATGCCTTTCTATATGAACCCATATGATCATACAACCTACTGTCTCCTCCCCATTGCCATGTAGAATGTAGGGATGGGCGAATACTAAATTACTCAGACTCGCTAGACTCTAACGAGTAGGATCCCAATATTCGCTACTCGTTGCGAGTCTAGCGAGTCCAATGTAAATGAATGGGGAAGCGAGTATTCCAGCAATTCCTCTTTCGCTGGACCCCATAAAGGGGTCTGGCAGCAGAGGAAAAACCTGCAATTCCCCACTTTATTCTTTAAAAGCGAGCAGCAAAAAGCCGCGGATTTTTAAAGAATTGTTAAAAAAAAAAACGTATTGAATCGGTCTGGTTCAATCTGGTCCCATAGACAGTCATGTTAAAGTTAACCGGCTTGAACCGGACCGGGACAATCCGGTTCAAAGAAGTAGAGGAATATAATTTACAATTGATTTTCATTGGACTCGTTACTGTGCGAGTAATCGCAATGAAACTTGCAGAGTAAGGAGTCGGCCGAGTACCCTACTACTCGCAGAGTAGCGAGTAGTAACGAGTAGATTCGCCCATCCCTAGTAGAATGAAAGCCTGTAAGGGCAGGGTCCTCTCTCCCCTCTCTACCAGTCTGTCACTGTTAGTTTGTTCATTATATTTTTAACTTGTTTGTATGTAACCCTTTCTCATATACAGCACCATGGAATCAATGGTGCTCTATAAATAAATAATAATAATATTATGAATTAGATATTAAACACTGTTGTCAGGGAATTGTTAGATATGCTACAAAATCTGTGCATTCTGTTGGAAAATGTTCGTGTTTTATGACATCACAGATTTGTTTCAATGCAGCTGACAAAGGCAGGCACTGGGGAGTTCTATAATAGAACACAGGGCTGTCCTGAGCAAACAAGCTAGTCACAGCTAGTCAGGCAACAGAAAAAACATGAAGACTCTCATCTTCTCCGCCTTGCTTTTCTACTTACTAACCGCAGGTATTGTTCTCACCAATAACTTCTAGCAAACAAGAGATGCTATTTACTTTCTCATATATGATTGTAGGGATTTATTGCATCATTTTATGTGACTTCTAATTACCCAGTGAACAGTTATTGTAGATTTGGTCATATATATTAAATGTAGGAACCAACCAACATACATTTACATTTACCAATGATTTATTTGTATATGATTTGCATGGATTCACTTGTTTTCAGGATGTCTATAGTAATTCCTTTTCTCCTTACAATATATGGACAAGTGTCAATGTGATATGAGCCTTTCCTATATGCTTGGATGATAAAACAAAAATGTACTTTATATTCTTAATACTTTATATAATTTTATATGGCGCTGTTATAATGAATAATAATAATATTCATTAGAGCAAATCTGTTAATGATAAATATAATACATTTATGATTTCTCTCTATTAAGAGCTGTTAAAGTATAAATTCAAAGGGATGGCCACAATTAGATAAAGGTCTTTCTTTCCAGCATTTGTACCATTCTTGTCCAGTTGCTGTTTTGATATTGCTCAGCCCATTTCTTACTTTCTCTAAAGTTTACTAATATAGTCCTATTAACCCAGGTACCCTGTTTCTTTGCTAGCCCCTTTATTCCCTGTCCTGGCTGCTTCACTTTCAGTTCTGTGGTATAATATCTGCTAATTTCTAAAGCTAAGTTGGCCTTCAGTGTTTGTACATAAAGAGATCAGAATTGGTTACTGAAATTCATAAACTGCCGCTGGCATGTGCCAACACAGCAATGCTCTGTACTCCAAAGTGTTAAATAAGATATCAAAGAATCAATGCTTCAAATAATCTAATGGGAAAATAACTTAAATGACATTTCTATATGATTTAAAAAAACATTCTTAATCACAATCTCTCCCCCCCTAATAAATGTAGTATTTAATAAAAAATATCACTTTAATTGTCCCAAAACTTTGTTGTTATATCAATACAAGACTAAATAAATTATAGCTCCTGGATTGCAACAATACAAAAATGATCATATATACACTTTGAAATAGCAACACCAAGACGGAAAAAAGTAGAACAATGGAAATCACTGGATGGATAGACATATAAATAATAAGTAAATGTTGAACAAAATAGAAACAAGCCTTTCAAAACATCTCGATTTATTCTGTATCAAGTAAGGCTCCTTTCACATCAGCGGTAAGCGCTGATCGCGGCAGTTGCGGTGAAAAAAATGCAACTGTCGCGGTTACCGCATAACGGCCGCACTTGCGGTTCACCTGCGGCAAGCCCCATGCAATGTCTATGGAGCTTGCAGCAGGTGCGGCAAATGCGGTATAGTTGCGTTTTCCGCACTTGCGGCAGATGCGGACGAGAAAAAAACACGGTCAGCCGCGTTTTTTTCGCGGCCGGATCTGCCGCAAGTGCCGCACTTGCCACACCTTCCGCACACTTACCGCAAGCCCCATAGACATTGCATGGGGCTTGCCGCAGGTGAACCGCAAGTGCGGCCGTTATGCGGTAACCGCGACAGTTGCGTTTTTTTCACCGCAACTGCCGCGATCAGCGCTTACCGTTGATGTGAAAAGGCTCTAAGCGCACCACTTGCAGAAACATTCACATCTAAATTACATGCCTTGGCATGCATCAGTGAGATTAGTAATAGTTGTGTAATGAATGTCCTGCCAAGCTGAATGTGCATAGGCACACAAACCATCAAAATTTGCTGCTGGCAGCTTCCTTTGAATTGCTGACTGTTCCCAAATTATCTTGATGTGAGACAAGTATTGAGACTCTGCAGGCCATTGCAGAACATTTATGTCACTTAGCATTCTCACAGTAACATGAGCAACATACGCCCTTATGTTCTAAAGTTGAAAAAGAGCTCCTTAGTCATTTTGGAGAAATGTCCAAGTTAATGTAAGGCTGCGTTCACACATTGCGTATTTTGCCGCATTTTTTTACGCGCGCTTTTCAAAATACGCAATGTGCCTTTTGTCTGCCTGCAAAGTGAATGGGAAATTCACTTTGCAGTGCAGACATTGCGTAAAAATACGCAGTGCATTTTCCGGGAGAAAACGCAGCTCCGTAAACAATTGATATGTCAATTGTTTACGCAGCTACTTCTGCGTGTTCTCCCAGAGGGGAGGAAGAATCCTGCTTCCTCCTCCCCTCTGTGACAGCTGTGGCCGCCCATTAGATTTCACAGTGTATTAATATACACTGCGAAATCTAAATTAAACAAAAGCAAGTGTCAGAAAAATAAAAAAGAATGAATACTTCACCTGTCCGACGCCTTCTGCCGCTGTGCGATCCCCGGTTCCAAGTGAAATCTCTTCTGACAGGACCTGTGGTGATGTCAGAGGGGTGTTCCCGGGCACTCGCGGTCATGTGATACATATCACATGACCGCGAACAGCCAATCAGCGCTGGGAACGCCCCGGGAACGCCCCCCCCTCTGACGTCACCACAGGTCTTCTCAGTACACCGCTCACTTGGAACCGGAGAGCGGAGAGCGGCAGAAGGCACCGGACAGCGGGAGAAGGCACCGGACAGGTGATGTATTCATTCTTTTTTATTTTACATACATTTGCCTCTGTTTAATTTAGATTTTGCAGTGTATATTAATACACTGGAAAATCTAATGGGGCTGTCACAGAGGGGAGGAGGAAGCAGGATTCTTCCTCCCCTCTGTGACATCACTGCGCTTTCTGGAGTACAGAAAGCGCAGTGTGTGAAAGCCTCTGCGTATTTTGCTTCGCTTTTTTGCGCGGCCAAAAAACGCGGCAAAAAGCGCGCGCAAAAAAGCGCAGCAAAATACGCAAATGTGTGAGCGTAGCCTAACACTGAAGTGTTAGTGTACCTAGAATGAACAGTAGTTGCAGTCCAGCTACCATACATTGGACCTTCCCACACCATTATGCCAGGTGCTCCATTGGCCTCATGCCACCACTCTGAAAGGCTACCATGTTGCAAGCATGACCGCAATAGAGGCTCGAATGATGTTCTATCCTTTTCAGCAATGAGTGCTGCTCTTGTCATGGAAACAATGATAGTAGCCAGAGATTGGTCTGGAGACCACACTTTCAACTCCATGAAGAGGTCTTCACGAGGGAACGAAACACACCGGTCCTACTCCCAGGATTATGGTGTGGGCTGGCATAATAATCAGTAGCAGGACATCTTTAGTCTTTATTACATGTATGCTAATAGCTCAGTGTTATATTGATTTGGTTGTGGAACAGTAGTACGGCCATTTCTTTCTGTTTTTCAATACAATTTGATAAGTGTAATTCTACACATCCACTCGACACTGTGAGTATGTATTCCTCTTTGTCTAATCCTGGCTTCATTGTTGTTAAGGGGAATCAAACAGCAGGTTTTAGGGCTATAAAGTGAAGCCAGTTGCTTACAGGCTCTGGGATACTGAGTGCAATCGTACCTTTACATTAATAATTACATGTATGATTGGAGAGAAAGGTGTTATCAATCATTTAAAAAACAGTGCAGCACATTTGTATAAGTGCAGCAGAACATCACTATGTGGGGCTGGGTTTCTTTTAGTACTCTCCTGTGGGCTCTAAGCCAAACCATCCCCCCTCCCTCTCTTTCTCCCCTCTCACTCCCTGTCACTATATGCCAAGCACATTACGTCTGACTGTGCATGGAGATAGCACATTGTCAGGCTCCTATGTGCTCATCACTCCCTCTCTCCTGTGTCTCCGGTTTCTAGTTCACACTGAATCTTCTCTGGCTATCTGTGATTGGCCGTTTACAGTGCAGAAGAAGCCCCCACCATCTACAGTGTGCATGTCCTCAGGCTCCTCACAGTCTCAGATCTGTGAGAGGAGACAGCTCAGGGCATGCAGAGACTGAAGGGGGTGGGGCCTTCTCCTGCACTGTGACCAGCGAATCACAGGCAGAGAAGATTCAGTGAGAACCAGAAGCAAGCCGGAGACACAGGAGGGAGGGAGTGATGGGCACATAAGAACCTGACAATGTGCTATTTCCATGAACAATGTCAGATGTAATGTGCCTGCTATATACTGGCAGGGAGAGAGGGAGAAAAGGGGTTTGGGTTGGCTTAGAGCAAACAGGGGAGTAATACAAAGAAACCTAGCCCCTCTTGTGCTAATTTGCTGCACAGATTTACCGATGTTTGATAATACTTTTCTCTGTAATCATACATGCAATCATTGAAGTAAAGGTATGATTGCACTCAGTATCCCAGAGCCTGTAAGGCACTGGATTCACTGTATGGCCCTGCTGGTTAGCTCCCTTTAATGCAGTTTTGAGTAAAGGTTACATTTTAGAGTATTCAGCCATTTATAGAGTATTAATTTGCATTTCTTCATTGCAAGGTGAATAGTGTTTACAGACAGTAATTTCTGGAAGTGTTCCTAAGCAGTGATACGGACAACCGAATCATGATAGTTCCTAATGCATTATTAGCTGAGGACCTGTAGATCATCTAATATTGACCTTCAGCCTTATCCCTTGTACACATGTTTTTCTCCAGTATCTTTGAATGTTTTGATAATATATACTGTAGATCAGAGGTCCCCAACTCCAGGCCTCAAGGCCCACCAACAGTGCAGGTTTTCAGGATTTCCTTAGTATTGCACAGGTGCTAATGTGATCATCTGCACAGGTAATGATTCCAACCCCTGTGCAATACTAAGGAGATCCTGAAAACCTGCACTGTTGGTGGCACTCGAGGCCTGGAGTTGGGGACCTCTGCTGTAGATAGTTGGATGCTGAACATATTTTCACTTTTACAGAGTGGGCCATTTATATGGATGCACTTAAATAAAATGGGAATGGTTAGTGATATCAACTTCCTGTTTGTGGCATATTAGTATAATGGAGGGGGGAAACTTTTCCAGATGGGTGGTGACCATGGCAGCCATTTTGAAGTTGGCCATTTTCGATCCAACTTTATTGTTTTCAATGGGAAGAGGGTCATATGACTCATCAAACTTATTGAGAATTTCATAAGAAAAACAATCATGTGCTTGGTTTTATCTGTTAGGTGAGTAAAGCCCCTGTCACACCTGGCAACGGGGCTGGGGATGTCGGCGGCGACTGGCGGGTGCGCGCACGTTTTTGGCACCCCGCCAGCCTCGCCGTCCCCCATTTACATGGTGCGATGTCTCCAGCCCTGCGCCGGCAAGCTGTCAGGTGGCATCGCCGCCGGGGTGTCTGAAAACCCCAGCGGCGATGCAGGACAATGGGAGCCTATGGCTCCCATCGCCTGACAGGTTGCCAGTGCCCGGTTACATGGGGCGATGTATGCACATCGCCCCATGATGGTCGCCTGGTTTCAGAGCACTGCTCTGAAACCAGGCGACTGCCCGGCGGCGCCGACATCGCCCCTTTACATGAGGCGACGTAGGAGCGATGTCGCCGCCGATAGGCCATGCCCCCACGTCACCTATGTAATCGGCGGCGATGTGGCCCCGTGTGACGGGGGCTTTAGTGTCAGACCAATAGCGGTGGTTTTGTTTGTTAACTTCACCAGTCACAAAAAAGTTTGCCTCATTATCCCTCATCTGAAGGCAATTGTCTATGGTGTGAAGATACGAGATGTGTAGCATCTGAATCAACGGATACTGGAAGCCTGTGCTAGCATTTCTTTTGCGGTGTTGCTATCAGTGTGTCAAGAGTGGGAGAAGAGGGTTACATTGACAATCCAACACAATGGGCAGCACTTTGAACACATTTTATAAGTGGTCATAAGCTTGTAAATAACTCATGAAAGAATAAAGTTATGTTAAAACCAAGCACACCATTGTTTTTCTTATGAAATTTTCAATACGTTTGATGTGTCACATGATCCTCTTATTTAAAAAAATGAAGTTGGATCTAAAATGGCCGACTTCAAAATGGCTGCCATGGTCACCACCCATCTGGAAAAGTTTCCCCACTCCCATATACTGATCTGCCACAAACAGGAAGTTGATATCACCAATTATTCACATTTTATTTAGGTGCATCCACATATAAATGGCCCACCCTGTATTTTATACTGCATCCCCATGTGTTGGGGAATTGGGGCTGTCTGGTGAACAATTGTCTGCTGAAAGATCACTTTCTCCATGCAACAATCCAAATCAATATTTCTCATTACAGTAGATCAGTCTGGTCGTGCATGCTCAATGACATTGTGCAAAATATTCTTCTGTGATTTCTTGTTGATCTTTTGCAACAATGTCCAACAATCAGATGAAAATGTTGAACACAACTGACTTCTCTTCATATGATGACAGTGTGTTATTATTTGGGTAAAGTGTGTGTTGAATTTATTTAATTAGCATTTATTATGCTTAGAATCATCAGCTTTCAATTAACCTGATTGTGCACTCTAAAGGAGTTGTTCAGTAATGACCTATTGAGGACCTTTCTTCAGGATAGGTCATCTTTATCAGATAGATGGGTTGAACACCCACAGCACCCTCACTATCAGCTTAAAGCTGGTTCCACTGCCGCCAGAAGTATATAGTGTATGGAGCAAAAACACCACACCTCCAAAAACTGTATAGTGGCAATTTTAAGGTACTACAGGTGAACTCCCATTTAAACAAACTCTTTCCATACATTTACTCTACAGTACACTTTCATAATATAAAATGTTGACTTCCTTTTACAGCTTTGTGGCCAATTCATGAAGCAGAAGGTTCGAAGGTGGTAAGTAGGATTTTATTTCTATCTTAAACAGACAAAGAACCCCAAGATATTCTGTTCTGTTAAATTTGGCCCCTATAGAAATGGAAAGTCTTGCAGAATATATAACTTTTAATATTTTTTTTTAAATACGTTGGATTGTCAGTAGGTAAAATGAACTTATCTTTGTACAGTTATTGACAGACACAATGTAGTCCACAATAAGATATTTTCAGCTACATGTTTTCTACATTACAGTAAAGGTCATAAGTTTAAAAACACAAATCGAAAAAAAAAGTCCTTTCATGTCTTCAGTACTGGATTCTCTGCTTTACTCAATTATGGGTATTCGTTTCCTTTGTTAAAGCAAAGGTGCACCTCATTCCCACACTGTGCTAACCTATTCTCTGACCCCTGTGACTATTGTTCTGCCGCTATCTGAGAGCATCGGCTGCTTTCACATCTATTAGGTTGCAAGTGTACAGTACTTCCAATTTGTAATCCCTGCAGAGATGGCATTCTCCAACCTTCTAGCCCGATGCAAGAATGTTGCAGCATAGATTGATTTTTAGGCAGTCATTTCATATAGTGATTATAATATATTGCATTTTTTATACTTGTAGTGCATGAGTCGTGAACAATCAAGACTTAATGTATAGATTAATTGTGTTTGTGAGTAATCATGTATAGAAGAGCATATATGAATGTTTAACTGACAGTATCATTCAATCTCTATCTTGAGGAGTGGATAAAACTAGATTTAATAGTGTGGTGGGAGTGCGTGAGGGGAGAATACCCAGTGGGAGTGAGATCTGCACCCCTGAATATATATGCTGACTTGATGTGACACCTTTGGTGTTCATGTTATTAGTTAATGAGAGCTCTGGGTGTCACTACTATAGGGGAAAGGGGGGGGTCTCCCGAGCCCTCTTATATACAATATGATGGTCTCACAGTCTCTTATACACAGCATTTAATCCAAAGCTTCCTAAATACAGTATGATGGCTTTACAGCCCCCTATATACATTGTCATAGCTCCTTATGTACAGTATTATGGCCCCACAGCCTATCCATATTTAGTATGGTTCCCTCTACAGTGCCCTACATGCAGTATGATGGCTAGTACAGCTCCCCATATATAGTAAGATGGCCCTCAAAAATTAGGGACACACCAGGGTCAATTAGACCATTGCACCTTGGTTTTTTGGTTACCATCCATTTTGTTTGTTGTATTCTTACCTTCCCTGAGTATGTATGTGTCTAGTCCTACACCCCTTCCCTTGTAACCAATCAGCTTATATTACGCTGGCTAATACCACAGTTTTTTGGGAGAACTATTTTTTTTGGATTTGCCTTCTGGTTATAATCCATTTTTAAAGCATATCTAAACAATCTGGAGTTTTAATTGGGATATAGTCTTTTTGGTAAATAATCCTGATACTTGGCATAGATGCCTCCATCTCTTCCGTCTTTTACAGTGGGCCAAGCTAGGCCTGCAGGGGCAGCGCAATTCAATGACTTCATCACGCCACTTTGTGGGTACGCTGACGTCTCTTAAGCTGCAAGCCTGCAGTAGACTGTGACTTAAAGGGATCCTGTCACCCCCAAAACACCTCTAAAGCTATTAAAAGCTGTCCCTAGAGCATAGTAACACTTACCCTACACTCCTTTTAGCTCCTAAAAGCATCTACTGAGAATGAAGATAAACGTTATTACAGTACCTCATTAGTGATTATAATTAGTGACTATAGTCTGCCCTTCACCTTGCCAAACAGACCTACTTCACCACCCTGGTCTCCTCACTATCCAACAATCCAAAAAAACTCTTTGACACCTTTCACTCTCTCCTCAGTCCGAAAGTGCAGGCCCCCATCACTGACCTCTGTGCTGATGACCTGGCTTCCTACTTCATGGAGAAAATAGACAACATCCGCCAGGAAATCAGCTCTCAGCCTCCAAGCGCTGACACCCCCATTCTTCCCCACATCTCCTCCGGTTCACTCTCCACATTTGACCCAGTCACAGAAGAAGAAGTCTCCAGGCTCCTTTCTTCCTCTCGTCCCACCACATGCTCTACTGACCCCATTCCCTCACACCTGCTCCAGTCCCTCTCTCCAGTCGTCACCACTCATCTAACCAAAATCTTCAATCTCTCCCTCTCTTCTGGCATTTTCCCTCCTCCTTCAAACATTCGATCATTACTCCATTATTAAAGAAAACCACTCTCGACCCAACCTGCACAAATAACTACAGACCAGTCTCCAATCTCCCCTTCATCTCTAAACTCCTGGAGCGCCTGGTCTATTCCCGCCTCACCCGTTACCTCTCCGCTCACTCTCTGCTAGACCCATTACAGTCTGGTTTCCGCCCCCTTCACTCCACAGAAACTGCCCTCATCAAAGTGACCAATGACCTTCTGACAGCAAAACGTAATGGTGACCACTCTCTGCTTATTCTCCTTGATCTCTCTGCAGCTTTTGACACTGTCGACCATCAGCTCCTACTCTTTATGCTGCACTCCATTGGCATAAAGGACACTGCTCTCTCCTGGCTCTCCTCCTATCTCTCTGACCGCTCTTTCAGTGTATCTTTTGCTGGCTCCACTTCTTCCCCTCTTCCCCTCACTATTGGAGTCCCTCAGGGCTCAGTCCTTGGACCTCTCCTCTTCTCTCTCTACACGGCCCCGATTGGACAGACCATCAGCAGATTTGGCTTTCAGTACCATCTTTATGCTGATGACACACAACTATACACTTCAGCCCCTGACCTTACCCCTGCGGTAGTAAAAGAACACCAATGACTGTCTAGCTGCAGTATCCAATATCATGTCCACTCTCTATTTGAAACTAAACCTTTCCAAAACTGAACTTCTTCTGCTCCCCCCATCCACTAACCTCCCTAAACCGGACATCTCTCTCTCAGTATGCGGCACTACGATAACGCCTAGGCAGCAGGCTCGCTGTCTGGGAGTTATGTTTGACACCGATCTCTCCTTCTCCTCCCACACGCAATCTCTCGTCCGCTCCTGTCGCTTACACCTGAAGAATATCTCTAGAGTCCGCCCCTTTCTCACCCTGGAAACAACAAAAACCCTCACCGTGGCCCTAATCCATTCCCGCCTTGACTATTGCAACTCTCTATTAAGCGGCCTCCCCCTCACCAGACTTTCTCCTCTCCAGTCCATCCTCAATGCAGCAGCCAGGATCACCCATCTGGCCAATCGTTACTCAGATGCCTCTGCTCTGTGCCAGTCATTGCACTGGCTGCCCGTATATTACAGGATCAAATTCAAATTGCTTGTTCTCACCCACAAAGCTCTTCACAGTGCAGCCCCCCCCTACCTCTCCTCCCTCATCTCTGTCTATCACCCCACCCGCTCTCTACGTTCCTCAAATGACCTTCGACTAACATCTGCACTAATCCGATCCTCCCACTCCCGGCTCCAAGACTTTTCCAGAGCTGCACCAAACCTCTGGAATGCTTTACCCAAAGAAATCAGGACTATCCACAACTTGCATGGCTTCAGACGATCCCTAAAAACGCATCTTTTTAAGGCGGCCTATCATACTCCCTAATAAGTCCATTGTACTGTAGACAGTGAATGGGCTATCCCTCTGGACATTACTCTTCTACAAACTCCACCAAACCATAAAGGTCTACACAGATTGTATAATGACCATCCATGTAAGCTTAGCCCTATGCCCCATTTCCTCAAGATGCCTGGACCACCAGTGCAATAAGCCCCGACACCTTGCGCAACCCCTTTCCCGTTGTAGATTGTAAGCTCTTTTGAGCAGGGTCACCTTCATTTATTGCTTTATTTATTGTATTTTTTTTTTCACATTGATTTTATACCTATTGTTTTGTATCCAATTATTTGTACTTTATTTGTTCTCTATTGTAATTACTTACTGTATTTTCTGTACTCTAACCCTACATTGTAAAGCGCTGCGGAATATGTTGGCGCTATATAAATAAAGTATTATTATTATTATTATAGTATGCATAGTCACCCAGCCAGGCTCTCCCTCTTCATGATAACACGCCTCAATAGGCGTGATCTTTATCTCTGATTCAAATGCGCCGCCTCCCCGCTCTGTCATGCGTCAGCCGTGCTGCAGTGGGGCTTTGTGACGCGAATCGCGTCATTTCCGGCGCCGGGTGACGTATTACACCCGCTCCGCTCTGTTTGCTTCAAGCCCCGCACTGCGCATGCATGGACAGAGAGTAGAGAGATTGTGGTTCACCTCACTATGATGGGAAAGTAATTGTATCATCATCATTGTTACCTTGACACAGTTCAATATGATGGTCACTGGAGATTCAGGGCTCCGGGCTAGACGTTTGGGGCTCTAGCCCCGGATGTTTGATGCTAGTGACGTTGATGGGTAGCTTTAAAGAGAATCTATCACAAGGTAATTCCTATGTAATTGAGAGCATGACATAGGTCCAGAGACCCTGATTCAAGTGATGTATAACTTACTTGTGCTAAAATCACTGTTTTATCTGCTGCAGCTCTGGCAGTTCTCTGAATGCTGAGCTCTGCATAACTAAACCACTAATTGATAGCTGTCTGTGTATACTGTGCATTGGCATGAAGTTACTAATCGGTGGTGCGGAAGGGTTTATGCAGAGCAAGAGAACTGCATAGCATGAGAGAAATAGTCCTATAGTAATAATCTCATGCTGGTAAAACACAATCCACAACCCAGTAACTGATACATCACTGCAATCAGGGTCTCTGTCTCTATATTATGCTGCTCTCCAACTAAATAGCAAAAACCTGCTGACAGTCTTTAGGGACTATATTTTTGATTTAGCAATTTGTTTCACATATTTGCATCAGTCTCAGTTGTATAGGACAGCCAATAGAATTAACCCCGAGGGGCCACTCTTCAGGTAAATTTTATGGGACAACATTTAGAAAGCTGAAAAGAGAAGATATACTCATCTGCACTGACAAGAGTTATGTCAGCAGCATCTTTAGAGTAAATTGGGTTGGTTAGTGTTGACTATTTCATAAAATATGGAAGGTAAGCTACCAAGATGGCGCTGCCCTTGCCAGGCATGCATGGTATAGGCTTTAATTAAAAGAAGAGGAGGGGAAGCTCACTTCTTGTTTCAAGGAGGATTAAGGCTCGCTTTACCCCATGGTTTGTTCCTGTCCGTGGGGATCCTATTTTTTGCAGGACCACACGGACAGGAACGGACAGGACCGGATGTGTAAATCTGGAGGCCATTTCTGTGTCCGGATCCGGGATTTTGAAGGATCTGGACACAGAAAGAGCTGTGAGCTGTACTTTCACTTTCGCAATGTATCTACATGCATTGTGAAAGGGAAAGAAAGCAGTGGGTTAAAAAAAAAAAAAAAAATGCTCACCTCTCCCTGAGTGTCCCATGATGTGAGGTGTCCACCTCCGATGGCTACAGAACCTTAATCAGCTCACTGGGTGGGGTGGCAACCTGATCAGCTGATGTGTTGCACGACAGCATTAGCTGAGCGGTTTAAATTGCCCGCCCGCCGATGGGTTTTTGCGGGCGATTTATACCGCTCAACTGATGCGGTCATGTGACACTTCAGCTGATCGGTTTGCCCTGCCCCTTCCTGGTCAGCTGATTAAGATCCTGCAGCCATCGGAGGTGGACGCCTCGCATCGCAGGACACTCAGCGGAGAGTTGAGCATTTTTTTTAACCATTGCTTTGTTTAATTTCACTTTAGCATTGTATGTAGATACACTGCTAAAGTGAAATTACGGGAACAGTACACTAAAACCGAATATGGGAAACGATCCTGTTTTTCCCGAATCCAGCGCCCATAGTCTCCCATGCTCTGTGCTTCAGATCGCCCTGGATTCTGTCCGGTTTGGTCTGTCTTTTTCACCGGAGCCCAAAATCGGAGCAGTCTCCGATTTTGGGGCTGGGAAAAAAACAGGACAGAAACGAATCCGGGACTGAATTGGAAAAATCGGATGACCATTTATGGCCAATCCGGCACCATAGGGATACATGGGAGGCAAAAACGGATCCTGTTCTGTCATTTTCATAATGGACAGAACAGGATCCCAAAAAAAGTGGTGTGAAGCTAGTCTTACCGAGGGACTCACCTGTTCTCCTGTTGGTAAGTTTGAACCTGACTGCATCGATAATGGGGTTAGTAAAGTATATAATTTTGTTAAAGTCTTTAGATATAATACTCTCTGCATACTGTTGCTGATTGGCTGGGATCTGAGTCCTGATACCCCCACTCATCAATCTTAAGTATGCAGTTCTTGCATGAGCTAAGCACACAGAATGGTGTACAGGTTCAATAACAAGTCTATGGGTCTATAAATCATATAAACTGCTCTTTGATAGTGAATGCACACACCTATAGATTTACCATTGGAGAAGTACACCACCTCGCGCGTGCAGCTCAGTGTTTTGACTGATTAATGTGGATCTCAGAACCCACACCCATCGATCAGCAATACTCTTCAGTGCCTATAATATAGACAACATTTATCAAAATGATAGTTATACTTTAATGTTCGGATGTTCGCTATGTTTGTTTCATGGGATTGCATTTTTTTTTCCCGTTACCTTTCATTTGGTGGTGTCATGTACTAATTTAGTATGTGTATATATGATATATACTGCAATATACAAGTGATCACAAAAAATTACTGCCTGGTGACGTCTAACCATTATATACAAGACATCTGCATAACACGCACAAGGCCACATTCACACATCTGCAGGATATCCTCATAATAAATTCATATGTGGATTCAAATGCAGATTTTTACAATTACCTGAAAAATGTCCATTCATAGAGTCAGTGGCGGACCTAGAGCCCAGAGGGCCCTGGTGCAGCCATGGTGAGGAGTGGGGGGGGGTTGCTGGCAGCCGTCGGCGAGGAGCGGGGGTGGTTATTGGTGATGCAGCTCTCCTACCTGCGCTGAGCCGGCAAATGCATTCCTGGGGGCCGGGACAGCAGAGGAGAGGAGGGGCGGGATCAGGCAAGGGAAGCAGGAAGCGTCCCTTGCCTGACCCTCCTCTCCTCTGACACTGGGTTACGGGGGTCGGCTAAGGGCCCCCCTGCAGGCTTGAGGGGCCCCCTAGCTGGTCGGGGCCCTTGGGCAGCTGAACCAGCTGCACCACGGTAGGTCCGCCCCTGCATAGAGTAGATTGTGGGACTGAAAATCTGCAGTCTGTCCATCTATGTTGATTATTGTGGGATTCAAGTGTCACCTGAAGACTCACTTGTTCGGTCAAGCCTACAACCTGCCATGAGACCCAGGCGAACGCCCCTGACATTCCCCCATCCTACTGTATCCTAACCCGCCCCTTTTAGACTGTGAGCCCTTGTGGACAGGGTCCCTGCCCCTCCTGTACCTGTACGTCCTGATCGCCTAGATTTAGTGTACTTGTTCTTGTCTCCCTCATCCTCATGTAAAGCGCCATGGAACCTAATGGCACTATATAAATAAATAAATAATAAATAATAATAATAATATAAATCAAATTCATTCACATCCATGTGATATGTTTATAAAGGAATATGCAAAGAGAAAAAAATCCACAGCATGTGAGCCTGGCCTTCATGAGTCTTTAGTCCTATACCGGACATGTTTGTCAATATGCCTTTAATAATCCCTGCTAGTCATTCTTTTTATTTCAATTTAGGATTGCAAACAAAAACTATGTATTACAATTACACAGTACTTTGTTTAAAATAAATGTCCTCTATAACTGGAAACATATACTTTTTATTTTTAAGCATAAAGTCAAAGACAGAATAAATGTAATTAGTCGCCCATTTTGATAAATTTAAATGTTGAGCATAAAGCGCAGTACAGCAATTTGCCCAGCAGATGGTGATAATGAGCTTTATTCTTGTCTCTGTTCACACCATGTTTGGCCTTTGAAGTTGCAAGCAGGATGCAAACCTGTGCTTTGGCAATTTACAAGCCCTTTTTTTTCCCCAAAGCTAGGGTCAATTGTGTTATGTATATAAAGGTTTGGAGAATTTTCACCTATTTGTCCATTTTTGACATTCGTATGTCATTTATTTTATACATCAACAGTTAAGAAATGATACAAGGCCCGATAGTTTTTTATGTTTGACAATTTGGTAATTTTGGCAATTTTAAGCTGAAAAATATGTCAGAGTAGTGCATGCTGCCATGTTTTCCATGCGGACCATTTAAACTCCCCTGTTAATTATTATTACTCTGTTTCGTCCGTTTGGCACAGGGACAGCATACAGACTGAAATTGTGGTGCTTTCCCTCCGCCATATTCTATAGTCTGTAATGTTTGGCCGGACTCATGACCCAGCCTAATATAACCACGTATGTGGTCAGTAATGCCTGCCTGACCACAGGTCTACTAACTCAGGCTAAAGCCTCATACCTATAGTTAAGCGGCTGTTAGTTCAGGTTAAGAGACCCAAAGTTTGGAAGAGTATTGCAGTCTAGAGGGATCATGTACTTACCAATGCAAGTTAGTCACTAGTTCAAATGAGCATTTTATTACCCAGACCAGACACATCATTATTCTATTGAGACTAAACTTATTGAACTCATTGAGAGCTTAAGAGAATGGATGTCATGCTGACACCATCGATAGGGCATATGTGTCATGAGAGTGTTGCATTCTGATGTTATCACTGGGAACCTGAGATCAGGAGGTCTCAGTGTTTAATAGATTGCAGCTCTTCTGTGGGCCCACTTGACTGTCTGTTATCTTTCGGATGTACTTTTGTTTCTATACTAAAGAGGTTAAGGACCCTTTCCCTTCTGGCTCAGATTTCTCTAGCTTTAACCCCAGCTGAAGCTTCTTATCATCACTCCCTTCCACTATATTTAGCAGCCTCTGACTTCACTGTATGCTGGTTAATGATTCTTCTATACTGACCAAGTTGCAGGAGCTTTAATCAGTAAATCTGAGATGTTTGTTCCTTTTCCAGCAGTGAAGCTACCTACTGAAGAAGATTTGGAGTCTTTTCACATTTGTTCCCCTGCCTGTTTGCCTGTGTGCCTGTGTGTTCCCTTGCACTCCTGCCCATTCACTCCTTGGGGTGGGTAGAGGGGGACATGTAGGTGAGTTGTGTCTAAGAGTATAGCACGGTATGAGACACAGCCATCCCCACCTTCAGAAGAAATCTTGAGAATAGGAATAGCCTAGAGACCCTAGTGTGAGGGTCAGTTTAGGTGGCCTGATTCCCTTGCTTCCCTATAGTCACACAATGACAATATGATTATTATATATCTATTGCATTAATTGTATATGTAAAAAACATATGTCATAGGTAGGGATGAGCAAACCCAAACTGTAAAATTTGGTGCTTGTACTGGACACCTAGTGTTTGATACTCAAATCCAAACATGGACTTCTCCCGGACATCTATGTCTTAGTTTGTAGTTTGATGCTGAGTAAAGCACGTTGAAAGGTTGCAGCGCTGCTATTCAAGCTTTTTAAGAGTGGGCATTTCTGCAGCTATTACAGCCATGCAGAGTATTGGCATGGTTGTGATTGGCACCCCATGACTCGGCCTGTATAAATTGTTATTATTATTTATTTATAGAGCACCATAATACAAAAAATACAATGAACAAACTAACGGTGACAGACTGGTACAGAGGGGAGAGAGGACCCTGCCCTTGCAGGCTTACATTCTACAGGGCAATGGGGAAGGTGAAAGTAGGTTGGGTCTGCTCTGGTGGTGGTGGAGGGCCAGGTCCAGTGATGGTGAGGTGGCACTGTGGTCATTGCAGGCTGTAGGCTGTTCTGAAGAGATGGGTTTTCAGGTTCCGCTTGAAGGATCCGAGAGTTAGGGACAGTCGGACGTTTTGGGGTGCAGAATTCCAGAGGATGGGGGATGCTCAGGCGAAGTCTTGCAGGCGGTTAGATGAGGAACGTACAAGTGTGGAGGAAAGAAGGAGGTCTTGGGAGCATCCAAGATTACGAGTAGGATGATAACGGGAGATTAGTTCAGAGATATATGTGGGAGACAGATTGTAGATGGTTTTGTAAGTCAATGTTAGTAGTTTGAATTGGATACGTTGGTGAATTGGGGGCCAGTGGAGGGATTTGCAGAGGGGAGAAGTGGAGGAATAGTGAGGAGAGAGGTGGATTAGTTGGGCAGCAGAGTTAAGGACAGATTGGAGAGGTGCAAGAGTGTTGGCAGGGAGGTCACAGAGGAGGAGGTTGCAGTAGTCGAGACGGGAGATGAGGAGGGCATGCACTACCAGTTTAGTAGATTGAGGGAAGAGAAAAGGACAGATTCTGGAAATATTTTTGAGTTGGAGGTGGCAGGAGGTGGTGAGGGCTTGGATGTGTGGTTTGAAGGATAAGGCAGAGTCGAAGGTTTCTCTGAGGCAGCGGACTTCAGGTACAGGGCAAAGTGTGATGTCATTTATTGTGATAGACAGATCAGGTAAGGGAGGTACACGAGATTGGGAAAAGATGAAGAGTTCAGTTTTTTGTCTACGTTTAGCTTAAAGAGGACCTGTCACCCCCCTGCTGCATGGCAATCTAAATGTAGCACTGAATGCAGCATGTCTGCTGCATTCAGGAAAGGGGTCCCCCATGTCTCTAGCCCCCCTGTAAGCTTTAAAAAAGACTTTAGAAAACTTACATATAAGAGATCTAATGGGTGTGTCACGCTGGGAGCGGGAGAGGCACTCAGCGTAGGACCACGACGGGGGGGGGGGAATAAGGAGTCCCTAAAGCTATGGGCACAAGAGGGAGAGGGTGACCCCTAGTCTTACTAGGGCTGACCCTGTCTGCCCTAACGTCCCTATACAGTTTCCTCAACTGTCGCCGACCACGAACCTCGTCCCTCTCTGATCCTAGCACTACCTTATCTAAGGATCAGATGGAGAGGTTCACTAGACCCCTCCACTAACAACTAAAGACAAACACAAGGAAAAAACAGACAATGGGGAAAGAAAACACTTATCTTGCAGCAGAGCACAGCAACCTCCACAACCTCAGCTTCTGCTGGAGCAAGGATAATGAGTCCACAAGGAAATATCACCTGCACCGAGGGAGGGCAATGAAACTCCTTATAAAGGTGGGAAGAACCTGCTGGGTCCTAGAGACCCAGAATACTGGTGTAGAAACCAGACCGAGCACAAGACCTTCCCAGCCGTCTCCCCATGATAGGGAGATCTTATCATACCTTCTCTTTATCTACACAGAAGGTAAATGCCCCTGAAAGACGGACCGTCCTCAAACCTTATGGCTGATTGGCCAAACGCTGGGACCGTCTGCGCGTGGCCTCTACCCTGTCATCCGTGCCACCCGTGACAGGGTGGCATCTTATTAAGAGGTCTTCACTGCTGGCACAATCCTCCAGCCTCCTCCTTGTGTATTCTGCCCCCTTCTATGTCTCTGCACTGCCTGCGTCCTGTTCTGCTGGCTCTGCTCTCTTCCTCTCCTGCTCTCTGTTACTCAACCTGCCGCACAGAGCTTGGTCAGAGCGGCTGCAAAGCATTTGGCCTGACGTCAGCACCAGATTCCCGCCCTGTTTATGCTTTATTCAGACAGCACGGCGGGAATCTCTCGCTGATGTCAGGCCAAATGCTTTGCAGCCGCATTCAGTGCTGCATTTAGTTTGCCATGCAGCAGGGGGGTGACAGGTCCTCTTTAAAGAAGCGAGAGGAGAAGAAGAAGGATATGGCTGATAGACACTCCGGGATTCTGGACAGCAAAAAGGTGATGTCTGGGCCAGAGAGATAGATTTGAGTATCATCAGCATGCAGGTGGTACTGGAATCCATGGGACTTTATGAGTTCTCCTAGGCCAAGGATATAGATGGAAAAAAGAAGTGGTCCCAGAACAGAGCCTTGAGGGACCCCAACAGAGAGGGGATGGGGCGAGGAGGTAGTGTGGGCGTGGGAGACACTAAATGTGCGATTGGAAAGGTAGGAGGAGGTCCAGGAGAGGGCAAGATCAGTGACACCAATGGAAGAGAGGATCTGTAATAGGAGGCAGTGGTCGACTTTGTCAAATGCTGAGGACAGGTCAAGACGGAGGAGGATGGAGAAGTGTCCGGTAGTTTAGGCTGTAAGTAGGCCGTGAGTAATTTTGGTTAAGGTGGTTTTGGTGGAGTGGTGGGGGCGGAAGCCAGATTCAAGGTTGTCAAAGAGAGAGTTAGATGAGAGGTGGGAGGAAATTGCAGTGTGGACATACTTTTCAAGAAGTTAGGAGGCGAACAGGAGCAGCGATATGGGGCGTAGCTGGATATAGAGGTCGGGTCATGGGATGGCTTCTTTAAGATAGGTGTAATTGTGTGTTTGAAAGTGGAAGGAATGGTACCGGAGGTTAGTGATAGGTTGAAGAGGTGGGTTAGGGCTGGGATAAGCATGGTGGTGAGGTTGGGGAGGAAGTGGGAAGGGATGGGGTCCGATGCACAAGTGGTGAGGTGCAATTTGGAGAGGAAGGTGTGCATGTTCTCCTTCAGTGATGGAGGGGAGGAGGGTTAGTGGGGAGGATAGTGGTCTGGTATACATAGGGGTTGTGGTGGTTGGGCAGCAAAGACTAGTCTGATCTGATCAATCATGCTGGTAAAGTGTGTTTCAAAGTCTTCTGCAGAGATACGAGAAGTAGGGAGGGCAGTTGGGAGCAGAGGAGGGAGTTAAATATGTTAAATAGCTGCCTGGGGTTGTGGGACAAAGAGGATATGAGGGTAATGAAGTAATTCAGTTTAGTAGTGGTGAGTGCTGACTTGAATTTGAGAAGTGCTTGTTTGAATGCTGTGTAGTCTTCTTGTGAGTGTGTTTTCTTGCAGTGCCGCTCAGCAACTCCAGACTCTCGCCGCAGCTTTTTAGTGGTGTCTGTGTGCCAGGGTTGTCTGTTCATTCGTCGTGTTCTACCGTGACTGAGAGGGGCAACTGCATCAATTGCTGCTGTGAGTGTAGAATTGTAGAAAGTGGTGGCATTATCTGTGTCGTAGAGTGAGGACAAGGAGGACAGTGGTAGAATACACTCAGAGAGTATGTAAGTGTCAATGTGTTTGAACTTTCTGTGAGTGTATGCGAGTTGGTGGACATGGGTGGCAGGTGAGGAGGACAAGGATGAGAAGGTAAGTAGGTGGTGGTCAGATAGGGGGAGAGGGAAGGTTGTGGGGTTAGTTAGGGAGCAGAGGCGGGTAAAGATGAGGTCTAGTGTATGTCCGTCTGTGTGTGTGGCTGTGGAGGACCATTGAGAGAGGCCAAAGGATGAACCAAGTGAAAGGAGTTTGGAGGCTGTTGACTGGTTGGTATCAATGGGGATGTTGAAGTCGCCCATGATTATGTTGGGAATATCAACAGAGAGAAAGTGAAGAAGCCAGATGGAGAATTGGTCAAAGATGGCAGTGGCTGGGCCTGGGGGTCGATAAATGACAGCAACTTGGAAGTTAGAGGAGAGTAGATGCGAACAGAGTGCACTTCGAAGGATGAGAGGATAAGGGATGGAGAAGAAGGGATTGGATTGCAGTTGCTTGAAGGAGGAGGAGAAAATAAATGCTGAATTGCGGGTGGCGCCACAATTTCGCTTTGACTAGCATAGGAAGAGGATGCTGCTTGAGAAAGAGACAGTGTTATGTTACAGTACAGTGGAGTATTCTAAAAAAATGCTCTGTGTGTCCACTATGCACCAGGCTCTGTGTGGCCTCTCTGCACCAGGCTCTGCAGGGGTACTTCTAAAAGTGTTTGTGAGGGTCCTCTTAAAAAAGAGTTTGTGGTGCTACTTTTAAAGAAAACTGTGTGGCCACTCTGCACCATACTCTATTAAAGGGGTTTGTGGTGGTCCTCTTAAGAAAGGCTTTGTGTGGCCACACTGCACCACACGCTATTGGGTTAGTCTTAAAAAGGGTGTGTTGAGAATTCTTTTAAAAAAGGGTTTGTGGGTGTCCTCTTAAAAAGGGTTTCTTGAGGGTTCTGTTAAAACGAGTTTGTGGGTGTCGTCTAAAAAATTGTTTGTGGAGGTCCTCTTAAAAAGGGATATGTGTGGCAATCTTCTGTGGCGCCCCACCATGTAGGTGCCACAAAAGGGGTACTACACCCATAAAAGCGGTGTAGTCACCCCACTGCAAGTGGAAGTTATGGCCAGTAGGTGGAACCCTAGAACCCACACCCCACACTCGTCAGCAGGTGGGAGGGACCCGGGAGGGAGCATAGTGACCTCCAGGGGGAACTAGAGAAGAGTGTAGAGGAGTCTAGTCTAGGACGGAGGAGCCAGGCAGTTGGCCTGGGGGGAGCAAGGAGGGTCTCCTCGGCTGAGGGACCCAGGAAAGACAGAAATACAGATCCCAGAAGGAAGGAGGGGAGAAGTAACTTGAGGCGAGAGTTCGCTCAATGTGGGGAGCACAGTAACGAGAGAGTTTGCCCCAGGAAGGAAACTGGGTACCTGGGCCCGCACCTGTGAGAACCTACAAGGCTCACAGAAACCCGATGACCGGGGAGGTCTTCAGATACAGCCCCGACTCCCAAAAAGACCCACTAAGAGGAGAATCAGACCCGCGGTAGGCTCCCGCGGTGGTCGCTAGGAAGGTTCGCCCGACGGGTGCAAGGGAGAGGAAGACGAAGAACAGCAGGAGGACAGATTAGTCTTTATGAAGTCAGACTTCACAGCCACTGGGAGGCAAGGGAAAGAAAGGAAATGGAACGGCACACAGTGAGGGATCCATCTACCAACCATAAAAATCCACTTGCAGCACCTGTGGCCATTTGTCAGGCAGCAGCTTGCTGCACTGAATAACTGTGATGACTATGAAAAGTTTTTCAGTAAAGTACCTGGTGAAGTGACTTTGTCGACTCTGCTGCATCTTTCCTTGCATGAACTGATTCCTTTCACAGAATTGCTGCCCAGGCGGTCCAGTTCTGCCTGTGGAGGACTAGACCATCATTGCCGCAATACCACCGACCACCAGAGGACTGTAGTGGCGCTGGTGAGCATCACCAGATACTGGAGGTGGCGTCACAAACGTATATACTTTATTTTCCTTTATTTAACCATTGACTACCAGGGCCACAGCCTCGGGTTGCCACCCATGACATCCCAGACCGAGCCTGAGAGCTGAGTACCCTGCCCTGGGTGCGTCACTTAACCAGGTTTTGTGGGGGTCCTCCTAAAAAAGGGGTTGTCGGTATTGGCATAACTAGAGTCCGATGGGCCACGATGTGAAATTTGGAACTAAACATAAACACATTAGTCAGATGTACGGTCCTTAGTAGCATTCTAAATCCTATTAAGATTTTTTAATTGCCCCCCTTCTCTCTTCATTATGTATTATAGCCCCTATCCTGGTATAAATCTCACCATCCTGATATACATGATCCCCATCCTAAAATATATGATCCTATCCAGCTATAAATGTTCCCCATCCAGGTATATATGGTTCTCATCTTGGGCCCATCCTGGCATATATGGTCAATCATCCTTTTAAATAGGACCTCCATAGTATATATGTCCTCCATCTTGGTGTATATGGCCCTCCTCCTGGTACATATGGTCCCCATGCTGTTATATATGTTCCCTATCTTTTTATACATGATCTCCGTTTTTGGCATATATGGTCTCCATCCTGGTATAGATGTCCTCATCCTGGTATATAGGTCCTCCATCATGGTATGTATGGCCCTCTTCCTGGTATATATGGTTTCCATCCTGGTATATATCTTCCCCATCTTTTTATACATGATCCCCATTTTGGTATATATGGTCCTCATCCTGGTATATACAGTATGATCCCCATCCTGGTATACATGGCTCCCAGTCTGGTATGTATGGGGTCATCCTGGTATATAGGTCCTCCATCCTGGTATACATGGTCCCCATCTTGGTATATATGTCCCCATCTTGGTATATATGTCCCCATTTTGGAATGTATGGACCACATGGTCCCCATACTGGTTTATATAATCCCTTTCCTAGTACATATGATCCCCTTCCTGGTATATTTGATCCTCCTCCCGGTATATATGCCCCCCTGTTTGGTATATATGATCCTCTTCCTGGTATATATGATCCTGATTCCAGTATATGATTCACTGTTCTGCATCTATCATGATTGAAAACAAAAATATTCTACTCACCTTTACTCTGCTCCCATGTTACCTGGTGTCTTCTGTAGTCAGCGTACAGTGGCCAGCCCAGCTGCTGACATTGGAGAGTGCTGCCCCCTATCACGTCGTCTCTGGTGTCTGCTCCCAGCCACTGTTTGGCTGGCAGCGTGGATCACGTGCATCGACCTGACAGGTCTCTGCACCGCGATGCATTTCAACTGGATCTGCATCCTAGGTGAAGATGCAGATCCAGCTGAATCAGGTGCTTCAGCTGTGACCTCAGTCGTTACGCCTCATTTCAACAATATGGTGGATGAGTGTGTGTCCACATGCACGTACAAAATAATAAGTCTGCACCATTTAACTTCTAGTTCTCAGATTGGACACATATTCATTAAATAAACCAGTAGTGGATTCCACGGGACTTGTCCGTTACTTTGGCTGACTAGAAAAGTATAGCAGCCACACCCAGTTATAATCCACCACAGTTTTTTTTGTTTAATTAGCTATTGCCAATGTTTTCAGCCTTCCCAACTGAAAAAAAAAACATTGTTGACTACCTCCTCCTCCTCTTTCTCCTACATCACCACGTCCACCTCTACCTCCTCCTCAAACTTCTCCACTTGGACCTCTGCCTCCCAGTTCAAGTTTTCTATGTTAATGTAAAGAGATTCTTTGTGCTCTGTGGGGGACTCTGTAAACAGGTTGTTTAACGGCACTCTTAAAATATTGGTTCTTTGGGGAAGAATCAAATGGAAGAACAAAAATGTTGACTACCCCCTCCTCCTCCACTAACACCACAACGTCCACCTCCTCCTTAATCTCCTCCACTGTCCTTCGCTTTCTGTTTCAAGTTTTTTTCTCGATTCTATGTAAATCTAAAAGGGTTCTGTGGCGAACTCTGAAAATAGGCTCTGTGGCTACACTCTTTAAAATCTGGCTCTGTGGAGGAACTCTGAACATATTTATTCTATTCATTTACGTCCTATTTAACCATGATTTCTATGGTGACAGAATCCTTTAAAGCCATTTCCCTAGCTGCATATGTTTGTGGAGCAATTCTTCTGCTCTTACCCCTATTTTACCTCCTAATGATAATTTTGCAGCCAATAAATTTAGGATGCGATTGCCTTCTATGAGGTTCGGGGTCAAGTTCAGGTACTGAACCGAACTTTTAACTACAGTTCGACAAAACCAGGTGAACCCATACATTTACAGGTCCGCTCATCTCTAGTTATAAGGATATCAGAGAGGCACATAAGGATGACATACGGGTGTGTAAAACATAAATACAGTATATGGAACACCTTACATTTAAGAAAATGTTGATTATTCATACTTTTTGCCTGAACCCTAAGAATATGTAGCAGAGTTATCTATACTGTTCGATTTTTAGACAGTAGAAGATTAGACTAGACAGTGTTATCATCTGCCAAATGTGTTAAAGTGGTCTATACTGTTTGATAGTTGATAGGGCTTGGGGTACTCGGATCTCGGGCGTACTGGGACGGGGATGTCACGGGTGGTCGGTGCCCGAGTCCTTACCCTTGGGAAGACAAGTAAAAGGGGATAAATAATAAAATAAAGTCAATCATGACGCCACCTGTAGGTCCGGTGATAGCACAGGCGCTGCTGGGACCTCCGGGGTGATGGGCGGTAGCAAGATGTTCTAGCTCTCTACAGGAAGAGCAGGTCCCCCGGGGCTGCAGGGTAATAATGGTGGAATAGGGCAGCGCTGTTGGAATGCAGCTGCGCAGCTTCTGCGGTGTGGTGCAAGACAGGTAAATCACAGTTCATCCGTATGGAACACAGACACGTTGCTCACTCTGAATGGGTACTTTACTCCAGTAATCTGCAGGCTTACAGGGTAAACAGTTCTTTCAGTCAGGGTAGTGGACCGGGTGGTCCTGGCAGCGATGTTCCTTCTCTATCACGTTCTCTGTCCTACTCTGTGCTGCCCTGCACAATCCCACTTCTTGAACCACGCCTGTCGGGTGATATGGGAACCCTTTATCTCTCCAAAGGGGACCCAACCCTGTTTAGTGCTTCTGGTAGGGACCGTGCTTGATTTAGGGTGGTTGGATCGTGCTCCTAAGAAGACATCGACCACGCCAGTAATTTGCTGTTCAGGGATGGACCTTTGATCCACGTCGGAGCCGGTACCCCGCTTCGGGTTGGGCTGGGCCAGGGTGATTCAGTTACCCTCTATCTGCCCCTTTCTCTTCTGGGTCACCAGGTTGAGGTGCCCTCCCCATTACTTCTCCTCTTTTACACTCTCTTCTCAACTCTTCTTCTGCTGTTCTGCTCAACTCTCTCTGTTCACTGTTCTTCTCACTGTTCCTATCCTAGCTTCTCCTCCCACCAGGACCGGTTACCCTAGTAACTGATTGGTCCCCTATCACTAGGTGTGTGTGTGTGTGTGTGTGGTTATGGAGCTTCAGGCTTCTATTACCTCCTACTAAGACAAAGCATACTGCACCTTCTGTTAGGGGTGCAGTACCCTTTTTTGGTGCGCTGACTAGCGAGTCGCTACCTACATTTAGAACATCTTTCATACTACATATTAGTTGGCTTATTGTATGCCAGAAAGTTGCAAGGTAGGTCACCCCCTTTCTTCTAGGTCACACCTTTTTTCAGCCAGGACACCCCACTTTGAAGAATAAGGCACAAAAAGTGTTGAAGACACATGGGAAAAAAGGCATGGAAGACAGTTTTAGGCACATTATATATAACAAATATCTCTCTTTTGAGAGATTCACAACCTATGCCTATTATATAATTCATTACTATTGTACCAATAACTAAGTAGCTGCTGAGAAAACCTTTCAGTAAATGTATTTATTATAATCTGTTATTTCATTTGATTCCAGCCAAAGTGCTACCTATATGAACAGATGCCGGGATGCACCAGAGAGTTTGACCCTGTCTGCGGAACAGATGGAAATACTTATTCCAATGAGTGTATGTTGTGCTTCTCAAATAGGTAATTGCTATCTTAAGTATTAGGCTGCCTTCACACTAAAGCTGTCCGCTTGAGGCAAATTAGCCCTCCAGTTCTGTGTGCTGATCAGGTCCGCGGCTGTCTTGGCGGGTTTACACGTTGCGATATCGTAGTACGATTTCAATGAAAAGTCACATGGTTCAATCGTTGGAGCCGATATCGTTCCTGCGTTGTATGGTGTGAACGTCCAATACGATGCAGGAACGATGTCAATGCGATATCGGGGATTGAATGAGCGTGCTATTCAATGCCCCGATATTGAAGGGAGATTGGAGCCGGATCGTGCTGTGTAAATGCCCAACTACGATGTGATTTGAAACGTCACCCATTCACTCCCATGTTAAATGTTCGATCCTGGGTTGGGGGGCGTAGACATCGCACGGACGTTGTATTCCGATATCACAGCGTGTAAACCTCCGATGTGATGCAGGAGAAACGTGCACTAAATGCGCTCTCCCGCGCCATTGAGTTGCGATATTGCAACGATATTGAAACGTGTAAACCCACCATTTGCCTCTAGCGGACAGCCACGGATCGGATCTTGCCGTAGTGTGAAGCCAAGCCTTAGAGCAGACTTGTTAACTGATTTATGCTATCCGAGCTGTAGTAGATGATGTGCTGATTTTTATAAGATAGAAGAAAATGCAGTAAAAGCATTTCCAATAAATTGTATATTCTTGTGGTGTTGGGACTTTCTAAAAAAAACAGTCTGTCTGTTATGAAATTGATATTCAGTTTATAGGACAGCACAAAGAAGCCCCCATATTTCCTTTAAAGGGGTTGTCAACTTGTCAATAATTTGAAAAACATGGCAGCTTTCTTCCAGAAACAGTACAAGACCATGAGATGTGTGAGTTATACCAAAACAATTTCATTGACGTGATTTATCAGGTGTAGGATTGTTTCTGAAAGAAAGCTGCCATGTTTTTTAATCATTGACAACCCCTATAACTATAGTGATAAGGATGACATCACCATAGATAGACATCTTAGAATGAATACTGTGTGAATACTGGGCTCAGTGAAGTCCTCATCAGTAGTGATGAGCGAGTGGCGTAATATTCGCACTCGCTATACTCGTAACGAGTACTTTTTAATACTCGCATATTCGTCCGAATAGCAAGTCTAATGTTAGTAATTTACTGATAGGCTCCACCCACAGACTTCCGGCTATAAAACAAGTCTTCTGGGACAGGGTGGTAGGGTGTTTTTTTTTTTAACATTTCTACTGCATAAAACATCTTGCTGTGCCCCCAGAGAGACCCTAACATCCAATCTGCTCTGATTGGGGGTGTCAGCTCCCATTATTTACATTGTTTACTGAAGATAGTTATCAATTTGTGTCAGATCAATAATGATCGTCATATCACTCACGAGCACCAGCGATACTCGCCGAGTAACGAGTATCGTGAATACTGTACTATTCGTGTGAGTAGCAAATAGTAACGATTACACTCACTTATCACTACTCATCAGTCTTAAGGCCCCCATACACATTAAGGCTGCCTTCAGACTTGCAGATGCCTCCGCAGCGTTTTGCAGAGGCATCTGCAAGTATCTGCATGCAGACCGCGGCCTCTATGTTTATAATGGAGCACACGGCGGTCTGCAGATGCTTGCAGACCGCCGTGCGCTCTCATTGCCCGCCATTAGTGATCTGTGCGCAGGCGGATGCCTGCGCACAGATCACACACTCTCGTCTGCACCAGGGACGCGAGATATTGCGTCCCTGGTGCGGGCGAGAGTGTGTGATTTGTGCGCAGGCATCCGCCTGCGCACAGATCACTAATGGCGGGCAATGAGAGTGCACGGCGGTCTGCAAGCATCTGCAGACCGCCGTGCGCTCCATTATAAACATAGGGGCCGCGGTCTGCATGCAGATACTTGCAGATGCCTCTGCAAAACGCTGCGGAGGCATCTGCAAGTCTGAAGGCAGCCTAAGCTATACACATTATCTCCTATTTGAAAGGGTCTTGAAATCTAGTTTTTGTGCTTTCTTTTTAATAATTTTTTTATCTAAACCAAGATGAACCTGCTATACAAAGAAGATGTTTCATTAAAATGCGCTGGTAACTGCAGTATTTATTTTATATCTATACTAGTAAAAAGGCCCGATGCAATTGCATCGGGAGCGCGGTGAAATGAATTGTGTGTATACAGGCGGGTGAGTGGCTAGCAGAGTATATATGGGGCTCTGTGGGTAGCAGACTATACAGGCGGGTCTGTGGGTAGCAGAGTATACAGACTGCTCTGAGGGTAGCAGATTATAGAGGCGGCTGTCTGGGGAGAAAAGTATACAGGCGGCTCTGTGGGTAGCAGAGTATACAGGCGGGTTTGTGGTTAGCAGATTATACAGGCGGCTCTGTGTGTAGCAGAGTATAGAGAAGGCTCTATGGGTAGCAGAGTATAGAGGCGGCTGTGTGGGTAGCAGAATATAGAAATGGCTCTGTGGGTAGCAGAGGATACAGGCGGGTCTGTGGGTAGGAGAGTATACAGGCGGCTCTGTGGGTAGCAGAGTATAGAGGTGTCTCTGTGGGTAGCAGAGTATAGAGGCAGCTCTGTGGGTAGCAGAGTATACAGGCGGCTGTGTGGGCAGGAGAGTATACAGGCGGCTCTGTGGGTGTCAGAGTATAGAGGGGGCTCTGTGGATAGCAGAGTATGATGTGGCGGGAGGCTGGAGGAGTGAGGGGAGCAGAGGCTGGAGGGGTGAGGAGAGCAGAGGCTGGAGTGGTGAGGAGAGGTCCAGATGGAGGGGTGAGGAGAGGTCTGGCTGGAGGGGTGAGGAGAGATGCGGCTGGAGGGGTGACATCACCGCTCGGCGGCAGGACGTGGCTGCGTGCTGGGGCTGATCGCAGCCCCAGTCACACGGCATTGTCCTCTGCGGCGGGTTGGGTGATGCAGAGAGGGATCAGTTCTTGCCCTCAGGTCACACATGTGACCTGAGCGGAAGGAGCGGATTGGGCGGTGTGTGGTAAAGACAGGACGGTCATCCGATTGGTCTAGGACGCCAAGTCCTGGGCAATGGGATGGGTGTCCTGTGTGTACAACACAGCGCCCAATCCGCTTGCAGGGGCAGGCAATGGGAGTGAGCGGGGCGTGTCAGGCTTTGCAGGCTGACACGGTCCGCTCACTCCCATTGGCTGTTGCCGGCCACAGGACGACGTCCCTGGCTCCCGGCACCCGGCCACAGCCCGTAGACCGCTACTCCACCAGCATGGCGACATTGAGAGCCCAGGGGTGAGAGAGTGGCGAGGGGCGGAAGGCTCCGGCGGCATCCGAGCAGCATGGACCTCGCGGAGGGCGCGAGGACGGTGGCGATGGTGCGGGGCCGACGGTTGGCAGGATGGCAGCGGTGTCAGGTAGTGCGGCTGAGGATGGAGGAGGGTGAGAGGCTGGAGGAGGCTGTGAGGCTGGAGGAGGCTGTGAGGATGGGGAGGCTGTGAGGCTGGAGGAGGATGTGAGGCTGGAGGAGGCAGTGAGGATGGGGAGGCTGTGAGGCTAGAGGAGGCTGTGAGGCTGGAGGAGGCTGTGAGGATGGGGAGGCTGTGAGGCTGGAGGAGGCTGTGAGGATGGGGAGGCTGTGAGGCTGGAGGAGGATGTGAGGTTGGAGGAGACTGTAAGGCTGGAGGAGGCAGTGAGGGTGGGGAGGCTGTGAGGCTGGAGGAGGCTGTGAGGCTGGAGGAGGCTGTGAGGATGGGGAGGCTGTGAGGCTGGAGGAGGCTGTGAGGCTGGAGGAGGCTGTGAGGATGGGGAGGCTGTGAGGCTGGAGGAGGATGTGAGGCTGGAGGAGGCTGTGAGGCTGGAGGAGACTGAGGATGGGGAGGCTGTGAGGCTGGAGGAGGCTGTGAGGCTGGAGGAGGCTGTGAGGATGGGGAGGCTTGTGAGGCTGGAGGAGGATGTGAGGCTGGAGGAGACTGTGAGGCTGGAGGAGGCAGTGAGGATGGGGGGGCTGGAGGAGGCTGTGAGGCTGGAGGAGGGTGTGAGGCTGGAAAAGGCTGTGAGGATGGGGAGGCTGTGAGGCTGGAGGAGGCTGTGAGGCTGGAGGAGGATGTGAGGCTGGAGGAGGCTGTGAGGATGGGGAGGCTGTGAGGCTGGAGGAGGCTGTGAGGCTGGAGGAGGCTGTGAGGCTGGAGGAGGCAGTGAGGCTGGAGGAGGCTGTGAGGATGGGGGGGCTGTGAGGCTGGAGGAGGATGTGAGGATGGGGAGGCTGTGAGGCTGGAGGAGGCTGTGAGGCTGGAGGAGGATGTGAGGCTGGAGGAGGCAGTGAGGATGGGGAGGCTGTGAGGCTGGAGGAGGCTGTGAGGCTGGATGAGGCTGTGAGGCTGGAGGAGGCTGTGAGGATGGGGAGGCTGTGAGGCTGGAGGAGGCTGTGAGGATGGGGAGGCTGTGAGGCTGGAGGAGGATGTGAGGCTGGAGGAAGCAGTGAGGATGGGGAGGCTGTGAGGCTGAGGAGGCTGTGAGGCTGGAGGAGGCTGTGAGGCTGGAGGAGGCTGTGAGATGGGAGCTGTGAGGCTGGAGGAGGCTGTGAGGCTGGAGGAGGCTGTGAGGATGGGGAGGCTGTGAGCTGGAGGAGATGTGAGGCTGAGGAGGCTGTGAGGCTGGAGGAGGCTGTGAGGATGGGGAGGCTGTGAGGCTGGAGGAGGCTGTGAGGCTGGAGGAGGCTGTGAGGATGGGGAGGCTGTGAGGGTGGAGGAGGCTGTGAGGATGGGGAGGCTGTGAGGCTGGAGGAGGATGTGAGGCTGGAGGAGACTGTGAGGCTGGAGGAGGCAGTGAGGATGGGAGGCTGGAGGAGGCTGTGAGGCTGGAGAGGGTGTGAGGCTGGAAGAGGCTGTGAGGATGGGGAGGCTGTGAGGCTGGAGGAGGCTGTGAGGCTGGAGGAGGATGTGAGGCTGGAGGAGGATGTGAGGCTGGAGGAGGCTGTGAGGCTGAGGAGGCAGTGAGGCTGGAGGAGGCAGTGAGGCTGGAGGAGGCTGTGAGGATGGGAGGCTGTGAGGCTGGAGGAGGATGGGGATGGGAAGGCTGTGAGGCTGGAGGAGGCTGTGAGGCTGGAGAAGGCTGTGAGGATGGGGAGGATGTGAGGCTGGAGGAGGCTGTGAGGATGGGAGGCTGTGAGGCTGGAGGAGGCTGTGAGGCTGGAGGAGGCTGTGAGGCTGAGGAGGCTGTGAGGATGGGGAGGCTGTGAGGCTGGAGGAGGCTGTGAGGCTGGAGGAGGCTGTGAGGATGGGGAGGCTGGAGGAGGCTGTGAGGATGGGGAGGCTGTGAGGCTGGAGGAGGCTGTGAGATGGGGAGGCTGTGAGGCTGGAGGAGGCTGTGAGGATGGGAGGCTGTGAGGCTGGGGAGCATTGAGAGCCCAGGAGGCTGAGAGATGATGGGAGGGCGTGAAGGCTCCGGGGCATCGAGCAGCATGGAGCCTCGGCGTGAAGGGGCGATGGGACTGTGGGATGGAGGGCTGTGAGGCGAGAGGTTGGCAGGATGGCAGCGAGGTGTGCAGGTAGTGCGGACTGAGGATGGAGGAGGAGTGAGAGCTGGAGGAGGCTGTGAGGCTGGGAGTGAGGCTGTGAGGTGTAAGTGGGAGGCTGTGAGGCTGGAGGAGTGGAGCTGAGAGGCTGGGAGGAGGCTGGAGGATGGGAGGTGAGCTGGAGAGGCTAGGAGCTGAAGGAGGCTGTGAGGATGGAGGAGCTGTGAGTGGGGAGGCTGTGAGGCTGGAGGAGGCTGTGAGGATGGGGAGGCTGTGAGGCTGGAGGAGGGAGTGAGAGTGTGATGGAGGAGACTGTAAGGCTGGAGGAGGGAGTTGAGGGTGAGGGGAGGCTGGTGAGCGGATGGGAGGCTGTGTGAGAGCTGGTAGGAGGCTGTGAGGATGGGGAGGCTGTGAGGCTGGAGGAGGCTGTGAGGCTAGTGAGGAGGCTGTGAGGATGGGGAGGCTGTGAGGCTGGAGGAGGTGTGAGGCTGGAGGAGGCTGTGAGGCTGGAGGAGACTGAGGATGGGGAGGCTGTGAGGCTGAGGAGGGAGGCTGTGAGGCTGGAGGAGGCTGTGAGGATGGGAGGCTGTGAGGCTGGAGGAGGATGTGAGGCTGGAGGAGACTGTGAGGCTGGAGGAGGCAGTGAGGATGGGGAGGGTAGGAGGAGGCTGTGAGGCTGGAGGAGGGTGTGAGGCTGGAAGAGGCTGTGAGGATGGGAGGCTGTGAGGCTGGAGGAGGCTGTGAGGCTGGAGGAGGATGTGAGGCTGAGGAGGCTGTGAGGATGGGGAGGCTGTGAGGCTGGAGGAGGCTGTGAGGCTGGAGGAGGCTGTGAGGCTGGAGGAGGCAGTGAGGCGTGAGAGGCTGTGAGGATGGGGGGCTGTGAGGCTGGAGGAGGATGTGAGGATGGGAGGCTGTGAGGCTGAGAGGCTGTGAGGCTGGAGGAGGATGTGAGGCTGGAGGAGGCAGTGAGGATGGGGAGGCTGTGAGGCTGGAGGAGCTGTAGGCTGATGACGGCTTGAGGTGGAGAGGCTGTAGGAAGGGAGGCTGTTAGCTGGAGGAGCTGTAGATGATGAGGGTCTGTGAGGCTGAGGAGGAGTGGCTGGAGGTAGCAGTGAGGAGAGGAGTGCTGTTGCAGGCCTGGAGGAGGCCTGTGAGGCTGGACGGAGCTGTGGCTGGAGGATGCAGTTGAGAGATGGGAGGCTGTGAGCATGGAGGAGCTGTGAGGCTGGAGGAGGCTGTGAGGATGGGGAGGCTGTGAGGCTGGAGGAGGATGTGAGGCTGGAGGAGGCTGTGAGGCTGGAGGAGGCTGTGAGGATGGGGAGGCTGTGAGGCTGGAGGAGGCTGTGAGCTAGGAGGAGGCTGTGAGGAGTGGGGATGGGGCTGTGAGGGTGGAGGAGGCTGTGAGGATGGGGAGGCTGTGAGGCTGGAGGAGGATGTGAGGCTGGAGGAGACTGTGAGGCTGGAGGAGGCAGTGAGGATGGGGAGGCTGGAGGAGGCTGTGAGGCTGGAGGAGGGTGTGAGGCTGGAAGAGGCTGTGAGGATGGGAGGCTGTGAGGCTGGAGGAGGCTGTGAGGCTGGAGGAGGATGTGAGGCTGGAGGAGGATGTGAGGCTGGAGGAGGCTGTGAGGCTGGAGGAGGCAGTGAGGCTGGAGGAGGGCAGTGAGGCTGGAGGAGGCTGTGAGGATGGGAGGCTGTGAGGCTGGAGGAGGATGGGAGGGATGGGAAGGCTGTGGAGGCTGGAGGAGGCTGTGAGGCTGAGAAGGCTGTGAGGATGGGGAGGATGTGAGGCTGGAGGAGGCTGTGAGGATGGGGAGGCTGTGAGCGAGGAGAGCTGTGAGGCTGGAGGAGGCTGTGAGGCTGGAGGAGGCTGTGAGGATGGGGAGGCTGTGAGGCTGGAGGAGGCTGTGAGGCTGGAGGAGGCTGTGAGGATGGGAGGCTGGAGGAGGCTGTGAGGATGGGGAGGCTGTGAGGCTGGAGGAGCTGTGAGGATGGGGGGCTGTGAGGCTGGAGGAGGCTGTGAGGATGGGGAGGCTGTGAGGCTGGAGAGGATGTGAGGCTGGAGGAGGACTGTGAGGCTGGAGGAGGCAGTGAGGATGGGGAGGCTGTGAGGCTTGGAGGAGGCTGTGAGGCTGGAGGAGGGTGTGAGGCTGAGGAGGCGTGAGTGAGATGGGAGGCTGTGAGGCTGGAGGAGGCTGTGAGGCTGGAGGAGGATGTGAGGCTGGAGGAGGCTGTGAGGATGGGGAGGCTGTGAGGCTGGAGGAGGGAGTGAGGCTGGAGGAGGCAGTGAAGCTGGAGGAGAGTGAGGCTGGAGGAGGCTGTGAGGCTGGAGGAGGCTGTAAGGAGGGGGTGGCTGTGAGGCTGGAGGAGGCTGTGAGGCTGGAGGAGGCTGTGAGTGGCTGGAGAGGCTGTGAGGATGGGGAGGCTGTGAGGCTGGAGGAGGCTGTGAGGCTGAAGGAGGCTGTGAGATGGGATGCTGTGAGGCTGGAGGAGGCTGTGAGGCTGGAGGAGGCTGTGAGGCTGGAGGAGCTGTGAGGCTGAGGAGGATGTGAGGCTGGAGGAGGCTGTGAGGATGGGGAGGCTGTGAGGCTGGAGGAGGCTGTAGGAGACTGTGAGGATGGGAGGTTGTGAGCTGGAGGAGGCTGTGAGGCTGGAGGAGGCTGTGAGAATGGGGAGGCTGTGAGGCTGGAGGAGGCTGTGAGCTGGAGGAGGCTGTGAGGATGGGAGGCTGTGAGGCTGGGAGGAGGATGTGAGGCGGGAGGAGACTGGTGAGGCTGGAGGAGGCAGTGAGGATGGGGAGGCTGTGAGGCTGGAGGAGGCTGTGAGGCTGAGGAGGGTGTGAGGCTGGAGAGGCTGTGAGATGGGGAGGCTGTGAGGCTGGAGGAGGCTGTGAGGATGGGGAGGCTGTGAGGCTGGGGGAGGCTGTGAGGCTGGAGGAGGCTGTGAGGATGGGGAGGCTGTGAGGATGGAGGAGGATGTGAGGCTGGAGGAGACTGTGAGGCTGGAGGAGGCAGTGAGGATGGGGAGGCTGTGAGGCTGGAGAGGCTGTGAGGCTGGAGGAGGCAGTGAGATGGGGAGGCTGTGAGGCTGGAGGAGGCTGTGAGGCTGGAGGAGGGTGTGAGGCTGGAGGAGGCTGTGAGGATGGGAGGCTGTGAGGATGGGAGGCTGTGAGGCTGGAGGAGGATGTGAGGCTGGAGGAGGGTGTGAGGCAGGAGGAGGCTGTGAGGCTGTAGGAGGCTGTGAGGATGGGGAGGCTGTGAGGCTGGAGGAGACTGTGAGGCTGGAGGAGACTGAGGCTGGAGGAGTCAGTGAGGATGGGGAGGCTGTGAGGCTGGAGGAGACATTTACTGTACTGAGCAAAGCTCAGTACAGTAAAAGGTCTCCAAACAGGAAGGCAGGGGTTAAAAAAAAAAAAAAAAAGTTAATGCTCACCTCTCCCCGAGCCCCCGCCGTCTCCTGCCGTCTTCCTCCAAGCTTCCGGTGGCTGCTGCAGGCTCCCAGTGTCTGCAGAGCTGTTCTAGTGCAGTTCAGGACCTGCGGTGATGTCACAGTCACGTGACACCAGGTTACCATGGAGTAACCTGGTGTCACGTGACTGTGACATCACCACAGGTCCTTGACTGCAGTAGAACAGCTCTGCAGACACTGGGAGCCTGCGGCAGCCACCGGAAGGTTGGAGGAAGACGGCAGGAGACGGCGGGGGCTCGGGGAGAGGTGAGCATTAACTTTTTTTTACAGTAGTGCGGGTCTGCGGCTCGTGATGACGCTGCGCGTCATCACTCGCAGTCCCGCAAAGCATGTTGGGATTCGGCTACAGTGCCCGAATTCCCAACTGCGGATTATATAAGTAGATTGTTCAATAATGTTTTGTATAAGCCATAAAATTGTCTTTTAAAATGTGCTTGTTTATTGAAACACCATTTGTACCTCTTTTGCCATTTTTGTGTAACAATTTTTATTTTTATTTTATAAAACATAAAAAGTCTAGGGAATTTGTTGGCAGATTTTTGCTACCTCATCCAAGAGCAGCACAGTGTAAGCAAATAGACCCTGAATCCAATGATGTATCATTTAGATTGTGTGAGAGCAGCTGCTCCCAGTAATCAGAGGTTTTATGGTGGGTTTACACACACCAATTTATCTGTTCAATATCTGAACCAATCTCTGGTTGCAGTGAAATCATGGATACATTGCTCCATGTTGTACACAGCCACAAAATGGAGCAATGTATCCATGATTTCACTGCAACCAGAGATTGGTTCAGATATTGAACAGATAAATTGGTGTGTGTAAACTCACCATTAGTTTCAGCCATCTAGTAGAGCTGGCAGAGTTGCCCCTGTCCACACTAAGGCTGGTTTCACACTGCAGTTTTTCACTGATCAGTGTCCATCAGTGTTTGTGTGCCAAAACCAGGAGAGTCTCCAAAACTCAGAACAGGTGTCAATCTTTCAATTATACTTTTTCTCTGCAAGTTCCTTTCCTGGTTCCTCTACGGGTTTTGGCACCCAAACACTGATGGACACTGATCAGTGAAAAACTGCAGTGTGAAGCCAGCCTAAGCTTTCAGTGCACATTTCTATAGACAGAAGCTGCTAATCACAGAAGTCTGTGGAATGGACCTAAGCTCACAAGCTGCTGTGTCAACTAATGATAACGCTAGTAAGCTAAGGGTGCCTTCACACTGCGGCAGTGTCCGGTCCGGGGCTGTCATGATTGACAGCCTGGACCGGAGTTTTCCTCCATAGAATCCTGTCGGGCTGCACGGAGCTGGATCCCGGCGGGTGGTAATTAGCTGCTATCCGGCTGCTGTGTCGCCGGATGAAACCTGCAGAAGTGGGGATTTTCTGCCGATTCCAAAACCGGTGCATGCAACGTTTTTGGAATCGGCAGAAAATCCCCACTTCTGCACGATTCATCCGGCGACACAGCAGCCGGATAGCAGATAATTAACACCCGCCGGGATCCAGCTCCGTGCAGCCCGATGATATTCTATGGAGGAAAACTCCGGTCCAGGCTGTCAATCATGACAGCCCCGGACCGGACACTGCCGCAGTGTGAAGGCACCCTTAGTCCTCTGTCAGGCGCACCTCTGGCACTCATGACTTCAGGAGCAGTGTGCCTGGGCATAGGTTAGAAAACTACCTATAATATCTAATTATCTGAATTTCAGGATTCTAAAAGTATTTAGTGACCTTCATTGAATGTATTAAAAGAGTGTATACAAAATCAGATACAAAAGAAAACAAACATTTAATAACCAGAAACATTAAAACAAAAAGTACCACACTTCTCAACTACCACAAAATAGCCTCCAGTTTTCATGATATAACTATTGCTAAACATTAAAATTATTAAAAAAAAGCTTCATGGTAATGCACTTAGATGCTACTTGATTACAATTCACTCAGATTCAGAGGTTAAATGTTCAGTAGAAGAAATACAGTTACACTTAGGGTGGTTTCACACTGGTGGTTGCAAACACAGCGCACCGAACGCAGCCAAACGCTTGCGCATATGCGTTCCTATGTTTAACATGGGAACGCATGTGCCTGCGTTTGGCTGAGTTCGGTTGCGTTTGCGCTCAGATGCGCACAATTTGTGCACCCTCCGAGCGCACTCTGGATGCAGCCCTGTTGCATTTTTCGTGCGGTCGCGGGCGCTTGGTTTATCAGCAAGCGCACAAACCACGCATAGAAGTCAATGGATCCGCAGTGTCTTCTGCATGACAGCGCAGGAGAACGCTGCGGATCTCATTGAAATATCTCCCGGTGGCCGCCGGTGATCAGCGGCAGCCACCGGGAGATCAGCTAAAGTTGCCGCTGCTCTCCCGCCGGTGTCAGCGGGGAGATACAGCTGATCTAACAGCTGTTTAAATCTCCCGTGCTGACACCGAATAGGGTGATGTCAGTGAAGGAGATAAGAAACAGCTGATCGCTGCTTTAAATCTCCCGCGCCAACATCACCTATTCGGTGTCAGCACGGGAGATTTAAACAGATGTCAGATCAGCTGTGTCTTCAAATCTCCCGCGCCGACACCGGCAGGAGATCAGCTGTGCCGGGAGGAAAAGATCTCTGCCGCTGATCTCCTCCTACCACCCGCCCCCGAGCCACCTGATTGGCTGCCCGGGGTGCATATTAATGTGAACGCATGCGGAGATTCTCCGCTGCGTTCACATTAATATGGCTGTGTTTGCGTCTGCGTGCCATACGCATTCAGACACAAACGCCAGTGTGAAACCAGCCTTAGAGAAGCAAGTCGCAGTGAGCCTGAGAGGCCACAAAGGTCTGATTTGCTCTCCAGGTGGCCTGCTGTAATACTGTAAGGCTGCCTTCACATTAGCGTTTGTGTCTGCATGCTGATGGCATGCAGACACAAACGCTGTCAAAAGCAGGGACACTTTGATGTGTCCGCAGCGGATAATGTCCGCCTGCGGACACATCACTAGGGAGCCCGGCCAGCCAATCGGCGCTGTCCGGGGGCGGGCCGGGGGGCGGAGATCAGCGCCGGAGATCTCCGCCCCCCGGCCGCCGGTAAGCTCCGGGACTGTCGGCGGGGAGAACAGCTGATCTGACAGCTGTTTGAATCTTCCCGCGCCAACACCGAGAGGAGATGTCCCCGCCGACATCGCTAGCAAATTACAGGCGGCCGGGGAGGAGGAGCTCAGCAGAGGCAGAGCTGATCTCCCGGTGGCCGTCGGTGAGCTTCTGTGACATCACCGGCGGCCACCGGGAGATTTTTCAATGGGTCCGCAGCGTTCTCCTGCGGTGTCATGCAGAGGACACTGCGGACCCATTGACGTCAATGCATTTTTTGTGCGCTTGGGGACGCTTGCTGATCTTCCAAGATCCCCAAACGCACAAAAAAATGCTGCAAGCTGCGTCCCGGGTGCTGATGCTGGACACCGGAAGGAGCAGATATCGTCCGCATCCGCACCCGAACGCAGCAAACGCAGGCACTATGCGTTCCTATGTTAAACATAGGAACCGCAGTGCGCATGCGTTTGCCTGCGTATGGGAACGCAGCATAAGCTGCGTTCCCATACGCAAATGTGAAGCCAGCCTAAGATCAGGTTTCAAAGAGCATGTAAAGACAGGAAATAACTAGGAGAGGGGATATTTCCTGATAATTTTGAGAGGAGAGAGAAACAAAACTAATTGAGCTGTGCCTGTCAGATTAGCTGCCTGACGGAGAGTTAAATGAACATAGAAAGAAATCACTTTTTGATAAGAGACTTGCTGAATTCTCTGTTATTCCTTGCATGGGATAGTAAACATAGTAATCACCTGCTGACAGATTTCCTTTAGGCAAAACAACTATGTGTTCAATAATGTTTTTTTACTTTTTTAAGTAAGAAAGTTAATTTGTATTTTTTCAAGTTTTGTATATGAATCAAATGTGCAACTCTTATCTATCCTAGTATCCACTTTCCCATAATCTGCTTTGAATACCAATAGTATTTTGGCACCAGGATACAGACCTCTGCCTCATGTTGTAGCAGTCGGAGCAGTTATATGTGCTCTGAATATAACAGCAGTGTGCACCCAGTATTGTGCAGGGCACCGCTCCCTGTTCCACTTGTTATCTAGAGATGGAATGTATATTTTCCCTTAATTAACATTGTCCAGAGATGAGTAAAGCTCACTGATCCCACAGCAAGGAACATGCCTCTTTCCCAATGTTTTTTTGTTGCCAGCTAAAATCGCTTGGATCTGTGGTCACTAGTAAACCAAACATTTAGACTCTTGAGTCAGTAAATAAACTATTCTGCAGTACTAACTGAACCTCTGCAATCTACTAAAGAACGACCAGTAATTGACAAGCTGCCAACCCTGCACTAATGCATGTGGGATATTATGACAACCTAAATGTAATCTAGAACATAATACAGGCCCCCATAACTGTCTATGAAGTGTAGTGCACTTACGTCTCTGATTTTCAGAGTTATTGTCCGTGTCTTTCAGAGGGAAAAAAAATTGCTTAAACCATCGGCTGTTGTATTTCAGATGTAAAGTCTACTTTAAGTATTGCTTCTAGGAGAGACTAAGTTTTCAATTCATCAAAGTATTTATGCCAGAAACCATGTGTAACATGCCCTGTGACTAGTCATAAAATTGTTAAGCAGCTTGAAGTTGTGCAAAAATATTGAAACTATTGGCATTACCATGCTAGTTTGGGGCAACTCTGCCACACTGGGTGGAGCTGGGCAGGAGTCCGGACAGGGTGTAGCTACATCCAACAATCACACTCAGGAAAACTAGAAGCATTTCTTACAGCGCAAATGTTATCCAGTAAACATTTGTGGCGAGAAGTAAGGAGGCCTCGCAACTGACAAGATATGCTTAATTCAATATGAATTCTTAATTAATTTGACACATCTTATTCCTATTTACCCCTTATTACAACTAGAGAAGAAAAAGCCAGTTTGATTGCATCTGGGCCTCTATTCTTAATCCGGTGATATTCTGAGGCATTATGTATTGGCATTCATATATGTTGTCATACAGAGTGCCCACAAGCTGGAGATTTTAGAGAAGTTTGATTACTCTGTGTCTGTCGTGATCTGTTGGCTGCTGTAACTTACCATTGTGATATACAGTGAAGAACTGCATTAGTTTCAAAACATGCTGCCCATCATACAACATAAGGGTCAAGTATTAGGGTTGAGTACTGTGCACATAAAGCATGTGTTTTGCCTACAGTTTTTATAGAATGTTGTGTACCTTCTGTTTCTTCGTCCTGTAGGAGCACTGTCTATTGTGTTCAACATTGTTGACAACATTTCATATACCGTATATACTCGTGTATAAGCCGACCCGTGTATAAGCCGACCCCCCTACTTTTGCCCCCAAAACCTGGGAAAACCTATTGACTCGTGTATAAGCCGAGGGTGGACCCCAGCACAGGTATACAGCCCCCAGCAGTGTGGTATACAGGCCCCCTTAGTGGTATACAGCAGCCTCCCCAGTGGTAGTATACAGCAGCCTCCCCAGTGGTAGTATACAGTAGCCTCCCCAGTGGTATATACAGCAGCCCCAGAGGGGTATACAGCAGCCCTAGAGCTGTATACAGCAGCCCCAGAGGGGTATACAGCAGCCCCAGAGGGGTATATAGCAGCCCCAGAGGGGTATACAGCAGCCCCAGAGCTGTATACAGCAGCCCCAGAGCTGTATACAGCAGCCCCAGAGGGGTATACAGCAGCCTCAGAGGGGTATATAGCAGCCCCAGAGCTGTATACAGCAGCCCCAGAGGGGTATACAGCAGCCCCAGAGCTGTATACAGCAGCCCCAGAGGGGTATACAGCAGCCCAGAGGGGTATATAGCAGCCCCAGAGCTGTATACAGCAGCCCCAGAGGGGTATACAGCAGCCCCAGAGCTGTATACAGCAGCCCCAGAGGGGTATACAGCAGCCCCAGAGGGGTATACAGCAGCCCCAGAGGGGTATATAGCAGCCCCAGAGGGGTATACAGCAGCCCCAGAGGGGTATACAGCAGCCCCAGAGGGGTATACAGCAGCCCCAGAGGGTATACAGCAGCCCCAGAGCTGTATACAGAAGCCCCAGAGCTGTATACAGCAGCCCCAGAGGGGTATACAACAGCCCCAGAGGGGTATACAGCAGCCCCAGAGGGGTATTTAGCAGCCCCAGAGGGGTATTTAGCAGCCCCCGCTGTATACAGCAGCCCCCGCTGTATACAGCGGTACCCGGCTGTATACAGCCCTCCCCCCTGTGGCAACCTGTAAAGGAAGCGATGATTATACTTATCGGGTCGCTGTCGCCGACGCCGCCGCTCTGTCACCGTCCGTCACCGCGCTCCTTCCCGTCTTCATGCTTCCTTCACCGGCGCACAGAAAATTACGTCATTTCCTGTGCGACGGTGAAGGAAGCATGAAGACCAGGAGGAGCGCGGTGACGGACGGTGACAGAGCGGCGGCGTCGGCGACAGCGACCCGATAAGTATAATCATCGCTTCCTTTACAGGTTGCCACAGGGGGGGCCCGGTATACCAGGGGGGAGGGCTGTATACAGCCGGGTATATATATATTTTTTTTTTTATTATTACCGTATATACTCGTGTATAAGCCGAGGGGGGACTTTTCAGCACATTTTTTGTGCTGAAAAACTCGGCTTATACACGAGTATATACGGTATACTGTGTATTTTTTGTTTCGTTTATCCTGTAGGAGTACTGTTCTATTTATTGTGTACAACTATTATAGAATATTGTGTATTTTTGGTGCCTTTTATCCTGTAGGAGCGCTGTACTATATATTGTATACAACTTTTATAGAATGTGTACTTTTATGCTGTTTTGTTGTATAGTCTACAACGTTTATGGCATATTGTACCCTTTTATACTAGGGAAATGCTGTGTAATGTGCAACTTTTATAGAATCTTGTGTACCTTCTGCTCCTTGTATCTTGTAGGAGCGCTGTGTATTGTGTGAAATGTTTAAAGTATAGAGTGTACCTCTTGGTTGTTATATTCTGTAGAAGTGCTGTGCTATATGTATTGTGTACAAGGTTTATACAATGTTGTGTAACTTCTGTTCCTTCTGTCCTGTAGGATCTCTTTGTTTTGTGTAAAAAATGTAATAGGTTATTGTGTAATTTTTATATCTTTTATCCTATCTTGTTCTATAGTGTACAACTTTAATGGAATATAGTGTACTTTTTATTCTGTAGGAGCGCTGTGTATTGTGTACAACCTTTATAGGATATTGTTTACTCTTTATATCTTTTATCCTATCTTGTAGGATGGTGTTCAACTTTTATACAACATTGTGTACTTTTTATATCTTTTGGCCTGTCTTGTAGGATGGTGTACAACGTTTAAAGGATATTGTGTTCTTTTTATCCTCTTTATCATGCGGGATAGGGTACAATTTTTATGTAGTATTTCACACCTTCTGCTCCTACTAGCTTGTATACATTGTTTATTGTCTACAAAGTTTATGGAATATTGTCTACTAGCTGTACTACCCGGCTTCGCCCGGGTTAATAACTGCTGTTAACAAAATAGATTGTTTTAACAAAAATTTATTCAGCACACAAAATCCACAAAACAAATCGATAGAAATGTAATTATTAAAAGGCAAAAACTAAGCTAATAGAAGCATTTCACAACATATATTTCAACACCACAGATATTCCACAGTTTCTATATCCTCTCACATAGAGGTAATATGACTGACATCAGCCTTTCCACAAACACACCCTAACTGACATCCTATTACCTCACAGACATCGTATTACCTCACAGAAGCTTTACTGAGAATGTCCTTTGTTGCAGGGGCGGACCCAGACTGTAGTGGGCCCCGGTGCAAGAAATTTTTTTGGGGCCCCCCCCGCCCCTCATAGTGGCAACAAAGTAATGTAAACATATAGATTGTAATATTTATTTACAACGCAACCCTCAAAGAGCCCTGCATAAAGTATAAAGGCTTCCTCACACCCCTCCAAATATTATCATGCCCCCACAGAGCCCTCCAGATATATTAAAATGGCTTCCATATTATATAATTGGCTATATATATTTTAATACATCATCCATAGTCCTCCATATATTATAATGCATTCCACTACCCTCCATATATTATAATACACCCGCATAGCCCTCCATATAGTATAAGGCAGTCCCATAGTCCTCCATATAGTATAATGGGCCCTCATATTCCTCCATATAGTATAAGGCAGTCCCATAGTCCTCCATATAGTATAATGGGCCCTCATATTCCTCCATATAGTATATTGCACCCCATACTCCTCCTATATTATATTGCACATTACATAGTCTCCCATCACTGTATTCACGGGTTAAAAAAAAAAAAAAAGTAAATACTCACCTCTCTTCTTGCTGCTCCGCTCTGCATGTATCAGCACAGTGGCACTCAGTGATGACATCATCGTGCCCCACCATGCTGAGCTGCAAAAAGCAGACAGCTCAGCCAGGACTCGGGTGAAGAATGCTGCCGGCAGAGGCAGCCGGGACTATAGGAACGGGAGCGGCATCCGCGGGGAACTACCACTGGCGCACACACACCTTGTACGCACGTGGCTCCGCTCCAAATGCCTTGTAGACACGCGGCTCTGCTCCACATGCCCTGCGCACACGCCTCCGCTCCGTACACATGTGGCTCCTCTACAGGACGCCCCAGCATATGCGGCTCCACTCCATCCACCTTATGCACACGCGGCTTTACTCCATATGTCCCGCACATGTGGCCCTGCCTCATACTCAAGCGGCTCTGCACACACGTGGCTCCGCTCCGTACACCTCGTACATACTCGGCTCTGCTCCATACACCTCATACACTCGGCTCTGCTCCGTACACCTCGTACACATGCGGCTCCGCTCCGTACACCTCGTACACACTCGGCTCTGCTCCGTACACCACGTGCACACTCGGCTCTGCTCCGTACACCTTGTACACACTCGGCTCTGCTCCGTACACCTCGTACACACTCGGCTCCGCTATGTACACACTCGGCTCCGCTACGTACACACTCGGCTGCGCTACGTACACACTCGGCTCCGCTAGTTACACACTCGGCTCTGCTCCGTACACCTCGCACACACTCGGCTCCGCTCTGTACACCTCGTACACACTCGGCTCTGCTCCATACACCTCGCACACACTCGGCTCTGCTCCGTACACCTCATACACTCGGCTCTGCTCCTTACACCTCATACACTCGGCTCCGCTCTGTACAGCCATGTGGAGAGAATTTCAGAGGCCCGCGCGCATTGCCAGGATTGGTTGAGTGAGGTCCTCCCCACAGTGCAGGAGAGGTCACATGACTCACTCTCTGCACTGTGATTTGGGCTCTGTCCTCGCTCCTGAGCTGCTGTGAGGGGGCGTGGCCGGCAGCTAGAAGAGGCGTGGCCGGCAGCATGTCGGCTTATTCTCCGTGCCTTGAGGGGGGGCCCCTAGCCTGTCGGGGCCCTGGTGCCGCTGCACCAGCGGCACCACGGTAGGTCCGCCCCTGCTTTGTTGTCTATATTAATGTCACGCTGGGAGTGGGGAAGACACCCAGCGTAGGCTAACGACGGGGGGGGGGGGAATAAGGAGTCCCTAACGCTAAGGGCACAAGAAGGAGACGGTGACCCCTAGACTTCCTAGAGCTGACCCTGTCTGCCCTGACGTCCCTATACAGTCTCCTCAACTGTCGCCGACCACGAACCTCGTCCCTCTCTGATCCTAGCACTATCTTATCTAAGGATCAGATGGAGAGGTTCACTAGACCCCTCCACTATCAACTAAAGACAAACACCAGGGAAGACAGACATTTGGGAAAAAGAAACACTTATCTGACAGCAGAACTCAGCAACCTCCACAACCTCAGCCTCTGCTGGAGCAAGGATAATGAGTGCACAAGGAACTATCACCTGCACCGAGGAAGGGTAATGAACCTCCTTATAAAGGTGGAAGGAATCTGCTGGGTCCTAGTGACCTACAATATTGGTGGATAAAACCAGACCGAGCACAAGACCTCCACAGCCGTCCCCCCATAACAGCGCGATCCCATCACACCCTTTCTCCATCTACACAGAAGGTAAATGCCCCTGAAAGAGACGGACCATCCTCCACCATTATGGCTGGTGGGCCACACGCTGGGATCGTCTGCGCGTGGCCTCCACCCTGTCATCCGTGTCACCCGTGACAGTACCCCCCCTCCTACGAGTGGCCCCCGGACACTCAGGACCAGGCTTATCCGGATGGGAACGGTGAAAAGCGCGGATCAGCCTTGCGGCGGACACCTCCGACGCCGGCACCCACATCCGCTCCTCAGGACCGTACCCCCTCCAGTGCACCAAATACTGAAGAGAACGGCGCAACATGCGAGAATCAACCACCCTCGAGATCTCGAATTCCAGATTCCCCGCCACACAGATGGGCTCAGGAGGCAAAGGAGATGGGTTAGACGACGGCACATACGGCTTGAGGAGCGACCTGTGAAACACATCGTGAATCTTAAGAGCAGGAGGCAACGCGAGACGAAACGCCACGGGATTGATAACGGCGGTTATCCTATAGGGGCCAATAAACCTGGGCCCCAACTTCCAAGAGGGCACCTTCAACTTCACATTCTTGGTAGATAACCACACGTAGTCATTCACACATAGGTCCGGACCTGGCGCACGCTTCCTGTCAGCCATACGTTTGTACCTGTCACCTAAGAGCTTCAAGCTACGCTGTACACCCCGCCAAACCGAGGAGAGGGACGAGGTAAAACGGTCCTCCTCCGGAACTCCGGAAGGACTCGTACCACTAAAAGTACCAAACTGAGGATGAAACCCATATGCACCGAAGAACGGTGACTTGCCAGTGGACTCCTGAAGACGATTATTAAGGGCAAATTCGGCCAAGGGCAAATAACTTGCCCAAGTCTCCTGATGATCAGAGACAAAACACCTCAGGTAAGTCTCCAAATTCTGATTCACACGTTCGGTTTGACCATTGGACTGAGGATGAAAAGCAGAAGAAAAGGACAACGTAATCCCCAAACGTGTACAAAAAGCCTTCCAAAATTTGGAGACGAACTGAGTACCGCGATCAGAAACCACATCGGAGGGAACCCCATGCAGCTTCACGATTTCACTTACAAACACCTGTGCCAGAGTCCGAGCATTAGGAAGTGCGGGCAGTGCCAAAAAGCGAACCATCTTACTGAATCTATCTACTACTACCAGTACCACCGTCTTGCCCGCAGACGCCGGAAGATCGGTGATAAAATCCATTGACAAATGTGTCCATGGCCTCTCAGGAATAGACAATGGCACGAGAGACCCAGACGGACGGGTATGCGGAACCTTAGCACGTGCACACACACCACAGGCGGATACGAATTCCGCTACGTCCTTCCTCAACCCCGGCCACCAAAAGCGACGAGACAAGAGATCGAAAGTGGCCCTACCGCCCGGATGCCCCGCCAGTACAGAGTCGTGATGCTCCGACAACACCCTGAGACGCAAAGAGAACGGCACAAAAAGCCTCCCAGAAGGACAGGAGGCCGGGGCGCTCCCCTGAACCTTCAACACCTCCCCCTCTAGATCAGGGCAAAGAGCAGAAACAACCACCCCCTCCTGCAAGATGGGGACGGGACTCTCACGAGTACTACCACCCGGAAAACTACGCGATAATGCATCCGCCTTCACATTCTGAACCCCCGGACGGTAGGTGACGGTAAAATTAAATCGCGTGAAAAACAAAGACCACCTGGCCTGCCGGGGATTGAGACGCCTGGCGGACTCAAGGTAGGACAGGTTCTTATGGTCGGTAATAACCGTGACGGGATGGACAGCCCCCTCCAGCCAGTGCCGCCATTCCTCAAAAGCCAACTTAATAGCCAATAGCTCCCTATTGCCCACATCATAATTCCTCTCGGCCGACGACAACTTCTTGGAGAAGAACGCACAGGGCACCCATCTCCCAGGCGAAGGGCCCTGCGACAACACAGCCCCCACCCCCACCTCAGACGCATCCACCTCCACAACGAAGGGCCGAGAAAGATCGGGCTGACAAAGGACAGGCGCGGAAGCAAAACAACGCTTCAGGGAGGAGAAAGCCTGGCTAGCAGAATCAGACCACTCAGAAAAATCCGTCCCCTTCCTAGTCATGTCCGTAAGAGGCGTCACTAGTACCGAATAGTTCTTAATAAATTTACGGTAAAAATTGGTAAACCCCAAAAAACGTTGCAATGCCCGTAGATTGTCCGGCCGTTCCCAGTCCAGCACCGCCCGGACCTTTTCCGGATCCATCCGGAAACCCAACGGCGACAAGAGGTACCCCAAAAAACGAACCTCCTGAACGGCGAAAACACATTTCTCGAGTTTAGCATACAGTTTGTTGTCCCGTAAGACCTGCAACACCTGTTTGACATGGGACTGATGCGTCTCCATATCGGGAGAATAGATCAAGATATCGTCCAAGTAAACAACTACAAATCTACCCACCAAATGATGGAAAATATCATTGACAAAATGTTGGAAAACCGCAGGGGCGTTAGTGAGCCCGAACGGCATCACGAGACTTTCAAAATGGCCGTCCGGGGTATTAAATGCAGTTTTCCATTCATCCCCCTCTCTGACCCTAATCAGGTTGTAGGCCCCCCTCAAATCCAACTTGGAGAACCATTTAGCACCCACAACCTGACTAAACAAATCAGGGATCAGAGGGAGGGGGTATGGATCACGGACAGTAATCCGATTCAATTCCCGAAAATCCAAACAAGGACGGAGGCCCCCATCTTTTTTTTTCACAAAAAAGAAACCAGCCGCAACCGGCGACGTGGAGGGCCTAATGTGACCCTTCTCTAGACTTTCAGAAATGAAATCCTTCATTGCTTGTCTTTCGGGACCAGATATAGTAAACATCCTAGCTTTGGGCAGTTTAGCTCCGGGAACGAGGTTGATAGGGCAATCATATGCCCGATGAGGGGGCAAGTCTCGGCACCCCTTCTCTGAGAACACATCCTCATACTCCGATAGGAATGGGGGCAGAGATTCAGCAGATACTACCGAAAAGGATGTAGCCAAACAATTCTCCGAACAAAAATCACTCCATTCCACAATGTCCTTGGACTGCCAATCCACTACGGGATTATGTTTAATCAACCACGGCAAGCCCAGGACAATGGGAGCGGGGAGACCGTCTAAGACATAGCAAGATAACGTCTCCTGATGTTGGGATCCAACCGTTAACTTAATGTTATGTACGATATGTGTGAGACTACCCTGAGCCAGAGGTGCTGAGTCGATGGCATAGATACGGATGGGGCGAGACAATAAACAGCGGTTAAGCCCATGAGCGTGTACAAAACGAGCATCCACCATGCTGACCCCCGCACCACTGTCCACAAACACAGAAATGCCCTCCGTTTTGCTCTCTAGCGCCACCTCTGCACTCAGGAGAAAATGGGAAGTACAAACGGAGGATACACACACCTCCCGCTCGACTACCCCCACACCCCCCATAGACACATGAGGTCCCGGCACCCCAGTCCGTTTAGGAGCGTAGGGACAGGCCCCGATAAAATGGTCTCCTTTCCCACAGAAAAAACAGACCCCCTTCCCCCTGCCCCGGGGGGCACCGGAGGAGAGCCTCGAGGCCGCCGCTCCTCCCAGTTGCATAGGTTCCTCCCCCCTCGGGAGACATGACTCGCCCTCCGAGTGACCACCCGGCAACAAGGAACCACCACGAGAAGGGCTCCCAGTTGCAGGAGGTCTACTCCTCCGCTCCTGGAGGCGTCTGTCCATGCGAATAGCTAACGACATAGCTGCCTCCAGGGACGGAGGGGTCTCATACACTGGCAGGGCATCCTTCAGTCTTTCCGAAAGGCCCTGGCAAAAATGACTCCTGAGAGCCGGATCGTTCCACTTCGTGTCCATAGCCCACCTGCGGAACTCAGAACAATATGATTCCGCCGACCGAGTCCCCTGGTGGAGATGGCGCAATTTGGATTCAGCCAATGAGACACGGTCCGGGTCATCATATATGAGGCCTAAGGCGTCAAAAAATCCATCCACAGACTGGAGACAAGTAGAGTCCTGTGGCAGAGAGAAAGCCCAGGATTGGGGATCCCCCTGCAGCAATGATATAATAATTCCTACCCGCTGCTGCTCGTCACCAGTGGAATACGGCCTCAGCCTGAAGTATAATTTACAGGCCTCTTTAAACACAGTAAATTTATCTCTGCCTCCCGAAAACCTGTCAGGGAGGGCAACCTTAGGTTCCGGTCTGGCCGGACCCACTGCTTGATTTCCCAAGACACCATTTTGTGGTTGTGGTCCCTGTAGAGCTGACCGGAGGTCCGCAACCTCCAAAGACAAGGTCTGCAGCTGCTGGGCCAAAGCAGACACAGGATCCATAAGGAAAGGAAGAAAAATCGAATCCTCCCCTTCCTTCACTTACAGTTACGGCAGGTGATAATGTCACGCTGGGAGTGGGGAAGACACCCAGCGTAGGCTAACGACGGGGGGGGGGGGGAATAAGGAGTCCCTAACGCTAAGGGCACAAGAAGGAGACGGTGACCCCTAGACTTCCTAGAGCTGACCCTGTCTGCCCTGACGTCCCTATACAGTCTCCTCAACTGTCGCCGACCACGAACCTCGTCCCTCTCTGATCCTAGCACTATCTTATCTAAGGATCAGATGGAGAGGTTCACTAGACCCCTCCACTATCAACTAAAGACAAACACCAGGGAAGACAGACATTTGGGAAAAAGAAACACTTATCTGACAGCAGAACTCAGCAACCTCCACAACCTCAGCCTCTGCTGGAGCAAGGATAATGAGTGCACAAGGAACTATCACCTGCACCGAGGAAGGGTAATGAACCTCCTTATAAAGGTGGAAGGAATCTGCTGGGTCCTAGTGACCTACAATATTGGTGGATAAAACCAGACCGAGCACAAGACCTCCACAGCCGTCCCCCCATAACAGCGCGATCCCATCACACCCTTTCTCCATCTACACAGAAGGTAAATGCCCCTGAAAGAGACGGACCATCCTCCACCATTATGGCTGGTGGGCCACACGCTGGGATCGTCTGCGCGTGGCCTCCACCCTGTCATCCGTGTCACCCGTGACAATTAACCAATCAGAGCTCAGATTAACAGTAGCAAAATAGAAGCTGGGCTGTGATTGGTTGCTATTGGCAGCCTGATAAATCCCCAGGCAACAGGAAACCCTCCCCCCTGACAGTATATATTAGCTCACACATACATATAATAGACAGCTCATGTGACTGACAGCTGCAGTATTTCCTATATGGTACATTTGTTTCTCTTGTAATTTTGCTGCTTATTAATCAGATTTTTATTGTTGAAGGATAATACCAGACTTGTGTGTGTTTTAGGGCGATTATGTGGCGAGGTTGGTGTATGTGTGGTGAAATGTGTGCTGAGGGTGGTATATGTGTTCAAGCACGTGGTAGTGTGAGGCTCATTTTGTGTGTGTGTTCATATCCCCGTGTGTGGTGAGTATCCTATGTCGGGGCCCCACCTTAGCAACTGTATGGTATATACTGTTTGGCGGCATTGCTCTCATTCTGTAAGTCCCCCTTGTTCACATCTGGTAGCTGTCAATTTGCCTACAATACATTTCCTTTCACTTTTTCCCCATTATGTAGATAGGGCCAAAATTGTTTGGTGAATTGGAATGCGCGGGGTTAAAATTTCGCCTCACAACATAGCCTATGACGCTCCCGGGGTCCAGATGTGTGATTGTGCAAAATTTTGTGGCTATAGCTGACAGCTGTCGATTTTCCTCCAACACTTTTCCATTCACTTTTTCCCCATTATGTAGATAGGGGCAAAATTGTTTGGTGAACTGGAATGCGCGGGGTTAAAATTTCGCCTTACAAAATAGCCTATGACGTTCTCGGAGTCCGTACACCACGTATACACTCTGAACTCCGCTCCATACACCTCACACACACTCGGCTCTGCTACATCCACACTGTAAATCCCTCCTGACATAAACTTCATCTCATCCAGCACCATGACAACCAGCACAGCAGAGTCCTGCATACACTGAGGAGCTGATCATGTGACCACTGACTCCTCCCCTCAATGTGACATCATCACAGGTCCTGTAAAAGCATAAAAGCAGTGTACAGAGCAGCAAACCCCCCCCCCCCCCCGGGTCTGTCCTCAGCCTGTGCCCTGTCTTTGGTCTCTTTCCTTGTACCTGGGTCCTTGTGCAGAGCTGTGTCCCCTCATCTGCTGCTGCTGCTGATGATGCTGAACAGCCATCAGCCATGTGGAGAGAATTTCAGAGGCCCGCGCGCATTGCCAGGATTGGTTGAGTGAGGTCCTCCCCACAGTGCAGGAGAGGTCACATGACTCACTCTCTGCACTGTGATTTGGGCTCTGTCCTCGCTCCTGAGCTGCTGTGAGGGGGCGTGGCCGGCAGCTAGAAGAGGCGTGGCCGGCAGCATGTCGGCTTATTCTCCGTGCCTTGAGGGGGGGCCCCTAGCCTGTCGGGGCCCTGGTGCCGCTGCACCAGCGGCACCACGGTAGGTCCGCCCCTGCTTTGTTGTCTATATTAACCAATCAGAGCTCAGATTAACAGTAGCAAAATAGAAGCTGGGCTGTGATTGGTTGCTATTGGCAGCCTGATAAATCCCCAGGCAACAGGAAACCCCCCCCCTGACAGTATATATTAGCTCACACATACACATAATAGACAGCTCATGTGACTGACAGCTGCAGTATTTCCTATATGGTACATTTGTTTCTCTTGTAATTTTGCTGCTTATTAATCAGATTTTTATTGTTGAAGGATAATACCAGACTTGTGTGTGTTTTAGGGCGATTATGTGGCGAGGTTGGTGTATGTGTGGTGAAATGTGTGCTGAGGGTGGTATATGTGTTCAAGCACGTGGTAGTGTGAGGCTCATTTTGTGTGTGTGTTCATATCCCCGTGTGTGGTGAGTATCCTATGTCGGGGCCCCACCTTAGCAACTGTATGGTATATACTGTTTGGCGGCATTGCTCTCATTCTGTAAGTCCCCCTTGTTCACATCTGGTAGCTGTCAATTTGCCTACAATACATTTCCTTTCACTTTTTCCCCATTATGTAGATAGGGCCAAAATTGTTTGGTGAATTGGAATGCGCGGGGTTAAAATTTCGCCTCACAACATAGCCTATGACGCTCCTGGGGTCCAGATGTGTGATTGTGCAAAATTTTGTGGCTATAGCTGACAGCTGTCGATTTTCCTCCAACACTTTTCCATTCACTTTTTCCCCATTATGTAGATAGGGGCAAAATTGTTTGGTGAACTGGAATGCGCGGGGTTAAAATTTCGCCTTACAAAATAGCCTATGACGTTCTCGGAGTCCAGACGTGTGACTGTGCAAAATTTTGTGGCTGCAGTTGCAACGGTGTAGATGCCAATCCCGGACATACATACATACATACATACACACACACACACATTCAGCTTTATATATTAGATTTATCCTTTGGGATAGTGTACAACTTATGGAATACTGTATACTTTCTGTTTCTTCTATCTTGTATCTACGGTAATGTGTATTGAGTACAAGTTTTGTAAAATATTGTGTACTTCCTTTTCCATCTATTTTAGATTCTCTATGTCCCTGCAAACAACAAAATGATATTATAGTATTAGATATTTAGACTTTTTTCCATAAAGGATCAAACATTTTTGGCCTTACCTGGAATCTGTGTATAAACTCAATGTTAGTTATGGGTACACGGAGCTTTCTGCTTTTTACTGCAATGTGAACAATGTAAAAATCAAAAACAATAGTGGAAAAATCTGTAATTTTACTATTTTTTAACATGTGGATTGAGGTAACAGATGAAAGCGGCACTCGAGGATCTTTTGTTCCATATGCTGTTTAATGATCCAGTTTAGGATACATCCATCGGGGAGGGTGTGCAGGGAGGGAGTGTGCAAGCAACGGTGACCGTTTCGAGGATGATTCCTCTTCTACGGGCTCTTTCATCTGTTACCTCAATCCACATGCTTATATCTGTAAGCTGAGCACCGGGATTCCAACCACCATCATCCAGACTAAGGAAAAGACACCAGCAGCTACTACAGGTCAGTGCCCTTTCAATCTACTCCATGGGGTTACTATTTTTTAATCCACTTGACTCTATTTGAATACCCAATCAATCATTGCAGTGATAAGCTGGCCATACACATAGGATACACATCTACCAGCATGACTGGCATGTCATTTATTATTTGAAAATCATATGCAGATAAAAATTCACAATAGTGGACTACAATAGTGGACGACGTAAGTCTGAATCTGTCTGACATATAAAAATATCTTATGTCTTACTATATTAGTTACTGTACATTCAAGGCATTGCTGCTCCAAGCAGCTGTTAAAACAAGACAATAGTAACAAGTAATTCGTGCTTTTTTTATACTATTGCTACGCTATATCTGAGTGGTAGGGCTGATGGATGAAGGAAGGATAGCAGCAAATGCTGTGGCGCCATTGTGGCTGCAACTCAACCAAAGCTCCACGGAGCTGTAACTGTCCAATTACAGGACAATTCTGAAACAAAATGCAGCTATAAGCCATCAGAAGTGGCCAAGTATATTTCCTAAACTAAACCCAACTAAACACATATGGGAAACTCTAGAGAGCCAAGTTGAGCATCACTTTCTATTCTGCATCCAGGCTCTAAAAGATGTCATCCTTGAAGAATGGAAAAACAGAGGTTGCAATATGTCATCGACTTATTCTTTTGATGCCTAGTAGACTCAGTACTGTCCTTAAAAATCATGTAGGTCATACAAAAATACTAGACATAATAGTTTTAGATGTGGGATGAATCAACTAATCAATCAACTAATTTGTATAAAACCGAAGATTTTTTAATGAAAGTCCCTTTACCTTATTTTCAGTCTTGTCAAAGTTTTGAAAAATGCTTTTGCATATAGTTAGATATTGATTAAAATCTTACTTTTCAAAGGGGGTGTACTCTTTTATACTGAGCACTGTATATGTATATTTGCATGTGTATCTCTGTGATAGAAAAATATTAGAATCTGAGAGTCCTCAGTGGTTGATACAGTTGATTCAGTTGAACATAGCAAGCTTTCGAGATAACTCAGGTCTCTTCTTCAGTCTTAATAATGACACATTCTGAACATACACATATATACACATATACAGTGTTTAATAAGCAGAGCATAGTGGTCTGTATTGGGAGGGGATAGACCATCTGGGTAGTAAATACCAGAGTTCAGAGATAAGACGTGCGATAAGCTACATGCAAATTGACTTTATCATAAAGTAGCTCTACATCAAACGTTAAGGAAAATGTACTACGAAAACATAATATTGACTTTAGAGGTACCCAAGCAATTACTTAGTGGTGTGTAGGTAGTAATGGATTGCATTCAAGTGGGCAGCCAGTGTTGGCAATGCTTGGTGACAATGTCAATATTTTTGAGATGCTGAGTGCTTAATGACATATCAATACGATACTGGCACTAAATGGATAATATTGTGAAACTTGTTTGTTTTCTCCACAGAGACAATGGAAAGAAGGTTCAAGTTAAATGGAAAGGCGAATGCTGATGTCCTCCTCTTACATCTTGGAGGGCTTCCGAAGCTGTCTTTTCTTATACAGCATTGATCACTATGCAGAATTTTTTAATCGCATGAAAAATAAATTCTGAGAGAATCCAATACAAATGTAGTAGTATTTATGTATACGATTTTATAAAGATTTTGTGACTTTATAGTTGCACTAACTAGCAAGTATTTGTGAAGTGTAAAGGAAATGTTATATAGTATTCTACAGTAACTATTTTAAAAGTATAAAGATGAAACTTTTGACATGCAGTTGTATTCAGCCCACTATAGTTTGATACCTCTAAATAAAATCTTGAGTGACCAATTACCTACGGAAGTCACCAGTAAGTAAATTGAGTTCACTCGTGTGGAGTTTATTCTCACTATAAGGCTATGTTCACACAGGGTGTTTTTGCTGCTTTTTTCTGCAGCAAAACCTGATGTTTTGATATTAAACAAAGATTTCTTGCCAGTGCAAAACCTGAGTTTTTTGCCATGTTTTTGGTGAGTTTTTGTTGTGTTTTTCATTGCTCATTGATTTTAAAGCTGTCATGTTGAGGCAAAAACGCAGCAAAGAATTGACATGCTTCTTTCAAAACTGCAGCAAAAACCATGCAGGTTAATTTCCGGAAGGAAATAAAACCAATGTGTGTGCATGACTTTTCTTGAATCACATGGGAATGAAAAACGCAGATTTAGATTAGCATGGATTTGCATAAAACCTAGGTAAAAACGCACCAAAACTGCAGGACAAATGTCATTTGTGAACATAGCCTAACTGTCACAATTCCACCACTCACAGTGTCCTACGGACTTTGTACGTGACAGCTCAGCCACCCTGTAAGGTCTTGGGCATGCTAGGCTGTCAGTATGGTGATTGACAACGCAGTTTTCCAATCTGACTCAGGAGAATGCTGGCTTTGTCAGTAATATTATAGGACAGCTGGACTATCAATCTGGCTATGCCTGCAGGGTTTGCTATAGGTGTCACCAGGGCCACACTGTCTATTGGACAGTATGAGCATTATGCTCAGGCGGCAAGGAGGGAGGGGAGCAGTAGTGCTGCAGGGGGGCGGCAGTGCTGCAGGGAGGTGGAGCCCTGCACACAGCATTCTCCTGTCTCCTCTTTGCCTCCTTGTTCGCCGGGCACGATGCAAGGTAAGGCAACAAGCCATCTCCCCAAGCCCCCCCTGCCGCCAGCGCTAGCAGCCCCCTGCTTCTAACTCCTGCCGCAAGTGATAGCACCCCACCAACGTTCCGCACTCCTGCAGTCAGCCACTAGCAACCCCCCTCGCTCCTCATTCTTGCAGTCAGCCGCTAGCGCCCAACCCACCGCTCCTCTCTCCTGCAGTCAGCCGCTATCACCACTGCCCTTCCCCCCCCCCTCCTTGCTCGCTCTCTGGCTCAGGCGGCTAAGTACACCCCTGTGTGTCACCCTTTCAGGGTAATACCTATCTTGCTGGCAGTGGTCAGATCACTGCCAGTTGTAGCTTTCGTTAAGTGGTGTCTACGTGCTTATTGTTCCTGTGCTCAGTCTGATCTGTTGGACCTTTGGACCTTGTTTCTGATGATCCATTTTTTTTTTTATCTTGATCCACTACCTTCATGGAATTATGACATCAGACTGTGATCTAACTATGCCTTTGTCTCATCCATTTGTGTATGATCAGCCTTCTTGTTATTTACACTGAACCTCTTGACTACCCAGCCTCTTGCCTAGCTTATGAGTAGTCACTAACATCATAATAACTACAGCTTTTCTGTGAAGACCTCTGAGGTAGATTTGAGAACATTATGCAGCAAAAAGCAGCATGAAAACAAAGAAACACACCAGACAGGCCAGGGATAAGGTTTTACAATACAGTAAGGTAGGGCTAGGTCAGTGATGGCGAACTCCAGGCCTCGAGTGCCACCAACAGTGCAGGTTTTCAGGATTTCCTCAGCATTGCACAGGTGTTAATGTGATCACCTGCACTGGGGATGATTCCAACCTCTGTGCAATGCTGAGGAAATCCTGAAAACCTGCACTGTTGGTGGCACTCGAGGCCTGGAGTTCGCCATCACTGGGCTAGGTTGTAAAAAAAGCCGCCCAAGCTCTGAATATCTTACAGAGCATTGTTCAATCCATCATCCAAAAAAGGAAAAAGTATGGCACAACTGCAAACCTACTCATACCAAGATATGGTCATCCAACTTAACTGACATCCCCAGCAAAGAGAGCACTGGTTAGAGAAGCAGGTAAGAGACCTATGGTCACTCTGGAGAAGTTGCAGAGATCCACAGCTTAGGTGGGAGAACTTATCTGCAGGAAGCCTATTAGGGCTCGGACACACTCATCAGAGTTTCACTGAGGAGACTCTGAAAGGGCTGAAGCAGTGACCCTGAACAGCTGTTCCCTCTCTGGACGGGGCTGTCAGCCGCTTGTGTTTTTGTGCAGCTCCAGACTCCCCGTTCAGAGAGGGAGAGGCCGTTCAGGGTCACTTCTCCAGCCCTTTCAGAGTCTCCTCAGTGAAACTCTGATGTAACTAGGAAAGTGTGTCGAAGCCCTTAGGCTGCTTTCACATTGCGGATTTTTAATTTCCGATGCTGTCCGATAAAAATCGGACAGCATCGGACCGATTTTGGGCCCCATGCAGCCCTATGGGCATCGGACCGAATCGGATGTGCACTAAATGCCATCCGATTTGGTCCGATCCGATTCTGTCCGATTTTTGCACCGAAAATAAAATCTGACAGAATCAGATCGGACCAAATCGGATGCCATTTAGTGCTCATCCAATCCGACCCGATCAATTTAACATGGGGCCCTATTAAGAAAGGTCCGAGGAAACATCTGATGTCTCCTCGGACCCGATTTTAGTGTACTGAGTATCCTCAGTACACTGAAATAGCTCCTAAAAGTGAAGTAAAAAGTGAAGTAAAGGGTTAAAAAAAGTGAAGTAAAGGGTTAGAAAAATTAAATCTATACTCACCTGTCTCCCGCGCATCTCCGGTGTCTTCCGGTGTCTTGCTGTCTGTGCTGACAGGACCTGCCGTGATGTCACAATCACATGACTGCCAGTAACCAATAACCGGCAGTCATGTGATTGTGACGTCACGAGAGGTCCTGGCAGCACAGAACAACAAGACACCGGAGACGTACGGGACCGTGCAGGAGTCGTGGACAGGTGAGAAAAGATTGGAGGAGAGGGGGAGGACACATGGGGGGACCGGGGGACCGGAGGACACATGGGGGCACCACATTGAAGGACCGGGGGAGGACACATAGGAGGACCGGGGGCAAGAGGGGAGGACCGGGGGTGCAGAGAGGAGATACAGGGGATAAGAGGAGAGGACCGGGGGCCAAGAGGGGAGGACCGGGGGTGCAGAGAGGAGACACAGGGGATAAGAGGAGAGGATCGGGGGCCAAGAGGGGAGGACCGGGGGTGCAGAGAGGAGACACAGGGGATAAGAGGAGAGGACCGGGGGCCAAGAGGGGAGGACTGGGGGTGCGGAGAGGACCGGGGGCCAAGAGGGGAGGACCGGGGGTGCAGAGAGGAGACACAGGGGATAAGAGGAGAGGACTGGGGGAGAGACAGTGACAGCTCAGGGAGCGAGGTGACAGGAGGGCGGGCATCAAATAAAATGTCGGAATCGGATGCCTATTTGGCATCCAATTCCAGGCATCAGAAGAATCCGATGCTGTCCGATTTATATAGGACAGCATCGGATTTTACAAAAATCGTTATGTGAAAGTAGCCTTAGTCATATACTCCACAAATCTGCCCTTTATGGAAGAGTGGCAAGAAGAAAGGCATTTTGGAAGTGAGCTGTAAGAAGTCCAGTTTGCTAAAAGCCATATAAGGGAATACAGCTAGCATTTGGAAGAAGATGCTTTGGTTAGATGAGAACAAAGTAGAACTTTTTGGGCTTAATGCAAAATACTATGTGTGTAGGAAAACTAACACTGCACATCGCCCCTTAACCCCTTCCTGACCTATGACGTTGTACAACGTCATGGGCCGGTAAGGGGTGTTTGATGTCGCGGAGCTCACATCAAACAGCCTACATTTCAGCTGATCTCATCAGCTGAGATGTCAGGCTAACAGCTCCGATCGGATCCAGGATCCGATCGGCGCTGTTAACCTCTTGGATCCCGCTGTCAATCACTGACAGCGGGATCCAAGGCGGCCGCGGCGGGGAACGCGCTGTACCCGCCTGTACCGGAGATCTCCGGCACTCACGTGACAGCCCGGGGTCCTGCCTAGACCCCGGATGCTGTCAGAGCGCAGTTTCCTGTTGTGGTTGGCAGGCACTGCCAACCACAACAGGTCCGCTGTAGCTCATCTGTATCTCCCAGAAGCGATTGGACTGTGCAGCAAGGTGCCTCTTAAAGGGGCAGTGTAAAAATAAGAATCAATGAAAAAATAAAGTTTTTAAAAACCTGTAAAAAAAAAAATATATATATATATATATAAAAGTTCAAATCACCCCCCTTTTCCCCCAATCACAATAAAAGTATTAAAAAAATTTAAAAAATACACGTTTGGTATCGCCGCGTTCAGAATCGCCTGATCTATCATCATATTAAATCCGTTAATGAGAGCCGTGAACTCCATAAGGAAAAAAATGGTCCAAACGCCAAAATTCCGTTTTTTTGGTCGCCGCAACATTGCTATAAAATGCAATAACGGACGATCAAAACTGCGGATCCCCTTAAAAATAGTATCATTAAAAACGTTAGCTCAAGACACAAAAATAAGCCATCACACAGCCCCAGATCCCAAAAATGAGAATGCTACGGGTTGCAGAACATGGCCCAAAAAGTCCATTTTTGTTTTTTTTTCAAACTTCTACATTTTTTTTTACCACCTAGATAACAGTAAAGGTATACATGTTGGATGTCTACGAACTCGTACCGACCCGAGGCATCACCCTGCCATGTCGGTGTTACCATATAGTGAATATGGCGATTAAAATACCCAAGAAACAAACATGTCATTGCACTTTTTTTGCAATTTCACTGCATTTAGAATTTTTTTGCAATTTCCCTGTACACTCTATGGTAAAATAAATTATTGCATATGAAAGTACAACTCGGCCCGCAAAAAACAAGCCGTCATATGTCTATATTGACGGAAAAATAAAAAAGTTATGGCTCTTGGAAGCAGGGGAGCAAAAAACGAAAATGAAAAACGAAAAATTCCCGGCTCATGAAGGGGTTAAAAAGGAGGAAATCAAGTTTACAAAAGGCTGTGAGGTTTATGTTCCTTGTGTAGATTAAGTAGATATGTACTCTGCAAATGTATTTTTTCGTTCATGTTCCCAAATAGTAAGTAAAAGATGATTCAATCTCCATGGCGAGATGAGCGATTTATTGAAGTTTTTGACAATCTCGTATAATACTTGAGCATGATCCCACCATGTTATTGACCCAATATTAATGGCTTTTATTTTTTGTAATAGTCATTTATCAACAAAACGTACATCAATTCTTGCTTAGGAATTGCATGCGTTAGAGTAGAACATAATGTAGACATTATTAACTCTCTGAGCATCTTATAAACATTCTTGTAGAGGGAGATTATAAAGATTTGGTCCATAGTAAAAAGGTATTTGGAATTTATACAGGTTGGAAGAAACCACTGTGTTTACTCAGCAGCTGGGCTAAGGTTCAGTTCACAGCAGCCGTGCCCAGCTGCTGTGGTCCTAACCTTACATATAAATGGGGTAGTAATACCGTGTTTCCCCGAAAGTAAGACCCTGTCTTACATTTTTTGGGGGCCAAAACTGGCCCCCTGTCTTACTTTCGAGGGGGGGGGGGGGGCCTTATATTGGCAGCCCCAGCCTACTCACATACACACACACACCGTATATACTCATGTATAAGCTGAGGGTGGGAAATACAGCAGACCGCCACCGCGGTATACAGCCCCCAGCACAGGTATACGCCCCCAGCAGTGTGGTGTAGAGCCCAGCAGTGTGGTATACAGCCCAGTAGTGTGGTATACAGCCCAGCAGTGTGGTACACAGGGTATACAGACCCAGCAGTGTGGTATACAGCCCAGCAGTGTGTTACACAGGGTATACAGACCCAGCAGTGTGGTATACAGCCCAGCAGTGTGGTACACAGGGAATACAGCCCCAGCAGTTTGGTACACCGGGTATACAGGCCCCAGCAGTGTGGATACAGCCCCAGCAGTGTGGCATACAGGCCCCCTCCTGCTGGCACACTGCCCCTGAACAGTGTTCTGAGCCCCCCCCTCCCTTTGCTGCTGCCGCTGCTGCTGCTCACATCTTACCCTCCAGGGTCTTCTTGCAGCAGCCAGCGCGTCGGTGCTCCGTTCCCGTCTTCAGCTGTCTCCCGGATCATGTGACCCGTCGCAGCGCATGACGTCATCACTAGTGCGACCGGCCGGTCACATGATCCGGGAGACAGCTGAAGACGAGAACGGAGGACCGACGCGCTGGCTGCTGCAAGAAGACCCTGGAGGGTAAGATGTGAGCAGCAGCAGCAGGGGGGCCTTACATTAGCCCCCCGGTTGTAAGGCCTTATATTCGGGGAGGCCTTACATTAGCAGGCCCCCCTTTACCCCTAGGCGGCCTTACAATCGGGGGGGGCTTACTTTCGGGGAAACACGGTAGTTATAAAGTTATATTCATGATGCCAGTTAGGACAATCAGCCTGATGTGGCTGGCACTGCATATGATCCCTGGGGTTAGGTAGTATAGCAGTGCAGATAAAAAGCCCTTACCAACTAAGGCTGACCCCAGGGAGATGATGAGGGTAGTGTTGCAGTTTAATAATAAAACGAGACTGCACTTTTTAGCTTTAACTTTTACTGAGGCTTAAACAGAGACCAGAATAGAGGAATACAACCTTCCCCAGGCTGCAACCTGGCTGGTCTGTTGGAAGTTTCATATCTCTGCTTAAGGCGGCCGTCACACTCATCAATATCGTGAGCGATATTGTTAGCGATCACATGCACGCGCGATCGCTAACAATATCGTTCACATCGCTGGTGAGCTGTCACACAGACAGACTCACCAGCGATGTGGAGCAGCGAGATCGCTGGTAACTATGGTACACATCGGGTTACTAGGCGCCGCGCGGCGCTTAGTAACCCGACGTTTACCATAGCTACCATCTCCCAGCATAGGCTCTGCCGCTGGGAGATCGTTCATCGTGGTGTCACACACCACGATGAAGCAGATTGAACAAGCGATGATCGCTTGATATGAGCTCCGGCTCTCATATCTGCGATGTCACGATCAAGCGATTTTACATTGTAAAATCGCTTGATTGCACGCAGCGATGCACAAACGATATCGCTTAAGCGATCAAAACGCAGATCGCTTAAACGATATCGTGCATTAAATTGAAGCGTGTGTACGGCCGCCTAATGGTAATATGGGCTTCCTGTTATATAAAATCTTTATCCTGGGAAACCGCTTCTTGAAGCATGAAACTTTCAATACTTCCTAAGCTTCACTCTATACACTCTCCAACACTCTGGCAGCGCAGAGCTTGTGAAGACACATGCTTGGCTGCAATAGTTCTCTTCTGACGTTTCTTTTCTGCTGAAGATGTGGAACCAGTACTTCACAGTTTATTGCCAAAATCAGTTTTAAGCTTGCCACAAGACCCTGTAAGCCTGGGTGGCCTAGACGCTGAGATCCTGGTTCCTTCAACTGTGACTGCACAGAGCTGCACCTGTGCTCTGCTGGGAGGCATCCTCTATTACTCACTTCTTCTCACTACACGACTCTAAACTGAAACTAAAAACTCTCTAACGCCTGCCCCTGACCAGGGAGTGTGCCACATGCCCAACGCAGGCATCAAATACACTACCTCCTAATAAAGGATCAGGGATCATGTTTGAATGGTCCAGTCTCTAGCAGAAAAATCATCACTCCCATCAGACTAGTACTACAAAGCATTGTTACATGTAGTACCATTCTGTGACGACCTGACTCAAAGGCAGCACACCACCATATTAAAATCTCCAAATATAAGGAGAGAGCTTTATTTCATGGAGGAGATAATTACTAATAATTGAAAAGGCACAATATATAGGTGTTATGAGCAAATAATGATAATATGGTGTATGTGACATTATTAATTAAAGTTGTCCAGGACTTTAACACTGATGCCCTATGATTAGCATAAATCATCATTGTCTGATCAGTGGCAGTGCAAGAACTGTCACCCCTGTCGATTGGTTGTTCCCGATGGCGCTAGCACTGGCTGACACTACTCAGGCTGGCTTCACACTGCAGTTTTTCACTGATCAGTGTCCATCAGTGTTTGGGTGCCAAAACCAGGAGTGTCTCCAAAACTCAGAACAGGTGTCAATCTTTCAATTATAGTTTTTCTCTGCAAGTTCCTTTCCTTGTTCCTCTCCTGGTTTTGGCACCCAAACACTGATGGACACTGATCAGTGAAAAACTGCAGTGTGAAGTCAGCCTCAGTTTCAGAGCTGCACAGCACAGCTCCATCAACTGTTTAGTGGCCACAGCTGGGTACTGCACATCTGCCCCAATTCTGATCAATCAATGCGGTCACTATTTCATCGACTGAGCTGTACTATGCAGCTATGCAGATGAGCAGTTCTGGCCAGTGGTGGCAATGGGAACTGCTGATCGTAGAGGTAGGGGGGGCTGGATGTTATCAATGTTAAAGTCCTAGACAGCCCCTTTATTCAGATTAGATTAACATATCTCTTTTCACTGTTTCTATTATTTCATTAGAGAACAGGCTTTAAGCCTGAGTCACACATAACGATCGCTCCAACGATCCCGACAGCGATAACGACCTGCCGGGATCGCTGGAGCGTCGTTACCTGATCGCTGGGGAGCTGTCAAACAGGCAGATCTCCCCAGCGATCAGGCCAAGGGAGCCACCTCCCACATCGCTCCCTGCTTAGCGCTGGCAGCGCTAAGCAAGGAGAACGCAGGTAACTATGATAAACAGCGCGTATCCAGGCAGTGCGCGCTGCCTGGATACCCGCTGTTTATCATAGTTACCAGCGTTCTCCATGCTTACAGGCAGTGCTAAGCAGGGAGGACGCTGGTAACCATGGTAAATGCCGGGTATCTAGGCAGCGCGCGCTGCCTGGATACCCGGTGTTTACCATAGTAACCAGCCCTGTGAGGTCACAGATCGCTGGTTTCTCGCGGTCACACGCAGCGATGCGTGCTGACCAGCGGGAAACCAACGATCAAAAAATGACCCACAGCACTTTGCAACGATCAGCGACCTCACAGCAGGGGCCTGATCGCTGCAAAGTGTCACACAGAACGACATCGCTGGAGAGATCGTTGTAACGTCACAGTTACAACGATCTCTCTAACGATATCGTTATGTGTGACTGGGGCTTTAGATTTTTTATGGCAATACTAGTGCCTTTTTTTTATTATTTAATGCAGGTGAGGAGAAAATGTAGAAAACTTTTATTTTGTAATGTAAATGAGTTTTCAGAGTAGAAATTTGATTCTTATATGCAGGAATATAACATTTCAAGGCTTGAGATTCAATCCAGAGCACTGACTGTTTAAAGGGGCTATCATTTAGTGATTATATTTTAAATCTAACTTTTTTAAATAAGCTGTACATATACTTGGAGTCTTTCACATGTACCACTCCACCTTTGCAGATATATCATACGTGAGAACACATATTCCACTGATTAAAAAAAAAAATACAATAAACCATTTAACAGGCTTGGTAGATCTTCATCACCATTATTGAAATTACTGCAGAAAAGTATCAAACCCTCTTAACCTTTTACCTTCAAAATCAAACTTTTAAGGGTATATTAGGCGAGCAGAAAGTAATAGTTTGGTTGTAAGTGAAACTCTAGATAACTGGAACAGGGGTTGGTATAGATCAGGGGTGGGGAACTCCAGTCCTCGAGGGCCGCAAACAGTTCAGGTTTTCACGATTTCCTTAGTATTGCACAGGGATTGGAATCATCACCAGTGCAAGTGATTATGTTATCACCTGTGCAATACTAAGGAAATCCTGAAAACATGCACTGATGAAGAAAGTACAGTGGGGGAAAAAAAAGTATTTAGTCAGCAACCAATTGTGCAAGTTCTCCCACTTAAAAAAATGAGAGAGGCCTGTGATTGATATCATAGGTAGACCTCAACTATGAGAGACAACATGAGGAAACAAATCCTGAAAATCACATTGTCTGATATGGAAAAAATATTTTTCAAATTTTGATGAAAAATAAATATTTGGTCACCTACAAACAAGCATGATTTCTGGCTCTCACATACCTGTAACGTCTTCTTTAAGAGGCTCCTCTGTCCTCTACTCATTACCTGTAGTGCTGGCACCTGTTTGAACTTGTTATCAGTTTTAAAGACACCTGTCCACAACCTCAAACAGTCACAGTCCAGACTCCACTATCGTGAAGACCAAAGAGCTGTCAAAGGACACCAGAAACAAAATTGTAGCCCTGCACTAGGCTGGGAAGACGGAATCTGCAATAGAGAAGCAGTTTGGTGGGAAGAAATCAACTGTGGGAGCAATAATTACAAAATGGAAGACATACAAGACCACTGATAATCTCCCTCGATCTGGAGTTCCGTGGAAGAGCTCACCCTGTGGGGTCAAAAGTATCTCAAGAATGGTGAGCAAAAATCCCAGAACCAAACAGGGGGACCTAGTAAATGACCTGCAGAGAGCTGGGACCAATATAAATACAGGCTATTATCAGTAACACACTACACCACCTGGGACTCAGATCCTGCAGTGCCAGACATGTACCCCTGCTTAAGCCAGTACATGTCCGGGCCCATCTGAAGTTTGCTATAGAGCATTTGGATGATCCAGAAGAGTATTGGCAGAGTGTCATGTGGCACCCCTGAGGGTCCAGTCACCACAGAGGTGCTGCACCTTAGCCAGAGGTGTGGTACCCCCAACCCAAGGTAATGAGGGGACACTACCTTGTACCCACACACCACATGTACCATTAGGCATTCTGGACCAGAAAGGAGGGGGAACTGTTCAAACCCCCATCTCTGGCTGGAGATGGGACTAAGAGAGGTGGTGGGTGCAACTGCATGAAGAGGAGCCACTTAGAGGAAGTAACAGGGAGAGTCAGAGAAGGGGACACCAGGAAGTGGGAAGTTAGTCAGTTGAAGTGTGTGTGGTAGTGAAGAGCGGCAAGAGTAGTTAGCCAGGGGATCAATTGGTTAACCCGTTGCTACGGAACCGATCCCGGTGGGTGGAGTTTAGGTGTGTAGTAAAGAGCGGCAAGAGTAGTGAGCCAGAGCACAAGGAGAGTTGAAGAAGAGGGGACTCTGCGAGTGGTGCAGAGGAGGGCACCTAAAGAGAGGTGGCCCAGACAGAGAGGTGATCCTCGGGTGTTAGTTAACACCCTAATCTGGCCCGTCACGGCACCCGGCCCGGAGGGACCCAGTCCAACAACGAAGGACCAGCTCTGAGAGCAGTGCAGGCGTTCATCCCTGAGCCGCCAAACCATAGGGACACGAGCTGCCTCAGAGAGTTGCGACAAATTCCTGCATACATCCCCAAAGTCCCTCGTATAGGGTCAAGGAGGCCCAGAGGGCAATAGGCTCCAGAAGGATCCGTGGGGACCGGCGAAGGGCTCTGTGCAGGGAAGCGCTAGGAAGTAACAGGAGGGAAAATGCGCAGAACAAGGACAGAGGGAAATACCGGCAGGAACACTATTGAGGGCCTCAAAGAGACATTCTATCCCCTGGTGACTACCCACGCCAGCTACTCGTGACTGTGTAAACCTGCAAGCTGCCTGAAAGTTACCAGTAAACCCGTGCAGAGCCTAAGCAGTGTGTGGTGTCTTATTTCCATCTCGCCGGGGCCATCACATTCCAGTCTCTTCAGCATTGACTGCAGCAAGCCTCCACCTGCAGAGCCACCTTCCTGTGTGAGTTCTCTACATCCATCACTGTCCCAGGGATCCTGCTCCACCTGCGGGGAGCATTACCATCCAGCTGTCTACCATCATCCCTGGAGGTCTGAAAACAGCACCAGTATCATTACCGGGTACCGTAGGTGGCATCACAAACACTTTATTATTATTTTCTTTTCTTTAACACATTTTTCAGCGACCACGAGGGACACGGGCCTCGGCACCGGCCGCCAGTGACAGTTCCGTTAATCAAGGCCCGGGATCTGAGTCCCCACACAGTCCAGGGGTGGGTCATGTGGAAAAGTGGAAGGAAGCAGCAGGAGAACTGAGCTCCAGTGAAGGAGTGGAAAGAACTGACACCAGGGGACTGGAGCTGGAGGAGCTCATCCCAGGAGAGGGAGCCAGGCAGGATCTTCAGAGAAGGAAGGGGTCCCAGAGGCACGGGCAGTGAGCAATGCACCCGTAGGGCTCGCATCCATTGCCGGTCTCAGGCAGTGGAGGGACCAGGGCCGCAGAGGGTCACCGGGCCCAAACTAGTGGAGGAGACTTTAAACCTCAGCTAGCCAACCGGAGGCTGCTGTATCTCTAGGAGCAGCAGCCAAAGCCATGTTAGTTTTTGCAAAGGTGGCTGTATAGGGCCTAAGAGGACCGAGAGAGAACGTCGCTCAGCGCGGTCTGTGGCCACTGGCGCAGGACACTGAGCATAAGGTGTGGGGCAGGAGGGAGAGAGCCAGCGCAAGTGAGACGACCCGGCAAAGGTACACATAACGAGGTGCGGGTTAAAGTGTTTTCCAATCTACCTGGGATTGACTGGACCCCTTGTTCATAGGACACAGCACCCAGCTGGATGTGGCTGATAAAGAACTGTGAGTAAACGAGTGAAAAGGCACCAGCTGTGTCCTTGAATGATTATGTCATCCTCTGCCCTGCACTATAACTTTTGTAAAGAAAAGTAGGGGCACCGGGCACCAACAGGGCTAATGGTCCTTCCTATTGCTCCATAGAGACAGACCGCTGTCTTTCCCCCAGGCACATCTCTGTGGCCTATGCTTCTCTTTCCTAACAAGTAAATGGCAACGTATCAGGTCTAATAAATAATAAATGACTCGGCATACACATAGCTTTTTGTCTGTGTGGCCAATAAGGTGTTGACACATAGAGGCCCGAAGAGGTATCCAGGTGACCATACGTTGCCAGTGGAGTGTGGGTATAGATTATAATACAGGCAGTTGGAGGTGTTTTGGTGTGTCTGTGGAAACAATCCCTCCCTGACCATATACATTATTATTAGTGATGAGCGAGCATGCTCGCCACTACTCGGTACTCGCACGAGTATCACTGTATTCGGGCTACTCGGCGAGCACCAAGTAATCTCGCGATACTCGTGCTGTGCTCATGGTCGTCATCTCTGCATGTTGGCGCTCTTTTGAGAGCCAGCCCATGTGCAGGGATTGGTTGGCAGACCACTGCAATGCCACAGCCCTGTTAGTTGTGGCATAGCAGTGATTGGCCGCCCTGCACAGCGTGACCGAGCCTTTATAACTCCCGGCGCGCTGTGCTCGGCACACAGCCATCCAGACAGTCAGTGTAGGGAGAGTGTCTGCTGCTGCTTAGGGACAAATTTGCGGCCCTTACAGGTAGATCCGGAGCAGAGCTGCAAACTGCTGCTGCTGACCACAACAGTCCTTCTCAGGACTAATCTAGGAGGATATAGGCAGGGTGATCCAGATCGGAGTCCAAGCTTTCCAGTGACCAGAACAGTCCTTCTCAGGACTAATCTAGGAGGATATAGGCAGGGTGATACAGATCGGAATCCAAGCTTTTCTGTGACCATTAGAGTCACCACACTCTTGAACTTACTATCTTAATACAGGTTAGGGACTAAAATCCTCTCCTGAAACCATTACAGTCACCAGACAGGTGTACGTACTACCTTAATACAGGTTAGGGACTAAAATCCTCTCCTGACACCATTACAGTCACCAGACTGGTGTACGTACTACCTTAATACAGGTTAGGGACTAAAATCCTCTCCTGACACCATTACAGTCACCAGACTGGTGTACGTACTACCTTAATACACGTTAGGGACTAAAATCCTCTCCTGACACCATTACAGTCACCAGACTGGTGTACGTACTACCTTAATACAGGTTAGGGACTAAAATCCTCTCCTGAAACCATTACAGTCACCAGACTGGTGTACGTCATACCTTGATACAGGTTAGGGACTAAAATTCTCTCCTGACACCATTACAGTCACCAGACTGGTGTACGTACTACCTTAATACAGGTTAGGGACTAAAATCCTCTCCTGACACCATTACAGTCACCAGACTGGTGTACGTACTACCTTAATACACGTTAGGGACTAAAATCCTCTCCTGACACCATTACAGTCACCAGACTGGTGTACGTACTACCTTAATACAGGTTAGGGACTAAAATCCTCTCCTGAAACCATTACAGTCACCAGACTGGTGTACGTCATACCTTGATACAGGTTAGGGACTAAAATTCTCTCCTGAAACCATTACAGTCACCAGACAGGTGTACGTACTACCTTAATACAGGTTAGGGACTAAAATCCTCTCCTGAACCATTACAGTCACCAGACTGGTGTACGTACTACCTTAATACAGGTTAGGGACTAAAATCCTCTCCTGACACCATTACAGTCACCAGACTGGTGTACGTACTACCTTAATACAGGTTAGGGACTAAAATCCTCTCCTGACACCATTACAGTCACCATACTGGTGTACGTACTACCTTAATACAGGTTAGGGACTAAAATCCTCTCCTGACACCATTACAGTCACCAGACTGGTGTACGTACTATCTTAATACAGGTTAGTGACTAAAATCCTCTCCTGAAACCATTACAGTCACCAGACTGGTGTACGTCATACCTTGATACAGGTTAGGGACTAAAATCCTCTCCTGAAACCATTACAGTCACCAGACAGGTGTACGTACTACCTTAATACAGGTTAGGGACTAAAATCCTCTCCTGACACCATTACAGTCACCAGACTGGTGTACCTACTACCTTAATACAGGTTAGGGACTAAAATCCTCTCCTGACACCATTACAGTCACCAGACTGGTGTACGTACTACCTTATACAGGTTAGGGACTAAAATCCTCTCCTGACACCATTACAGTCACCAGACTGGTGTACGTCATACCTTGATACAGGTTAGGGAACTAAAATCCTAATCTCTTGTGATCTGAACAGTCACCAGACTGGTGTACGTCATACCTTGATACAGGTTAGGGACTAAAATCCTCTCCTGAAACCATTACAGTCACCAGACTGGTGTACGTCATACCTTGATACAGGTTAGGGACTAAAATCCTCTCGTGAAACCATTACAGTCACCAGACTGTTGTACGTAATACCTTGATACAGGTTAGGACTAAAATCCTCTCCTAAAACTATTCAAGTCACCAGACTGTTGTACGTCATACCTTGATACAGGTTAGGGACTAAAATCCTCTCCTAAAACCATTCAAGTCACCAGACTGTTGTACGTCATACCTTGATACAGGTTAGGGACTAAAATCCTCTCCTAAAACCATTCAAGTCACCAGACTGTTGTACGTCATACCTTGATACAGGTTAGGGACTAAAATCCTCTCCTGAAACCATTACAGTCACCAGACTGTTCAACGTCATACCTTGATACAGGTTAGGTAACTAAAATCCTAATCTCTTGTGATCTGAACAGTCACCAGACTGGTGTACGTCATACCTTGATACAGGTTAGGGACTAAAATCCTCTCCTGAAACCATTACAGTCACCAGACTGGTGTACGTCATACCTTGATACAGGTTAGGGACTAAAATCCTCTCCTGAAACCATTACAGTCACCAGACTGGTGTACGTCATACCTTGATACAGGTTAGGGAACTAAAATCCTAATCTCTTGTGATCTGAACAGTCACCAGACTGGTGTACGTCATACCTTGATACAGGTTAGGGACTAAAATCCTCTCCTGTGACTGTTGTCGCTGTATACAAGCAAAATGCGCAAGGGCGTTGGCAAGGAACAAGGAGGTGAACGTGATGGTGGTGCAGGCAGAGGCCGAGGTCGTGTGCAAGCACTAATTTCGCAACAAGAAAGTGGCACATCTACTTGCTCACACGTCCTGTCCCAAATTGTTGGGGCCCGCTGCAGAACACCGCTCTTGAACCAACACCAGTGTCAACAGCTTGTTACTTGGATAGCGCATAATGCTTCAAGTCTGATTGGCACCTCCACAAACACCCTGTCTTCCACACGGTCAAGTGTCAGTAGCCGTGATACTGCACCGCACATTTCCCAACCTGATCCTCCTTCCTACCAACAGGCTGAGTACACGTCCACGGACATTACTGATCCCACACTTGGACACTCGGAAGTCCAGAAGTGTGTACCCATGGGTCAGTGGAGGTACATGGCAAATTCCCATTACAAAATTTAAATTCAGTTGTCATTTGTTGGTGGTGTGGTGAAGTCTGGCCCAATCCAATCCTTGTTCATCTTGATCTCAGTCAGCCTGTCAGCATTTTCAGTTGACAGGCGGTTGCGTTTATCAGTAATGCTTCCACCTGCGGCACTGAAAACACGCTCTGACAAAATGCCAGCGGCAGTGCAGGCCAGGACTTCCAAGGTGTAGAGAGCCAATTCATGCACGTGTCCAGCTTGGAGACCCAATAATTGTAAGGCACAGAGGAATCTCGCAGTACAGTTGTTCGATCGGCAAGGTACTCCTTCAGCATCTGGCCAAACTTAGCATTTCTTGTGTCACTACCCCGCACCTCAGGGGCTGTGGTACGTGAGGGGCTGAGAAAACTGTCCCACCTCGTAAAGACTGTTCCCCTACCTTTGGCGGATTGGACTTGTGCCCCTCTCGGCCGTACGCCTTGGTTGTCCACCGATTCCTGACCTATGCCGCTAGCGTTTTGTGAGGGGAATGATTTGCCTACTTCCGTGACTATGGCCTTCTGGAACTGCTGCATTTTGGCTGACCTCTCCGCCTCAGGAATGACAGACATAAAGTTCTCCTTGTAGCGTGGGTCTAACAGTGTTGCCAACCAGTACAGATTGTCGGCCAAGATGTTCTGAATGCGAGGGTCACGAGGCAGGCAGCTTACCATAAAGTCAGCCATGTGCGCCAGACTCTTAACAGCCATCACTTCAGTATCCAGACCAACACGATGACTGAACATGCTGTCCTCCTCCTCCTCCTCCTCCTCATCTCCCCTGTCCCCTGGCCAGCCACGCTGAATCTAGGGTATGACTCGTGTGCATGTCATATCCTCAATTTGGCCAGAGAGTTGCTCCATGTCTTCATCCTCCTCCTCCTCGTCATAGTCCTCCACTGCACGTTGTGATGAGATGAGGCTGGACTCTGTGTTTTCACCCACACCCACTACTGTTTCTTGCTCCAAGTCATCGTGCTCGGCCTGCAATGCATCCTCTTTGTTTTTCAGCAGAGACCGTTTTAGAAGGCAGAGTAGTGGTATGGTGACGCTAATAATGGCGTCATCGCCGCTCACCATCTTGGTGGAGTCCTCAAAGTTTTGGAGGACAGTACATAGGTCGGACATCCATCTCTACTCCTCAGGTGTTATGTGTGGAGTTTGAACCATTTCCCGACGGCTTAGGTGATGCAGGTAGTCAACAACTGCCCTCTTCTGCTCACATATCCTGACCAACATGTGCAGAGTTGAATTCCAACGCGTGGGGACATCACACACCAGTCTGTTGGCCGTAAGACGCTAACGGCGCTGAAATCCGCCAAGGCCGGCTGAAGCAGCAGGTGACTTGCGAAAATGTGCAGACAGACGGCGAACTTTTACCAGCAGTTCAGACAGCTCTGTGTATGACTTTAGAAACCTCTGAACCACCAGGTTGAGCACATGGGCCACGCATGGAACATGCGTCAGCTGGCCTCGCCTCAAAGCTGCCACCAGGTTCCGGCCATTGTCACACATGACCTTTCCTGGCTTTAGGTTCAGAGGTGTGAGCCAGTGATCTGCCTGCTGTTTCAGAGCTGTCCACACCTCTTCTGCATTGTGGGGTTTGTCACCTATGCAGACTAGCTTCAGCACAGCCTGTTGCCGCTTCGCAGAGGCAGTGCTGCAGTGCTGCAGTGCTTCCAGCTTGGGACTGGTGTGGAGGGTACAGTGGATGAGGATGAGCAGGAGGAGGAGGAGGAGGCTGAAGAGCATGACATTCCGGAGCTGTAGAGTGTCGGTGAAACCCTGACAGAGGTAGGGCCTGCTATCCTTGGTGTGGGAAGGACGTGTTCCGTCCCTCGCTCAGACTGTGTCAGAGCCTCCACAATATTAACCCAGTGTTTTGTCAAGGAGATGTAGCGGCCTTGCCCACAAGCACTTGTCCACGTGTCTGTGGTTATACACTTCAGCCCCTGACCTTACCCCTGCGGTATTAAAGAACAGCAATGACTGTCTAGCTGCAGTTTCCAATATCATGTCCACTCTCTATTTGAAACTAAACCTTTCCAAAACTGAACTTCTTCTGCTCCCCCCATCCACTAACCTCCCTAAATCGGACATCTTTCTCTCAGTTTATGGCACCACGATAACGCCTAGGCAGCAGGCTCGTTGTCTGGGTGTTATGTTTGACACCGATCTCTCCTTCTCCTCCCACACACAATGTCTCGTCCGCTCATGTCGCTTACACCTGAAGAATATCTCCAGAGTCCGTCCCTTTCTCACCCTGTAAACAACAAAAACCCTCACCGTGGCCCTAATCCATTCCTGCCTTGAATATTGCGATTCTCTATTAAGCGGCCTCCCCCTCACCAGAGTTTCTCCTCTCCAGTCCATCCTTAATGCAGCAGCCAGGATCACCCATCTGGCCAATCGTTACTCTGATGCCTGTGCTCTGTGCCAGTCATTGCACTGGCTGCCCGTATACTACAGGATCAAATTCAAATTGCTTCTTCTCACCCACAAAGCTCTTCACAGTGCAGCACCCCCCTACCTCTCCTCCCTCATCTCTGTCTATCACCCCACTCGAGCTCTACGTTCCTCAAATGACCTTCGACTGACATCTGTGATAATCCGATCCTCCCACTCCCGGCTCCAAGACTTCTCCAGAGCTGCACCAAACCTCTGGAATGCTTTACCCAAAGAAATCAGGACTATCCACAACTTGCATGGCTTCAGACGATCCCTAAAAACGCATCTTTTTAAGGCGGCCTATCATACTCCCTAATAGAAGTCCTTTGTACTGTAGATAGTGAATGGGCTATCCCTCTGGACATTACTCTTCTACAAACTCCACCAAACCAAAAAGGTCTACACAGACTGTATAATGACCATCCATGTAAGCTTAGTTCTATGCCCCATTTCCTCAAGATGCCTGGACCATCAGTGCAATAAACCCCTGTACCTTGTGCAAACCCTATCCCGTTGTAGATTGTAAGCTCTTTTGAGCAGGGTCACCTTCATTTCTTGCTTTATTTTTTGTATTTTCTTTTTTACATTGATTCTATGCCTATTGTTTTGTATCCAGTTATTCTACTGTATTTGTTCTCTACTGTAATTACTTACTGTATTATATTTTCTGTACTCTAACCCTACATTGTAAAGAGCTGCGTAATATGTTGGCGCTATATAAATAAAGCTGTATTATTATTATTATTATTATTAGGTGGACTTTGGCTGAAACAGCGTTGTTCAGGGCACGTGTGATGCTGTTGGACACGTGGTTATGCAATGCGGGGACGGCACATCTGGAGAAATAGTGGCGGCTGGGGACCGAGTAACGTGGGACAGCAGCCGGCATCAGGTCGCGGAATGCTTCCGTCTACACCAGCCGCAAAGGCAACATTTGTAGCGCTATGAGTCGCGAAATGTGATCATTCAGGACTGTGGCATGTGGGGCGTTGGCAGCGTATTTGCGCCTGCGTTCAAATGTTTGCTGAATGGATAATTGAACGCTGCGCTGGGACAAGGACGTGCTTGATGGTGGTGTAATTTGTGCGTGGGCAACTTCAGGTGCAGGGCCGGAGGCTTGTTCGCGGCCAGCATGGACAGGGGATTGGCTCGCACGCACAACAGGCGAAGACGTAGCAGTGACATCAGCAAGCACCGCTCCTCGACTCTGTTGTACTTCCCACAAAGTCGGGTGCTTGGCTGACATGTGCCTGATCATGCTGGTGGTGGTCAGGCTGCTACTTTTCGTACCCCTGCTGATGCTGGCATGGCAGGTGTTGCAAATGGCCTTTTTAGAGTCATCTGGAGCCAACTGAAAATACTGCCAGACTCGGGAAGACCTAACATTTGCACAGGCACCTTGTGTCGTGTTGTTGTTCCGGGGAACGGTTGCCTGCCTTCTGCCTGCGTACCCGACCCTGCTTCGTACTGCCTGTTGGGATGCTACGCCTCTTTCCCCCTGTGCACTGCTGTCCTCGCTCTGCATATACTCCTGCCAGGTTGGGTCAGCTACTGGATCATCCACCACGTCGTCTTCCTATTCCTTGGCTAATCGCTGGACTTCTCCTCCTTCTCCTCATGTGCCACCATGATGACTGTTACAATAGTTTGGCTGTTGTTTCAGGTATACCCCCAGTGGTAAATTTTTACGCCCATTCTTTTTGAATGGGCATTACAAAGACAGGATACCCGCATCTTTTCAATGTGAAAAATGTTTTGAGGCCCTCCTGCACGTCTCTATCCAGGGACAATGTGGAGCCTCCCAATTTTTGTCTGCCCTGGCCAAAGGCCTATACTACAATACACCCACTTGAGGGTTAAAGGCCCTCCTACACGTCTCTATCCAGGGACAAAGAGGAGCCTCCCAATTTTTGGCTGCCCTGACCAAAAGTGCTATACTAAAATACACCCACTTGAGGGTTACAGGCCCTACTACATGTCTGTATGCATGGGTCATTGTTGAACCTCCCAATTTTTGACTGCCCTGACCAAAGGCCTATACTACAATACACCCACTTGAGGGTTATAGGCCCTACTACATGTCTGTATGCATGGGTCATTGTTGAACCTTCCAATTTTTGGCTGCCCTGGCCAAAGGCCTATACTACAATACACCCACTTGAGGGTTACAGGCCCTACTACATGTCTGTATGCATGGGTCATTGTTGAACCTCCCAATTTTTGGCTGCCCTGGCCAAAGGCCTATACTACAATTCACCCACTTGAGGGTTACAGGCCCTACTACATGTCTGTATGCATGGGTCATTGTTGAACCTTCCAATTTTTGGCTGCCCTGGCCAAAGGGCTATACTACAATACACCCAGTTCTTGTTTACAGGCCATCCTGCATGTCTGTATCCAGGGGCATTGGTGAACCTCCCAATTTTGGACTGCCCTGGCAAAGGAAGATACTACAATAGACCCAGTTCCTCAAAATGGGCACTTTATTTCTAGACAGGGCTTCATGTACGTCTCTTCTCAGGGACATCGGAGTGCCGCACAATGTTTTCACGTAAAATCTTTTATGTAATCACAAAAAGTGACATACACCAGCTGTATCTCACTATTGGGTATGTGCCCTTAACATTTCCACCCTAAATATTCATTTTGGTGTCATTTTGGAAGGTTTTCTGGTGACTCCGTAAAATTGGCGTGAATCTGGGACAACATTGTTCACAGCTGTAACTTTTGAGTGAGAAATGCTTCCAGGGGTCTTCCCCATGGTGTTGCCATGTCATTTGAGCACTCTTCTGAGACTTTTGTGACATTTTTAGGGTTTCTACATGCTGCCGGCAGTCATTTCATAAAAATACTCGTGTCTCCCATAGGATAACATTGGGCTCGTTACTCGGGCCGAGTACACGAGTATCTCGGGATGGTCGGCCCGAGCTTCGAGCACCCGAGCATTTTAGTACTCGCTCATCACTAATTATTATATATGTGAATATGTTTGTGATAACATGCATAGTAAAACTTATGGCTTGGAAGGCGCAGGGGAGATGGAATTCTCCCCGTACTGCTGATAATTCAGCCTTCACTTTAGAGGGTTAATCATTCTAATCAATATGACACAAAAAAGGATGGTTTTAAACACCTTTCTTTCTCTTCCCTCCTCCCCATTGGGGAGTCTAATTTAGCTAAATTTTACTAAATTTTACTCACTATGGAACAACTTGATTCCCCTCTAACCATACATATCAACATTTATATAGATTATGTTTGTAATAACACACAAAGTAAGACTTGAGGATTGAATGACGTAGGGGAAACGGATTTCCCCCTTACTGCTGATAATTCAGCTTTTATTTTAGAGGGTTAATCAGTTTAATCAATATGACACAAAAAAAGATGGTTTTGAAAACACTTTTCTTTTTTTCCCCCCTCCCCATCGGGGAGTCGAATCTAGTTCAAGTTCTTACTTATTGTGGAAGTAAAGGTCTGGACTTAATAGGTGAATTCTGCCTCTAGGATTAATTCCCACAGACCCACACACTCTTGCCCTTTCTAACTGCACGACACTGGCGCTTCACGTTTGGTTGCCTGGACAACGCCTGGCATCAGGGGGCGATAACCTTACTGTAAAACACGGCTGTTAGACACTGGTAGTCTGCAGCTGATTGTCCTGATAACACCTGTTGTCAGTCAATAGGCGACATTTCCACCATAAAGTATACCTCAGCGTTGCCTGTGTCATGGCGCTGACAGAAATGGCAGTGTCCTCTCTGTGCAGCATTAGGCTGCATTTCTGCAAGAAATTGCAATTACTGTGACTTATTCATGTATATACTATGGTGACATTTTTTGTAAGCATGTTTTTACTTCATTCTAGTGTTTTTAATTGCACACTTGTATTAAGGAGGAGGTGACGTTTAAGGAAGTTTCCCTATAAATTCTGCCATGACGTCACCTCCCCCAGACCTGTAGAAGCGGGCAAACCGTGAAACAGGACCTGTCGTCTGTACCTTCATGCACCCCCTCCCCGCACCTCTGCAATAAAGAAAGCACCTGTGAACAAACGGTGAGTGCCACCTTGTTGTTTTCTATACCTGGACTGTATATGCACTATAACTTTGCCAACATCCACAAATTGACTTTAATGACTGCCCCGGGATCCCGCTCCACGTACGGAGATTACAACATGTGGCTGCACCATCATCTGCCCCGGAAGTCTCAACTGCAGCATTGGCCACCCCTGGCCGAGCACCGTAGGTGGTGTCATGACAACCAATCCCCAAAACCTATTCCCCGAACTCTTGAACTTTTTAAAAGTTGATCCCCAGGGTCAAGGAGCCAGGTCTCGACCCCTGTGACTCCCCAGAAACATCATAGCCCAGTTGCGAGTACCCCACGGCCCTGGGGTGCATCAGTCATATGGTCAGATGAAACTAAAATAGAAATGTTTGGTATAAACACAACTCGTCATGTTTGGAGGAGAAAGAATGTTGTGTTGCATCCAAAGAACACCATACCTACTGTGAAGCATGGGGTGGCAACATCATGCTTTGGGGCTGTTTTTCTGCCAAGGGACCAGGATGACTGATCCATGTACATGAAAAAATGAATAGAGCCATGTATCATGAGATTTTGAATGCAATCCTTCCATCAGCAAGGGCATTGAAGATGAATCGTGGCTGGGACTTTCAACATGACAATGATCCCAAGCACACCGCCAGGGCAACGAAGCTTCGTAAGAATCATTTCAAGGTCCTGGAGTGGCCTAGCCAGTCTCTATATCTCAACCTTATAGAAAACCTTTGGAGGGAGTTGAAAGTCCGTGTGCCCAGCAACAGCCCCAAAACATCACTGCTCTAGAGGAGATGTGCATGGAGGAATGGGCCAACATACCAGCAACAGTGTGTGCCAACCTAGTGAAGACGTACAGAAAACGTTTCACCTCTGTCATTGCTAACAAAGACATATAACAAGGTATTGAGGTGAACTTTTGTTATTGACTAAATACTTATTTTCCACCAAAATGTGAAAAATAATTCTTTCCAAATCAGACAATGTGATTTTCAGGACTTGTTTCCTCATATTGTCTCTCATAGTTGAGGTCTACCTATGATGTCAATTACAGGCCTCCCTCATCTTTTTAAGTGGAAGAACTTGAACAATTGGTGGCTGACTAAATACTTTTTTCCCCACTGTATAGAGCCATGGCCAATGGTGTTGGCACCCTTGAAATTGTTCCAGCAATGAAATATTTCTCCCAGAAAATTATTGCAATTAAATGTCTTGTCATGCACATATTTATTTCCTTTATATGTTTTGGGAACTACACACAAAAAAACTGATACATAGGCAAATTGAGCATAATTTCAGACAAAACCCCCAACAATGGGGCGGAAAAATTGTTGGCATGCTCAACTTAATATTTGCTTGCACACCCTGTAGAATAAATAACTTCAATCATTCACTTCCTATTACCATCAACAAGCTTATTATACCTTTTAACTTGATTTTTTGACCAGTCCTCTTTTGCAAACAGTTCCAGAGCTCTCATATTTGAAAGCTGCCTTCTCCCAACAGCAATTTTAAGTTCTATCTGCAGCTGTTGAATGGGATTTAGATCCAGACTCATTGCTGACCGCTTCAGAACTCTCCAGTGCTTTGTTTCCATCCATTTCTGGGTGCTTCCTGAAGTATGTTTGGGGTCATTGTCCTGCTGGAAGATCCATGATCTAGGATGCAAACCCAGCTTTCTGACACTGGGCACTATATTGCGACTCACAATTCTTTAGTAATCATTAGATTTCATGATGCCTTGCACACAGAGCACCCAGTGACAGAGGCAGCAAAACAACCCCAAAATGTCTTTGAACCTTCACCATATTTGACTGTAGGTACTGTGTTCTTTTTAGTACTCATGTACATTTTGGCAGACAGCAGTCTAGCTTTTCATGTCTCTGTGCCAGCAGTGGGATTTTCTTGGGTCTCCTGCCGTTGCCTTTCATTTAAATGTTGTCAGATAGATTGCACTGACACTGGTGTACCCTGTGCCTGCAGAACAGCTTATTGGAACTTGATTAGGGCTGCTTATCCACCATCCAACTATCCTGTGCTGTAACTTTTCAATTTTTCTCTGTTGTCCTCATCCAGGTAAATTAGCTACAGTGCCATGGGTTGTAAATTTCTTGAATATGTTGTGCACCATGGACAAAGGAACATCAAGATCTCTGGAGATGGACTTATAACTTTGACATTGCTGATCATTTTCAACAGTTATGGTTCTCAAGTCCTCAGACAGTTCTCTTCTTTACTTTCTGTTCTTGGTGCTTAGTGTGGCACACACAGACACACAATGCAGAGATTGCATCAACTTCTCACCTTTTTATCTTGTTTTCAGGTGTGATTTTCATATTGCCAACACCTGTTACTTGCCACAGGAGAGTTTGAATTATCATCATGCTTGATCAAAGTTGCTTTCCCACAATTTTGGAAATTTGGAAATTTTTGAAAACAAAAACAGTAGACCCGATGGCTGGGAACACTCCTTATTGTTGGTGTTGGCCCCAGCCACCGTGTCTTTCAACGAGCGTTTTGGCCCCGAACAATCAGGGAATGTTTTAGTGTCATTTTAAATGTCAAACTTTTTTCTAAAACAAAGCCATACATAGTTAGCGATTTTGGGGGGTAAATTACTCAGGTTTCTGATCGCAAACAGAATCTGCAATATTCGTGCCGAATTTGAAATTGGCCAACATGTGTGGGAAAAGTTAACTCATCTCTAGTGCCTATAACGATGAGCAGTACTGTGTAAAAAAAGGTGCATGGGTGAAATGGCCTGGTCCTAAATGCTCCAAGATATAACGTGTTTGTTAGGCGGCCGTCACACGCTGCAATATCGTGAGCGATATTGTTTAAGCGATCTGCTTTTTGATCGCTTAAGCGATATCGTTTGTGCATCGCTACGTGCGATCAAGCGATTTTACAATGTAAAATCGCTTGATCGTGACATCGCAGTTATGAGAGCCGGAGCTCATATCAAGCGATAAACGCTTGAACAATCTGCTTCATCGTGGTGTGTGACACCACGATGAACGATCTCCCAGCGGCACAGCCTATGCTGGGAGATGGTATCTATGGTAAACGTCGGGTTACTAAGCGCCGCGCGGCGCCTAGTAACCCGATGTGTACCATAGTTACCAGCGATCTCGCTGCTCCACATCGCTGGTGAGTCTGTCTGTGTGACATCTCACCAGCGATGTGAGCGATATCGTTAGCGATCGCGCGTGCACGTGATCGCTTACAATATCGTTCAAGATATTGCACCGTGTGACGGCCGCCTTATTCAGTGCAAAACAAAACATATGAAAGTTTATTGTGTGTCAGCTTTTATTCATCTCAGCTTTTATATATACATAGGCAGGAGTCCAAAACTTTTTTGTGCTTCATTTCTTCTGGTTCTAAATTCTTGTAATCAGTAGAACAATTATGGGGATTTAATAGTATGTAGGACTGTTGAGAAATGAGAACATAATAATAATAAGTGGTTTACATACATCAGCAACACTGTCCCCATTGGGGTTCACAATCTAAATTCCCTATCATTATGTCTTTGGAGTGTGGGAGGAAACTGGAGTGACCGTAGGAAACCCACACAGGCATGAGATGAACATACATTAGCCTTAAAGGGTTTGTCCATTTATACTCACCTCCCATGCCGCTGCCATTCCAGCAGTTTTGGCACTCGCTCACCAGGCAATAGCCTAACAGTCTGAAGTAATAAGAATCCTGCAGTCAATCAGTGGCCACATCTCACATACATCTAGAGGAAGTAAGAAAGCAGAAGAGCTGCATGTAAGTGATTTGTCATAAGATTATTTTCACCAGCACTGGAGGTAGGTATAAGTTTTATTATTTTAAAAGGGGGAAACAAACAAATTGAGAAGTGGTTGTCCACGTTGTGGACAACCCCTTTAAGTTGAAAGCAACCTGATGTTAGATATAGAGCTGGTAAAACCGGAATAAAACAATTAGCCAGCGTGGTCTCAGAGTCAGGTCTCGTAATTTTACGAGGATCTACTGATGGACCATTCTCTTGTTTGTTTGTTTTTTGTGATATTAGCGAGTGTGAGGTCCCATTTCTGTTCATGAGAAGCTTGTCTTGGTAGTCGCATTTGTACAAGATGTATTGTTCTCATAGGATTTTTGTGAGCGGGATTAATTCCCTTCTTCTGTTTAGTTACATCAGAGAAATTGGTAAAGCGTGTTATATTGTGGAATTATTTTGGAATATCGTTGGAGGCTTTTGGTGACACTGCTACTTTAGAGACCTATGCTTTGAAGTGGTAGAAATGCAGCATAAAACATCCCTGAATAACACATGGGGTACACTTTTAGACTTTGGTATCCAATGTGCTCAGTCTATGAGCAGATTCCGTTGGTTTGCTTCAGGGCTTATTGCCACAAAATATTGAGTAAGAAAGTCCCTCACCTTTTGTGACATTACACTTTCAAGGATTTCCCCAAACCTCAGAGTATTTCTGTAGTCCTCCATGTCCTCTATTTTTGAACTTTAATGTGTTCATCTGCTCCATTATGAGCATTTACAAGTTTATTGTGAGTTGCAATAAGCTCCTTCATCTTATATTCTATGTGAAACATTCTGTCCTGTGATATTTCTCCCTGTAGTGTATTGCATACAAAGGTTATGTTGTCATGAATAGATTGCTTTATTTCAAGGAGTAGGGCTCTCACTAGGTATCAGATGAGTCACTGCAGTATACAATACATTTATTAGGCCCTGTGCCCAAGAGGGCACATTTGCTGTGCATTTTTACAGCATATTGTACACATGGTACATTGGCCAGCCAGCAAAGTCAATGTGACTTTGGCTGTGGTGTGCCGATATTGGCGCATTTTTGCACAGAGTGCAGATATTTACAGATCTTTGATCTGCAAAAACCTGTAGCATGCCAATTAAACTATGCTGCTTACCTTGTATACGTACAGCCATTTCCTAGTTACAACCATGTCACACATCACGTGGGTAGGGAGCGTGTGACCCATACGGTGTCGCTCCCTTGTGGCTGTGTGGCATCCTCGGGTCTTCCTGTCTGTCTCGGACATCAGATCATGTGACCGGTGTGCACACTGATGACGTCACTGTGCTGCATCAATCACATGATTGGATGCCGGGCACAGACAGGATGGAAGATGGGTGATGCTGCAGGCAAGGCGCTACGGAGAGGTGAGTTGACATTGTTTATTATTGTTCTGTGTGCACCAGCAGGGGGCATATCAAGGATGAGGGGCCAGTATACTTAGGCATATTTAATATGTGCCATCCCCAGCTTCAGTACTGAGGTGATGAACAGGGGGATGCAGTGCATATTACATGAGCCCAATGAGCCACATCTGCAGCCTGCGCCAGCCTCCTCCAGCCCACTCCAGAGCCATTGCTCCCCCCAGCACATCTACCACAATCAGCACAGTCCATTTATCCGGACCATAATATTCACCCCTATTTCCCCCACAATTTTGGGGGGAAAAAGTGCGTCTTATGGTCCAAGAAATACAGTACTTTTTCCTTAAGGTTTAACAATATTGGCTAGAAAAGTTTCAATGCTAAGTGTCACTAAGACTATGGGGACAGTAGCAGAGATTCTGCTGTGGTGGTAATAACTTTGAACCTGCATGAGGTTCACTAATCGTAAACAGGACCTACCATGCAGGGAGAAAAAAAAAGAATATGCCCCCAGAGATGGTTACAACTAGCTTTTCCTGTGAAAGACATATAATAACAGACAGCCCTGCTTTCCTCATTGATCTTATTGCAAACATCTACTTTGATGACAAACAGGGGAGTGGAGTAGACCAGTGCTCTTTGATAATACAAACACCTCTTAATCTCTCCTTTCACAGCAGTTTTTTGTTTATCCTGCATGATGTCCAGTGCTTAGGATTGGCCAACATCATACAGGGGAAAAAGTCAATGGTGGAAATTAAAATCTAAAGTTTACAATATCTTCGAATGTGAAATGAACATTTTAAAAAGGAATTTTTTTTCAGCTCTGCAGCATCTACTTCATGATGAGGCTAATTTAACAGGCTAAAATTAGTAAAAAAAATCTTGTTTAACCTCTAAACGGCAAAGTCTGTTTTTGCCTTCCTGACCAGGTCAAATTTATAATTCTGACCAATGTCGCTTTATGAGGTTATAACTTTGGAACACTTCAATGCATCCTAGTGATTCTGAGACTATTTTTGTGACACATTTTACTTCATGTTATAGATAAATTTAGGTTGAATTTTTTTTATGTTTATTTGTGAAAATATCGGAATTTTGGAGAAAATTTACCAATTTTCAAATTTAAATTTTATGTCCTGTCTTAAATCAGAGAGTAATGTTACACAAAATAGTTAATAATAACATTTCCCACATGTCTACTTTATATCAGCATTGTTTTTGAAATATAATGTTTTTGTTAGGAAGTTAGAAGAGTTAAAGGGAATCTGTCGGGTCAAAAATCCATATGTAACTGCTATTATTTTCTAATTCCTTTCTCTCTTTATTCATGTATTTCTATTATTTATGTTCCCCTCCTATCTTGTGTAAATATCGAAATAAAAGGGAAATAAAACATTCATTCCATCTGTCAATCACAGTGAGTGATCACTTTCTTTTCTGCTGCCCACTCCCAGGGAATTAATATTCATGCATCACTGCACTGCCTCGCCCTCCTCTGATCTGTGTGCTGCGCATGGTCTGCTCTCTAGGCGCACGGAATCATTACAGACAGAGGAGAAAAGAGGGGGGAGGAGGTATGTTGTCTTAGCAGGTGCACATCTGACATCTTCATTGTGTATATCTGAGGCATGTGTGTAGTGTGTACCCTGACATATTTCTTTGTGTTTATATGAACATTTGATCATTTGCTCAGCAGATACACACATTACATGTATGAAGGAAAACCAGTGTTCATCTACTATATAATCTCCTAATTGTGTCTGTCTGACGCCGAAATTGCGTGCCAGTGCTCATTGGTTGCGCGGCTCTCCTCTAAGCCTCCCCACTCCTCCTGTCCTGCCCGCACTCCTCCCGCTCCTCCTGTCCTGCCCGCGTTTTCCCCGCTCCTCCTGCCCTGCGTGCGCTCCCCTGGCTTACCCTGTCCAGCCCACGCTCCCTCACCCGGCTCCTCCTGCCCTGCATGCGCTCCCCCCAACTCCTCCTGTCCTGCCCGCGCTCCCCCCCTCCTCTACCCTGCCCGCGCTCACCCCCGCTCCTCCTGCCCTGCCCACGCTCCCGCTCCCCACGGCTCCCCGCATCCCCTGCTTCTTAGGGCTACTTCTTTAGTGATTTGATTTCACAGTGCATTATACACTGCGAAATCAAATGTAAAATAAAGAGAAATGTATTAAAAATAATAAATATTGTTATACTTGCCCTCCGCCGAGTGCTCAGTAACCGGGAGCAGTAGCAGGCAGTGTCCTGCTAGGACCTTGTATGATGTCAGAATAACATCGGCATTTGGCGCTGTGATTGGCCCGTTCGCGGTCATGTGATATGTAACGCGCATATCACATGACCGCGAGCGGGTCAATCACAGCGCTGAACGTCGATGTCATTCTGACATCATGGAAGGTCCTAGCAGGACACTGCCTGCTACTGCTCCCGTTTAACGAGCACTCCATCCTGCCCCCCTGGCTCCATCCTGCCCCCCGGCTCCATCCTGCCCCCCCTGGCTCCATCCTGCCCCCCCTGGCTCCATCCTTCCCCCCGGCTCCATCCTTCCCCCCAGCTCCATCCTGCCCCCCCGTCTCCATCCTGCTGCCCCCCCCGGATCCATCCTGACCCCCCACCGGCTCCACCCTGACCCCCCACCGGCTCCATCCTGCCCCCCCACTGGCTCCATCCTGCCCCCCGGCTCCATCCTGCCCCCTCCAGCTCCATCCTGCCCCTTCCCGGCTCCATCCTGGCCCCCTGGCCCCGCCGTCTCCATCCTGCCCTGCTGGCTCCATCCTGCCCCCCCCGGCTCCATGCTGCTCCCCCGGCTCCATCCTGCCCCCTGCCACCATCCTGCCCCCCTGTCTCCATCTTGCTTCCCCCCCAGCTCCATCCTGCCTCGCCGGCTCCATCCTGCCCCCCCACCACCATCCTGCCCCGCCGGCTCTATCCTGCCCCGATCACCACCATCCTGCTCCGCCGGCTCCATCCTGCCCACCCCGGCTACATCCTGCCTTCCCCCCGCCGACTCCATTCTGCCTTCCCCCTGCCGGCTCCATCCTGCCCCTCCTTCGCTGACTCCATCCTGCCCCGCTTGCTCCATCCTGCCCCGCAGGCTCCATCCTGCCCTGATCGCTCCATCCTGCCTCCCCGGCTCCATCCTGCTCGGCTGGCTCCATCCTGCCCCTCCACCACCATTCTGCCCCCTGGCTCCATCCTGCCCCCCAGCTTCATCTTGCCCCCCCACAGCTCCATCCTGCCCCCACCCCCCGCCAGCTCCATCCTGCCCCGCCGGCTCTATCCTGTCTCGATCGACACCATTCTACCCCACTCGCTCCATCCTGCCCCCCTGCCTTCATCCTGCCCCCCGGCTCCATCCTGCCCCGCCGGCTCCATCCTGCCCTGATCTCTCCATCCTACTCCCCCCCGGCTCCATCCTGCTCCCACCCGGCTCCATCCTGCTCCCCCCCAGCTCCATCCTGCTCCCCCCAGCTCCATCTTGCCCTCTCCCCCACTGGCTCCATCCTGCCCCACCGGCTCCATCCTGCCCTGCTGGCTCCATCCTGCCCCCCGCCACCATCCTGCCCCGATTGCCACCATCCTCCCCCGCTAACTCCATCCTGCCCCCCCGCCACCATCCTGCCCCCCCGCCACCATCCTGCCCCGTTACTTTCTGCCCCTGCTGATTAGTCTCGCCCGGCGACTGAATACCGACACCGCCACACAACACTGATACTGCCACACACCGACTCCGCCACTGCCCCGCTCGCTCCATCCTGTCATGCTCCTTTCTGCTCCTGCTGATTAGTCTCGCCCGGCGACTGAACAGCAACACCGCTGCACACCGACACCGCCGCACACCTACACCGCTGCACAACACTGACACCACCACACAACGCTTCACACCGACACCGCTTCACACCGACACTGCTGGCTCCATCTTGCTTCCGGACGCAGCGACCAATCAGTGAAGCGGCGAGCCTGGCGGGAAATATGAATCCTGCGCCGCTGATTGGTCGCCGCTGTCAGCGGCGACCAGTCAGCGGCGTGGGATTCAAAACCCCTGCCAAGATGTGCTCCGCTTCGCTGATTGGTCGCTGCCAGCCGCGGCGACCAATCAGCGAAGCAGCGTGGCTTGGTGGGAAGTATGAATCCCGCAGCGCGGCATTCAAAACCCCTGCCAAGCCATGCTACGCTTCGCTGATTGTTTGCTGCCGGCGGCGACCAATCAGCGAAGCGTGTTTTAAAACACGCGCCAAGTGCGCTGATTGGTGGTCGCGGCTGGCGGCAACCAGTCAGCGAAGCGGAGCACGGCTTGGTATATTGCCGCACAATTTGAACTGCCGCTCATAGTATGACGCACTTCTCTGTTGTTTACAAGGCTGTCAGTCATAGTGTGACGCAGTTCACTCTTGTTTACAAGGTATTCTAGAATACCCCATGCGTTAGAATCGGGCCACCATCTAGTATAAACATAAATCTCTCACAGGCAGCACAGGCTAGTGACATTACTTGAAGAGTTGTAGCACAAACACCTCTCCCCTTTCAGCCCCCTCCCCAGCAGTCTGCTGAAGCCTGAGATTCAGTGTAATGTCAGCAGAGGGGAGGGACAGAATACCAGCTTGGATAGGTGTGGATATTTAAATAACATTTACATACTGTGATTCTTAGGAATCAGGTCAATTACTTTTACAGCTGCCTGATGGGTTTGAAGATGCTTATAGCAAGAGAAGTACAAAGAGTACATGAATGATTTTTACATGTTCTGAATGGTCTGCTTGAGCACTATTCAAGGCTACTATTATTATCATACTGAAAAATGACCTGGCAGAGTCCTTTTAAAAGATAATCACAGGTTTCTCATTTTTCCAACAAAATTTGCAAAACTTTTTTTAGGGACCACACCACAGTAGAAGTGACTTTGAGGGGCATACATGACAGAAAATACCCAAAAGTATCACCGTTTTAAAAATTGCACTCCTCATAGTGATCAAAACCACATTCAAGAAGTTTATTAACCCTTTAGGTGCTTTACATGAGTTAATGGCAATGTGTCTGCAGGTTTTTGCTATGTAATCTGAGGATAGCATAAGGTAGGGGTGTCAAATGTTAAACGGCTTTGTTGTTTACTTAAACTGAGTGTTTTTTTTTTTACTTGTACATTTTAATTTCTATGACTAGTTGGCTTGTGCCATGCTTTTCAACTCCACCTCACTTGGTGACAAACAGCTCACTGTCTATAGAAAGGTACATTTTCAGCTCTGTGGCATGCTAAATCTAAATACTCTGTGTCAGAACCGCTGCACCCTCAAGAAGAAGCCTAAGCGAAACATGTCAGGGTGACCCCTACATCCCCAGGGATCGGTTATTATTTTTTAAAAACCCTGCACTTTATTTCTTGCAGTCTGACATTTTGTCTTTTAATTTGTCTGACTCCTGGACATTCTCTCACATTCTGCACCTCCTCCTTTGAACCCCTTTGGGTAAGGCCTTTACTCACTAAGGGCGTCTTCACACTGGCGTTCCCCTCCGCAGCGTTCTGCAGAGGGGAATCACGATGTGTACGCAGCGGCCGCCAGCTCCTATCTTTAGAATGGGAACGCACGGTGCTGCGCTTGCCAGCGCATGACCGTGCGCACCCATTCACTCCCATATGTGCTCTGTGCGCAGGCGGATGCCTGCGCACAAGTCACACACTCCTGCCCGCACCAGGATGCAACATGTTGCGTCCCTGGTGCGGGCGGGAGTGTGTGACTTGTGCGCAGGCATCCGCCTGCGCACAGAGCACATATGGGAGTGAATGGGTGCGCACGGTCATGCGCTGGCAAGCGCAGCACCGTGTGTTCCCATTCTAAAGATAGGAGCTGGTGGCCGCTGCGTACACATGGTGATTCCTCTCCGCAGAACGCTGCGGAGGGGAACTCCAGTGTGAAGGCGCCCTAATAGTATTTTTTTTTTAGTATTGTTGTACTCTGGATAGCCCTTCCTCATTGAACTGTATGGTCCGAAATAGATCTTCTGTGTACAATAAATGGCATATTGTTTGTAAGGGCTTGTGCAGCCTCCTCTTCTGGTTACTGCACATTTAAGAACCAGAGTCCAACATACATGTATAAAAGATTTAATATAAAACATTTTTTTATATAATTTTCTAATTGTGTCCCAGGCTCTTTGTAGGTGTATTTCTTTTAAACTCCTCACTTTTTTTTTATATTTCCTTTTTCTCTATACTGGGACTAGTGCAGTATATCAATAAGTTTCCCTTTAGATAGAGCAGCATAGGGAAAGAACTTCCCTTTTTTTATCACTTGTCATTTTATACCTTACTTAACAATTTTTAATCACAAAACAAATATGCTGATATTACGCCATTTTTTGGATTTATTTTGGTTTGAGTGACCTCACTTTTTTGTTGTTTTCACTTGTTATGGCCACTTTACACACACAGGTATTTGTGACCAACTTCTGAACAACTTACTGGTTGCAGTGAAATCATGGACACATTGTTCCATTTGTACACAGCCACAAAATGGAGCAATGTGTCCATGATTTCACTGCAACCAGTAAGTTGTTCAGAAGTTGGACACAGAAGTTGGTGTGTGTAAAGTGGCCATTACACTTATCTTCCCTTGTGCACCTTAATATATAGGATATTCATTGAATTAGTTTCCATTGCTTTTTGCAATTTATGTATTACTTATTTCTTTCATTCTTTTATTTTTAAGTTTTTACTTCCTTATTCATTTTTTTTCTTTCCTTTATACTTTCTCTTGTCCTAGTGCATATTTGTGTTTTTTTTTCTTGTATCTCCTGGATGTATTATCATGGTGAATCTCTGTTTTTTAGTTACATTTTAATAATTGTGCTTCAATAAAGAGTTTTTGTACAATGATTCAGGCTAAAAACGTCTTTTAATCTATAGTTTTTCCAGTGTTGGGTTAGCGTTCTCTTAATATTGGCCAAATATAAGTTTATATGATATCCAGTAATCTAAGTGATATATCGTTAGATTAAGGGTCTCTTTGCCTACATCATGCTGCTCTCAGATGAGGTAGCAAACATTTTCCTTTATTTATTCCATATTATATCACAGATGTTGCTGTTCTAGTTTGTGAGTGCAATGTCACATTGGCAGAGCTACTGAGGTGCCAGAACAGCAGACACCCCATAAGCCACTTCATCTTGCAAAATACATTTCTAAATAAATTCATCAAGGGGTGTAGTGATCACATTGACACTAAAGGTGTGTCATAGAATTTATACCACTTCTGCAATTCTGTCAGATAATACTCAGTTTCTTCCTGAAAATGATTGCGATCACAAATTCTTTGGTATTATTATCTTCATTTAATTTGTCTTAAATGAAAAAACACAAAAAGAATTGTCCTAAAGCCAAATTGGATATAGTTCCACATCAAACATAAAAAAGGGGGTGGATATAAGTATTGGCACTGTTAGAAAAAATCATGTGATGCTTCTATAATTTGTGTAATTAACAGCACCTGTAACTTACTTGTGGCACCTAATAGATGTTGGCAATAACTAAATCACACTTGCTGCCAGTTGACATGGAGTAAAGTTGACTCAACCTCTGTCCTGTGTCCTTGTGTGTACCTCATTGAGCATGGAGAAAAGAAAGAAGACCAAAGAACTGTCTGAGGACTTGAGAAACCAAATTGTGAGGAAGCATGAGCAATCTCAAGGCTACAAGTCCATCTCCAAAGACCTGAATGTTCCTGTGTCTACCGTGCACAGTGTCATCAAGAAGTTTAAAGCCCATGGCACTGCGGCTAACCTCCCTAGATGTGGACGGAAAAGAAAAATTGACGAGAGATTTCAATGCAAGATTGTGCGGATGGTGGATAAAGAACCTCGACTAACATCCAAACAAGTTCAAGCTGCCCTGTAGTCTGAGGGTACAATAGTGTCAACCCGTACTATCCGTCGGCGTCTAAATGTAAAGGAACTGTATGGTAGGATACCCAGGAAGACCCCACTTTTTACCCCGAGACATAAAAAAGCCAGGCTGGAGTTTGCCAAAACTTACCTGAGAAAGCCTAAAACATTTTGGAAGAATGTTCTCTGCTCAGATGAGACAAAAGTAGAACTTTTTGGGTAAAGGCATCAACATAGAGTTTACAGGAGAAAAAAAGAAGCATTCAAAGAAAAGAACACGATCCCTACAGTCAAACATGGCGGAGGTTCCCTGATGTTTTGGGGTTGCTTTGCTGCCTCTGGCACTTGACTGCTTGACCGCGTGCATGGCATTATGAAGTCTGAAGACTACCAACAAATTTTGCAGCATAATGTAGGGCCCAGTGTGAGAAAGCTGGGTCTCCCTCAGAGGTCAATGGTCTTCCAGCAGGACAATGACCCAAAACACACTTCAAAAAGCACTAGAAAATGGTTTGAGAGAAAGCACTGGAGACTTCTAAAGTGGCCAGCAATGAGTCCAGACCTCAATTCCATAGAACACCTGTGGAGAGATCTAAAGATGGCAGTTTGGAGAAGGCACGGAAACAGTTGATCGCAGTTATTTTGGCTAAAGGTTGTGCAACCAAGTATTAGGCTGAGGGTGCCAATACTTTTGTCTGGCCCATTTTTGGAGTTTTGTGTGAAATGATCAATGTTTTGCTTTTTGCTTCATTCTCTTTTAGTTTTTTTCATTTAAGGCTGGTTTCACACTACGGATTTTGTAAATCCGATGCTGTCCGATAAAAATCGGACAGCATCGGACCGATTTTGGGCCCCATGCAGCCCTATGGGCATAGAACCGAATCGGATGTGCACTAAATGGCATCCGATTTGGTCCGATCCGATTCTGTCCGATATTTGCACCGAAAATAAAATCGGTCAAACTCTGATCGGACCAAATCGGATGCTATTTAGTGCACATCCGATTTGGTCAGATCAATTTAACATGGGGCCCTATGGAGCAGGGTCCGAGGAAACATCAGATGTTTCCTCGGACCCGATTTTACTGTACTGAGCATGCTCAGTACAGTAAAACTCCTAACTGGGACAGCAGGGGTTAAAAAAAATATATATATATGCTCATCTATCCCCGAGGCCCCCGCCGTCTCTCGCCATGTCCCGCCGTCTCCCGCTGGCTCCCGGTGTTCTCGCGGTGTCTGCAGAAGTCTTCTTCATCTGTACAGGACCTGCCGTGATGTCACAGTCACGTGACCGCAGGTTATACCATGGTAACCTGCGGTCACGTGATTGTGACATCATGGCAGGTCCTGTACAGCAAAAGAAGATGACCTCTGCAGACAGCGCGAGGACATCGGGAGCCGGTGGGAGCCTGCGGGAGCCGGCGGGGGCCTCGGAGATAGGTGAGCATATACTTTTTTTTTTTTTTTCCAGCCCGGAGGCGGAGGCTACGATTTTATGCCGGAATCGGATGCCTATTTGGCATCCGATTCCAGGCATCAGAAGGGAGCCAATGCTGTCCGAATTTATCGGACAGCATCGGCTCCCTTCAAAATCGTTATGTGAAAGTAGCCCAAGACAAATTAAGTGAAGATAATAATACCAAAGAATTTGTGATTGCAATCATTTTCAGGAAGAAACTGAGTATTACCGTATCTGACAGAATTGCAGAAGTGTCAATACTTTTGGCCACAACTGTAACCCTACTGGTTTGTGATCAGACTATTATCTCCAGCTGCCCCTAAAGGTACCGTTACATGGGAAAACATGGCTGGCGATTTTGCCGGCAACGCAGGGGCGTGGCCTAATTGCGGCGACATCGCCGCAGAGTTGCCCCGTGTGACAGGGTAATATTTTGGCGATATATCGCCTGAAAGTGCTCACCAGGTTTCACTGCAATGTAGTGAAACCTGGCAATCACTCTCAGGCGATGTGTACTCATCGCCCTGTGTAAAGTGGCAACGGCAATGTTACCGGCGACTTGAGCCATAGGCTCCCATTATAATCATTGCAGCCAGGGTGGATTTTAACCATGACAGCGATGTCACTGGTATCATCGCTGTTGTGTCGCCGGCGACATCGCAGCGTGTGACATCTCACCGGCAATGTCGATTCCCGCCGACATCACCGGTGATGTCTCCCCATGTGACAGTACCTTAACGGTTACTGCACAGGCTGGAATACCTGTAGTCGCATCATTAGAAACCCACAATCTGAGCCTGTCTGACTAAAAGGCCATTGTGCTGTTTCATGTACCTTCTAAGGAACCAGAGGAAGGGGTCTCTACATACCACCAACACAGGTTTATTTCTCTGTGTTTATTTCTAACTAGCTGTAGTACCCGGCTACGCCCGGATTAATAAATAACTGCTGTTAGCTATAACAAAATAGAATTTGAATATGTCATATTAATGACCTGTAGGAAAATAGAAGCTGAGCTGTGATTGATTGCTATAGGCAGCCTAATAAATCTCCAGCCAACAGTCAACCCACCCCCTGGCCAGGCAGTATATGTTACCACACACATACACATAATAGACAGCTCATTTGACTGACATCTGCCTTAATTCCCTATATGGCACGTGTTGCACATTAGCTGTTTTTAATCAGATGTTTAGGTTTGGAAAATAAAGATAGCACACGTATGAGGTGAGCTGTGTGAGGTGATTTGTGCACATCTGTGTCTGTCTGTGTGGTGTGTGTGTCCCTGGGGTGTGTATGTGTGTGTCCCTGTGGGGGGGGGGTATGTGTGGTGTGTGTCTCTGTTGTGTGTGTCTCTTTGTGGTGTGTGTGTGTCCCTGTGGGGTGAGTGCATGTGTCCCTATAGGGTGTGTATGTGTGTGTGTCCCTGTGGGGGGGTCTGTGTGGTGTGTGTGTGTATCTGTGTTGTGTGTGTCTCTTTGTGGTGTGTGTCCCTGTGGGGTGAGTGCATGTGTCCCTATAGGGTGTGCATGCGTGTGTGTCCCTGTGGGGGGGTGTCTGTGTGGGGTGTCTGTGTCTCTGTGTTGTGTGTGTCTCTGTGTGGTGTGTGTCTCTTTGTGGTGTGTGTGTGTCCCTGAGGGGTGAGTGCATGTGTCCCTATAGGGTGTGTATGTGTGTGTGTCGCTGTGGGGGGGTCTGTGTGGTGTGTGTGTGTCTCTTTGTGGTGTGTGTGTCCCTGTGGGGTGAGTGCATGTGTCCCTATAGGGTGGCTATGTGTGTGTGTCCCTGTGGGGGGGGTTTGTGTGGTGTGTGTGTCTGTGTCATGTGTATCTCATTGTGGTGTGTGTGTGTGTCCCTGTGGGGTGAGTGCATGTGTCGCTATAGAGTGTGTGTGTGTCCCCTTGGGGGTGTGTGTGTGTCTCTGTGTTGTGTGTGTCTCTTTGTGGTGTGTGTTTGTTCGGGTGCTTGGTGAGTATCCAATGTTGGGGCAGGACCTTAGCGACTATACACTTGCTGTTACTCTTTGTGTGCATGTGGTGTGTATGCATGTCCCCGTGTGTGGTGAATATCTCATGTTGGGGCCCCACCTTAGTGACTATATGCTGGTATGTGCAGTTAGTCTTTGGCGCTATCATTAAGCCCCTCTCATTCACAACTGTCAACTGGTAACTGTCACTTTATCCCCATTATGTAGATAGGGGCAAAATTGTTTGGTGAATTGGAATGTGCGGGGTTAAAATGTCGCCTCACAACATAGCCTGTGACGCTCCCGGGGTCCAGACGTAGGACTGTGCAAAATTTTGTCTCTATAGCTGACATCTGTCGATTTTCCTCCAACTCTTTTCCATTCACTTTTTCCCCATTATGTAGATAGGGGCAAAATTTTTTGGTGAACTGGAACGCGCAAGGTTAAAATTTCGCCTCACAACATAGCCTATGACGCTCCCGGGGTCAAGACGTGCGACTGTGCAAAATTTTGTAGCTGTAGCTGGCAGCTGTCGATTTTCCTCCCACATGTTTCCTTTCCCTTTTTCGCCATTATGTAGATAGGGCCAAAATTGTTTGGTGAATTGTCACTTTATCCCCATTATGTAGATAGGGGCAAAATTGTTTGGTGAATTGGAATGTGCGGGGTTAAAATTTCGCCTCACAACATAGCCTATGACGCTCTCAGGGTCCAGACGTGTGACTGTGCAAAATTTTGTCTCTATAGCTGACAGCTGTGGATTTTCCTCCAATATTTTTCCATTCACTTTTTCCCCATTATGTAGATAAGGCCAAAATTGTTTGGTGAACTGGAACGCGCAGGGTTAAAATTTCGCCTCACAACATAGCCTATGACGCTCCCGGGGTCGAGACGTGTGACTGTGCAAAAGTTTGTGGCTATAGTTGCGACGGTGTAGATGCCAATCAAGGATATACATACACACATACACACATACACACATACACACATACACACATACACACATACACACATACACACATTCAGCTCTATATATTAGATAAAGGATTTTTTCTCTGTGTCTTCTGTTTTTGAACTATTTCCTCACAGGGTTAATAATGTGTGAATCTTAAGGTACCATTACACGGCTCAACATCGTTCTCAACATCGTTCAAAAGTGACATTTTGAACAATGTTGAAACGACATCATTAGTGAGTCATTGCGTGTAAACGAACGATTCAACAATGATAGTTGTTCAAGTCGGAGTTGAAAGGTTTTCCGGCATGCAGGAAAACCTGTCAACTTCAACTTAAGGATCCTGCGGCATCGTTCGGTGTGACACCGCAATAACGATGTCACGGCCGACTTTGCCCATTCACAGCAGTGAGCAGGGATCATTCGCGGGGTTTGCGAATGATCCCTGCCCACAACATCGTTGCTGAGTTGTCCACGATTCACAGAAAAAGCTGGCTCTATGTTACTGTCTATGGGGAGCTGTCCCCTCTCATGGTGCTGAAGCCACAGCTCCCCATAGACAGTAATAGAGAGCCGGCTTTCTCTGTGAATTTATAAACCCGACAGTTCTTTTAACCCATTATACATAAAAATTAACCCCTTCACACACATGGTGTAATGACACCATGTCTGCAGAGAGGGAGGACACTCTCCACATACATGGTGTCAGTACACCAGCTGCATATTAACCCCTTCAGCACTGGGTTTAGAGCCGCATCAGACTCCTCTGAGCACACATGCGGTGCAGAGGATGCTGATGGGGTTAATCAGTAAAATAACCCCAGAGTACATTATTTTACTACAATCATTATTGTATTAGCTAAACATCTTGTACCGCTGCTGTCACAGCGGTACAAGATGATAGCTTACTGTACCAGCAAAGCGGGAAATTTAAACTCTGTGGCTTTGACAGGCGCAGAGTTTCTATTCCCGACAAATGTTGTCTGCGGTCTTTCAGGACCGTGGACAGAATCACAATCACGCAGCACACACGCACTCACACCTCACAATCACAGCACACTAACATACATACAGCCAGCCACACTCACCATACGCACCACACTCACACCGCACACACCCACAAACACGCATCACACTCTCATCACTGTCGTGCATCAAACACGCTCCATGTTTTATGCATGTCAGTGTGCCTTCAGCCTTAAAAACACATTGCACACAGATGTCACATTGATGTCACACAGATGTCAAAAGGATGTTAGCTGACAAAAAAATGCACAATCACATTGCACTCGCATTCCACATGGGTGAAAAAATGGATGTCACTCGTCCTATTTCCTGGTTGAGAAACGGACAGATTATTCATATGGCTGTGTGTTTCCACCCTAAATCATGCATCAAATTTTTTGTGTTTAGTAATCTAAAACATTAATAATAACGGTGCAATAGCAGTTGAATTGTCTAAAATGCAAACAGCATCAGCGAGTGTAGTAATAAAATGGTGGGCACATTAGCTAAGTTTTGATGGTAGACTGTATGTGCTCCTTCCAGGTCTGATGTGACTTGTGTCACTTGATAGGGACATGGTTCAGGGGCCACCCTTGCATGACTCTAGTGGACAGGAGGAAATGACACTACGCCCGCCAATGAAGGCAGTCACATCTACTTAATATATGGTGTGTTTCAAGGTGGGCATGACAGTGTTAGTTGGTGGGCAGTGCAGTGTAACCTATGCAAGGGGGTCTTGGCCCCCCTTCCCCTACCCCCTGTGGCTCTAACTCACAGAGTCCTGCCACAATTCTAGTAAAGTCCATGGCCATGTCTCTTCATAAAGTAATCAGCATCAGTTAATGCGCATGAGCATGGAAAGACTTTTTTTTTTACAATCAGGCTAATCAGGGGATACCTGGGTCTGCCTGTGCTGTGGCCAGTGTCCTCAAGGTGGCCTAATTTCAGTGACAAACTTACAAAGATTTTTATGCAAGTAGATGATAACTATGCTAAGGGGATTTATTATTTAGTATTTTCCTTTACATTTTCTCCCAATATTATTAGCAAAAAAAATAGAAATATAAAATGGGAAGAAAAGTTAAGCTTTGTGCATCGCATAAAGTAAATGCAAAACTTCTTTGAATATCAAAAAAGAACATTTTTTAGAGTCGTTAAAAGTACATACATGAAAAAACGCAAAAAAAATGTGCATGTTCAAGAACTGGGTTAAATGGCCTGGCCCTAAACTGGTTAAATGCTCCAAGATATAATGTGTTTGGATTCAGTGCAAAACAAAATATATGAAAGCTTATTGTGTGTCTGCTTTTATTTATCTCGGCTTTCATATATGGGCCAAAGCGCAATAGTTTTTTGGACTTCATTTCTTCTGGTTCTAATTTCTTGCGATCAGTAGTTCAATTATTGCTTTTTCACTATATGTAGGCAGTAAAAGTGATGAGAAATGAGAACATTACCTCTTGGAGTAAAACTGAAGTAAAAGAATTAGGGTGCGTGCACACGGTCCGGAGGAGCTGCGTGTTGGATGCGGCTCCTCCGGACCTGAGTGAAGCTGCGGGTGGCCGCAGGGAGACCGCAGCCGCCCTGTACTCACCGTGTGCGGCGGGTACAGGGTGGCTTCTCCCTGTAGTCACTCGATGGGAGCTGCTTCCGACATGCATGTTTATTTCATGCTGCGGAGGAGCGGACTCCCGGCAACCTGCACCGCAGCTCTAAACACGCTGCGGGTGGGTTACGCATAGTGAGGATGGGATTTCGTGAAATCCCATCCACTATGCTAGTACTGTACTACGCAGCGTTTTGGACGCAGCTGCAAGACGCTGCGTCCAAAACGCTGCGTACACTGATCGTGTGCACGCACCCTTAGGCAGCATGTTCTCAGAATCAGGGCTTGTAATTCTAGGACAGGGCTCGGGAACCTTTTTTTCTGCCGGGGGTTATCTCTAAATTTCTACTATCATTTAGGGGGCCCGCACAAAACTATCAGCTTGAAAATTACCCTCTTATATTTGGTCAAACAGTTAATTACCCTGTTTTTCAGACTATAAGACACACCCAGATTTTAGAGGAGGAAAATAGAGAAAAAAAATTAAGTAAAAAATGTGGTTATAATGCACATATGGGGGAATGTCTCCATCCTGGGCCCCTTCCAGGTAACAAATGCCCCCCCATCATGGTATATAATCCCCATCCCGGATATCACCCCTAATCCTGGGATATAGCCCCCACCCTGGTATACAGCTCGCCATCCTGGATTTGGCCCCCCATCCTGGTATACAGCCCCCATCCTAGTATACAGCCCCCCATCCTGGATTTGGGTCCCTATCCTGGATATGGCCCCCATCCTGGATATGGCTCCCCTGCATGGGATATAGCCCCCCATCTTGGATATGGCCCCCCATCCTGGATATGGTCCCCCATCCTGGTATACAGCCTCCCATCCTGGATATGGCTCCCCCATCTTGGATATAGCTCCCCATCATGATATACAGCCCCCCCCCCATCCTGGATATGGCTCTCATCCTGGATATGGCTCCTCATCTTGGATATGGCCCCCCCATCCTGGGATATAGCCCCCCATCCTGGATATGGCTCCCCATATTGGGATATAGCCCCCCAATGCTGGGATACATTGTGGTACATGGCCCTCTCATTTTCAATATGCCCCCTCTCATCCTGGATATGCCTCCCCCATTGTGGTACATGGCCCTCTCATTTTGCATATGCCCCCCTCATCCTGAATATGGTCCCCCATTGTGGTACATGGCCCTCTCATTTTCACTATGCTCCTCTCATCCTGGATATGGCCCCCCATTGTGATACATGGCCCTCTCATTTTCAATATGCCCCCCTCATCCTGGATATGGCCCCCCATTGTGGTACATATCCCTCTCATTTTGAATATGCACCCCCTCATCCTGGTAATGGCCCCCCATTGTAGTACATGGCCCTCTCATTTTCAATATGCCCCCCCTCATCCTGGATATAGCCCCCCATGCTGCCACACACAAGAAAATAACAAATAATGTAAAACTCACCCCCCCGACGCTTGCCTCCGTATCTCCCTGCTTGCAGCACTCGTGGTCCGAGTCCTCCTGCATTCCCAAGGCAGTCGGTCATGGGACTGGCATAGCACAGTAACATCATCACAGCGTGCCCTGATCACATGACCGGCTGTCTCAGGAACACAGCAGGGTTCGGACCGTGAGTGCTGCAAGCAGGGACAGATGGAGGCAAGCGCCAGATGGTGAGTTTTACATTGTTTGTTATTTTCTTGTGTGCGGCAGCATAGGAGGCCATATCCAGGATGAGGGAGGGCATATTCAAAATGAGAGGGCCATGTACCACAATGGGGGGGCCATATCCAGTGATGAGGAGGTGTACACTTCCCTAATTTAATATGCCCTGCATCCGTTTGCCCATCTCTCAGCGCGGTTTCAGCACTGAGAGGTGGACAGCAGAGGGTGCAATGCATATTAAATGAGCATAATGAGCGGGAGCACGTGACCTCCTGCTGCCTCAGCAGCTGCCCACAGCCTCCTCCCAGCCTGCTCCAGAGCTGCAGCTTTCCCCAGCACAACCCCACTGTCACATAGGCCGTATATTCAGACTATAAAAAGCACCCCCCACTTTGCCCCAAACATTTGTGGATAAAAAGTGTGTAATTGCTCTCCCTGTCTTTGCATTTTTTCAGAGCTGACTCTGTAGGTGTTTATCACAGACCAAGCAGTATTTTCTGAATCTTTGCCTTTTTTTTGCTGCTCCAGCAGATTGACTCTTTTTTCCTATATTCCTATGGGGATAACTTGCTGACACTATTGCTATAACATGCTGTATTAATTCCCTCTTGTTGCATATTATTTATTAAAGTGTAATCTCTGTTTATAATTTTAACCTTGCTTTTGGGAGCTGAAAGGAATTTTTCTATTATGCATGCTAATTTATGCATTTGTACAGGCCCCATATAATCTATTGGAATTGTGTAGGTGAAAGGGTCAGGTTCAACATGTGATGGTGTACTGACATTCTCCTTATATATCTTTTATTATTGTGTACATTGTGTTTATTAATAAAATTATTGCCATTTGTTACTTTTGCCTCATACTCCTGGTTTTCTTTCTTGGTTTAATATGAAATGGAGAACATTATTATTTAATGGTCTATTGGTAGGCCAAAAATTCACAGCCTGCAGCTATCCCAACACCTGGAAACTCAAGGAGGCTTAAAAATTTATTTTAAAGCTCCCTTAAATTCACCATGTTAAAAGAAACAGGCTCAATGGCTGTGAACTCAACTAACCTTAGGTTAGAAGAGTTCTCAGCCACTGGATCGTCCAATAAGTGTTTTAGCCCCAAACCTTCAAGAAAGGTTTTAAGGCTATTTTAAAATTGCACACTTTTTCCCTGAACAAACCCACATTCGCTGAATTTTTATTAAATTGCTCAGGTTTTTACATCACGAACCAAATCGTCAACGTTCGTGCTGAATATGAAATTGGCCAACATGTTCGGTAATATTTGCTCATATCTAGACTGGAGTAGCACTTCCAGTAACAGAAATTGTCAGTTGTTTTTGGATAGGATGAGACGGTGTTTATTTAGCATAGTTTTCTGTAACATTAGCAGTAGCACCTACCCCACGTATAGCTTTCTGTAACATTAGCAGTAGCACCTACCCCACGTACACCTCGAATACCAAGCCTATTCCCCCTTACATTTTTCCCCTTTCTACATGACCTCAGGATTTCCCACTCATGTTTAATGCACACATTTGGTGATCATTTGTTTAAGGTCCAAAAAAGGTTATTTGAGAATAGAGAGGCAATGACGTTTTGAGGCCAAAAATGGCTTTTAGTGGAACCACAAAGATTTGCCAGTCACTTGTTTCAGGCCAAAAAAAGCCTTTTAGGGGAACCACAAAGATTTTTCAATCACTTGTTTCAGGCCAAAAAAAGGATGTTGGCGGAACCCTAAAGATTTGACAATGACTTGTTTGAGGACAAACAAAACCTTTTGGGGAAACCACACCAATTTGGCAATGACTTGTTTGAGGCCAAATGAAAATCTTCTAGGGCAGTGATGGCGAACCTATGGCACGCAGAGCCGTTTTCCCTGGCACGCGGCGTCGCCTGTCACTGCAGCTTTGAACTGCCGGCGTGATGGCGCCGGCAGTTCAAAGCGTGTCGGATCGGAGGATTCTCCTTCCTCCGCATCTCCGACACTCTCTCCAAGCTCCGCCCTTCCGGCGTCACATGACCGCGGTCATGTGACGCTGGGACGGAAGACGCGAGGAGAAGAGGAGCAGTGAAGGCGGGAGTTCTAGGTGAGTATGATTTTTTTTTTTTATTTCAAGCCACGGTATAATGAGGGGCAGGATAGACACAGACATGAGGCTGACAAGGGGCAGGATGGACACAGACATGAGGCTGACAAGGGGCAGGATGGACACACAGACATGAGGCTGACAAGGGGCAGGATGGACACACAGACATGAGGCTGACAAGGGGCAGGATGGACACACAGACATGAGGCTGACAAGGGGCAGGATGGACACACAGACATGAGGCTGACAAGGGGCAGGATGGACACACAGACATGAGGCTGACAAGGGGCAGGATGGACACAGACATGAGGCTGACAAGGGGCAGGATGGACACAGACATGAGGCTGACAAGGGGCAGGATGGACACAGACATGAGGCTGACAAGGGGCAGGATGGACACAGACATGAGGCTGACAAGGGGCAGGATGGACACAGACATGAGGCTGACAAGGGGCAGGATGGACACAGACATGAGGCTGACAAGGGGCAGGATGGACACAGACATGAGGCTGATAAGGGGCAGGATGGACACAGACATGAGGCTGACAAGGGGCAGGATGGAGACAAGAGGGGCATGAGGGTGACAAGGGGCAGGATGGTGACAAGGGGCGCATGATGGTGACAAGAGGGGCATGAGGGTGACAAGAGGGGCATGAGGGTGACAAGAGGGGCATGATGGTGACAAGAGGGGCAGGATGGTGACAAGAGGGGCAGGATGGTGACATTAGGAGGAGGCATGATGGTGACATTAGACGGGGGCATGATGGTGACATTAGGAGGGGGCATGATGGTTACATTATTACAAGAAGGGGGATGATGTTGGCTTTATTACAAGGAGGGGGCATATTACTGCAGGATGGGGGCAGGATGGGGAAATTACCACAAGGGGACAGGGATCGAGCATACTACAAGGGGATAAGGCTGGAGACATTACTACAAGAAGGGAGTTAGGATAGGGACATTACTGCCAGGAGAGGGTCAGGATGGAGCACATAACTACAAGGAGAGGGTCGGGATGGAGCACATAACTACATGGAGAGGGTCAGTATGGAGCACATAACTACAAGGAAAGGGTCAGGATGGGGCACATTACTTCAAGGAGAAGGTCAGGATGGAGCACACTACAACAAGGAGAAGGTCAGCATGGAGCCCATAACTATAAGGAGAAGGTCAGGATGGAGCACATTACTTCAAGGAGAAGGTCAGGATGGAGCACATTACTTCAAGGAGAGGGTTAGGATTGAGCACATTACTACAAGGAGAGTGTCAGGATGGAGCACATTACTAGAAGGAGAGGGTCAGGATGGAGCACATTACTACAAGGAGAGGGTCAGGATGGAGCACATTACTACAAGGAGAGGGTCAGGATGGAGCTCATAGCTACAAGGATAGGGTCAGGATGGAGCACATTACTACAAGGAGAGGGTCAGGATGGAGCACATAGCTACAAGGAGAGGGTCAGGATGGAGCACATAGCTACAAGGAGAGGGTCAGGATGGAGCACATAGCTACAAGGAGAGGGTCAGGATGGAGCACATAGCTACAAGGAGAGGGTCAGGATGCAGATACTACTACAAAATAGGGACCAGGATTTCAGTATGAAATTTGCTTGCTCTGTCTAATATTCTGCGTTTTTCCATACAGATCAATCCACCTGCTGTTTCTAGAAAGGGCAGTGGCAGCGGCTCAGCTTCAATGTCCAGTACACATGAGCTGTCTGACCACTGCCGAAGAGAAGAGAAGACTGCAAAGGTAAGTTTAAAATAAATTGTTAAAATAATTGAATTGATCATCAGTGTTTCAGGACTACATGCCCTGTACAGGGAAAAGAGTTAGCATCTGCTGGCTCTCCCCCCTGTGCAGCGCTTGTGATAGATAACCACTGCTGTAATTTAGGTTAAATTACAGTGTTGGCACTTCGCCATAAATAATTTTGTTTTGGGTTGCAGTTTGGGCACTCGGCCTCAGAAAGGTTCGCCATCACTGTTCTAGGGGAATCAAAACGATTTGGCAATCACTTGGAGGACAAAAAAGCCTTTTAATGGAACCACAAATATTGGGCAATCACTTCTTTGAGGCCAAAAAAGCCTTTTAGGGGAACCAAAAAGATTTATCAATCATTTGTTCTATGCAAAAAACGTGTCTTTGGTAACGCACACAAAAAAATGTCACTAATTCTGAGCAAAAAATGCCTTTTTCTGGTTGGATCCTCTCGCCCTCCTATTCTATGTAAAAGAGAATGAGTAGCTAGCTATCATTCTGTGTAGCAGGGACAGAGTAGCATGGAACAGCGACAGCAGCACTATTCTTAAGCAGTAACACTCAAAAAGGCGACAATGGCAAATGTCCACTTCTTATATCCCAAGGAACATGTGCCTTAGGCAGCCAATAACACAAGCCATTGTGTCTGCAATTTGTGGATGGTTTATGTGCCTTCATTGGCACTATCTGTAGCAGAGCCAAGGACTGTCATGGGACATCGTGTGGGTTACGTCGGAATTTCGGGTTTGTTTTGGGGGATAATAAATTGGTAAAAGAGGGTGTATGTGTTTTTTATTTTAAATATATGAACTTTCAATGTTTGTATTTATTCTTTTGATTTACAGGATTAGTTATTGCGGTGTCTCATTGACACCTCCTCATTATTAATCTATAGCTTGATGGCAGCTGTGATTTTTCATAGATCACAGCTGTCATTAATTCCATATATTACCCAGACTGCCACCGCACCAGGGCAGTCAGGAAGAGCTGGGTAAAGCACCAGAATTCATGTAACTAAAGTGAATGAGTCAATTCTGAGGCAGCTGCAGCCTGATATTCTTTGGCTAGGATGAGCCAATAACAATGGACCTCCCCACACTGATAATATCAGCTTACTGCTTTCTGCTTTACTGGTGGTGGTTATCAATAAATAGGGGGACAGCACGTCAGCTTTTTCAATAATTAATTTACTAAAGATGTGTTTTCCCCCTCTATTTTGATAAGCAGCACAGATAAAGCAGACAGCAGCAATTGGGTATTATCAGGTTGGGAAAAGCCAAGGTTATTGGCCTTTTTCCAGCCTGGTATCATCCACAAGCTGACAGCTTTACCTTGGCTGGATAACACATTTTTTTTATTATTTATTTTTACACTACACAGACAATTGACTGCAACCAATCACAGACATCAGCACAGAGGGTGCATGGTGTGTATAGCAGTCTGATTGAAAGCAATCACAGACTCTGTCAGAGAAGGGGGGCGGGGGAGTCAGTGAATATTTATAATCATATAGTATTTTAATAAGCAAGCTTGGAAACAGTCTGACAGGGGTCTTATCTGTTGGGGAAACAGTTTGTTTAACTGTAGTATTTTAATCCCCTTTTTACTTCATTTTGCAAACCCCTAGCTCTTACTATCACCATTTTACAGCACTTAAATGTGGGTCTACCTGATGTGGTGTTTAGGGTCAAATTTGAATCAAGAAATTCTTAATCGCTGAGTCTAACTTTGCCTGACATTAAAAATGTTGGGCTTAATGCCAGCTGGCAATACAAAGCTGGCATTAACCCCTTATTACTCAGTATGTCACTGCCACCAGGGTCCCTGGAAGAGCTGGGTAAAGCGCCTGGAAATGGCACAACATTGAATGTGCCATTTTCAGGGGTGGGCGAGCATTTTTTTCCAGCCAAGATAAAAATAAGCAGCTGAGGATGGCAGCTTTCAGTTGTCTGCTTTATCTGTGCTGAGAAGGAAAAATACAGCGTAGCCCTACGCCTTTTATCCCACATTATTATTTTTTTTTTTACACACTATGACGTTAGGTTGGTTGCCATACACTAATATGTATGACAACCAAGCACAGACACATCAACCAGATTATGAAAATGCAGTCTAATTGCAGCAGCCAATTACAGATGCTCTAACAGAGCATGAGCGTTTGTGATTGCCTGTTGTGGAGTCAGTGAAGTGAATGTGCAACAAGCTTTATGGGCGGGACTGGAAGTAAGTAAGAGGGAGCGTGGGAGAGCCGACCTAGAAGCAAGCAAGCAGCAGGACACTGGTAAAATGATTTGTGTGTGCCTGTGTGTATGTGTGTGTAGATTGTCTTAGAACAGAAGCATTAATGCATTTGCAGTAATGCTTCTGTCCTAATTAAGCTACACACGCACAAACAATTACCGGAAAAAAAAAAAGAACTTCCCGACTTTTCAGCAAAACGTTTGAGTTCGAGGTGCTGAATGAACATTGCCAAACTCAGTCCGGATTTAAATTGGCAAACATGTTCGAGCATAGTTCACTCATCTTTAGTTATTACCATCAACTTTCATCAATGATTTTCTGCCATGAAAAACAAAAAAATGATTGCAAAGCTTCTTCTTCTCATTGCAATGTTAAAAATGGACAGCACACAAATTGCACATTGCATTTATTTTTATATTTATGGACAAATAGACCTGTATGGAAGATTTTGCTCTGTGACTTAGATAATAAATGGACATGCCTCCAGGATTTCTTTTTTTTTTTTCTTTCTTATGCACTCATGTAATCCACAAAAATTATATTGATATGGGAAAGAAGCATATACTATAATAGGGACATATTCTATCTGTGAAATACAGTTACTGTGCTGTGTAGCTCAAGAAAAAAGCATTTTAAACATGCTTACCTTGATGGTCATATGACTTTCATTATCAGGGAGAACTGTTGAAAGAGTCCTGATGAAAATGCTGTAATGTTTTTATCTTTTACCTTTGCCATATCTCAATCTATTTAAATATTTTGGAGAAGAGCTGGAGAAAGTCTATCTCAAACTAAATGTCAACAGATAAAACTTGCTGTGGAGAGCTGGTGTCACATTTTTAGAATAATTAGGTGAGATGGAATCTGGGCACTAACAATCATACAGGCAAATTGTCAAACTTCATCAAATATAGTACTCACTAGCCAGCGAGGTTACGACTGGCGTTGCTCAACCTAAATGGGTACATTTGAATCCAATCCTTTTTTCAATCTACAGTATACCCTTGGTCTGGGACAACTCAGAAGGTCCCATGGTTCCAGTATCACCAGTACGCTGATGACACTCAGATCTACAGTATCTCTCTGGCCCAGATGTCACCTCTCTCCTGTCTAGAATCCCGGAGTGTCTATCAGCCATATCCGCCTTCTCTTCTCGCTTCCTAAAACTCAATGTAGACAAAACCGAACTCATCTTTCCTACATCTCACACACCTTCCTTGCCAGATCTATAACAATAAATGATACCTACACTTTGCCCTGTACCTGATGTCCGTTGCCTCGGAATAACCCTTGACTCTGCCCTGTTTTTCAAACCGCACATCCAAGCCTTTGCCACCTCCTGCCACCTCCAACTCAAAACTATTTCCAGAATCCATCCTTTCCTCAACCCTCAATCTACTAAACTACTAGTGCATGCCCTCATAATCTCCCACCTCGACTACTGCAACCTCCTTCTCTGTGGCCTCCCTGCTAACACTCTTGCACCCCTCCAATCTGTCCTTAACTCTACTACCCGACTAATCCACCTCTCTCCTCGCTATTCCTCCACTTCTCCCCTCTGCAAATCCCTCCACTGGCCTCCAATTCACCAACGTATCCAATTTAAACTACTAACACTGACTTATAAAGCCATCCACAATCTGTCCCCCTCATATTTCTGAACTAATCTCCAGTTATCATCTAACTCATAACCTTCGATTTTCCCAAGACGACCTCCTCTCCTCCACACTTGTACGTTCATCATCTAACCGCCTATAAGACTTTGCCTGAGCATCCCCCATTCTCTGGAATTCTGCACCCCAAAACTTCCGACTGTCCCTCACACTCGGAATCTTCAAGCGGAACCTGAAAACCCATCTCTTCAGAACATCCTACAGCCTGCAATGACCACAGTGCCAGCTCACCACCAGTGGACCCGATGCTCCACCCCCACTGGACCTGGCACTCCACCACAATCGCACCCGGCACTCCACCACCACCAGAGCAGACCCAACCTACTGTCTCCCCACTGCCCTGTAGAATGTAAGCCCACAAGGGCAGGGTTGTTGTGAATTCTGCTTGTGGGCTCCCTCCTGTGGTTGTGGCTGGTAATGCAGTTGATCCTGTTTTGCAGTCTTGGTCAGGTGAATTGGATAATTGGAATTCAGACTGGGGTATTTAGGTTTGCAGGATTTCCTCAGTCCTTGCCAGTTGTCAATTATTCCTGGAGGTGTTTCACCTCTGCCTGGTCTCTTCCTGCCCTGCTGCAAAACTTCCAAGCTAAGTGAATGGTTTTGCTTTCTTGTGGCACACATGCTGTGTGCTTGTTTTGGAATTGTCTATTTCTACTCAGAGTTGTGGTTTTTGTGGATATTTGGTCTGCATGTCTGTCTTAACCTGCTCTCTGTTAGGAAGTTTTCCTCCTAGGATTTAAGTGCTATTCATTTGTTGTTGGCTTGTACAGCTTTTGATTGTGTCATCATAGTTGGATTCACAGGAGTTCCACAGATTTATAAGGCGCCGAGTCTTGATTAGACTCAGAGGTATTTTTGCATTATCTGCTGTGGATATTTTTGAAAGGATTTTTATACTGACTGCAATAGTATTCTGTCCTGTCTTTATCTATCTAGCTAGAGTGGTCTCATTTGCTAGTTTCTGTTTTCTGCCTGAGTATGTCTTTTCCTCTCTTACTCAGTCAATATTTGTAGGGGGCTTTCTATCTTTTGGGGGTTCTGCTCTGAGACAAGATAGAATTCCTGTTTCTATCTTTAGGGGTAGCTAGTTCTCTGGGCATGTTGAGGTGTCTAGGGTATGGTTAGTCACATCCCATGGCTACTTCTAGTTGCGGTGTTAGATCAGGAACTGCGGTCAGTAAAGGTACCACTTACTCCTGTGAAAGATATTCATGCGGCTCCAAGGTCACCGGATCATAACAGTAAAACTGGCCAACAATGAGTTAAATGCATCTCAGAAGAAGGGAAGAAAGGTGTTTAGGCATTTTTTTTCTGCAGTCTGCTTTGTCTCTTCTTCCCTCTTTTTCTCTGGGTGGCTGAAGAGTCTTGTGCTAGCATGGATGTTCAGGAATTAGCTTGCTGCTAGGGTACAAGGAATTTCAGATTATATTGTTCAGACTCCAGTTTTGGAGCCAAAAATTCCCACTCCTGATTTGTTTTTTGGTGACAGGTCCATATTTTTGAGTTTTAAAAACAACTGTAAACTGTATTTTGCTCTGAGACCTCGATCCTCTGGTGATTCTATTCAGCAGGTTAAAATTGTAATCTCCCTGCTGCATGGTGATCCGCAGGATTGGACGTTTTTTCTTGAATCTGGGAATCCGGCATTGCTTAATGTTGACTCCTTTTTTCAGGCCTTAGGACTATTATATGATGAACCTAATTCTGTGGATCAAGCTGAAAAGACGTTGTTGGCCCTGTCTCAGGGTCAAGAGGCGGCGGAAGTATATTGTCAAAAATTCAGAAAAAGGTCTGTGTTAACAAAATGGAATGATGATGCTTTGGTGGCAATTTTCAGAAAGGGTCTTTCTGAATCAGTTAAGGATGTAATGGTGGGGTTTCCCACACCTTCCGGTCTGAGTAATTCTATGTCTCTGGCCATTCAGATTGATCGGCGTTTGCGGGAGCGCAGAACTGTGCGCTCTGTGGCGTTGTCCTCAGAACAGAATCCTGAGCCAATGCAGTGTGATAGGATTCTATCCAGAACTGAACGGCAAGGATTTAGACGTCAGAATAGGTTGTGTTATTATCGTGGCGACGCTTCTCATGTCATTTCTGTCTACCCTAAGCGGACAAAGAGGGTCACTAGTTCATTTACCATCAGTACTGTACAACCTAAATTTTTATTATCTGTGTCCTTGATTTGTTCATTGTCATCATTTTCTGTTATGGCGTTTGTGGATTGAACTTAATGGATTTTCAGTTCACCAGTAGGGATGAGCGAGTATGCTTGTCACTACTCGGTACTCGCATGAATATCTCGGTACTCGGCGAGTACCGAGTAATCTCGCGATACTCTTGCTATGCTCGGGGTCCACCTCTCTGCATGTTGGCACTCTTTACAGAGCCAGCCCACATGCAGGGATTGGCTGACAGACACTGTAATGCCACAGCCATGTTGGTTGTGGCATTACAGTGATTGGCTGGCTGCACAGTGTCATCAGGTCTTTATAAGACCTGACCGCGCTGTGCTCGTCACTCTGCGCCATTAGACAGTCAGTGTAGGGAGAGGTGCTGCTGATTGAGGGACAAAATTGTGGCCTTTCAGCTAGTGTAGGCGCAGGGCTGACAATCTAATTACCACAACATCCCTTCTGAGGACTAAGAGCTGTATACAGGGAGGCAGGGTATATAGCAAACTTCGTTATGCCAGTATACCAGCCTGCATCACATCTGGGGCTGGTGCACAGGCTCATCCATCCCAAAACAGTGCTTTTAGGGATTAATTTAGCTCTCTATAGGCAGGAGAAAGTTGTAGCGTAAATTAGGATACGCCAAAAGACTCGTTATTCTTGTCAGCGTTTGTGTCTGACCAGTCCACCTGCAGGGCCTTAATCTCTAATCTCAGTGTCCAGCTAAAAACCAACTGCTGTCTGCATTCATTTAGCATCTTAGTGCAGCTGGAGTGGGTTGTAAAGTAAATTAGGATACGCCAAAAGACTCAGTATTCTCGTCAGCGTTTGTGTCTGACCAGTTCACCTGCAGGGCCTTAATATCTAAGCTCAGTGTCCAGCTAAAAACCAAATCTTGTCTGCATTCAATTACCATTTGTGTGCGCCAGGAGTGGGTTTTAGCGTAAATTAGGATATGCCAAAAGACTCGGTATTCTCGTCAGTGTTTGTGTCTAACCAGTCCATCTGCATGGCCTTAATCTCTAATCTCAGTGTCCAGCTATAAACCAACTCTTGTCTGCATTCAATTACCATTTGTGTGCGCCAGGAGTGGGTTTTAGGGTAAATTAGGATACACCAAAAAACTCGGTATTCTCGTCAGCATTTGTGTCTGACCAGTCCACCTGCAGGGCTGACAATATAATTGCCACAGCAGTCCTTCTGAGGACTAATAGAGCTATATACAGGCAGGCAGTGAGGCAGGGTATATAGCAAATGACTCACCTTGGGCCAGGGGACTCAGTTCTCAGGCGCAGTCTGTAGGTCACGGTTATCGGTGCCTGAGGCTGTGGGCCCGGTGGTCAATAAAAGGGGAAAAATAAAAATAATAAAAGGACTAAAGTTCTTTTGTTCGTGACGCCACCTGTAGGTTCCGGTGATGGCACTGGCATGGCTTGATCCTCCGGGGTGTTGGGCGGCAGCAAGATGGAGTTGCTCCCTACAGGACGAGCGGGTTCCCCGGAGCTGTGAGCTGTAATGGAGTAATGGGGCAGCTTAGTTATTTCTGCAAAGCAATGCAAGTGAATGGCAGTTCTGGAATAAAGCTCGGACACGCTGCTCACTCTGCACGGGTTCTTTACTTCGGTAAACGGCAACTTTACAAGGTATGCGATGGTGTCGGCTAAGGCAGTGGACCGGGTGGTTCTGGCAATGAGCAGCGTACCTCTGAAGCTCCTCTGGTGTCCTCTATCACTGTCTGTCCCTTCACTTTGCTGCTCTGCTATACCTAATTGGGAACACTGAGGGCCTTCAGTTGGGTCACCGCTGCAACGTTAATTCTCCCTCGGCGGGCCCTGGTCCTCTTAGGTGGGTGCTCCTGGTATAAGCTGCGGTAGTTGTTAGTTGGTGGGTCATTCTCCTGTAAAGCCTGCGACCACTACGGGTTCTGTGGTTCAGGGATGTAGCCTGCTGGACCACCTCGGAGCCGGTACTCCGGGTTCTGTGGACTGGGCAAGGATAGTCGGTTATCCTCTCTATTCTTTGGCCTTTCTCTCTCTCTCTCTCTCTCTCCTGGGTCACCAGGTTGAGGTGCCCTCCCAGTTAGCTTTCTCAGTGCTCCTCTGTAGCTTCTCCAACTCTGCTACATCTGTTGCTTTCACTTTGCTTTCTCTGTGCTGCACGGCCCTGTGCAGCCCCTTTCTGACTTCTCTGCACTCACTTCCTGGTCTAACTCCTTGCTGCTATCCCACTCACTATATAACCTAGCTCTCCTCCCACCGAGACCAGTTACCCTAGCAACGGGTGTCTGATTGGTCCCCTATCACTAGGTGTGTGTGTGTAGTGTTGGAGCTTCAGGATTCTTCTACTCAGTACCAGAACAAAGGATATGACACCTTCATTCAGGGGTGCAGTACCCTTTTGTGACGCACTCCTAGTGGGGCGCCACACAAACTTCGTTATGCCAGTATACCAGCCTACATCACATCTGGGGCTAGTGCACAGGCTCATCCATCCAAAAACAGTGCTTTTAGGGATTAATTTAGCTCTCTATAGGCAGGAGTAGGTTGTAGCGTAAATTAGCATATGCCAAAAGACTCGGTATTCTTGTCAGCATTTGTGTATGACCAGTCCACCTGCAGGGCCTTAATCTCTAATCTCAGTGTCCAGCTAAAAAACAACTCTTGTCTGCATTCATTTAGCATCTTAGTGCAGCAGGAGTAGGTTGTAAAGTAAATTAGGATACGCCAAAAGACTAGGTATTCTCGTCAGCGTTTGTGTCTGACCAGTCCACCTGCAGGGCCTTAATCTCTAATCTCAGTGTCCAGCTAAAAACCAACTCTTGTCTGACCAGTCCACCTGCAGGGCCTTAATCTCTAATCTCAGTGTCCAGCTAAAAACCAACTCTTGTCTGCATTCAATTACCATTTTTGTGCGCCAGGAGTGGGTTTTAGCGTAAATTGGATACGCAAAAAAACTCGGTATTCTCGTCAGGTTTGTGTCTGACCAGTCCACCTGCAGGACCTTAACCTCTAATCTCAGCGTCCAGCTAAAAACCAACTCTTGTCTGCATTCAGTTACCATTTGTGGGCGTCAGGAGTGGGTTGTAGCGTAAATTAGGATATGCCAAAACGTCAGCGTTTGTGTCTGACCAGTCCAGCTGCCGGGATTAAACCGCTGTAAACTGTAATCTCAGTGTGTATCTAAAATCCATCTTTTGAACGTCTTGATTTAGCTGTATACAGGCAGCACAACATTGAAAATGCGCAAGGCCGGTGGCAAGGGACAAGGAACTGGATGTGATGGCGGTGCAGGCAGAGGCCAAGGGCGTGTGCAAGCTCGAATTGCGCCACGACAAACACCCACATCATCTCGCTCGACCTTCCTGTCCCAATTTCTAGGGGACCACAGCAGTACACCACTATTAAACCAAGACCAGTGTCAACAGGTTGTTAGTTGGATAGCAGATAATGCTTCCAGTCAGTTTGACACCACCACAAACACCCTGTCTTCCACACGGTCAAGTGTCCGTAACCGTGAGACTGGACCAAACATTCCACACCCTGATCCTCCTTCCTCCCACCATGCCGAGTGCCCGGCCCCAGACATAACTGATCCCACACTTGGACACTCTGAAGAGCTTTTCACTTATCCATTCTTAGATTCTGGCCTCTCGCCAGCTCCAGTTGAAGTGGGTCATGAAGAGATCGTATGTATCGATGCACATATATTTGAGCAGTCATGGTCTCACGAAGGCAACGGTGGGAACATGTCTCAACAAGAGGTGGACGATGATGAGACACAATTGCCAGAAAGGAGGAGGACCAGGGTGCGGAAGTGGAAGAAGACATGGTGGATAATCCAGTAACTGACCCAACCTGGTGGGAGGACATGCAGAGCGAGGACAGCAGTGCACAGGGGGAGTTAGGCGTAGCATCACAACAGGCCGGAAGAAGCAGGGTGGTGTCCGCAGGCAGAAGGCAGGCAACCGTTCCCCGGAACAACAACACGACAGAAGTTGCCAGTACAACTGTTAGGTCTTCCTAAGTCTGGCAGTTTTTTAAGGTGTCTGCAGATAATTCCAAAAAGGCCATTTGCAACACCTGCCATGCCAGCATCAGCAGGGGTAGCAAAAGTAACAGCCTGACCACCACCAGCATAATCAGGCACATGTCAGCAAAGCACCCGACTTTGTGGAATGTACACCAGAGTCCAGGAGCAGTGTCTGCGGATGACACCGCTGCGTCTTCCACTGTTGTGCATGCAAGACAATCCCCTGTCCGTACTGCATGCGAAGATGCCTCCTGTCCTTCACCTGTAGTTGCATAAGCAGAAATAGCACCATAATCAACCCCGTCCTTGTCCCAGCGCAGCGTTCAGTTATCCATACACCAATCTTTTGGAACGCAGGCGCAAATACGCTGCCAACACCCCACATGCCACAGTTCTAAATGCACACATTTCGCGACTGCTAGCGCTGGAAATGTTGCCTTTTAGGCTAGTGGAGACGGAAGCATTCCGCAACCTGATGGCGGCGGCTGTCCCACGTTACCCGGTCCCCAGCCGCCATTATTTTTCCCGGTGTGCCGTCCACGCATTACATAAGCACGTGTCACAAAACATCATATGTGCCCTTAACAACGCAGTTTCAGGCAAAGTCCACCTAACCACTGACACGTGGACAAGTGCTTGTGGGCAGGGCCAGTACATCTCGCTGACGGTACACTGGGTTAATATTCTGGAAGCCGGGACCCAGTCTGAGCTTGGGACGGAACACGTCTGTTACCAACCGGGGGTCTGCGGCCCGTGCTCCGCGGCCTGATGCCTTTACTCCCTCGGCTCCTACCGCCCCTGTTCGGCCTCAAGGATCCCGGGTGTCGACCGTCCGCCGACGGCTCTGGGGCGCTGGCAGCCGCCGCCCGCGGTCGGGTAGCGTCTTCCTTACCGTATGCTCCGGGTGCGCGCACCTGTCCCCAGCTGCAGGGGTTCAGCACCCTCTGCTTGAGCAGCGCTGCTCATCTCACTTCCGGGGCCACTGCTTGAGCTATGACAATCCATCTCCAAATCAGTATCTGCTGGAGAACTGCAGGGAGCTTGCTCCTCCCCTCAGCCAATCACCAGGTGTCTGTGTTCTGCCAATCAGGAGTACCCTGCTGTGATATAAGCTTCCTGTTTCCTCTTACTCTTTGCCAGGGCAATTTCTATGTAGTGAACGTGCTAATTCTGGTCTGGTCAGGTTGTTCCTTATTTGGCTTTGATATCTGATTACTCTGTGTTCCTTCCCGCAGATTCCTCCCGTGCCGGCTCCTCGCTGACTCCAGTGGTCTCGGTCTGCTTCCCGGACCTCTTCCCTGCTGAAGCGCTGTCTCCAGTCCTGCTCCGGATTCTCAGTGTTCCCGGTTCCCGTGTCCTATTTTATACCCGGTTGCTGTTTTGTTACCACGTCGCCTGGGGTCGGTTTAACACTCGTGTCCGCTTCATTGGTCCCCCGAGGTTGGTACCGGCGGTATCCCTGTATAGGGGTTAAGCGCTCCGGGGCCTCCTTCGGTGGTATTCCGGTGCTGCGACCTTGTGGCTTTCCCCTGGGGCGTGGGTTCTTGTTTTGTTGTTGTTCAAATAAACCTGTTGACTCTACTGTACTGGTCTGCCTCTCTATCACCCGGTATCAGCATCCGCTCTACGCGGTCCAGTGGGTCCACGTGTGGGGTCCGTCAGTAGGACGTGACAACGTCCTTCCAACACCAAGGATTGCAGGCCCTATCTCAGTCAGGGTTTCACCCACAGTGTACAGCTTCGGAACATCATGCTCCTCCATTTCACCCTCCACACCAGTACCAGCTGGAAGCACTGCAGCACTGCCTCGGCTAAGCGGCAACAGGCTGTGCTGAAGCTAATATATGTAGGTGACAAACCCCACAATGCTGAAGAGTTGTGGACAGCTGTGAAACAGCAGGCAGATCACTGGCTCACACCGCTGAACCTACAGCCAGGCATGGTCGTGTGTGACAATGGCCGGAACCTGGTGGCGGCTCTGAGGTGAGGTGAGCTGACGCATGTTCCAATGCGTGGCCCATGTGCTCAACCTTGTGGTTCAGCGGTTTATTAAATCCTACCCGGAGCTGTCGGATCTGCTCGTCAAAGTACGCCGCCTGTGTGACCATTTTAGAAAGTCACCTACTGCTTCTGCCAGCCTTGCCGGCTTTCAGCGGTGATTGCAGCTTCCGGCTCACAGACTGGTGTGTTTTGTCCCCACCCGTTGGAATTTCACACTGCACATGTTGGTCAGGATTTGTGAGCAGAAGAGGGCAGTTGTTGAGTACCAGCCTCAACTACGCCGTCGGTATACGGTTCAAACTCCACACATAAGACCTTAGGAGTGGACATGGATGTCCGACATATGTACAGTCCTCCAAAACTTTGAGGGCTCCACCAAGTTGGTGAGCGGCGATAATGCCATCATTAGCATCACCATTCCGCTTCTCTGTCTTCTAAAACGCTCTCTGCTTAAAATCAAAGACGATGCATTGCAAGCGGAGCACGATGAGTTGCAGCAAGAAACTGTACTGGGTGATTACACACAGTCCAGGCTCATCTCATCCCAACGTGCATTGAAGGACTATGACGAGGAGAATGAAGAAATAGAGCTAATTTAATGCGAAATTGACGGTAATACATGCACAACCGTCAGACCGTCGGTTCTGCGTGGATGGCCAGAGGACAGGGGAGAGGAGGAGGATGAGGCCAGCATGGACAGTCATGATGTTGGTGAGGACCCTGAAGTCTTGCCTGTTAACAGTCTGGTGCACATGGCTGACTTTATGTTACGCTGCCTGTCTCGTGACCCTCGCGTTATCAACAGCTTGGCGGACACTCATTACTGGTTGGTGACACTTTTAGACCCACGCTACAAGGAGAACTTTATTTCTCTTATTCCCGAGGCGGAGAGGTCTACAAAAATGCTGCAGTACCAGTAGGCCATAGTAGCGGAATTAGTCAAAAAATTCCCTTCTGAAAACGCTAGCGGCAGAGGTCACGATTCGGTGGACAACCAAGGCGTCCGGCCGAGAGAGGCACAAGTCCAATCCAGCAGAGGTAGGGGAACACTCTCAAAGATATGGGACAGTTTTCTCAGCACCTCCCGTAGAACAGGCCCTGAGGTGCAGGGTAGTGTCACAAGGACTGCAAAGTTTGCGAAGATGCTGAGGGAGTACCTTGCCGATCGTACAAAAGTGCTCCTAGACTCCTCTGTGCCTTATAACTATTGGATTTCCAAGCTGGACATGTGGCAGGAATTGTCTCTCTACGCCTTTGAAGTCCTGGCCTGCCCTGCCGCTAGCGTTTTGTCAGAGCGTGATTTTAGTGCCACAGGTGGAATCATTACTGATAAACGCACCCCCCTGTCAACTGAAAATGCTGACAGGCTGACTCTGATCAAGATGAACAAGGGTTGGATTGGGCCTGACATCACCACACCACCACCAAATGATAGCGGAATTTAAATTTTGTGCCGGTAAACTGCCATGCACCTCCACACACCCACACATGGGTACACACTTCATGACTTTGGCTACTTGCTGTACTGCTCCCCCTTCTCCTCATCCGCCACCATCATATGATCAGTGCAACCGTGGTTCATGATGCCACAAAAACATAATGTTTTTACATCATATTTATGATCATGATGACCCTAACCGTTCAAACGGTAGGCAGTAGTTTCATGTATACCCCCCAGGGGTAAATGTTTTAGTCCATGCTTACAGAATGGGCATTACAAGTACAGGTGACCTGCTCTTTTGTAATGGGAACAATATTTAGAGCCTCTCCCCATGTTTCTTTTCAGGGGCATTGAAGTGCCTCCCAATGTTTAGCAGCCCTGCCTAGGGCAATCCTACAAAAGACCCACTTCCTTATAATGGGCACATTATTAAAAGAGGCCCTCATGCACACCTCTATCCGGGGCATTGAAGTGCCACACAATTTTTGGCTTCCCTGCCTAGGGCAATCCTACAAAAGACCCACTTCCATATAATGGGCACAATATTAAAAGAGGCCCTCATGCACGCCTCTATCCAGGGGCATTGGGGTGCCACACTATTTTTGGCTGCCCTGCCTAGGGCAATACTACAAAAGACAAACTTCCTTATAATGGGCACATTATTTAAAGAGGCCTTTATTTACGTCTCTTCCCAGTGGCATGGGAGTGCCACACAATTTAAAAAAAAAAAATCTTTCATGTAATCCAAAAAACTAACATACACCAAATCTGTCTCACAAGTGGGTATGAGCCCTTAATATTTTCTCCATGAAAATCCATTTTGGTTTCATTTTGTAACATTTTCTTGACAGTCCGTAAAAGTGACGTAATAGTCTGACAACATTGTTCACAGCAGTCACCTTGGAGTCTGAAATGCTTACAGGGGTCTTCCCCATGCTGTTCCCATGTCATTTCAGCACTGTTCTGATACTTTTGTGACATTTTTAGGGTTTTTCCATGCTGCCGCAGGTCATGCCAGAAAAATACTCGGGTCTCCCATAGGATGACATTGAGCTCGGTGCTTGGGCCGAGTATACGAGTATCTTGGGATGCTCAGCCTGAGCTTCGAGCACCCGAGCATTTTAGTATTCGCTCATCTCTACTCACTATGCATCTAGATAAGTTACTTGGGGGTCTAGTTGTGGGGGAGCTCCAATGTTTAGGCACACAGGGACTCTCCATGCACGACATGGTGTCCGCTAACGATTGGAGCTAATTTTCCATTCAAAAAGTCAAATGGCGCTCCTTCCCTTCTGAGCTCTGCGGTGCACCCAAAGAGTGGTTTATGACCACATATGAGGTATCCGTGTACTCAGGAGAAATTGCCCAACAAATTTTAGGATAAATTTTATTCTATTTCCCATGTGACATTTTATAAATTGAGGCAAAAAGAACATTTTTGTTGGAAAAATAAATTAAAATGTCAATTTTTTCCTTCTACGTTGCTTTAGTTCCTGTGAAGCACCTGAAGGGTTAATAATCTTCTTAAATGTAGATTTGAGTAGTTTAAGGGTTGCAGTTTTTGGAATGGTGTCAATTTTGGGTGTTTTCTGTCATATACGCCCCTCAAAGTGACTTCAAATGTGATGTGGTCACCCGTGGTGTAACTTCAGGCCCAGGGGCCCCGATGCGAAAGCTCCAACGGGGCCCCCAATTATTGCCAATCTTTTATAGTAGTAGTCTTTTTCTATGGGCCAAAGGGACTTTTGGGGCCCCCTAGGCTGCAGGGCCCGGGTGCGATCACAACCCCTGCACCTATTGTAGTTACGCCCCTAGTGGTCACTAAAAAAATGGTTTTGTAAATTTTGCTGGAAAAATGAAAAATTGCTGATGAACATTGAACCCTTAAAACTTCCTAACAAAATTGCACTGATGTAAAGTAGACATGTGGGAAATGTTATTTATTAACTATTTTGTGTCACATAACTCTCTAGTTTAACAGAATAAAAGTTAAAAATGTGAAAATTGATAAATTTTCAACATTTTCGCCAAATTTCCGATTTTTTCAAAAATAAACACAAAAATTATCAACCTAAATTTTACACTAACATGAAGCCCAATATGTCACAAAAAACAGTCTCAGAATTGCTAAGATTCGTTGAAGTGTTCCAGAGATATTACCTCATAAAGGGACACTGGTCAGAATTGCAAAAAATGGCAATGTCAGTAAGGTCAAAACAGACGTGGTGATGAAGGGGTTAAAATGGCCCTAAAACATTCCTTGTTTGTTTGAGCTAAACGCTTGCTAGAATATCTTTTACTTTTGGAAAGTACACAACTGTGTTATATGTATAATGCATATTAAAGTTGTCCTTGCATTGCTGCAATGCCCACTAGCCTTATTCAGCATGAATTGGTGGTAAATGGTGACCTTCATCTGAATAAACTGATTTGTTTTCATCATTATGTCTCCTACAAAGATGTCACACTTTAATATTCACTGCACCTAATTGCAACCCAGTTGTTATTCCTTGTGGACTGAGGAATTGGATTTGTGACAGGCAGTGACGTTAGTTCTTCAGCCCTGCCACCATATAGATGGGTTAATTAAAAGAATTAAAAGCTAGGCAAGGCAACAAGATTGTGCAAACATTAAAATCTGGACCGTGACCTGTTGTGAGCGGATGCTGATCAAGAGCTGCTGCCTTACTCTACATTGGAAGTTGTTGGGTTCTGTGGTCTGTGGGTGGAGGTAGGGGCTTATGCCTAGGGCTTCTCAGGAGTTAGGGACTTAGGCTGGTGGCTCGGACCTCCTCACCTTTAGAGGTACCTCCGAGATTAGAGCAAGTCAGGGACCCCAGTATCAAGGCCAGAGCAGGCTCCCCTGACTCCCTACGCGCAGCCCCTCCTACTTCTGAGCACCCCAGCCCCCTCCAGCATGACAGCTTGGGTCTGAATCCTGTCAGTGCCCCTTAGGCAAAGCAAACACACAAAGCCTCAGACCTCAGTCATTGTCTCACCGCCATCTTACCAGTGGGTATTGTAGTCTCAAGTCATTTTAAGTATTTTATTGCAATTGCACAATTTTTCTATGGAGATAATAAATGCATACGTTTTGGAAATCCCTGACTGGTCACCTGTTTTGCTCACTTGATTTTTCTTCTTCTTCTAAGCCCTACAGAGACTGGTGAACAAGCCACAGACTTCTGAGTTATGGAAATTCAAGACACTACACATACTCTGGTAGAATAAGGCTAGCCAAGTCCAGTTCTCAAGGGCGGTAAACAATGCATATTGTCAGGATTCCCTTAGCATTGCACAAGATGCTAGAATAATCACCTCTGCAAGTGTTGAAATTAGCAGCTGTGAATGCTAAGGAAATCTTGAAAACGTGCACTATTTTCAGACCTTGAGGATGGTAGTTAGCCACCCCAGCCCTAGAAGTCTATGTGGAAGTACCCAAGAGGCAAGAGGAGTCCTCAAGCCCTTTCACCTCAACAGTGGTTCTCCCTGGACCCACTTAGGCCCTGTGTCCATGGTACATTATTTGATGCTTTTTTTGATGCAGATTTTGAGAATCTGCATCAACATCTGCATGTCTATGCTGAGGTCAGTAAAGTCTAAGACAGGTCAGAAGTGCTGTGCCCTCGCTGCTTTTTTTCCCTTGCACATGTGGTTTAGATTTCTTTTTTCTGCTCCAAAATCTGGACCAAATCTGCAAGGAAAAAAAAAATGCATTGGCACAGCACTTCTGAACTCTCATGACATTGCTGGCCTCAGGATAGACATGCAGATTTTGATGCAGATTCTCAAAATCTACTTAAAAAGAAGCATCAAAAACCCTACTGTGTGCACAGTGGGATTCCTGCTGTGTGATACCCTCTGTGTAAGCTGAGAAAACCTCAGAGAAATCATGATGAGGATGTCTTGAAATCAATAAGCGAGCTCACAAGTGTGGTGAGTGTGACAGTGGCACTGAAGCTTGCTAAGTAATAGTGTAGGAAGATAATGCCTGTGTCAAAACAGCAGGAATCCAATGTAAAGCGGTTTGAGCTGTGTTTGGCAGCTTTTGGGCCCCTTTAAATGTTTATGTTTTCTAGGTCCTTGATTTTGCCTCCCATTGATTTCAATAGGGTTCAGATATTTGGCGAACCGGACCGAATTGAAAACATGTCAACTTGTCAGTCACTCCCTGATGTGATTTTTAGCTTTTTCTAAATATAGAAAAGAACAATTTAATATGAGGATGAAGCCACATTTTCCTACATACTGGTTTCATAAAATGTAGTGTAGTCTGTTTTCATCACTGCAAATTGTCACTTCAGTGAGGAAGTAGATGAACTCTAGTGCCACTTATTAGAGGTAGCAATCCTAAAAGTCATAATTGACTCTTTAACAAGCCTTTTAATATGACTTAGGATTTGTGCCAAATCAGAGCTCCAATCTGCAGATGCTGGATTTCGGAGTGACTACCCCTCATCAGTGCAGTGTATGGGATTCTGGTCTGGCTGTATGAGAGGTGAAGACGAGGTTTGAGGGAATAGCTAATTTCTTTATGGAGATCAATCTGCCTGCTGGCATGAGGAGACTTATAGCCACAATGCTCCTCTGGGAAATATGGAAATTGTCACTTCAGTGAGAAAGTAGATAAACTCTAGTGCCACCTATTGAAGATAGCAATCCTACAAGTCATAATTGACTCTTTAACAAGCCATTTAATATGATTTAGGATTTGTGCCAGATGAGAGCCCCTATCTGCAGATGCTGCGTTTTGGGGTGATTGCCCCTCATCAGTGCAGTGTATGGGCTTCTGATCTGGCCTCATTGTAATACAAACTAATGCTTCTGGTCTTTGGATAGTCGCGAATTCAGGAATTTTATTTTTATGGTATGGCCCTGGATATGTAGATGAAGTCTCTCAAACCTTTTTAGTATGGATATATTTTTGTGTGTCACAATTTCTCAAACTTGAATAGGCAGACTTGTATAAAAACAAGATACACTTGGACACAGGAGATCCAGAGAGAAGCTCATTATGCTCGCAGCAGGTGGAGGGTTAATGAGTAAGCATAAAAGTAGATGCAGTTTATTGAAACCCTAGACATTTGCACAGAAGATAGCCAACTGGGAGACCTGATGAGGCCACCTCAGAAGCACAGTACTGACTCTATACACAGACACTTGTGGCTGAAAGAGACAGCTTTGTGCTTTGGGCAATGACATAGTCTACCCGGCAACCCGTGAAATTAAAATAGACCAAAGCAAAGGATGGCATCGAAGAAGTCACAACAGGTGCGTAACTGTGACCCCCTTTAAGGGCCCTTTCCACCAGAGTCTTCAACAGAAGAGAGAGGTGTGTTGCATGAAATCTGGGATTGGAACATTAAAGACCTTTTGAAGCATCCCAAATATCTGATCATTATAAAATAGGAAGGGGGAACAAGAGGCGCAATAGTGCCCTATCACTCAGACACTAAGAGATGAGAGGTATATTGTCAAAACCACTCACCTATTCCAGTTGTGATGACCCACAACTGGCTTGAAGGCATACAATCAATACCGGCTACTGCAGGACCTCCACCAACCACTCGCACGTGGGAAGACTCTCAGGAAGCTGGGAAAAGGTGTGTGACAGTCCGCGCCACCGGGTACCAAAGAAATCACCTGGGATGCAGGAAGTTATTTCAAGCTTTATCTTTATTCTCCAACATGTTTCAGCGCTCCACCTGGCGCCAGGTGGAGCGCTGAAACATGTTGGAGAATAAAGATAAAGCTTGAAATAACTTCCTGCATCCCAGGTGATTTCTTTGGTACCCGGTGGCGCGGACTGTCACACACCTTTTCCCAGCTTCCTGAAATATCTGATCATGACAGTATCCCCTCTAATCTTTAAGGTAGAAGAGATTGCAAAAACAGTCCAAAATGTTGTTCATTTCATACTTCAAATGTGGTTTAGAGGCACAAGCAGGAACTGTATTGGAGAAAAGGTTTTGAGCTGCAATGGGTGCATTAAGGAGATATGAAAAGTATTAGGAATGTTGATGTGGGAGATAGCTTTAGATGATTAATTTGCTGAATAGTATAGAATGAGCAAATGCATATTGAAGCCAACATCTTGCAACAAGTTTTTAAACAGATGTTATTGGTGGAAAGCCCAACTTTAGCTCCATGACAGATGCTGGGAATAGGTTGATGAGGTCTATCAGCACTCTGCTCTAGCTTCGGCTGTAGCCAAATTGGATTGCACTTCAGTTCAGATGTAATGCATGTCCTCAGAGACATAGTTCATAGCAGGAAATTGAATTTTTGCTACAATTGGCAAAGTAAGATGAGGTTCTCGACCATACACTGACAAATGGAGATTTCCCGGAAGACAATGAAACTGAATGGTTGTATGCAAATTCAGTGTTAAAAAGAAAATACAGCCAATTCTTGATAAGAGTTGAAGAGAATGTGAACGTATTGGTTTTGTCCTATTGACTGTTTCTTTCAGTTTGCCTATTACTTTGCGAGTGATTGGCTGAGTGAAGTTTAAGGATTTTTTTTTAAATTCTTTCCACAACTTGAAAAGAAATTTCACACTTTGGGTAGACACTATGCAAGCTGAAAATCCATGGAACTGGAATTTTTCTTAGGGTTCAGACACATGGGCGAGTGCAATGTTAGAAAATTTCGCATTGCACTCTGACCAACGTTAATAAATACAAATGCATCTCAATGAATTACAATATCATCAAAAAGGTCATCTATTTCAGTAATATAATACATTAAGTGAGACGCATATATTATTTAAGAGTCATTACAAACAGAGTGATCTATTTCATGTGTTTATTTCTGTTAATGTTGATATTTATGGCTTATAGCCAATGAAAAGCCAAAGGTCATTATCTCAGAAAATTAAAGTAGGGAGGATGAAGGTTTAAAAACCTGTGCTGTCGTATTCCATGAGAAATTAAAGTGTGAATATAATATTGATTTATTAGTCAACGCATTTCAGGACTCACTGAAACACCCTGAAACATGGCAATATGATTTTGATTTGTCCTGCGTAAGGGGCCAGGTAGCCCTGAAACTCAATGACTAATCAATATTATATTCACCCTCTGATGTCTCGTAGAATACACAGTGCAGTGTTTAACCCTTCATCCTTCCTACTCTATATGCACAACGCTACGAACTGAAACAGCTATGATATGCTTTTATCGTGGTTGTGACTATCACAACCACACAAGGTGAGCCCTGATACCTATTTAGGTAATATTTTGTCGCTCAGACCTGTCATCCTCCCTACTTTAATTCTTTGAGATTTTGACTTTTGAGCTTTCATTGGCCATAAATCATGATCATCAACATTAACAGAAATAAACACTTGAATTAGATCACTCTGTTTGTAATGACTCTATATATGTGTTTCACTTTATGTATTGAATTACGAAAATAAATGAACTTTTAGATGATATTTAATTCATTGAGATGCACCTGTAAGTCTGAGCAGATAAGTGTTTGTGTTCAGCTTTTTTCTCCATCCAGATTCTGGAAGAGAATAAAGTTGCAGCATGCTGCGACTGGATCCAATAATCGTGATAGACTCACCAATGCAAGTCAATGGGTGTGAGAAAAAAGTCGCACAGTACATGGACAACACACTGACAGCAGGCGATTTTAGCATGGTCTTTCCCAACAACATACTCTCCAAGGATAATGCACCATGAGGTTGGATGTCATAGCCTCAGCTCTGCTGCATCAGAGGCCTCTGTAAAGAAGGAACATCCTGTCATTGCGGTTACCTAAGCTGTCCTTGATTGACCTCAGTGACTCACCTGCTCACACAGCCACTGCTCTCTGGGCTTTTATTCTATGCTCAGAGGCTGTGATCATAAGATGTCATTAACCTCTTTATCACCCAGTTTGCCACCGGCACTAAGTCGACTGGAAGAGCCAGTCAAAGCGCCAGGATTTGGCGCTTCTAATGAATGCGCCAAATTCTGGGCCAGCTGCAGGCTGCTATTCTATAGCGTGGGGGAGAATAACTATGGGCCCCCACCACACTGAGAATACCAGCCAGCAACTGCCTAGTTTTACCTTTGCCGGCAATTAAAAGTAGGGTGGACTTCCGGTTCCGGCCTGCATGAGGACGCAGGGCTGAAGGAGAGCTCCCCATACCCGCTGTGATTACATACACCCGCATCGCACCAGGCGTACACAAATGCACCGAGAATGAGTGCAAGGAAGTCAGCGGTGACGCCGGCACCGGCCGGTAAGATGGAGAAGTGGCTCCGGAGCTCGGGAGGCACAGGAGATCAGCCGCGCTCTTCAGATAAACAGGTGAAGGGGGCAGAAAAGATGGCGGCAGGCGGGAAGATCAGAGCGGTGCAGCACGGCGCGAGACAGGAGGACAAGAGGGGAGAAGGTGATAATCAGTCACAAGCTGGAGAGGCAGAGAACAGAAGTAAACAAAGGGGCAGGAAGCACAATACACCGAGCAAAGCACAGGAGAGGACAGAATGCCGCACAAAATTCCCCATATTGACTACAAATTACTAGCCAGGGAGGCATCAGCATACTTGGCTGAGGAGCTGAGGGGCACGATTAAGGATGCCATACAAGAAGCTCTACTAGGATTACAAGCTAAAACTGCAGAGCATACAAATAGACTCGATGTGCATGAACAGAGATTATCTGACTCTGAAGACAGAGTGATGCAGTTAGAGGCACAAGTGGCAGATCTTATGACAGCTTCTGTGTACAATAAAGACAAATTAGAAGATTTAGAAAATAGGTCGAGGCGTAACAACCTACGGATAGTAGGCCTCCCTGAATCTATCCTGCATAATGAACTAATTGATATATGTGAAAGAGACCTGCCTCGTGCCCTGGGGTTTCCCCACACATACAGAGCTGAAAGTGCTCACAGAGTCGGGGCACCCCCGGAGAACCTCGTTCGCACACGGGAGAGATCAGGATCCCCACAAATCAATGCCCGAGATAATAACAATAACAATACCAACAAAGTCTCGCCCCATCAAGTGGTGGTCAGATATTTAGACTACAGAGATAAAGAGCAGTTGCTGCAGACGTTTAAGAGCCTACGCCGCCCCCTAGTGGTGCATAACCATGTGATTAGACTATATGGAGACTATTCCGTAGAGGTGTCGGAGAGGAGGAAAGCTTTTAGTCCAGCATGCAGTATTTTGTATAAACAAAACATACGGTTCCAGTTGTCATTTCCTGCAATCCTAAAGTACAGAGGACCGGATGGCCGTCTTAGAACATTCCAAAACCCACAAGAAGCGCTACGACAGCTGACGCAGAATAATGCAGGAAAGGGTGAACGGGATCCACAAAACGTGAGGAAAGAGGGTAATGGAAATCACACATCCACCCGTCGAGACCGTATCCTGGAAGAGTCGCAAACTAAATCCGGCAGAGCCATCCCCCACCTCGATGAAAGATCGTCTGCCCTACAGTCCGCAAGAAAGATTGGGGAAGCGTCCGAAGAACAGCGACACCAACGTCGGCACCAGTCGGAGACCCAAGATGGCGGGGAGGAACAGCTGGAATGCACATGATTGATTGACAACAAGTTTACTGACGGAGAAGCCGGGGAACAAGTAGCCAAACCGTTAGATGTCAAGGTTAAAGACAAACTTATGATCCAACTCAGCTGCTGAAGATGTACCCAAACGGAGGGAGGAGTTGATGTCCTTATGGGATGAACCCTCCCCCCCTTCCCCCCCCAAATCTACCTATCCTATCATCTACCTATCTATCCTATCCATCTATCTATCTACCAAGAGGAAAAATCAGGCAGCACACAAAAAATGTGTAGAACAAGGACTTTTTTTAATGAGCCTTTTTGGGTATAAGGTTGTGCTGTTCTATTTTTCCTTTTTTATCTCTATCTATCTATCTATCTATTATATTTTACACTTTTAGAGCATGTAAAACACCATGTTAAAATGCATTGCACACAGATGTCACACTGATGTCACACAGATGTTAGCTGAGGAAAAGATGCACTCGCTTGCCACACAGAACACCATATGAATGTCACTCGCCCTACTCTCCAGGATGAGAAACGGTCAGATTTTTTATACGGTTGTGTATTTCCAGCCTTTGCAATATACTTGAGCCAGCTGTGGAGCATATAGAAATTTTTTTTTTTTTTTCTTTAAATCAGATTTATTTATTAGAAACATTAACATCTTACAAAAAGAAAGCACATGTACATTACATTTTGTCATTTTGTATAATATTCCACTAACGTTTCTTTAACTCCCTTCGCCCCTCCCTCTTATCCCATTAAAGCATGAACTCTTTCCCTCCCATGATTCAGACAGCGGTTCCAAATTATATACATACATTACATATTGCATGTTAAAGAAATTTTATTCTTTTTAGTAACTAATATCCGTACCTAATCCCTTTTATACAATACCAACTGAAACATTCGACTATTATCGATACTACGATTCTTTTCATGGCGCCCAGAGTCTCTCCTGGAACTTGGTGTTCTTTCTTTTAAAATAAATTCTTTCTTCCAGTTTTACTACATAATTAACTTGTCTAATAAACTCTTGTCTAGAAGGCGGATCTTTTTGGATCCAATATTTAGCTATTAATTTTCTAGCTGTATATAAAAGGCGGGCAACAGCTATCTTCCCAATACTGTCTATCCCAAGTTCTTCTACATACTCCAAAACGCACACCACCGGGTCCCGCAGGATGTTACATTTATATTTCCCCTCTATCAGGGCAAGGACTACTATCCAAAAGGATGCGAGTCTCGGGCATCCCCAGATCATATGTAGGACTCCCGCTTCCTCTGATCTACATCTCGGACACTCCGCATCTGTACGTACCCCTATTTTATAGAGAAATTCCGGAGATCTATATGCCCTGTGAATGAGTAGGAGCTGGGACATTCTCCCTGGTTCACTAACTGACAATTTTGGGATGTATTCCAATACCGTTTCCCAATTATCATCCGATATGGGTCCCACATCTGCCTCCCACTTTCCCTTTGCCATCACAGGGTATTTCAACAGAAATGTATGAAGAAGGTCTGCATATACCGTAGAGATCACTCCTTTCGTTCTTCCCAACATGCAAATAAAATCAAGAACGATATCTCTCGATACACACAGATCCCCCACTCTCCTCTGCTTTGTGTAATTGTGTTGAATCTGTACATATTGAAACCCATTTCTATCTGTTAGCTGGAACTCCGATTTTAGATGATCAAATGATTTGAGAGCATGGCGGTCAACCAGCTGATGAAGGTACACTATCCCTTTTTGTACCCAATCCTTTAATTCCCCAAGTTTATAGAATTCACTTAAGTACTCATTGCCCCAGATAGGTGTATATGACGTCATCCCAGTAATCCCTCTAATTTTCTTCACCCTCCCCCACAACTTGTGCAAGAGTCCAAAAGTCGGGCACATCTTTCCACCTTTTCCAAATAGGCCTATCTCTAATCCCTGCACCAAAGGTCTCCTATGAATATATATTTCAAGTATTGCTTGCAATGAGCCCTTACGTGCCCTCTCTGCCCATCCCCTTATATGTTGAGATAGTGCTGCTAGGAAATATACCAATGGATTAGGTAAGGCAATCCCCCTTTCCTCCTTGGGTCTTTGTAGGGTCTCTAATTTTATTCTCGGCTGCCCACCTCCCCATACTAGATCCCTAAATATCGCATTTAAGCGCTGAAATATTGATTGGGGAATCCATATTGGAGAGTTATGTAGTATATAAAGCAGCTTTGGCATTAATACCATTTTAATTAAATTAGCGCGACCCACCGCCGAGAGGCGCAGCTTCCTCCATGTCATCGCCTTTTCTTTCAAAAGTCCTATCGTGGGCTGTATGTTAAGGGTCAGATATTCTGTAACTGGTACCACTATCTTAATACCTAGGTATTTAAACACTTTTACTGTCTTTAATTGCGTATGGGCCGTCTCGTCCCTCTCCGGACCCACCTCATTGTCCACCGCCAACAGGCATGATTTCTCCCAATTTATCCGCAGTCCAGATAATCGTCCAAATCTATCAATGATGTCTATGGCATTAGTCAATGACTCCTCGGAGTCCTGTAAAAACAGTAAAATGTCGTCAGCATAAAGGGCTATCCTCTCCTCCACCGATCCATATCGGAATCCATTTACTGAATCAGTTTGCTGGAATGTTGCCGCAAGCGGTTCCATGGCGATGGCAAACAACAACGGAGAGAGGGGGCAACCTTGTCTAGTGCCTCTTGATAAACTAAATGTATTAGACCTCTCTCCGTTTACCCTAATCCGAGCCATCGGGGAGGAGTATAGCAGCCGCACCCATGCCGTAAAAACTGGACCGAAACCCATGTGATGTAGAACTCGCCAAAGATATTCCCACTCCACACTGTCGAAGGCTTTATGTGCGTCTAAAGATGCCACTACTCTATGTCCAGAATTGTCTGCCTTCATTTGAACAGTCAAGAACAACCGTCTCAAATTAATGGCCGTCGACCTGTTCGGCATAAACCCGGTCTGGTCCGGGTGTATAACACTCGCAATCACCCTGGTCAGACGGTTCGACAGTACTTTAGCCAATAACTTAACGTCCGTCGACAGTAGGGATATGGGCCTGTATGACGCCGGTGATGTGGGATCTTTATTTTCTTTCGGTATCACCACTATGGTTGCCTCCCTCATAGATGTCGGTAACTGTCCTTGTTCCAATACTGACAACAAGACATCTCTCAGTTTGGGCAACAACACCTCCCCAAAATGTTTGTAAATTTCTATTGGTAAGCCGTCCGCCCCAGGTGCTCTATTATTATTCATAGAAGCCATAGCTACCTCCAATTCCTCCAATGTCAGTGGTCCCTCCAAAGTGTCCCGATCTGTTTCACTAAGTCTGGGCAGCATGGTTTCCCCCAAGAATCTATCAATTATCTCCCCAGAAACCCCCAATTTAGATGTGTAGAGTTCGTGGTAGTACTCTTCAAACACCCGCAGGATCCCGGTCGAGTCCGTCACCAGTCTCCCGTCAGAACGAGACAGCCCATAGACATAGCTTGACTTCCTTTGTGCTGCCGCTATTGTGGATAATAGATGTCCCACTTTCTCTCCTTCTTCATAAAAATCTGCTTTTTGAAATTCTACTCTCCTAGCAGCATTGGCTATAAACATTTTGTCTACCTCTTCTTGTGCGATTTTCATTGACTGCTGCGTCTCGGCAGTGGGCTCCATCACCAGTCATTCCTCCGCCCTCCTCAAAACCTCCAATTTCTCAGCCTCCACCTCTCTGTTTTGGGTTTTACGTCTGGATATGTCCCGTATCAAGAGCCCCCGTATATACGCTTTTGCAGCATCCCATACCATATCTGTCCCTGCGCTCCCCTCATTGTTCTGGAAAAATTCTTCCACTTCCTCCCGCTATTGTCTGCATATCTAAATTCTCCAACCAAGCAGGGTGCACCTTCCACTCTTTACCCAGTCCGGTACCTTTCATTCCCATTTGTAGTTCCACTGTCAGGGGTTTTTGATCAGATATTACACGTGGCAAGTACACAATCGACGTCATCCTAGAGTCTAACAGCTTGTTTCCAAAGGCCATGTCTATCCGAGACATAGAGTTGTGAGAGGAGGAATAACAAGAGTATAATTTTATCCCAGCATTTCTCACTCTCCACAAGTCTATCAGACCCATTTCTCCCATAAATTTAGCAAATTGTGAATCCTCATCCTTTTCAAATCTACCATGTGACCTGCCCGTCCTATCCCACTTCAGATTCATGACATTGTTAAAATCCCCGATAAATAAGATGGGAACTCCGGGCCAATGTCTGGTCAAATCAATTATCTCCAGTAATTTCCCTCCATTGTATGGCAGTGGAAAATAAACCGCCGCCACACAAAGTATCTTCCCAAATATCTTACAAACAAGAAAAACATACTGGCCATCCTTATCCATTTTAACCTCTACTTCCTCAAATGGAACTGTAGCATGAATCAATATTGAGACTCCTCTTGAATATGCAGAATAGGTGGCATGGTACCCTTTCTGAATCCACCTTCTAGCCAAAACACCAGTTTTCCCTTTTATTAGGTGAGTTTCCATAAGGCAAATTATAGACGGTTTAAAAGACATAACATTCTGTAAGATAGCTGCTCGTCTACCCCAGTCCGCCAAACCTCTCACATTCCAGATAAAGACTTTAATTTTCTCAGCCATTTCGTATCCAATTAGACATTTCCATGCAATTTCGTATTCTCAAAGTAGTAGCACGCTGTCTTTCCTGACCCCCCCCACCCCTCCTACCCCCCAAACCAATTCCATGTAACCACCCTCCCCCACCGCAAACATATAACAATAATAATAATATAATAATAATAATAATAATAAACTTCTCTCCTTCTCCTTCCCACTTCTCCACCCCTTCCGTTATCGACCTCTCTTTAGCAGAGAGTGGGTGAATACTAGCCTATGCCCACAGCAAAACAGTCGCTCTACAACGTCTATTAAAAAATAACAGTTTTCTCAACCAAAGGCCTCTCCCGCCTTAAGTAAATAAAGGTATAGAGAAAAAAAAAATAAAAAAAATAACACATTTTCATTTTGCAGTTGCCGCAGTCAGTCCAGCTATATCCCCATTTTCTCACAGAACCTGCAATTAAAAAAGCAAAATACCAAAAAAGCATAAAGGGACTATTCCAGTCAGCGTTCAGCTGTCCTTAAATTCTCGGACCCTTCTTTCGTTCTTCTCAATCCAGTCCATAGTCTCCTCCGGGGATTGCAGAAAGTGAATCTTGCCCAGCGCCACTAGTCTAAGTTTGGCTGGGTACATCATGGAGTACTGCAGGCCCATGTCTCTCAATCTCCTCTTTACCTCTGAGAATTTCATGCGTAATTTCTGTACCGTCGGGGAATAATCCGAGTAGAAGGAAATATGCTGCCCGTCTATTGTCAGATCCTTAATGTTCCTGGCCGTACGGAGGATCGTATCTCTGTCCCTGTAGTTAAGCAATTTGTCCAGCATGGCCCGGGGGGCAGCACCTGGAGGTTGGGGTCTGAGTGGAATCCTGTGAGCTCTCTCCACCACAAAGACTTCAGAGAGATTATTCGCTCCAAACTTAGTCAAAAGCCAGTTTTCAATGAATTCTGTAGGGTTGGCTCCCTCCGCCTTTTCCGGAACTCCAACTATCTTGATATTGTTCCGGCGCGATCTATTCTCAAGATCGTCATCTTTTGCCATAACCTCAATAATCTGCTTATCAAATTTTGACTGGGCTGCTTGTATGGTTACAATACTGTCCTCGGCTGTGCTTACACGCTCCTCCACCTCCCCCGTGCGCACCTCAGCCTTTTGCATAGCTGCTTTAATGTTGGTAATCTCAGCAGAAATTCCTGACACTTGGAGGGTCAAAGTGGTGAGGCTTTGCTTGCAATAGGACACCACTGCAAATATATCACGCAATGAAGGCTCCCTCTGCACAGTGTCCACATTATGCTGCAGTGCCCCATGCTGTCCTCCCTGTAAGGGATCCACATTCATTTGTACCTGCATATCTGTGTCCTGCACCTCCACTTCCTCTTCATTGCCAGGGTCTACCTCCATGCCTCTAGTGCTGCTGTCCCCTGCCTCCCGCCTTGCAAATTTCTCCAGGCGAGCTGCAGCATTTAACTTTCTGGCATATGCAGCGTTCGCCCACGCTGCCTCCTCCCGCGCCTCAGCGCCATCTTGGTTCCTGCAGGGCTTACGGGCGCCGACTTCCCGCTGCCGTGTGTGGGTCCTCTCACCCTCCTGTGACGCCAGGCTGACAGGCAGGGTACTCCGTGGACGTGTTGGTCCGTTCCCGGAGCAATTGTCAGCTCTGTGGCGGCTCCTGCAGTGTGTGTCGGCGGGAGAGACCAGGCACACGCGTCCGCTTACATTGCAGGCTAGGCCACGCCCCGAGCATATAGAAATTTTACTTATGGAATAAATTGAGACATCTTTGAGAAACGGTCCACAACAACTCGTACAGTGGTAAATCTTGGCATCTCAGGAAAATCTGTCCATAGAAATCTCAGCACAGTGCTCTTGTAGTACAGGAGGAGGCTGAAGAGGAATGAGAGACAACTCTCATGACATTTTCAATTGCACACACTAAGGACTAGATGTGACAAATTCTTTAATGTCTTGTTTTCATTTGGGCCACCAGTAATGAGAAAGGAGTTACAACAGTTCATTTAACACTTGCGTTACCTGGAAGGTGAAGAATAAGCCCATAATTCGTTTTTTCAGTGGAACATTTATGAGACTAGAAAACATAATATACAGGTGCATCTCAATGAATTAGAATATCATCAAAAGTTAATTTATTTCAGTAATTCAATACAAAAAGTGAAATCCATATCTACTCTATAATTGCCGTAGGCACTTCCGTGTCGGGTCCTGAAAAGACCGTGGCTTTGTCACTATGTGACGTCACCACGGCGAAGCATTGGCCGCGTAGCGGGCAATGCGAGCCGCCGCGAGGCCATTGCGAGTCGCTGGCCGAAAATCGAACCAGAGGTTCGGCTACAAAGTTAGCGATTTATCGGTCAGGTAGCGCGAGCAATGGCCGCGAGGCCATTGCGAGTCGCTGCCTGAGCTGCGATCACTTGCCGCACCTGCCGCAAGTCTCCCTATACTTTCTATGGGGATCCATTGCGAGTCGCTGTGTAGCGCGAGCAATGGCCGCGAGGCCATTGCGAGTCGTTACCTCAGCCGCCGCACCTGCCGCAAGTCCCCCTATACTTTCTATGGGGATCCATTGCGAGTCGCTGTGTAGCGCGAGCAATGGCCGCGAGGCCATTGCGAGTCGCTACCTCAGCCGCCGCACCTGCCGCAAGTCCCCCTATACTTTGTATGGGGATTACCGCAACCGCGCCGCAAGTGTAACGGTTGCGGCGCGGTTGCGGTAATCCCCATAGAAAGTATAGGGCGACTTGCGGCAGGTGCGGCAAGTGCGGTTTTTTAAATTTAATAATAATAATAATAATAATAATAATAAAAAATAATAATAATAATATAAATAATAAACAATAAAATAAAACATAATCATAAAAAAAAAAAAAAAAAAAATATATAACATTAATATATTAATTACATTAACTAATTAAAATAAAAAAATGAATCTAAGACCCCCCCAAAAAGTATTCAACACCCCCAAAAAGTATTGAACACACCCCAAAAAGTATTGAACACACCCCAAAAAGTAATGAACAGCCCCCAAAAAGTATTGAACACCCCCAAAAAGTATTGAACACCCCCCAAAAAGTAATGAACACCCCTCAAAAAGTATTGAACACCCCCCAAAAAGTATTGAACACCCCAAAAAAGTATTGAACCCCCCCAAAAAGTATTGAACACCCCCCAAAAAGTATTGAACACCCCCCAAAAAGTAATGAACACCCCCCAAAAAGTATTGAACACCCCCCAAAAAGTATTGAACACCCCCAAAAAAATATTCAACCCCCCCAAAAAGTATTGAACACCCCCCAAAAAGTATTGAACACCCCCCAAAAAGTAATGAACACCCCCCAAAAAGTATTGAACACCCCCCAAAAAGTATTAAACACACCCCAAAAAGTATTGAACACCCCCCAAAAAGTATTGAACACCCCCCCAAAAAATATTGAACACCCCCCAAAAAGTAATGAACACCCCCCAAAAAGTATTGAACACCCCCCAAAAAGTATTGAACACACCACAAAAAGTATTGAACACACCCCAAAAAGTGTTGAACACCCCAAAAAGTATTGAACACCCCCCAAAAAGTATTGAACACCCCCCAAAAAGTATTGAACACCCCCCAAAAAGTATTAAACACCCCCCAAAAAGTATTGAACACCCCCCAAAAAGTATTCAACACCCCCCAAAAAGTATTCAACCCCCCCAAAAAGTATTCAACACCCCCCAAAAAGTCCTCACACCCCCCAAAAAATACTCACACCCCTCCAAAAAGTACTCAGACCAGCTATAACTATTATAAGCAAATTAATGCACGTTCTAGAATCCCGATGCATTTGCATCGGGCTCACAGCTAGTATTGTATAGAGTCGTAACAAAACAGAATGATCTATTTCAAGTGTTTATTTGTGTTAATGTTGATGATTATGACTTACAGCCAATGAAAACCCAAAGGTCATTATCTCAGAAAATTAAAGTAGGAAGGATGAAGGGTCTGAGAGATAAAACATTTCCTAAATAGGTATCGGGGGCTCAACTTGTGTGGTTGTTAGAGTCACAACCACTATATTAGCATATCACATCTGTTGCTGTACCCAGCATAGTGCACATAGCTGCCACTAGGAATTTCGGGGCCCCTTACTGCCAAAATTTTGGGGCCCCCCTGAGACTCCGCCCAGCCACCACCCATGTTCCGCCTCTACTTATGCTCCGCCTCCACCCAAACATATATTATATTTATAGTGAAAAATTGGAACCACACCAAAAATTACCTCAATTTATATGCAAATTTTCCCAACCAGCAATCCAGATGGTTCCTTACAATAGGGTAAAAAAAGGAAAAACAGCACAAAAAAATTGAAAAAGTGGACTTCATTGCCCAATGCATGGCCATGCCATTGCTGGTTTTTTTTTTGCGCTTCCGCAAGTGCCGAATCCGGCAAACTGCACTTGCCGCGCCTGACCACAAGTCCCATAGAGAATGAATGGGGCTTACTAGAAGTCGGCCGTTAGGTGGCAGATGCAGCAAAATCTGCTGGATCTGCCGCAATTCAGCAAAAAACGCTTACAGTAGTCAGGGGGTTCACAGATGTCAGAGTGCCCATAGCCTTCAGATAGTAATGAAGACCTCGATACACATTAAAGTTGGATAAACCCGCCGATATGAACAGGTTGCGCTGACAGTGTAATGTGTGCGGGGGCTCTAAGTGACGATTGTCGGGGAGATAAGGATCCAGCATGTCCGATTACCGGCTGTAGATCCTTATGTCCTCTAAGTGATTCTCTGCAGCCAGAGATGTCTACCAGTGGTTCTAATAGAGAATACAGGAACACTTGGCAGAATGAGTGCTCCAGTATATGAGAGAATCAAGGAAGATTGCAGGGGGCTTTAGTAAATTAATTATTTGGCTGACATTCAGCTGTATTTTTAGTCCAGCTTCCTTACCCTATAATGATTTAGGATCAAGTCAGTTAAGTTAAAGATTACCACATCCACATGACTACATCACCAGAACCACCGGCAATACAATAACACATCACTAGAACCTCCATCAGTACATCATCAGAACCACTATCAATACAATAACACATCACTAGAACCACTGTCAGTATATCACCAGAACCACTGCCAATACAGTAACACCTCACCAGAACCACTGTCAATACAGTAATATATCACCAGAACCATCATCAGTACATCACGAGAACAGTATATCTCCTATATTTCATTTCATTTCAAAAATTCTTTTTATTGTTTTACAAGATATTAAGATGATAATCAGATAATTACAGAATAGGAGAATTCAGCTTGTGACAATCAATGAAAAAATGAATAATTAATTCCAAACATATGTTTAACTACGGTTATTGTCAAACTATTTAGAGAAAGTTAAGCACAAGAAGATGGTGAGAAAAAAAAACAAAAATGTGAAAGAGGAAAGGAGGATAAGAAGAAGAATAGAAAAGGGAATAATAGGTTAGAGGGGAAGAGAGAGGTGGGAAGGGCGGTTCAGAGGGTGGAGCCTAGAGGATCATTATTGGTTAAATGTGGTGAGGGGTCAAGATTCTTTTTGAAGAGTACCCAAGCTCGCCAGTGGTTACTAACAGATGCTTGTGTATGGTTCACCGAGGCAGCCAGTTTTGCTACTAGATACAGTTGGTCAATTTTATCAATTAACGATTGAAGAGTCGGAATTTGAGGAGATCCCCATACCGTTGGTATAAGAAGTTTCGCCGCAGCTAGAATTGAACATATTAACACAGAGAACTCACCATGGGAAGTGTCTAGGGGTAGATTCAACAGGACAACTTCAGGGATAACTTGATATTTCGTTTAGTCACATCTCTGATCAGGCGAGTTATCAGATTCCAGTAGGGAATCAGGGATGGACAATTCCACCAAAGGTGTATGTAGTTCCCGTTCACATCACCACAGCGCCAGCAATTCGGAGGGAATTGTTTCTTCCATTTGTGTATTTTCTGCGGATCAGTATACCAGTGGGAGAGAATTTTGTAGGAGTTCTCTTGTACTTTGATGCATTTAGTCGGGCCATGTGAGTGGGTGTAAATATATGAAATCTGTTGAGGTGTAAACTTATAACCTAAATCTTTTTCCCAGCAATGTATATAGGCTCTTTTCGTAGGTACATCTCTATCTAAAATACTTTGGTAAATGGTAGAAAGGATCTTAGTAGGTCTGATCTGTCTTGCACAAAGCGTTTCGAAAGCCGTGGGGCTGCGGGTGAGCGCCGTATCGAATCGGATGTTGTGCAGGAGTGATTGTAGAGTCTTATATTGGAGGAAATTAATAGATTCGAGGCCAGGTATTTTGTGCAGAGTAGATAACGGGAGAAGACCTCCATCTGCGTATAAATGATCCGCTGTTAGGCTGGCAAGTAGTCCAGTGCGGTGTTTGCTGGGGTTGTATAGTAATTTTGATCTCGTTAGTATATCCAACAAGGTAAGGAGAGGAGTTGATGGGGGTATCAAGTATGTATGTATATTGGTCCATACTCGTAGGAGTGTGCTTGTGAGAGGGTTAAGTTGGCTTTCAGATGACTTGTCATTACAGTGCGTCAGTAGGAGGGGGCGGAGAAGCTGTGGGGATAATTTGTTTTCTATATCAATCCATAATTTATTGTGTGTGTTTCGTATGATATCAACAGAGCGTGATAGGACTGCTGCGTGGTAATAGATTCGAATATCTGGTGCGCCCATTCCTCCTTTTACTTTTGGGAGAGAAAGAGTGCGGTAATTTAAACGGTGTCTCTTATGTTTCCAAATATAGGCGTAAAGAATAGAATTGACCTTGCGTAAATAAACATTAGGGATTTGTATTGGTAACATAGAGAAGAGGTAAGTAAATTTAGGCAGGATGAGACTTTTGAGAATATTCTTACGACCCATCCAGGATAAGAAAGGGTCACGCCAAGTTTTCATAGTGGCAGTTACTTTGTCTAATAAAGGAGGGTAGTTGAGAGAGAAAAGAGTTTTATGAGATCTACTAATTTTTATGCCTAGATAAGTGATGTGCGATTTAGGCCATGAGAACGAGTATGAGGTTTTTAATCTGGATAATAGTGGTAGTGGGACGTTCAGGTCTAAGGCCTCCGATTTCGATGTATTTATTTTAAAATTGGTAAGGGCGCTGTAGTTGTCAAATATTTTTAATAAGGGGGGGAAGCTTTTAGAAGGATTAGTCATGAATATGAGTAAATCGTCTGCGAAGGCAGCCGTTTTATGTTGCGTTTCTCCTAGTGTGATGCCGTGAATCCTCTTATCTAGCTGAATATCGATCAGCAAGGGTTCCATTGCTAAGATAAATAATAGAGGGGACAGTGGGCAACCCTGTCTCGTGCCGTTGTGTATGGAGAAGGTATCTGTTAGGGAGCCATTAATGTTGATGCGAGCGGTTGGGCTGGTGTACATTTTTAATATCGCCGCCACTAGTTGGGTCGGGATGCCGAATCCAAGCAACGTCTCTTCTAAGTATAGCCAGTCCACCCTGTCGAAGGCCTTTTCAGCGTCCGTTCCCAGGAGGACTAGTGGAATTTTCTGTCTGTTGGCATAGTGGGTAAGGTGTAGTACCTTTAGTACGTTGTCCTTCCCCTCCCTTCCCCCCACAAATCCAGTTTGGTTTAGTGAAATTTTATCCGGTAGGTAGGCAGCTACTCGACGAGCGATCATACTAGCGAAAATTTTTAAATCAACATTTAGTAAGGAGATCGGTCGGTAGCTGCTACACATTTCCCGGTCCTTCCCTTCTTTGTAGATTAGGGATATTTTTGCTTCTAAAGTTTGGGCCGGAAATCGGTCTCCTTGCAATATGGAATTAACATATTCAGCATGTGTGGTTGGAGAATCGAGGGGAACGATCTGTAGTATGCACAGGGAAGTCCATCCGGACCCGGCGCCTTGTTGGGGGGGCACTTCGACAGGGCGGACCGGAGCTCCTCTAGGCCAAAGGGCTTGTTTAGAAGCAATTGCTGTTGAGGGGTAAAGCTCGGGAGGTTTAGGCGGGATAAGTAATGTTTGATTTTTTGCCTTCTGGCCGCCTCTTCTGTTTTGGTTTCTTTGGGGCGTAGGTTATATAGTTGTGTATAATAGTGTAGAAACGCTGTTTCTATTTGGTTATAATTAGTTGTGGATCGTCCCTCCGCCGTTTTGATGGAATGTATGGAGGTGTGGGTTTGTCTCTGTTTAATTCTAGAAATCATCAATTTCGAGGCTTTGTCACCGTGAACGTACATTTTAGTGCGCCATGAAGCGAGCCATTTTGCCGTTTGTAGGAATAGGATGTCTTTAAGTTGACGCCTTTTAAGGGTTAGTAGTTCCATTATTGGGGGGGTGATTAATTTTTTGTATTTTGTTTCTAGGTCAGAGATTTCCTCATATAGCAGATCGAGCTGTTCCTGTTGTTGTTTATGAATGTATGCTGTGATTGAAATGAATTCTCCTCTGACCACAGATTTGTGGGCTTCCCAGAGCGTCGGCACCGTAGCCTCACCATTATCGTTTTGAGCAAAATACTGCTCTAGTGTTTTGGTTATGCGAGAGAGGGTGGATGGGTTGTCGAGTACCGACTCAGTGAGTCGCCACGATCTATGAGTAGGGAAGGTCTTATGTAATGTCAGTGTCATCGTTACGAAGGAGTGGTCTGAGAATATGTTAGGGTTAATTTTTGTTGATCTCACTTTGGCTAGGGTGTTTTTGGAGACAAAGAAGTAATCTAGTCTATGGTAAGAGGCGTGTGGGTGTGAATAAAAGGTGTAGTCACAATCATCTGGGTGTAAGTATCTCCATACATCCAATAGTTGGAGCTCGTGAAGTTGGACTTTGATTTTATTGAGATCACCTTGTGAGTAAGTGCTTTTCTTTGTTGTGGTATCTATTAGCGGGTTTAGCGCAATATTAAGATCTCCCCCTACTATCAGTGTGCCTTCACGGAAATCTCCTATTTTCTTCAGAGTCGAATGGAGCCATTTCAGGAGTTTTTTGTTGGGGGCATATAGGCAACAAATTGTAACCAAATTGCCTGCTAGTAGACCTTTGAGAAAAATATAGCGGCCGTTAGTGTCAATTAAATGTTCTCGAGTTTGGAAAGGGATTCCTTTCTTTATAGCAATCGAGACCCCTCGTGACCGGGGCTGTGGCGATGTGGCATGGAACCAGGTATCATAGTGTGACCTGTCAAAGTTAGGTAATTTTTCAGGGGTAAAGTGAGTTTCTTGTATCAACAGCACATCTGCCGCATGTTTCTTAAGTAGGTTTAGAGTGTGTCTCCTCGGTATAGGGGAGTTTAGCCCCTTAGCATTGAGCGTAGCAAAGGTAAATACCTTATGTTGAGACGCCATCATTGGGTGGTTGATTCCAGATAGGTGTGTATATGATTCGAGCGGTCCTCGACTCCATCCTCATGACCGGGAGGGGTGGTTGGGTGGGAAGGAAGGAAAGAAAGTAGAAAAGTAGTGAGGGAAGATATAAGAAAAGAGAGATACATTAATAACATTTCCATTGCAATCATGTACAACATGTCAAACGATCAGTGACACAACAACGTGGACCATATGGGGAGGATCGTTGATGGTTCCACGATAGCCAAATAGTACCTGCTGTGGTATTAAGTAGTTGGGGTGAGGAAGGGGAGGGGCGGGTTCCACTGTGTACTGGAGGGGTATCGGGTGGGGGAAGGGGTCAATGGTAGTCAGTATGTAAGGGTACCTATACAGTAACTATGGAAACAGGACTTCCGAGGATCTAGAAGTCAAACATATTACAAACCAAGGATATAACCTAACATTACTGTAAAACGCAGTATAACCTGTATAACAAAAGGGTCCTTCTCATAGGAATGACTGGGTCTCACTCTTTATTCAAGTAAGGCCGCGGGTAGTGCAGTTAGTCTGTCTATCAAAGAGGCATAGATTAGCTGTGCATTAATTAGGGTTTCAAGTGTCGTGGTGGCATGGGGTGGGGAAGTGAACGGGGGGGATAAGGAAGGGAGGGGGGACAAAGGGGGGAGCTGGGTGGATGGGTGATAGGTAAATGCAAGGTTAAGGGAGTGAATTGTTAGGTTTTAAGGGTATGGGAACTCAATATTGGATTAGTAACATTCCAATCAAGGGCGTGTGAGGCTGATCCATGGACAAAGTGTTAAAGAATAGTCAGCTAATATGCGGGCGACAAAGAGTCCTTCATATCCTAGAGCGAAGACATCAGGTCGTCTCTACTCCATCCTTTGGCGGTGGTGTTTTGGACATCTTTTTCCGTAGACGCTGTGATTTCGGAGTTCCAGCGACTTGCCATGGGGGGGTGACTTGGAGGGGTTTCTGTAAAGAGGCTGCGTGGAAGGTTTCTAGGTCAGGGTAAGACTGTAGTTCTATGCTGAGTGATTGACAGACGCCTCTGATGTCCTCAGACGTCCTGGCTGTTAGTTTCTTTTCACCAGCTGTAATAAAGATGCCGAAAGGGAACAGCCAGCGGAAGCGATAGCCTTTTTGTGTCAAGATGTCTGTGAAGGGTTTAAGCAAGCGTCTCTTCTTCAGGGTTATGGCAGAGATGTCTTGGAACAATTTCAGTTGAGAGTTCTCATATTCAATAGTCTCTGCCTCCCTGGCTCTCCGTAAGATAAGTTCTTTTGTTCTGTAGTCTAGGAAGCGACACAGTACATCGCGGGGAGGGTCATTTTGGTTTGGCTTAGGGCGTAGTGTTCTGTAAACTCTAATAATCTCCATGTCTTTAGGGTCTTCCTCCCGTAGTAGCTTATTAAAGATTTCATTCACAGCTGAGGGCAGGGCTTCGAACGCGATTGATTCTGGGAGGTATTTTATGCGGATATTGTTTCTACGCTCACGATTCTCGTGATCCTCAAGAGTGGAATGGATAGCGTGTATTTGAGTCTCGTGAGCATTTAGGCAGTCCAGTAATTTATTTGTTTGTGTCATCGTGGTCACCTGGTCGCTTTCTACTGACCCCAGCCTATGACCTTGTTGAGCCAAGTCTAATTTTATCTCAGCTAGTTCTTTGCTGATCGGTTCTATGGCTTTCGTCAATATACGCTTAATAAAAGAGCGGGTGACCTTATTATCTTTAGGGTCCATTTCTGTGTCCGAATCGCTCTCAACGTCGGAGTCGGACTCCTCAGCCATCAGTCGGAACGTACGTTTGGTGGATTTGGGATGGGTCGTGAGGTCAGCTTGTTTTGAGAGGAATTTATCCACATCGGCCTGGGTAACCGGATTAGTGGGTTTAGATGATGTTCGGGGAGTTTTAATGTTTGTTTTCCCCATTTTTAGCTGTGGTTCTGTGGAATGTTCTTTTAATCGATCTTTATTGTGCCTCCCCTAGGCCACACGTCGTTAACTAGGTAGACATGATGCACATTGCTCGTGACAGCTTAGAAAATGTAGTCACTTTGCAGTAAGTAGGCAACGTTCCTTAGAGCGCCCGCTCTCTCTGACGGTGAGAAACGGGACAGCTTGGCAGGGGTTAATACTGCTCCAGGGGCTTGATAACTCAGGGAGAATTACCCGTACTATATTGTGGGTCAGGATCCAGAAGGTGTCGGGGTGCAGCACTCCAGGAGGGGGGATATGAAGGCCAGTACAGAAATTAGAGTGGCTGTTTATTATTTATATACGTTCAGACAGCAGGGGAGGAGGGCACCCTTTGCGTCTGTGGGCTTCTGCCTCCACTGACCTGGGCCTGCTTTGTGAGTCTCTCAAGTGAAATATTGCCTCTGTCTCCGGGTCTCTGGCCACCGCGTCTCCCTGCAGAGGGGCAGCACCAAGACAGCTGCAGGCAGATAGACTCTGATGTTTTGCAGTTGTTTGTATAGTGGCCCAGGATTTAGCTCAGGCCTCACCAGCCCTCTCTTGTGACCTTTTACTGGTGCTCCTGTTTTGGAATCTTTACTGGGCTGTGCGATTCGGCTGCCAGCCTTATTATACAGTAGCCTGCAGGTAGTCTTATGCGGGCCCTGTTTATTGTATACACCGCCTGTGCCTCTCTGCTCTGGCGGCGGCACCGGAGGTGAACGCGGGTCCCCGCTCCCTTTGTGAACTGCTCCGCTCCACGCCTGCTGCCTCTCCCCTCCACCGCCGCCGACCCGGCAGGCGCAGCGGGTGGTCCTCCTTGTTTGCTAGGGCACCCGGTGGGGATGAAACAAGCTGCGCCTGCCCCAGGGGGCCACGATGGGTCCGCCACACTCCACTTACCCCCTCCGTCTCGGGCGCCTTTGTGCAGCAAGGAGCTGTTGGAGGCGATGTGTCTCAGGAGGTCCGGCACACACGTGTCCTCACGGCCGCCTCCTCCCTCACTGAGCTCGGAGGCCGTCCGCGCCTATGTCCCGGATCGCAGCAGCAGCAGCGTGGTGGTAAGGTCTGCGTCTTCCCTCCGGTCCACAGTAATGTGATGCTCGGAATTCGCCCGGCAGGTTCTCCTCAGCAGCAGGGTTCCTCAGCAGTAGGGCAAGGAGCAGTGGGGGGGGAGGCCTTGTCATGTACCCCACGAGGTGCTTCTCTGGCGATCTCCCGGTCCAAAGTTGGTTTCCACAGGACTGCAGGGTCTCAAGTGCAGGATGGATCCAGGGATGATGCCTGTGGGTGCTCTCCAGAGCAGGATGGCGTCAGATTGTAGCTAGAAAACGTGAGCGCAATGAGATGCGACCTCTCTATGCGGCGGCCATCTTGGATCTCCGCCTATATCTCCTATATTAAAGGGAACCTGTCACCCCCTTTGGGTGTTCTAAACTGTGCCCACCAGCTGCAACAAGATGTAGTTGGGGTTCTTGTAACCCCTCTATATGCCCAGACGTCCCCCTGCATATCTCAGAAATAAACTTTTATTCTCTTCCGCGCTGTATGGTAAGGAGTCCTCAAAAGGTATGGGTGGGCTTGCTCTATGTGGTCCTTGCCGCCCCCTGCTTGGAATACCCGCCCCACTCTTTTGAAACTGCTGTGCAGCCTACAGTCTCCCTCTCCCCCCATTTTTCACAGTGCAGCCCCCATGTCTTCCTCTGCAGCCCCCCCCCCATGTCTTCCTCTGCAGCCCCCACACATCTTCCTCTGCAGCCTCCCATGTCTTCCCCTGCAGCCCCCATGTATTCCTCTGCAGCGCCCCCATGTCTTCCTCTGCAGCTCCCCCATGTCTTCCTCTGCAGCTCCTTCATGTGTTCCTCTGCAGCTTCTTCATGTGTTCCTCTGCAGCCCCCCAGTCTTCCTCTGCAGCCCCCATGTCTTCCTCTGCAAACCCCCTATGTCTTCCTCTGTAGCCCCCCATGTCTTCCTCTGCAAACCCCCCATGCCTTTCTCTGCAGCCCCCCCATGTCTTTCTCTGCAGCCCCCACATGTCTTTCTCTGCAGACCCCACATGTCTTTCTCTGCAGACCCCACATGTCTTTCTCTGCAGACCCCACATGTCTTTCTCTGCAGACCCCACATGTCTTCCTCTGCAGCCACCACATGTCTTCCTCTGCAGCCCCCCCAGGGCTTTGCTTCTTATATTCGGTTGACATAGCGACTCACCTGCATCAACTTCTCCTCTGTGCGACGTTCTGCAGAGACGGCGGCAGAGTGAGGAGACCTCGTGACACCGGCATGACCCCTGCACTGAACCCGGAAGTGCGGCTGCGCTGTGATACTTGTAAAAGGGCCGGAACCGCCGCTACACTGAACCCCAACTCCGCCTCCCCCGCTGTGTCAGGTGATTGCGGCCGCACCGCGCCAGCAGGCGGTCGCTCTCCCGACTCCTGAGCTACCGCCCTGCATGATTATTTCACTTTTGGGGCGGATGGGTGGCCCTGAAGTGTTAGTAATCCAACGGCCTGTTAGTAATCCAGCAGCCGAGAGCAGCACAGCACAGTCACTCAGTCATGCACTGATCTTGGCTCAGCCTGTGAGCCTGGCTCCAAATGGCCCCGCCCACAGCCAGCGCACCCGGGCCCCCCCCTGCTGTTTGTATGGCCACGCCCCCTCCACCGTTGGCCGGGCCCCTTACAGCTGTATGGCCTATAAGGCCCTATTGGTGGCCCTGATAGTGCATATAGAGTAGGGAGGATGAAGGGTTAAAAACCGCACTGACATATTCAGCGAGAAATCAAGGGGTGAATATCACATTGATTTCTTAGTCAATACACTTTAGAGATCCCTGGCCCCTTCCTCAGGACAAATCAATGTCATATTGACATGTTTCAGGGCATTTCAGAGAGCCATGAAACGCGTTGACTAATAAATCAATGTTATATTCACCCTTTGATGTCTTGTGGAATATGGCAGTGCAGTTTTTAATCCTTCATTCTCCCTACTTTAATTTTCTGAGATAACGACCTTTGGGTATTCATTGACTGTAAACCATAATCATCAACATTTACAAAAATAATACTTGAAATAGATATCTCTGTTTGTAATAACTCTGTATAATATATGATTTTCACTTATTGTATTGAATTACTGAAAAAAAAAACTTTTTGATGATATTCTAATTAATTTGATACGTATTGACTGCCTTGCTGTATGGAAGTGTTGCTGTTGTGGTTAAATGAAGCCTTTTTTTTCCCCTGCTCTCAGTATGGATAGAGGAACCTAATGAGCAGGAGCTGAGAGTGCAGGTGTGTGTGATGAATAAGACTCATGCTTAGGTGAGCTGAGGGGCCTGCCTGGGCTGTTGCTCCCCACCCCTCAGCCATAAATGGGTCAGATCACATCCACCTGATGTTGCTGGTTCAGTTCACTTCTGGACTGTGACCTGTTGTGAGCAGACGCTGATTTGAAGCTGCTGTTTCTTCCTCCATTGGAAGCTTCCGGGTTCCGTGGTCTGTGGGTGGAGGTAGGGGCTTATGCCTAGGGCTTCTCAGGAGTTTTAGGGTCTTAGGCTGGCGACTCGGACCTCCTCACCTTCAGAGGTACCTCCGAGTACAGGGAGAGTCAGGGGCCCCAGTATCAGGGCCAGAGCAGGCTCCCCTGACTCCCTACGCCCAGCTCCATCCTACTTCTGGGTACCCCGGGCACCCCCCTGCGTGACATAATTGGGATGCATCTGTATGTAGTATATTAACTATGCAGGTAACTCAAGAATCTAATGGTGTGGGAGCAAAGACATGTCTGATATTGGGTTTTAAAGTGAAAGTCTGTTTTTGGGCACATGTGCAGTAAACAGGAGCAGAGTAATTAATTAGTATAATGGAAATTCTAACACAGTGAAGCCAGGCAGGAAAGTCTCTAAATTAAAGTTCACACTAATAGTCACTGGTAAAGGAAAATTCTATAGGTAACAGTTCCCACTGGTAGTGGCCAATAATGGAATAGTCTATAAGTGACAGTTCATATCCAGAGAGGCCTGGAAATGGTATAGTTCTTGAGACCACAGTTCAGAACTAGATGCAGTACAGAGAATCAAAATGCAAGTCCCAAACAGGACAGAGAACTGCAACTGCACTTACCTAAACTTAACCAAATTGCCACAGTGGAGCTTTTTAGAACAAACAGGCTTACATGAAGCAGGGCAGGCTGACAGAAACTCAAGCAGGAACAAACTCCAGACAGAGCAACTTAACACTAGAAGTTCCAGAGAGGGGTCATTTAATATTTCAACCTTTGGAACCCAGAGACGGGTCAAATGACCTGAAGGATTTTAGGCCACATTTTACAAATGAAAGGATGCTAATTGGAGCCATCAGAGTTGTCGGTTTGGACTAAGGGTCATTTGACCCTCTTTCGGGACTTCAGGGGAGAGCTCAAAATTTCTGGGACTTCTAGTGTTAATGCAGTGAGGTCAACTGGAAGCAGGCGGAGATTCAGATTGCAGAGAAGCTGGAAAGGGCTAAACTGGAATAGCTGGTGAAGGAGCACAACTTGAAATGCACAGAGGAGCCAGAGATCCTTGCAAAATACTCAAGAAAGACTGAAAAATGGACCGCAGCTTATATAGTCAGGAAAGGAGGAACACATAAACAGGAATGAGGTAGCAGATGCCATTTTGGATAAGGGCAAGGAGACCCAAAAGGTAATCAGATAAGCTGGAGTCCTGACAGGTGGAGAATTAAAAGGAAAAAAAAGGAAACAATGAAAACTTCAGGTTCAATTATGAGTGAAAACACATTTTCAGATGTGTCCCATGGATATAAGCACCAGTATAGTGCATCAGCCCTGTAGTTTTTGTCAGAGGGACAGTAGTTCCTGTAGGTGATAGTGAGGTCAAACTATAAGATGAAAAGAGACCACCAAAATTAATGAAAATTCAGTCCATGGACCGACTGAAGATATTACGACTTATTATGATCAATACAGATGGTTAGCGAGAACTTGAATAGTGATGAGTGAACACTTCTAATTCGATTCGATGAATTGGGGTGTGTTCGATGAATTGTTCATCAAATGTTCATCGAACACAGTCAAACCGCATTGGAATCAATGGCAGGCAACAGCAAACATATAGAAAACACCTTCAAAGGTGTCCACACACAGGTGGTACAGCTATACATTTTGTGGAGTATTATGGCAAAACTTAGTTAGGTAGGTCAGTGACCTGTATAAGACTAGTGGACCAGATACCCACAAAGGTCATGAAAATGCTCCTATCAATGTTATGCCCTGCCACACACAAGTTAGACAACTATAGGTTTTTTGGAGTATTAAAAGTAAAACACTAGTCAGGTAAGTCAGTGACCTGTATAAGCTTAGTGGGCCAGATACCCTCAAAGATCATGAAAATGCTCTGGTCAATGTTATGCCCCACCACACACAGGTGGGACAGCTATATGTTTCGTGGAGTATTATAGGAAAAAGTAGTCAAGTTGGTCAGTGAACTGTATAGGCCTAGTGGGCCGGATACTCTCAAAGCTCATGCAAGTGCATCTATCAATGTTATACTCCACCATACACAGGTTGTACAACTATAGGTTTTGTGAAGTATTACAGGAAAAAATAGTAAGGTAGGTCAGTAACCTGTATTAGTCTAGTGGGCCGGATACCCTTAAAGGTCATAAAAACACTCCCGTCAATGTTATGCCCCACCACACACAGGTAGGACAACTAAGTTTTGTGGAGTATTATAGGAAGAACTAGTAAGGTAGGTCAGTGACCTGTATAGGCTTAGTGGGCCAGATAGTCTCAAAACTCATGCAAGCTCTCCTGTCTATGTTATGCTCTGCCACACACAGGTGGTACAACTGTAAGATTTGTGGAGTATTACAGGAAAAACTAGTCAGGTAGGTCAGTGACCTGTATAGGCCTAGTGGGCCGGATACTCTTATAGATCATGCAAGTGCTCCTGTCAATGTTATGCCCCGCCACACACAGGTGGGACAACAATAAGTTTCGTGGATTATTATAGGAAAAATTAGTCAGGTAGGTCAGTGAACAGGTAAGATTGACCAAACAATGCTTTTAAGGGCCCAAAAACTGTTCATGTGTATACAGCACATTTGCTAAAACCTGGTTTGATGCCCAAAACCAGTTTATGCAAACATTAAGGGAGATGTACTAATTACTGCTTTTAAGCACCCAAAAATGGTGGATGGGAATACAGCAAATTTGTTAATCCCTGGTTCGATGGACAAAAAGTTTGAATATTCAGAAACATTGAGTGTCAGGGATAGGTATTGAGTTCAGAGAGCCCTACTCAAGTCAAGCAACAAACTGCAAGATGACCCCAACAACAGTCCCCATTTTTCAAAAAAATTAGGCACAGCCACCACTTAAGTGGCATCAATTGCCCCAGAGTTGAAATATTGAAATGGGGAATTTAATGCAGCACATTGAAAAGTACACAAGCGTTTAGTCTCCCCAGGCTGATACTGGGGTGGAAAAGTCCTTGCAGATTCATGACTTGTTCACCTTGATAAACGTTAGTCTGTCTACACTGTCATTGGACAGACATGTGCGCTTATCCATCAGGAAACTACCAGCAGCACTGAAGGCACGTTCAGAGAGAACGCTGGCTGCAGGGCACAACAAAATCTCCAAGGCATGAGTGGCAAGCTCAGGCAACTTTTCCAATTTTGAAGCCCAAAATGCACAAAGGTCCAGTTCCACAGTCAGGCATCAATATTCAGCTGTAGCTACTCCAGTACCATCCTCTCTAGGCGTTCACTATGTGTCAGACTTGTTTTCTCTTCTGGCGTTGCAATGGATGGTCTAAAAAAGAAGGTGTGTTAAACCAATAGCATAGAAAACTTAACTTTTACTGGCTCTATATTAGAAAGACATAGTTGGCTAGACCAAACAAAACAAAATGTGTGCATACGTGACTGTGCAAGTCAGTGTAGTGCTAAATTGAACCCCTCTTATTACCAGGGTTCACAGATACCCCAGCTAGGTCCCTAGGACCCTCAAGGTGAGTGATCCGGCTGCACAACCTTGAGGGGGCCAGACTGGACACCATCGCCATCATCTGCACAGGGATGTCTATCTTTGAACACTAATCCCTATATGTGTACCATGACCCCCCTGAAGAAGAGGGATCTGAAACGCGTCGGGAGGGAATGTATCAGATGACATGGTGGCTATATGACATTCACTGAGCCCTGAGCAGCCTGGAAAACACTAGTAGAAGGTTATCCGGAGCTATATAGACTCGTATACATGCGTACAAGTAGACGCAGCTGGGTGAGATCGCTCAATATAGGAGTATACAAGCTGTTTCTTCACTAATGCATGTGGCTGGATTTACCTAATGGGATTGTTTGCTCTGATGACCACATCCTATAGGAAACGCATTCCGAAAAAGCAGGCACCTGCTAGCGTCCCTAGGGTATTTGGACGGGACCTAGCTGGGGTATCTGTGAACCCTGGTAATAAGAGGGGTTCAGTTTAGCACTACACTGACTTGTACAGTCACGTATGCACACTTTTTGTTTTGTTTGGTCTAGACAACTATGTCTTTTTAATATAGAGCCAGTAAAAGTTAAGTTTTAACTTCTCAGTTTTCTATGCTATTGGTTTAACACAGCCGTACCGGAGTAGACTTCATGGGTCTTAACGGAGGGCAATCTACCTTGCTGTCTAAAAAAGAAGGTGAAACGATTGTGCGAAATTGCTGGCACCTGATACACTGTTACTGTTAATGTTTGAGTGATGACGACTCGATGTTCCCCGGGTTGGAAAAGTAGAACTGCGATATTCACTATGTGCACTACTGGTGTTTTGGGGAAAAGCAGTACTAAGATTGTCTAAAAGCTTCTGTTTATACTCCTGCATGTGTGTGTCCCTTTCCAGGGCAGGAAGCATTTGGCCAAATTCACTCTTGTACCAGGGATCTAACAGTGTGGCAACCCAGTAGTCGGCATTACTTTGAATTCTAACAATACGAGGATCATGTTGCAGGTAGTGCAGCAAGAAGGCACTCATGTGTCTTGCGCATCCAGGAGGCTCAAGTCCTTGTTGTGTTGGTGGTGGTGGGGTAACATTTATGCTTGCTTCCTCTGCCCTCTTCCCCCAACCTCACACAACAAAAATGTGATCAAGATCTCCCTCATCTGCTCGTCACCTGTTCGTCCTCCATTTCTTCATCGGCTCCTGCACCTTCATCAACAGTTTGGCTGCCACCATGTGCCCTTGTTGTTCCCTCTCCCCCCCCCCCCCCATGCCAGCCGCCTTGGTGCTGCCAACCATCTGGACCTTTCAGATCTTGTTATCCCTTCCGCATACGCCTCCTCCTCTACTTCCTCCCCTTCCTCTTGGACTACTACTTGACTCCAAATACTGGTTAAAGTGTGCTCCATCATGTAGATAACTGTAATAATCATGCTGATAATGGCATCATCAGCGCTAAACATCTTAGTAGCCATTTCAAAACTCCGCAGAAGGGTGCTTTGGCCCTTGATCTGAGACCACTCCAGCAGCGTGATTTGCCCCACCTCTGGATCACGTTGTCCCAGGTTATATGTCATAACACACTGCACCAGAATTCCATGTGCAGAGTGGAATTCCATCGTGTCAGCATATCGCATTTCATGCGATGAACCGGTAGGCCGAAAGCTGCGGGATGCGAACAGCGGAAGTGAGCACACAGTGACCATGCCCTCTGCAGCAGCACATATAGGCCAGGATAGTGGTCTAGAAATTGCTGGACGACCAGGTTCAAGACGGGAGCCATGCAAGGCAAGTGTATCACCTTGCTCCGGCAAAGGGCCCTGCCCAGGTTTGCAGTATTGGCGCACAGGCCCTTCCTTGGCTTCAGGCTCAGTGGAGACAACCATTAATTAAACTGGAGCTCCAGAGCTGACCACAACTCCTCAGCTGTGTTACTGACATTTCCCAGACATTTTAATGTAAACATCGCCTGATGGCGTTGAGCCGTGCTGCCAGCTAAGTAAGGAGGTGTGCTGGCTTCCTTCTGCACAGTTTGAATGTGTCACATTACCAGACAGGTTTTGGGTGCAGGTGGAGGACCTAGAGAAGGTGGAAGAGGCAGACGCAGTGGAGGAACTTCTACATACAGAGGTTTGATGCACAAGCCGTGGGGATGGCAAGACTTGTACAGCAGCCCCTTCTCCCGCTGCCACCATAGTCACCCAGTGCACAGTCAGTGACATGTAACACCCCAGTCCATGCTTACTTGTCCAGATGTCTGTGGTGAAATGCACCCTGTCACAGACAGAGTTTCTCAAGGAAGCGGTGATGTTGTGTGCAACATGCTGGTGTAGTGCAGGCACAGCTATCTTCGAGAAGTAGTGGCGACTGGGCATCTGGTACTGGGGGACTGCGATGGCCATAAGGTCTCGAAAATCCTCTGTATCCAACAGCCGCAAAGGCAGCATTTCTGTAGTCAACAGCTTGCAGATGGTGAAATTCAACATCTTTACTTTGGCATGGTTAGAAGGAAATGCTCTTTTATGTGTCCACATCTGCGGGACCGATATCACGTGCTTAGATGGCACTGACATTGCAGGATGCTGCTGTGTATGTTGTTTGTCTTTAAGAGCTGCATGGTTGATAGTTGTGGAGGTCCTTGCCTCCTGTGTTGCTACATTCACAATTATGTTCAGCTGCTGGTCGAGTGGTGGAAGTGTGACTCACCTGGAATCTCTTCCCCCTGGCTTTAAATAGCCTTCCCACTCCTCTGTCAGACGCCGTTTATAGAGTTAGTTGGCTCTTGGTTATTGAGCTGAGAAGAAGTCCTGCTGCTGTGCTGAAGCCTCTCCTCGAGTTCTATTGCCGTGGGAGAAGCTGTGATCCCTGACCCGTGGGTGGAGGTAGGTGCCCTTAGACTAGGGCTAATCAGGAGTTTTAGGGTACAGGGTGGCGGCTCAGAACTCCTCACCATCAGAGGTACCTCCGAGATCAGGGCGAGCCAGGGACCCCAGTATCAGGGTAAGATTAGGCTCTCCTGACCCCTTTGCCCATCACACCATCAAGTTACCTGATTCCCTCACCTCCCATGTGTGACAACCGAGGGCTGCCTGCTGTGCTGAGACAGGGTGGAGTAGGGTGACCAAGACAAACTGCTGGACTGTGAGGGAGGTGCAGGCGGACATATTATGGCCTTCATAAAAAGGTGATGCTCTCGATATCTGACAACGCTAAACACCAGCAGTTGTTTCTGAGGCAGTCGACAGGGTAGGGGGTACTCGGATCCCGAGACAGGACGACTGCTTCAATGGGGGATCACGACTGGTCGGTTCCCGATTCCGTGCCCTGTACCCTCAGTGGCGGGGATTAGGGGGAATGGTGATGAGGATGGGGGTAGTAGTGTCGTGACGCCACCTGTGGTTCCTGGTAATGGTGGATACCAGCGCTGTTGCCGGCCGCTGAGGTGATGGTGGTGCAGCTCAGTGTAGTACAGCTCCCCACAGGTGGAGCTTTACCTCAGGGCAGTGAGGGTGGATGAGGGGAGTTGTAGTAGCGGCTTGCGGGAGACGCTGTGGGCAGCGGCGGGGAAGCAGACTCACACACACAATAGTCTTTGTTTCAGTACCTTTTTGCTGATGTCCGGTAACAGGTACAGTCCAAGAGGGAACCAGGTTCTTGGTGCAAATTGGGATTTTCACCTTGAAAGTTGTGAGACCTCCTCTGCTACTGTGTACGGTGGTTTGGGGTAAGTCCTGCCTATAGCTGAACTCGCCACTTCCTTCCCTCTCAGGGCTTTACTCTTTAACCGACAATGAGGACCTTCTGTGGGGTCCCTATACTCCTCTTTGGCCCATGGTCCTGTGCTTGGTCAGGTTTGAGTATTTCTAATAAGTTAGTACCTCAGGGGAATAGATCCTCCTGGTTTCTCCGGGCTTTTCCTGCTTCAGTGTTTCTCCTGCAGGGTCGGACTCCGATGTCCAGGTAAGCTAAAGGGATCCTATATACGGTCCCTTCTCCTTTTTCATTACTCCTCCACTGGCCGCCGTCCCTCTTTCTGGGGTGCTCCACAGCGGGTCAGTGTCCCTTGGTTCTGGGCCTTGCGTTGCCCAGCAACCGGGTCTTTCCAGCACCTTCTCTAGGCTGCTTCACTGGACTTCCTGCTCTCTTCACTGCTCAGACCAGACTAACTGCCTGACTCCTCCCCTCAGGCCTGGATCTTTTATATGGGATCTGGCTTAAGGCAGCCAGTAGAGCTCCCCCTCCAGGTCTGGGGTGGTAGATGTTGTGTGCTGTGGGTACCAAAGTGTAAATCCCTCTTTGCACCTGATGGGTCCTGTGGCAATCCCCAGCAGGGGTGCCACATTTCCACTTCCAAAACAGCTGACTATTTGTCAATCGCACGGACTGTTGCGGGTAAAGAGGTGGAAGTTCTGCGGCGAAAGCCTGCGTGACAGCTGTCCCCACAGACAGAGAGGATGAAGAAGCCGCAGATGTGCTTGATGAGGCAGACAGTGGTTGGCCAGACCTGCTAGGCCGCATTGTAACACTAAAGTAAAATACTCTAAAAATAATTCTCGTTTATTGGGTATACGTTAGAAACACAAAATGTGACAATGTGAACAAATGACAACACGCTCAACCCACCATCACATAAACAAATATATACAGTGGATTGCCCATCAATCTCCCTCCAATGTTCTAGGCACTATGATTAGTCCTGATCTCCAGTCACTTTTTCAGTCAACTCTTCTCTACGGTCAGTCGTTGTACTCCTAGACATCTTAACATAGGGGGAGAAACCAAAGGGTGTAAAACACGATTTAACAGACTGATATAAACCAGTGTTTTCTATATCAGTCTGTTAGATGGTGTTTTACAACCATTGGTTTCTCCCTCTATGTTAAGACGTAATGAGATATAAACAAGAATTATTTTTTAGAGTATTTTCCTTAAGTGTTACATTTAAGTAGAGAATACCTTATTCATTTTTGTGAACCGCTAGGCCACATTGTAGCACAGTGAGCTTCCCACTGTGACTTATGCTTCATGTCCATGTGACAGTTCATGAACAAAGTACTTAAACTATTGATTTTTTTGCCTCTACTCAGAGTTTGTTTACAAATTTTGCAGATAACATGATGTAATGTACAATAATTAGATCTGTCTCTTTAAGAAGACTAGGTCTGGTGTATTAAGGGTAGAGAGAGGAAAGAGGTGGGAGGTTAAGTTTTTAGTTTCGATTTGGAGCATGCTGATGAAGACTGTTTTGCTATATGCTGGAGAAAGAAGAAAGAAAAGAATAAAATACAGTTAGAGTTTACCCTTGTGAATTCCTCATACCGCATCGACATTACACATGAGTTGGGTCATCCTTTGTGATTTGAAAAAAGGCCTAGTCTAGGCAAGGCTTAGCGCCCATGCAACCTGCAGAGCCACCATGACTTCTGCTCAGAGGCAGAATTGTGGCTGAGGACACAGTTGTTAATGTGCTTTCAGGACTCTGTCTCTGTCCAGGAAGCCGCAACCTAACTTCGTCACTTTCATCCTCCTCCACCTCCTCTGCTGAGCTTATAAACTGCCTGCCTGTGGGTTGACAGTAAGGGGATCTCCAACCTCATCATCACCCTGTGTGTTCTTACACTCCTCGTCCTCAGAGCCAACCTCCTCCCACCCTGAGCGCAAAGTCAAGTTGTCATTCCAATCAGGTTTCTGAGTCTCATCATCATCTGCCTTATTCTCTCCACTAACAGGGGTTACAGTTTGGGAATGAGGGTCTACATTATGCTCGGACCCTTCTTCATCTGGGCCTGGATCCGACTCGGTGCAGATCATTTCCTCATCTTGACTCATTGAAGCTTTGGATCAGACCTCCGATTCCCAGACTACAGTATGAGTGAACAGCTCTGCAGACTCACCCATCTGTGTTAACTCATAGTCAGTAGAGCGGCTGGAGACTTGTGAGCTGTGAGGAAGCAAGTGCGATTGGGGTGACACCACTGAGGACAGGAGTGTTTGTGGTTGAAGTTGAGGTGGAGGAGAGACCACTTGATGGAGCCTTTGATAACCATTGCAGCACATGCTCTTTTAGGGTCTCATCTACAAGTTGTAGTGATGTTCTGTTGTGTAACAAAGGGCTGACAGCAGATCATCCACGAAAAGAAGTAGACATTTTTCTTTGGTTTGAAGACAGTATTTGTTCAGCAGATCTTTCTGTTACTTTAGCACCTACCCCATGGACACAAAGATTTTTACCCTTTCCAACACGCCTATTCCCCTTCCCTCCATCAGCACACCTTTTACCACTCATATTTGAGGGTAACTGATTGGCAACTCAGTTGTTGAAGGCCCAAAAAGCTGTGGATGTAAAACTAGCAAAGCTCAGTGGGCAAACACTGGTACTACCCTAAATAGATTTTGGTAACTAGGTTTGGGCATATGCAATACAAAAGGATTTTTTTGCACTGTATGGCAGTAGATTTCAACAGACCACTGGACCACAGCTATGTAGTGAAACACTGGTACTACCCTAAATAGATTTTGATAACTAGGTTTGGGCAGATGCAATACAAAGGGGTTTTCTGCACTGTATGTTGGTAGATTTCAACAGAACACTGGACCACACAGCTGCCTATCCAAACAGTGCTAGTAGCCAAAAAGGATTTGCTTTGCTAGATTTTGCTAGATGCAGTAAAAAAAATCTTGCATACACAGGAAGCGTAGCTTTCTACACAGCAGTGCTACACACCTGCCTGGCAAAGAGTGCTACTGGCCAAAAAGGATTTGCTTGGCTAGATTTGGCTAGATGCAGTAAAAAAGGCTTGCAAACACAGGAGGTGTAGCTTTCTACACAACAATGCTAAACACCTGCCCCAGTACCTAGCAAACAGTGCTAGTAGCCAAAAAGGATTTACTTGGCTAGATTTGGCTAGATGCAGTAAAAAAGGCTTGCAAACACAGGAGGTGTAGCTTTCTACACAACAGTGCTACACCAGTGCCTGGTACACACTGCTACTAACCAAAAAGAATTTGCTTGGCTAGATTTGGCCAGATACTCTAAAAAATGCTTGCAAAGCTATATAGATTTCAACATAGCACTGGAACAGACCTGCCTGGCAAACACTGCTTTTAAGCCCTAAAAGGGGCTGTTTTTGGAAGTAGTCCCTAAACCTACTATCTATCTCTCTATGTAACTTGGAATGGAATCGCTATCTAACAATCTTTCTCTGTAGCGCACACAGCAGCAGCGGCGGTATCAGACACTGAGCTCCAACACTGAGAAGATGACAAGGAGGGAGGGGGAATGGCTGGTTCTTATATGGCAAGGACATGTGATATATCCAGCCAATGACACAAGCCCTTGTGTGCAAAAAGTTCATTTTGCTCTAGGCGTGCTGATGGTGTGGGTGGTCCGGTTTGTCAGCCTAAGTGCGAGACGGAAAAAAAATTGAGATCTGAATGATTTCACCACAGACCTCTCCCCAGCCCCTCACCCCCTCCCGCCCACTATTCCTAGACACTGAGACTGATAATAATGTTGAACAAAAATACAGTATTACTATGAAAAGTCAGTAACGCTTTTGGTCAACGAACACTTATCGAACATAACTTTGAATTACCGATTTTTTTGCAAATCGTTTGCATTCGTCGAGCCACTCGAACATAGCCCAAAACAGGTTGAATCTGTAACTGGCGAACATGTTCGATCGAACATCGCTCATCTCTAAACTTGACTTCTTCAAGTAGATGTACAACCTTTTCAAATCTGAGGGCCACATTGTCATCTCTCTATTTTAAGGGGCCGGAATAACATTTCAGTTGCTTTTTATAACACACTAGAAATAGGCCCGATGCTATCGCATTGGGAGGGCAGTGATGTTACGATGGGGCCGGGCTCTGTTGTGGGTCGAGGAGCAGCTGTCTTATCCTCCATCCGCCTTCCCCCCATGCGGTCTTCTTTTCTCATGTGGACTCTCCCTTCAGTGGTCTTCCCCCTGTGTGCTGTCTCTGTACCCCACTGTACAGTTTTTTCCCCTCATCTACTCTCTTATTTGTGTTGTCCTCCCTGTATGTGGTCTCTCTTCCCTCTATGATGTATCCTTTGGGCTGTCATCCCCCTGTGTCAGCTCTTCCATGCACCCTATCTCCCTGTGTGCTTGCGCTGTGTCTGCCTCTGTGCGCTTTCTCTCCTTACGTGCACGCTCTCTTCCTCCGAGAGCTCTTTCCTTCGGTGATCTGTCCCTCTGTGCACGAGCTCTCTCCTTCCGTAATCCCGCTGTCTATGTGTACTGTCTCCTTCCGTGTACAGCCCCTCCTCTTGTTGCTTTGTACCTCAGTGTGCGCTCTCTGGCCCCCATGTAGTCTATCTGCCTCCCCCCGTATTGCTTCTGTCCCCCCTGTAGTGTTTCTGGCTCCACTGTACTGGTTCTTGCTCCCCTGTATTGTTTGTGCCCCCTGTACTGTTTCTGGCCCCCGTGCTCTTTCTGCCCTCCTTGTACTGTTTCCTGCCCCCTGTGCAATTTTTCTGCTCCCCTGTCCCCCTCCCGTGCTTCCTTTCTGCCCTCTCCCTTGTACTGGTTCTGGCCCCCCCATCCTCTCTTTCAGCCCCTCCATTCTCTTTCTGCGACCCTGTCCCCCCATGTGTTCTATTTCTGTCACCCTGTCCCCCCATGCTCTTTCTGCCCCATCCTCTGTACTGTTTCTGCTCCCCCTGTCCTCTTTTTCAGCCCCTCCATTCTCTTCCGGTCCCCCTGTCTCCCCATGTATTCTCTTTCTGTCCCCCGTCCCCCATGCTCTCTTTCTGCCCCCTCCTCTGTACTGTTTCTGGCCCCCTGTCCTGTCTTTCAGACCCCCTCTCCCCCATGTGTTCTCTTTCTGCACCCCGACCCCCATGTGTTCTCTTTGTGCCCCCCTGTCCCCCCATGTGTTCTCTTTCTGGCCCCATGTCCCCCATGTCTTTTCTTTCTGCCCCTGGTGTTCTCATTTTGGCCTTCTGTCCTCTCATGCTCTCTTTCAGCCCCCCCACTCTCTTTCTGTTCCCTCTTCGCCGGGGTTGCCAGGACGTCGCAAGTAGAACCGGCGCATGCGCAGGAGGTTGCTAGGAGGCGTTCAGGCCTTCGCTCCTGGTGTCCACCGCGCATGCGCCGGGGTTGCTAGGACGCCGAAAGTGTTAGGAAAGCAGCGGCTCGCGATGGCGCATTCGCGCCATCGCTCACGCCGCTTCCGGCGTGACGGCAGTATCGACAGCGCATGCGCGGGAGGTTGCTAGGAGGCGGTCGGGCCTTCGCTCCTGGTGTCCACCGCACATGCGTCGGGGTTGCCAGGATGCTGCAAGTGTTAGGAAGGCGGAGTTTATTGTGTTGTCCTATTTGAAAATATCATAACATGATTAAATTAGCAGTATTGTAAGCTTATTTCATAAATTGAATATGACACACCCACTCAGAGTACTCAGAAACCATGCAGCTGGTTGTACTTCACTCTCAGTTCTTTTCACGTGGACAGACGGGGGCCGACACCCGGTCCCGTGGCCCTGGCGGTGTCATTTAATGAAGTGGGGTTGACGGGGAAGACAGGGAAAATGGCTATTCGGGACACCACCTGCGGTACGTGGTCAGGGGCGGCCGCCGCTGCTTCAGGACCTCTGGGGATGATTACCGGCAGCTTGGATGCTTTCGCTCCCGGCAGGCGAAGCGAGGTCCCCAGGACAGCTGGAAGAAGGATTCAGTTCATACCTTGCTGATGTTCATTAGGTTATCAGCACCCCGGAGTCTCCTGCGGCCTCTGCGGCCAGTGGTCGCCACTAAAGAAAGTCTCACACACCACAGCTGAAGTTCTGTTACTTTTACTCAGTTGTTTCAGCATGGCTCCTGGGTCCTTCCCTTGCCAACCTCCAGTTCAGCGTTGTCTCCAGAACTAGGACAGTGCAGTCGAGCCTCTGTTGGTGTTCCTCTCTCTCTCTTACTGGGAGTCTCTTTCTCTGGTGGTCTCTCGGCGATATAAGGTAGTTTCTCTTCTGGGGTGAGCACGACACCACTTCGCTCCGCAGGCTCTCAGCACCTCCGCACACAGAGCTCAGATACCGACAGCCACGGGTGCTCAGTTGTACCCCTTCCGAGCACTGCTCCCTAGTTCGGCCGCCTTCTTCAAGTTGTGTCGGGTGTTCGGACGCAGCTCCTGTTAGGTACTCGAGGCCTCAGGTTCAACGGTATACAGCATCCGCGCCGTGTTCAGGACCGGTTCCGTGTGTCATCCACCAGCCCCTCTGTACTCTCGTCAGATACGGGCGTACAGGGATCTACATCTCACTCCGTACCCCAAAGGCTCCGCTTTTCCTCCACACCCGTCTGTCGTTTCCTCCCGGGGTGAGCGTGACCGTGCTCCAGCCTGCGGGAGCTAACACCTCCTCACTTCTGCTACTCCTCTACTACTCTGTCTTGCTCTGCTCCTGCACTTCTCTTTTCCCTCCCGGCTACGCTTGGGTCCTCCCACCATCCCAGGGTCCTAAGCAATGTGTGTGTGTGTGTGTATGTGTGTGTGTGTGTGGCTCGATTGCACCATCCCAGCACCTGGAGAGCAGAGGCACAACTATCCCTCAAATGGAGGAGTGCAGTACCTCTGGTGGCGGCCTACTCGGTGGGGCACCACAAATATATTCTAAAGCACAGAATAAAAATGTAAAAGAGATAAATGAAAAAGAACACTGATCAAAACTAGAGAACACTTTCTGAGACCTGCAAATTATTGGTGTTAATCTGGCAACTGGTGCTAATGTCCTTAATTATCTGAAAAACCTGAGTTAATTGGCCGCCTAATTTTCTAGCTTGCACTCACTTTGCAAAACTGGAGTGCCATTCCAAAGTGTTTGAAACTCTCCAGCAGCAGGTTGTCCAGATGATGGCCAAAGGGTCACCCTATCATCCATAGCAACAGAAGTTGGTCGTTCCAAGTTTGTGATTTCTAGAATATTGCATCTTTACAACATCAAAAACTTTTTCAAGTCCTCCTAGTAGGCTTGTTGCCCTTAAAGAAGTGGTCCACAGTTTATTTTAGTGATAAAAGCAAGTTTAAGTTATTTGGGTCTGATGGGAAACATTATGTTTGTCGAAAAACTGGGGAAAGACTAAAACCAAGGTGAAGTGTGTAAAGAAGTCAGTGAAAGGTGGTGAACTGTCATGGTTTGGGGAATGTTTTCTGCTGCAGAGGTTGGACCTCTCATACAGCTACATGTGAGAGTGAATGCAAGTGTGTATCAGAACCTTCTTCAAAACATGCAGTTCCTTACTTGCGTTCAGCACTCAATCAGCCAGCAATTTTCATGCAAGACAATGCACCTTTCACACAGCAAAATGGGTAAAGCAATTCATTGAAACAGAAAACATTAAAATAATAAAATGGCCAGTCCAGAGTCTTGATCCAAACCCAATAGAAAACCTCTGGAAAATCCTTTATGACAAAGGTATGGCCAAGAATCCCACAACAGTCACAGATCTGTGGAAGAGACTAGAAGAAGAGTGGTCCAAATTTCCCCCAGAGCAGTGTGAGAGAGTAGTGATGTCCTGTGGGTGCAGATGTGCTGAAGTCATTCAAAGCAAAGGCCTGCACACTTCTTCCTGATTTGTGACTGTTGTAACCGTCACAAAATTTAGTTTTAATCTTTCTCTGTGCTACAATCATTGCTGTTCTCAAATTATGATCATCACGTTTGGAGTAAAATAAAGGTTTTTGGAAAACAGTTTTCTGGTGGCAGTGTGTACACCTTACACAATAAGCTTCCAATGTTGAATAATGTAGACTATATTCTGTCTGAAAAAATCAAGTGATCATACATTGTTCTCTAATTTTAATCACCAGTGTATATCAGGCACTAACAGCACACACCATTTAAATATTAGACACATACAGTGCACACATACACACCACTCGCATGTCCAACACGTGCAATATACACACCCCTCACAAATCAGATATGTGAAGTACACACTACTCACATCAGACTCATGCAGCACACACACTACTCACATCAGACTCATGCAGCACACACACCACTCACATACCAGACGCATGCAGCACACATAACCAATAATATTGTATTCAAAAAGAAGGTACAAGTAATTTCAGATCACTTAAAAGAAATATGAAACATAAAATGCATGATACAAAGAATTTATAGAAAAAGAAAAAGTTTTTTTGCTCACCCCTTTGTGCCCTTTCCTCCATGTTCATACTGTATACGCTCCTCCAAGCAAGCAGATCCCATTCCAATCAGGTGGTGCACGGAATCAGATGTGCACTTTCCAATGTTTAATCCATGTAAAATGTGTTTTTCCAGCATTTTGTCCAGATTCATTTTTAAAAGCAAAAAACTTTATTTGAATCAGTTAAAAATCAATGGCTTAAAAAGAACTATTCCCTGAGAAAAATAGTCTGCCTTAAATGTTTCAGCTTAAAAATAATCCTTATTTAGTGCATGCATAAATGTGACTGAGTAGCCATTATGTTTTAGTCAAAGGAAGTGAATCAAAAGGGAGTGTCTCATACTAATTTACATATTTGAATATTTAAATACTATTAAATCTGCAATTTACTGTACAGCAGTATAGAAATTTTTTTTTTAGAAAAACCTATCTTTACAAAAAAAAATATATACCGTATATGTTTTTTGCACGTTTCTTTTAGTGTTTAAATAATAGAGTAAGGACAATATATGTTATGTTTAAGTGGAAAAATAATATTACTTGTCATATACAGTAGATACTACATTAGTAAACATATGTGAAGTCTGTCCTGAGATTCATCCCATCGGGGTATTGAGTCCTCATTTTCATAATCCACTTTGCTTCTCTTTTGTGCATTAGCGATTTTCTGTCAACTCCTTGTTTGGGAATCGTAATACGCTTTATAGCATTCATGCTGACACATTAGCTGATCGGTTTACTGGCAGGTCCTGCAGCTGAATGGATGTCTTACCCTCGCATCCCGGGACAGTCTGCGGATAGTATTTTTAAATTTTTTAATAACATTGTTCACTTCTATTTCGCTTTAGCAGCGTATGTACATATAAGTATGTACAGTCATATGAAAACGTTTGGGCACCCCTCTTATTCTTACTCTTTTTTTTTTTGTTTAAAATAGTTTTTTTGCAACAGCTATTTCAGTGTGATATATGTAATATCTGATGGACACAGTAATATTTCAGGTTGTTTATTGTACTAACCAAAAATGTGAAATATGCATTATATCAAAATTTGACAGGTGCCAAAGTATGGGCACCCTTGTGATTTTCATGATTTCAATACTCCTAACTACTTTTTACTGATTTACTGAAGCACTAAATTGGTTTGGTAACCTCATTGAGCTTTGTACTTCATAGCCCGGTGTATCCAATCATGAGAAAAGCTATTGCAGGTGTCCACTTACAAGTTGTTCTCCTAGTTGCATCTTCTCTGAGGAGTGGCATCATGGGCTCCTCAAAACAGCTCTCAAATGATCTGAAAAAAAAGATTGTTCAACATACTTGTTCAAGGGAAGGATGCAAAAAGTTGTCTCACAGATTTAAAGTTGAAGTTACGCCGGGGATGGATCTTTCAGCAAGACAATGATCCAAACCATCGCTCCAAATCTACTCAGGCATTCATGCAGAGGAACAATTACAATGTTCTGGAATGGCCATCCCAGTCCCCAGACCTGAATATCATTGAACATCTGCGGGATGTTTTGAAGTGGACTGTCCATGCTCGGCGACCATCAAACTTAACTGAACTGGAATTGTTTTGTAAAGAGGAATGGTCAAAAATACCTTCATACAGGATCCAGGAACACATTAACAGCTACAGGAAGCGACTAGAGGCTGTTATTTTTGCAAACGGTGGATCTACTAAATATTAATGTCACTTTTCTGTTGAGCTGCCCATACTTTTGCACCTGTCAATTTTTGAAAAAATGCATATTTCACATTTTCGGTTAGTACAATAAACCTCATTTCAATCCTGAAATATTACTGTGTCCATCAGTTATTACATATATCACACTGAAATAGCTGTTGCAAAAAACAAATTTTTTAACAAAAAAAATAGTAAGATTGAGGGGTGCCCAAACATTTTCATATGACTGTATATACTTATAAGCGCTGAAATAGCAAATTGTGTGAAGAGCGATGCGTTTTTCCAGCGCTTATAAAGCGCAAACCATTGACATGCTCATTTTTTTACGGACGCGCTTTCTACCCAAAAAGCGCATCAGCAAAATTCGCAGCATCTGAACTTGCATGACATATGGATGAAAAAACGGATATCACCCGTCCTAAATTCCTGGATGAGAACGGTCAGATTTTTCATACGCTAGTGTGATTCCAACCTAATATGTGTTGTATGACTGCTAGTTGCAAACAATAGTGTGTTACCTGCTATGCTTTTTCTATGTAGCTCTGAGGGTACCTTTACACGCGGCTACATTTCTAGGGTGGCTACAGGTAACTTACTGGTTGCAGTGAAATCATGGAGACAAGGTTCTATCTTGTTGCTGTGTACAAATGGAATAATCTCTCCATGATTTCACGGCAACCAGTAAGTTACCTGTAGCCACCCTAGAAATGTAGCCGCGTGTAAAGGTACCCTTAGTCCACAAAGGTTTTTTCATTGTTTCCAATTAACAGAAGATCCAGAAAGGCAATTTGTTGCTCATTTGTTTGGAAGGTGAATAAAAGGTTCTCATTGTTGTTATTTATATAATCCATGAATTTGGAGATGTTTGTCTCATCCCCCTACCACATACCGTATTTTATAAGATGCACTTTTGTTCCCCCAAATTTTGGGGGAAACTGGGGGGTGCATTTCATAATACGAATCTACTATTTATGTGGCGTGCAGTGCTGTAGTGGAGGAAGGGGTGGGGGGGCATTTTGGAGCAGTGTCCGGGGGCTGGCGCAGGCTGCAGAAGGCAGCGGGAGGTCATGTGCTCATTAGCCTCAATGTAATATTCACTGCACCTACTGTCCATCACCTCGGTGCTGAAACAGCAGACATGTGCCAGCAGGGGACATATAGCGTGACAGGGGGGCCATATCCGGGACGGTGGGGTTGTATGTACCAGTGGACATGTGCCATCGCAGGGGAACATGTGCCATCACAGGGGGACATGTGCCATCACAGGGGGACATGTGCCAGGACATGGGGACATGTGCTAGCACAGGGGGACATGTGCCATCACAGGGGGACAGGTGCCAGAACATGTAGACATGTGCTAGCACAGGGGGACATGTGCTAGCACAGGGGGATGTGTGCCATCACAGGGGGATATGTGCCATCACAGGGGGATATGTGCCAGGACAAAGGGACATATGCCAGGACAAAGGGACATGTGCCAGCACAGGGGGACATGTGCCATCACAGGGGGACATGTGCCAGGACAGGGAAACGTGCCAACACAGGGGAACATGTGCCAGCACAGGAGGGCCATATAAAAAGATAAGGGGCCATATCCCAGGATTTGGGACCGTGTACCAGGATGGGGGCCATATATACCAGAATGGGGGATATATATAATAGGATGAGGGCCATATGTACCAGGATGGGGGGCTATATATATACAGGATATATATACTGATTGTAAGAAAGCGAAAGCGAAAATACGATAATTATAATATCATCTATCTCGCAAATAGTTCAATATCATTAACATAGGCATTATTATCATTGTACATTTTTATTTCTTCCCACCATGTGACATAGATATTTGCCAACAATGGTGAGAGTTTAGCCCCATCACACAGCCTTGACTTTGTAGGAAGATATTGTTTCTATAACCTAACATAAAATAGTTGTTTTTTAGAAGAAGCTCCATTACTGATATTAAATATTTGGAACTCTGTTGAATATTTGGTATAGCACTGTAGTGCCTGGCCTAGTGCTTGTAGGGCTAGTTCATGCAGTATTGCAGAATATAAAGCTACTATATCACACATTGTCCACGTATGTGATTGATTCCATTTGATGTTCTGCATTAAATTTAATACATGTGTGCTGTCGTTTAGGTAGCTGTGTGATCGTAATACTACTGGTTATAAATGTTCATCTAATCACGAACATACGTTTTCCGGCACAGAATCAATTCCTCATACTATTGGCCTTAGTGCAGGGGAGAACTGCCCTTTATGAACTTTCGGAGCTGCACGAAATAATGATATTTTAGTGTTCTCCGGGTCCATATGTTCAGCTTGTATAGTAGTGAGAAAACCCATAGCTTCACCTTCACTCAATAGCTGTTGGAGAGAATGTCTCATGGATTCTGTGGGATCTTTGGTTACTTTCTCATATATTTCTGAGTCACTCAGCATATTATTGACCTGTTTTCATATAAACCCACATCCAAAATTGTGATTATTTCCCCTTTATCTGAGTTTTTTATGATTATATTGGAATTCTCCTGCAGTTGTTTAACTGCATTTTTTGGGGTTTTGGTCAGGTTATGTTTATGTTTTTGTGCTCGCTGTTTGTGGTTTAATTAAACCAGTTAATTCTCAACAGCTGTTTGAAAAATGTCCATCACCAAGCTTCTGGATTGGAGAGGATAAAGACCACTTTACACGGCACGATATCGTTGCCCAGCAACGATAAAAAGTCACGTGGTTCGGACGTTCCCGCCGATATCGTTCGTGCGTTGTGTGGTGTAAATGAGCAATGCGACGCAAGAACGATGCAAAAACGATATCGTTTTGGAATTGTGCAGGCTCTCCAACTGGCCAATATTGGATGGACGATCTGGCAGGATCGTGCTGTGTGACAGCGCAACTACGATTTGGAGCGCAACTTCCCCTATTCACTTCAATGTTAAATGGTCGTTCCCTGGGTCGCTCATACGAGGAAGCGTATACATTGCAGTTGCGTTGTCTGCCGATATCTCCCTGTGTGACATCTACTATGCGATCTTGGACAAGTGCCAAAAACGTGCGCGCTCCCATGCCGTTGTATACAATATCGTAACGATATTGGGACGTGTAAAGCAGCCTTAATACTTTTTTTTTTCACACAATATAGTGCTCAATTTGATGCAATAGTAAAAATTGTGAAAAGAAACCTGCCTATTCTTGAAGCAGATTTTGGATCAAGGATGAAGTTTCATTTCAAGAAGAAGTGTTACTCTAGCAAATATTTTGTCTCCTAGTGCCCATAATAAAAACATACAATCAAATAACAACAAAGGATGGCTATGCACCATCGGATCCTATAAGTGTGGGCAAAAACAATGTGGCCTCTGTAGTGTAATGACAAATGTCAAAACTTTCACCAGCAGTGTTGCTGGACAGGAACACAAAATTAAGTCTTTTATAAACTGCGGCAATTCATTTTTAATATACTTGATTACCTGCAAACTGTGCCACAAACAATAGTGGGGAGCACATCATGGACACTCAGAAAAAAGATATCAGAGCACCTTTATGATGTGAACAACAGGAGCAGCAGCAGTCCATCAAGTACCTCACAGCACTTTAAAGAAGCACACGGAGGAGACACGAGTGTGTTCAGCGTGCGTTCGTTCAGTCCCCATGAGTAACTGGGCTGTCGACAGAGTTTGACCACACGAGTGTTTACGTGCAGTGAAACTCTGCCCACAGCCCAGCTACTCAGGGAGACTGGTTTCTGCCTTGGTATTGACAGGTTAACTTCTGAAATCTGGACGTAGATGTGACATCACCGGACATCAGAGGCCGCTGCAGTCGGGGGGGGGGGTCACATGATGGGGATGAGCGGTCAGCGATAGCAACAGTCACAGGCAGAATTCACAACACAAAATATTTGCAAAATTACTTGTTTAACTGCTTTATATCGATGTGGTAACTATGCATTGTAGTGAACTACCTCTTTAATGCCTTGTAGGTTCTGCCTGACAACAGTCTACAAATTTAGGAATGAAGGAGGTGTCCGAACCATAAGGCTACGTTCACATCTGTGCACTGGTGCGTTTTGCATGCATTGCGTTAGCACATGCAAACGCTATGCAAAAGCATGCAAACACAATTCAAGTGCAATTAAAACGCATGTGTTCATGCACTCATTATATCCTATGGGTGAACGCAGGCAAACGCAGTGAAACGCAACCCCAAATGCAAGTGTAAAGTAGGGTTGCATTTGAACCCATGTGTCTGCTCTAGCGCACAGAAAACGTTTCACCATTTTTTTTTACATTAAAAATTCATTTTTAAAAGTCTCTCATTACACCCAACAAGAAAAAAAGTATGTAAAAAAGAAATTTGAAAGAACAAAACAAAAATGAAATGCAAAAAAATCCTGAAGTATTCCCAGCATATGGGTGCCAAGATCATTGACTGCATCAACCATATGGTGGGACAGCAGGCACTGCACGGCTCCCAGCAGTGAGACAAGCTGCGACTTCACTGAGGTTGTCTCAGGTTACACAGCGGGTATCACGCTGCAGGACATCCCACTGTGTGACCTGAGATAACCTCAGTGGCTTCAGCACTCGTAACATTCGCATTCTCGTGAGAGCCATGATATTGCCCGAGATGTAGTGTGTATAGCCCACCAGTATTGTAAGACAGCATATGTGAAGAGCAGTGATGTCAGGAAGTGCAATGCAGTTCAAACTTGTAGGATAGCCCCAGTGTGATAGCTTGAGTCTGAAATGTAGTAAACTTTGGGATGGCACAGCTTGTAACACTGTTATGAATGCCTGCGTGCCTGCTGTCACAGCAAATGGGGGATGCTTTCTGTGAAAGTGACCCCCCATGTGCTTGTAAGAGGTCCAGGGAGAACTGTTGTTGTGGTATAAGGGCCCCCTGGCTACCTCCAGAGAGACGTCTAGAACAGGGGTGGGCAAGTCCAGTTCTCAATAGCTGCAAGCAGTGCAAGTTTTAAGGACTTCCATAGCATTGCATGGATGATAGTTTAATCACTTGCACAGGTGATGATTCCAACACTTTGTGCAATGCTAAGTTAATTCTGAAAACATGCACTGTTTGCAGTCCTTGAGGAGTGGAGTTGCCCAGCCCTGTTGCATTACTACAACCCCTGGCAAAAATTATGGAATCACCTGGCTCAGAGGATGTCCATTCAGTTGTTTAATTTTGTAGAAAAAAAAGCAGATTACAGACATAGCACAAAACTAAAGTAATTTCAAATGGCAACTTTATGGCTTTAAGAAACACTAAAAGAAATCTTGGGAAAAAAAAAATTGGTAGCCAGTAAAGGTTACTTCTGTAGACCAAGCAGGGAGAAAAATTACGAAATCACTCAATTCTGAGGAAAAAATTACGGAATCATAACAAACAAACAAAACAACACTCAAATACATTACTAGTATTTAGTTGCACCCCCTCTGGCTTTTATAACAGCTTGAAGTCTCTGAGGCATGGACTTAATGAGTGACAAACAGTACTCATCATCAATCTGGCTCCAACTTTCTCTGGTTGCTGTTGCCAGATCAGCTTTGCATGTTGGAGCCTTGTCATGGACCATTTTCTTCAACTTCCACCAAAAATTTTCAATTGGATTGAGATCCGGACTATTTGCAGGCCATGACATTGACTTTATGTGTCTTCTTTCAAGGAATGTTTTCAGTTTTCGCTCCATGGCAGGATGCATTGTCATCTTGATAAATGATTTCATCATCCCCAAACATCCTTTCAATTGATGGGATAAGAAAAGTGTCCAAAATATCAATGTAAACTTGGGCATTTATTGAAGATGTAATGACAGCCATCTCCCCAGTGCCTTTACCTGACATGCAGCCCCATATCATCAATGACTATGGAAATTTGCATGTTCTCTTCAGGCAATCATCTTTTTAAACCTCATTGGTATGACACCAAACAAAAGTTCCAGCATCATCACCTTGCCAAATGCAGATTCACGATTTGTCTATGACTTTCATCCAGTCATCCACAGTCCACGATTGCTTTTCCTTAGCCCTTTGTAACCTTGTTTTTTCCTGTTTAGGTGTTAATGATGGCTTTTGTTTAGATTTTCTGTATGTAAATCCCATTTCCTTTAGGCGGTTTCTTACAGTTCGGCCACAGACATTGACTGCAGTTTCCTCCCATTCGTTCCTCATTAGTTTTGTTGTGCATTTCCTGTTTTGGAGACATATTGCTTTAAGTTTCTGGTCTTGACGCTTTGATGTCTTCCTTGGTCTACCAGTATGTTTTCCTTTAACAACCTTCCCATGTTGTTTGTATTTGGATCAGATTTTAGACACAGCTGACTTTGAACAACCAACATCTTTTGCAACATTGCATGTTGATTTACCCTCTTTTAAGAGTTTGATAATCCTCTCCTTTGTTTTAATTGACATCTCTTGTGTTGGAGCCATGATTCATGTCAGTCGACTTGGTGCAACAGCTCTCCAAGGTGTGATCATTCCTTGTTTAGATGCAGACTAACAAGCAGATCTTATTTGATGCAAGTGTTAGTTTTGGGAATGAAAATTTAAAGGGTGATTCCATAATTTTTTCCTCAGAATTGAGTGATTCCAAAATGTTTCCCCCTGCTTGGTCTACAATAGCAACCGTTACTGGCTAGCACATTTTTTTTTTCAAGATTTCTTTTAGTGTTTCTTCAAGGCAGAGAGTTGCCATTTGAAATTACTTTAGTTTTGTACCATGTCTGTGATTTGCTTTTTTCTACAAGATTAAACAACTGAAAGGACATCCTCTGAGCCTGGTGATTCCATAATTTTTGCCAGGACTTGTATACCTGATACATTCAGGCCAGAGACCTCGGGCTTGTTCTCCAGCATCTATGAGTAGTATCAAAACACCTCTTACTTTGCACAAACAGTCCAACACACAAGGTGTGAAGTTGAAAAGCTTCAAAGTTGCAGAGTTTTAAAAAAAATCCTGTTGGTACATAATGTTATTTTTCAGATTTATGTTACATAAACGCTGATCACTTTCAAATATTCACTTAGCATAGAGTATTAATAATAATAAGTCTAAAAGGCACAGATATATTAATATACACAGTAATGGTGATGTCTTCAGGGGTAAAAGACTTCATGGTAGCACTGGACCACAACACCCTTTTTTAACCATGGAGTCCTCGGCCACAGTGGACACCTGGAAGACACTGGTAAAACATTATAAAAAAAGTCTTTTCCTTCTTTCTTTGGGTCATCTCGACCCCAGTCTCACTGGTTTGAGACCCCTGAACTACAGAATCCAAGTCCATTTTTTCTTAAAACAGGCCAACAGGAGCACAAAGTTCACAGAGGCTTGCATGAGCATTGAACTCTATTCTCTCATTGTAGCAATAGCACAACTCAGGGAGCATCAGCATATGAGTGAACCTTCACAGTTCTTGAACATTGCAAACAAATAACCCGGCTGGCACATTTGGTCCTCCAATTTTTCCCCTTTTCATACAACAGTCCATAAGACCCAGCAAGTCCCACAAGGATTGACAGAATCCATTAAAAAGGGGTACAGGCCAACTAGAAAATGGGACACATTCCATTTAGGGCACAGTCCATTCAGGGCAGAGTACATTTTGGGCACATACAATGTAGTGCACAGTCCATAACGGGAACAGTCCTTTTAGGGCTTTGGAGGTGTAGCTTGAAGGCGGCAGTCCTGCTAATCCAGCAGGGGGAAGCGCAACCATTGCTACCCTTGGGAAGGGAAAAAAATAAAATTAGGCCTAACCAGCGAAGGGACAAAAAACAGGCCTCGGTCTTGTCAGAACTCCAAACAGTCCTTATCCAGCCAACAGAGCAACTCCAGGACTAATGGCGAGGATATCATCTGGCAACTAAATATCCTCCATGATGCAGGGTCCTAGAAGGGGCATTTCTTACAAGTGGTAGGCGACCCAACAATTCGGGCAACCTCGACAGGCCCTTCAGGCTTTCTGGCTTCTATGTGTTTCAATCTAGTTGGGTGGCAAACATGGTCTGGTTTGGCCAACCACCGATGCTCCATCCTCTCCATGTCAGCATCTGCGTACTCGGGCAAGTGCCGGAGCCCTCCACAGCTGGGTTTGCCCACTCACCATCAGAGACAGGCAGCCCTGACAGCTAGGGGCCCATAAGGGACACTCACAGCTGCAGTGCTCCAAGTCCACATGGCTAATATGCATGCAATGCAAATTAGCCATGTGCTGGCTCCTTGGGCTGTGGAGCTTCTTCCTTTGCAGACTGCAGCAGAGTAATGAGTCATTACCCTGGGACTTCATCACACTGGTGAAGCCATGCATGAAGGAAACGCAGGCAGGAGCCTGCTGCTATAAGGATGTGGCGTGGAAGCATCCGAGGAGGACACAGCCCAGGGGAGTGGACGGAAGGTGAGTATAATCATTCTTTTTTTACTATGTGCAGCAGGATGGGGGATTATATGTACCATGGAGGCTGTGCTGGATGTATATGGAAGCTGTGATGGGTGTATATGGATAGAGGCCATATGGGCATAAATTGTGAGAACAAAGTGACCCCACCCTAAGGGTACCGTCACACCTGGACATATCGCCGGCGATTTCACAGGCGACGCTAAGGCGTGGCCTGTCGCCGGCGACATCGCCAATGCATCGCCTAATGTAAATGGGCAACGGCGACACATCTGAGCGGTCGCCTGGTTTCACATCAGAGCTGTGAAACCAGGCAACCATTCTTGGGCGATGTGTGCTGATCGCCCTATGTAACGTCTCATGAGCGATGTCAAGAGCGACAGCACCCATCGCCTAAACCATTCCTGTAGGCATTTCAGGGCGTATTTACTACCTCTGCCGATCTGCGTGGATTAGTGGCAGCTCTAGCGTTCCGATTCGTTGTCTTGTTCCTCGGCGCCATATTTGATGATGTGTGCGTCCAAAGCTGTATTACCCAGGAGCGTACATACTGTACAGTAGCGCATTGATGTGGCCTCTGTGTTTGCGGCTGTGTGCAAAAGTGCAGCAATGTGCGACGGGCATAAATGTGTGTTAACATCAACACAATTGTCATTACATGTCAACTAATGTCTGCATGAACACTGTAGTGGCAGCCTTCCTGTTTAAAGTATATGACGCAAAAGCATACAGTGAATCCTGTGGCTTTTGCGCCTCTGGGCCCCCGTCATCATGTGACATCTCTCCCGTGCGTTCATTCGCGATAACGTTATCAATGTTTTGGCGCCGCCTTCCTGGTGCTTTCCCTTCCCCTGTAAAATAGTAAAATGGCAGCACCCAGGCGAGCTGCAGTGTGGGGGGAGCCTGAGCTCCTTATCCTTGTGGATGTATGTGACATCAGGCATTACTAGTGTCACGAGCAGTACACCCATCCACGCCTCCACAAGCAGGCTGTCCTGCTGAGGGTGCAGAGGCGGCTGGAGAGGAGGTTGGGTGTTGTGCGCACCCCAAAGCAGATCTGCAAGAAAATTGCAGATCTGAAATATAAGACGCCCGGACGCATCACCCAACTGCGTGCCAGGATTGCCCAGATAAGTGGTGAGTAGCCTGACAACATACACATACCCTTCTGTGTAAAGAAATACATATGAAGGCCAGCACATGCCACTATACACCCCAACATATATAGGGGCAATGTATGTGAGAGCTTCTTCATGACTCTGCAGCTGCAAGATCATCTTCCTGCTTCATCCACATATACAATACACTTCTGTAGGTCATCTGTCACAACACACTTGTATGCACACACAATAACCACAGGCCTACAGTATGTGTGTAAATATGCATAGAGCAGCCTCAGCATGTCAGCCATTATCTCACAACACTCAGGTCACACACTGTAAACCTGTGTATTTTAGTTTACCTTTTGGAATTGTGCCATGTAAACTATATGTCTACTTTACCTAGCCACATATTGTCATATGTGTACCCTATCCTGGCCTTCTTTCCATTGCACTCAACCTGACCTAATGATCTTCAAACAGCACTGTCTATTCAGTCCCCACATATCTGGGCATGTTGTTAATGTGATTAAGTATGTTGTTGCCTCAACAGGTAGGGACCAAAGGCGGGAGCATCCCCCATTCCCCGCTGTAGGAGCACCACGAAGCCAACCAGGGTCACCGGCCCAACCGCCAGCAGGAACACCAGCTTCTTCAACCACAGAAGAATTGCCAGCATCCCCAGAAAATCATGGGCCAACACCTCCAACACCACCACATGTACAAGGACCCACATCACCCCACAGTCCTATAGCATCAGGCTCAGAAGGGACACCAAGGGCTGCACCCACCCCACCCTTGGAAGGAGAGATGTCAAGTGGTGGCAATTCGGCACAGTGGTCCCCTGAGGTCCCCACAAACGGGCAAAAAGGTGGGTGTAATGTAAATATTAGTCATATATACTGTGCACTATATCTGTATTTCTGTTTTTTTCCCGTTAATTTGTGTGTAGGGACCTTTGTTATGGGCAAAACAAAAACACATATGCTGATCTCATTACAGATGACACAAGCCAAGCGGTGGACTGGGAAATAAGCCCCTCACCATCCCCACCCCCCCAAATAGTGGGTCCACAGCCCCCTGGTAAGTGCAAACACTTCTAAGAAAACACACCTGCTATGTGTCCTAAACATGTTGCTGATGTTGATGTTCTGTATACTCTGTAGGTGGCCCATCCCTACAGGACCTGGAGGCGGCCCATGAGGAAGCGGCTTTGAAGCTCAGCTAATTAGCCCATCTCATTGAGCAATATAAACAAGCCCATCCCAGCTCGGCCCCTCAAGAAGACCAGCCTCTTACTCACTTTTAATTTGTCATTTTAGAATTTGACCCAAGTTTATGGGTTTTTTCTAAAGACTTTTTAGATTTTATGGACCCTGTTGGTCCAGTGTTTGAATAAAAAATACTGTGTTTTATACCATGGACCCTTGTTAAGTGTTTTACTGCATGAATTTATATGTTTATTATTTGTTACCCCTGTAACGGGGTTTTACCCCATACCATTATTACGTAAGAAAGGTTGACACGATAACACAAGCACATCTTTGTATCCTCAAATGTGTTTATTTGTCCCATGAAAGAGATGCATGTCCCAGTATGTGGTGTACCACAAACGTATGGTGACATAATGTCTGATTTATAGAGGTACATAAGCACTGGGGACATATGTACGGGACCCAGGGACAGGCCTTTGTGGTTACACTCTATAGTGCCTGTGTGTGTTTTCCACCATATACATGTATTTCATGATACATATTCTGTAGACACACATGGACAAGGAAATGTTAGGTGATCAATACATATGTCCCACATAAATGCCAACACACAAATATCTGTGCACACACATACTTTCAAGGCTCCAATATTATCCTGACCAAGAACGCAAGAGTGAGTTTATTAGCCAACGCTGTAGCACAACACACATTACATCAAAGCGCAATACGGCTTCACTATACAATTACTCGACACGCGAGCGCCGTGTTTTGCCGTGTTGCCCACACCAATGCGTCTAGCAATAATCCGCGACATATCACACGAGAGTTGAATGAGCACCAAGCCAATACGCACATGCATGCTTTACATTTTAGGATGTGGCGCTGCGAAGAAGGACACAGTAATAATTGGTGTTTGTTTGCAACCAATCACACGTCTTCGAGGCGTCACAAAACATAATGTGAACGCCTACCTCCGATACGCGGGACAAAACAACGCCCATGTCGCTAATGTGGTTGCCCTGTGTGATGCGGAAGCGGCGACCAGTGACTTGATCGCCCGAGGGCCTTGGGCGATGCTCAGGCAATTTCCGGTCAGGTCATCGCCTGAGCGTCGCCTGAGTTGTCGCCACGTGTAAATAGTTGATGGCAATGTTGGGCGACACGCTAAAACGTACGCGCGCACGTGCGTCGCCTGTGAAATCGTCGGCGATATGTCCAGGTGTGATGGTACCCTATCAGCAAGTTGTGCTGTAAATGAAGAAAACTTGCTACAAACACAATTTAAAACAATTTTTAGGTTTAGTTTATGTAACTTCTTTTAACACCAATCTGTAAACAAATCCTTAGGCACCAAATACATTTATTCACTCCATGTAAGGCAATTCTCTACTTTCTGACCCAAATGTACGAAACAATTCAAATGGATAAGAGATCTCTCAGCTTTACCCATAACATGCATGTTTGCAGAGAACAGGCAGAGTATGAAGTATTTTGGGTGCAACTTCAACCAACAGTTTCTGAGTAGAGATGATTGAATGTTCTCCGAACATGTTCGCCAATTTCAAATTTCAAAACATGACAGATTTGGTTCGAGATTGGAAACGCGATCAATTTACAAAAAAATCGTTGAATACGGATTTTGTTCGTTAACTGATCGGATAAAAAATGCATTATGTGATGCTTTTAATTCTACTTTCTGTCTGTGTAGGATAGGGGGTGGGATGTGTTTGAGGATGGGAGGGTGTGGGAGGAGGTAAGAGGAGCATCAAACTCCATTTTTCTCCCTGACACTTCCTGTGGGGATGTTCCAGGCTGGTAGCCAATCAGGTCACATAAAACATCCACAAGTTGAAGACACAAGGGCTTGTGTCATTATCTGGCTTGTTTCATTGGCTGCCTAAGTCACATGTCCCTTGGGTTAAAAGAAGCAGCCATTTACCGTTGCTACCATTTTCAGAGTGTTACTGTTTAGAGCCAGTGATGCTGCTGCTCTGTGCTGCTTTGTGCTTTCACCTAAAAAGTTTTTTGTGGGCCTAAAAGCAGTGATTGTCAAATCCTTCATTTTCTACTAAAAAGGCTTTTTTTTGCCTCAGAGCAGTGATTGACAAATCATTCAGTTTCCCCTGAAAAGACTGTGTGGCGCCCCGCAACGAGTGCGTCACAAGAGGGTATTGCAGCAGCAGCAATATTCTCTGACTAAGCGATGACACAGTTAACTCAGAGCTCCATACCCTACATGCATCATCAGTATAGAGGGCCAATAAGGTCCTGGTGGGCGGAGTGTAGTGGTAATGTGTGGTGGAAAAGTGAAGCAACGTAGGAGAAGGAGCTGAAAGAGCAAACTCTGCAACCTAGGAGAGGGGGCCTGCACAGTCCTGTGCAGCCCCCTGGCCGTCACCCCCGGTTGGGCGCCATTATTCCCGGTGCCTTAACAACTGATCTACGGGCATTTACATGCAGGTCCAAAAACATCCCGTGCCTATCTACAGCCGGTCTACTGGTACCGAAGCTAGCAGTTGTTCACCACTGCTATGCGAACCAGGAGTGGAGGGACCGCTTTACAGGAGCACTCCTTCACCGCCGCATATACAGAGTCGTCTAGCCAGCGGAGTACCCACCAAAAGGACCCAAGGCTCCCCACAAATCCGGCCAGAATTCCCCAGTAGGGCAATTGAAGCAGCCTCCTTGTACCCGACCTGGCATTCCATGGCGACCACAGCAACACAAGTTAGCTAGAATGGAGGAACACCGCGGAGCTCTGAGAAACACTGGTCATTGCTGAGTACACCCGGTCCGTTACCTGCACTGTATACCATGTACTGCCTGCTGGTTACAGTAAAGTACCCGTTACAGAGACTTTCAGTGTCCGTGCCTTCTTATGAACTGCATCTCTCCGCACAGTAAGGTAACCGCAGCTGCCTCAGAACATCTTGTGCAGCGCCTGGCTCCGGGGATCACCGCTCAGCCTGTGGGGAGTGTTCCATCTTGCTGCATTCCATCCCCCGGAGGCCCAAGCAGCGCCGGTGGACATCACCGGAACACTCATAGGTGGCGTCACGAAACAATTAACCCCTTAATCTGTTCCATTAACGACGTCTCTTTATTGACCTGGACCACCGGGCCTCCACAGCCGCAGGCGCGGTTTCCGTGACAAGAAGGAAGAAGAAACGCCTGCAACGTGTCGACCCGGCCACGGTGAGTCAACTGTGTTTGGCCTCAAAGCAATGATAGCCAAATCCTTCATTTTCTACTAAAAAGGCATTTTGCCTCACAACAGTGATTACCAAATCTTCTAGTTTCCCCTAAAAAAGCTTTTTTAGCAGTGATTGCTAAATCCTTAATTTTCAACTGAAAATACATTTTTCGCCTCAAAGCAGTAATTGCCAAATCCAAAGCTTTAATTGGGCCTTAAACAAGTGCTTTCCAAATGTGTGTGCATGTGTGGGAACTCCTGAGGTCGTGCTGGAAAGGGGAATGGGGGAGTAGGCTTGGTGTATGTGGGGTAGGGGCTACTGCTGTTACTGAAAGCTGTACTGACAAAACACCAGCTTGTCATATCCCAAGCGAAGTGACAACTTCTGTTACCAAACAGCCTACTCCAGTCTCTTTGTCTGCATGCAGCAGAGCGATATGGGATGTGGATGAGGCCTAAACAAAAGCTTTTGCTACAGTTCATAGAGTTCATGGCAAGCGCTGCATCAAGTGGCATATCCTCCTATTCCTATACCTCAACATCACAAACAGTACAGTCTTTAGACGTGGCACTCCAGTTACCCATGCTTCACAACTCTCCAACCACACTGATTGTGGGTATCACAGATGGGTGATTTTGCAGAGATGTTCACACATTCTATTCCATGGGTTTCAGAGGTCTGCTCCAGTGAATTAAAGTATCTACATTGATGCCCGAAATCAGTTGGATCCAGGGACGGACGAAGTAGGATCTCACTCTTGTCACCAGATGTTAATCTCCGGGGTGGAGGTAATGATGATGAGCATCTGCATTGTACTGTGTGTTCAGGGCAGGAAGAGGAGGAGGAGATTGACTTTCAGGGTGAGAAGTGGGACAACAGAGAGCATGATGATGAGGGTTGGGATCTGACTTGGAATCAACTCACAGTCATGCAGCTGAGTAGCTCAGCAGAGGAGGAGGAGGAAGATAAGGAGGTTAGGTTGCAGCTTCCTGCATAAAGACTGAGGGCTGCAAAGCACGATAAGCACTGCATCCTCAGCCACAACTCTGGCTCTGAACAGCAGCAGTCACAGATCTGCAGTTGTTAGGGGCAGTAAGGGTTGCCTTGGCCTTTTTTTGACACTGCAAAGGATGACCCAACTTACGTTATTGGCAGAGGTTGTAAAAAAACTTCAGTAGAGGCAAAAAAAACAACAATTTGACTAGTACTTGCATGAACCGCCACATGGCACAGTACAATGCTTTATTCTGGCAAAGATACTGCACTAAAATTGCACCTAGCGGGCCTCACCGCACACCATCCACCACATCAACTGAATCTGCTACTTCTCCCTCCTCTGCACCATGGCAAGTGTGGTCTGACAGGTGTCCGGCCGCAGAACCTGTATTTCTTTACTCGCTACGGTCGGGGTGAGTGAGACCCCATTAGCTGTTATGAAAGTGGACACTCCTGCTGGTTTTGACCGATCTTAGACACCGAGCATACCACTTGTTTGTCAACCCACTGTAACATCTCCGCCTGCACATCCCTCACAATCCAGCAGTTTTTCGGGTACACCCTACTCTGCCCTCTCTAAGCAAAGCAGCCACCAGCACTCGGTCCCGCAGTTGTGGTCACTTAAGATATTATTTTCTCCTACACATTGCAAAGGAAAGAGCCTGAACTTGACCATCTCCAAATTTGTTGGCCATGAAAATGCTGCCTTTCCGCCTGGTGGATACAGACGGTTTCTGAAAGCTAATGGCCATCGCGACTCCCCCAGTATCAGCTGCCCAGTTACCTTTACTTCTAGAAGAAAGCTGTGCCTGCACTACACCAGGTTGTTGCAGGCAACATCACCCGTTCCTTAAGAAACTGTGTGTGTGACAGGGTACATACCACCACTGACACCTGGATGAGCAGACATGGCCAAGGGTATTAGATCTTGGTCACTGGGCACTGGGTGATTCTGGTTGCTGTGAGGCCTGGCAGGGAAGGAGCTACTCCACTAGTTTTGAAATCCCCAAGACATTTGGGACAAACCTCTGCATGTACTGCTTCATCCACTATGTCTCCTTCACCTCCTCTAGGGCCTTCAGCTGTGCCCTGAACATCTTTCTTAATGTTTCAAGAGTCCAGAGAGAATTCCTTCATCGCTCTACTGCACTGCAGGGCTCACTGCTATCAGGCAGTGTTGAAATTAAAATGTCTTGGAGATGTGAGTCCCACAGCTGAAAAGTTGTGGACAGCTGTGCAGGCCAAGTTTCAGCAATATAATCAAATGTCCAACAACTTTTGTTTCACTAGATTCAATGTACACCCAAAATCATCTGTGTTGCCTCACCTGAGGGACACCTGATGACATATGAAACTGAATCAACTTTATTTTACAAATTATTTAATTTTATTATAAATATCAAATACATAGAATTTATATAGTGTGGTGATGTGGCCCCTAGCCGGGTGCATCACACGGGTTATCAATGCAGGTCTCTGTTCACATGGGCCGGTTTTCCTGATTGTGTGTGCTGTGTGAAACCTGTCCGATGTACAGGGGGTTAACAGCTGAAGGGTTTTCATGAGCTGAGTAAAACAGCTGAGTGTGAGTGCTGAAGATCCGATACATTCATGAGCCTAATGAGCGGCTGAACCTGTGGGGATGAGTGCTTTGCTGGGCTAAACCTGAATGGTGCACAGGGGGTTAATCACATCTCAGGTCTGTGTGTGAGTGAAGATGTGCTGATTGACTCACTGTGTTGCAGCTGTGAGTGAGCAGCCTGAATAAGAACCTGCCAGGTGTCTGAGTGAGGAGAGGACGATGGGAATCAGAAGTCCAGACCACTGCCATGTGAGGAAGTGCTGGAAGTGATCCGTCCCCGGTGGGGGAAGTGATGGGAGCCTGCCAGCTCCATGCCGGTGGCACAAAGATGCGTGCATGCCAGCAAGTGTCCAGGACCGAGGACGGCTCAAGGGCCAGGCGGTCATATGTGTGATGAGGACCGAGGATGGCTCAAGGACCAGGCTTTCAGATTTGCGGTGTGAGAGACCGAGTATGGCTCAAGAGCCAGGCGGTCACAGCCGACTTTGGGACTGACTGAGTGAGTCATGATATGGTCCCATTGATTCAGATGTAAGTGTCCTGGATCCCGGTGGATCCATGGAGGTCTTGTGTGTACTGAGTGACAGGGTTCCTGGTACTAATGTGGGCCCTGAGTAGGTAGCATATTGGTTTATGTAAAAATGCCATGAATGCTGTGTCATGTGTGAGTCATAATGGTTATAAAAAAGTGCCATGTGTGATGACTCGTGTGCAATAGGATGGGGAATGATCCCTGTCAGGGTGATAGACGGTGATAGCCGTCTTTAGAACCAGACTGAGGTCTGCAAGGGTCGGTGGGTGACGCCTTGAAGTTCTGGGGAAAACGTATGTGAATGTCCTGTAATGTAATGTCATATGGGAATGTCATATAATGCAATGTAAGGATATGCATATTATATGTGAAAATGGAAATACAGTGTTATGGTTTATGTGTTGAAAGCGGTTTATGACAGAAATTAATAAATCCGCTGGTTATGTTACGTTGAAATGTAGTCTCTGCTGTCATTTTCCCCGTGCCAAGCGGGTTCCCCTAGGGCGGTACCTCACAATAGGTACCGTTTACAAGCTTTTATTCATTAAAATTTATTATAAAATATTATAATAGTATAATATAAAACGTGGGTTCTACTCTGTCTCTTTAAGATCAACAACAGACAAGGAATCTGCATAGGTTAATTGCACATAGTAAATTTACTATGGTCACAGGTATCCTGCCCCTCACTCCTTTACACTCTGTGCAGGCATTTATCAATTAGGTATACAGCTATTTGCACCAAGGTTCCCCACAGTGTATAATCACTTGGCCCACTGCTGCATTGCTCACCTGTATAAATCTGCCTCCTATCAGATCCTCACTGTGCTGATTTGCAGAGAGATCCCCACCAGACCACCAACGTACGTTTCAAAATAGAATTCTTCCTCGGGGCGTCCTGAGGAAGAATTCTATTTTGAAACGTACGTTGGTGGTCTGGTGGGGATCTCTCTGCAAATCAGCACAGTGAGGATCTGATAGGAGGCAGATTTATACAGGTGAGCAATGCAGCAGTGGGCCAAGTGATTATACACTGTGGGGAACCTTGGTGCATATAGCTGTATACCTAATTGATAAATGCCTGCACAGAGTTAGACAAAAGCCTGCAAGAGTGTAAAGGTACCGTCACACAGGGACATATCGCTGGCGATGTTGCCGGGGATCGCGGGAGCGCGCATCCCTGACAACATCGCCGGTGAGCTGTCAGACGGAGCAACTTACCGGCGATGTCGCCGGCTAGTTGCCGCGGCTATCGCTCGCTGAGTTGCCCAGCAACCCAGCGAGCGATAACCCGCAATGTTGTAGATAGGCGGAATCACCCGTAACATTGCGTGTTGCCGCGTTACACAGGGCGATCAGGCAGAATCGCCTGAACAACATCGCCAGGTTTCCCAACATTGTTGGGAAACCTGGCGATGTGACTCAGGCGATTCATCGTCTTATTATCGCCCTGTCACACGAGGCAACTCGCCGGCGATGTCGCCGCAACCTGGCCACGCCCCTCGGTTGCCGGCAACATCGCCGGCGATATGTCCCTGTGTGACGGTACCTTCAAGGAGTGAGGGGCAGGATACCTGTAAATTTGCTATGGTCACTATGTCCAATTAACCTATGCAGATTCCTTGTCTGTTGTTGATCTTAAAGAGACAGAGTAGAACCCACGTTTTATATTATACTATTATAATATTTCATAATAAATTTTAATGAATAAAAGCTTTTAAACGGTACCTATATAAATTCTATGTATTTGATATTTATAATAAAATTAAATAATTTGTAAAATAAAGTTGATTCAGTTTCATATGTCATCAGGTGTACCTCAGGTGAGGCAACACAGATGATTTTGGGTGTACAAGTTTCAGCAATGGCTATTTCCACTAAACATGGAGCCAGGAAAGGCCATGTGCGATAACGATGCAAACCTGGTGGCAGATCTATGCCAGGGCAAACTTACACACATGCCTTGCATGGTTCATGTTCTATATGTAGCATTGCTACAGAGGTCTTTTGGACAACCATTTAACCATTTGATATGGGATGTGCCGACACCGTGGAATTCCACTCTGCACATGTTGCAGCAACTGCAGCAACAAGCCCTGGCGCAGTATGTAATGAAGCGTACACTGACTCAAACCAAGTCAAATGTGGTGCAAACGATGCTTGCACCCTTCTGCACAGTTTTGAAATGGCTACTAAAGTGGTTAGTGCTGATGATGCCATCATCAGCATCACTATTCCGGTCATCTACATGCTGGAGCAAACTTTGAAAAGTGTGAGGAATGAGTTGGTGGTGCCATAGGAAGAGGATGGAAGAGGAGAAGGATGCTGAAAGCATACCAATATCTCTAAAGTCTGGACTCTCATTGCACAGGTAGGTGCCATGGGAGAGTGGAGAAGAGTGACAGAGGGGGCTCATTGTATCAGACAAACTGGTAGTGAAGGTGCAGGAGCCAAGATACAAATGGAGGCAGGCGAGGATAAAGAAGTGATGGGAACAGAACAGTCAGGAGATAAGGAAGAAATGATTCTCCTTCCTGTTGTCCAAGGTTGGCGGGAGAGGTCAGAAGGAAGGAAGCTCGATTTTTTTTTTTTACACTAACACCAACACAACATGGACTTGGGCCTTATGGATACATCAGACACATGAGCGCCTTCTTGATGCACTATCTGCAACATGCTGCCTGTATTGTTAGAATTCGATTTGGGATGACTACTGGATTGCACACTGTTTGATACGCGGTGCAAGAGTAAATTTAGCCAGATGCTTCCCGCCCTGGACAGGACACGCGCATGCTGGAGTATCAAAAAAAGTTTGTAGACAATCTTAGAACTGCTATTTCCCAACACAGAAGTGAGGCACATAGTACGCATCACAGATCTACACTTCCAACCCGTGGAACGTTGAGTCCTCAGCTGATGTTCTTTTCAGTGTGCGGCATTCTTGCCATTATCCAATTTTTATTCTCAGTCGTTTGATGCCACTTTCATGGTGTCTGGCCCTAATTTTTTTAAATGCGGAGACTCTTCTTAGTGTCTCTGTCTTGTCTATTTCCTGACTTTAGCAGGACTCTCTGATCACGATGCCTGCTCGTGTCACTCATCCACATGTTACTAATCAATGTTCAACCTTCAAATGCTAGGCCAGGCCCTGTTCCAGACCATGTGCCATCATGCAGGCTGAACCATGATACAATTTTTATTCTGGGTCAATTAATGCCACTTTAATGGTGTCTGGCCCTAATTTTTTTAAATGCGGAGACTCTTCTTAGTGTCTCGGTCTTGTCTATTTCCTGACTTTAGCAGGACTCTCTGATCACGATGCCTGCTCGTGTCACTCATCCACATGTTACTAATCAATGTTCAACCTTCAAATGCTAGGCCAGGCCCTGTTCCAGACCATGTGCCATCATGCAGGCTGAACCATTATACAATATTTATTCTGGGTCAATTAATGCCACTTTAATGGTGTCTGGCCCAAATTTTTTGAAATGTGGAAACTCTTCTTGGGGTGTCTTTGTTGTGTGTTTTGTGAATTAGCAGGGTTGTCCGAGCAACATGCATTCACATGTCAGTGACCCACCTGAATCCTTTTTCCTGTAGTAGTCTGTGAAGCTAATTCTTGTGCCAACTGAGTGTGGCAGAGCATAAAAATTATTGGAGTGGTTGCATGAGGTATGAGAGCCCCTTCCCCAATAGGCCTATACATGTCACTGACCCAACTGGCTGATTCTTTTGGTGGTAGTCTGTGAAGCTAATACTTGTGCCACCTGAATATGGCTGAGCATAACATTTATTGGAGCTGTTGCATGAGATATGAAGGCCCCAAGCCCAACAAACCTTGTTACGACTTTTACTTCCTCTAGATAGTCAAGTTTGATAGTCTTCTCTGCCACTCATCCCCCTGTTCCTGATCAATGCTTAACCTTGAAATGGTAGACCAGTCCCTGTTCCAGACCCTATGCCATGCATGCAGTCTGCACCATTGTACAATTTTTAGTCAGGATTGATTGATGCCACTTTAATAATGTCTGGCCCTAATTTTTTGAAATGTGGAGACTCTTCTTGGGATGTGCTTGTTGTGTGTTTCGTGAATTTAACAGGGTTCTCTGAGCAGCATGCCTACAACTGTCACTCATCTCTCTGTTCCTGATCAATTTTGAAGCTTGAAATACTGGGCCAGGCCTTGTCCCATGGATACATAGTGCGCCTTGATAAAAATGTTACCTCTGGGGAATAGAGGGCACTTTTCCTGGTGTCTGCCTCTAATTTGAGCTGTTTTTGGCCCCTTTGAAGGTGTTTTCTATGTCCTTGATTTTGCCTCTCACTGATTTCAGTTGGATTCGGAACTTTGATGAACAGTTCATTGAACAGTTGGGCATAAATATGGCCATTTGGCGAACCGAACTCGAATTTGAAAAGGTTTGCTCATCTCTATTCCTGAACACTAAGCAATGTGAGAAATGTTATTGCTATTGGGGCAATTTACCATACATGTTCATGTACTCCCAACAAAGCCATACCGGGATGCCTAGGTCCCACCAATAGCATTGCATCTGGGGGCCCACTTTTCATCTAAATGAAAATAATACATTACCCTCATTCACAATACACAATTTATATGTGCTTATATACAACCAACTGGGTAGTTTGTTAAATAAATCCTCAGATGCTTTTATAGTGATTAAATTGCATTCTAACAAACATTGCTCATAAAAAGGTGTTTGGGGGCTAACCCTTGCTCTGTGACTCACGGGGTCAAAACATTGACTCCAATCTTTTTGTGTAATTCAGCCCCTTCGGAGCAGTGCCAGCTCCTCTTTCCAGCAATAGTAATAGTGAATCTACTTTAATATTGCTTTACTTGGCAGAAGTGGTCAGCTGCTTTGTCTAATGTTCAACAGTAGAAAATGTGAAAAATTACAAAAATATATTTTCATCTTTTTCACAAAAAAACCCCAAATGTCAATAAATAAAAAAATTACTGTTATTAATTTAAATTAACTTTGATATAAAAACATGTTTTGGAGAGGGAAGTGGCGTTACCAATGTGAAACATATTACTAACATAGAACAGTAGAACTTTGTCTTTGGAGGCTGGTTTCACCCATCCGTGTCACCACGGACGTGTGGAACAAGGCCGTTTGGGGGCGGGGCGTGCACACATGTGTCACAGACGTATGACACGTGTGCAGTCCGTGTGCTATCCGTGGGGCTGTGGATAGCACACGGACAGCCTGTCACCCGCATACTTACCTCCCTCCAGCGCTGCTGCTCCTCTCTCTTCCGGTCTGCTCTAGGGCTCAGTGAAGTGAATATTCATGAGCCCTAATGAGCGGCATCAGATGTGAGAGGAGCAGACACCGCTGGAGCGAGGTGAGTATGAAATTATTTATTTTCAGGCTTTCTTGGTTTGTCCGTGGTCCGTGCACACGGATGTCACAATGTGAACATCTGTGTGCAGGACGTTTGGACAAAAATGCAGTCCGTGGGTCCACCAAGAAACGGACTTGTCACCGTGTGGAGCACACGGACACGCATGTGCTCCACACGGAGACACGGTCTGTGCGGAAACATGGAGAGTGAATTTGCCCATAGGGGAACATGTGTCCCTGTATGTCTGTGCCCCCTGCATGTGTCGGCACGTACTGCTTACGTGCCGGAGGCACGGACATGTGAATGAGGCCTTACAAACATTTGCTGCAGCTCTCACACCTCTGCAGGTTTGCAGCAATGTTGCAGCCCTATCTGCCTGTGTGATGGAAGCTGAAGCTCAGGGGAATTTGCAGTTATAATCAGTTATAATCACACATAGCTCTGCAGTGAAATCAGAAGAGCAGAAATCAGCGATTCCATGTCTCATTCTGGTGAGGCCCCACTTTTATTGAAAATACATTCTGGAGGCTGAATCTCTTCCATATCAGTGTCCTGCCCATAGCCTGGAACAGTTTATTTACATATAAGAAAAATATTTCTTGGGATCAAGACATTGGATTGCAGATATCAAAGTTCTCATTTTATTCAGCTTCCTATGACCTACAGACCCATATAGATGGCTTAGGGCCGCTTCACACTGCGGCGTGATCTGGTCCGGTTCTGTCCGGGAGACCCCTGACAGCCGCGGACCGGATCTGCCACCAGGACTGGGGGGCTATTATGCCCTCCGGTCCTGTGTGCAGCGCACGTAGCTGCAGCCGCTGATAAGTCAGAAGCCTCCTGTGACGTCAGCTGCAGGCGTCTGATTGGTCCGCCGGCCGCCTGCTTGCATGAATGTACAGGCGCGAAGGTACTTGTTTGAGCCGGCGGTACCCGAAAGTCACAATAAAGCGGGTACCGCCGCGACTCCATGTATAATGGCCCGGGGCATCAGGTGTATATGAGTGAGAGTTAGAGAGAGAGTGTGTATATGTGTGAGTGTATTTGTGTGTATATGTGAGTGAGTGTGTATGTGTATATATGTGAGTGTATGTGTGTGTGAATATTTCTGAGTGAGTGTGTATATGTGTGTGTGTGTATATTTGTATGTGAGTGTGTATATGTGTGTGAGCGTATGTTGGAGTGTGTGTACATGTGTGAGTGTATTCCCGCGCCGCCTGGGCGGCACATCGCCGGCGGCTGGTGCTGGTGGCTGCCTGGTGCCGCCTAATGCCGGGTGCTGGCAGCTGCCGGCTGCCGCCTGGTGCTGGCGGCTGCCGGGTTCTAGAGGCCGCTGGGTGCTGGTGGATGCCAGGTGCCGCTTAATGCCGGGTGCTGGCAGCTGCCGCCTGGTGCTGCTGGATGCCACCTGGTGCTGCCTCCCAGGTGGTGCCGGGTGCTAGTGGCCACTGGGTGCTGGCAGCTGTCGTCTGGTGCTGGCGGCTGCCGGGTGCTAGTGGCCACTGGGTGCTGGCGGTTGCCGGGTGCTAGTGGCCACTGGGTGCTGGCGGCTGCCGGATGCCACCTGGTGCTGCCTCCAAGGTGCTGCCGGGTGCCGCCTAATGCCGGGTGCTGGCGGCTACCATCAGGTGCTGGGTGCCACCTCCTGGGTGCTGGCGGCTGCCCGGTGCGACCTAATGCCGGGTGCTGGCAGCTGCCGGGTGCCACCTGGTGCCGCCTCCCGGGTGCTGGCGGCTGCCACCAGATGCTGGCAGCTACTGGGTGCTGGCGGCTGGTGCTGGCTACTGGGTGCAGGCTGGTGCCGCGTGGTGGCTGGCGCCGGCTGCCGGGTGCAGGTTGGTGCCGGCTGCCGGGTGCTAGCTGGTGCCAGCTGCTGCCGGCAAGTGGGAGACTGGGAGCCACAGAGGAAGAAGCTTCCGGGATGAGACGAGTGGAGTCAGGTAAGGCGCTGTTACAGATAGAAGCCTGGGGGGGAGGGGAGCGTGACCGCTGAAAGTGCCTAGGACAGCAGGAACTCCAAATATGGCCCTATGTAAGTGTGTCCATGTGTGAGTGTGTATGTGTTTGTGTGAATATGTGTGAGGATGTATATATGTATGTGTGTGTGAATGTGCGGGTGTGTATATGTGTGTGTGTGTGTGTGTGTTTGTGTGAATATGTCTGAGGATGTATGTGTGATTGTGTATGTCATGTGTGTGTGTATATGTGTGAGTGTGTGTGTGAGCGAGAGAACATAAAGAACAGAGACCAGGACATTACTACAAGATGACAAGAGAGGGAACATTACTAAAAGATTGGGACATTACTACAAAATGAGGACCAGGATGGGAGACATTAATATAGGATGGGGACCAGGATTGGGCATTACTACACATATGGACCAGGGAGGAACATTACTACAAAATGGAGACCAGGGCGGGGATATTACTACAAGAGGAGGACCAGGATGGGGACATTACTACAAGATGGGGATATTACTACAAGACAGGGATCAGGATGGGGACATTACAACATGATGAGGACCAGGATGAGAGTCATTATTATAGGATGGGGACCAGGATGGGGCATTACTACACGTACGGATCAGGGAGGAACATTACTTCAAGAAGGGGACCAGGAAGGGGACATTAGTGCCAGACGGGGAGCAGTATGGGGGACATTAATATACAATGGGGACCAGTATGGGGACATTACTAGAAGAAGGGGATCAGGATGGTGACATTACTAGAAGAAGGGGATCAGGATAGTGACATTACTACAAGAAGATGACCAGGATGGGGACATTACCACAAGAAGGGGATTAGGATGGGGACATTACTAAAAGAAGGGGATCAGGTTGGGACATTACTACAGGATGAGGACCAGGATGAGGGTCATTAATATAGGATGGGAACATTACTACACGTAGGGACCAGGGAGGAACATTACTTCAAGAAGGGGACCAGGATGGGGACATTACTGCAAGACGGGGACCAGTTTGGGGGACATTAATATACAATGGGGACCAGTATGGGGACATTACTACATAAAGGAGATTAGGGTGGGGACATTCCTACAAGAAGATCTGAATTTGTACTTTACTAGATTGAGCAAAAAAGTCTGGTATTGCTAAAATGTCACTTAGGGTACCGTTACAACATTGCATGCAATTTCACAGGCAATTTGCTGGTTGCAGTGAAATCATGGACACATTGTTCTATTTTGTGGCCGTGTACAAATGTAACAATGTGTCCATGATTTCACTGCAACCAGCAAATTGCCTGTGAAATTGCATGCAATGTTGTGACGTGTAACGGTACCCTTAGTCCTACAAGCAATGTGGGCCCCCGATATCAATGTTTTTCTATGTTCAGCCCACCAACCCAACCGAGTTTGACACCCCTACTATTAACAGTAGACTTTTAGGCAAAGATGCTATAAAGATGTTTGGAGTTAATGTACCAGGGCTGAAGCTACTATGTGAATAGTACGCTTTAGGTGACTTTAGGGCCAAAGATAAAGCAGCAGCATTACATACCATTGGCAGCAGTGACGACAAATTCTGTTTTTGCTGCTATGTTTCTGACTACATTTGCAGATGTTTGGAAGCAGCAGCTAATCAGCAGTTGTAGGAGGTGAGCAGGCTAAATGCTGGGAGCGGCTTTGGGCAGAGCAAGGGGAAACCAATATGTGTTGTTTGTTGATATATTGCCAAAAATGCGGCAATAAAAACATCAGGTGTTTAGTTTCCTTTGATCTACACCTAGGTGGATTTCATTATTGGCTGCTATCTATAAATCATGATATGACAGCATCACATGGATTTGGTAAACACCATTAAAATAATTCATATTAAAAGAACAAAAGCAAGAAAATATTCACAAGGCACCAAATCATATGCACATCTTATGTGTCATCATAACTGTAACAACCTGTACAATAATTCTATATAACACTTTCTTTATACCTCCCTTCCTGAAAAATGACATTACTGTGCATCTGGATTGCAAGTGCTTTAAACCTCAGTGACAGAGGTGTAACTACACTAGATGCAGGGGTATAAATCGGCTCCAGGTCCTGGAGCCTAAGGAGATCCAAAAGTCCCTTTGGCTTATAGAAAAAGACTATTGATATTAAAGATTTGCAATAATTAGAGGCCCCATTGAGAATTTTGCATCGGGGTCCATGAGGTTCACATTACGCCACTGCTCTGGGATGTGGTGTCTATACTATCTGCAGCAGGAGCTGGCTGTTCTGCACATCTAAGGCTGCATACTCACAGTCAGTAGTAGCAGCGTTTTGGACACAGCGTGGATGGGATTTGTAGAAATACCATGCCCATTATGCTTAACCCGACCGGAGTGTTCTTTTAGCTGCTGTACGGGTTGCCAGCATTCTGCTCCTCCTCCGCATGTTCATTTCATGTTGTGGAGTCGAAAGCGGCTATCATCGGATAACTGCAGGGAGGAGCCGCCCCGCACCCACCACACATGGTGAGTACAGGGTGGCTGTGGTTTCCCTGTGGCCACCCGCGGGTTCACTCAGGTCCGGAGGAGCTGCGTCCAACACACAGCCCCTCTGGACCGTGAGCACATAGCCTAACTTCTTGCTGCACGTGTTAGGACCAGATCTAGCGCCGATCCCAGTTAACGTTAACTACTCACATGCAGCTGTCAATAGTCATAAGCAGCATGTATGGAGTTTGGCGATCACTCCCTCTGTTAAGGGCCCATTACACACAACAATATCGCTAACGATATCGTTGCAACGTCACTGTTTTTGTGACATTGCAGCGATGTCTAAACAACATCGTTGTGTGTGACACTTATCAATGATCAACAATTAGTCGTTGATCGTTGATCGTAGATTTATGGTCAGGACCATAAATCTGTCGTTGGTCGTCCGCATTGGCGTGTGTGACAGGGGCCAAACAACCAGCAATAAGCGGAGCAGGCTGGTAACCATGCTAAACAGCGGGCATCTAGGCAGTGCGCAGCTCCTAGTTACCTGATGCATACCAGCCTTCTCCGCTTTCAGGCTGGTATCCAAGGTACACAGCAGGTAACTAGGGACAGCGCTGTCTAGATACCCGCTGTTTACCATGGTTACCAGCCTGCTCCAGCTTACCGCAGCCTGGCAGCGGGAGCTAGACATTGTGGAAAGAATATTTTGTCGCTGGTCCACTGGTCACTGGTGAGTCTGCCTGTGTGACAGCTCACCAGCGATCAGTTCACGATATGGCAGCGATGCACATCGTTGGTCGGGTCGCTGCCACATCGCAGCGTGTAACGGGGCCTTTAGTGTATCACCACCCCCTCCCCTGTAACGTGATTATGCTGTGCTAATAGTTGCTTAAGGGTAAGTGCACATCTGACGTTTCTGCATCTTTGCAGACCGTCCTAAAACCGGTGGACACTGGCAGAAACTGAGTTTTCTGTGCTCAGCAGTGTCCCTCGTTTTTTGCTAGTTTTTTGCTCGTTTTCCGCCCGGGTTTTCAGCGTTTTTCTCGGCGTTTTCTCGGCGTTTTTCTGGGCGTTTTTGAAAACTGGGTTTTTTGGTCAATTGATGATTATTTAAAGTTGCCTTCAAAAGGCCAAAAAAAAAAAAAAAACCATCACTTCCTGTTCCACTATCCTAAACTAAAAAAAAAATTTGTGGCCAAGTTGTGTCAGGCATTTTGGTACATACAGGCATCACATTGCTAGCCAACATGCCGCGAACACGTCGTTTGCGCCTGCGGAGGCCATACCAACAGGTGTTGTTTCTCGGCATACTCCACTGGCTCCTATGTGGCTAAGCCGGGCACGACGAACCGTGGAATGCACCTTCGGTATCATGACTAGTCAGTGGAGGGTCTTGCATTCAGCCATTCAGGTTTCCCCCAACACAATTGATTCTGTAATAAAGGCATGGTGCGTCCTTCATAATTTTGCACGGCGATATGGAACCGAGAACATTGAAGGATTGCAGCTGCCTTTATTACAGACAGCTATCAATTGGGGTTTGGAACGTCCGCCAAATTTTGCGTTGGCTGTACCAGACACCTTTGCCGACTATTTCATGACACCTGAAGGTGCCGTGTCCTGGCAGTACAGTGCTAGCCATGTGCCAACTCCTACCCTAAATAGAAGATGTGGAATTGGTTTTTGAGGTGAGCACCAGAAGAATGTCAATGGACGTGACTTTGAATCGGCAAACGGTTTTGGATGTTATCCCTATGTTAGCATGGATACGTTATTTACAGTGACTTCCCAAACAAAATCAATGCCAATACTGTTAATTCAAGAGATTCATCACCTTGAAGGATGAATACCCTGTCTATTCTGGTGAAGATCCTGTTCTGTTGTTGTTAACCCTGCTGTACCCTTTACAGATTGAGAATTTGAACTTTTTATTGACCTAGTAAAATGGCCTTTTTCCGCTAAACACGTGATCACAAAGCCCTTGAATAAATACTCCTTTCAAACGTTACCAAACTTTGTTTATTGTGTGCACAATATAAATAAAATTGTGAATTACAAAGTTGTTGAAAATCTCACAAAAATGTAAAACACATACATATAGGACAAGAACATGCCTTACACCGGACAATACACATCGGTCTGTATTTTGTCCCCTCTGTAAAACCTGAGGTGTGGCAAAGAACTGAATGTTTTAAACAGTACAACTATGTCACATAACAAATGGCCCAAACATAATTACACTTAATTCAAACGAGTTAAATGACGATTACTCTCATCTCCTCCAAACATGGATTGGCCAGACATTTCAAGACTAGCAGAGCTGTCGTCCAATTGGGCCCTAAAAGATGTGAAGGTTTCGGCAGGAACCTGCTGGCGTGGCCACAAAGCCTGTGGATCTATAGTCATCAAGGACCTTTGTGGGCGACCTACATTGGAGGGGCCTGGATTGTTACCGCTACTACCATCCCTTGGAAACTCAAAAACATTGGAGATGGCATTAATTATAGTGACAGCACTGGGAATTGTCTTCTTTGTACGGTAATAGTCTATTAAAACATACATGACAGACAGAATGGCTGCCTCGCGATCTGGGCCAATTTCCCTTAGACACGACGCAATATGTGACCCCGCTGTATCATAATGGTCTTCTAGCTCTGCTTTTTTCAATATGCTCATGGCCTCCTGAGCAAACTGGGACTGTGGCTGTTTTGGTGGTTGTCTTTGTGCCTTACGTCTGTATGCTGGCTGGTTTTGGGTTGTGGATGGGATGTTAGTCGCAGCCTCCCCAGTAGATGTAGCACCCGCAGCTCCTGAAACTGTACATGAGCTTGAACTCGCCCCCTCTGTTTCCATGGAAAGACTTGTTGATGAATTTGTGGTCGAGGCACTCAAATTCAAGACCGTTTGTTCTTCTGTTGGCGTCACTGACACTTCTGGAATACTGCTCGGCCTACTTATATTGCCCTCCGTTCTGCAAAATATAAATGTTGGGATTACTGTCTGCTTCAAAATTGAAAGGTAGATTTTTAATCATAAACTAGCTATCATGATCATACATTCATTGTGGAGGTCGGTGTAATTTTGAAGTGTTCGAGCTTTGGACTTAGATAAGCTTATTTAGTACTGGGACTCCAAAATTGAACCGGTTAATTTCCATTCCTAAGAATAAATTGGCGTGGAAGATGTAGTGACCCTCTGTCACATTGGGAGTCACAGCCGACACAGCCACCCACGGGTAAGGGCAAAATAATACGCACGTTGTTCCCCAATCTCACACTCCTCCTGCACTGTTCTGTCCTCCACCCTTGCTGCTCTTTGCTGCTGTGCTATCCTCTCCATATGCTCTTTTCTTTTGGTAATTAAGCTAAATTTTTAAAGGTAATTACTTACGGGCGCAGAGTGCGACTGGTGAGGGTGAATTGCAGTTCATTATAAAAAGGGCATTTTTTCTTGGGGGGTGATGAGCCACTTTTTTCTGTCTTGGCCAGGAATTTTGTGAAGGCGTCACGCACCGATTTCCACCTTTTTTTTACATCGTCTTCTAAAAATGAAAGAACAGACAGTGTTATTTGGTTAGCTCCAAAACATTGCTTACAAAAAAGGAAGTTACCGTCTCCAAAATTGGGTCCAAAAAAACATTGTCAAACAAATTGACTAGTGTATAATCCGAGGCATGAGCGCAGCACAGGTATTGAGAACTACAAAATCGTACTATACTGCAGCCTCCCCAGTGGTGTAAACAGCAGCCTCACCAGTTTCCGCAAACATCCGCCAAATATGGGGATCCTGCAATTCACATCTACACGAGTATCTAATTTTTATTTTTATGCCAGCCTTAACAATAACATACCTATGATATTTTTAAGGTCTCGATCTGCCTCCTCAAATTCTGGATATAATTGTTTACATATTGATGTCCAGGATTGGGCTTTTTTCTGACGATCACTATACGAGGCACACGCGGCATCCCAGATTTCAGGGTGTGCTTCGATCTACAAGACAACAAGAGTGATCAATTAGAATGATGGGCATCCCCATCCCCCTTGCATGGCACATGTCCCCTGTGGGCATCCCCATCCCCCCTTGCATGGCACATGTCCCCTGTGGGCATCCCCATCCCCCCTTGCATGGCACATGTCCCCTGTGGGCAGCCCCATCCCCCCTTGCATGGCACATGTCCCCTGTGGGCAGCCCCATCCCCCCTTGCATGGCACATGTCCCCTGTGGGCATCCCCATCCCCCCTTGCATGGCACATGTCCCCTGTGGGCAGCCCCATCCCCCCTTGCATGGCACATGTCCCCTGTGGGCAGCCCCATCCCCCCTTGCATGGCACATGTCCCCTGTGGGCATCCCCATCCCCCCTTGCATGGCACATGTCCCCTGTGGGCATCCCCATCCCCCCTTGCATGGCACATGTCCCCTGTGGGCAGCCCCATCCCCCCTTGCATGGCACATGTCCCTTGTGGGCATCCCCATCCCCCCTTGCATGGCACATGTCCCCTGTGGGCAGCCCCATCCCCCCTTGCATGGCACATGTCCCCTGTGGGCATCCCAATCCCCCTTGCATGGCACATGTCCCTGTGGCAGCCCATCCCCCTTGCATGGCACATGTCCCCTGTGGGCAGCCCCATCCCCCCTTGCATGGCACATGTCCCCTGTGGGCAGCCCCATCCCCCTTGCATGGCACATGTCCCCTGTGGGCAGCCCCATCCCCCCTTGCATGGCACATGTCCCCTGTGGGCAGCCCCATCCCCCCAGGGCTGGCACAAGTCCCCCTAGGGCTGGCACATGCTTTGGCTGTTGTTGTGGACCATACTTACCAAAGTCAGCAGACGGGGGACATTGATCTGCATCCTCCTATACCACGCCATCGTCTTGCCTTGTTGTTTTTGGTCCTGTGGCAGCTTCCTGGTTCCTGTTTCTGGTCGGCGTTTTCCGTCCAAAAAACGCCGGTTTTCGATTTCCCGACGTTTTCTCGGCGGCCTTGCACAGCTCCATTAGCACCAATGATTCCAAAAACGGCGGAAAACGCTGGAAAGACGCGCAAAAGAAGTCACAAGCTCTATTTTGTAAAACCGGTGGAAAAACGGCGATTTCACAAAAAACGACGAGCAAAAAACCGTTCTAATGTACACAGCGTTTGCTAAACTCCATTGAAAAGCATGTTAAGCCAACCGGTGGATAGGATTAGCATAAATTAACATAAAACGGAGCAGAAAACGCCGACGGAAAACGTCTAAAAGAAGCCAAAAAAACGACTGATGTGCACTTACCCTTAGGCTGGTTTCACACTGCAGTTTTTTCCATGATCAGGTTCGATCAGGTTTGTATGTCAAAACCAGGAGAGAAACCAGGAGAGGAACTTGCAGAGAAAAACTATAAGGCTGAAGGCACACTACAAGCGTTAAAAATGGAGCGTTTTTGTTGCACGGCAGTCCTGCGAGTGCTATGTGTATTGTCCTGCGAGTGTGGTGTGAGTGTGGTGCGAGTGCAATGCGACTGCGTTTTTTTGGCCACATCTTGAATCTGACAGCAATGCGTTTTTCTCTCACTGGATTTTCAGGTTTTGCAAACAATTATGATCAAATCAGCTGCTGATTGTATAGTAAATGAGGGTCAATTAGCTTCTTAATAAGGCTAGGATCACACTTGCACGATTCTAAATCCCCTGCGTTGTTTGCAGAAAACTTAGATTCTAAAAATTCTAAGATTTCTGTAAACAACGCAGGTGACTTAGAATCGTGCAAGTGTGAACCTAGCCTAAGCTGGATCACGCTTGTCCCATATTACTGGATGGTCCTGAACAAGCACAATTTAGGCCGGTTTCACATCACGATTTTGGAGCTTCCGAGTGTATCCGTTTCAAAACGGATACACTCGGATCCAAAATCGAATCCCATGTATCCCTATGGGGCTCGGATCGGTTCGGATGTGTGCCTGTTGCCATCCGATTTTGGCACCATCCGACCGTGTTCAATTTCAGCACGGACACAAAAACGCAGGCTGCTGCGTTTTTGTGTCAGAGAATGAAATCGGACAGCCTCGGATCAGAGCTGATCCGAGCCCCGATAGCATAGGAGCCTATGGACACCTGATCCAAGTTGAACTCGGATCTGATGTCAGCTCCGTGCTTTATGTACTGAGCATGCCCAGAGGCAGTGCTCAGTACATAATTAACCCTATCTGTCCCTGTCACTTCCTGTCTGTCCCTATCTGTCCCTCTTCTATCTCTGCTCTCCCTCTCTTCTATCCTCCCCCCTGTCCTCTCCCCTGTCCTCTCCCCTGTCCTCTCCCCTCTGGAATGTGTAAATAAAAAGAAAAAATCCTCCCAGAGGATACTTTACCTTCCGGCGGCTGCAGGGCTGTGACAGTGTCTTCTGGTGACTGAAGATCCTGTGGTGATGTCACAGAGCCGGTCACCTGACACATCAGGTGACCGGCTCTGTGACATCACGAGAGGTCCTTCAGCCAGCAGAAGATGAGGAGACTGTCACAGCCCTGCAGCAGCCACCGGAAGGTAAAGTATCCTCTGGGAGGATTTTTTTTTTATTTACGCATTCCGGAGGGGAGAGGACAGGTGGAAAGACGAGGGGGAGGATAAAGGAGAGGGAGAGCAGAGATAGAAGAGGGACAGATAGGGACAGACAGGGAGTGACAGGGACAGATAGAGAAGAAGCAGGGAGAACAGGATCCACACGGATCCTGCATAGACACGGATTGGATGGCTATTTGCCATCCGAGTGCAGGGATCCGTGTGGATCCGTGCCTGTTTGTGGGATCCTCCTTTAAACTCGGATCCCACGGACAGGCACAAAATCGTGATGTGAAACCGGCCTAACATCTCAACATTAATATACCGGGACATGATGCAGGATCAGGCTCTGTGGAGGAGGAATCACAGCTTGTGCTTGTAATGGGACCCTAATTGCAGCTGAGCTTCCTTATAAGCTGATGAGTCAACTTACTGCTTCAAACTGTTTTTGTGCATTTTTCACGCATGACACGCGCCTTGTGTGTTACAATGGTGCGTTTTTTTCATGCATCCATTTACTTACATTGGGCTCTCACGCGTGAAAAACGCGTGCAATCGCAGCATGCTGCGTTTGTACTCGCATTGCCCTCACAATGCGTGTTCGACGCGAGACAAAAGCACCAATATGCCCTGCAGCATTGATTAACATTGGTCCGAGTTAAATGCGTTTTTTTCACGCATTGCACTCGCGCAAGTCTCACGCCAGTGTGCCTTCAGCCTAATTGAAAGATTGACACTTGTTCTGAGTTTTGGAGACACTCCTGACGCTGACACACAAACCTGATCGAACCTGATTAGGGAAAAAAAACTGCAGTGCGAAATCAGCCTAAGGCCGGCTTCACACCACGGTGAAATCCGATCCGGGGCTGTCAGGGGTGGAATTTCGGCCCCATAGTATGCTATGGGGCCGGATGGAGCCGGATAACAGCTATCTGCCATCCGGTTTCCATCTGTCCGGGAGAATCCAGGAGGATTCACATTTTTCTCCCAGACACAAAAATACTGCATGCAGCATTTTTGTATCCAGGGGAAAAAAAGCTAATCCTCCCGGATGCTCCCGGATTCTCCCGGTCCGGTGTGATCCGGCGCCCCCTAACATGGGGGTCTATGGCGCCGGATCGCATCGGAGCCGCACTCGGGTGCCGGACAGCACCACCAGCTGTCCCCTGTTGACTGTTCAGGATCTTGAATTATCAGCAGCTGCGGCTGCAAATGAACCATTCGGCTGCACACCGGACCGGAGGGCATAATAGGCCCTCCGTTTCTGTGTCCATAGCTGGTCCGGGACTGTCAGGTTCACCCCTGACAGCCCCGGATCGGATCTTGCCGTGGTGTGAAGCCGGCCTTAGGGCTAACAATACCCTATCAGATCCTGATGGAGACAGGACCTGATAAGACATCAATCACTGACAGATGTGTGTTGTAAAATATACAATAATACATGTTTTTAAAAGTAAAAAATAAATAGGAAAAAGCAAATCCTAGTTTTAATAATGAAAAAATGGTTTATTGATATTGATGCTTGTTATAAAACTCTTCTAGTATTTATCTTGCATGATGAATGCCTTTAAACAAAAAGATAAAAAAGTATAAAAGTATGCCTGTATCTGTTCATCTTGCCTAACAGAAATTAAATAAAAATTGCTAAAAAAAATTGTATGTATTCCAAAAGTGATTTTTTCTTGCAATGTAATATTAGTAAAGAAATAAAAATAAAATATCATTTAATAATATATAGTTAATTTGTCATTAACACTGAACAGTGAAATATATAAAAAGTAGAATTAAAATAATATAAGATTTATTTTTTTTGCTCATTAAAAAGTGATCAGAGAGTCATATGTGTTTAGAAATGGTTCAAATAAAAAAAACTACAGCTTGCTCTGTACATACCATGCCTTCACACATCTTTGTTGACAGAAAAATAAAAAAGTTTATACTGACCCTAAAATGTTTTTAAAAATGGCAAACCTATATAAATTTGGTGCTGTTAAGGTACCGTCACACGTGGCGATATCGCCAGCAACATCGCCGGCAACTCACGGGTGCGCGCACTTTTTTGGCGCACTGCCATGGTTGCTGTTGCGATGTCTCACGCAGCGATATTGCCGGCAACGCATTTGCGATCTTGCCGGCAACTATCGCAGCCAGGGTTAAACTCTACCCTGGCAGCGATCCATAACATGGGAGTCTATTGGGGAAGTTGCCGGCAACATTGCTGTTGCAGCATCACACAGGGCGATGCAGGCAGATCACCTGAGCAATATCGCCAGGTTTCCCAACATGTTGGGAAACCAGGCGATGTTACTTAGGCAATTTATCGCCTTATTATCGCCCTGTCACATGCGGTAACTCATGAGCGATGTTGCCGCAACTTAGTGATGCCCCTAAGTTGCCGGCAACATCGCCAGAGAGATCGCCCCGTGTGATGGTACCATTATGATTGTTTTGACCTGCTGAATAAATATAACATGTCAGTTATACCTAGTGTGAAGTGGTGATTAAATAAAATAAAATAAATAAAAACTGGAAGTGTGCACCTGGGGAGCCAGGAGGAGGAAAACACAACAGGAAACCATCCATCCGATCACTGGTGCTTGTCCTGACCGAGCTGCTTCTCCGGGAGCAATACAACGAGCAGGGTGCCTGACAACAGTCTACTTAGCAGTGAGTGTAAAGCCTGTTTCACACATCCGTGGAAACCATGGATGTGTGAGAGAGGCCGTATTTGGGGGCGGTGCTTGTGTGGTGCCACACACCATGTGACATTTGTGTGCTATCCATGGATAGCAAACAGACAGCCCGTCATTACATACTCACGTCCCTCCATCGCCGCTGTTCCTCTCACTTCCGGTCCACTGTTAGGCTCAGTGAAGTGAATATTCATGAGCCTAATCAGCGGCATCGGAAGCGAGAGGAACTGAAGGGAGGTGAGTATGAAATTCCTTTATTTTTACACTTTTAACTTTTGGCCGTGGTCTGTGCACACGGATGTCACACGAATTTCCATGGTGCCTTCAAAAAATGGACGTGTTGCCATGTGGAGCACACGGACACAGGTCTGCTCCACATGGTGACACGGTCCATGCTGAATAACAGACGTCTGAAGGGGGCCATTGAGGATCATATGTCCCCGTATGTCCGTGCCTTTGGCATGTGTCAGCACGGACATTACACGTGCTGGAGGCACGGATGTGTGAAACAGGCCTTACACATATATTTGACCGAGAGAACCTCATTGACTGACAGCTGCTCAGCAATAGAACCTGCTAAGAGTCAGTGCTGGGGGTGCGATTACAGCCTCCGCTCTCCATACACAGAACAGTGACTGAGCCTGCGCCTGTGCCATCTCCATGACTAAAACTGGAACGCTGCCGGGAAGATTAAAGTTCATTTCCTCCTGGCAGTGGGGATTAATGTTCAGGCATCAGGAAGGTTTAGAACGCTATTAACTGTATATCAAGCCCATATTTGCAGAGTAATAACATTCTTTCACATTACAGGTTCTCTTTATGTCGTCTCGCAAAACAATCCAAACAGGACGTGGAGCAACCACATCACTATAATAATAGAAAAGAAGATGGATGGAATTCCAGTTTTTCAGACTTTTAAAGCTTTTTAAATTAATAATTTATTAGGAATACAAGTATAAATCCAGATGCAGAAGTAAAGATATATTTTCATACACAAATGCCTTGTTTTTCCTCCTGCTTTTGGTAGATAGCCAGAGAAGTTTGTGTTTGGTTTAACAATCTTTCCTTTACTCTCCGCTTTTCATGAATAAATATGTATGCATGAGCCGATTTTTTTTTAATTGCCTATTCCATAGGTGGCTGTCCTTCTAATTGGTTGCAGTCATGAAACTACAGAAACAAAGAAAATCATTGATATTAACCTCAACCACAGACTGTTTTTCTTGTGCTCCTTGACGTGCATTCCTGACACACCCTTCACCCTGCCTCATGAATCTGTAGATTCAAAGAAAAACATCTTTGTTTCTTGATTTTAATCTGAATTTGGGCTGGCAACGCTCGACATAAAAACATTATTTATCTTTGATATGGGTATATTGGTACAATTAAAGCATTATAATGATTTAAAAGCTACAAAATTAGTGATGATTATTTGAAAACTAGCTGTTGAAATTAAAAACTAGCTATTGGCAAGCATTTTTATTGACACATTTTTCATTTTATTGGAGCATTACCTGAAAACGAAGTGTATTTATTGTGCAAAAAATTCTCTGTAAACCACATATTTGATATAACCTCTGTGGTCTTTCTTAAAATTGCCTTGCTGGTGCGGGACTTTGTGGGTCAGGTCTTCTTTATCTATTTCCCTGGCTGCTTTCTTCCCCTTTTTTTAAAATTCATGCCGTGGCCGCTGCCATTATCTCTGTGGTGGTTCATCCGCAGTGCTATGTTTCTATTGTGGTTGTCAGAGTCAGTGCGTGCACGAAACTTGATCTCCGGCACCATTTTCTTGAAGACACTGTCTCTGTGAATATCATTTGAATCAAACTGGTGATATTTGCAGAGACAGTGTCTTCAATAAAAGTGTCAGAGGTCGCAGCATGCACGTGACTAGCCCAGGGTATGGCGACTCGGGTATCTGAGCCCTCTGCTGCGGTAGGGATGTCACTGGTGGCCTGCCCAGACCCGTGGCCCTGGTGGTCAACTAAATAGGGCTCACCATGTATGCCAAAAGCAGAATCAAAATGCACTCTCAGGTTGCAGGCAGAGCCCATATGTGAAGCAAGCCCAGCTGCAGGCTGATAAATCACCTCTACCAGCAAGATGTGGGAGGCGATCTGCCATGCATACTCTGAGCCTGCTTAGAGCACCATTCACACAGATACAGTTGATGCAGAGTGTCTAAAAGCAACCCATCCTGCGCCGCTGCTTGAGCGATGGGTCGCACAGTACGATACCTTTGCACCACTAGATGAATGGCACCCCTAAGGGCCCAACTGCAACCTGGATAGATAAAAAGTGCAAAAAGTCTCTTATATGATGAATAAAAAACTTTTACAAATGGGATTTTGGTTCATGCAATGGCCAAGACATTTAAGCTGATGACCCACGACAAGGGATCCCTTGCTCATCAGTCGTATCAAAAACTTGTGCAAAAAACTACTAGAAAAAAGCAGCATAAAAAAACTCACCATGTATGCCAAAAGCAGAATCAAAATGCACTCTCAGGTTGCAGTCAGTCATTTTGAAATCACTTGGCGACGCAGATTCCATTCCTGTCCCCCGTTTACACGCCACTACCATGGCAATTGTCCCGTTGTGTTGCCTTGGATTTTAGAACACGGCTCGGAAACAGCTACCCGAAGCAACTGCGAGAAACCTGATCACTTTGCCAAATTACATGCCGCCACTTCATAGCAATTTCAAGGCAACAGGCACAAAAATCCCCATTGCCAGGCAGTTGCTACCACACAGTGGCGGCATGTAAAGGGACCCTAAGGTACCCTAAGTAATTTGTAGTTGTAAAATAATACATACAGTGTTGGCCACAAGTATTGACACCCCTGCAATTCTGTCAGATAATACTCAGTTTCTTCCTGAAAATGATTGCAATCACAAATTCTTTGGTATTATTATCTTCATTTAATTTGTCTTCAATGAAAAAACACAAAAGAGAATGAAGCAAAAAGCAAAACATTGATCATTTCACACAAAACTCCAAAAATGGGCCAGACAAAAGTATTGGCACCCTCAGCCTAATACTTGGTTGCACAACCTTTAGCAAAAATAACTGCGATCTACCGCTTCCGGTAACCATCAATGAGTTTCTTACAATGCTCTGCTGGAATTTTAGACCATTCTTCTTTGGCAAACTGCTCCAGGTCCCTTATATTTGAAGGGTGCCTTCTCCAAACTGACATTTTTAGATCTCTCCACAGGTGTTCTATGGGATTCAGGTCTGGACTCATTGCTGGCCACCTTAGAAGTCTCCAGTGCTTTCTCTCAAACCATTTTCTAGTGTTTTTTCAAGTGTGTTTTGGGTCATTGTCCTGCTGGAAGACCCATGACCTCTGAGGGAGACCCAGCTTTCTCACACTGGGTCCTACATTATGCTGCAAAATTTGTTTGTAGTCTTCAGACTTCTTAATGCCATGCACATGGTCAAGCAGTCCAGTGCCAGAGGCAGCAAAGCAACCCCAAAACATCAGGGAACCTCCGCCATGTTTGACTGTAGGGACCGTGTTCTTTTCTTTGAATGCCTCTTTTTTTCTCCTGTAAACTCTATGTTGATACTTTTGCCCACAAAGAGAGAACATTTTTCCAAAATATTTTAGGCTTTCTCAGCTAAGTTTTGGCAAACTCCAGCCTGGCTTTTTTATGTCTCGGGGTAAGAAGTGGGGTCTTCCTGGGTATCCTACCATACAGTCCCTTTTCATTCAGACACCAACGGATAGTACGGGTTGACACTGTTGTTCCCTCGGACTGCAGGGCAGCTTGAACTTGTTTGGATGTTAGTCAAGGTTCTTCATCCACCATCCGCGCAATCTTGCGTTGAAATCTCTTGTCAATTTTTCTTTTCCGTCCACATCTAGGGAGGTTAGACACAGTGCCATGGGCTTTAAATGTCTTAATGACACTGCGCACGATAGACACAGGAACATTCAGGTCTTTAAAGATGGACTTGTAGCCTTGAGATTGCTCATGCTTCCTCACAATTTGGTTTCTCAAGTCCTCAGACAGTTATTTGTTCTTCTTTCTTTTCTCCATGCTCAATGTGGTACACACAAGGACACAGGACAGAGGTTGAGTCAACTTTAATCCATGTCAACTGGCTGCAAGTGTGATTTAGTTATTGCCAAGACATGTTAGGTGCCACAGGTAAGTTACAGGTGCTGTTAATTACCCAAATTAGAGAATCCTCTTTTCTAAGGCTATGTGCACACTGGTGGGCGGGTTTGTGTCGGCGGCGGCTGGGCGGACCCGCCAGGAAGCTCTGGAGCCGTCCACCGGCATCCTGGCGGGTATGTGCCGCGGGTGTGCGGCGGGCTACGGGCGGGTGCACAGTGGGTTAGCGCCGGCGGTGTTGCAGCGGCTGGAAGCAGTACATGATTCTGCTTGCAGCCGCTGCATAACCGGCCGGTTTATAGAACATGCTCATTCGTTGCTAACCCGCTGGGAACCCAGCGGTTTAGCAACAGATGATCATGTGGAAACCGCCGGTGTGTGCACAGCGGCTGTCGGTTTCCATAGGTTTTAATGTTAACCCAAAAGCCGCTTTTGGATTAACATACATTTACATAAAACTCATGGAAACCGACCTGCGGTTTCCGCTGCTAAACCTGCAGTAAAACTACCAGTGTGCACATACCCTAACAGTGCCTATTCTTTTGTCCACCCCCTTTTTTATGTTTGGTGTGGAATTATATCCAATTTGGCTTTAGGACAATTCTTTTTGTGTTTTTTTCATTGAAGACAAATTAAATGAAGATAATAATACCAAAGAATTTGTGATTGCAATCATTTTCAGGAAGAAACTGAGTATTATCTGACAGAATTCAGGTTGTCAATACTTTTGGCCAACACTGTATATTGCTTGCAACTCACTGGTTGCAGTGAAATCATGGACACATTGTTCCATTTTGTTGCCGTGTATAAATGTAACAATGTGTCCATGATTTCACTGCAACCAGTGAGTTGCAAGCAATATATCTCAGTGTGTAACCTTTAAAGACAAAAAATTACCGATCGTGAACCCTCTCTGTTGTGTTCATTGGTCATACGAAAAAAAGTGTGACAGGTCTTTAACTTGAAACATGTAATTACAGGTGTGATTACCAGACATGATCAGTAATGACATCATATAGACACATTGGGTGGAGAAGTTCATTTTGTTTTTTCCACTAATTCTTACTAACTGCTAATTTGTGCAGGGATGGGATTTCCTTGGTGTAAATCATCACTGGATTCTATTTTACTATAATTAGAAGATGTAGAAAGAACCATCCCTAGAATGTGGTTTTTCTATGAATGCGTAGAAAATTATGTGAACTTTACATCTATAGTTTATCCCACAACAAGCTATTAAAGCTATTTTAAATATATAATCCAAATCCTCCTAAATTCTCATGAGCATGAAGTGGTCATATGGAATTATTATTTTTACCAGGAAGCAAAACCTATACAGAATCCGCCAGTAACTATAAAATCGGAGTCAAACAGAGGTCCAGTATCTTCCCAGAGATGTTACTTTTTATATATTCCTACATGTATAACTCCTTATTCTAACATGACATGTGAAATAATTTGATATATGGTGCACACCTTACATTGTGTCACATGTACTTAAACCACTCCTTGTATTTCACACTAAAATGCATATAATTAGGATAAATCACCTCCTTAATCATGTCACTGACATTATCTTTCTGTAAGAAATCACTAACTTGTTGTGGAAAGCATACTAACGTAGAAGATACAGGATCTGAAGTATTGCCACAGGTGTGTCTGTTAGTACAAGACAGCATATAATTCTTGGTTGGTGTTACTGAACTATGTTACAGTTGATAGCTGTCATATTTGTGCTTAGAAAAGTAGGATTATGTGTATTGTATGTCTTTACAAGCCTAAATCACAACAGGGTGGAGCACATGTGCAGAAGGAAAGCTACAATCCACTATTAGTGGCGGAGCAGCAATTATTACATCATTGCATTCCTTGAATGAAAAATAAAAAGTAAATGAAGAATATTGTGGAAATGAAAAAAAGAGAAATCGACTATTCATAAGTCATAGAGAAAACTGTGAACTTAACATATAAAAATAGATCCCCTGAGTTCACATGTGTGAAAAGAGCCCAAATGACATGTCCTTTCACATAACACTGGGGAACAATTTGAAAAACATTTTCTGTTGAGTTAGGTTTTTGAGCTGATTTACACTAAAATTGGCATGCTGATTCCAAAAATGTAGTCAGTTTTTTTCTAGCACGTCAAGTTTTTCCTCCACAACTTGCCTGCCAGAGATGCACAATTGCACTGATATCTGTAATAAGACTTGTTATCTGATTACAATTCGAAAACATAATACAATTAAAAAACATGATAGTGTTAAAAAACATTTGTCATGCCTATTTCTTATATATTTCATTTTTTGTTCATATTTGTACTATTTAAAAAAAAACAAAACACTTTTTAGGTACAGTAGTTTACATATTTTTGAGAAGACAAAAATCCTATAGTTCAAAAACTTGACGTGATAGAGAAAAACTGAGATCATTTCTGGATTTAGCATCCAAAAATTAATTAAGAGCAGTTGTCTGACCTAACTCCTAAAAAATTGTGTTCCCCAGTGATATAATCAACATGCACATGGCACTGAAAACAAAGGCTTATGCCAAAATAACTATGACTATATGTACATAGCTAGATAGATGATGCAGAGGTAGTGAGATAGACATGTATGTATGTATATATATACATATATATATATATATATATATATATATAGCAATAACTAAATCACACTTGCAGGCAGTTGACATGGATTAAAGTTGACTCAACCTCTGTCCTGAGTCCTTTGCGTAATTTCTACTTTTTTTTCTGGGCCAGTGCGTTGCTGTAATACCACCTCCAGCTCGCACAGTACCTTAAAGGGAACCAACCACCCCAAATGACCCCCCCGGACTGTTAATATGTGTCCCTACACCCAGCACACACATTTGGGGCAATCGTTTTTGCTAAAAAAACTGTTTAGTAGAAGCTAAGATATATGTTTATAAAGTGAAATCAATCGCGACGGCTGGGTGTTACCTAGCTTTGTCCACGTGCAGTGCTCGTGCCTGTGATCCTCCTCTCCCTCCTCCCCTCTCAATTTCTAAGAGCCCGGCCGCGCCATGAAAGGGGGCGGGGTTCACCGCGATTTAGCCCCGCCCCTTTCATGACGCGGCCGGGCTCTTAGAAATTGAGAGGGGAGGAGGGAGAGGAGGATCACAAGCACGAGCACTGCACGTGGACAAAGCTAGGTAACACCCAGCCGTCGCGATTGATTTCACTTTATAAACATATATCTTAGCTTCTACTAAACAGTTTTTTTAGCAAAAACGATTGCCCCAAATGTGTGTGCTGGGTGTAGGGTCACATATTAACAGTCTGGGGGGGTCATTTGGGGTGGTTGGTTCCCTTTAAATATTGCACGCAGCCAGCACCACAGTCCACAGTGGTGAATGGTTTTGCGTAATCTATAATTTTTTCTGGGCCAGTGCGTTGCTGTAATACCACCTCCAGCTCGCACAGTACCTTAAATATTGCACGCAGCCAGCACCACAGTCCACAGTGGTGAATGGTTTTGCGTAATCTATAATTTTTTCTGGGCCAGTGCGTTGCTGTAATACCACCTCCAGCTCGCACGGTCCCTTAAATATCGCACGCAGCCAGCACCATAGTCCACAGTGGTGACTGGTTTTGCGTAATCTATAATTTTTTCTGGGCCAGTGCGTTGCTGTAATACCACCTCCAGCTCGCATGGTACCTTAAATATCGCACGCAGCGAGCACCGCAGTCCACAGTGGTGACTGGTTTTGCATAATCTATAATTTTTTCTGGGTCAGTGCGTTGCTGTAATACCACCTCCAGCTCGCATGGTACCTCACATCTGTCTCAAACAGCATTACTAGCCTATAGTGTCCTCTTTCTAGGAAATAGTACCTGCTACTTGTTTTACAAAATCTGATATTAAACAAATTCAACCATGTCACAAAAACAACCAAATCCAAATAAATCAGTTGCAAAGGGACAGGGACGAGGTCGTGGCCTTGGCAGTCGTGCCCAACAAGGCACAGAGTCAGGTAGACAGATGAGGATTGATAGATCGACCTTCCTCCTGTCTAAATTTCCCACTACTGAACGAAAATGAGTCTTGAAGCCGGAAGAGCAAGACCAGCTAACGTCTTGGATGGCTGATAAGACCTCAACGACTGGTTCTTGCAGCACACAATCTTCCTTGACAACACAGTCTACTGTTGGTAGAGACAATGCTGGGCCATCAAATCCTCCACCTCTTCCTATTTCCTCAACCCATCAGCAGCCCCAGGAAAATTTGGACCATGACCTTGGGCATTCGGAGGATTTGTTTGCTTCATATGACCCCTTGCTTGAATCAGGCCTATCTGCGTCAAACCCTGACGACATACTTGAAGAGGAGGAATTCTCTATTCAGGGCCAAATTTTTGAAACACCACGGCCACAAGAAAGCCATTTTCGACAAAGTCATAGACCGTCTCCGGAGGTGGACGATGATGATGATGAGACACACTTGTCATCTGGCCAGCCTAATCCATCACGTTATCCGGAAGACTTTGAAGAGGAAGATGTAGATGATGAAACCACAGATCCCACCTGGAATGTTGGCATACAGAGGCAGCAGAGCAGCACGGAGGAAGAAAGTGTCTATGTACCACCTACAAAGGCACCAAGGCCTACTCCTCTCACCAGAACGCAAACTGTCACAACAACTGTTACCCAAAATGTGTCCACTGTGGCCCAAAATGTGTAAACTGTGGCACATAGCAATCCCTCTGTGCCACTAATCAAGCCTAGAGGTCGGTCAGCTGTTGTGTGGAATTTTTTTTAAGGATAGTCCTTCACAACAAAATGTCGTAATCTGTACCATCTGCCATGCAAGGCTAAGCAGAGGCCACGGCAAAGGCAACATGAGCACCACCAGTATGCGGAAGCACATGTCAGCTAAGCACCCTACTCAGTGGTTGCAACACCAGGGTTCCAAAACAGTTTCTTCTGATACAAACACTGCCAGGCTACCTCAGATCCGTCCGTCACAATCTAGTGTAGATGAAGCAGGTCCTGCTCATACATACTCCTCCCAAGCTGCGGTTGAAGAGAGACAGAACACTAGTCCATCCACTTTTCAGTCAGCGCCAACCGTCCAGTTGTCCGTGCCAGAGATCTATGAAAGGCAGTGGAAATACCATTTTTCGCACCCTTTTGCCAAAAAAATGAACGCGCACATAGCGAAGTTGATAGCTGTGGAGATGTTGCCGTTTAGGCTTGTTTGTACCGAGTCTTTTTGGGAGCTGTTGGCTGTGGCAGCACCACGCTACTCAGTTCCCAGCCGCCACTATTTTTCTCGCTGTGCCATCCCCGCGGTACACGAGCACGTCCTAAACAACCTAAAGCGTGCACTCTCCAATGCTGTACGGAAAGTACACCTAACAACGGACACATGGGCAATTAGTAGTGGACAGGGACGATACATCTCACTCATGGCACACTGGATAAACCTGGTGGGGAGTGTGCCAACTTCTCAAAGTGGACCATGAGAGATACTACCCACGCCACGAATATCAGGCACAACCTCATTCAGGGTGTCCACCTCATCATATACGTAAAGTACACAATCTGCCTCTTCCGCTTCATCGGCCAATCCTGACTTGCCATCAACATCACGGCCAAGTGGGGAGCTTTAAAGCAGCGCTTCAGCAAGGCGACAACAGGCTCTGCTGAAGCTGATCTGTTTAGGTCACACACCTCACACTGCAGCAGAGCTCTTGAAAGCTCTAAAGCAACAGACTGATGAGTGGCTCTCCCCACTGCAACTTCAAACCGGTCTGGTCGTCAGCGATAATGGTCGTAACCTCGTGGCGGCACGAAACCTCGGTAACCTTGTAGACGTGCCTTGCATGGCTCACGTGCTGAACCTAGTAGTTCAGAAATTTCTGAAAACATACCCCGAGTTAACAGACCTACTGGAGAAGGTGCGGCGAATTTGCGCCCATTTCAGACATTCCACAACAGCTGTTGTAAGTCTTTCAGCACTTCAAAAGCACTTTAATTTGCCCAACCACAGACTAATTTGTGACATGCCCACACGCTGGAACTCAACATTTCATATGTTAGCATGGATTACTGAGCAGCAGAGGGCAATTACAGAATATCAGCTTCAACATGCCCGTCAGACTGGGACTCAGCCAAGACACATTAGTACTCTGGAGTGGGTGTGGATCGCTGACATTTGTGAGGTGCTAGATAACTTTGATTACTGCACCAAACTTGTGAGCGGAGATCAGTCGATTATCAGTGTCACTATCCCCATGCTATGTCTGCTAAAAGAATTGCTAATGAATCTAAAAACTGAATCTTTGAGGGCCCAGCGGATGGCTATGGAGCCAGATTTAAACATCGCTGATCCTAGCCAGCAAAGCCAATATCATCAGGCAACATTGGGTCAAGAAGAAGAACGTGACAAAGACGATTAAGAAGAGGATTTATTTTTCGGTGGTATCGATGTCAACCCTGATGGTACTCCCAACCCCAGCTTTATGTCGGTACAGCATGGGTGGGATGGAGAGGAGGAGGTGGAGATAGATTTGGAGGCCACGATGGGTATTGTTCATCCTTCTGGTGACACCAAACATTTGAGTCTTTGCAGCTTGGCACACATGGCTGACTTCATGTGTAATAGTCTGTCAGAACACCCACGCGTGATTCACTTCTATCACAGCAACCTATACTGGTTGTCACCAAGGGGCTTAACAATAGATTACTTCAAGACGGTTGTTGTTGAAAATTTGTTGACAATATCACCGTCAGACACCACTCTCCCCAGAAGTAGCAGCTCTTTGCAACAGCAGCCATTGATCGGGACACACACGCCCACAATGTCCAAAAGAGGTGGTGGTAAGATGTCCACAAACTGGGCCATGTTCAATAAACCATCGAATCAGCAACAGCTTTTGGCTCCGGTTACCATGTCTAGGAGGCAGAAATTGACCAAAATGGTCAACGAGTATGTCAGTGACAGCACCAGCTTCCTTACTGACCATTCTGTCCCGTTTAATTACTGGGTATCAAAGCTTCAGACTTAGACAGAGCTCTGCTTGTATGCATTGGAGGTGCTGGCCTGCCCTGCTGCTAGTGTGACTTCTGAGCGGATTTTCAGTGTTGCGGGGGTATCATCACTGATACAAGGACGCGGCTTACTCCAGAAATTGCCGACAGGCTGACTCTGATAAAATTCAATAAGGACTGGATTTCAACACAGTTCTTAAGCCCTCCAGATGAGAGTAGCCAATGCTAAAGTACATAATCATAATAAATATGATATCATGATTCCGGTTTTAACATTCATCCCTTTGCGGACAAGAAGTATGTCCATCATCTCAAATGATTAGCCTACTCATGTTCCTGCAACATGTTCTTCAGGATCTGAAAACTACACAATAAGTTTTCTTCTTTTAAATTTACCAGCCGATCCGCTTGTGATGATGATTCACCATTTTATTTTGTCATCAAGTACAATACAGCCCCTTGGGCTATTTTTTTGAGGCACCAAGCCTATGCCTGCATAGTGGGCATTGCATGTACTATGTTTCAAGTAAAATCAAGTATATTGTATGGCCCCTGAGGCCTGCTTTATTTTCAAAAGTAATATACAGCTCCTTAGGCTACTTTTTGAGGCATCAAGCCTATGCCTACATAGTGGGCATTGCATGTACTATACTCCAAGTAAAATCAAGTATATTGTATGGCCCCTGAGGCCTGTTTTATTTGCAAAAGTAATATACAGCCCCTTAGGCTACTTTTTTGAGGCACCAAGCCTATGCCTGCATAGTGGGCATTGCATGTACTATGCTACAAGTAAAATCAAGTATATTGTATGGCCCCTGAGGCCTGCTTTATTTGCAAAAGTAATATACAGCCCCTTGGGCTACTTTTTTGAGGCACCAAGCCTATGCCTGCATAGTGGGCATTGCATGTACTATGCTTAAATTACTAGGAACATGAATCTCTGGCTCCTGAGGCCTGCTTCCTTTAAAAAGTAAAATACAACCCCTTGTGGAAATTTTGGTAAAGAAGATGCTTGCACATTTGCCTGTGAAGTTGGAACAACAAGGACACTATTAAAACAGTTGAGAATTATGAGGTCCTAGACAAGATGATGTTTTTTTTTTCATGCGTTACCCGATCCCCTAACCCCTATGGCAGTTAGCTAGCCTCCTAATGATACTTACACACTGACCTGTCACTAGATTGCCTACATCATGACTTGTTCCAAAGCCACTTATGGTAGCTCAATTCTTACCTGGCATACTAGTCAGGTTTTTCAGCCAAGACTTGACAGTACTTCCAACACTGTTTGGACACTTGTCCTGGCTATGAGCAGCTGCACACATGTTAGATACATGTACACCATATGTTGTGTAAATGACGCACACCAGGGCCGGCTGACTCCGGTTTAGACAGGCGATTCTTCTTCCTTCCTTGTCACGGGTGGACCGCGCCTGCCGGTAGTGGGGCCCGGTGTAGTGCAGATCAAAAGTGAGGACGTCTTACGGGAACAGATTAAAGGGGGGTTTTAATTTGTTTTCTTTGTGACGCCACCTATGAGTAGATTCGGTAAGGGCTACCGACGCTGCGGAACCTCCCGGGGTGATGGACAGCAGCAAGATGTTACGCTCCCCACAGGCTGAGCGGTGATCCCCGGGGGCTGGAGCTGCTCAAGATGTTGTGCGGCAGCTGCGGTTACCTTTAGTTAATGACGGACAGTTCATAAGGAGACACGGACACAGATAGTCTCTGCAACGGTTCTTTACTGTAACCAGCAGGCAGTACATGGCTTACAGTGGTTGAGTAGAAGACCGGGTGGACTCAGCAGTGATAGTGCTCCTCAGAGATCCGCAGTGTACCTCCTTTCTACCTCCTTAGCTTCTCTTGCCAGCGTCGCCCAGGAATACCAGATCGGGTACGGGGAGGCTGCTTCAATGCCCTATCCATGATGTACGTTCTGGATTCTTTGGGGAGCCTTGGGTCCCTCAGTGGGTACACCGCTGGTTAGACGACTGGAAACTGGCTGGTGGTGGGGTGCTCCTATAAAGCTGCTCCTCCACGGGGCTGGTTCACGTGGCAGAGGTGAACTGCTGCCAGCTTCGGTACCAGTGAACCAGCTGTGAGTTGTGGGCACGGGAGTCTTTTGGGAACCCGTGTAGAAATGCCCATTCCCGGTGGTTAAGGCCTCAGGTGCTGACACCCGACCGGTGACGGCCCAGGGGCCCGCACGGGGTGCGGAGCCCCCGCTCCTCTCCAAGTTCTGTGTTCTAGGCTCTAGATCCTTGGCTTGACTTTGTTCCAACTCTCTAGATTACTGTGTGTTCTACTTCACTACCCTAACACTCCACCCACCAGGACCTATGATTGGTCCCCTGTTCTAGGTGTTGTATGTTGGGTTGGATCTCCGAGTTAACTATTGCACTGCTTTGTCAAGAGAATATTGCGGCTGCAATACTCCCTTGTGACGCACTCGTTGCGGGGCGCCACACTCCCCCTTGGTTAAATCAGCTTGTCCCCAAGCGTCAAACTACTCACGTTACAGAGGTTTTTACATTTTTATACACATATATGACACACTTTTATTAAAATAGAAAAACAGGTAAAGGTATGCTTTGGTGATATAAGCAAAGAAACAGGTAATCACTTTGTGCGGACCCGGCGGGCGGTCGGCTGTACTTTAACTAGAGTCCAGGCTGTAGCCGCGAGATCACACGGTCAGTGATTAACGGGAACAGAGTCATTGATGAAGTTCAAGTTTTAAAGTCACTGGCTCTGAGGGTGATGGCGCACCCGGATAGCGAACCACCCATCTGCACAAGCATAGCGCTCGTAGGTGATAATATCGCCCCGGTATAGGTCGCGATCGGGATGTCCTCTTGGCAAGTTTGACTCAACGTCCCGGCGCCCCACAAACACCTCCTCATTCAAACCCACCTCCCAAGCGAACCCCCACCCGGTATTTAAGTTAAAGGTGGAAATTCTACCTTCACGGCGGAGTTCATCAGGCAGCGGCGGCTGGCGGCGAGCCTCGGCACGGGCCTCCATGTTGGCGCGTTCTCGGGCTTGCCACTCCTCTCGTCGTCTCTGGCGTACATCTCCGTCGTTACGGCTCGGGGTGTAGAGATGAGTAATGGAGCTGGTGGTTTGGCGGGAAGCTTGAACTTGGCGGGCTGTCTGTATCGGAACCCGGTGGAACGGCACAGGGGAAGGTGTCGGCAGTGCACCCGACCAGTGTACCCGAGCTGTGTGCCCGGAAGGAAGTTCCTTGTTGTCTCCCCAAGCGAACCCGGTGCCGAAATCCTCAGCGGTGCTGTGGGTCTCGTCGTCATCCTCTCCGACCTCTTCCTCGATGACTACATCAGGCTGCTCGATGATGAAAGACGTTAAAGCTTGTTCCGTTGTACAACAGGGCGGTGGTGCTGCGGATCCTTCCGTAGGGACGTCCTGCAGGGCTTCCAGGCTGCCTGCTTCTTCATCTGTTTCCGCAGGTAAAGGTGTTTCAATCCCGGTTACCAGGTAGGCCTCTGTAGTTGCAAGGGAAGCCTCCGGTACGGGGATAAAACAGGCGACTGTCTCTGTAGTGGTGAAACATGTCGCGGGTTCCTCAGTGGGAACCTGGTAAAGATCGAGTTCTTCCATGGAGCGTGTTATGAGCTCCGGCTCAAGAACGGGGTCGGTTGCGATGTTGGTCGCTGGAACGGGTCGAGTTGCGGCCTCCACCGGAATGACACAGTCTATTGGCTCAGGTGACGGAGCAGGACAGGTGGTAGGCGAGGGTGGGGCGGTCGAGAAGCTGGTGACGTCGTCTGGGCCTGGAGAAGCTGTACCCGGTCGGCTCTGCTGCATCGCATGGTGTAGTCGTCTGCCTAGGGTCGCGCTCCAGCTACGGATCGTCCATTCCACTGTCTCTAGTAACCGCACCCGGAGGTCTTGTAGAGCCTCTAGCCAGAAGTCGGGGCTGCCATCTATGGTAAGGGCAGGATCCGGACCTGGTTGGCTGACGGCTGCTCTGGCCTCCGCCTCGACCTCCCGCATCAGGTCTTGGAGTCTCATGCTGGCCATTCTTCTTTGGAGGGAAACCACACCCGATCAACCGGTAAGACGTTCTGGTTGAGCTGGTCAAGAATTCCGTCTGTGTGTCTATGTATGACACTCCCATCTCCTCTGGGCTTTTGTAGTCCAATCGTGGGAAAAGTCTTTGGGGTCCGCCCCCATGGTTGATTCGAGCAATCAGGGCGGACAAAGAGTTTGGCGCCTTTTGTCTTTGGCCCTCCCACGGTGAGGGGGGGGTTGACTCACTCCTGGGCTTCACGTGGCGGCTTCTTGTGGCGGGAACGCCATCTTGGGCGCCATCTTGACCCAATGGTGTAAAGGCGGGAAAGTTCTTTTAGGGACGAACAAAGTCCAATTGTAGACAATCAAGTCCAGTTTAAGCACAATATACCCGTTGGGTAACGGGCCTGCTCGTATCCTGTTCGTGACGCCATTTTCTGACGCACAGGCGATTCTTCTTCCTTCCTTGTCACGGGTGGACCGCGCCTGCCGGTAGTGGGGCCCGGTGTAGTGCAGATCAAAAGTGAGGACGTCTTACGGGAACAGATTAAAGGGGGGTTTTAATTTGTTTTCTTCGTGACGCCACCTATGAGTAGATTCGGTAAGGGCTACCGACGCTGCGGAACCTCCCGGGGTGATGGACAGCAGCAAGATGTTACGCTCCCCACAGGCTGAGCGGTGATCCCCGGGGCTGGAGCTGCTCAAGATGTTGTGCGGCAGCTGCGGTTACCTTTAGTTAATGACGGACAGTTCATAAGGAGACACGGACACAGATAGTCTCTGCAACGGTTCTTTACTGTAACCAGCAGGCAGTACATGGCTTACAGTGGTTGAGTAGAAGACCGGGTGGACTCAGCAGTGATAGTGCTCCTCAGAGATCCGCAGTGTACCTCCTTTCTACCTCCTTAGCTTCTCTTGCCAGCGTCGCCCAGGAATACCAGATCGGGTACGGGGAGGCTGCTTCAATGCCCTATCCATGATGTACGTTCTGGATTCTTTGGGGAGCCTTGGGTCCCTCAGTGGGTACACCGCTGGTTAGACGACTGGAAACTGGCTGGTGGTGGGGTGCTCCTATAAAGCTGCTCCTCCACGGGGCTGGTTCGCGTGGCAGAGGTGAACTGCTGCCAGCTTCGGTACCAGTGAACCGGCTGTGAGTTGTGGGCACGGGAGTCTTTTGGGAACCCGTGTAGAAATGCCCATTCCCGGTGGTTAAGGCCTCAGGTGCTGACACCCGACCGGTGACGGCCCAGGGGCCCGCACGGGGTGCGGAGCCCCCGCTCCTCTCCAAGTTCTGTGTTCTAGGCTCTAGATCCTTGGCTTGACTTTGTTCCAACTCTCTAGATTACTGTGTGTTCTACTTCACTACCCTAACACTCCACCCACCAGGACCTATGATTGGTCCCCTGTTCTAGGTGTTGTATGTTGGGTTGGATCTCCGAGTTAACTATTGCACTGCTTTGTCAAGAGAATATTGCGGCTGCAATACTCCCTTGTGACGCACTCGTTGCGGGGCGCCACATAAACGTTTCTACATTAGGGGTGACCATACACACTGCATTATTTAATCTATATAAATGTTTGTCTAACATACATATTTTCTTCTGGTAGTCTTAAAAACAGAGTATTGTTTCATGTTTGTTTGACTGTATTTACCGTCTCTACCGTTTAGTTCAAAGACAACGAAGACAGGTGTAATATTTTGTTTTGAGTGGACTGGACAAACAACATGAAAAAAATGAAGAACAACATTGACAGGCTGTTTCCCAACAAAATTTAATTATTGTGAATTCTGATGGAATGAAAAATATTTACAGAAGTAAAGACTGTTATCAATTTTATTTCAACCATACAACAAATGGAAAATTATTTCCATAAGTAAAGACTTAGATCCATGTAATCAGAACAATAGAACAAATGTAAAAATACTTAGAGAAGTACATACTGTTGTAAATAACATCTGAACCATAGAACAAATGTAAGAATATTTACAGAAGTAAAGAATGTTATAAATTATATCTGAATCATATAACCAATGTGTTTAATGTACACAGACTAAAGGAATGAACGTAGAGGTTCAAAAAGCACAATCATACTTTATTACATAATAAAGTATGACACTACAGCCCCTTGAGCTAACGGTTTGAGGCAACAAGCCTATGGCAAGTAACTCTCAATTGCATAGAGTATATTTTAAATCCTAGCAGGAGTATTAACTGGCCCGTGAGGCCTGCTTCATTAATACAGTACAATCATGCCCTTTGGGGTAATTTTGTGAGGCAACAAGCCTATGGCAAATAACTCACAATTGCATAGAGTATGCTTTAAATCCTAGCACGAGTATTAACTGGCCCATGAGGCCTGCTTCATTAATATAGTACACAAAATTACCCCAAGGGGCATGATTGAGGCAACAAGCCTATGCCAAATAACTCTCAATTGCATAGAGTATGCTTTACATCCTAGCACGAGTAATAACTGGCCGTGAGGCCTGCTTCATTAATACAGTACAATCATGCCCCTTGGGGTAATTTTGTGAGGCAACAAGCCTATGGCAAGTAACTCACAATTGCATAGAGTATGCTTTAAATCCTAGCACGAGTATTAACTGGCCCGTGAGGCCTGCTTCATTAATACAGTACAATCATGCCCCTTGGGGTAATTTTGTGAGGCAACAAGCCTATGGCAAGTAATTCACAATTGCATAGAGTATGCTTTAAATCCTAGCATGAGTATTAACTGGCCCGTGAGGCCTGCTTCATTAATATAGTACACAAAATTACCCCAAGGGGCATGATTGAGGCAACAAGCCTATGCCAAATAACTCTCAATTGCATAGAGTATGCTTTACATCCTAGCATGAGTATTAACTGGCCCGTGAGGCCTGCTTCATTAATACAGTACAATCATGCCCTTGGGGTAATTTTGTGAGGCAACAAGCCTATGGCAAGTAACTCACAATTGCATAGAGTATGCTTTAAATCCTAGCACGAGTATTAACTGGCCCATGAGGCCTGCTTCATTAATACAGTACACAAAATTACCCCAAGAGGCATGATTGAGGCAACAAGCCTATGCCAAATAACTCTCAATTGCATAGAGTATGCTTTACATCCTAGCACGAGTATTAACTGGCCCGTGAAGCCTGTTTCTGTGGTGCCCCGCAACGAGTGCGTCACAAGAGGGTATTGCAGCCATAAATGCAGCCGCAGTATCCTCTGACACAGCAGTGATCTGGTTAACTTCGAGATCCAACCCTGCATGCATCACCTAGAACAGAGGGCCAATCCAGGGTCCTGGTGGGCGGAGTGCTAGGGAAGTGTGTAGGAAGTACAGTCACTTAGTAGAGTCTGGTGTTAGCACCTGAGGCCTCAACAACCGGGATCGGGCATCACTAACCACGGGTTCCAAAAGACTCCCGTGCCCAAAACCTTACAGCCGGTTCACTGGTACCGAAGCTGGCAGCAGTTCACCTCTGCTACGTGAACCAGAAGCGTGGAGGAGCAGCTTTACAGGAGCACCCCACCACCAGCCAAATTCCAGTCGAACATCCATAACGTATAACTTGGATAGGGATTGAAGCAGCCTCCCCGTACCCGATCTGGTATTCCTAGGCGACACTGGCAACCACTTAGCTAGAATGGAGGAACACTGCGGATCTCTAAGGGACACCATCACTGCTGAGTCCACCCGGTCCACTACCTGTTAACTGTATGCCATGTACTGCCTGCTGGTTACAGTAAAGACCCGTTGCAGAGACTTTCTGTGTCCGTGCTTCCTTATGAACTGTCCGTCCGCACTACAAGGTAACCGCAGCTGCCGCACAACATCTTGAGCAGCTCCAGCCTCCGGGGATTACCGCTCAGCCTGTGGGGAGCGTTCCATCTTGCTGCTATCCATCCCCCGGAGGTTCCGCAGCGTCGGTAGCCCTTACCAAACTACTCATAGGTGGCGTCATGAATAAATTAACCCCTTAATCTGTTCCGACAAGACGTCTACAACTTTTGATCTGCACTCAACCGGGCCCCACTACCGGCAGGCGCGGTCCACCCGTGACAAGGAGGAAGGAGCTACAGCCTGTCTAAACCGGAGTCCACGGGCCGGCGGTGAGTCACTTCATTAATACAGTACAATCATGCCCTTGAAGTAATTTAGTGAGGCAATAAGCCTATGGCAAATAACTCACAATTGCATAGAGTATGCTTTAAATCCTAGCACGAGTATTAACTGGCCCATGAGGCCTGCTTCATTATTACAGTACAATCATGCCCCTTGGGGTAATTTTGTGAGGCAACAAGCCTATGGCAAGTAACTCACAATTGCATAGAGTATGCTTTAAATCCTAGCACGAGTATTAACTGGCCCGTGAGGCCTGCTTCATTAATACAGTACACAAAATTACCCCAAGGGGCATGATTGAGGCAATAAGCCTATGGCAAATAACTCTCAATTGCACAGAGTATACTTTAAAGGGAACCAACCACCTCAGATGACGACTATAAGCTGTTAATACATGTCCCTGCACCCTACCTACACCATTCCACCTATGTTTTTCTTAAGAATATTGATAAATGTAAACCGAAATATACACTTTATAAAATTACATGCCTGTGTACTTCTGGGCGTCTCCTTCTGGGTCAGTTACTAGAGGGCTGTGTCTCCAGCAGCATGACTGGCTTCTCTAGCCCTCCCTCTTACTTTGCAGGACGTCACATGAAGGGCGTGATGTTATCTATCAGTGGGCGGGCACGAAAGGCAGCTCCCGTCCCTTCATGTGATTCTGCAAAGTAAGAGGGAGGGCTAGAAAAGCCAGTCATGCTGCTGGAGACACAGCCCTCTAGTAACTGACCCAGAAGGAGACGCCCAGAAGTACACAGGCATGTAATTTTATAAAGTGTATATTTCGGTTTACATTTATCAATATTCTTAAGAAAAACATAGGTGGAATGGTGTAGGTAGGGTGCAGGGACATGTATTAACAGCTTATAGTCGTCATCTGAGGTGGTTGGTTCCCTTTAAATCCTAGCACGAGTATTAACTGGCCCGTGAGGCCTGCTTCATTAATACAGTACAATCATGCCCCTTGGGGTAATTTTGTGAGGCAACAAGCCTATGGCAAATAACTCTCAATTGCATAGAGCAGTGTTTCCCAACTCCAGTCCTCAAGGCACACCAACAGGTCATGTTTTCAGGATTTCCTTAGGATTGCATAGGTGATAATTTAATCACTTGCACAGGGGATAATTCCATCATCTGTCTAATCAGTGCCAGGACAAGGCATTTTGGTGCCCTAGGCAGGTAAGGCAAACGGCGCCCCCCCTCCCCCCCCCCCCGAAATATGTCTGGGAATAAAAATGTCAGCATACTTTGAAAGTAAATTTAATTTAACGGGGACCTATAAAAGGTTCGTCCAACCACACTACAGAGACATACTGATAGGTTGTTTACATTGTGAGCCCCAATGGGGACAGTGTTGATGATGTATGTAAAGTGCTGTGGAGTTCATAGTGTAATATAAATGCAAAAAGTATTATTCTTAATATTATGTCACAATACCGGGATCTGAGGATCTTCTATTTCGAGGTCAGGGGCTCTCTGATGCCATGTTGCTGCTTGTCTCGCTGTTGTCCTCTTTCGACACTGCAGTGCGGTGGACAAGAGAGCATTAACTGGTTAATAACAAGAAGTATGGAGTGTGTACTGAGCCATAAACCCTCCCCTTACCATGAAGTATGGAGTGTGTACTGACTGAGCCATAAACCTCCTCATACCATGTCCAGCAGACATTGTAGGATTACTACCCGTATATACTCGTGTATAAGCCGACCCCCCTACTTTTGCCCCCAAAACCAGGGAAAACCTATTGACTCGTGTATAAGCCGAGGGTGGACCCCAGCACAGGTATACAGCCCCCAGCAGTGTGGTATACAGCAGCCTCCCCAGTGGTATATACAGACCCCAGGGGTAATACAGCAGCCCCAGGGGTTATACAGAAGCCCCAGGGGTTATACAGCAGCCCCAAGGGTAATACAGCAGCCCCAGGGGTTATACAGCAGCCCCAGGGGTTATACAGCAGCCCCAGGGGTAATACAGCAGCCCCAGGGGTTATACAGCAGCCCCAGGGGTTATACAGCAGCCCCAGGGGTAATACAGCAGCCCCAAGGGTTATACAGCAGCCCCAGGGGTTATACAGCAGCCCCAGGGGTTATACAGCAGCCCCAGGGGTAATACAGCAGCCCCAGGGGTTATACAGCAGCCCCAGGGGTTATACAGCAGCCCCAGGGGTTATACAGCAGCCCCAGGGTTAATACAGCAGCCCCAGTGGTAATACAGCAGCCCCAGGGGTAATACAGCAGCCCCAGGGGTTATACAGCAGCCCCAGGGTAATACAGCAGCCCCAGGGGTTATACAGCAGCCCCAGGGGTAATACAGCAGCCCCAGGGGTTATACAGCAGCCCCAGGGGTAATACAGCAGCCCCAGGGGTTATACAGCAGCCCCAGGGGTAATACAGCAGCCCCAGGGGTTATACAGCAGCCCCAGGGGTTATACAGCAGCCTCAGGGGTAATACAGCAGCCCCAGGGGTTATACAGCAGCCCCAGGGGTTATACAGCAGCCCCAGGGGTAATACAGCAGCCCCAGTGGTAATACAGCAGCCCCAGGGTTAATACAGCAGCCCCAGGGGTTATACAGCAGCCCCAGTGGTATATACAGGCCCCAGCAGTATATACAGCAGCCCCAGTGGTATATACAGGCCCCAGCAGTATATACAGCAGCCCCAGTGGTGGTGTATACAGGGCCCAGTGGTGTATACAGGGCCCAGTGGTGGTATACAGGGCCCAGTGGTGGTGTATACAGGGCCCAGTGGTGTATACAGGGCCCAGTGGTGTATACAGGGCCCAGTGGTGGTATACAGGGCCCAGTGGTGTATACAGGGCCCAGTGGTGGTATACAGGGCCCAGTGGTGGTGTATACAGGGCCCAGTGGTGGTATACAGGGCCCAGTGGTGGTGTATACAGGGCCCAGTGGTGGTGTATACAGGGCCCAGTGGTGAATACAGGGCCCAGTGGTGTATACAGGGCCCAGTGGTGGTATACAGGGCCCAGTGGTGTATACAGGGCCCAGTGGTGTATACAGGGCCCAGTGGTGTATACAGGGCCCAGTGATGGTATACAGGGCCCAGTGGTGGTATACAGGGCCCAGTGGTGGTATACAGGGCCCAGTGGTGGTGTATACAGGGCCCAGTGGTGTATACAGGGCCCAGTGGTGGTATACAGGGCCCAGTGGTGGTGTATACAGGACCCAGTGGTGGTGTATACAGGGTCCAGTGGTGTATACAGGGCCCAGTGGTGGTATACAGGGCCCAGTGGTGGTGTATACAGGGCCCAGTGGTGGTATACAGGGCCCAGTGGTGGTATACAGGGCCCAGTGGTGGTATACAGGGCCCAGTCATGTATACAGGGCCCAGTCGTGGTATACAGGGCCCAGTGGTGTATACAGGGCCCAGTGGTGGTATACAGGGCCCAGTGGTGGTGTATACAGGGCCCAGTGGTGGTGTATACAGGGCCCAGTGGTGGTGCATACAGGGCCCAGTATGCGGGGGCCGGGGGGAGGCGCGCGCCTTTGAACACTCACCGCGGCCGCCGTCACTGTGCGTCTGCTGTAAGGAGGAGAGGAGAGGCGGGCACCGGGCAGAGCTGCAGGACAGGAAGTCCCGTCCTCCCTCCTCTTTGGCCAGCACGGGGCCCCCCAGGGGGTGCGGGGCCCTCCAGGGGGTGCGGGGCCCCACAAGGGGCGGGCAATGCGCCCTCCACAAGATGGCGCCCTAGGCGATCGCCTAGGGTCACCTAGCTATCGTCCCGGCCCTGTGTCTAATGATAAGGAAATCCTGAAAACATGACCTGTTGGTGTGCCTTGAGGACTGGAGTTGGGAAACACTGGCATAGAGTATGCTTTAAATCCTAGCACGAGTATTAACTGGCCCGTAAGGCCTGCTTCATTAATACTGTACAATCATGCCCCTTGGGGTAATTTTGTGAGGCAACAAGCCTATGGCAAATAACTCTCAATTGCATAGAGTATGCTTTAACTCCTAGCACGAGTTTTAACTTGTCCGTGAGGCCTGCTTCATTAATAAAGTACAATCATGCCCCTTGGGGTAATTTTGTGAGGCAACAAGCCTGTGCCTGCACACTGTGCTATGCTAAAAGTACTGGAAGGAGTACACATAGTAAAGGGATACATTTTCTAATTGTCACCAAAATGTTCACTGATCTGTGAGTTCCCTGGGTGGGGAGCAATGTCCCTGGTCCACAACAGGCGGTGCAGCGTGGATAATGCTCTGTATTGTATTCGGGTCTTGGCGGACAATGGACCTTACAGTGCTCCATGAAGTGGTGGGAACATTACTTGCAGATCTGTAGGGTGGACTGCAGACTTCAATTGTTGGGCTTGGTGGAATCCATGGTAAATGTGGCACTTCCAAGGCACTCATTGAAGCCTGAGTGTGGGTGAGGACAGCTAAGGGGGACTCAGGCTCTGTGTTCCTCCCATAGCGCCTCTCTGGCTGATTGTACCATGCAGTGGTGGTTTCTGCACACAGGGGGACACTTTCACTCCTTTGTCCTTGGGGTAGGAACACATAGCTGCTAATAGGCATTTGTGAAAATGTTGAGGGGGCCTCTCCCTGAGGGTAGGGGTACCCATATGAGGCAATAAATGTTTGTGCCTGGGTAGGGATGGTTGATGCCCTGGCAATGGTAATGGCTGCAGTAGTTGTGTTGGTTTGGGAAACATAACCCATATAGCCACGTTGTGGATGGTCAATGTGCCAGGGAAGGACACTTTCTATGTGGCTCTTATGTGGCTGGTTCACATCAAGCCTTGACCCAATTTGTTCCATGGTGTGATGTCCGCTTGGGTCACTTATGGTATGTGCCCCGGCTGGTGAGGAACAAGGTAGATTAGGCTCAAAGCTTCCTTCTGGAGGAGGACTGTGGAAAGGGTGCTGGGTGGCCCTAGACTTTTGGGCTGCCTGCATATTGGGGCCCATCATTCTGGCTGTACGCACAGCCTTCTGACAGCACGCGATTATGTATGCCTGCTGCTCAGTTGACATGTTTTCCATCTCCCTGGACAGTGTGTTCAGATATGTATTGGACTGAATCTGTACATTTGACCTGAGATCCGTCAAGTCAATGTGGAGGTGCAGCAAGCCCTCTGTAATTTGGACAGACAGCTCCTTCCACATCGCCTGAGGGATCTCTGTCATTTGTACCTCCTCAGGGTGACTACTCCTATCTGTTCCTCTCTGGCTCAGGTGTCCAGGCCGAGGACCAGCTCGACTGGTTGCACCTGAGTCAGAGAGTTCAGATAGGGAAAAACCTGTCGCACTGGCTTGTGCGTGGCTCGTGTGTTGACAGGAGCCTGCAGTAGAGCCAGCATGCTGGGTTCCTGATGGTCGTGCAGCCTGGCCAAAATTGTCTCCGCTGTCATGTTCAGGGACTGTTACCGGTGCCTGGGAGCCTGTAGAAGAAGGGTCCAGCAGGGGACCGCCTTGTGTCCTGTGGATGAGATAGAAAAAGCAAAATTAGCAAAGATGGGTACCGGCCAAAGATCAGTCACAATTGGGAAAGAGTGATGGTTAGGCAAAGTAAAGGCACATGAAGCTTTTTGGATAAGATATTTTTAAGCATTAACACATTAACTAACAATGTCCTTTATTTTTGACGGCTAATCTTTTGCTTCTCGCAACTAAGATTTTTTTATTAGGACCAAGTTTTTGTGTTATGTTTGTAAAATGAATGTTATCAAAACAGAAAACCATGTCATTGTCAGTTTTAAATGAATATTACTCCATCCAGAGAACTTCGAAAACACCTGTTTTTGATTACAAAAATTGCTAATTTTGAAAGTTTTGGTTTAACTACTCAGACAAAAAACTTGTGGACAGCAACACAATCATTGTCAATCATGCATTTACTCCAACACGTACCCTCTTGCCAACATGCACGGTTTCAGGAAGTGGAGCAAGTGGGCATACTTATAAGGTGTCAAACAGAACACAGAAGGAACAGGGGCACCAATGCTGCCGGCTTATCGGAGAGAACGCTCTGGAGCGACCGGTGTTCGGCCAGGTGGTGCCCGTCACTAGGCAATATACAATATAGTCTTGATATAAGGAAGACGGCACTCACCGGTCTGTTGCTGTGCTTTTATTCAGGACCCGTGGAAGCGCACACTGCGCGAAATGGTGCTGTCGTCACCTCAGCTATACACCCCCCCTCCCTGCACCATGTGAATATTGCACCCTGAATAAAAGCACAGCAACAGACCGGTGAGTGCCGTCTTCCTTATTTCAAGACTATATTTATAAGGTGTTTTTCTTGGACCACAACCCCGCTGAGCCTTGTCTTGTGCTCTCAGGTGCTTCCGGTAACAGTCCCTGATATTTCTCCATTTCCATATGAAATCCTGGCCTGCAGTGAAATATGAAAATCAACATGGACTTGTGTGTGTGTGTGTGTGTGTGTGTGTGCACTACAGATAAATTTGGCCAGTATCTAACCTAACCTCTTAAGAAATTTAAAATCCCCATTGTCTGCTGAAAACTCCAGTTACACTGAGTAAGACAACAGTTTATGACCAGGGTGAGAGTGTCTGGTTAGGTCCAACCAAGTTGAAGTAAACAGAAAGGGCCAAATGACTTTAGTCAACATCATGGAGACTAATGTGATTCTGCAAACATGTCGACTCAACGCAAAACCCATATGACTCATAAAATGTGCTAAAAATGACTTACGGTGACGAGCTTGTCCAGATTTATTCAGGCTGTTCCATCCGTCGACCACCCAGCACAGACCTCATCCCACAGCAGTCTGTTGTGCGACATGTTCGTATGTTGGTGGGAGTGCTGGTCCCACAAGGGAGCCCGTTCTTGGACCATTTGGATCAGGAGGTTAGCGTCCAGCACATCCTCTTCACCTGCTCCACGAGATCTTTTGGTAGCCTGAAAGACAATAAAGAGACAAATCAAACATTTAATTTACAGAATGTTCACTGTCAAAACACATTATGATTTACAGCTGGTGCGAGGAAGCTCTTTTTCTGGTCAGGCCCATTTGAAAATGTATACAAACCTTCGGTGGCCGTCCAAACGGATCAACTAGAAAATTACCTGCTATATTTCTTTAAAAAATAAAATCACCTTTACTGTGGTGTCTGTGGCTACTTCTCTTTGGTGTGGGTGATATAGGTCATGTTGTTTCTCAACTGCTTTTCCAGGTTTGCTAGGGCCCTAGACATCACAGTAAAGGCTGGGAGCATATACCTCACTGGGAAAGCTGAGGATGGGGCATAGAGATCAATGGTGAACTGGATTTGAAGGGCAGATAGACGGCAAAATGCGTCTGCCAGCCTGAGCACTGCAATCCCTTGGAATCAGCATGGGGGCCACAAAAACGTAATCAGGGGACGCATTCTGCCTTGGTGCCTGAGGTTCCCCACCCCTGATTTACATAAACACCATGGATAAAGTACTTACACGTTTTCCACCACCACGGGCTTTGGCGTGACCACTGTGGGATGGGCCGTCAGTCTCTCCTCTAGATGACTCAGACCCCTGGCAACAAAAAGAAAAGTGTCAGTACAAACGGCCAACTGCAATACAAATGCAGGCAAATAGGGGGGACCACATGAGGCTACTTACATGCTCCTTCAGCCCCATCCTCCTCATCTTCCGGACACCATTCAGAATCTGAGGAATACTGTGGAGGGCAAATTGAAATAAAATCACTATGCAAACACGGCAACAAAAAAGGAAAAAACAAGGAATACAACCACACAACACCCACCTCCACAAGTCCGAAGTTTCAGTGAGATCGAGATATGTCGACTTTGCCTTCGAAACAAGCCTAGATATCTGCAAATAAATAAAACACATCTATGAATAGGCACCATAAATGCCCATGTACGGAAACACAGAGTACATATCAATAGCAGAGAGAACATTTAAAGGCACCCCCATAACAACAAAGTCCTACAACAATAAAGGAACACACATCACACAGCGGAAAACACACACACTTGCAGAGGAAACAACAATGCCTATGCAACAATATAAAATTCATTAACATAACAAATGAAACAAGCATCCAACAACAAATTAAGAAAAAACAATTGGTAGAGGTCCATGAGGTTGCCCATGCATTCATGGCCATGAAGCTAATGTGGCTGACAGTTGTCCATGCATAAACACTTGCACGCCTGTGCATGCTGCAAGCAGGCAGTGTGCATGTGCATGCATGAAAACATGCATGCCTGTGCATGCTGCAAGCCAAGCACGCACATGGGCAGGCATGCTAGCTTGCATTTTGGCCCAGATGAGGCAAGCCACCGCAATTTAAAAAAGCATATAAATACTGACGATTCCGAACATTGCACGCTCTGTACTCACCAGAATTAGCAGATGCAAAAAGCTGGAAACACTGTAGTGTCCTACAATAGCTCCTGCTGGGAAATCTGCCCAAAGAGCAAAATAGCATCAGGAGGTGGGGTAGGAGGTGCCCCTAAAGCAACAGTGGCGCAGCCGCAGTCATGCATTACCAATCCGGGAATCAGTCCAGTTTTTGATACGATTCCGGTTCTATCCGGTACCATAGACAGCCATGTTAAATTAATGACCTTGTGGATGGGATTAAGAATAAAGTGTCAGGGTTTGCTGATGACACCAAACTAGGCCGTCCTACGTTGTTTACATTAGTATTTATTGTCTATTGTGTTTCTCCCTTATCCCCCCTTTTTCTCTTTCTCTTTCTCTTCCTTATTCCATTCGCCTCTCCCTCAGTTTCTTTCTTAAGCTTCCCTCCTCCTCCTCCTCCTCCCCCCCTTCCTCTCCCTACTCTTTCTCCTACTCATCTGCCTTACCCACCCCTTTCCTGTTACTCTGCCTTACTCTCTTTTGTAGAGAAGGTTGTTGTGCATTGGTTCCACTGGGACGATGTCCCTTAAGATAGTCTCACTCAACGTGAAAGGGTTGAACTCTCCAATAAAACGCTCATACTTGTGGAGAGAGGCCCTCCGTTTAAAGGCAGATATTCTCTGTATACAAGAATCTCATCTGTTAGGGTACTTTTACACACGGCTACATTTGTAGCTTGTCACCAGGTAACTTACTGGTTGCAGTGAAATCATGGATACATGATTCCATTTGTACACAGCAACAAGATAGAACCATGTATCCATGATTTCACTGCAACCAGTAAGTTACCTGGTGACAAGCTACAAATGTAGCCGCGTGTAAAGGTACCCTTAGAGATAGACAATGTTAGACTACATCACAAACATTTTCCTCATTTATTTATTGCTAACCACCCTGATAAGAATAAAGCTGGTGTGGTGATTTTGGTGAGAAACTCTGTACAGTGTCAACTGATCAAAGTCAGGGCGGACCCGTTGGGTCGTTCCATCATTCTTACATGCTCTATTGGTGGAGAAGTCCTTACACTTGTTAACGTCTACGTGCCCAATGAGGGCCAAATTAAGTTTCTAAGCTCTCTGTTGAATTGGTGAAAGGAGAGTCACAGGGCCGGGTGATATACTGTGGTGATTTTAATGTGGTCCCTGATCGGGTTATGGATACATCGTCCCCTGCCCCAAAGAGGGTAAGGTTCTGGGTCCTTTGTGCCGGGAATTCCACCTCCACAACATCTGGCGCTACCTACATGCTTCAGAGAGAGATTTCTCCTTCTACTCCCACAGGCACAGATCATACTCTAGGATAGACCTCTTCCTGGTTGATGGAGATACCTTGGGGGCCTGTGCGGAGATGGGTCTGATCACGTGGTCGGACCATGCGCTGGTGTCGTTGGAGGTGTCCCTGGGACACAAGCAAAGCCCCACACGCACTTGGAGATTAAATGCAAATCTCCTTTCTGATCAGTCAGTCACTAAGGCAATGGGACGGAACATATCAGACTTTTTCATCCTTAATGACACAGGTGATGTGACAGACGAAGTTTTGTGGGAATCGCACAAAGCGGTCCTGAGAGCCATGTTCATTCAGAAGGCCTCACAGCTAAAGAGATCCCGTGACCAAATGCGGACTGACCTGATTTTAAACCTGCATCGTCTAGAAGAAATCAATAAGTCTGATCCTGCCCACCGCTATGCCACCCAGATTCTACACCTTAGAAACCAACTGAGAGCCCTCATGCTGCAAAATTATGAATAGAACCTAAGGCGTGTTAAAAACATCTTATTATGCTGCGGGTGATAGAGCGGGGGCGCTCCTTGCCAGAAGAATAAATAAGAAGGCTGCTATGACCATGATAGAGTCCATGAGGGCAGCAGATGGGAAGCTAGTATGAAATCCTGTTGATATTGTTGAGACCTTTGCGCAATTCTATGAATCCCTGTATAATTTGAAAAAGATTATGAGACACTACGCAGCCAGATATGGGGGAAATAGACGCCTTCCTTACCTCGCTGAATCTCCCGTCTCTATCTGTAGATCAACTGGTGGAGTTAAATACGTCCTTTACGGAAATTGAACTTACTAAAATTATTAACACCACCAAGACCTTCTCCGCGCCGGGCCCGGACGGCTTTCCGAACCTATACTACAAGACCTTCTCCTCCCATTTGACCCCATACCTTCTACGGGTTTTCCGCCGCTGGCAGTCGAAAGGGACCATTCCTCCCACCTCCCTCGAGGCTACGATCACCACTATTCCTAAGCCAGGTAAGGTCTTTGACTTCCTGGGTAGTTACAGGCCTATCTCACTCTTGAATTGTGACTTAAAGATATTTTCTATATTGTTGGCCGCCCCCTTGTCCCGCATCCTGCTATCGTTGGTCGGCCCGGATCAGGTAGGATTTGTGTCTGGTAGACAGGTGAAGGATGGGACCCAGAGGATGTTGGACCTCATTGGTGTTGCGGAAACTAGGGGGGTCCCCAGTGCACTGCTGTCCCTTGATGCTGAAAAAGCCTTTGATAGAGTGCACTGAGGATACCTCCGGGCGGTTTTAAGGAAGTTTGGCTTTGAGGGGCCGATTTTGTCGGCCATCCTCAGCCTATACTCCTGCCCCAATGCTAGGGTCCTCACCTCTGGGTTCTTATCCAGAAGCTTCCACATTACTAACAGCACACGACAGGGCTGCCCACTCTCGACTGTGATATTTGCCCTAGTGGTGGAACCTTTGGCTGCCTCGATCCGGGCTGACCCACTAACCTCAGATATTGAGGTGGGTGGAGTCCGCCATAAGATCGGCCTGCATGCGGACGACATCATAATCTCTTGTACTAATCTGAAAACCTCATTTCCAGCTATCATGTCTGCTCTTGCGCTCTTCTCATGGGTGTCCCTGTACAAACTCAATGCCACAAATTCTGTTGTGTTCCCGATTCGGGTCCCCCCTGGATTGCGGGCGCAGCTTGCAACCTTGTTTCCCTTTCAGTGGTGCCCAGCTGGGATCCCATATCTAAGTATAACCCTGTGCTCCTCCCTCACACTGGTGACTGCTAACATGGAATCTCTTAGGAAAGCATTAACTGCTAGTTTAGACAATCACCCTTTACAGGCTTTGTCCTGGATGGCCAGGATGCAGGCTTTTAAAATTATACTGTTGCCTAAAATTCTCTACTGCTTCAGATGTGTGCCTTTTGCCATCCCGGACAAACACATCCAGAAACTGCAATCCTTGATTAATAAATATATATGGGCAAAAATGAAACCTAGAGTCTCTAGAACTGTGATGTCATTACATGTGAGGAGGGGAGGGATGGGGGTCCCGGATTTGAAGGCTTACCATAGGGCGGTGATCATGGAGGAGGCGAAGGCGTACTGGAATGCCCCGGGGTGCCTTGGCTGGACCCAAATCGAGGGTCACTTTGTGGGGGGAGGAGAGGCTGGATTGCGCCGAGTCCTGGCTGAGGAGGCGTTAGGTCCGCTACATTGGGATTTTAAACTAGCCACGACTCACTACTGATACACTGGCGTAGACTCCTGCAGAAATGGTCTACCTTACCCTTGTCAGAGATCCCGATTGAGGCGCTGCATCTCCATATCCCTTCTTTAGACGTACCTGAATGGAAAGCAGCAGGGATACATACGGTGTCAGAATTGATGGACGGGATAAATTGATTTCTCATGAGGTGTTATTGACTCACTGCCCGGCCCTTCAACAGATTTTCCTACAATGCTTACAGGTTAGACACTTTTTGACGTCAGACCCTTGTAGGCAGAAGCTAGGCCGATCCTCCCCCTCCGCATTTCAGGGATTTCTTCTGTCGGATCCAGAAAACACTAAAGGTCTCTCCATAATCTATTCTGCCCTACTGACATTGGACAGCCCCCAAAAGCTGGCTTATATGAATAGGTGGGAGGAGGATCTGCAATTTACTTCTTGTCGAAAAGACTGGGAGAAAGCCACATGATACATGACATGTTCAACTAGATGCAATAACCACCTTGAAAATCTTAAGAAAATACATTTACGGTAGTACTAACCTCCTGCGAGATTGGCTAGTTTTGGTGGTCGGGTCTCGCCGATGTGTGGGAGATTGTGTGGTCGGAGGGGAGATCTTCCACACATGTGGTGGTCTTGTCCGAAGATCACCCCCTTTTGGCATCTGATCGCCTGTCTGATCAGGTCGGTCACAGGCTTATCGGTCCCCCTCTCCCCACAGCTGGCGATCCTTCATATTGGCCTAGATGACTTTCCCCCGATATTCCGCAAAACTCTGACTTATATCTTAATGGCTGCTAGATTGACCCTGGCAGCTCACTGGAAAGAGGTGTCCCCATCTTCTGTCACGAATATTATTTAGCGTTGAACCTCTCAGATAGGAGACAGACCATAGATGCGTGGCATATTTGGGCCTCCCACCCTTTGGCAACCCCTGTCCCCTTACAATAGAAGGTTGCGATGTGTTGCTGCCTCTTCTTACTAACTGACTTTGTTTGATGCTACGGAACTTTGTAAAATCTCCTGTACATTATATGTCTTTATGTATATGCCCTTTATTGGAACCTTGCAAACTATACTTTGGTCTAACTGATGAGAGTAACCCTTTCGAAAAAAAGATGTCTCAAAATTCATGTGTGGTTGTTACAGCCGAAGCAGATGTGGTAGACTGCGCCACAGGATCCTGGTTTACCCTATGTGGAGGGGCATAAGTGACTTTCTGGCCTTCACTAGAACCTCTGGTGGAGAGGTTAGACTTGAACTGCAGGTAGCCAGCATGTGCAACTCCAAGGCAGTCCCTGGACCTAAAGCAGCCGATCGCAGAGGTTGGATGCAGGGTGCATAAGGCAGATCTCAGACACAAGGGCAAACTGACTTAGGATAAGACAAACTGTACAGGTAAAGATGAGTATTAGAAAAAAAGAGGACAGAAATAACCAAGAGGTAAGTCAGGGGCAAAACCAGGATGGACAAAACAGAGACAAAATGGTAACTTAAACAGAATACCTACACAGACAGACAGATCAAGCCTGAATACAGGACAGGTGGCAGATTACACAGACAGAACTTGCCAGCACCTAAACTAAAGGGTACTTCACACGCTACGATATCAGTAGCGATATCGCTGATACATCATGGTTTTTTGATCGTTCAAATGACATTGTTTGTGCATCGTTACGTGTAAACGTATGATGTTGAAACGAGAAATCGATGGATCGCTCATCAAAAATTTGAGATCCTGATCTCAAATCCGTCATTCGGCATCCAATTAACATTCTGTCAACCTGCAACATCGTTAAGTGTGACACCTTTTTGAACGATGTTGTTCAAAATTGTCCTATTCCTGCCACTTTGTAAAATCATTAACCAGTTGTTCGCGAAGTAGCTGGCGCGTTGCCAAATCTGACATCGTTAACAATATCAATGCTGATCTTGCCCCAGGGCCCGGAGCATGCCAGCTACGCCTCTGCGCTCCAGCCTCTGCCCTCCAGCCGCCGCTCTCCTTTCCAGCCTCCGCTCTCCCCTCCAGCCTCCGCTCTCCCCTCCAGCCTGTGCTCTCCCCTCCAGCCTCCGCTCTCCCCTCCAGCCTCTGCCCTCCAGCCTCTGCCCTCCAGCCTCCGCTCTCCCCTCCAGCCTCTCCCCTCCAGCCTCCGCTCTCCCCTCCAGCCTCTCCCTCCAGCCTCTGCTCTCCCCTCCAGCCTCTGCCCTCCAGCCTCTGCTCTCCCCTCCAGCCTCCCCTCCAGCCTCTGCTCTCCCCTCCAGCCTCCGCTCTCCCCTCTGCCCTCCAGCCTCTGCTCTCCCTCCAGCCTCTCCCCTCCAGCCTCTGCTCTCCCTCCAGCCTCCACTCTCCCCTCCAGCCTCCCCTCTTCCCTCCAGCCTCCGCTCTCCCCTCCAGCCTCCGCTCTCCCCTCCAGCCTCTGCCCTCCAGCCTCCGCTCTCCCCTCCAGCCTCCGCTCTCCCCTCCAGCCTCCGTTCTCCTCTCCAGCCTCCCTTATGCCCTCCAGCCTCTGCCATCCAGCCTCCGCTCTCCCCTCCAGCCTCTCCCCTCCAGCCTATCCCCTCCAGCCTCCGCTCTCCCCTCCAGCCTCCGCTCTCCCCTCCAGCCTCTGCTCTCCCCTCCAGCCTCCGCTCTGCCCTCCAGCCTCCGCTCTGCCCTCCAGCCTCCGCTCTGCCCTCCAGCCTCCGCTCTCCCCTCCAGCCTCCGCTCGCCCCTCCAGCCTCTGCTCTCCCCTCCAGCCTCTGCTCTCCCTCCAGCCTCTGCTCTCCTTTCCAGCCTCCGCTCTCCCCTCCAGCCTCCGCTCTCCCTTCCAGCCTCCGCTCTCCCCTCCAGCCTCCGCTCTCCCCTCCAGCCTCCGCTCTGCCCTCCAGCCTCTGCCCTCCAGCCTCCGCTCTGCCCTCCAGCCTCCGCTCTGCCCTCCAGCCTCCGCTCTCCCTCCAGCCTCCGCTCTCCCCTCCAGCCTCTGCTCTGCCCTCCAGCCTCCGCTCTGCCCTCCAGCCTCCGCTCTGCCCTCCAGCCTCTGCTCTGCCCTCCAGCCTCCGCTCTGCCCTCCAGCTTCCGCTCTGCCCTCCAGCCTCCGCTCTCCCCTCCAGCCTCCGCTCTGCCCTCCAGCCTCTGCTCTGCCCTCCAGCCTCCGCTCTCCCCTCCAGCCTCCGCTTTCCCCTCCAGCCTCCGCTCTCCCCTCCAGCCTCCGCTCTCCCCTCCAGCCTCTGCCCTCCAGCCTCCAGCCTCTGCCCTCCAGCATCCGCTCTCCCCTCCAGCCTTTCCCCTCCAGCCTCCCCTCTCCCCTCCAGCCTCTGCCCTCCAGCCTCTCCCCTCCAGCCTCTGCCCTCCAGCCTCTGCCCTCCAACCTCCGCTCTCCCCTTTAGCCTCTCCCCTCCAGCCTCCGCTCTCCCCTCCAGCCTCTGCTCTCCAGCCTCTGCCCTCCAGCCTCTGCCCTCCAGCCTCCGCTCTCCCCTCCAGCCTCTCCCCTCCAGCCTCCGCTCTCCCCTCCAGCCTCCGCTCTCCTTCCAGCCTCTGCCCTCCAGTCTCCGCTCTCCCCTCCAGCCTCTGCCCTCCAGCTTTCGCTCTCCCCTCCAGCCTTTCCCCTCCAGCCTCCGCTCTCCCCTCCAGCCTCTGCCCTCCAGCCTCCAGCCTCTGCCCTCCAGCCTCCGCTCTCCTCTCCAGCCTCTGCCCTTCAGCCTCCGCTCTCCCCTCCAGCCTCCGCCTTCCCCTCGAGCCTCCGCTCTCCCCTCCAGCCTCCGCTCTTCCCTCTAGCCTCTGTTCTCCCCTCCAGCCTCTGCCCTCCAGCCTCCGCTCTCCCCTCCTGCCTCTGCCCTCCAGCCTTCGCTCTCCCCTCCAGCCTTTCCCCTCCAGCCTCCGCTCTCCCCTCCAGCCTCTGCCCTCCAGCCTCCAGCCTCTGCCCTCCAGCCTCCGCTCTCCCCTCCAGCCTCTGCCCTCCAGCCTCCGCTCTCCCCTCCAGCCTCTCCCCTCCAGCCTCCGCTCTCCCCTCCAGCCTCCGCTCTCCTCTCCAGCCTCCGCTCTGCCCTTCAGCCTCCGTTCTCCCCTCCAGCCTCTGCCCTAAAGCCTCTGCCCTCCAGCCTCTCCCCTCCAGCCTTTCCCCTCCAGCCTCTCCTTTCCAGCCTCCAGCCAATCCCCTCCAGCCTCCAGCCAATCCCCTCCAGCCTCCGCTCTCCCCTCCAGCCTCTGCTCTCCCTTCCAGCCTCCACTCTCCCCTCCAGCCTCTGCCCTCCCCTCCAGCCTCTGCCCTCCAGCCTCTGCTCTGCCCTCTAGCCTCTGCCCTCCCCTCCAGCCTCCGCTCTCCCCTCCAGCCTCCGCTCTCCTCACCCCTCCATATGCAATGTACAGTATCTACTATATAATTGCCGTAGGCACTTCCGTGTCGGTCCCCGAAAAGACCGTGGCTATGTCACTCTGTGACATCAGCACGGCGAAGCATTGGCCGCGTAGCGGCCAATGCGAGTCGCTGTCCTGCGCGAGCAATGGCCGCGAGGCCATTGCTCACGCAGGCTGAGTACGAGCAATGCGAGTCGCTGGCCTGCGCGAGCAATGGCCGCGAGGCCATTGCTCGCGCAGGCTGAGTACGAGCAATGGCCGCGAAGCGGCCATTGCGAGTCGCTGGCCGAAAATCGAACCAGAGGCTCGGCCTCAAAGTTAACGATTTACCGGTCAGGTAGCGCGAGCAATGGCCGCGAGGCCATTGCGAGTCGCTGCCTGAGCCGCGCTTCTAATTGGTCGGCGCCAGCGAATCGTTACACTTGCGGCGCGCTTGCGATAATCCTCATACAAAGTATAGTATTCTAGACACCCGATGCATTTGCATCGGGCTCACAGCTAGTACATAATATTTCTCATATGTCTACTTTACATCAGCACAATTTTAGAAACATTTTTTTTATAGGAAGTTAGAAGGGTTCAAAGTTTATCAGCAATTTCTAATTTTTCCAACAAAACTTACAAAGTCACTTTTTTTTAGGGACCACATCACATTTGAAGTCACTTTGAGGGGCCTATATGTCAGAAAACACCCAAAAGTGACACCATTCCATAAACTGCCCCCCTCAAGCTACTTAAAACTACATTCAAGAAGTTTAGTAACCTTTCAGGTGCTCCACAGAAACTAAAGCAATATGGAAGGAAAAAAATGAAAATCTACTTTAGCCTCAAATATTGCATTTTCACAAGAGTAATGTGAGAAAATGGACCCTAATGGTACCTTTACACGCCGCCACAACAGGATGGATACCAACGGCAACTTCACGTGCACGAGCACGGCCAAACGGTTACAAACGGTAATCGCATCTCCTTTAGACGCCGCCACAAGGTGCGCTACGCTACGCTACATCTACAGCTAGCTACATCGCCGGGTGTCGCAAGTAGCCGTCTGTAGCTCAGCGTACCTCATTTACACACCGCAATAACAAGCTAATATGGGCGGACCTGGTGCAGCAGGGACAGCACATAGGCGTGCCACAATTGTGGATTACAAGACGTCCGTACGCTGATAGGACAAAGCAATAATACCATGATTGGGCAGGCATCGCAGGAGGCTGATTAATACATGACGCCCGAGCAATTGCGTAGTGTGACTGGTCAGCTTCTTAAATATGCCGCCCTGTGCAGCGACAACCAATCGCAACGAAGGAGCTTCCTCCAATGATCGCTGAAGGGGCGTGGTATCCCGGAGCCTGGGTCACGCCTTTGCAGCTACATTGCCGGGTGTCCAGAGTTCCCTTCTGTAGCTTCTTTACACGCCGATACAGCTCGCTACAATCGGCGATGTTGCCATATGTTTATGGGCAGTGCACGGATACAGAGGTATCTGTAGCCGGCTGTGTCGTCCCGTCTTCAGACGCCGCTACTACGGGCGATATTGGCGCGACAAGCTACATTTGTAGCCTGTAGCGGGTTGTATGCATCCTGTTGTGGCGGCGTGTAAAGGTACCATAAGGGTACCTTTACAAGTCACAACATTGCATGCAATTTCACTTGCAACTTACTGGTTGAAGTGGAATCATGGTTACATTGTTACATTTGTACACGGCAACAAAATGGAACAATGTGTCCATGATTTCACTGCAACCAGTAAGTTGCAAGTGAAATTGCATGCAATGTTGCGACGTGTAAAGGTACCCTAACATTTGTTGGGCAATTTCTCCTGAGTATGCTGATACTTTATATGTGGTGGAAAGCCACTGTGTGGGCACACGTCAGGGCTCGGAAGGGAAGGAGTGATGATTTTGAGCGGGGACCTGATATGTGAATTTTAGGCTATGCGCTGATGCTGTGGATTGCCCGCATTTTTGCGTTTTATCGGCATATTTTTGACAATTCTGCAATACAGCACCTTCCCTGAAAAGTGTATGGGAAAAGTGTTATACCCATGTTGCAGATTTTCCTGTGGCAGAAATGGCACACATTTTCCAGCGGAAAAATTCTGCAGCGTATTATATCACGATTTTCACCTGTAGAACTCAGTGTCAGCTCCAGAAATATATAGCACTGTTCACACAGTGAGTATTTGTTGTGTTTTTAGCACGGAGTTTGCCCTGATGACATGGGGCTCCACTGTATTTTTGGTCACCAGCACAGGTACAGGCTGCCACCCACCCCCAGCTGTCTAGTTTTACCTGACTGGTAAACAAAAATACAGTGGAACCCTTTTTGTTTTTAAATTATTTATAGAAATAATTAAGAAAAAATTATGTGGGGCTTCACTGTATTTGTGGATGCTAGCCAGGTACAACAAGGCAGCTACAGGTTGCCACCCACCCCCAACTGCCTAGTTGTACCTGGCTGGCAATCAAAAATATGGTGATGCTCGCTGTCATATTTTTTAAATTATTTCTTAAAATAATTAAAAAAATGAAGTGAGGCTTCGCCATATTTTCAGTTGCCAACCAGGTACAACTAGACAGCTGGGGCTGGAAACCTCAGTATGGTGGCGCCCAAGCGTTCTGGCCTCACCCCCCCCCCCCCGCTGCAAATTGCAGCCTGAAGTCACCTCAAAAATTATGCATTCATTAGAAGCACCATTTCCTGGAGCTGTATCGTGACCCTACCAGTTTCCCTGGCGCCAGTGGAAAACTGGGTAATAAAGGGGTTAATGCCAGCTTTGTATTGGCAGTTGGCTTTAGCCCATAGTATCTAATGTCAGGCCAATGTTAGGTCTGACTATTAGGAATCTCTAAGTAAATAGTAAATAATACACCACACACAGAAAAAAATAATTTTATTAGAACAAGAAACACAGACACATATCTTAACCTCTTTATTACTCTCACATTCTCACATACCCTCCAATGGTAATCCACAATGAGGTTCCCCGATGCAGCAAGGGATCATGTGTCATCTTGCTGCAGTCTCTGGGTTCACACTGAATGCAGCGGTACTGTATGGCAATAATCCATACAGTATAGCTGTCAGTGCTGCAAACCAAAGTCCCAGAGATCATGTGATCTCTGAGGCTTGGGTCAGGTGACAGGATAATGGTAACATCCGGTTACTATGGCGATCGGCCCATCACAATTACATTGCGGTTGAACGATCTGCGTGGGGATAGGTGAGTGACCATGCACTCCCTCTCCCCGGACCTTAACTGCTGCAATTGGTAAGATTGCAGCAGTTAGGGGTGATACGGCCAGGGACAGTGATTGCACAGTGATCATCCCTGGCTGTGTCACACTGCTCCTCCTCAGCATGCAATCTCCTCCATTCAAGGGGATGAAGCTGTGTAGGGCAGCAGGCATGAAGCTGTAAAGGGGTGGCAGTCATGACGCTGTGGAGGGGAGGAGAGCATGAGTCTGTAGAGGGGCAGTGGGCATGAGGCAGTAGAGGGGCGGCAGTTGGACAGACGCAGTTCGCACCACTGCCATACTGATGTGAGTGATCATCACTCCCATCAGGGCTGGAGGGGTGACACCACCCCTTCCAGAGCTATAGCCAGTGGTAATGTCATGCTGGGTGTAGGGAGACACCCAGTGCTGGATGATAACAGGGGGGGCGGAAAGGAGTCCCTGATGCTAAGGGCAAAAAGGGGGGATTCTAACACCTAGAACAACTAGCGCTGACACCTGGCTCCCCTAACATCCCTATACAGTTTCCCTGACTGTCCCTAGACTACCACTACACAGGGCTCAGAGCGGGTGAACACTAGTCAACCCGGCTTGCAACTAGAAAACACACAAGGGAAACATACAAAGTGGGAAAGAGATCCAAGCAGCAAACCAGCAGGCTCCAAGAAACACTGCTTTGATCCAAGAATCAATCAGGAACACCTGAGGCTATCACCAGCAGTGCATCCTGAGAGTCAAGGGAAATATATAGGCAGCTCCAAGGTAAGGAATCAGCTGGGTCCTAGTGACCTCCAGCTTTAACTAAAAGGGAAATGCCTCTTAAAGCAACAGAGACATTTTCTCTTTAGGATGTGGACTGTTTGGCCAAACGCTGGGACCTTCTGCGAGTGACCTCTACAGTTTCATCCGTGCCTCCTGACACACCCGTGACCGGTATGGGCTATTACAGGCCTAACCTTAGGCTAAATAGCAATGAGCAGGCAACTTCATTGCCTGTTCATCACAGTCACTGTGATTGGCTGTTCAGAATTGAACAGCCAATCACAGTGATCATGAGTGAGGAGTGTGGAATCCACCCTCTGGGAGGTCGAGGTCTGGTATCCTGTGTAAAGGATCAGGTACACAAATCTTCTATATGGTGAATATACAAACATGTATAAATACGGTGTGGCAGCATGCTGAGTTTAATAAATACATGAAATATTGCTATAAACATAAAAAAAGTAAGGTACTTAGCAAGAAGAGGGCAAAAGTTATCCAACCAAGTCAAGATGTAAGTTTTAATATGAATTGCAAGCGATGCCTGGTTCACTCTGTTCACATGAGGCAGTTTCTAAACATATTGAGGTAAGACAAAAAGTATTATAGAACATGCTCTTTGATCAAAACACTAAGTACCTTACATTTTTAACATTTATAGCAATATATCAAGTATTCACTAATCATAGTGCGCTGTTGCACCATTTACATGTCTATATTTTCAAGAAATGTAGAGTCTCCAGAAAGGAAGATGCAGCATTGCTGGGACTGCTACAAAACTGCACTGCAAAAGACTTGCCATTGGGGGTATCGAGCAGAGAGTGGTGCAACAAGCTGACTATGTACAGGATGACACCAGCTGTATGTACCTCTCCCTTATTGTCCCCTCCAACTATGGCCAGAAAAACAAAAACCCCAAAAACTGTCTAGAGCTAACAAAGCAAAAAAACCAAGACAGAACCAAGATACTGACAAAAGTAACCAGAAGCACTTAGATGTATCTACAGGCAGCAAGCAGAAGGAACTCCATATCAAACTGGAGTCTAGAAAACCATAAGCTGAACACACCCAGATGGACTTCTTGATAGCCCAAAAAGAGCCAGATGAAAGAAAACCAAGACTTGGGACAGGAAGCAGACAAAAGTCCAGAGACCTCAGGTCCTGCAAACCAGAAGGTAAAGCAGAGCAAGCTGATGGACGGTAGTGAGAACCTGCAGCGTAATGCCAGTTCTCGGTGCATGGGGCATGGACAAAAACCATCTGGACTATCCTGCATTGCAAGCTTTCATCAATTGTCTCTGCTATCCACAACCAGGGAGATTAGTGTTAGGCCCCTTGGCACCGCTTCCCAGCTCACCTCTCCCGGGTCGGCATCTCCTGCTCCTCTGGCGACCGGGCGTCCGGCATCCAGGCGTGCTGTGTCTCGGAGCTGTCGCCATGTTCCCTTCCTGTTAGCTGACCGCCGGGTTCGCACATGAGCACATTACTATGGTCATTTTCATGAGCCTACTCAGCTGCTTGCTAGGTGCATTCCTTCCCTGTTACCTGGAATACTTCTCTATTCCTTAGTATAGGTTAACCTTACGAGCCGCCCCCCTGGTACTAGCTGCTGTGGTATTTAGACCCCCTGGGCTTACCCCTGACAATCCCTGTATAGGGGTTGGCTAAACTAGGATCAGCTCACCCAGGGGAGTTCGGTACCATGGCCCAGTGGGTCCACTCTAGGGTGCCTTCCCCCAGAAGCGTGACAGAATAATCAGGCCATGGACCCCGCTGGTACCTCGTTTTCAGCGCAAAAGAAGCTGGCTTATCTTCGTGAAAATCAGAACCGTATTATGGCTTTTCTTCTGTCCTTGGATACCCGGTTGGCCTCCCTTCAGACCTCCAACCAAGCATCTGCCACTCCACTCACGAGCCTACAACAGGAGCTGTCAGTGCAACGAGACATGCAGTCTCGCATGCTGTCTTACATATCCGTGATGAATGATCGTCTGGTCTCCTTGCAGTCGGCACCAACGACCTCAGGCCAGTCCATTTCCGATGACCGGTCCCCGAGTGGCGCTCTGATCCCTCCGCTCCGCCTTGGACAACCGCCTAGATACAGTGGAGACCCTAAGATGTGCCGCGGTTTCCTCAACCAATGTAGCCTACACTTTGAACTGCTGCCACAACAGTATCCCGGCGATCGGGCCAGGGTGGCTTTTGTGATGTCCCACCTGGAGGGCGAGGCCCTGGCGTGGGTTAACTCCCTCTGGGAGCGTGATGACCCTGTGGTCTCCCACTTGTCGACCTTTCTGGAGACATTCCGGAGGGTCTTCGATGAACCCGGCTGGGTCGCATTTGTCACGGAGTCTCTCTTCAACCTCCATCAAGGGGCACTCACTGTTGGGCAGTACGCCATCCACTTCCGCACACTCTCCTCCGAGTTGGGATGGAATAACGAAGCGCTGACTGGTGCTTTCTGGCGTGGCCTGTCCGGCAGGATAAAGAATGGACTCGCAGGTCGGGATATTCCAGCGGAGCTGGAGGCCTTGATCTCGCTAGCCACTCGCATTGACCTGTGGTTCCAAGAGCGCTCCCGTGAGTCCGCCAGGGAGAGGAGGTCCATCCGGCAGCTTCCCTCTGAACGCAGTCCGCCCTGTACACGGCCTGTGGTGTCTGCCGACGCCCCCCTTTTTGACCCTATGCAGGTGGACCGGGTCAGAATGGCGGAACGATGCCGAGAGGAGAGGCTGGCTCGCGGCCTATCCCTGTATTGTGGAGATGCATCCCATCAGCACTGGAATTGTCCCGAAAAGCCAGGAAATTCCTCCGTCTAGGTCAAGTACAAGAGGCCATCCTAGGCGAGAGCGATGCCTCTCAACCTCTTACCCTGCCTGTGCAGGTGATACGTCTGCAGAGACGCTACTCTAAGTTAGCCTACGTGGATTCAGGGTCAGCAGGAAACTTCATTCGGCAAGAGGCAGTAACTCGGCTTGGTATCCCCGTAATACCCCTATTGACGCCGCTGCAGGAAACCGTCACCAAGGTGACAGAGGAGGTGGAGGTGGAGATCGGGGCCCTACACCGTGAAAAGATTGACTTCTACAGTATGTCCTGCCTGGTCTCTCCCATGCCCTGCTCTTCGAGCTTCCCTGGTTCCAAACTCATGAACCTGTCCTGGACTGGCGCTCAGGGTACGTTCTGCGGTGGGGTCCTCTCTGCCACGAGAGGTGCCTGCAGTCCGCTCTACCACCCGGTTCCCCGCAACCGGCTTCTGTTCTTCCTGGTTTACCTGCTGTGTACTGGCAGTATGTGGATGTCTTCAACAAAACGGAGGCAGAGGTTCTCCCACCTCATAAGCCTTATGATTGCCCTATTGATCTGATACCGGGTGCTACACCACCCAGGGGATGTATCTATCCGTTGTCCCTGGCTGAGTCACAAGCCATGTTTGAGTACATCACGGACAATTTGGCCAGGGGCTTCATCCGAAAATCCACGTCCACTGCTGGCGCAGGATTTTTCTTTGTGAAGAAAAAGGAGGGCACCCTTCGACCCTGTATTGATTACAGAGGTTTGAATACCATCACCATTAAGAACAAATACCCCCTGCCACTGATTCTGGAGCTCTTTGACAGGCTCAAACGGGCTCGCATCTTTACGAAATTCGACCTACGAGGTGCCTACAACCTCGTTCGCATACGTGCCAGAGACGAATGTAAGACGGCTTTCAATACCCGGGATGGCCATTATTAGTATTTGGTCATGCCGTACGGGTTGTGTAATGCTCCCGCCGTATTCCAAAAGTTCGTCAATGACATCTTCCGTGATTTATTGTTCACCTGTGTGGTGGTATATTTGGACGACATCCTCATCTTCTCTCCGGATTTGTCCTCTTATAGACGGGACGTACGGCAAGTCCTTCTGCGACTGAGGAGGAATCGATTGTACGCCAAGATGGAGAAGTGTGTCTTTGAGCAGACCTCATTGCCCTTCCTTGGATACATCATCTCTGATTCCGGATTACGCATGGATCCTGAGAAGCTCTCTGCTGTTCTGAAGTGGCCCCGTCCTGTGGGGACTAAGGCTATTTAGCGGTTCCTTGGCTTTGCGAATTATTACAGGCAATTCATTCCCCATTTTTCATCCTTGATCAAGCCCATCACGGCTCTCATCTGTAAGTGAGCAAAAGCTTGTACCTGGACCCCAGAGGCTGAAAACGCCTTTTCCTCCCTAAAGGATCAGCTCACCCAGGGAGATCGGTACCACGGCCCAGTGGGTCCACTCTAGGGCGCCTTCCCCCGGAAGCGTGACAATTAGCTACAGTTCCATGAGTTGTAAGTTTCTTGATTATATTTCACACCATGGACAAACATCAAGATTTCTGGAAATGAACGTAAAACCCTGGGATTGTTGATATTTTTCAATGATTTTCGTCCTCAAATCATCTACAGTTCTCTACTCCTCTTTTTGTTCTCCATGCTTAGTGTAGCACACATAGACACACAATGCAAAGACTGAATCAACCTCTTGTCGTTTTTTGTTTTCTGGTCTCAGATGTGATTTTTATATTGCTCACACCTGTTACTTGCCACAGGTAAATTACAATGAGTGTCACATGCTTGAAAAAAAGTTGTTTACCTACAATTTTGGAAAGGTGGCAATAGTTTTGTCATGCCCATTTTGTGGGTATTGTGTTAAATTATGTCCAATTTGCCTTTTTTTCATACACATAAAGGAAAACATGTGTATGACAAAACATGTCTAATTGTAATAATTTTCTGGGAGAAACACTCTGATTTTCTTGAACAATTTCAAGGGTGCCAACTCTTTCGGCCATGAATGTACGTCTTTTTTTCAACCTCCTGAGGATTCCGTGGGATCCTTCTATGAGCTCTGAGCTTCAGCTCATTCCATAAATTTTCTAGTGGATTCAGGCCAGGTAATTGGCTGGGCCATTCTAACAGGTTTATATTCTTTCTTTGAAACCAATTGAGAGATTCCTTGTCTGTGTGTTTGGGATCATTGCCTTGCTGAAATATCCAGCCTGATTTAATTTTCATTATCCTGATGAATGACAGCAGATTTTTCTTTATCAAGAATTTATCAGTACATTTGTCCATTCATACTTCCTTCAAATATAAAAATGTTTACTAGTGCCGTGTGCTGAAGAATATCCTCACACCATGATGTTTCTTTTCACCACCAAACCTCACTGTTGGTATGGTGTTTGGTGCTTTTGGAGAGATATGCAGTGCATTTTCGCCTTCAAACATGGTGTGTATTATGACATCCAATCAGTTCAATTTTGGTCTCATCTGACCAGACTATATTCTCCCATACATAACAGGCTTGTCTAAATGTTTTTGAGAAAACTTTTAATGTGCTTGAATATGCTTTTTATTCAGCAATGGAGTCTTCCATTGTGAGCGTGCATACAGGCTCATGGGAGCATTACTTATTGTTTTCTTTGAAAAAATTGTAACTTCTGATTTCACTATTCTACAGCTGAACTGGTTCAGATTCGAGAACAGTTGAACACAAGTAATTGTGTGGTGCTGAAAATGAATGTGATGCTTAAATTTGCTGACTAGCTCAAACTTTCAAGATCCAGAGGAGGTTGTAATTGCTTATGACACCTTTCATACAGGTTTATAGAAAAATTTAATCTTTATTATTTTACCATTATTATTGCATTGTTAATACTACTCTATAACATCATCCATTTAGCTTATAAATCCTTCAGTATTCTATCATCTTAGAAGGTTAACTCAGCTTCGATTACATAATCTTAATCATAGTGGCATGACCTACTTTTATAAATGCTCTCAGTGTATGGTATACAGTTTTAGGATTTCTTAGCTTTGATTCTTACCATATTGACATGTTGCTATATGATTTTTTCAGATATGACTCATTCTTGAATTAATAAAGCGGATGGTTTTCATTACATATCCGGAGAACTCACTTTTTGGGACACAAAAGCAAGACTTGAATAGCGTTATAAGTAAAGCCCCCAACCTGTATTTTGACTGCAGAATAAGAGTTCAGGACTAGAATTTGGCTATACACATTCTGCAATAGATGTGCATCACATCTTAGCCAGTGATATCATGGGAAGAGGCAATCTATGCCTTTTGCAATCCCAATGATATAAAGTATGCCAACTGATCACTCTACCAATTGCTATTTCTGCTTGATGTCTCACATAAGGAAAGGAATTTCAGGGAAAAAGAATTGGACTTTATAGTATCCAAACATTCCATCTGCAATACACCCAGCACCATATACATAAGAATTGCCAATTTCAAAAGCACCAGAAACACATACTGTCAGCAACCTCAATGGAATTGTACTTTATAACACAAAGTGAACTTAACTGAATATCTTGTTAGAGCTTTAGATTGACCCATAAGTAGGCTGAGCTTTTGGGTACAGGCTACAGCAGTGGAATCTCCTAACGGGCGGTGTTCAAATTTATTTGTTCCACAACTGTGATACAGATCATGTCAAATACTTCTTTATGGAGGGTAATCTTGTGGTACACAACAACAGCTACAGTTTAATGGAAGTTCTGAAGATAAGTCTAATCTAGAGTTAGTTGGGTGGCTCTTCATCGATTCAGCAAAACATGCCTAAAAGTCATCTTCACAGGATGAGTTCAGAAATCAATATTTGGTAGAATAACCATGATTTTTTAATCAAAGCTTTCATGTGTCTTGGCATGCTATCCACCAATCTTTCACACTGTTTTTGGGTGACCTTATGCCACTCCTGGCACAAAAATGTAAGCAGTTCTTCATTGTTTGATGTCTTGTGACTGTCTCAAGTCATGTAAAACTAGAAAAAAAGCCTTTCTTCAATGAGAAGCAAAGGAGAGCCAGGCTGAAGTTTGCCAAAGACCATAATATTGGACCATAGAGAACTGGAGTAAGGTAATCTGCTCTGATGAGTCTAATCTTCAGCTTTGCCCAACACCTGGTCGTCAAATGGTTAGACAGAGACCTGGAGAGGCGTACAAACCACAGTGTCTTGTACCCATTGTGAAATTTGGTGAAGGATCGGTGATGATCTGGGGATGCTTCAGCAAGGCTGGAATTGGGCAGGTTAATCTTTGCAAAGTACATATAAATCAAGCAGCAAACAAGGTTATCCTTAAAATATGTGGCACCCCTGTGGGGGATTGCCACAAGATCCACCGGTGCAAGGAGGGAATTACACCTTGGTTAGCACGGCACACACCTCCTTCCAACCCAGACCTGAAGGGGGAGCTCTACTGGCTGCCTTAAGTCAGTTCTCCTTTAAGAACATCCAGGCCTGAGGGGAGGAGTTAGTCAGTCCCAGAGTCAGTCTAGAATGAGTTTCTGTGAGGAGTGAGAAGAGAGAGGAGACGGAGGAAGTGGTCAATGGGGGACATTCAGGCCCAGGACCAGGGACCACTGACCGCTGTGCGCACCCTAGGGAAAGGGTCGGAGGCAAGTGGAAAAGCAGGGAACTAAGAAAAAGGAACAAGATAATACAGCCCTTTAGTACACCCTGACACTGTCCGATGCTGCCAGCATTCAGAGCTGCAGCAAAAGCCCAGAAGACTCAGGAGGAGTTCAGCCCTGAGGAGAACAAAGTAAGAGATGCTAAACTGACCAAGCATAGGACCAGGGGCCATAGGAGAAACAGGGACCCCGCAGAAGGACCTCATTGCCAGTTTAGGACAAAGCCCAGAGAGGGAGAAGAAGCGGTGGGTTCAGGCTCAGGCAGGACTCATCCCACACCACAAAGCACAGACACAGAGGAGGCCTCATAACTTTCTAAGGTGGAAGTCCCAAGTTGCATCGGAGACCTGGTTAATACTCTGGACTGCACCTGTTACTCTGTCACAAGTAAAAGGTACCAAAACAACAATCCCTCTGTGTCTGTGTGCATGTCTAACCACCGCAATTCACCGCTGTGTCAGCAAAGACTTAACTACTACTCCCCTCATCCATCCCCGCTGCCCTGAGGTAAAGCTCCACCTGTGGGGAGCTGTACCACACTCTGCTGCACCCATCATCACCTCAGCGGCCGGTTGCAGCGCTGTTATACCTGCTACCAGATACCATAGGTGGCGTCACGTTAACAATCCACTTATTCCCCTACCGTTGCCCGCCATTGAGGGTCCAGGGCACGGAATCGGAGATCGACCAGCCGTGATCCCCCCCTTCAAAGCCGCCATCAGCCCCGATACCCGAGTACCCCATACCCTGTCGACCGCCTCAAATACACTTGCTTCCTTCTGTTCAGACAATGTTCCCCAACTCTGAAGACTGTTTTTTCCAGCAGGACAATGCCCCATGCCACACAGATAGGTCAAGCAATGTGTGAATGAAGGAGCACTACAACAATACCCTGTCATGGCCAGCCCAATCTCCAGATGTGAACCCCATTGAAAACCTCTGGAAAATAATCAAGAGGAAGATGGATAGTCACATGCCATCAAACAAAAAACTGCATACATTTTTGTGCCAGGAGTGGCATAAGGTCACCCAAAAGCAGTGTGAAAGACAAGTCGAAAGCATGCAAAGACACATGAAAGCTGTGATCAAAAATCATGATTATTCCACTAACTATTGATTTTTGAACTCTTCCTGAGTAGGGATGAGCGAGTACTAAAATACTCGGACTCTCTAGACTCGTAACGAGTAGGTCCCGATACTCGGTACTCGTTATGAGCATAGCGAGTCCAATGTAAATCAATGGAGAAGTGAGTAATTGCGAATAATTCCTCTGTTGCTGGACCCCATTAAGAGATAAAGAGCTCTGGCAGCAGAGGAACAATCTGCAATTACCTAATTCATTGTTTAGAGGCCAGCAGTAAAAAGCAGGTAGCTTTAAATTGAAACCGGATTCTCCAAGATTGTCCCGGTCCGGTTCAATCCGGTACCATAGACAGCCATGTTAAATTGAACCGGATTAACCCGGACTGGGTCAATCCGGTTTAATCCGGTTCTAAAAATCGGACAAAACCGGTCCTGGTCAATCCGGTTTAATAAAGAGGTTAAAAAGAATCAGCCCTACACTGTGTGCAGAATTATTAGGCAAATTAGTATTTTGATCACGATACTTTTTATACATCTTGTCCTACTCCAAGCTGTATAGGCTTGAGAGCCAACTACCAATTAAGTAAATCAGGTGATGTGCATTTCTGTAATGAGGAGGGTTGTGGTGTAATGACATCAATACCCTATACAAGGTGTGCTTAATTATTAGGCAAATGCCTTTCCTTAGACAAAATGGGTCAGAAGAGAGATTTGACAGGCTCTGAAAAGTCCAAAATTGTGAGATGTCTTGCAGAGGGATGCAGCAGTCTTGAAATTGCCAAACTTTTGAAGAGTGATTGTGGTGCCCCTGTGACCAGGGTGGCCACATGTAGGAACTGCAGCCAGGCAGATAGTAGACAGTTCTTTAGGAACACTTTCAAAACACCCCCCCGCAGAGTACAACACCCAACCCGGAGTCCAGGACTCTAGGCGAGCAAGGGGTGATAGAGTTTAGAGGGAAGTGTGTGGGACGTGGGTTAGGTGACAACACTGGGATAAAAAGGGAAAACAGGAAGTAGTTAGTCAATAGGCCAGTGAGTGCCGAACAGCAAAGACAAGAGTAGGCCAGAGTGAGCTGAGAAGTAAAGACACAGAGGGACACTTCCCTGAGGGTTCGGGCTCCCTGGAGGCGCAGAATCCTGCGAGACACCATTCCCTGGAGAGAAAGCCCGCTCCATAGTCTGAGGCCCAAGGGAAAGGGGAGAGACCGGACCAGCACAACTAAGTCTGAGGAACACGGCAGCGGTGTTAGAGAATAACAGTGAGGAAAATCCCTGTTCCAGTGCAGAAGTCACACGGGTAGGAGTGAGCCCGGTGATCCCTTGCAAGATAGGGACATCCAAGGCTAGGCAGGGACCAGAGAGTTGGCTCTGGGTGACTGTAGCTACACGCCGGTACACGGACACACCGACGGGGAGGCACAGATTCCAGGTCTGGTCACCCAACACACGGGCTGGAGGATCAGCAGCACATAGGACCCAGGATTGCCACCCACACACATAGAGGGAAGCCAGACAAGGGACGGAGCTGCCCCCATACAGCCTACAGGAAAAAACTGAGGAAAGGAGAGCCTGAAAGGTTTCAGAGAAAGTGAAGCGTCTCAGAGAGGAAACCTGGCTGCAGAGGGTTCAGAGAGAGTGTACGGAGTTAACTGTGAAAGAACTGCACTGTAAACTGTTTGAACTGTGGAAGAACTTGTTAGTAAAACCCGGTGAACCCTGCTTCAGTCTCCCGTGTGTGATTCCCTGCAAACGGAATTTTATTTCACCTTTACACCCCGCAGCCCCGATCCACGGCGGGCTCATCCATCTAGCTGCAGCACCATCCATCCTCCTGGCGGGAAGAGCAGCAGTGGTGGTCCCCTCACTGACCACAACCCGTGGGTGGCGTCACGACAAATGCCTGTAAATATTCCCTTTTTTACTTGTGGGCTCGGGACACGGTCCGGACCAAGACCGCCGTGATAACCCCCGTGATACCCCGGTCCCTTACCGAGTGGGCTCCACATGATCACCGAACAATCAACCGTTTCATGGCAAATAGCCAACAGGGTCGCAAGAAGCGTGTTGGGCAACAAAAGGCGCAAAGTAATTGCCCATGAATTGAGGAAAATCAAGCGTGAAGCTGCTAAGATGCAATTTGCCACCAGTTTTGCCATATTTCAGAGCTGGAACGTTACTGGAGTATCAAAAAGCACAATGTGTGCTATACTCAGGGACATGGCCAAGGTAAGAAAGGCTGAAAACGACCACCTTTGAACAAGAAACATAAGATAAAATGTCAACACTGGGCCAAGAAATATCTGATTTTTCAAAGGTTTTATGGACTGATGAAATGAGAGTGACTCTTGATGGGCAGATGGATGGGCCAGAGGCTGGATCAGTAAAGGGCAGAGAGCTCCACTCCGACGCAGACATCAGCAAGGTGGAGGTGGGGTACTGGTATGGGCTGGTATCATCAAAGATGAACTTGTGGGACCTTTTCGGGTTGAGGATGGAGTGAAGCTCAACTTCCGGACCTACTGCCAATCTCTGGAAGACAACTTCTTCAAGCAGTGGTACAGGAAGAAGTTGGTATCGTTCAACAAAAACATGATTTTCATGCAGGACAATGCTCCATCACATGCATCCAACTACTCCACAGTGTGGCTGGCCAGTAAAGGACTAAAAGAAGAAAAAATAATGACATGGACCCCTTGTTCACCTGATCTGAACCCCATAGAGAACCTGTGCTCCCTCATAAAATGTGAGATCTACAGGGAGGGAAAAGAGTACACCTCTCGGAACAGTGTCTGGGAGGCTGTGGTGGCTGCTGCACGCAATGTTGATCGTAAATAGATCAAGCAACTGACAGAATCTATGGACGGAAGGGTGTTGAGTGTCATCATAAAGAAAGGTGGTTATATTGGTCACTAATTTTTTTGTGTTTTGTTTTTGCATGTCAGCAATGTTTATTTCTAAATGTTGTACAGATATATTGGTTTACCTGGTGAAAATAAACAAGTGAGATGGGATTATATTTGGTTTTTATTAAGTTGCCTAATAATTCTGCACTGTTATGGCCACTTTACACGCAGCTACAGGTAACAGGTTGTCCACAGGTAACTTACTGGTTGCAGTGAAATCATGGAGACATGGTTCTATCTTGTTGCTGTGTACAAATGGAACTATGTCTCCATGATTTCATTGCAGCCAGTAAGTTACCTGTGGACAACCTGTTACCTGTAGCTGCGTGTAAAGTGGCCATAATAGTTACCTGCACAAACAGATATTCTCCTAAGATAGCCAAATCTAAAAAAAAAACCACTCCAACTTCCAAAAATATTAAGCTTTCATATTTATCAGTCTTTTGGGTTGATTGAGAACATAGTTGTTGATCCATAATAAAAATAATCCTCTAAAATACAACTTGCCTAAAAATTCTGCACACAGTGTAGTACAGATCCTTGCAGTACCCACTGCTGAACATAGCCCATTTAGAGAATGTACCATTTACGATGACTATATTTCCTTTTTTAGCCAGTTCTTTACCCATTTGTATAGTTTCCACTAGTCCCTGTTTCTGGAACTTCAATATAAGGCTGCTGTGTTACAGTATCAAATGCCTTTGCAAAGTCCAAATAAATCACATCGGCTACATTACCAACATCCAGATTTGCATTTACCCCCTCATAGAAACCCAATATGTTAAGGTAGCTTTACACGCCGCCACTGCAGGATGGATACAACCCGCTACAGGCTACAAATGTAGCTTGTCGCGCCAATATCGCCCGTAGTAGCGGCGTCTGAAGACGGGACGACACAGCCGGCTACAGATACATCTGTAATGGTACCTTTACACGCCGCCACAACAGGATGGATACCAACTGCTACTTCACGTGCACGAGCACGGCCAAACGGTTACAAACGGGAAACGCACCCTCTTTACACGCCGCCACAAGGTACGCTACGCTACGCTACATCTACAGCTGGCTACATCGCCAGGTGTCTCAAGTAGCCATCTGTAGCTCAGCGTACCTCATTTACACACCGCTACAACAAGCTAATATGGGCGGAACTGCTGCAGCAGGGACAGCACATAGGCGTGCCACAATTGTGGATTACGAGACGTCCGTACGCTGATAGGACAAAGCAAGAAACCCATGATTGGCCAGGCATCGCAGGAGGCTGTTTAATACATGACGCTCGAGCAATTGTGTAGTGTGACTGGTCAGCTCCTTAAATATGCCGCCCTATGCAGCGACTACCAATCGTCATGCAGGAGCTTCCACCAATGATCGCAGATGGGGCGCGGTAACACGGAGCCTGGGTGACACCTTAGCTACATTGCAGCTACATTGCCGGGTGTCCACAGTTCCCTTCTGTGGGTTCTTTACATGCCGATACAGCTCGCTACAATCGGCGATGTAGCCATCTGTTTATGGGCAGTGCACGGATACAGATGTATCTGTAGCCGGCTGTGTCGTCCCGTCTTCAGACGCCGCTACTACAGGCGATATTGGCGCCACAAGCTACATTTGTAGCCTGTAGCGGGTTGTATGCATCCTGTTTTGGCGGCGTGTAAAGGTACCTTATCCGTGCACTGCCCATAAACAGATGGCAACAAAGCCGATTGTAGCGAGCTGTATCGGCGTGTAAAGAAGGAACAGAAGGGTTGTTTCTACACCTTGCTATGTAGCTGGGGCGTGACACAGGGTCCGGGTTTCCGCGCCCCCTTCAGCGATCATTGGAGGAAGCTCCTGCGTTGCGATTGGTTGTCGCCGCACAGGGCGGCATATTTAAGGAGCTGACCAGTCACACAACACAATTGCTCAAGCGTCATGTATTAATCTGCCTCCTGCGATGCCTGCCCAATCATGGTATTTTTGCTTTCTCCTATCAGCGTACGGACGTCTCGTAATCCACGATTGGAGCACGCCTATGTGCTGTCCCTGCTGCACCAGGTACGCCCATAGTAGCTGGTTGTAGCGGTGTGTAAATGAGCTACAGATGGCTACTTGAGACACCCGGCGATGTATCTAGCTGTAGATGTAGCGTAGCGTAGCGCACCTTGTGGCGGCGTGTAAAGAGGGTGCGTTTCCCGTTTGTAACCGTTTGGGCGTGCTCGTGCACGTGAAGTAGCGGTTGGTATCCATCCTGTTGTGGCGGCGTGTAAAGATACCTTTAGTCAGACATGACTTATCTTTTGTGAATCCATGTTGGTTGTCAGTTACATTAGTAGACGAGGGACCAATTCTATCGCATCGGAAGATTCTAGAATGTGTGCAATTATATTGTTCTGCCTATTGACTCAGTAGGAGAAACCAATTCTAGTTTGACACTTGTTATAACCTGTGCAATGTGACATGTTACCCTGTAATTTTATTTAATGTGTTAATGTTGAGCCCAGGCTTTGGGGTACTCGGGTATCAGGCTTCAGGGGTAGTGGCTGCTGTGTCACGGGGAGTGGTGGCTGCGCCTGATCCCGTGTCCTGGGTATATCTTCAAAAAAAGGGTATATTTACAGGAGATTATATTTACAAGTTTGTCGTGACGCCACCTGTAGTTTCTGGTGAGGTTTCACAGTCTGCCGGAGGTAGATGGTATCACGGCTAGTTGGCAAAGTCCTCTACAGGTTGGGCTGGACCTCCGTGGCAGCATTCCTGTATGGGGAGCAAGTTCATCCAAAAGGAAACACAGGCAGAGGCAAAGTCACTTTTCCTCTGGGAACTTTAATGTTAACTTGCATTGGCATCATACAAAGTCAATAGCTCAGCACTTTTGATGTTACAAGAACAGGTAGCTTAACGAGTGGCTGCAAGTGGAGCCCAGGTGGTGTGATGGAACCCTTGGTGTGCCTTCTTTCACTAACCCGTGTTTGTTCCTTCCTGCTTTCCAGTTTTGGTGTGAAGCCTGGTGACTTGAAATCCAGCCTGACCTCCTTTCCTCTCTCACCTTTGCTGCCGTCAGGTAACCCTTCACTGGCTGGCCACTCGTTCCTTTGGCGGTGCCTGGTACCCTTCTTGTGGACTGCTCTGGTGCCCGGGAGAATTGAAGTTCCACGGGAATCCGGATTCTCTGTCGTGCTTGTAGCTACGGAAGTCTGCGGGCTCCGGAGCCCAGTAAGCTGTCTGGGAGAACCTATCAACGACCCCTATTCCCAGACCGGCTGCTCTCCTGAAAAGCTCCGTCTCTTTCTCCTTAGACCCTCTCTTCCATCTCTCCTCCCGATCCCTCAGCCGAGTGACCTAATGTGGCGCCCCTGCGTCCAGGAGGCCACAAAGGGAACTGCAGCCAGGCAGGTAGGACATTGTTGCACAACAACACCCTCACAGCCCACACAACCCACGTGTCAGAGAGGTTTACATCCAGCCCTGAGATTAGATACTATATGAGATCGGAGGGGTGGTGGATTCAGAGGAGTGGGTTGGGCACACCAGAGGTCAGGTGACTGACAGTATATAGTGAGGGGGAGGAGTGAAGGAAGGCAGTAGGCCGATGTGAGCTGAACTGTAAAGACTGAAGGACAATCACACTTGTGTGAGTGCAAGGCTAGGAGCGCAGAATCCGTACTGAGCCAGTGTGAGCCAGAGGGGAGAGAAAGCCCGTCCGATGCTGATGCCACCAGGTGTGACAGAACAGAGAAGGGACGGTGTAACCCGGGCCCTAGGAACGCAGCTGAAGCTACTGACTACAGGCAGAGAAGTCCCTCCTATGATACTGGAAAGGAACAGAAAGGAGAGAGCCTGATAGAGCCTCGTGCTGAGGACTGCTGGAGGCTGGGCTGAGTAGAGTGTCGGCTCTAGAGGGGACCGTAGTTCAACCGGCATTCCCAGACACCGACGGGGGACCACAGCTTCATGTTAGGATCCCTACCCTAAAGGACAGGCAGCTAAGTGATGCACTAGGACTCACAGAAGCCCGAGTCACCGCCATACTGTCCAGCGTACCACACACCACCCGTACAGACGGAGACCGTAAACAGCCCGGAAAGGGACACTACAGACTGTGTGAGGGGTCACAGAGAGAGAGAGGCCTGGCTGCAGAGCAAAGGGGAACCCGGAGAGGGAGAATGCACCTGTGTGTTAAGAACTGTTCTTGAACTTGTAAAGAGCTGCAAATGACTTGTAAACTGCTTGGAAAGAACTCAGAGTAAAGCTTTGGAAAACCCTGCATTGCCTCTCTTGTCTGCATCTATCTGCACCCCATTCTCCCTCATACAGATCCAGCCTGTCAGCACCAGCCAGGAGGAGAGATCCCTGCAGTGCCTGCAAGTAAGTGTGCTACAACTACACACAATCGACTTAACCCTTACTGCCCAGGGGGATACAGTTCTCCCCACTGGAACTATAACATCTCCGCTGCCATTCCATCACCCCCCGGAGGTTCTGCAGCAGCGGCGGCCCCATCACTGGCTGCACCAAGTGGGTGGCGTCACACGTGACATTCCCCCTGTAAATAATTCCCCCTTTATTGTCGAGCCAGGGACACGGTCCGGACCAAGCCACCCGTGACTTCCCCACTACCATCCGGTCCGGTACCGAGTACCCCCGTCCCGTGGGGCTCCACACTAGCAGCAAAAACTTAGGAGCCAAGACCTAAAAGATCCAAAACTTAGAGGCAAAGACCCCCTTGTTATCCCCTAAAGGTGTTTTTATTCCCTCCCGGGTAACTTCCCACAGTGTATACTAGTGTGGGGGTGCTGAAAATGGGTCCCACCCACCATCCTAGGGTCCACCTGCAGCTGGAGTATCTGCACCTCTACCCCCTGTGATGCCTGCTTGGCGGGGCGCCACATTAAGCACTATCTGGCAGTATTACCTACATATTCCAGCATCTTCTCCTTTAAGAACCCAATGTATTGTGGGTCAGCCCCCGGCATGTCTGGGAATGGAGCAGCCATCTTAACCCCTTCACAACCAAGGGTGTAATAGTACACCCTTGATCGCCTCCCTCCAACTTATGCGAGCTCACGCATTGAGCTCGCTTCATCCTCCACCCTTCATCCTCCTCCACCCCGCTTCATCCTCCATCCTCTGATCAGCTGACATGTGTAGTTAACAGCACCGATTGGTGTTAACCCTTTGGATCACACTGTCAATCACTGACAGCATGAACCAAAGCATCGTGGTGGGGATGGCGCTGTTTCCTGACGCCATCGGTGGCCGGGGATGCGACCATGGGCCTCCAGGCTTTGCTATGACAGCCTGGGGTCATCAGAGAGTCAGAAAGTCTGGTATATTCCTGTGAGGGAAAAACAAATGTATGCCACTGGATGCATGAATTCATATACTGACATGTGAAATATTGATAAGAATCATATTACACACCAAATATACCATGGCCAATACAACTACATGTAATTGAGTGCATCATCTAGGATACACCATATGATCATATCCATGTTTTAAGCAAAGGATCCACACTACTTTAATTTTCTGAGATAATGATCTTTAGGTTTTCATTGGCTGTAAGACATAACCATGAACATTTACAGAAATAAACACTTGAAATAGATCACTCTGTTTGTAATGACTCTATATAATAGATGTGTTTCACTTTTTGTATTGAATTACTGAAAAAATTTAACTTTTGATGAAATTCTAATTAATTGAGATGCACCTGTATTAGACACACACAGCTCTGCTATATGGCTGTAGACATACATGGCTCTGCTATATGCACATATAGACACACACAGCTCTGTTACATGCACATACAATGCAGTGCAAATTAATTGGGACAAAGCAAGTTTTTCTTGCAATAATTTTACTTTTTTTGATAAGTGTTTTATCAATTCTTGGTGTCGTTTTCCTTTTTCTTCCACATTTCCCTTTTCGTTTTGGAGAAAACGATCCAGTTTCATTGTGTGTGCAAATTATTCTTGAAACGGTAGATTTTCCAATACCAACAGTGGAAGCGATTTCTCTTACAGTCAGACTTGTATGTTCATTAAGAGTAATAATTCTAGACCTCTTCCGTGGAGTAACATCCATTTTTACAGGCACGAATCACACTGAGAGAAAAAGCTAGCTGTTATTTTCTGACTAAAACCAGGCAAACCACGTTTTGTTACTCAAGATTGTGCAAGCACCTTTTCAAAGCAGTTAAAACTGGTTTGAATCACTGACTGGTAAGCAACTTACGATTTTACTTCAAAAAATGCTTTGTCCCAATTAATTTGCACAGCACTGTACACATACAGCTCTGTTACATGCACATACCCACACAGCTCTACTACATGCACACTACACACATCTCTTCTACATGCACACTACATACAGACACACCACACAGCTCTGCTACATATACACTACATGAACATATAGACACAAACAGCTCTGCTACATGCACAATACATACACCTATAATGTCACAGCTCTGCTACATGAGCATATAGACACAGACAGCTCTGCTACATGTACATTACCCACAGCTCTGCTATATGCACATTCACATACAGCTCTGCTACATGCAAATGACTCACCGTTGCCGGATGCTCACGTCTCAGGCAATGATTCCCTTGTCACGGTTCCGCGCCTGAGGCTGTGGGGCCCGGTGGTCAGATAAAAGGGGATAGTTAAAGGATGGGGATGTTTGTTGATTGTCGTGACGCCACCTGTGGGAGTCCGGTGAATGCACCGGCGCTGCTTGGGCCTCCGGGGGATGTGCGGCAGCTGAATGGGATGCTCCCCACAGGATGAGCAGGAGTCCCCGGGGCCAGGAGCTGCACTGGGTGGAATATGGCAGCTCAGGTAGTTGCTGGACACAGTTAATAGCAGTTCTGAAGAAAGGCACGGACACCAGATTCCTCTGTAATGGGTCTTTACTGTAACGGTTGGTATGGTACACGGTATGCAGTCTTTAGGTAACGGACTAGGTGGTCTCAGCGATGACTGGTCTTAGTCCAGAGCTCCACGGTGTCCCTCCTTTATCTAACCGTTCTATTCTGGTTGCCGTTGTCGCCTTAGTGCGCCAGTTCGAGGTACAGGGAAGACTTCTTAAGGATTCCCTACTGGGTTGCAATCCGGCTATCAGGGGCCTGTTTCCCTATGGTGGGTATCTTGCTGGCAAGACGGCTGGGTTGCGGCTGTAGTGAGGTGCTCCTAAGAAGCTCTTCCTTCACTCCGGTTTCTGCAGAACAGTGATAAACATCTGTTCGCCTCGGGCCCGGTGTCCGGTGAGGTTGGGCACGGGTAGGGTTTAACCCGCTCAGTAGTGCCCGAGTTCCGGTTTGGGTCGCCGCTTAATGGTGACCGGCCGGTAAGTTACTTTTCTTTTTAGGGCTGCACGGCACTGTGGCGGTCCCTGCTCCTTCTTCCTTTCCTTCCAAGACTCTACTCCTACGTTACTAACTTCCCCCACACTACACCTTTCACTCCAACCACCAGGACCTGATTGGCCCTCTACTTCTAGTGTGTTGTGTGGTGTATGGAGCTCTGGGTTTAACCATGTCATCACTGAGACGGAAGATATTACATCTTCAGTCAGGGATGCAATACCTTCCTGTGACGCACTCGTTGCGGGGCGCCACACAAACTACATGCACATACATATACACACACATATCTGCTGTGTGGACACTATAGGCACATACAGATACACAGAGCTCTGCAACAGACACATATACTTACACACACTATACAATACCCCATGTTGCAGTTCTTGATGAGTGCAGAGCAGGAAAGAGGAATCTCTGGGAGCTATACAGTGGCTGCAGACGTTGAGCAGCTGCAGGATCTTAATTTCAGTACGTGATCAGTCACATCACTAAATAGTCCTTCAGCTGCACGGCTCCTGCAGCCTTTGTGTAGCTCCCGGTAAGCTTCCTCGCCTGCTCTATATTGATCACATAGATAAGTGCAGAGCAGGAGAGAATTCTGTCTGTGAGTGGGTTCCCCTCACTGTTTCTGCTCATAGATGGCAACTGGGCCCCCCCACTTGTCCAAGGCCCCAGAACTTGCCTGGGTGTGCTGGGTGCTAATGCCAGACCTGCTTCAATTAAATCTTCAATTTTACTGTCATTAGATGTAAAAACGTATAGACTAACATCAGAAACTAATGCATCTAGTATTTGGTATGATATTCATGATGTTTAAGGACAGCATCAAGTCTTCTAGGTGACATATTGCAATACCGGTCTTGCTCCATTTTTCAAGAACAACCTTTTTTAGAGCCTGAATGTTGACTGGAGAGTGATGCTCAACCTGTCTCTTCAGAATGTCCCCTAAGTGTCCAATTGGGTTCAGATCAGCAGTCTATAGGGGATGGGTGGGAGATAGTAGGAGGGGCCATGTCTGTTGCCAGGGTGAGGAGTGTGGGTAATGTGAATGTCGCCATAGCTCAGTGCAGCAAGGGAGGACATATCAGAGGCTGTCAGCTAGGTCTCAGTGAGGCCCAAGAAAGAAAGGTTCCAGGTAGTAAAAAGGTCATATTCAAATTATCTCTAAACTTCCAAGGCCAATACATGGGCATCCAGATCTGTTCTTCTGTGTGGGGTTACTCACATAATTCATGATCTGGGGACCTGCTTTTCATAACTGTTGACAGTCCTGGTGATAATGCACCAAGCTGGAAGACAACCATGGACCACACATCATGGACCTGCGAGCGACACGTTGGGGACCCCTGACTTAAATACCATAATACACCACTATAGTTCAGTAATACTGTGTTTTATTTTTGTCAGAGTAAGGCCCTGTGAACATAGTGCATAGTATTTTTAATGCATATTTGAGTGCAGTTTTGACTAAAAACTGCAAGCAAATCATAATGCTAGTAAAGTCAATGAGAATCCTGACGTTTTGTGCATGTTTTTTTCCCTTGCAGATTTGGTGCAGAAATAAATCAGCAGCATGTCAATGTTTGCAGTCTTTTTCCACCCCAGAAGGCATGAAAAACTAATGGAAAAAAACATCAAAAACGCGTAACAAAAATGGTAGTTTTTTCTGCCAGGAGGGCATATTTGGTGCAGAAATATCTGCAACCTGATACTCAATGTGAGCACATAGCCTTAAACTGACAGCTTAATATGCTTTTTCAGGACCATAGCTACAATAGAAATCCTACCTTGGTGTGTTGCAGATCCTTTGCCCTCTTCTTCACTGTAATGATAGTAAGATGTTTGCAGGACTTCACAGGTCTACACTGTTGAACATCAAGGGGTTATAAAGCTCAAGTGTGTTAATACACTTGAATATCTTTAGAGAATACAGTAATAATGATCATAAAAGGTCTGTCAACACCAACAGATTTTAGAAACGTAGGTCATATAAAAAGCTTAAAGTAAGACATTTTGAAAAGTAGTCTTACGTTGAAAAACTTACTATATTTTCTAAAGAAGTCTCAATTTATTGTTAAAGCTATGTCCAAGAACAGTTATAAGCAAAACAGTCCAAAGGAATCCACTGAGGATATGAGCACTGTGAAAATATGGATTGAACCCAATAATTTCCTACAAAAGACTGAAATATCAAGAATTAATTAGAAACATTTTTTTTTTTAAATCTAAAACAAGAAGATAGAGTTCCTTTAAAAACAGAATAGAACATATGATGAATAGATTTGAAAATATTAGCCTTAATATTAAATGTATTCTAATGATAACCACCAAGATATTCCTCATAGTGATGGAAAAGCAGAGATAATGACTTCTTCCACTTAAAGAGTACCTGTCACATGGCCAGAAGTGTTTTGTTCATATTTAATTCCTCCAGATTTCTTGAGTATTTTTTTTTCTTTTCAACCACCATAAGGTTCAAAAGATATAGAACTTTTATTTAGTAGTTAATTAATTTAGAGGCTTGCTCACAGGCTAATAATGTAGAGCAGCCTAAAGACACACCACAAGCGTAAGCTGAGGGCAACACTCCCTTGGTAAAGACCATATAAAACCACATCAAATTAAAAAAAATTAGGAGAGGAAAGCAGAGGAAAAAAGTTAAGACAAAATAATTGCCACTTTTGACTATTGCTCATAGACAGGGCTAAGGTAAGATGGTCAACCACCATTGAGTATTGACACATGAGCTGGTATGTCCAGACTGAAGACACATTTTTCAAAGGTTTTATGGACAAATAAGATCACATTGACTCCTGACAGATCAGATACATGCTCCTATGGTTGGATCAGTAATGGGCATAGATTTACACTTTGCCTCAGATGCCAGCAATGTGGGGGTGGGGTGCTGCTATAGGCTGGTACTATTGGACATAAGCTACAGTTTAGGCACACTGTAGGACATAGAATGGAGGAGGGCAATGAATATGTGGAGATTTTGCTGGTTTTCTTTTATTGTGGAAAGCCATGTCATTTTTCTAAAGCATTTATGCTAACAATAATGTGGAAACACCCTATATTTCCTTTAACCCCTTCCCGACCCTTGGCCCTACGTTTGGGCCATGAAAACAAAGTCATTCCCGACCCTTGGCCCTAGGGGTGGGCCATGGAATGATCGGGCTCCTGCAGGCCGAGTGAGGGTCTCACTGACCTGTCACTCGGCCTGCAGGTACATGGGGAGTTGTACAACACCCCAGGGGGGGTCGATTTGCCCCCACCCCCAACCCCCCGGCTACAGGCGCGGTGATTGGCGCTCAAAAGTGAAAGTGAAAATCACCGCGCCTGTAATGCTTCCCTGCCTGCCGCTGCTCTCTCTACCTCCGATCTGCTCCCTGTCCTCCTCTAACTGCCCCCTGTCCCCACTCTCTTTCCTGCCCACTCTTCATCTCTCTTACCCCCCCCCGGCTTCCTGTCCCTGCCGCCCGCTTCCTGTCCCTGCGCCCGCTTCTCTTCCTGCCGCCCGGCTCCTGACTGCCCCGCTTCCTCCTAGGTGCCCCTGTCAGCCCCCCATCCCCTGTCAGGCCCCTCTTCCCCCTTCCTGCCCCCCCCCGATCACCGAGCGGCGATCGCCTCTCCTACTCACCCCTCCGGCGGCCCGGCGGTCAGCGCTGCGTCCCGCTCCTCCTCTTCTGCGCCGCCTCCGGAATCTGACAGCTCTGTGCTGGAGCTGTCAGATCACTTCTACAGCTAGATCCTGAGGATCCAGCTGTAGGAAGTGATCTGACAGATCCACACAGTGATCCACAGTGACCATTATGTGATCACTGTGGATCACTGTACTGGATCTGTCAGATCACTTTCTACAGCTGGATCCTGAGGATCCAGCTGTAGGAAGTGATCTGACAGATCCAGCACAGTGATCCACAGTGACCATTATGTGATCACTGTGGATCACTGTGCTGCAGCTGTCTGATCACTTTCTGCAGCTGGATCCTGGGGATCCAGCTGCAGAAAGCAATCTGACAGCCTGGGCGCAGTGATGACATAGTGGGTCTCTGCGCCGGGCTCTTAGATCGCTGCTCTGCAGCCCGATCTACCTGCATGGGCATCGAGCTGCAGAAAGTGATCTGACAACCCCGGCGCAGTGACCCACTATGTGATCACTGCGCCTGGGCTGCCAGATCGCTTTCCGCAACTCGATCCCATGCAGGGATCGAGCTGCAGGAAAGCAATCTGACAGACCTGGGCGCAGTGATGCACATAGTGGGGTCACTAGCTGCAAGGCTCTTAGATCGCTGCTCTGCAGCCCGATCTCCCTGCATGGGCATCGAGCTGCAGAAAGCGATCTGACAGACCAGGCGCAGTGATGCACATAGTGGGTCTCTGCGCCCAGGCTCTTAGATCGCTGCTCTACAGCCCGATCTCCTGCATGGGCATCAAGCTGCAGAAAGTGATCTGACACCCCGGGCGCAGTGACCCACTATGTGCATCACTGCGCCTGGGCTGCCAGATCGCTTTCCGCAACTCGATCCCCATGCAGGGGGATCGAGCTGCAGAAAGCAATCTGACAGCCTGGGCGCAGTGATGCACATAGTGGGTCACTACGCCAAGGCTCTTAGATCGCTGCTCTGCAGCCCGATCTCCCTGCATGGGCATCGAGCTGCAGAAAGCGATCTGACAGACCAGGCGCAGTGATGCACATAGTGGGTCTCTGCGCCCAGGCTCTTAGATCGCTGCTCTACAGCCCGATCTCCCTGCATGGGCATCAAGCTGCAGAAAGTGATCTGACACCCCGGGCGCAGTGACCCACATGATCACTGCGCCTGGGCTGCCAGATCGCTTTCCGCAACTCGATCCCCATGCAGGGGGATCGAGCTGCAGAAAGCAATCTGACAGCCTGGGCGCAGTGATGCACATAGTGGGTCACTACGCCCAGGCTCTTAGATCGCTGCTCTGTAGCCCGATCTCCCTGCATGGGCATCGAGCTGCAGAAAGCGATCTGACAGACCAGGCGCAGTGATGCACATAGTGGGTCATGCATGGGGATCGAGCTGCGGAAAGCGATCTGGCAGCCCAGGCGCAGTGATGCACATAGTGGGTCACTGCGCCTGGGGTCTCAGATCACTTTCTGCAGCTCAATCACCATGCTGGCGGATCGGGCTCCAGAGTGGCAATCGAACGTCGTGGGACCTTCGTTGTGGACTACGTCAGAGACAATTGAACGTCGTGGGACCTTCGTTATGGACTACGTCGGAGCGATCGAGCGTCGTGGAACCTTCGTTGTGGACTACGTCGGATCTTTTTATAATAAAGATGGAGTCCGAATTCTGCCTTTTTTTTTTCAAATAAAAAGATTTTTTCTGTGTGTATTTATTGACTATTTACCATACTAGAGATTCCTAATGGCGGGTCTAACATTGGCCCTATATTATGAATCTCGGGCTTAGTGCCAGCTGCCAATAAAAAGCTGGCATTAACCCCTTTATTACCCAGTTAGCCACCGCCACCAGGGCAACTGGAAGAGCGTGGGTACAGCGCCAGAAAATGGCGCTTCAATGAATGCGCCATTTTCTGGGGCGGCTGCGGGCTGCAATTCGCAGCATGGGGGGGCCAGAACGCTTGGGCCTCTCTATGCTGAGGATTCCAGTCCCAGCTGCCTAGTTGTACCTGGCTGGACCAAAAATATGGCGGAGCCCCACGTAATTTTTTTCTAGAATTAGTTCTAGAAATTAAAAAAAAATGGGCTTCGCTGTATTTTTGGTTCCAGCCAGGTATGACGAGGCAGCTGGGGGTGGGTGGCAGTCCGTAGCTGCCAAGTTGTACCTGGCTGGACCAAAAATATGGTGGAGCCCTATGTCATTTTTTTTCTAGAAATAATTCTAGAAATAAAAAAAAAATAGGCTTCGCTGTATTTTTGGTTCCAGCCAGGTATGACGAGGCAGCTGGGGGCTGGTGGCAGTCCGTAGCTGCCAAGTTGTACCTGGCTGGACCAAAAATATGGCGGAGCCCTATGTCATTTTTTTTCTAGAAATAATTCTAGAAATGAAAAAAAAAAATAGGCTTCGCTGTATTTTTGGTTCCAGCCAGGTATGACGAGGCAGCTGGAGGCTGGTAGCAGTCCGTAGCTGCCAAGTTTTACCTGGCTGGACCAAAAATATGGCGGAGCCCCATGCCATTTTTTTTTCTAGAATTAGTCCTAGAAAAAAAAAAAATGGGCTTCACTGTATTTTTGGTTACCAGCCAGGTACAACGAGGCAGCTGGGGGTTGCTGGCAGTCCGTAGCTGCCAAGTTGTACCTGACTGGACCAAAAATATGGCGGAGCCCCATGCCATTTTTTTTTACTTCTACCAATAAAATGACAAGGAGCTTTGCCTTATTTTTGGATGCCAGCCAGGTACAACTTGGCAGTTGGGGGGCTGCAATCCTCATCGTGGAGAGACCCAAATGTTGTGGCCCCCCCCGCTGCAAATTGCAACCCACAGCCACCCCAGAAAATAGCAAATTAGAGGTGCCATTTTCTGGTGCTGTACCCCAACTCTTCCAGTTGCCCTTGTGCTGGTGGCAATGCTAGTGGCACACAGGGGTTCTCCGTACGTGACATGGAGTCAGCTAACAATTCCAATTGTTAGCGGACACCATGTCGCGTATGGAGAGCCCCTGTGTGCCTAAACATTGGAGCTCCCCCACAAGTGACCCCATTTTGGAAACTACACCCCCCAAGGAACGTATCTAGATGCATAGTGAGCACTTGAACCCCCAAGTGGTTCACAAATTGATCCATAAAAATAAAAAAGTTATTTTTTTTTCCACAAAAAAAATATTTTTTTCATTTTTACGGATCAATTTGTGAAGCACCTGGGGGTTCAAAGTGCTCACTATGCACCTAGATACGTTCCTTGGGGGGTCTAGTTTCCAAAATGGGGTCACTTTTGGGGGGGCTCTAATGTTTAGTCACACAGCGGCTCTCCATATGCAACATGGTGTCCGCTAACCGTTCCAATTGTTAGCGGACACCATGTCGCGTATGGAGAGCCCCTGTGTGCCTAAACATTGTAGCTCCCCCACAAGTGACCCCATTTTGGAAACTACACCCCCCAAGGAACATATCTAGATGCATAGTGAGCACTTTGAACCCCCAGGTGCTTCACAAATTGATCCGTAAAAATGAAAAAATTATTTTTTTGTGGAAACAAAGTACTTTTTCATTTTTACGGATCAATTTGTGAAGCACTTGGGGGTTCTAAGTGCTCACTATGAATCTAAATAAGTTCCTTGGGGGGTCTAGTTTCCAAAATGTGGTCACTTGTGGGGGAGCTCCAATGTTTAGGCACACAGGGGCTCTCTAAACGTGACATGGTGTCCGCTAACAATTTGAATGGAAAATCAGCTCATATTGTTAGCGGACACCATGTCACGTTTGGAGAGCCCCTGTGTGCCTAAACATTGGAGCTCCCCTACAAGTGACCCCATTTTGGAAACTAGACCCCCAGGGAACTTATCTAGATGGGTTGTGAGCATATTGAAACCCCAGGTGCTTCACAAATTAATGAAAAAAAAAATATTTTGTGGAAAAAAAGTACTTTTTCATTTTTACGGATCAATTTGTGAAGCACCTGGGGGATCAAAGTGCTCACTATACATCTAGATACGTTCCCTGGGGGGTCTAGTTTCCAAAATGGGGTCACTTGTGGGGGAGCTCCAATGTTTAGGCACACAGGGGCTCTCCAAACGTGACATGGTGTCCGTTAACAATTTGAATGGAAATCAGCTCAAATTGTTAGCGGACATCATGTCACGTTTGGAGAGCCCCTGTGTGCCTAAACATTGGAGCTCCCCTATAAGTGACCCCATTTTGGAAACTAGACCCCCCAGGGAACTTATCTAGATGGGTGGTGAGCATATTGAACACCCCAGTGCTTCACAAATTAATCTGTAAAAATGAAAAAAGAAAATTTTGGGGAAATAAAAGTACTTTTTCATTTTTACGGATGAATTTGTGAAGCACCTGGGGGTTCAAAGTGCTCACTATGCATCTAGATACGTTCCCTGGGGGGTCTAGTTTCCAAAATGGGGTCACTTGTGGGGGAGCCCCAATGTTTACGCACACAGGGGCTCACCAAACACAACATGGTGACAGCTAACAATTTGAGCTGATTTTTATTCAAATTGTTTGCGGACACCATGTCGCGTTTGGAGAGCCACTGTGCGTCTCCACATTAAAGCTCCCCCCAAGTGACCCTATTTTGGAAACTAGACCCCCCAGGGAACATATCTAGATGGGTAGTGAGCATATTGAACCCCCAGGTGCTTCACAAATTAATGAAAAAAAAAAGATTTTTGTGGAAAAAAAAGTACTTTTTCATTTTTACAGATTAATATGTGAAGCACCTGGGGGTTGAAAGTGCTCACTATGCATCTAGATACGTTCCTTTGGGGGTCTAGTTTCCAAAATGGGGTCACTTGTGGAGGAGCTCCAATGTTTAGGCACACAGGGACTCTCTAAACGCAACATGGTGTCCGCTAACAATTTGAGCTCATTTTGCATTCAAATTGTTAGCCGACACCATGTCACGTTTGGAGAGCCCCTGTGCATCTCCACATTAGAGCTCCCCCACAAGTGACCCCATTTTGGAAACTAGACCCCCAAAGGAACGTATCTAGATGCATAGTGAGCACTTTGAACCCCCAGGTGCTTCACAAATTGATCCATAATAATGAAAAAAGAAAATTTTTGTGGAAGAAAAAGTGCTTTTTCAATTTTATGGATGAATTTGTGAAGCACCTGGGGGTTCAAAGTGCTCACTATGCATCTAGATACGTTCCTTGGGGGGTCTAGTTTCCAAAATGGGGTCACTTGTGGGGGAGCCCCAATGTTTAGGCACACAGGGGCTCAACACAACATGGTTACAGCTAACAATTTGAGCTGATTTTTATTCAAATTGTTAGCGGACACCATGTCGCGTTTGGAGAGCCCCTGTGTGCCTAAACATTGTAGCTCCCCCCAAGTGACCCCCATTTTGGAAACTAGACACCCCAGGGAACATATCTAGATGGGTAGTGAGCATATTGAACCCCCAGGTGCTTTACAAATTGATCTGTGAAAATGAAATAGTACTTTTTTTTTCACAAAAATTTTCTTTTAGCCTAAATATTTTCGTTTTCACATGGCAACAGCATAAATTTCATTCTAAAATTTGTTGGGCAATTTCTCCTGAGTACACCGGTACCTCATATGTGGTCATAAACCACTGTTTGGGCGCACGGCAGGGCTCAGAGGTGAAGGAGCGCAATTTCATTTTTTGAATGTAAAATTAGTTCCAAAATTCAAATTGCGCTTCTTTACTTCTGAGCCCTGCCGTGCGCCCAAACAGTGGTTTATGACCACATATGAGGTACCGATGTACTCGGGAGAATTTGCACAACACATTTTAAGATCCAGTTTATCCTGTTGCCCATGTGAAAATGAAAGAATTGAGGCTAAAAGAACATTTTTGATAAAAAAATTAAAATATCCATTTTTTGTTTCCACTTTGCTTGAGTTCCTGTGAAGCACCTGAAGGGTTAATAATCTTCTTGAATGTAGTTTTGAGTAGCTTGAGGGGTGCAGTTTTTGGAATGGTGTCACTTTTGGGTGTCTTCTGTCATGTACACCCCTCAAATGGACTTCAAATGTGATGTGGTCACTAAAAAAAATGGTTTTGTAAATTTTTGTTGAAAAATGAAAAATTGCTCATGAACTTTGAACCCTTATAACGTCCTAACAAAACATTTTTTTTTTTCCAAAATTGTGCTGATGTGAAGTAGACATGTGGGAAATATTATTTAATAACTTTTTTCTGTCACATATCTCTCTTGTTTATCAGAAAAAAAAATAAAAAATGTGAAAATTGTGAAATTTTCAAAATTTTTGCCATAGTTTTGATTTTTTTCACAAATAAACGCAAAAATTATCGACTTAAATTTAATACTAGCATGAAGCCCAATATGTCACGAAAAAACAATCTCAGAATCACTAGGATCGGTTGAAGCGTTCCCGAGTTATAACCTCATAAAGGGACACTGGTCAGAATTGCAAAAAAGGCCAAGGTCTTTAGGGTCAAAATAGGCTGGGTCCTGAAGGGGTTAACAGATGATGGACCTGAGTGGGTTATTGTTTTTTGTGAGTTGATTTGAAGCTTTTATTGGCAGCATTTTAATGAACAAAACATTTTGGATCACTTTCATGGCTCGGTTCACATTTATCCTATGCATTAAGCTGAGTCCTTTCATCAAGGTTTCCATCTAAATCTCCAAAATATGTGATCCAGATAAAACTCCTGACAGATGCATTCACTATAACGAGACATTACTCTGGGCTCCGTCTGGCCTCTGTTTAGAGGTGTCCATCTTTTCAGTGGTGCACAAATGCATGGATGGATCATGGGCCAGATATGGTTCAAAGTGATTCCTTCTGCCTCAATATAGTAAATGTTCCATCAAAGATACCATTTGAATGACATATTGCAGAGAGTTAGACAGAAACTCTGACATAAGTGCCCACTGTTCAGCGCAGTATAAAAATTAACCAAGTCTTATGGCCACTTTACACACACCAACTTATCTGTCCAACTTCTGAACAACTTACTGGTTGCAGTGAAATCATGGACACATTGTTACATTTGTACACAGCCACAAAATGGAGCAAAGTGTCCATGATTTCACTGCAACCAGTAAGTTGTTCAGAAGTTGGACAGATAAGTTGGTGTGCGTAAAGTGGCCCTTATGGTGATAGTTGGAAGGTAGAATTAATGCATGAGGTCATGAATTTTTATTTATTTTTCATGCCATTCTTCATGCCATGATTACAGCGATACAAGATATATTTCTCTGTTTAGGTTTTGCTACTCACTAAAAAACGCTACTTTTTTTTAGAAAAAAAGTTTCTTCCATCACTATATTTTGAGAGCTATAATTTTTCTAATTTTCTGCTGATGTCATATGAGATTATTTTTTTACAGGAAGAGTAGAATTTTTTAAGAGTACCATGTGGGATACATAACATTTTTTTAAACTATTTCTACACTGGTTCCTGAAAGTCAGAATGGTAAAAAAATAGCATTTCAGGATATTTTTTTTACAGGTTATCATGCCATAGGTATAAGTGATAAGACATCTTTATTTTTCTAGTCAGTACGACGGCAGAAGTACCCCATGCATTTATTTAATTGATTATGTATAGCTGCTTTTTCAAAAATATTATTTTTGTGGTGTTTTTATTTATAGTTTTTACTGTGTCCACTTTAAGGTTAAAAAAGTACCAGTTTTATAGATCAAGATGTTTTGGATGCTGCAATAGCAAATATGTTTTTTTTTTTTGTTTATTTTTGTTTTTATATAAATATGAGTATTGGCGTAATATTTTTCAGCAATTTGTTTTCAGTTCTTATATTGTTTTTTTTTTTTTTTACTTTTGTACTTAGTCCGTCTATTGAACCTTAATTTTTATTTTTCTGATAACTGCTCTAATGAATTGCAATAGACACATGCATTAGATCAGTTAGTGTAATGCTGATGGCAAGGTCTAATAGACCATTGTAGCTGGCAGACCCAGAGGTCATTGATTACCATAGGCTCCTCACTTTCACTTTGCAGGGTGCAACAGAGGATGGAGGTTGAGTGCTGGATTGAGTGAGAGGAGATAGATTAACCCTTGCAGGTGCAACTGAGAAGTGAGTACGTGACAGAGGCATTATTGGAAAATCATGACAAAGTATAAGGAGACCTATTATAACATTGGTCAGTAGGTGACTACACTAAACGTTACGTTACCTGAATGGAGAATCAATCCTCAACTGGTACGAGTAAAATGACTTCAGAAATAAACCTAATGAACGATTTTGGGTCACCCTGTTTTGTGACTGTCACTCCCACCTTATGCACCTTACCATTTTCGCTGGGGAAGGTTTTTGAAATAAGTCCCATAGACAGTGCATTTCTTTACACCTTCAGGCTTTCATGAGAACAAGATATCCTACTTGTAAGTTTGGTATGGCTTGTTACCATTTCCTTCATCCTTGGAAAGAGAGTGAGGTACTCCCTTTTCCATCTACTCCAGAAAAGATTGGCCAGATGTTTTACATGTTTCCAACATCTCTGATTTTTGTTACGACACATAGGCTTCAGGTGGGTTAGAAACAGTTCCAAGTTTCCAAATGAGGAGAGTTACTGGCATAAGAGATTATGGGTCCATAAACACAGTCTTGAGAGATTTGAGTCCATGAAGTGATTCCGATCATTCTTTCCAATGATCTGTCCATTTGGAAAGTGTGAGGAGGATTGAAGACCCACGAACAACCACAGTTTGTTAAAAGGTTCTGGACAGGTGATGAATAAATTTGTGATTCTCTGCAGGCACCAATGAAGTTGGTTTCACAATCAGATCTCTGTTGCTTTACTGGTCCTAAGATGGCAAAGAATCGTCTTAAGATGTTGATGAAACTGGAAGAGTGCATGGATTCTATCACTTCTCTGTGTATGGCACATACACTCATATACGTGAACAACACTGCCAATAATTTACTCTGTGGATGTCTACCGCTGGTTCTACGTGCAGTGACTGTCCATGCACCAAAGACATCCAAACCATCATAAATAAATGGTGGCTCTGTATTTGTTTTAACAGCAGGTAAATTAGACATTTGTTGTTGCTGCAGTTTCCTCTTGTTTTGCAACACTAAACACAATGATGAATTAAGTGGGAAATATTTCTCTTTGCTCCCAAAATCCAAAGACCAGTGACCCTTAAAGCACCTTCGGTGAAATGTCTACCTTGATTTTTGATTTTTTTTCTGGTAATGCCATATCAGTAGGGTGATTACATGGTGACGGAGTTGAGCAAACATTTCCCGAACATATTTGCCACTTTCAAATTCAGCTCAAAAATTGCAAATTCAGTTCGGGATTGGAAATACAAGCAATTTACAAAAATTCAGTGAACGCTGCTTTGTTTATTAACAAATCAGATAAAAAAAGCATTACTGAATTTAATTGACGCCTTTCTTCTACATTTTGATAGTTTAGGATAGCAGACAGGACATGTTTGACAAGAGGAATGGGTGGGACGAGATCAGAAAAGCATCGGACTTCATTTTTTTCCCAACATTTTATGTATGCATGTTCTGGGCTGACAGACGATAAGGACGCATAAACATCCACATGTTGAACACAAACTCTTTTGTCATTGGCTTCTTTCATTGGCTGTCTATCACATGTTCCTCGGGATATAGGAAATGGAGAGGAAGCTCACAATAGGATCTTATCCAATATAATCAGTCAATTATAAGTATGGTCACACTCACCTGGTCGGGTTGTGTGTGACACAACCACTAATAAACCAGACAATTGGATCCTGTCGAACGCAGCAATCAACCAGAAGAGTTAATTCTTAAACTCCTGAGGAAGTGTACAGTAGGTACACGAAACGCGTTGAGTCTGTGAAGGAATAAAGATCTTTGTCTTAAGATCCGAGGTCCTTGGAGAGATTTTCTTGGCCAAATCTTCGAACAGTGCGATCTACAAGACGGATTCCTATATCAACGCATCGGGATATAAGAAGCAGTCTTTTGCCATCGTCACCATTTTCAGAGTGTTTCTGGTCAGGGACAGTACAGCTGCTGCTCTGTGCTGCTTCATCTGTGCTACACAAAAAGATAGCTAGCTACTCGATAACTTTTTAGATAGAATAGAAGGGTGAGAAGGTCCATCTGGGCATATGCATTTTTTGCTGACAACAAATGTGATTACTAAATCTGTGTAAATCTGTGCTTTGCTTTAACAACTGCAACAAACCTAACCAAAAGAAACAGCTTAACAACTGCAAGAAGAATAGGTAATGGAAACTACAACCCTGTATCCTCTGGTTCTTTCCCTGCATCTGTCACACTGCACCCCAAAGATCACCACAACCCTTTTTGACTGTATTATCTGCCCTGGGGCCCTGCTCCACCTGTGGGGAGCTGTGCCATCTTTGCTGCATCATCAACTGCCCCAGTGGTCCTGAACTGCAGCGTTGGCCCTATATAGCCAAATACTACAGGTGGCGTCACATAATCCCATATAATAATTTCCCATTTTACACCACCGCCATGGTCACGGAACGGGTCACTTCCCTGTGACTTCCCCAGAAAAGGACCGACCCGGCCTGGTTCCGAGTATCCCACGGCCCTGGTGGGCATGTCAACTTGGCGTCCCAAACAGGATTTACCGACCTGGTATCACCGGGTCCTGCATGCCATAGACTTTATTGAACCGTGACGTAACCACAATTATTGCATCAGGGAACCGAGGGGCATGTTATTGTGAGTGGAGCCCTAGAAAGAGCGCGAAGAGAAACCCAGCCCCACACTCTGACATCATCCGGCGGGAGGCAGGAGGCCCCGACCCAGAGTTCTGAGGTAAAGCAATCTCTCCCGTCTGCGGAGCAGGAGATTGATAATTTAATAGAGACACAGAACTTGGCCAAGGTTTACTAGGGGGGAGGAAGATGCCTAAGCCACGACTCCAGCTGCAGCCGCAGCTCCTGTAATGCCTTTATCAATGCTGTATATACCGGGAGCGGCTTGGTTATCGCAATACTCAGGGGAGTCACATACCCTGAGCGATTTCAGAGAGAGACTACGAAGTCTGTTTGAAGTATGCCCCTTGACTGAAGGCCAAAAAGTTAGTATCCTTATTGGACAGTTAACCTGTGCGGCCCTGAGGGAGATAAAGTCCTGGCCGGACATTGACAAAACTACTGTTAAGCAAATCCTGACCAGGCTGTAAGAAACCTTTGATACCCACACTGCAGCAGAGATTAAGATGAGATTCTTTGGGTGCTAACAACAAGGTGCAGGACCGTATACAGGGCTATGCACTTAATCTCCAAGAGGCGCTGCAGGCCATTAAACAGGTATACCCCGATAGTGTGTCAGATGAGAACAGGCTGCCAACCGAGCAGTTTATTGAGGGGCTCCTGTCTCATGCCCACTGGACACAGCTACGCATTATGGCCCTCCAAAACCCTGACCTGGACTTTGCACAATTTAAAGACCGGGCCATTCAGGTGCTGTGAGAACCAATTTCAAGTAGCACTGCACCCTTAAGATGCCCAGCTATAACGTACCCTTAGCACAGGCAATTGTGAAAGTGGATGCACAGACCCTAGAAACTGACACCTCTGATGATCTACGGCTTCAGGAGTTGACCAAAAGTGTGGCCGCACTGACAAAGACTGTGCAGTCCTTACAAGTTGGACCCATAGAAGCCTGAGTAAGGTGAAATGGTGCGTGCATCGTCCTCCACCGCACCCCCTCCCTCCCTTACTGTATGTAACCCACTCCATTGCATGGAATAAAGAAATTGCACGTGAACAACAACCAGGGTGAGTGCCATATTTTTTCTTTTCTACCCATGGATTGCTTTTCTAAATGGACATGATTTGAGCAACACCCTTGGTTAAAAGCTGGTTAGAGCTGTAACAAATGCCTCTAGTGCCCAGGTTTCTTGTTTACTTGATATTAGAGTCCTTACAAGTATCTCCACCAACCGAAAAGAGTCAGCTGGCCTCCAGTTCAGATGATGTCCCGTGGCAACGACAGATGGGGATCCCACCGACCCGGGGAAAAGACAATGATCGTTATGATTCAAGTGGACAACCCTTTTGCTGCCGCTGCAACAAGGCAGTGCACATTGCGAGGTTCTGCACTTTAAATGAGAAACCCCTGGGGCAGCAGGCCAACCCTCAGATGTAAGAAGATCCGGCCCATCTACTTGGACAAGTATGTGGGAGGATGACCGTTCCTTCCAATTTTGCTTGATGGCATCCCGAGGAGCGCCTTCCTGGACACTGGGTCCCAGGTGACAACAATGCCATATATCCTTTATAAGAGATACTGGGCTGATTCTGACATTACCCGTGACCCAGATGATGACTTCACTATTGTCGCCAGCAATGGTTAGCCTCTACCATAAATGGTATATAAAGAGGTGACAATTAAGGTGGGGCAAGTTGAATTAAAATCTCAATGCATGATAATTGTGGATATTGATCAGCGAGAATGTGGCGCCCCTGCGTCCAGGAGGCCACAAAAGGGAACTGCAGCCAGGCAGGTAGGGCAATTGTTAAACACTAACACCCTCACAGCCCACACAACCCACGTGTCAGAGAGGTTACATCCAGCCCTGAGGTTAGAGACTATATGAGACCAGAGGGGTGGTGGATGAGGGTAGTGGTTGGGCACACCAGAGGTCAGGTGACTGACAGTATATAGAGAGGGGGAGGAGTGAAGGAAAACAGTAGGCTGAAGTAGCTGAGATGTAAAGACAGAAAGAGACACACTGCCTGGAAGAGCCTAAGCCGAGGAGTGCAGACCCGTACTGAGCCAGTGCGAGCCAGATGGGGGGGAAGCCCGTCAGATGCCGAAACCACCAGGAGTGTGAGAGAACAGAGAGGGACGGTGTACCCGTGCCCTAGACAGCAGCTGAAGCAACCTGTTGCAGGTGGAGAAGCCCTCCTAGAATATTGGAAGGAACACAGAGAAGGAGCCTGGCAGAGCCTCATGCTAGAGGACTGTTGGAGGCTGGGCTAAAGTAGAGTGTCGGCTCTAAAGGGGACCGTAGTTCACCCGGTATCCCCAGATAATACGACGGGGGGTCTGAGTTCCAGGCTGAGATCCCTAACCCTAAAGGACAGGCAGCTAAGTGACAGACTAGGACTCACAGAAGCCCGAGTCACCGCCATACTGTCCAGTGACGCACAACAAACAGAAAGAGAAGCAATAGCCCGGAAAGGGACATTTACAGATTGTGTGAGGGGTCACAGGAGGAAGGAGCCTGGCTGCAGGAGAGAAGGGAACCCGGAAAGGGAGTAGAAAGCAACCGTGTGTTGAGAACTGTGTAACAACTGCCAATAACTTGTAAGCTGACTGAAACAACAAGTAAAGCTTTGGAAACCCTGCATCGCCTCTCTTGCCTGCTTCTATCTGCAGAACATTCCTCCCTACAGCTCCAGCCTGTCAGCAGCAGCCAGGAGGAGAGATCCCTGCAGCCTGCAAAGTAAGTGTATTACAACCTGCACCAGAGACTTAACCCTTGCTGCCCCGGGGGATACAGTTCTCCCCACTGGAACTATACCATCCCCGCTGCCATTCCATCACCCCCGGAGGTTCTGCAGCAGCGGCGGCCCCATCGCTGGCCGCACCAAGTGGGTGGCGTCACCCGTGACAATCCCCTTGTAAATAATTCCCCCTTTTATTGTGAGGGCCCAGGGACACGGTCCGGACCAAGCCACCTGTGACATCCCCAGCTACCGACCGGTCCGGTACCGAGTACCCTAGTCCCGCCTGGGGCTCCACAACCTGGCGTCACGAACAGGATCTACCTGGTCCAAAAGAATTGGACCTTGTGTGCCTAAATCCTGTGTTCTGGACTTTTCCCGCCAAATCTGACCCTAATGGCGGCCACAAGGGACTAGCGCCATGTGCAGAGGAGGCGTTCCTAAGACTCCCATCGTGGGCCGGTCCGGTCCAAGGCGCGAAAAGAAGGTCCCGCCCTGGCTCTCCTTAACTCCGGGAGAGCCAGCTGTCACTTTCAAAGAAGAGCCGCCGCCCCTAGACCCTCCTACCAAGAAGCTGGCGCGAACGAAGAAGGAAATCGTCATCAGGAGGGGGCGGAGCGAGCAACCGGAAAAGAAGCAGTCGCCATTCGAGTACACGAGGACGGAAGCAGAGGACGCAACAACTAGCGCTATACCCGGAAGACCACGCGTGATCCCGGAGGGCCCACAGAACGATTTAGTGTAGGAACCCAGCCGAGGAGAGACCCCGTGTGACCGTGCAGAGATGGCGGAAGGTGGAGAAGAGCGTCCCTACGTCCTAGACACCCGGAGGGGTGTATTGCGGCGGCTGCCCCCAAGGATGACACGGGCCCAGGAGGAGAACAGGACCCGGATCCAGATCAACATTGATCAGCCTACAAACTGTTACATCCAAGTCTATGAAGGATGTTATAACGCAGACCCCAGAGAGCTATCTGCTGAACGCTGCACTGCAAGACCTGGAGGTGTATCCCAGATGGAAGAGATCGCAAGTGGTACCATGGGCGCAGTAAAAGAAAGAATAGAAACGCAGGATCTGCAGCCAGAAGGGAAGGCATACCAGATGATCCAGAAGATGGAGAAGAAGGATCAGGAGTAAGATCCGTGTCCTGCATTAGAAGAAAGAAGAAGCTGTAAGTGTGAATGTACATTGTTCCTTATTGATCCCCCAACCTTACCTGAGTGAATGCTAGCATTCCCCTGTCTGTCTTATATGTTTTACCTGAACATTTGCATCATGAACAATGACTTGATATGAACTTTCCTTGTAAATAGTTGAGCACCTTTTGTGTGCTCCCTTTTGGTTTTATGACCAGATGCACATGCGAATTAATGCACGAACTTTGCATTTTTGAACTAAGAACTTTGAAGCTGCTTTTTGAGCATTTTTGCACTTTTTGAGAAGAAGAGAATTTTATACTTTTATACAAAGTAATGTTTATAATGTCTTTTACAGAAAAGGGTAATAACGTATAGATACCCATGCACTTGTTTTATAGTTAATGCAACGTTCCAAGAATCGTGCCTCCCGGATGGGAAGAAACCAAGAATCCATAATGTTTACTGTTATATGATAATATAAAAATGTTTTCAGGGTAACCAATGTCGGGTCGCGCGAGGACGCGTTGTTTAACTCCGGGAGAATGTGGCGCCCCTCGTCCAGGAGGCCACAAAAGGGAACTGCAGCCAGGCAGGTAGGACAATTGTTAAACACTAGCACCCTCACAGCCCACACAACCCACGTGCCAGAGAGGTTACATCCAGCCCTGAGGTTAGAGACTATATGAGACCAGAGGGGTGGTGGATGAGGGTAGTGGGTTGGGCACACCAGAGGTCAGGTGACTGACAGTATATAGAGAGGGGGAGGAGTGAAGGAAGACAGTAGGCTGAAGTAGCTGAGATGTAAAGACAGAAAGAGACACACTGCCTGGAAGAGCCTAAGCCGAGGAGTGCAGACCCGTACTGAGCCAGTGCGAGCCAGATGGGGGGGAAAGCCCGTCCGACGCCGAAACCACCAGGAGTGTGAGAGAACAGAGAGGGACGGTGTACCCGTGCCCTAGACAGCAGCTGAAGCAACCTGTTGCAGGTGGAGAAGCCCTCCTAGAATATTGGAAGGAACACAGAGAAGGAGCCTGGCAGAGCCTCATGCTAGAGGACTGTTGGAGGCTGGGCTAAAGTAGAGTGTCGGCTCTAAAGGGGACCGTAGTTCACCCGGTATCCCCAGATAATACGACCGGGGGTCTGAGTTCCAGGCTGAGATCCCTAACCCTAAAGGACAGGCAGCTAAGTGACAGACTAGGACTCACAGAAGCCCGAGTCACCGCCATACTGTCCAGTGACGCACAACAAAGAGAAAGAGAAGCAATAGCCCGGAAAGGGACATTTACAGATTGTGTTAGGGGTCACAGGAGGAAGGAGCCTGGCTGCAGGAGAGAAGGGAACCCGGAAAGGGAGTAGAAAGCAACCGTGTGTTGAGAACTGTGTAACAACTGCCAATAACTTGTAAGCTGACTGAAACAACAAGTAAAGCTTTGGAAACCCTACATCGCCTCTCTTGCCTGCTTCTATCTGCAGAACATTCCTCCCTACAGCTCCAGCCTGTCAGCAGCAGCCAGGAGGAGAGATCCCTGCAGCCTGCAAAGTAAGTGTATTACAACCTGCACCAGAGACTTAACCCTTGCTGCCCCGGGGGATACAGTTCTCCCCACTGGAACTATACCATCCCCGCTGCCATTCCATCACCCCGGAGGTTCTGCAGCAGCGGCGGCCCCATCGCTGGCCGCACCAAGTGGGTGGCGTCACCCGTGACAATCCCCTTGTAAATAATTCCCCCTTTTATTGTGAGGGCCCAGGGACACGGTCCGGACCAAGCCACCTGTGACATCCCCAGCTACCGACCGGTCCGGTACCGAGTACCCTAGTCCCGTCTGGGGCTCCACAAGAACATAATCCAATGATGACTATTGGTACTAATGTAATAGAAAATTATTTTGCAGAGGTAATTGTTTTGTTGCAACAGGTAGCCAAGACCACCAGTTACAGTCAGCAGCGAGTCTTGCAGAAGGAGATCAAAGCCCCGATGCAGAGACAACAGGTATAGCTGTCTGGCAGGGAAGTTGGCAGTATGAGGGTGAGTGACCCATTTCTCATTGCAATACCTCCCAGAAGTGAAATGTTAATCTGGTGTCAGGAAGCAATAGGCCTCAGGCGTCAAGATTACCAGTCCCTGGTAGAACCCATGTACTCTGATAGTAAGCCCACAATTCTGACAGCCAGAGGGGTAGACAATGTCTACAAGGGGAGGGTACCCACACGCATCTTGAACTGTGGAGAGAAAGAGGTCAAATTATCCCGGTATACCACTATTGCTAAGCAGTTCACTGTCAGTAATAATGCAATAAGGGCAGTGGAACTGTTTATTTTGTCCGACCAGGCAGAGGACAATGGCTCCGAGGGGCAGCTGGAGGATTGGTGTCAGAAGCTACATGTAGGCACTGACTCCACCCCTTAACACCAAAAGCATGAGGTTTATCGGGTAATCCAAGGTCTTTATTATTGAATATCTTATACCCAGCGGAGACAATCCGTCCATTAAACCATCTTCAATGTACATAGTTATAGTTTATTTATTTTATGGACAAATGGACTACAGGACTATGAGTAGTCAGGACAATCCCTTGTACAGAACAGGCGTTTTTCCTTTTTACTATTTTTCTTGGTTTTTGTAATTGTTAAATTTTGAGACTGCTCATTTTTATTAATGTAATGTTTACAAATTTTCATATGTTGTTGTTAATACCTGTTCTTCAAATGTTTCCTCAGTCTGGGACGTACTGAAGTTAACTAGGGGGGAATGTGGCACCGCAGGGCCAAGTTGCCACAGTAGTATTACCTTCCTAACAGGGGGTGATATCATGCCTGGAAGAAAGAAGGGGTCGCCAAGCCAGGTAATACTCAGCATCCAACTTTTCCTGCTGCAAGCCTGAAGGGGAGTTCTAACCCGGTTTCAGGGGAGCAGCAGGAAGTGTGCAGTAGAAAGACAGCTGGACCAGTTATAAAAGAGGAGATGGTCTGAGGAGAGGAAAAGAGGAAAGACGTCGAGGAGAGCTCTGAGAGGAAATTGAGCTGCGATAGAGCTCCACCTGGAGCTGAGCGCCAGAGAAAAGGATACCGGAGTCCTGAGTTGTGGGGTACTGAAGACCCAGCAGCTGAGTCCAGAGGGCAGAAGACTGCAAATATTTTGGCCACACCAAATACCCAGCGGCACAGCAGCAACCACCAGGAGAGGAGCGACACCTGAAAATGGCCCAAGCTGCCTGCCATACAGGTAGGAACAACTAAACATGGAAGAGAGTCACTGCATAGCTTCAGGCAGCAAGGACCAAAAGAAAGAGCACAAAAGGGAGGCCTCCAAATTACCCTGGTGTGGTGGATTCCCTATTTGCTTCCAGGCCATCATGTCTACTACCTGTTACCAGTGTCCCTCTTTCCCTTAACAACTGCAAGAAGTAAAGGTAATCAAAACTACAATCCTGTATCCTCCGGTTCTTTCCATGCTTCTGTCACCCTTCACCCCAACGATCACCACAACCCTGTTTGACTGTATGAACTGCCCTGGGGCCCTTCTCTACCCTTAGGGAGCTGTGCCATTTTTGCGGCATCATGAAATGCGCCAGTGGTCCTGAACTGCAGCGTCGGCTCTATATAGCCAAATACCACAGGTGGCTTCACATAATCATTATAATCATAATCCCATATAATACCACAGGTGGCGTCACATAATCATTATAATCATAATCTCATATAATAATTTCCCATTTAACGACACCGCCAGGGTCACGGAACGGGTCACAGCCCTGTGACTTCCCCAGAAAAGGACAGCCCCAGCCCTGTTCCAAGTACCCCACGGCAGTTCTTAATCGTTTAACAAATTTATGGAGTCTAAGTTTCTTATGGGATTACAACCATTACTGCTACTGCTCCATAGCTGGATTAAGAAACTAAAGAAACTAGCCCCTGTGATCTACCTAGTTATCTTCCCATTTTTACATTTGGCTCCCAACCTTAGGATAGCCAGAGACACCGGAGCCACCATGACAGGATTCAGCTCTGATTTCCCAGGCCCCACAAACATGATGGAGGTTGTGGCAAGGGTTTCATACTTTGTGTTGAAGGGGACTGTTGGAGGGGAATGTGGTGGGCATCATTCTGTGTAGAGGATACTGCGGTGAATTATACTCTGTTAGTGGGACAGTAGGGCCATCATATTGTGTGTTGTGTGTGGGGGAAATCTCATAGCCAACATTTTGTGCAGGGGACATTGTGGGACAACATACTATTTGGAGGGAGGGCTACAGTGGAGGCATCATATTATATGCAGGAATCCACTGTAAGGGCATCCTATAATGTGGGGGCTGTGAGTTTATCATACTGTATGGAGGGCTGTGGGGAATTATACTGTGTGAGAAGGAAATGTACTGTGCAGGCTGTACTGTGTGTGTGTGGGGGGGAGACCATGGTGGAGGCATTATACTTTGTGTGGGGATATCATACTGTGTTTGGGGAATCTACTGTTCATGGCATAATACTGTGTGTGGGCACTGTTGGCATCATACTGTGTCGGGAAGAAAGTACTGTGGGGTTATCAGACTATGTGCGAACTGTGGGGACATAATTATGTATAGTATGGGTGGAATGTAATATGGCGGCATTATTCAGTGTGTTGGACAATGTACTGTTGGGGCATCATACTACATATCGTACTGTGGGGCACCATAATATGTGTGTGAGGAAATGTACAGTAGGGGCATCATACTGTGCATTTAAGAATGTAGTGCATAGAGAACATCATACTGCATGCGTAGCTGTGAGGATATGATACTGTGTGTAAGGTGATGTGAGAACATCATACTGTGTGCAGGGATGTACTGTGGAGAGCATTATACTATCTGTGGGGGGAGCATGAAAATGGTACCATGATCTGTAAGCTTCACAGGGAGTATTTTTTGTGTTTGGGTGCATATAAAGGACTGGGTGACTTCAGGGAAGTGACTTAGCTTAAAATGCACATTACCAGGCTAGGACACACTATGCATACAAAGTATTTTCCCCTTTTCTGTCTAATAGATTATATACTTCATGTGTCATACTATATGTGTGACACCCACCAAGGCCGGGGGTACTCGGTAACTGGTGGGTCGTTCACGGTGGCAGTGACCCAGCTCCATGACCCTGGCCGTGCAATAAAAGGAAATATGTACAAGGGATAAGTTTGTGACGCCACCTGTGGATATTCTGGTCAGGGTCACCAGCACTGCTGTGGGACCACTGGGGCAGATGGTGATGCAGCCAGGATGTTTCTGCTTCCTACAGGTAGAGTTTGGCCCCAGGGATTGTAGTAGAGTCTATGGAGATGGTAATGGGGTCTGTGTAGTGAGGCAGGAGGGCGCGGATAAAAACTGGAGAAAACCAGGGTTGCAGTTCTTTTAACCATTACTTGGCGATCACTGCCAAGCCAGGTACTGTGCTCCTCCAATGCATAGCCAGGTTAGTCCCTAGGTGAACAGGTTTGCTTCTCCAAGACACCACTCTAAAGCCTGTCTGGGACATCTCACCACGCTGGCTATCCTCCTCTCGCGCCTGGTCTACGTAGGCAGTGTCCCAATCCAGTGGCCACGGGACATGTCGGGTGATGCTCAGAGTCCCCTGGCAATAGGTCTTGCCTACTTCTCGGCGAGTATCTGTCGAGCCCACTGGGACGGGGTACTCGGTACTGGACCGGGTTTGCTTCTGGGGATGTCACGGAGGCCCTGGTCTGGACCGTGTCCCGGGCCCTGGCAATAATAAGGGGAATATTTACAGGGGATAATGTCAGTCGTGACGCCACCCACGGCTTGTGGTCAATAGTGGGACCACCGCTGCTGCAGAACCTCCGGGGATGATGTTATAGCAGCTAATGATGGAATAGTTCTCCGCGGGTAGAACTGGGTTCCCCGGGGCAGTGATGATGTAGGAGTATATGGTGTAGTGTATTGTGCAGTGCACTTACTGTCCTGATGCTGTAGAATCTTCAGGGCTCAGAGCTGACAGGCTGTGGCTTCTCAGGTTGTATTCCTCTGCAGACCTGTTTAGAGGGAATCATGTGCAGGCAGAATCATGCAAGGGAGACAGAGTCAGGGTTCACCGTGTTTACTTCTCAGCTTTCTCTCAGTTACAGTTCAGTTACAGTTCGCAAGTCTTTACTTGGGCACAACTCTCCCCTCCGGGTTCCTTTACTCCCCGCAGCCAGGTTGTTCCTCTCTATGACCCCTCACTCGTTCTCTGTCCTTTCCAGGCTTTTGACTCTCTCCTTTTCACTTGGTGTGTGTGACTCCGGACGGTATGGCGATGGCTTGGACCCCTGTGGGCCTCGTGGTTGCCACTGAGCTATCCCGTCCTTTGGGGTAGGAACCCTAACTTAAAGCTAGAGTCCCCCGTTGGTTGTCTGGGGATACCGGGTGGATCAACGGTCCCCTTCAGAGCCGACACTCTGCTGCTAGCCTAGCCTCCAATAGTCCTCCTGGGTGAGGCTCTACCAGGCTCCTTCTAACCGTGTCTCTGGGTTCAATAGGAGGGCTACTACACCTGCAGTCTGCCGTCTCAGCTGTGTTTCTAGGACCCAGTGCTACTGGTCCTCTCGTCCCTCACACTCCTGGGGTGCTGGCCCCGGATGGGCTTTCTCTCTGTGGCTCACACTTGCTCTCCAGATTCTGCGCTCCTTCCACCCCACTCGTCCAGGACACCAGGTTGGGTGCTGCTTTCTGGTGGTTGCTCTCTAGTGGTTGTGTGGGCTATCTGTGAGGGTGTTGTGGTGCAACTGTCGTCCTATCTTACCTGGCTGCAGTTCCTTATGTGGCCTCCTGGTCGCAGGGGCGCCACATTTCCACAGTCTTTGGCCACTGTTCCTGCAGACACAATGGCCTCCGGTTTTCCTGGCTGAGGCGTGTAGCACTTCCACCAGTTCAGGGCCGGTCCCCTTCTGCGAAACAGTCCCTCCACACACCAGCGACTGGAAGTGGATTTGGGGTGCCATGGGTGTTTTTTCCACTCCCGTGCTCCCTAGGACTCCCTCGCTCCACAGCAGGTATCCCGCCTGCTTGATGTCCTAACGCCTTCTCTCTGGTTCCCTCCTACCCTGGGACGAGCCTCTCAGTGGCTTCAGTTCCCACGATGTCTCCTGCAGTCTGAACCCCTTCTTCCTGTTTCTCACCCCCTTTCTAACTCTTGCTAACCCCTCCTCCATGTATATATATATATATATATATATATATATATGTGGCGCCCCGCAAAGCAGGTATCACAGAGGGGTACTGCATCCATAAAAGCGGTGCAGATATTCCAGCTGCAGGTAGATTACAGGATGAGGGGTGGAACCCATACACGAGCACTCCCACACTAGATCACACAGTGGGAGGGAACCCGGGAGGGTATATAGTCACCTCCAGGGGGAACTAGTGAGTTAGTTATAGCCAGGCAGTGGGCCTGAGGGATAAAGGAGGGTTCCTCGGCTGAGGACCCAGGAGAAGGAAAGCTTCCCAGGCGCAGACAGCCGGCCTAGGGGAGAGAGGGACTTTGGAGAGTCCAACCCCGACAGCTTACCGGGCACCGGAGCCCGCACCTGTGGGATTCTCCAAGGACCACAGAAAATCCGGCAAACTAGGGGTATATATATATACAGCCCAGAATCTCGAGCGACCAAAAGAGGGAGTCAGACACAGCAAAGCAAAGCCGCAGTGTTAAGAGAAGGTTATCTGACGGGAGCAAGAGAGTGTAAGAGACAGTAGGAGGCCAGATCCGCTTTTTGGGGTCAGACTTCACACCAAAACTACTGGGAAGCAGGGAAGATTTGCAAGAGAGAAAGGCACACGCTGAGGGTTCCATCTGGCTACCTGTGATCTGCTTGCAGCCACCCGTTAGCTACTTGTCTGATAACATCTACTGCACTGAACTGTAATGATTGCTGCTAAAGTCTCAGTAAAGTACCCCAGAGTGAAGCGATTTCGACTCTGCTGCATCTTCTTTCTATGAACTTATTCCTTCACAGGATTGCTGCCCCGGAGGTTCCAGTCCTGCCTGCGGACGACTACAACATCTTAGCCACAATACCACCAACCTCCGGAGGACTGTGGCGACGCTGGTGCTACGCACCGGAAACTGCAGGTGGCGTCATGACGACAAATTGTAAATTTGTCCCCTGTACATAAATTCCCCTTTTGAAGTGTCGCCCAGGACACGGGATCAGACGTGGCCGCCATCTCCCGTGACAAAGTTAACCCTCTGCCGCCTGATACCCGAGTACCCCACGGCCTGGGGCTCAACATACATTCATATGAAAAAGTTTGGGCACCCCTCTTAATCTTACTCATTTTTTTCTTGTTTAAAATTGCGTTTTTGCAACAGCTATTTCAATGTGATATATGTAATAACCGATGGACAGTAATATTTCAGGATTGAAATGAGGTTTATTGTACTAACCGAAAATGTGAAATATGCATTATTTCAAAATTTGACAGGTGCAAAAGTATGGGCACCTCAACAGAAAAGTGACATTAATATTTAGTAGATCCACCTTTTGCAATAATAACAGCCTCTAGTCGCTTCCTGTAGCTGTTAATGAGTTCCTGGATCATGGATGAAGGTATTTTTGACCATTCCTCTTTACAAAACAATTCCAGTTCAGTTAAGTTTGATGGTCACCGAGCATGGACAGCCCGCTTCAAAACATCCCACAGATGTTCAATGATATTCAGGTCTGGGGACTGGGATGGCCATTCCAGAACATTGTAATTGTTCCTCTGCATGAATGCCTGAGTAGATTTGGAGCAGTGTTTTGGATCATTGTCTTGCTGAAAGATCCATCCCCAGCTTAACTTCAACTTTGACACTGATTCTTGAACATTATTCTCAAGAATCTGCTGATACTGAGTGGAATCTATGCGACCCTCAACTTTAACAAGATTCCCGGCCACACAGCCCCAAAGCATGATGGACCATCTCCCAAATTTGACAGTGGGTAGTAAGTGTTTTTCTTGGAATGCTGTGTTTTTGTGGCGCCATGCATAACGCCTTGTTGTATGATCAAACAACTCAATCTTTGTTTCATCAGTCCACAGGACCTTCTTCCAAGATGAAAATGGCTTGTCCAAATGTGCTTTTGCATAACTCAGGTGACTCTGTTTGTGGCGTGCATACAGAAATGGCTTCTTTCGCATCACTCTCCCATACAGCTTCTCCTTGTGCAGTGTGCGCTGTATTGTTGACCGATGCACAGTGACACCATCTGCAGCAAGATAATGCTGCAGGTCTTTGGAAGTGGTCTGTGGATTGTTCTTGACTGTTCTGACCATTCTTCTCTGCTTTTCTGATATTTGTGTTGGCCTGCCACTTCTGGCCTTTACAAGAACTGTCCCTTTGGTCTTCCATTTCCTTATTATGTTCCTCACAGTGGAAACTGACAGGTTAAATCTCTGAGACAACTTTTTGTATCCTTCCCCTGAACAACTATGTTGAACAATCTTTTTTTTTAAGATCATTTGAGAGCTGTTTTGAGGAGCCCATGATGCCACTCCTCAGAGAAGATGCAAATCGGAGAACAACTTGCAAGTGGACACCTGAAATAGCTTTTCTCATGATTGGATACACCGGGCTATGAAGTACAAAGCTCAGTGAGGTTAACAAACCAATTTAGTGCTTCAGTAAGTCAGTAAAAAGTAGTTAGGAGTATTCAAATCATGAAAATCAGAAGGGTGCCCATACTTTTGCACCTGTCAAATTTGAAATAATGCATATTTCACATTTTTGGTTAGTGCAATTGTGGCGCCCCGCAACAAATGCGTTACAGGAAGGTATTGCATCCCTAACTGAAGATGCAATATCGTCCGTCTCAGGGGTGAACAAGTTAAATCCAGAGCTCCATGTACCACATGCACCAGCCAGAGGCAGAGGACCAACCAGGTCCTGGTGGGAGGAGTATAAGGTGTAGTGTGGGGGAAGAATAGGAGAAGAAAGTTAGAACGTGGGAGAGACAAGGTCAAGGACAGAAGTCCAGACAGATCTAACTGGGAGGGCACCAACCAGCGGTGACCCAGACAACAAACAGCAAAGCAACGGGTCCAAAGACACCCATGCCCAGTCCTACCGGACACCGGTCCCGAGGTAGATAGTCGTCCATCGCTGTACTACAAAACCGGAGTGATGGAGTAGCTTTATGGGAGCGCCTCACTACAGTCACGATTTCCGCAGTCTTACCAGGGGGGTACCCACCACGGGAGTTTAGGACCCTTTGTAGCCGGTTGAATAACATGGAACAGGCCATCCACTAAAAGAAAATCCTACCTGGTGCAACAAGGCAGCGACAATAACAGGACAGTTAGTAACAGAGGAACACTGTGGAGCTCTGGACAGAGACTGTTCATCACTGGGATCACCCGGTCCGTTACCTAAAGAACTGTGTTACCGTGTACCGTGTACCACTCCAGTAAAGACCCGTTACACAGGAGCACCGTGTCAGTACATTTCTTCCAGAACTGTTATTAACCCTTGTACTCATCAAGCTACCTGAGCTGCCGTATTCCACTCAGTGCAGCTCCTGGCCCTGGGGACTACTGCTCATCCTTGTGACAACCATCCGCTGTGAAGCTGAGCTGCTGGTAAGGCAGCACCCCGAGAAACCCCGAGACCCTTAACCCCTATACAGGGATCTGGAATTATAGCGGAGCCCAGGGGGTAGCTGCCTATTATGAGCAACAGAGCAGGGAAGGTCGCCAGGGGAAAAAATCAAGACCCGAAAAACAAAGTCAGAAGTCCGAGTCAAAACCGAGAGGGCAGCGAAGGTACAAAATCATCAGGCAGTAGCAGAGTCGAGAATCCAGGCAAGGGTCAAGGGCAAAACCAAGAGGGCAGCTGAGGTACAAAATCGACAGGAAGAAGCAGAGTCAGAAATCCAGGCCAAGGTCAGAGACAAAACTAAACATACACTATATCACTGGGGAACCAAAACTATATCTGGCGGCCTGCAAGACAGGCTCCAATGTATTTGAAGGGCTCGGTTACCTCCCATAGGCTGGAGCTCACAGCCTGATGACCTCATCCGGACCGCCCCTAGATCCAGGCCAGATGGAGATGCACGACTGGCTCCACCCACGCCACCTCTGACAGAAGAACGCAGGCTGCGCCTAATGGACACCTCTGCAGGGCCCGCTCCTCTGCGACCAACACCACCCAGAGGGGACACACAGCGGCGCTCAGCGACAGAGGCAGACGTTGCGGGAGCAGTTCCATATGAGGACAAGGCCCTCCTATCACCGGCGCCACCAGCCGAAGGAATCCGGCTCCTCCCAGCGGCCGAGGCAGGAACACCAGCCACCGAGTCCAATGGCGATGTGACAATCCTGTGGGGAGCATACCATCCAGCTGCCGCACATCCCCCGGAAGCCCAAGCAGCGCCGGTGCCATCACCGGACACCCACAGGTGGCGTCATGAGACAATCAACACTTTATCCCGATTCCCTAACCTCTTCCATTTGACCACCGGGCCCCACAGCCTCAAGCACGGAACCGTGACAAATGAAGCATCGCCGGAGACCTGAGAACCCGGCAACGGTGAGTCACAATAAACCTCATTTCAATCCTGAAATATTACTGTGTCCATCAGTTATTACATATATCACACTGAAATAGCTGTTGCAAAAACCCAATTTTAAACAAAAAAAAATTAGTAAGATTAAGAGGGGTGCCCAAACTTTTTCATATGACTGTATCTATGTATATATATATATATATATATATATATATATATATATATATATATATATATGTACAGCATACTATGCCAAATAAATAGTCAATTTACAGAGATCAATAATAAAACACAGATGTATAGCATGAGGCAGATATAAGGGTGCACATGTTGTGCTTCTAGCTAATATATGTGCATAGAATATCTTGTCTTCTGACTTTTCAGGTGTGTCATTGTGGGGGTGGGGTTCTAAGATAATTACTGTAGACGCTGCCAAAGTGTCATCACTTTATTTTCTTTTTGCCGCACCCTCTGGTTGCTGGTAAAATTCTTTAGATCTATTATCTCCTAAAATATAAAACAGATTTGATAATTAATTTGATAGCAAATGGATAGTGAAAACATTAATCTGTGTGATTTTTTTGATGCTTTATCATACTGTGTAAATGCAATAAGTGTTTTAAAAACACAAAGTTTGTGTACGCACCACATCTATCTATCAATCTCACAAGATGTCATGTACCGTACATCTAGTTTCATACAAGCTAAGACTGGCTGATAAGCTGACAAGAGAGCCAATGAATCTCCCAGTGGGCCCCTGACTCTGTTTATTCCTGACCCAGCTATAAATACTTCTGGTATTGTGTCCTGTTCTGGGTCTGTACAATTACCCATGGACGATATCTCTAAATGGACCCCAGCTGTTAACAACCCAAAAACTGTTCTTATAATGCTAATCCTGCATTATTTGTATAAATTGCAAGTTTAGAAGGACTGTTTGTGCCATCATGGTCATGTGACTAAGGGACCTTCATTCTGTAGAAGCTTGGAGAAACAGAACAAGAGGATCTAAATGGTGTCTGCAACTTGCAATATGTTTGTAATATTTAGTGTGTATTTCTAACATGCAGTGTGTGTATCATATGTAGTGTGAATGTGTTCACGCAGGTAGCTACAGCCTTCCCTGATGCACAGCTAGGTTTCCACAGGAGGTACCTACTACATGCAACAACCTTTCACCCCGGCACAACAATAAGGGGAGCTAGACTCACTGACTTTAGGTGAGATCCCCTATAAATACTGCTGCTGGGGGAGGAGTTAGGTAGAGTGTGCAGACGCTAGGAGAGCTGCGAAGATGTCCTGGTACTCGGTGCCGCGGTTAGGCCTGAACCAGTGACCCGGAGTGGCCCTTCTGCCGTTCAGCCAAGCCTAGGAGTGGGGACAGAAGGAACCGAGCTTAATCAAAGGAGCAGAGAAACTAGTGGAAGTTTGCCCAAGATTTCCCGGACTTCGGGGATCCGCACCTGCAGGATCACTCTAGGACTGCAGAAAACCTCGGCACAACGTGGAGAATTTAGTCACCCGTTCCCCCTGCGTACCCAACAAAAGGGAGCCAGACACCGTAGTGTAGAATAACACAGCAGTGATCAGAGAGGGTAACCCGTGGACCGCGCAGGAGGAGAGAGAGAGGACCAGAGAAAGTGAGGAGGCCAGTCGTGTTGCATACCGACAGGGCTTTAGCAACAGCAGGGAACCTGAGGAGGCCTTATACCCACTTGCTGTGGAGACTCACTGTGCACCTGGTCACCCGACAGTGCTCTGGACATCTTTACCTGCGAATACCATCAGTAAAAAGGTAAAAGACACTTTCTTCAGTGTGTGTGCGTCTAACAGCTGGGCGTCATTAATAGGCTGCTTTCTGACACTATGAAAGGAAAGAGACCACGGATGTTTTAGTGACCCAGATTATATCACCTGAATGTCCACACTAAGCAGATGCAGTACAAATAGTTTATTTAGTAACTGGTGGTACAAACAGGCAACAGTCATAAAAGGTGAACATAGGACAGTGTGGAGAGAGGGAGGTGGGAGACAAGAGACAGGAGATGCAGAGGACGAGGTACCCTCACCCTGGTTGCAGAGGATAGTGGTGCCTGTGCTCAATTAGGGACAACACAGGGAGCAGCGAAGACGCTGCAAATAGCTGTCACCTTGCCCAGGTGGTCAAGCAGCTACAGGCATATCAACTGGCACTTACCCATGGGTGTGTATGTGGGGGTCCGGTGCACTCCTGCCTCCGTCTCAGGGGCCCCGACACGTGTTTCGCGTCCGGCTTTATCAAGGGGCGAGTGGTGCAGGGTGCTCTAAGTGGCTGGCTTATATGGGTGAACGACCAGCAGCTTCAGCTTGTTGGCTGCATGACGCACATCCACGCCGGAAGTGGAACGGCGGGGAAGACTCTCCTGGGTGCACTGTGGTCGGGAAGAAAACTTCCGGTGACGTCACATCCACTGTGCATCCATTATGGAGGTCCCCGTCACCGTCCACCTCCGGCGGTTCAGTGCGCATGCGCACGCTGCTAGCCACCATTTTGGAAAAGGGCAAAACGAGCTCTTTTTTGCCCTTCTCCTAAGACTATACTAGATTAGTAGAATCTATCACTATCAAAGGGGGCAGTGATGGAGGGGCTATTGGCGATCGTGGACAAGGGGCAACCAACCTTTTCCAAAATGGTGGCTAGCAGCGTGCGCATGCGCACTGAACCACCGGAGGTGGACGGTGACGGGGACCTCCATAATGGATGCACAGTGGATGTGACGTCACCGGAAGTTTTCTTCCCGACCACAGTGCACCCAGGAGAGTGTTCCCCGCCGTTCCACTTCCGGCGTGGATGTGCGTCATGCAGCCAACAAGCTGCAGCTGCTGGTCATTCACCCATATAAGCCAGCCACTTAGAGCACCCTGCACCACTCGCCCCTTGATAAAGCCGGACGCGAAACACGTGTCGGGGCCCCTGAGACGGAGGCAGGAGTGCACCGGACCCCCACATACACACCCATGGGTAAGTGCCAGTTGATATGCCTGTAGCTGCTTGACCACCTGGGCAAGGTGACAGCTATTTGCAGCGTCTTCGCTGCTCCCTGTGTTGTCCCTAATTGAGCACAGGCACCACTATCCTCTGCAACCAGGGTGAGGGTACCTCGTCCTCTGCATCTCCTGTCTCTTGTCTCCCACCTCCCTCTCTCCACACTGTCCTATGTTCACCTTTTATGACTGTTGCCTGTTTGTACCACCAGTTACTAAATAAACTATTTGTACTGCATCTGCTTAGTGTGGACATTCAGGTGATATAATCTGGGTCACTAAAACATCCGTGGTCTCTTTCCTTTTATAGCTTCAAATTGATGTGTGCCCAGTACTATGATTGTTCCTGGTCTTTTATATAGTTATATTTCTGACACTATGCTTCACTTTTGGAGTGGCTGCCGCCATATGTTGATCTCAAGTCCAGTGATACAATCTGTCTCCTCCTTGTGGCACGGCTGGTTGCAGATGCCACAATTGCCCCCGTGTCAGCGTTGTAGGGGATGGAGCATCGGTGTTGAGAGATATGGGTTGCCTCTGAGGTGGCTGATAGTACACGTAGCCCATCTAGCAGAGGTGTTTGAAGTTCTGGCCAAATACGGGATGAAGCTGAAACCATCCAAATGCCACCTGTTAAAGCCAAGAGTACAGTACTTGGTACACATAGTCAGTGCTGAAGGTGTGGCTCCTGATCCAGACAAGGTGACAGCTATCAAGGAGTGGCCAGAACCCAAGATCCTGAAGGAAGTATGTCAATTCCTGGGACTGGTGGGCTACTATAGGAGGTTCATAAGGAGTATACGAAGAAGGCTGCTCTCCTAAGAAGGGCACGTCTAAGGATTCTCTGTGGAAGTGGGGCAAGGAACAAGAGGAGTCGTTCTAGATAATGAAGGAAGCCCTGACAGGAGAAGAAATTCTTGCTTACACGGACTACAACCTGCCATTCCTGCTGTACACAGATGCCAGCAATGTGGGAGTAGGAGCCGTCCTTTCTCAGAGGCAAGAGGGCAAAGAAAGAGTGATTGCCTATGCCAATAGGAAGCTGCGCCCCACACAGAGGAACCCGGAGAACTACAGTTCCTTCAAGCTGGAATTCCTGGCCTTGATCTGGGCCGTCACAGAAAGGTTTAAGCACTACCTGTCATCTAGCACGTTTACAGCCGACACAGATAACAATACGCTGACCCATCTGGAGACTGCAAAGTTGGGAGCCATGGAGCAGAGATGGATGGCCAGATTGTCTAACTACCAGTTTACCATCAAGTACTGGGCTGGGTACAAGAATGGAAATGCGGATGCCTTGTCCATAATGCCTCACCTGTCAGACGTGGGCGTGGATGAAGATGAGCTAGAAGAAGTGGAGTTACCTGCATTCCATCAATTAACAGTAACTCAGTGCCAGCAAACCCGTAAAGACCCTCCTGTGAGAATGGTGAACCTGTTGCCACACTTTAGTTGGAAGGAAGTGCAAGACAATGACCCAGCTGTCAGTTTGGTAAAGGAGCTGATAACCTGGGAGTCAGCAAAGCTACCAGAAAACCCCCAACCAGAAGTCAAACATCTGTGGAACGAGAGGAGCAAGCTGTTCATTTATCAAGAGAAGCTCTGCAGAAGACACATCAACACAAGGACTCACGAGATGGTCTGGCAAATCATTGTGCCGAAGTCAGAAGTGCAGATGGTGTTGAATGCCTACCACAACCAGACTGGTCATTTTGGGTGGAAGAAGTTGGAGATGCTACTAAAAGATAGGTTCTTTTGGGTAGGCATGCATGGATCCATTGAGAGGTGGTGTAAGAATTGTGGACCCTGCAGCCTTAGCAGAAAAGACTTACAGAGACAGAAAGCACCGCTTCATCCCATAGTGACAAAACAGCCCCTGGAAATAGTAGCCCTGGACCACGTAAAACTGACTCCAAGTAGATCTGGCTACACATACGCCTTGACCATTGTAGACCATTACTCAAGGTTCCTGATGGTTGCCCCTGTGAAAGACTTGACAGCTGCCACCGCTGCCAGAACATTCCAAAATGTTTTCTGCAGACCATTAGGTTATCCAGAGCAGATCCTAACAGACCAAGGTTCAGCTTTTGAAGCAGAGATCTTCCAAGAGTTCTGCCACATGTATGGGTGTAAGAAGATTAGGACGACTGCAAATCATCCCCAAACCAACGGATTATGTGAGAAGATGAACAATATCATCATTGACATGTTGAAGATCCTACCCTCGGAAGAAAGCAAGCATTGGCCGGGAGAAACTACCAGACTTGGTTGACATGTATAACCACATTCCAGTAAGTTCTACAAACTGTACACCAACTTACCTGATGAGAGCCCGTACAAGAAGGTTACCCGTAGACTTAGAACTCGGAGTAGTTGACCCAAAAGCAGATGGCTCAACGCCCAACTGGAAAGAAAACCGCCTCGAGCAATACAGAATGGTTCAAGCTTGTGTTGAAAACAACCTGGAGAAAGCCCGTGAGAAACAAGAAAGGGACTTCAACAAACATACTCCAGCAGAGCCTATTGTACCTGGAAGTATTGTCTTGAAGAGAAAGAGAAAACAACACAAATTGGATGACCAGTGGGAACAAGAACCCTATGTCCTGCTAGATTCTGGATTTGACAATGACAAAGTGTGTCTCATTAGTAAGAATGGTGGAAAGACCACTCAGACAGTGTCAAGGAACCATATCAAAAAGTGTTCAACTGAATGGGAAAACCAGAATCCCCCAACACAACCAAAAGAAAAACCAGAGCCTGAAAAAGAATCCAGTCCATGTGAAAGCCCAAAGGAGAAGGTAATCTCAACGATCCTAGGAGATTTCCCAGAAGATTGGCCTCAGCATGATGGAGCCATCTTAGTGCCTTTACTGAATTTCTACCAGCCCCAAGAAGTGGTACAAAGGAATCAAGAAGAAATACCTGTTGATAGAGAATCTGAGGATGCTGCAATCGGTACACCCGCTAGCCCTGTAGTGAGACTAAGGCCACGCAGACGCTTAGCTGACATACTTGCACCATACCCGTCACTAGAAACCTCACCTGAGACAGAGATACCTGTAGTACGCAAGTCACAGAGGAGCACACAAGGTCAACGCCCGTCTAGGTATGGAGAGTGGGCACAGTAAAGTCAGAAGTAGAATGAACATGTAACATGTAACATGTAAATAGCAGCTATAGCAGTGTACCTAGTAGTGTACAGAAGGGTGGAGGAACTGGGCCTAGCCTCATGCACACTAAGTTAGGAAAAGAAAGTGGCTGGAGGGAGAGGTACCAGGTCTCCTAAGCAGAGACACCCATAGGGAAATGTCTTGGTTTGAAAACGTGTTTATTGAAAATATGGACTTTTGAAAGATTTTTCCCTTTTTCTTACCTGGAGCGTACAGACATTTTACTGTATAGACTCTTTTGAACTATCCCTATAACCTATCCCTTTGAACTTTTCCCTGGATTGCATTTAAAAGGACCATGGTCACAGGACTGGTGTGACAACAAACTTCTCTTTTTCAAAGCCTGCGGTGAATGAACTAGCACCGTATGGACTTACCTGTTTTCATTGTTGCCATCTTTTTCAGTGGTTTTTGTGAATTTTTTATATTTTGAGACTCTGTAAATATATTACCTGTTATTATTATTGATTATTGTTATTCCTTTTGTTTGAAAACAAAAATGCTCAGTCCAGGAGTACTGATGTTAGCTAGAGGGGTATGTGGCGCCCTGCTCACGCAGGTAGCCACAGCCTTCTCTACTGCACAGCTGGGTTTCCACAGGAGGTACCTACTATATGCAACACCTTCCACCCCGCCACAGTAGGGGGAGCTAGACTCACTGACTTTAGGTGAGATCCCTATAAATATTACTGCTGGGGGAGGAGTTAGGTAGAGTGTGCAGACGCTAAGAGAGCTGCGAAGACGTCTTGGTGCTCGGTGCCACGATTAGGCCCAAATCAGTGACCCGGAGTGGCCCTTCTGCCGTTCAGCCAAGCCTAGGAGTGGGGACAGAAGACACGGAGCTTAACCAGGGGAGCAGAGAAACTAGTGGAAGTTTGCCCAAGACTTACCGGACTTCAGGGAACCGCACCTGCAGGATCACTCTAGGACTGCAGAAAACCTCGGCACACCGTGGAGACTTTAGTCACCTGGTTTCCCTGCGTACCCAACTAAAGGGAGCCAGACACCATAGTGTTAAATAACACAGCAGTGATCAGAGAGGGCAACCCGTGGACCGCGCAGGAGGAGAGAGAGAGGACCAGAGAAAGTGAGGCCAGTCATGTTGTATACCTATAGATAAAAGGAGACACAAGAGGCGCAGATGGTGCCTTATCAAAAGGACACTTGGTTCAATTGTAGGTCACAAAAGGGTACACTCACCTTTTCAGGTTGTGTAATTGTGGCGCCCCGCAACGAGTGCGTCACAGGAGGGTATTGCAGCCAAAACAGCAGCAGCAATATTCTCTGACTCAGCAGTCACACAGTTAACTCAGAGATCCATACCCTACATGCATCATCAGCATAGAGGGCCAATCAGGTCCTGGTGGGCGGAGTGTAGTGGTAGTGTGCAGAAGAGAACTGACTTGGCTACATAGGAAAAGGGAGCAAATCCAACAAGCTCTGCAACCTAGGAGAGGGGGCCTGCACAGTCCCGTGCAGCCCCCTGGCCATCACCCCGGTTGAGCGCCATTATCCCGGTGCCTTAACAACCGATCTACGGGCATCTACATGCGGGTTCAAAAACATCCCGTGCCCATCTACAGCCGGTTTGCTGGTACCGAAGCTAGTAGTATTTCAGCACTGCTATGCGAACCAGAGGAGTGGAGGGACCGCTTTACAGGAGCACCCCACCACCGCCACACACAGTCGTCTAGCCAGCGGTGTACCCACCAAAAGGACCCAAGGTTTCCCAAAGCACCCAGAACGTATACCCTGGGTAGGGCATTGAAGCAGCCTCCTTGTACCCAATCTGGCATTCCTGGGCGACAACGGCAACACAAGTAGTTAGAATGGAGGAACACCGCGGATGTCTGAGAAACACTGGTGATTGCTGAGTCCACCCAGTCCACTACCCGTAACTGTATGCCATGTACTGCCTGCTGGTTACAGTAAAGAACCCATTACAGAGACTTCCAGTGTCCGTGCTTTCTTATGAACTGTCTGTCTCCGCGCACTAAGGTAACCGCAGCTGCCTCAGAACATCTTGTGCAGCTCCTGGCTCCGGGGATCATCGCTCAGCCTGTGGGGGAGCGTTCCATCTTGCTCCATTCCATCCCCCGGAGGCCCCGCAGCGCTGGTACAGTTACCGGAACTCTCATAGGTTGCGTCACGAAACAATTTAACCCCTAAACTGTTCCACTAATGACGTCTTCATTTGAATCTGGACCACCGGGCCCCACTACCGGCAGGCGCGGTCCATCCATGACAAGGAGGAGGAAGAAAACGCCTGTCTACCGGAGTCCCGGCCACGGTGAGTCATAATCCACAACCAGTTTAAGCGCTTTAGCAGCTGCTGCAGAATCTCCACCGTCTCGCCAAAACCGCGGGAAAAACTGAAGTTCAAACAGGAATGGTTTCAACGGGACGCGCTGCTGCTTCAATAAATGTACTCCACAGGAATCGTTTCCTCCATCCCTTTCTTTATTCCACCATAAACCAACATGTTTTGGTGCAACCCTGCGAGGGTTGCACTGAAACACGTTGGTTTATGGTGGAATAAAGAAAGAGATGGAGGAAACGATCCCTGTGTCGTATACTGACAGGGCTTAAGCGATAGCAGGGAACCTGAGGAGGCCTTATACCCACATGCTGTGGAAACTCACTGTGCACCTGGTCACCAGACAGTGCTCTGGACATCTTTACCTGCGAATACCATCAGTAAAAAGGTAAAAGACACTTTCTTCAGTGTGTGCGTTATTCCTCTCCGTCCCCAGCCTCCATATAGGCTGCCCCACTGCTTCTTACCCTGGCTTCAAGTCCCACTCCAAGCTACCCCCTTACTCTACGCTGCCCTGGAGGCCCAGCTCCACTTGTAGGGAGCTTTGCTATCCCTGCCGCAATGCCATTGCCCTCCGGAGGACTGTGGCGGCGCTGATGACCCATCACCAGGTACTACAGGTGGCATCACGAAACAACCTTTTCCTTGTACATAACCCCTCTTTGCAATGTCACCCAGGCCATGGGCTCAGGCACCGCCACCAGTGACATCCCCGTGAACCCCTCTGAGCCTGATACCGGAGCAACCCCGGGCCTGGGGCTCGACATAAGTGTAACATTCAATGTGTAAGTGTAAATTATGCAGTATGTATAATTTACGGCCTGTGATATAGAGTGTGTGCAATATGTAGTGAGTGAAGCACATAGTGTGTGTGTGTAACATGCAGTGTGCTTGTAACACTTTGTGTGTCTAACATGGAGAATGTGTGTTTAACATGTGTGGCACCCCTGCGTCCAGGAGGCCACAAAGGGAACTGCAGCCAGGCAGGTAGGACACTTGTTGCACACCAACACCCTCACAGCCCACATACCCACGTGTAAGAGGAGGTAACATCCAGCCCTGAGATTAGATACTCTATGAGATTGAGGGGTGGTGGATTCAGAGGAGTGGGTTGGGCACACCAGAAGTCAGGTGACTTGACAGTATATAGGAAGGGGGAGGAGGAAAGGAAGGCAGTAGGCCACAGTGAGCTGAACAGTAAAGACCAGAAGGAGGCCAAGCTCAGCTGAGAGGAAAAGACTGAGAAACACATGTTCTGGAAGAGTGAAGGCATAAGGAGCGCAGAATTTGTAATGAGCCAGTGCGAGCCAGAGGAGAGAGAAAGCCCATCCGAAGCTGATACCACCAGGAGTGTGAGAGGACTGAGAAGGGACGGTGTAACCCGGGCCCTAGGATCGCAGCTGAAGCTACTGACTGCAGGCGGAGTAGTCCTCCTATATACCGAGAGGACCCTGTGGTCTTAGGGTGCAAGTGTTCCCTGCATACCCCATTGAGAATGATGAATTCAAAACACAATGGGAGGAAGTTGCTAACACCTGCTCACGGGGCTTCATCAGCCTGTTGTCGCAGGACAATCAGACTGGTATTGCAAGATTGGAGACTGAAATGGATGCCCTTCAACAATCTATACGTGATGGTGACTCACCGTGGCCGGGACTCCGGTTTAGACAGGCGATGCTTCCTTCCTCCATGTCACGGGTAGACCGCACCTGCCGGTAGTGGGGCCCGGTGTAGTGCAGATCAAAAGTGAAGACGTCTTGGTGGAACAGATTAAAGGGGTTTTAATTTATTCGTGACGCCACCTATGAGTAGTTCGGTAAGGACTACCGACGCTGCGGAACCTCCGGGAGATGGACAGCAGCAAGATGTTACGCTCCCCACAGGCTGAGCGGTGATCCCCGGAGGTTGGAGCTGCTCAAGATGTTGTGCGGCAGCTGCGGTTACCTTGTTGTGCGGACGGACAGTTCATAAGGAAGCACGGACACAGAAAGTCTCTGCAACGGGTCTTTACTGTAACCAGCAGGCAGTACATGGCATACAGTGGTTGAGCAGTAGACCAGGTGGACTCAGCAGTGATGGTGTCCCCTAGAGATCCGCAGTGTTCCTCCTTTCTACCTATTTGGTTGCCAGTGTCGCCCAGGAATACCAGGTCGGGTACGGGGAGGATGCTTCAATGCCCTATCCATGATGTACGTTCTGGATGTCTTGGGGAGCCTTGGATCCCTCAGTGGGTACACCGCTGGTTAGACGACTGGAAGTTGGCTGGTGGTGGGGTGCTCCTGTAAAGCTGCTCCTCCACTCTTCTGGTTCGCGTGGCAGAGGTGAACTGCTGCCAACTTCGGTACCAGTGAACCGGCTGTGAGTTGTGGGCACGGGAGTCTTTTGGGAACCCATGTAGATAATGCCCAATCCCGGTAGTTAAGGCCTCAGGTGCTGACACCCGACCGGTGACGGCCCAGGGGCCCGCACAGGATGCGGAGCCCCCGCTCCTCTCCAAGTTCTAGTCCTAGACCCTTCTTCTCCGAGTTCTAGACTATTCTCTTTTCTGTCTAGATTATTGTGTGCTACTCCACTACCCTAACACTCCACCCCCAGGACCTATGATTGGCCCTCTCTTCTAGGTGTTGCATGTAGGGTTGGATCTCTATGTTAACCGGATCATTGCTGAGTCAGAGAATATTGCGGCTGCCTTTATGGCTGCAATACCCTCTTGTGACGCACTCGTTGCGGGGCGCCACACTCCCCCTTGGTTGAATACGCTTGTCCCCAAGCGTCACACTACTCACATTACAGAGATTTTTATATTTTATAACAGGTAATACACTTTTATTAATGACAGGTCATTGTATGCATAAAAGTGAAAAGGTGAATAAACAGGTTAACACATTGCGCGGACCCGGCGGGCGGTCGGCTGTCCTTAGAATAAAAGTTCAGGCTGTAGCCGCCAAGTCGCGGTGTTACGGTGCAAACAGGAAGAAGTCTCTTTTAGTAGCAGAGTTCAAACAACAACAGTCACTGATGGAGGGCAGTGTTCCGGACTCGTATAGCGAACCACCCGTCACAGCATACATGTCGCTCATAGGTTACTATGTCCCCTCTATACAAGTCTCGGTTTGGATGACCTCGCGGTAGGTGCGATTCCACATCACGACGCCCCACAAATACTTCAGTACTCACACCCTCCTCCCTTACGAATCCCCACCCGGTGGACAAGTTAAAGGTGCTTACCCGCCCGGTTTTACGGAATTGTTCAGGCAATGGAGATTGGCGGTGGGCCTCGGCGCGAGCCTGCATGTTGGCTTGCAGTCGAGTGTGCCACTCGTCTCTCCGGATACGACGTACCTCTTCGTCGGAGTGGTGCGGCGTGTGGATAAAGTCACTACGGCGTGCTGGTTGTTGAACCGCTCGAGCTTGGTGGGCAGTCTGGAGTGGAGCCCGGTCCAACGGAACCGGAGAAGATGCTGTTGCGGCGGCACCCGACCAGTGCACCCGAGCTGATCGCCCAGCAGAAGGATTCCTTGTGTCTCCCCAGGCGAACCCGGTGTAGAGATCTTCAGCTTGACAGTAGGTCTCGTCGTCATCCTCCTCGATCTCTCCTTCGATGACTACGTCGGGCTGCTCGGCTGACGAAGACGATGGGATGGAATCCTCCGGATCGGTGGGTGGCTGTGCTGCAAAGTTCTCCTCGGGGTCGTTGTGCAGGACTTCCAGGCTGCCTGCCTCTTCTTCTGTAGCAGCGGGAAGTGGTGTTTCGATCCCGGTCACCAGGTAGCCCTCTGTATTTGCAGAGGAGGCCTCCGGTTCAGGGGAGAAACAGGCGACAGTCTCGGTATTGTAGAAACTAGTCGCGGGTTCCGCAGGTGGAACCAGGTAGGTGTCAGCTTCTTCGTGGGAGCATATTGGAAGCTCCGGCTCTGGAACGGGGTCGGCTGCGGTTTCGTCCGCTGGAACGGGTCGAGGGGTAACTCTCACTGGGATGACACAGTCTATGGGCTCCGGTGACGAAGCAGGACAGGTGGTGGGCGACGGTGAGGTAGTTGAAAAACTGGCGACGTCGTCTGGGCTCGGAGAAGCTGTACCCGGTCGGCTTTGCTGCATCGCATGATGGAGTCTTCTGCCTAGGGTCGCGCTCCAGCTGCGAATCGTCCATTCCACAGTCTCAAGTAGTCGCACCCGGAGGTCTTGTAGAGCCTCTAGCCAGAAGTCGGGGCTGCCGTCTACGGTAAGGGCAGGACCCGGACCCGGTTGGCCTATGGCTGCTCTGGCCTCCGCCTCAACCTCCCGCATCAGGTCTTGGAGTCTCATGCTGGCCATTCTTTTCATGGAGGGAAACCACACCCGTTCAACCGGTAAGCGTTCTGGTAGAGCTGGTGAAGAAGTCTGTCTGACACTCCCATTTCCTCTGGGCTTTTTGTAGTCCAATCGTGGGAAAAGTCTTTGGGGTCCGCCCCCATGGTTGATTCGAGCAATCAGGGCGGACAAAGAGTTTGGCGCCTTTTGTCTTTAGCCCTCCCACGATGGACTCACTCCTGGGCTTGCACGTGGCGGCTTCTTGTGGCGGGAACGCCATCTTGGGCGCCATCTTGGCCCAATGGTGAAAAGGCGGGAAAGTTCTTTTAGGGACGAACAAAGTCCAAATTGTAGACAATAAAGTCCAGTTTAAGCACATTATACCCGTTGGGTAACGGGCCTGCTCGTATCCTGTTCGTGACGCCATTTTCTGACTCACCGTGGCCGGGACTCCGGTTTAGACAGGCGATGCTTCCTTCCTCCATGTCACGGGTAGACCGCGCCTGCCGGGAGTGGGGCCCGGTGTAGTGCAGATCAAAAGTGAAGACGTCTTGGTGGAACAGATTAAAGGGGTTTTAATTTATTCGTGACACCACCTATGAGTAGTTCGGTAAGGACTACCGACGCTGCGGAACCTCCGGGGGATGGACAGCAGCAAGATGTTACGCTCCCCACAGCCTGAGCGGTGATCCCCGGAGGTTGGAGCTGCTCAAGATGTTGTGCGGCAGCTGCGGTTACCTTTTAGTGTGGACGGACAGTTCATAAGGAAGCACGGACACAGAAAGTCTCTGCAACGGGTCTTTACTGTAACCAGCAGGCAGTACATGGCATACAGTGGTTGAGCAGTAGACCAGGTGGACTCAGCAGTGACGGTGTCCCCTAGAGATCCGCAGTGTTCCTCCTTTCTACCTATTTGGTTGCCAGTGTCGCCCAGGAATACCAGGTCGGGTACGGGGAGGCTGCTTCAATGCCCTATCCATGATGTACGTTCTGGATGTCTTGGGGAGCCTTGGATCCCTCAGTGGGTACACCGCTGGTTAGACGACTGGAAGTTGGCTGGTGGTGGGGTGCTCCTGTAAAGCTGCTCCTCCACTCTTCTGGTTCGCGTGGCAGAGGTGAACTGCTGCCAGCTTCGGTACCAGTGAACCGGCTGTGAGTTGTGGGCACGGGAGTCTTTTGGGAACCCGTGTAGATAATGCCCAATCCCGGTAGTTAAGGCCTCAGGTGCTGACACCCAACCGGTGACGGCCCAGGGGCCCGCATGGGGTGCGGAGCCCCCGCTCCTCTCCAAGTTCTAGTCCTAGACCCTTCTTCTCCGAGTTCTAGACTATTCTCTTTTCTGTCTAGATTATTGTGTGCTACTCCACTACCCTAACACTCCACCCCCCAGGACCTATGATTGGCCCTCTCTTCTAGGTGTTGCATGTAGGGTTGGATCTCTATGTTAACCGGATCATTGCTGAGTCAGAGAATATTGCGGCTGCCTTTATGGCTGCAATACCCTCTTGTGACGCACTCGTTGCGGGGCGCCACAATGGGCTGTCAAAGGAGGCGCTCAAGAAATTTGAGGCTGATATTGATACAGAATTGTCAAAATGGGAGACAGAAGTGAAAGAAGCTAAAATGAAAAAATTCCAGAGAGACTTGGGTGATTTTAACAACCACCGAGTCTATAAATGGAAGTCTAGGAGAGGGAAACCCAAGCCCGCACCGAAACCTAAACCAGGAGCTCCCAACATACCACCTCCGGAGATACCGGATAGACCTAGAGTACCATCCGTGGGATCATTGACATCTGAAGGTGATACTCAGGAAAGTGAATCAGCAGATGAGGGAGGTTCGGGCATCAGTGATGAACGACAAATGGTCACGCGGTTACAATCCTCGATTCCTGCTAAGCCTAAGGTAAAGGGAAAAGAAAAAGATCCCCTGCAGGTAGTTAATTTGTCGGACCGCGTTCTGTCTAGAGTGCAAGTAGAGGTCTTGTCTAAAGGATTAACGTTTGTGCCTATTAATAATTTTAATTTTTTTGTAGCACTAAAAGACATGCATTTGTTTGTACGGAAACTACTACTGAGAAAATTGCACTCTAGGGATAATCGCGGTGGGATGAATACTACCGAGGAACAGGCTATAGCGGATCTTGAGGAGTTAGAGGAAGAGATTCCCCCGGAAGGACCCGGTAAGTTTCCCATTACAATTCGGTCCAGGCCAAGGACGTTTCCCCCTTTGTCTGCCTGCCCAGCTGTTGATATATTTACGAAGCTGGTAGTAGATGATTTTAAAAAAATGAAGACTCGACGAACTATTGATAACCTAACTAGCCGACAGAGACAGGCGATTAAAGAATTACAATCATATAAAGATGTGGTTATCAAGGCGGCAGACAAAGGGGGAAATGTCGTGATCTGGCCATGCATCAAATACGAAAAAGAGGCTCTTAGACAGCTCAGGGATAGGGCGACATATCAGAAATTAGACTCTAATCCTTTAAAGGAATACTCTGATGAACTTCAGAGGATCCTGGTGAGCGCTTTTCAGGAGGGGATCATCACCAAGAGGATTTTGGATGGTCTGACTGTGTCCTCACCCAAGGTCGCCACTCTTCATCTCCTTCCGAAAATCCACAAAGATCCCGTCAATCCACCAGGGCGTCCGATCGTGTCTGGCATCGGGAGTCTATGTGATCCCGTGTGCAAATTTATCGACTATTATCTGAAACCCTTAGTGGAGACGTTACCATGTTATATTAAAGACACGACAACGCCCTTAAAAGGATTGATGGGATCTTTGTGGAATCCGATATGTACAGTGTCACGGCGGATGTGGAGTCCCTATACACCTGCATTGACCATGATGCAGGTGTAGAGGCGGTCCGCTTCTTCCTTGAATGTTCTAACCGGGATGGCCATATGTGTGAGTTGATTCTCGAGCTGCTCCGCTTTGTCCTGTCACATAATTTTTTTACTTTGAAAGATAATTTTTATCTACAGAAGGGCGGTACTGCAATGGGCGCGGCCTGCGCGCCTTCGAACGCAAACCTGTTCCTGGGTCACTGGGAGCGCAGTTTGTTTGCATGCGGGGGCGGGCGGGCCGTTGCCCATGTGCAGTGCTGGATGCGCTATATCGATGATTTACTTATAGTGTGGCAGGGCACGGCAGAGCAGCTTGATTTATTTATGACATCTTTAAATCAAAATGACCTTAATATCAAGCTCAACTATAAATATAGTTAGGAGTCTATTGACTTTCTTGACATTAAGATTATGGTGGACACACGTGGATGTTTGCAGACTGATGTCTTTCGCAAGGACACGTCTGTAAACGCGTTATTACACGCATCATCAGCCCACGTTAAATCCACAATACGTGCCATCCCGGTTGGTCAATTTTTGAGGATGAAGCGGATCTCCTCCACCGAAGCCAATTTTCGGAGACAAGCATCTGACTTGAGAGTGAGATTCAGAGAACGGGGATACAGTCAGAGATGTATCAAAGCCGGCTATGATAGGGCAAAAAACTCTAAACGTGATGATCTCCTCCTCCCTTCTGAGAAAGATAAAAAGAAAGATGACTCTGGGGTGATAAGGTTCATCTCCACCTATAATGACCAGTGGGAGACAATGAGGAAGGTCCTGGTGAGACATTGGCCGGTACTCATGTCTGAGCCATCACTGAGGGGTGATCTATCTGGGGGTCCACAAATGACCTCAAGAAGATCTCAAAACTTAAAGGATTTATTGGTACAGAGCCATTATGTGCCAGTGATTCCAAGGATTTTTGGGGCCGGCATTCCCCTCAGGGGCTTTTTTCCCTGTGGTGATTGCCTAGCCTGTGCCAATTGTGTTCGCGGTTCACGCTTTGCATCGAGTGATGGTAGTCGGACCTATACTATTAATGATCATATCACATGTAGGAGCAAACCCGTGGTATATTACGCCACGTGTGGCTGCCAAAAAATATACGTGAGTCTGACATCACGCGAGTTGCGAGTGAGAATAGGCGAACACGTGAGAGATATTGGTGGTGCTAGGAAGATTAAGGATGTCACCAAACTGAAAACCCTCCCCCGTCACTTCTATAGGTTCCATGATTGCAACCCTAAAAGCCTAAGGGTGATGGGAATAGATGTAATACATGGGGGGATCAGGAGGGGGGATCTAAAAAAGCTACTTGCCCAGAGGGAATTAAAATGGATCGTGATGCTGGATACTGTTTCACCAAAAGGCTTGAACGAGGCCCTGAGCTTCTCTCCATACTTATAAAAATGTTGTGATCCTGTAAATGTCTCTAAGGGCCCTTTCACATCAGCGTTTTTTTTTAAATCGCGGCAGATGCGGTGAAAAAACCGCATCTGCCGCGATTACCGCATACCGGCTGCACTTGCGGCGCGGTTGCGGTTTTTGCCATGCAAAGTATAGGCGGACTTGCGGCATGTGCGGCAAGTGCGGTTTTGCACTTGCGGCGGGTGCGGCCGTGAAAAACACCGCGGTCAGCCGCGGTTTTTTTCGCGGCCGCACCTGCCGCAAGTGCAAAACCGCACTTGCCGCACCTGCCGCAAGTCCGCCTATACTTTGCATGGCAAAAAACGCAACCGCGCCGCAAGTGCAGCCGGTATGGGGTAATCGCGGCAGATGCGGTTTTTTCACCGCATCTGCCGCGATTTAAAAAAAAACGCTGATGTGAAAGGGCCCTTAGACTGTCCATAACTGTCCTACCATTTTACCCCCCTTTTTTCTAATGAAATTGAGAATTTTATTTTTTCCCTTTCCCATCCCCTCCTGTGTCTATACTCATATGTGCTGGTTTTAATTGTTTTTATTTTCACTTGGGCTCGTTTTTTCTATAGTGACAGCGTTACTTCATTGTATGAAATGGATTTGGATGTGCAGAGAAAACACTACCATGGAAAAGACTGCAAGAAAACTCTATTTCTAATTATGATGCTATAATGTTATGGTGAACATGGTATTGTTATGTAAGCACTGTTTCTGTATATCGTGCCCCCGGTGCGCATGCGCGCACTTCCGCCGCGTCTTGGTCATGACGACGCTCCTATGCCTGGCCGTCACCTCCCTGCTGCATGGATGTATTATCCGGCGGCGGTGATGACGCGGCGGGCGGAGCGCCGGAAGTGACGTACTGGGACAGGCCGCGTGTGCGCATGCGCCGCGATCGGCGGCATGATTAGTTTGCACCGTGACAGGTGCATAGCTGCCTATATATACGCGTCACTAAGAGGGTCCCGGTACTCCTATTGAAGAAGCACTGAAGATCACAATATGCGAAACGCGCGTTGGAGTCCGGCACGTGTGGGGGGGTCCCCCTTTTCTCAGCACTAAGCACTTTAAATTGGTATGATGTTTACCTCTATGCTCTTAGACTGCACTTTATGTGATGGCAATAGAGATCTGATATATTGGGTTACTGCACTATGGGCAGCTTGAGTATCTGTTTAATAATGTAATTACTGAAATATATCTGTTAAACCATTCTGTATGTGACCCTTTTGTGATATAAATTGCCTCAATTGATCTATGCAATAGCTCTATGAGCGTACTAATGGATTGATGTACCAATGAATTTGCTGTGCAATTTTTAACATCACCTACTCTATGTATGTATGTTTCCTGGCAATAAATATATACTTTTGTAAGCATAAAGCTCATAAGTCTCTCCTGTCTAAAAAGAGGAGAGAGAAAGCCCATCCGAAGCTGATACCACCAGGAGTGTGAGAGGACTGAGAAGGGACGGTGTAACCCGGGCCCTAGGAATGCAGCTGAAGCTACTGACTGCAGGCGGAGCAGCCCTCCTATATACCGAGAGGAACAGAGAGAAAGGAGCCTGGTAGAGCCTCGTGCTGGAGGACTGCTGGAGGCTGGGCTAAAGTAGAGTGTCGGCTCTAGAGGGGACCATAGTTTACCCGGCATCCCCAAACAACACGACGGGGGGTCTGAGTTTCAGATTGAGATCCCTACCCAAAGGACAGGCAGCTCAGTGACAAACTTAGGACTCACAGAAGCCCGAGTCACCGCCATACTGTCCAGTGTCGCACAACACGAAGTAAAGAGAACGTAATAGCCCGGAAAGGACACTACAGACTGTGTGAGGGGTCACAGAGAGAGAGGCCTGGCTGCAGAGCAAAGGGAACCCGGAGAGGGAGAATGCGCCCATGAACTTGAACTGTGTAAGAACTGTGACTTTGCTGTTAAGTAACTGAAAGAACTGAGAGTAAAGCTTTGGAAAACCCTGGAACTGTTTCCCTTGCGTCTCTGCATGAAAGCTATTCCCTCCATACAGGAATACAGCAAGCCTCCACCTGCAGAGCCACAGCTACAGCCTGTCAGCACCAGCAAAGAGGACAGATCCCTGCAGCATCTGCAAAGTAAGTGTGCTACAAACTCCACAATAGACTTAACCCTTACTGCCCCGGGGAACACAGTTCTACCCACTGGAACTATACCACCTAAGCTGCCACTACATCATCCCCGGAGGTTCTGCAGCAGCGGCGGACCCCATCACTGGCCGCATCAAGTGGGTGGCGTCACGACTGACAATCCCCTGTAAATATCCCCCTTTAATTTCCAGGGCCCGGGACACGGTCCGGACCAGGACCACCTGTGACTTCCCCAGTAAAGACCCGGTCCAATACCGAGTACCCTCGTCCCAGTGGGCTCGACACATGCAGTGTGTGTAAACATGCAACGTGTGTGCTATATAGTGTATGTGTAACATGCATTGTTGTGTAACAGGCGGTGTTTGTATACATAAAATGCAGTCTGCATGTTACTACCTGCAGTGTGTGTATGTAACAATATTCTAGACTAAAAAGGTTACAGCAAACAAGGTTCCGGCAACCACGCTGGGCACACCGCCTGCTCACACAGTGTGAAGCAGCGGGGAGTGACAGCCAAACTGAGGCTGAGATGACGATGGTGCTCCCTCCATTGCTAAGCACCGAGCATATTAATCAAAATAGTAGGAAATAGAGGGGCATTCACCAATGTGATCTTCAAGTGCTTTATTAAATTACTGGGGACATATTACGGCAGGATGGTGCAGTGAGGGCGGGGAGGGGTGCAGGAGACACTGAACGACAGCGCAGTTTCGCACCTGGCTGGTGCTTCTACGGGTTAGAAGCACCAGCCAGGTGTGAAACGGCGCTGTCGTCCAGTGTCTCCTGCACCCCTCCCCGCCCTCACTGCACCATCCTGCCGTAACATGCCACCGGTAAATTAATAAAGCACTTGAAGATCGCATTGGTGAATGCCCCTCTATTTCCTAATATTTTGATGACTACACTAAAAAGGTGTAACTTGGCAGGAAAATTGCAACGTACACTATATAGAATTTTCTGTTTTTAATTTTAATGGATAAAAATGTTCTAAAAAGGCAGTAAGAATTTACATTTAGATAAAAAAAGGCATTGATGGTTAAAATGTGAAAGGGAACAAAAGCAGCATTTCCATGAGATTTCCAAACTCTCACTCATTTTACTGTAAAAAACAGCATTTTTATGCACAAATAAATGCACTGAATAAATGCTGCAAATACTAAATGTTTGCACAAGCTCTGTTTGAGGGTTCATACTGTAATATAGGGCTATGTGAGGGCTAATCCTGAATGTAGGGGGCTTATACTGTATATAGGGAGATATGTGAGGGCTTACACTGTTATATAGAGCTGATTGAGGGCTCAAACTGTATAAAGGGGCTATGTGAGGGCTCATTTTGTATAGATGGGACTGTTTGAGGGCTTATACTGTGTTTATAGAGATGCTGATTTTATGTTAGCCCACTGACAAAGATATAAACAGTCTATAATTTTAAGGGTAGGTTTATTTTAACAGTGAAAGAATATAAAAAATAAAATCCAGAAAACCACATTGTCTAAATTACTAGTGCATCTCAATGAATTAAGGCCATGTTACACACACACATATAGTGGTCACAGATCTCTGGTTGCAGTGAAATCATGGACACATTGTTCCATTTTGTGGCTGTGTACAAATGTAACAATGTGTCCGTGTGGCGCCCCTGTGACTAGGCGCCACAGGGTAGAATTACATCTTAATATAAAAATGTTTTTTTTATATATTTTCTTTCCCTGTAAGGACATCAGTTCAGGGTTCACTTTATGGAGGCTGAATTTACACCCACTTAGGACCACACCACTCAGAATAGGGGGAACTGGTAATATAGTAGGTTCCACAGGGTGGGGGCAGAGCTTAGGATAGAGTAGTGACAGTCCTATCCGCACCGGTGGGGCACAAACCTTGTCTGCTAGATACAGACCGTGGGACTGGCGGGTGAGCTCTGCAAGGGTGGAGAGAAAGAAGGAAAAGTTTATCCCAGAAAGCCATAGAAAGAAAGACATCTGGAGACTCCATTACAGGGAACCTGGAGCTGGTGACCGACCCCCGGTAAACCGGATTGTACCGAATACCATTAACATCTGCCGGTACCTATTAAAGTGGAGCAAATTTGCTTTGGACTCTGTCTTCCCTACTGTGGTGCCCGGAGGGCCCAGCATCAGCAGCAGCTCAGCAGAAGGGTAAGAACTGCAGCACCACCATTACCATCACTGCCCTCCCTCACCATCTCACTACTATGGCTGCCCTGAGGTAAAGCTCCACCTGTGGGGAGCTGTACCACACTTTGCTGCCCCAAACATCACCTCAGCGGCCAGCTGGCAGCGCCGGTACCACCTTACCGGACACTACAGGTGGCGTCACGATCCCCTGTAAATAACTCCCTTTATTCCCCATCATCAACATCTACCATAGTTGATCACCAGGGCACGGCACCAGGATTCCGCCCATCCGTGACTCCCTATTCAGTAGCCCTGGTGACGGAGTACCCCATCCTTTAGCTCTGGTTGATTCATCCATGATTTCACTGCAACCAGAGATCTGTGACCAATATCTGAACAGATATCTGTGTGTGTAACATAGCCTTTAGAATATTATCAATAATGAATGTGATATTTCCATGTTTCAGGGTGTTTCTAGGAGGTCTGAAACATGTTGACTAATAAATCAATATTATATTCACCCTTTGAATATGGCAGTGTGGATTTTAAACCTTTATCCTTTAATTTTCTGAAATAAGGACCTTTGGATTTTTATTGTTTGTAAGTCATAATAAGCAATATTAACAGAAGAAAACACCTGAAATAGATCACTCTGTTGGTAATGACTCTATATAATATATGCATTTCACTTTTGTATTGAATTACTGACATAAATTAACTTTTGATGATATTCTAATTAATTGAGATGCACTAGTATATTATGCATTTTGCAGTGAGAAATAAGTATTTGATCCCTCTGGCAAACAAGACTTACCGTATATACTCGTGTATAAGCCGACCCGTGTATAAGCCGACCCCCCTACTTTTGCCCCCAAAACCTGGGAAAACCTATTGACTCGTGTATAAGCCGAGGGTGGACCCCAGCACAGGTATACAGCCCCCCGCAGTGTGGTATACAGGTCCCCCAATGGTAGTATACAGCAGCCTCCCCAGTGGCATATACAGGCCCCAGTAGTATATACAGCAACCCCAGTGGTATACAGCAGCCTCCCCAGTGGTATATACAGACCCCGCCAGTATATACAGCAGCCCCAGTGGTATACAGGCCCCAGCAGTATATACAGCAGCCCTGAGGGTATACAGCAGCCCCCAGGGGGTACCCAGCAGCCCCCATATGCTGGCACTCACCCCCCTTCTTGTAAGGGCCCCCCCCTGCTGCTTATCTTACCATCCCGGTCTTCTGCTCAGTGCCGCTCCTCGGTGCTCCGATCTTCATGCTCCGTCCTCGCTGGCTGCATCCGGGATCTCCGGCCGTCGCATGATGACGTCATATGCCTGCGACGGCCGGGGATCCCGGATGTAGCTGGACGGGAGGATGAAGAACGGAGCACCGAGGAGCGGCACTGTGCAGAAGACCGGGATGGTAAGATAAGCAGCGGGGGGGGGGGGGCCCTTACAAGGGGGGCGAGTGCCAGCATTTGGGGGTAATTTATTTAGTTATGCACTGCTTCCCCCTGCCGCTGATTGACAGGGGGTAGCAGTGCATATATAATGAGCGGCCCCACGTGACGGGGCCGCTCATACAGCAGCCTCCCCCCGCCTCCTCCAGCCTCCACAGCCCCCACCAACCGTAGTGACTCGTGTATAAGCCGAGGGGGAGACTTTTCAGCCCAAATTTTGGGCTGAAAAACTCGGCTTATACACGAGTATATACCGTAATACTTATTGTTCAGTTAAATGGTTTCAGGGCCCCGTGCTCACTTAGGGCCGCTTTACACACACCAACTTCTGAACAGATCTCTGGTTGCAGTGAAATCATGGACACATTGTTAGATTTTGTGGCTGTGTACAAATGGAACAATGTGTCCATGATTTCACTGCAACCAGAGATCTGTTCAGAAGTTGGTCACAGAAGTTGGTGTGTGTAAAGCAGCCCTTACACCTACTTACTTTTTTAAAATATCATGAGTAATAATCACGGTATTTTCTATAAACACTCATTTATTAAATTTCTAAAAAATCTGGTTAAAACCATACCTGTTGTGATAATAAAATTGCGACACGTTAATGCAAACACTAATTGTTTAAAAAATATATAATTATAAAAAATATCATTATACACTCGGCTTCTCTATAATAATTTAATTTGATAATTTAATCTAATAGGTAGTTCTGGATCCAAAGTAGATTTCTTCTCCTATATAATGGTTATTCTTTTGGTCCTGTTTATATGTATCTGATATCTCCCTCCTATAATAAAGGGGATTCCTGTTATTATACTGTTCAGACACTCATTAACTCATTAACGCCCTATAAATTTTTTTATATAAAGGTTCTCACCTCTGGTATTCAGTGTTATCCTCTCTTTCTGAATCTGCCTTTTTTCTTTTTTCTTTTTCTATAAGAATTTCACATGAGAGGTATATATAAGTACACCCACTTATTTATCTCTATAGCTATTTCACATATTGCATCATACTCCTCACCTTCACCATAATGTAGTTATGTGATTAATTTCTTCCTCTGTATCTTCTTTTTTACTATAAATTACCGTATATACTCGCGTATAAGCCGAGTTTTTCAGCCCAAAAATTGGGCTGAAAAGTCCCCCCCTCGGCTTATATGCGAGTCACTGTATACTGTATACACTGTATACAGTATACAGTTCCCCCCCATCAGTATACAGGCCCCCCCCTTGCTGCAGCAATCCTGTAAAGCAAGAGATCATTATACTTATCCCTGCCGCTGTCCCGCCGCCGCAATCGCGCTCCTCCGGCTTCATCCGGCTTCCTCCGGCCTCCTCCAGTGGGCGCAGGCAATGACGTCATTGTCTGTGCACCAGAGGAGGAAGCCGGAAGAAGCCGGATGAAGTCGGAGGAGCGCGATGATGACGGCGGGACAGCGGCAGGGATAAGTATAATGATCTCTTGCTTTACAGGATTGCTGCAGCAAGGAGGGGCCTATATACTGATGGGGGGGGCTGTATATACCTCTGGGGCTGCTGTATACTACCACTGGGGCTGCTGTATACTACCACTGGGGCTGCTGTATATACCTCTGGGGCTGCTGTATACTATCACTGGGGCTGCTGTATATACCTCTGGGGCTGCTGTATACTACCACTGGGGCTGCTGTATATACCTCTGGGGCTGCTGTATACTACCACTGGGGCTGCTGTATACTACCACTGGGGCTGCTGTATACTACCACTGGGGCTGCTACTGTATATACCACTGGGGCTGCTGCTGTATACTACCACTGGGGCTGCTGCTGTATATACCACTGGGGCTGCTGCTGTATACTACCACTGGGGCTGCTGCTGTATATACCACTGGGGAGGCTGCTGTATACCACACTGCTGGGGGCTGTATACCTGTGCTGGGGTCTACCCTCGGCTTATACACGAGTCAATAGGTTTTCACAGGTTTTGGGGGCAAAAGTAGGGGGTTCGGCTTATACACGGGTCGGCTTATACACGAGTATATACGGTACATGAATGATATCATTTTCAGCACTTTATTTTGTTATATAGCACTTTTCCCCATTTAAATAATGTCTCCCATTATCACTCACACTCGCTATTTCCCTTCATGTACTGTTCCTTGCTGAGCCTTTTGTTGATCCAATATATCTAGGTCATCTGCAGATATGTCATATATGTCTCTTCTTACCAGTGTGCTGCCTCCTAATACACAAGTTAATATTGATAAGTACCTGTGCGCTGTTATAAAATCTGTATAGGACTACCTGTCCTTTCCAAATATAATCCCCTTACTTCTCTTCCAACTACCAACGTGCTTGCTAACTAATTACACATTCAATGATTACTGCTGTATTATCATAGGTACTCACGGTTATTGCTGTTTCCACTCCTATCCCCCTGCTTGTGGTCTGTTGTATCCACTGTCAGGAGGAATTTCGGTCCACTCCTCTTTGTAGATCATCTCTAAATCATTATAATTTTGAGGCTGTCGCTTGGCAACTCAGAGCTTCAGCTCCCTCAATAAATTTTCTATGGGATTAAGGTATGGAGACTGGCTAGGTTACTCCATGACCTTAATGTGTTTTTGTTTTTAGAGCCACTCTTTTGTTGCTTTGGCTCTATGTTTGTCATTGTTGTGTTGGAATACCCAGCCACGACCCATTTTTAATATCCTGGCAGAGGGAAGGAGGGAGTCACTCAGGATTTTATTGTACAATCTATTGTCCCATTGATGGGGAGAAGTAGTCCTGTGCCCTTAGCAGGGAAACACCCACAAAATATAATGTTTCCACCACCATGCTTGACTTTGGTGAAGGAGTTTTGGGCCACAGGCAGCATTTCTCTTTCTCCAAAAACGGCGAGGTGAGTTAATGCCAAAGAGCTCAATTTTTTGTCACCGAGGTGTTCATTGGCATCTTCAGACGGGCCTGCACAAGTGCAGTTTTGAGCAATGGGAATTTGAAGGTACTGCAGGATGTTAATCCATTACGGTGTTGTAACGTCAGTCTGTTTGTACCTTGTTTCCCCGACGTTACTGTGCATGTCTGTGCCCTTACCCATTGCTCCTTTACCCCTAACCAGCTGGGGTACTGTTGTTTGTTACCTGTATGGATGCTGCTTGGTTCCCTGCTCCGCTGCGTAGCCGTATGCGTGCTGCAAGGTCCTTGTTTTGCTGCACTACCATCTGCATGTGCGGTCCCCGGCTGCCACTTTGGAAGGGATCTGTGGGTCGTGAGGTCCTCTGCTGCAGGTGCCTCAGATCCAGTGATGAGTATTTGGCTTCCTGTCTGTTCCTTGGGTGCACACGGTCACACATTCCCCACTTTTATTAGATGTGGTGTGCGCTCTTAATTGCTGTCCCCAGGATATTGCTCAAAGGCAGCTCCTATTTAAAGTTCCCCTTCTCTGTTGGGTGTTGCCAGAACTTCTCATTAGATTGCAGATCCTAACATGTGTATTGGTCCAGCCAGATGCTTCTGGTCTGCCTTGATTCTAGCTCCAGTCCTGCCTGCAACCAGTTCTGGGAAAGCTGATGTCTCTTTGTCTATTTCCCTGGACCTGTCTTGTCTGTGTTACCCTTGGCACCAGCCTGTCTCTGGAATCCTTCTGTGCCTCGTTCCCTGTACCTAAAGACTTTGAGTTTCCTGTATCCAGTGTCTTGTGAAACTGGAGTCCGGTGTTCCTGCTGAGTGATTACTATACTGTGCTGTGCTTGCACTGTCCACCTCTGGCCAGCTCCTGCGGTGCATAATTCACTCAGCTCCGGTCCATGTACGTTGTGCTTGCATTGTTCTGCTGTGCTTGCACTACTTGGCTATGGGCCGCTCCTGTAGTACCCATGTAATGCAGCTCCAGTCTGCTTCTTGGGTGCTTGCGCCATCTTGCATTGGTCCTTTCCATCCAGTGTCCGATGTCCAGAGCCTGATGACTGCTGCCTGGTGCCTGGAGCCATGTCTGGGGCCTGATGACCACTGTCTGGTGCTTGGAGCCCATGTCTGATGTCCAGAGTCTGATGACCACTGCCTGGTGCCTGGAGCCTGCGTCCGATGTCTCAAATGTCCTGCCAGTGTCCTAGATTTTCAGCCTGTGTCTAGATGTCCAGTCTGAGGTCTCGGTCGTCCAGTTCATGTTCCAGAGTCGGTCCCGCTCGTGTTCCAGGATAGGCTCCTCCTCAGTGTTCCTGGGGAGTCTCCAGCCTTATGTTCCGGTGACAGCTCTGCTAGAGTTTCCTGGATCTGACCAGCTGATGTCCTAAGCTTTTCTATCAGTGTTCCTGGACCTGTGCTCTTCGTGTTCCACCTGTGTCCCGATGTCCAGCCTGTTACCTGGGGTCCATCCTGTGATTATGCCCTCCTAAGGTTGGTGTCTGTTGCTCTCCTGCTGAGGCAGTGCTACGCTTGAGGCCTGAGTCTGAGGTCCTCCTGATATTCCTGTGCCAGACGACCTTGGACTGCATAAACCCGTGATGACCTCCTGCCATGCCACGGCTTGACGTCTGCCTACCTGTCATGTTCCCCTTGCCTGATGTGGGGAATCAGGAGCATGGCTTAATGTCTTGTTACCCTTTACTGTACCTTGTCATTAGTATACTTTGTTTCTGACTCATCCCTGGCCGGGTCCGTGCGGTACTCGGAATCGGGCCCTCTCGTCGTTGTCTGGGGCTGCGGGATTTCGTGGTGGCATCACCCGGCCTATGATCCACTCGTCAGGCGATCAGTTAAAAAGAGGAATTTGAAAAATGGATTAAAATTAAAAAAGTAAAAATAAACATTTTTGTCATGACGCCACCAGTGGAATGCGACCGATATAGCCGCGCTGCAGTCGGGACCTCTGGGGATAATGGGAGTAGCAGCGAGGATGGTTCAGCTCTCTATGAGAAGAGCAGGTTCCCAGGGCAATCATAAAGTCTATGGAGATGATACGTTCATTGGGGGTGCAAGGACTTAGTGTACGGAATAACTGACAGACACAGGGGTAACAGTCTCCTTTACCTTTACTGAAGTCAGAAGCAGGTTCATCCAGGGCACAGTTCACAAGTGGTGTTAGGGGTTCAGAGCCTGAAAGCAAGTTCAGGTTTTCCACACCTGGCAAGTCCTGAGGCCTCCCTATTGTGCTACTTCCTGTGGGCCCTAGCTGCTTGAAGCTGTGCTATGACCTTTTCCTCTCTTGTCTGTTCTGGCCATGTGACAGGCAGCTTGAGCCCTTTTGGTGTTACTCTTCTTTCTCTACGTCTCCCTGAGCTCTCTTCGATGCAGCTGTGTCTCCTGGCCTTGTAGTGGGCGAGCAACTTGGAATTACTTGGTTCTGGCAATTATGATCCCAATGGTGACACAGTATGGCACAGAGGCACCGCACTAGAAGGCTGGCCAGCTGACCTTTTATTTACTTACTATAATCTAGCGGTGCCACTAACATACTGTCGCACTCCTTATCAGGGCCCATAATATCCCCGCTGGACCTCGGATAAAATACTTGTCAAAAATATTGAGGGATGCAGTACCTATTGGACCTCCACAGATCAATCATATATACTCAGGTTGATACTCTACATTCCTTATTTCCTCCCCCCCTCCTTACAAACCCCCCCTTTTTTTTTCCAACAGGGGTGAATAACTTTTAAGCTATAGCTACATAGCTAACTACTATAGGGGTGAGTAAAGGGGACAGCTCCACTACCTCTCCTTCCTCCCTTGCTGGAGACACCCATATCTGGATACCTAAACGAACTGGCATATAATTGACTAAACCATAATCATTTTTCCTTATTCCCACAGTTACATCCCTGGGACCCTCTAATTAGAGGAGAGTCTCCTTATCTATTATATAATCATGAATGGGTTTTTTGCCCCTTTTGAGACCGCTCTCGCTGCGAGTCAGCGTGGTCATGTGGATACGAACGAAGCATTGGCCGCGCAGCGGCCATTGCGAGCAGCTCTAAGGCGACTCGCTATGCCCGCGCAGCGGGCATGGCGAGTCGCCTTAGCAGCGCGAAGCATTGGCCGCGAAGCGGCCATTGCGAGTCAGAGACTCGCTCTGCTAGAATCCCGATGCATTGTGCATCGGGCACCCATCTAGTGATATTAATAAGGACATATTCTCCCTCTATTAAAGAGATTTATCATTGCTGAAGAAGTGCTCCTCCACTGTGGCCTCTTCATTGTAAGCTGGAGAGACTCTTGTTGTTTATCTCTCCGCCTACATTCAGCCTATTGGCTACTTAGGCAACAGGCATCTCGGCCAATCATAGCGCTCATCATGGATGACGCTTATGGCCCACCCACTCTCCGCCCAGTCACTACTGATGCTGACTGCACATGCGCTGGCCACCACGTCATCGCAATGGCGGCGCCCTGCAACACAGGAGACCACCAGCAGCAGGGCTGCACCATGCATTGGACAGTGTGAGCCCTTTCACTCAGGCGGCAATCTGGCAGGTGTAGCGGCTGTGGAGAAGGAGGCGGCGCCATATCCCTTTCATGGCGCCGGCGGCAAGGGGCAGGTAAGACCTGAAGCCCTGATGCAGGGCAGCACCCCCCCTCCTCCGGTCCTCACCCGCAGCTGTAGCAGGGGCGACGGTGTTGTGCTCTGACAGCAAAAAATCCCCTCCCCCGGTCAACAACCTTGTGGCTCAGGCGGCAGAGGGGCTTGGTGCACCCCTGACCGGCAGACAGGTATAAAGCTCCTTGATTTTCAGACACAAGCCGCTCCTGACGAAGCCATGGCTGTGTCGATACGCGTTGGGCTCTGAACCTACTGCCCTCATACCAGGCCCTCTATTAGGGGTATTGTATTATTAAGAACCGCCTTGTTTGATCAATACTAGCGGTGTTGGAGTGTTGTTCGCAGCACTATGATATACTGACCACATTGTATGGAACCTTTGTATGAGACTATTGTTATTCTACAAAGCATGTGCTGTTATAATTGTTTTCCATGCTGGGGTTGTCCATGATTGCAGACTCACCACAAATCCTTATAATAAGGGGTTCTGATTAGAGGGAAGTACAGTGATAATTCGGGTGGCAACCGGACCCTGGGGCGCCACATTTCTTTATACCTGAAGTTGTGTGGTGTCATCTAGTCTTGCATGTCTACATGCTAAGCTGCCACAGACCTCGGTCGCTACCCTTCCCTAGTCTGGGCAGGCGTGGTTATCCGCTGTGGTCCAGTGGGTCCACATACTATTACCACCTGGGATGCATGCCCCACGTAGCCGTGGCCTGGCAACGTGGAAGCGAAAGCAAAGGCCCCATCCCGTGACATGCGTAATGTGTTACCAATGGTTTTCTTGGTGATAGTGGTCACAGCTGCCTTAAGATAATTAACAAGTTCACCCCATGTAGTTTTAGGCTGATCTCTCACCTTCCTCATGATCATGGATACCCCACAAGATGAGATTTTGCATGGAGCCCCAGATCGATGTCGAGTGACACTTATTTTGTATTCCTTCCATATTCTTACTATTGCATCATCAGTTGTCTTCTTCTCACTCAGCGTGTTACTTTTCGCTGACATCCTTAGGCTGGTTTCACACTGCAGTTGTTCCCCTGATCAGGTTCCATCTGGTTTGTGTGCCAAAACCAGAAGAGGAACTTGCAGAGAAAAACTATAATTAAAAGTTTGACACCTGTTCTGAGTTTTGGAGACACTTCTGGTTTTGGCACACAAACCGGATGGAACCTGATCAGGGAAAAAACTGCAGTGTGAAACCAGCCTAAGGGTGCGTTCACACAAACTGTATATTTGCTGCGTATTTTTACGCGAGTGCTGTTGCAGTTTTTGTAGCCAAAACCAGGTAAGAAACAATCAGAGAAAAGTCTAAGGCCGGTTTCACATCACTATTTATTGCCTGTCCGTGGGATCCGAGTTTGAAGGAGGATCCCAAGGACAGGCACGGATCCACACGGATCCCTGCAATTGGATGGCAAATAGCCATCCGATCCGATTCTATGCAGGATCCATGTGGATCCTGTTCTCCCTGCCTGTCCCTGTCTGTCTCTGATTCTATTCTATCTGTCCCTGTCTGTCCCTCTTCTATCTCTGCTCCCACTCTCCTCTATCCTCCCCCCTGTCCTCCCCCCTGTCCTCTTGTAGCGACCGGTGGTAAGGCCGCGGGTGTGTGTGTATGATCTTTCTCAACAGAATCCCCATACTCAGATTTAACCGGTAATAACATTTCTTTACTGTAAAACATATTTATCTCACAGTCAACCGAACTATATGCGCACTTGTATATATTAGAGTCTCTGGATCTTCACTTCTTCCGGTACGCAGCAAGAAAAGAAAACACAACAATGAAGGTATCTTTCCCTAACTTTCCCTAAAATCACGTACCAGTCTTATCACAGAAGAAGGTGTCGCTCCCACGTAGCAGGCCTGGGGATCTCCTCACTCTTCTTTGGTCTCCTTCTGCAGGTAACAGTCTGTCTCTCCCAGTCTCAGGGCACACAGAGCAACAGCAGAAGGGAGATCACAGCAGCACAGAAGTCTCCCTTATGTCGGTCACGGCCCCTGCACAAGCACTCTGGGTGCTCGGCGGGCAAGGTTTTGCAGAGCGGCCAGAGTCACAGCACCAAAGTCCAGTGGCCCAGGATCAGTCACAGGGGCTTCTGCGGGGTGATTTCTCCGGCAAGGTGTTGCAAAGTAGCCCTCTTTCAACACACATCCACAGGCAGATGTTCTCTTGTTCAACTCTGTGTCTGTACTCATCTCCCGCCCTCTCTCCTCCTCAGCACATGGCTGTTGGGGGAGGGGAGCAGCAATCAAAGCTGTTTTTTTTTTCTCTGCAGTCATTTCAGCAATTGTCCACAAGGGGGCAGTGGCGGACTGTGCACAGCTCATTTCAATTTCAATAATACAATCTGAATTGTACACCTCATTACATACCCCCCACTTAAAGGTTGACAGTCCCTGTCAACAACCATCGGCTCCAGGGCAGTGATGGCCGTTGATATCATAGGGATTGCTCTCCGGCGGAGTAGGGACCTCTGTCGGGGGAAACCGTCATCCCCCCGTTCACCTTCGCTCCCTTGTTCAGGGCTCACAATATCTCCAATAAACTCAGTCACATTTTCTACCCGGGGAGAGTAGGATCGCCGGCGTGTAGCGGCGCCGGTTGGGGGCAAATCTGCTTCCTTTAACGGGAACACCCCCAGGACCGGTGACGTCGGCGGCCTCTGTACCCTTCTCTCCCTTCACAACATCAAACTGTACCACCTCCCCATCACCAACGCTGCGGAGGCACTTACGAGGATTGTTACACTTTATGGCAGTCTGATGTACAAACACGTCATCCTTTGTGTCATTCCTGTTGATGAAGCCATACCCATCGCGGACATTAAACCACTTCACCGTCCCCTGGACCCGAGTGGCCAGCACTTGCTTATCGGTCTGGCTCTGTCTCTTCACACCCTTCTCCCTGATCTCCCCTGCCGAGCGAGCCGCTTTGGCTGGGGCGTCTAGTTTAAAGGTGGCGGCTGTTGTGGGGCATGACTTGCTGGTTCTAATATATCGGACCACGGGTGGAGGATTCGGACAACGGTTTGCCTATGGCGGGGGTCGCCGCATGTCCAGCACCTTCCCATAGGCCGACTGGGTTGCTGTCTCGCTTGCCTGTCCGCCTGTTGGTCTAGCCTGAGCTGTAGCTGCAGTATCTGTTTCTGCAACTCTGCTACTATCTGCTTCAATTCCTCCGTGTCACTGTTCGGACTGCTGGCACCGGATATGGACCTGCATGCCGTAGTATAAGTCTGGTTATAAGGTACTACCGGGAGGAGATTCTGTTGATCACACATCCTGCCGACTACGCCAGATGTAGCGACCGGTGGTAAGGCCGCGGGTGTGTGTGTATGATCTTTCTCAACAGAATCCCCATACTCAGATTTAACCGGTAATAACATTTCTTTACTGTAAAACATATTTATCTCACAGTCAACCGAACTATATGCGCACTTGTATATATTAGAGTCTCTGGATCTTCACTTCTTCCGGGTACGCAGCAAGAAAAGAAAACACAACAATGAAGGTATCTTTCCCTAACTTTCCCTAAAATCACGTACCAGTCTTATCACAGAAGAAGGTGTCGCTCCCACGTAGCAGGCCTGGGGATCTCCTCACTCTTCTTTGGTCTCCTTCTGCAGGTAACAGTCTGTCTCTCCCAGTCTCAGGGCACACAGAGCAACAGCAGAAGGGAGATCACAGCAGCACAGAAGTCTCCCTTATGTCGGTCACGGCCCCTGCACAAGCACTCTGGGTGCTCGGCGGGCAAGGTTTTGCAGAGCGGCCAGAGTCACAGCACCAAAGTCCAGTGGCCCAGGATCAGTCACAGGGGCTTCTGCGGGGTGATTTCTCCGGCAAGGTGTTGCAAAGTAGCCCTCTTTCAACACACATCCACAGGCAGATGTTCTCTTGTTCAACTCTGTGTCTGTACTCATCTCCCGCCCTCTCTCCTCCTCAGCACATGGCTGTTGGGGGAGGGGAGCAGCAATCAAAGCTGTTTTTTTTTTCTCTGCAGTCATTTCAGCAATTGTCCACAAGGGGGCAGTGGCGGACTGTGCACAGCTCATTTCAATTTCAATAATACAATCTGAATTGTACACCTCATTACACTCTCCTCCTCCAGTATGTAAAAAAATAAAAAAATCCTCCCTGAGGATACATTACCTTCCGATGGCTTCATGCGACAGTCTCGATCTGGTGCTTGAAGGACCTGTGATGATGTCACAGAGCCTGTCACCTGACACATCAGCTGATCGGCTCTTCCTGACATCCCTACTGGCCCTTCTGTATAAAATCTATACTATAGATGGTGACAGTCCTGAGGCACCGGTGGAATGTATCCTCATGGAGGTTTTTTTTTTTAACAAACAGAGGAATAGAATAGGGAAACGATAGAAATAAGACAGGGAAAGGTTAGAATAGCGCGGGGGAACAGAATAGAATAGCTGGAGACAGGATAGTGAAGTGAAGGGGAGAAAGATGCAGGAGCGTGAGCAGGGAGGGCACGGAGCCGACATCGGATCCGAGGTCAACTCGGATCTGATGTCCATAGGCTCCCATGTCATCGGGGCTCGGTTCGGCTCGGATCCGATGCTGTCCGATTTCATTCTCGGACACAAAATCGCAGCAGGCTGCGATTTTGTGTCCGTGCTTAAATTGGACAGGATCGTTTGGTGACAAAATCGGATGGCAAAAGGCACACATCCGATCCGAGCCGCATAGGGATACATGGGATCCGATATCGGATCCGAGTGCATCAGTTTTGAAACGGATACACTCGGATGACTGAAAATCGTGATGTGAAACAGGCCTAATAGAAACAAGTGCTCCACTTCTGTATTTAATCACCCACTGCTGGTTTTAATCAGCCACTCCTGGTTTTGGCTACAAAAACTCGAGTAAAAATATGCAGCAAATACGCAGTGTGTGAATGCACCCTAAGGGTAGGAACACACTTCAGTTCCTGATCAGTTTTCCTGATCAGTGCTCATCAGTTTGTGTGCCAAAACCAGGAGTGAACCTTGCAGAGAAAAAGTATAATTAAAAGATTGACACCTGTTCTGGGTTTTGGAGTCACTCCTGGTTTTGGCACACAAACCTGATGGAACCTGATCAGGGAAAACTGATTAGGAAAACTGATCAGGAACTGAAGTGTGTTCCTACCCTAAGGCTGGTTTCCCACTGCGGTCAGATCAGGTCAGATCAGGTCAGATCAGGTCAGGTTTTGTGTGCCAAAACCAGGAGTGACTCGAAAACCTAGAACAGGAGTCAATCTTTCAATTATAGTTTTTCTCTGCAAGTTCCTCTCCTGCTTTTGGAACACAAAACCTGACCTGATCTGATCTGACCTGATCTGATCTGACCTGATCTGATCTGACCTGATCTGACCGCAGTGTGAAACCAGCCTTAGAAAGCTTTTTGGCCTTGCCCATGTTGTAGAGGTTAGAGTCTGACTAATTAACTGAGTGTGTGGACAGGAGTTAATTAGGAGCGTCTAACTGGTCTGTAGGTGCCAGAATTTCTAATGGTTGGTAGGGGATCAAATACTTATTTCTCCAAAATGCAAATGACTTTATATAATTTAGACAATGTGATTTTCTGGATTTTATTTTTGATATTCTATCTCTCAAGGCTGCATTCACACGCGCGTATTTGCCCCAAAAACGCATGTGTGTCTGCGTTTCCCAGCAAAGTGAATGGACATTCACTTTGTGCCATTCAGATGTCGCGTAATTCTACGCAGCGTTTTTGGAGCGTTTTTTCCATAGGCCCCATTATAAGCACTGGAAAAAACGCGCGTAAAAAAGCGCAATTGAAGTTGTTCTCTCGCACTTTTTTTTACGCGCGTTTTTCCCCTTGAAAAGACGCGCCTAAAAAAACGCGACAAATACGCAGCGTGTGAACGCAGCCTCACTGTTAAATTAACCTACCCTTAAAATTACAGACTGTTCATGTCTTTGTCAGTGGGCAAACTTACATCTATCTGAGGGCTTATCATGTATATGGGGCCATGTGAGGTCTCACACTGTATATAGGGGGGTTATGTGTGGGCTTAACCTATCTGTAGTGCTGATACTGTATATAGGGAAAGTCTGCAAAATTTCACGAATTAGTTACCGTGCAAATGTAGCCTAAAAAGTACAATTTCTAAGTCTTCTGTTGCAAAAATGACTTATTTCTATATTTGCATTTTTGACTTGTTGTGTTCCTCCCTTTTATAAAGCTAGTATTACAAATTAAAAATGTGTTTTTCTCTGTAGAATTGATAAATGGTTCTGTGTCAATGATTTTCCTAACAAATACCTATAAAGTATAAATACTTGGAGCTTAGATTAATGTCTTCCATTCACTGATTACAATGAATAACTTCTAATTCTATGAAGAGCTATATTGGCAAAGCAAGAGTTACACAATTTGTGAAGTGAGGCGTTCCAGACTCCCAATGGTACAATGTGTACCACAGTATAAATAGCTACAAACTACAATTCCTGCACAGACCCACACCCATTTTGCACACTTATTTAGGAGAGATGATCATTGATGAATTATATTCTGGAGCCCTCAATGCTCTACTTATAAAAAACAATATATTTTGCTCCTATTTCTGTATCTTCCCACATTAATGCATTATTTAATGTTAGTTCTGTATCTTATTGAATAAAAGGTATTGTATCACAACCACAAGATTTGTATCTTGTTTCTCACACTGAGAGCAATCAACATTTTCTCAACTGGCTAATACGGTACCAAACCTTTTTCTTCTTATTGATTCTGTACATGGGAATAATGGTTGTCTGGATTTCTTTTTTTATCTCATCTTGAAAATATCGACCCAGGGGCAACGATACACTAGCACTCACCATTATGGTCTATGCCTGATGTTCTTAGCAAACTAAGTACTAGATGTCATTGCTTTTGTAGGCTATAGAATATTGGTGTTTGTGAGGTTGCAATGTATACGTTCAGACATGAACAAGAACCTACTTTATTAGGATATGTGCACACGATCAGTATACACTGCCTCCTGGACGCAGTGTCTCCCCTTCTGCGGGGAGCTGGTGATCTCAGTGGGTGAATGCAGTCACCCTCTGCCCACAATATGCGTTCGGGGCAGGGAGGCTTTTCCCTACATTTACTTGCCAAAGTCACCTCCAACTTTGCAGCGCTAAACTGACATGCTGCGGACAGGCGGCTGCATAGAAAGCCACCCCTCATGTCAGTTAATGCTGCAGAGGAAAGAAGCACAGTGGGCATGGGATTTCTCTAAATCCCATCCCCTGTGCTTGTACTGCACATTGCAACGTTATGAATGCAGCGCATACTTGCAGCGTCTATCGCACTGCTAATACTGTGCACTCAGCCTTACACTGAGCAATGCATCTCTTTGGTATCTTACATTGAGAAAGTGATGTACAGATGTGAATTAAGGTGTTATTTGGTTAAAAATAAGTTTGCAGTCACTCTATGGGATTGCAGACTTATGAATGCTCCCAGCTCATGCAGTGTGCTTTGTGAGGATTCACTGGTTTCTTAGTCGGGAATAGTGGTCATGTGATCACAAGTATGTGATATGCATACCTCCAGCCAGAACCCGACTAGACAGCAAGGCCTTTCTCAATACAAATGCATTTTTACTGAGCGAGACTGTGCCCACAAGTTGGGTTTTGGTTAAGAGTAGGCATATCGTATACTCGCAGTCACTTGACCTCCATTCCTGGCTCAGAAATCGGTGAATCCTTGTGGAGCCTAGTGCTTGTGCTCAGAGAATGTATTAATCTGCAATCACATAGAGTGACTGCAAACTTATCATTTTAGACGGAACTACCCCTTTAAGGAATCACTTGCTCTGTGAAAAATCTCAACACCCTTCATCATAATAATCTCTAGACCATATCACGTTTCCTTACCCACTATAAGAAATAGCTCTGAGGGTCCTCCTTTCGTCTATACAGAACATGTACACATCCATTTTTAATTGTATCAGTCACACATTATTGATTTATATTATTTATTTATTGTACTCGCTTATGTGGTGTGATTCATTCCACAGCCCTTTACAGGCATCAAAATAATATAAATAATTTAATAGTATATTTGTAAATCAGCCCATGGACTTTAATGATGAAAGGTATAATCCGGACTTTGTCAAGAGAGAACAGGGCGTGAGGTATACATACTTCAGTGTGTCAGAGCTACTAAAAAACACTAATTAGAAATTAGAAAATTGATACATCTAGTGTGTTGCTTCATATAGCAGTACATCTATAATATACCCATACAGAACATCTATATAATTGTGCCCTATTGTATATATCATAACCTTTTAATGGCATATAAAAATTATACTGTGCCCTTTATTAATGCATTTTAACCCCTTCACCCCCAGCCTGTTTTCACCATCATGACCAGACCATTTTTTCCAATTCTGACCAGTGTCAGTTTATAAGGCAATAACTCTGGAGCGCTTAAAGAGATCCAAGTGATTGTTTTGTTATGACATATTGTACTTCTTGTTACTGGCAAATTTATGGTGATATTTTTTGTGCTTATTTGTAAAAATATCAAAAATTTTATGAAATTCGGAGCATTTCACAATTTTCAAAATTTTTACTTTTATGCTCTTAAACTAGACATTAAAGTCACGCAAAATAGTTAATAAATAGCATTTCCCACATGTCTACTTTACATCAGCACAATTTTGAAACATATTTTTTAGTTGGAAAGTTAGAAGGCTTCAAAGTTTCTCAGCAATTTCTCATTGTTCAAACAAAATTTACAAAACCATCACATGAAGTAACTCTGAAGGGCCTATATGACAGAAAATACCCAAAAGCGACACCATTCTAAAAACTGCACCCCTCAAAGTGTTCAGAACCACATTCAAGAAGTTTAATAACCCTTCAGGTGCTTCAGAGGAACTAAAACAATGTGCAGGAAAACAACAAAAATACTTTAACTCCAAATTTTGCTTTTTCATAAGGGTAGCAGGAGAAGATGCACCTTACAATTTGTTGTGCAATTTCTCCTGAGTACACGATATACTTTATATGGAAAAATACTGTTTAGTCGCATGGCAGGTCTCAGAAGGGAAGGGCGCCAGTCACACATGTGTGATGCAAAGTGTGCCCAGCCTATTACTTACGCCCTTACAATTAGATCTAGGTGAGCTGTTAGGCACTATATCAATGCACCACAATAAGAACAGACACCCTATATGGCTCAGCTGCACACTGCATAAAAACATGTGTGACTGGCACCCTATGGAAACCTCATTCTGTGTGCTTAAAAAAAACAGAAATCACCCTCTCCAGGAGAGGGAGGTTAAGAATTGCTGGTATTTTGCACCGGTGTTGCCTTTTTCTATATAATTGGGGCCCACTGAATCCTGCTGAGAGCATTTTGTTACAGACCATATACCAGTGAATTTTTTTACTTAAGTTCCTTTTTTTGCTATTTATTATTGGAATTGATAGCAGACACCATTTAGTGTTTGGAGAGACCCTGATGTGCCTAAATAGTGGAAACCCTCTGCAAGTGACCCCGTTTTGTAAACTACACTCTTTAAAGGGATCCTGTCACCCCCCAAAACGCCTCATAAGCTATTAAAACATGTCCCTACAGCATATTAACACTATTCCCACACTCCTTTTTGCTTGGAAATGCATGAAGTAAAAATGTACAAAAAGTTTTTTAACTTACTCATTATCCATGTTAATGAGCGGTGGCTATATTCATTAGTCACCCAGGCGGGCTCTTTTCCTCATAATATCACACCTTAATAGGTGTGATCTTGAATACAGGTGCTAATCAGCGCCTCCCCGCTCTCCTCTGTGATCGCAGGGCTGCAATGCGGCTGTAATGACGCGAATTGCGTCATTTTCGGCATCGGGTGACGTGTGTACACCCGCGCCACTCTGTTAGCTTCAAGCACCGCATTGCGCATGCATGCTGGAGGCATAACAGAGCCTATGAGGCATTTTGGGGGTGACAGGATCCCTTTAATTAATTTATCTAGTTGTATGGTGAGCACTATGAACCCCCAGGTGTTGTTTTGGCCCTAATTTTGCATTTTCCAAGACTAACAGGAGAAAATGCACCATGAAAATTGTTGTACAATTTCTCCTGAGTATACCGATACCACATATGTGGTGGAAAACAACTGTTTTGGCAGGGCTCAGGAAGGAAGTAGCACCATTTGACTTTTGGAACTCAAAATTGGCAGAAATCGTTAGCGGACACCATGTCACATTTGTAGAGCCATTAATGTGCATAAACAGTCGTACAACAATTATACAACATTGGACTGAGTAAATGAAAACTAACATTTCTTTCCACTAAAATGTTTCTTGTCATCAAGTTTTAAATTTCAATAGAGAAATGGGCGAAAATGAACTGTCGAATTTGTTATGCAATTTCTCCTGAGTTCACTAATAGTCTTTATGTGGTCCAAAACGACTTTTGAAATTCAGTCATAATAGAATGAGCGCCATATTATAATGCAGATTTTGCTGTTCTGGTTTGTGAGTGCCATGTTATATTGACAAAGCCCCTGAGGTACCAGAACAGCAGACCCCCCATAAGAAACCACTTTTTACAAACTGCACACCTCAATGATTTCATCTGAGAGTGCAGTGATCATACTGACACTACAGATGTGTCGCTGAATTTTATAATATTGGGTGGTAAAGAAAAACTAAACATTTTTAACACAGAAATTTTGTTTTACGCTCCAGATTTTACATTTGCAAACAGGAAAATGGCTAAAAATGGCTCCAACTTGTGTCATATAATTTGTGCTGAATATGGCAATAGAGTACTGCTTAGCCACACAGCAAGACTCAGGAGGGAAGGAGAACTATTTGACTCTTGGAGTACAAATTTTTGTATAATAGTTTGCAGTCTCCGTATGCTGAGCTTTTAAGTGCTAGAAAAGCAGAATCCCCCTCAAATGCCCCCATTTTGGAGATTACACCTCTCCAGGAATTTATCTACAGGTATAGGGATGACGTTGTCTCCATAAGCGTTTTCAAGAAACAAGCAGCAATTAATATTGCTGAGTGAAAATTGCAAATCTGCTATTGTAGTGCCTGAACATTGTAGCGCCTTTAGGTTGTGCCTAGCTCATGCTTCTGGAGACACACACCCTTTAAATTAAGCAGGTTCTCCTCACTATGTTAAACATGTGGATGCTAAATGGGGTTAAGGCACACTGTGGGGCTCAAAACGGAAAGGGCATTTGGATTTGGGAGTTTTGTAAATGGCAGGCCTGATCATGGGGACGTTATGGTCAATGCCAAGCAGAAGAGAGGATATGGATGGATCTGACCTCACGCAAAGGATGAAATGGGGTACCCTGCAACAGATGGTATCCGCAAGGTGGACCCGCCAGTTCTTGCTAAACACAGAGGTATGTTTATGTTTCATTATTTCCACTATCTGGACATTAGATTGTCTTCACATATATAGCTACATTGGAGGTTAAAGCAGTTACAATAACTGTTACATCCATTACATGGATATATCTCTATATATAGTATATATATTTTCGATAATGCAGTGAACATATACCTTTGCAAAAAAATTTTATGAACATACTTGGGGATGTAGCCAAAAATTATTTGGACCATCAAAAAATGAATAGCAGCACTCCTCTCAGAGGTATTAGGTGCCTTTATTGGGCCTTTAGGAAGATATTGGCAATCTTACAGCCCCAAACAACTTTCTTCCAGCCTAAAAAAATATTTGAATAAATATAATTTATATAATTTAGATTCTTGTACATTCATTATGTAAGACAAATCATGCTTCCATTTAATGCTGCTTGCTTTACACACAGTTACTCAAAAACGATAAATTCATATCCTTCCACATAAACATTATCCATACAGTTTCATATGTCACCTGTATATAGCAATATATTTATAAGTTTCGGCTGCTGCCTGCAAAGAAGATATTCAGCCTTCTGAGGCCTTGTTCACACATATCTGCGTTTTTGGCATTCTCTGCGTTTTTTATCTGTTTATAAAAAATACAGATGCGTTAACGCATGGTGCACTTAAGTGTAGCTGCGTTTTTTAGCAACACGTGCGTTTTTTTCACCATTTCAAAAAACACTGCATGCAGCGTTTTTTGGGTGCTGTAAAAAACTGGGTAGTTTAAAAAACGCATTCTTTTTTTAGCATGGGGCCCTATGGGAAACGCATGCGTTAACGCATGGCACACATAGACACCTGCGTTAACGCATATGCGTTTTTAATGAAAAAATGACTAAGTCTAAAACTTGCCAAAAACGTTCAGAACCTCAGGGGACACTTTTTGGCACCCTTAGAAAAACAGATCAGTTTTTCTAATGGCTACAAAAACGCATTGGTATGTGTGAACAAGGCCTGACATTGAAAGTGTCATGCAAATTTTACATCCGTTATGCTGGAATTCACCAATACTAAACAGCAGTGTGGAATCCAATTACCAATGTTTAATTTAATTTTTGCTAAATTTTGAATAGGACCCACATCTAACGTATGTGTGTCTACACACATACCCTGATGACAAAAGGGTAACAATGCTTTTAACTTTTGACTTTCATGCTCCATATCCCACCATCCACTACAGCTTTGAGCATGAGACTACCTTCATTTTAAAGACAAACATCTTGTCTATCTCATACATACATTTGACTTTCAACTACTTAGCATATGATTAGTTATGCAGATTCTTGTAATTTCACTGCATTGTTACTAAAAATCCAAATAAAAATTTTTATTGTTCTGTTGGTATTTTGTGAATCCAGCTTTGGCTTTCAACACTGCCTGAATCTTTCTGGCCATGTTCTGGATCAAATTTAAGCATGTCTTGACCAAAATATGATCCCAGGTCTCTTCTACACGTTCCTGATTTGCCCAGGGGTCTTTTAGAACTCGATACCTGGGCATTAGTGCTGGGGTGATGTCTCGGTGGCCAATGCCTGGGCCCGTAACCCTAGGGGTCACTGGATAAAAGGGAAAAATAAAAATAAAGGTCTAAAGTCTCTTGACGCCACCTGCAGTTTCTGGTGATCTCACCAGCGCCACTGTCAGACCGCCAGGGACGATGGTATTGCAGCCATTTGATAACGCTCCCTGCAGGCGGAGCGAGGTCCCCGGGGCATTGCTGCTGCTGAGCTGGTTCTTGTGGCAGCAGCTACTTCTTAACTTAACAGAATAAAACACCGGAGGCTTGCTGACTCTGTATCGGGTACTTTACTGGCAACAGTTCACGGCAGTTCAGGTACATTGTTACACAGTCTTTGCGGGTAGCTGGCCGGTTAGTCACCAAAGGGTACAAAGTCTATCTGAGGCTCCCCAAGTGTTCCTTCAGCTACGTTCACTGTCCTCTGTGTTTTTCTTGTGCCTCCTTTCCATCTGTGTGCTACCCTGTACAACCCACCTCCTACCAGGCCCGTCGGGTGTGATGAGGTAACCCCTTCTTGAGGATACCTGGTTGGGCTGCACGTTGTGGACGAGGTCGGGGGCTGCTTGGCAGACCTGCGACCCACCGGTATTGGCGGCTCAGGGTTGGACTCTCCTGCACTACGACTCAGAGCCGGGACCCCGTTGTGGACCGGGATTCCCCAGACCGTTTACTCGGACAGTCTGGCACTGCATCTCCACAAAGGGTTGCCACTCCTTTTCAGGCTCCCTCCCTGTGGTGTCCCTCTAGAACTTGTTCCTTGCTTCTTTCCTTAGACTAGACTAGATCCGTTTGTGTTTTTCCCGCTCCTTCTAGCCTAACATTCCTCCCACCGGGACCGGTTACCCTGGTGACGGGTTAACTGATTGGTCCCCTAGTCTAGGTGTAGGGATGCTGGGATACCGCACACTCTGTTTTGGGTGCAGTACCCCTACTGTGGCGCACTGACCAGTGGGGCGCCACGTTCCCAATGTTGGTGCATATTGGTCGACTCACTTGGGTATGTATACAGCTTTTTCTTCAACTCTACCCACAAGTATTTGGGTTGACGTCTGGGTACTGAGGGGGCCAATCCAGCATCTGTACTTCATTTTCATTGAACCAATAGGCTTTGGGTCATTGACACTATGTCGTCCTTTTCATTCCCATAGTACTCAAGTGTACAAAGTAATTTGTATTGTAGGATACTCACATAGACCCCAGCATTGTGACTATTGATCCTGGTCAAGTATCCAACACCTTTGGATGTAAAACAACCCCATATCATCAGGCTTCCTCCACTGGAATTTGAGAGTTTTTTCAATTTGTCAATCTGTTTTCCCTTTTTCTTCCAGATCTATCAGAGCTTTGTCTACTCTGACTTTGTTCTCATTGCTTCATATCACACATTTCAAAACTTATACTGTCTACTTTTTGCACTATTTTGCAAACTTTAGCAGATACGTCTTATTATGATATCGAATTCGAGGCTTCTTCACCTTATTTCACGCCACCATTGCAGGCATTTTTAACATACATCGCATGGTGCTTGCATGGACTTGTGTGATCTCACTATTATGAAGCATACAAAGCACCTCCACTGCCATGTTTGTAGCACCAGAACTGATTGATTGTGATGAACCCACTTGTTGACTGAATGTCCAAGTCTTGTCTTTTGAATTGTTATTGTTTTGCTCCTGGTGTTTGAAAAATCTTTTTCTTCCTGTATACTACACATTACAACCTGTTCTCACATTCCCTAGCAGCTCAGTGTGTTATTAGGTTGATTCTCAAGTGAAAGGTCAGTGGTTTGAATTGAGTAGACAAGAAACAAATTTCCCAAGAAAAGAGAAACAGCATCATCCAGCACATCGATAGTGGTCTCTCAGCCAAGAAAATTGCAAAACTGTATCATGTGAGTGCCATGACAGTTGGAAGATTGTGAAATGAAGTCAGTTCATCAATTTAAAATTATCTATAAGGGTCTACTTCCAAACCTCATGTGTCTGTGATTGTGTAGAGCAGGGGTCATAAACCCATAGATCGGGAGCCACATGTGGCTCACAGGCTCCTGATGTGTGGCTCACGGCTGTCTGCCAGCTTGTTGCATTAGCACCAGGTTTAGTAAACAGTTCTGAAGGGCAGGTCTCCAGATGGTGACTTTTCTGATCAGCCCCATATAGAAGGGCAGATCTGAATGGGGTTAAGGTAGGAACCACTGTATTGGTAATGGGGGCTCTGGATGTCACTATTTTGAGGGGGGGAGCTGAATATGGCTCGTGAGCCTCTCTCAGAGCTAATTTGTCTCTCAAGGTCAGAAAGGCTGGACCATGTAGTACACTAGTATGAAAATTTAATCCAAAAAATATATCATATTTTTACAATCGCATATTTAAAGCCATTCTCATTAAAGAAATCCACACTTAAAGCCCGTGATTGGCATCGTACAACAAAGGAGTCAAAGAGAAGTGCAGGCTTTGGTATGAGCTCATCCTTTTTACACACACCGCCCAACACCACTTACAAGTACATATTGTCACTTTAGTGAAAAGAGATTTTAGCAGCTCTTTGATAGCTTACATAACCTTGTGTTGGGCTCAATAGGCGTGTGCTGCATGTGAAATATGAAACACCCATTGAGTAGCATATGGAAAACTAAGGCTGTGACAGGAACAACAGCTCCATAGAAACTTGCAGCGTTGGCCAGTGGAAGCAGCAGTGTGTGATCACTCAGCTGACAAGTGACGCGGAGTTGTCAGCATCTCATTGACTGGGCTGGTACTGCAGGTTTTTCAGGTACCTGTGTTTGCTCATTTTTTTTTACACAACAATGTGCGACAAACAAGTAGGCGTCATCTCACAAGCCAGCAAAACAGCTAAAACGCCTCTTAGTAGTCCGCCGCTCTTTATGAAATCAAGACGTGCTGGCTGAGAGCTGTTCCAGACGACATATTCTCTCAATATGTAAGTAGATGCTTCTTCTGCATGTAGTTGGAGGCTCAGGCAGAAAGGATTGTTGTATGGGGAGTGTGGTAGGGGCCAGCAGTGGACTAAAGTTAGAGACAAATTCTCCAGTTTCCCTCTTGTTGCTTTTTTATTATTCACATATCTTAGGATTTTTATTTCGACAAATACGGGAAAATATGTCTGTCTGTCACAGTTCAGTATATAGGAAAGTAATGTTAGTAAAAAAAATGAGTAATCCTGCTTTGTGTGCTGCAATTTGCTACATTAAGTTAGGTCCAGAATGACTCCACACTAAAGAGATGTTATATAGAGGTCACAATGTCATTACACGATTGCAGCTGCTTTATTCTATAGCAGTCCAGAAGTTAAACAGACTATGGCCTGTAGAGTTTTCCTTCTGCATATGTCTGACTGCAAATTAGTGGTCAACTAGAGGTGAATAACCAAGTGACCAAGCACTATATCTGCAGAGAATTTGTTTCTTGCCATGTCTGCTTAGTTTTCCCAAGGATGCTTTAGTTTTGGCTTCCTATGGTAATGACCCTTGTATCTTTTCTAAGGCTACCTTCACACGCGGCAATATTGCTAGCAATTTCACTGGCAATTTGCTGGTTGCTGTGAAATCATGGACACATTGTTCCATTTGTACACAGCAACAAGATAGAACAATGTGTCCATGATTTCACTGCAACTAGCAAATTGCCAGTGAAATTGCCTAGCAATATTGCCTTGTGTGAAGGTACACTTGGCGACGCTCCAATGATCCCAACAACGATACGACCTGATAGGGATCACTGGTGCGTCGCTATGTGGTCGCTGGTGGGATGTCAAACACTCAGATCTCACCAGCGACGCAGCAATGATACAGTGGTCGTTGGGAACCTGTCACTCTCGGGCATAGTATTGAGATCGTTGGTTGTTGTCCCTGTCAAACACAGCGATGCACGCTGTCAAGCGGGAGCCCAAAGAATGGTCCGGAACAATATGTAACGACCAGCGATCTCACAGCGGGGGCCTGGTCGCTGCTAGATGTCAAACATAACGAGATCGCTGCTGAGGTCATTGTTGCGTCACAAAACTTGAGCGATCTCACTTAGGGCCCTTTCACATCAGCGGTTTTTTGAAATCGCAGCAGATGCGGTGAAAAAACCGCATCTGCCGCGATTACCGCATACCGGCTGCACTAGCGGCGCGGTTGCGGTTTTTGCCATGCAAAGTATAGGCGGACTTGCAGCAGGTGCGGCAAGTGCGGTTTTGCACTTGCGGCAGGTGCGGCCGCGAAAAAAAACGCGGCTGACCGCGGTTTTTTTCGCGGCCGCACCTGCCGCAAGTGCAAAACCGCACTTGCCGCACCTGCCGCAAGTCCGCCTATACTTTGCATGGCAAAAACCGCAACCGCGCCGCAAGTGCAGCCGGTATGCGGTAATCGCGGCAGATGCGGTTTTTTCACCGCATCTGCCGCGATTTTAAAAAAACCGCTGATGTGAAAGGGCCCTTAGTGTGATGGGGGCTTAAAAGATGGTGATAATAAATGGTAAACTCCGCTGTGGACAGCAACTGATGACATTTAACAGCACTGAAAAATAAGTGATTGGTAACCCACCACATATGATGAGACTATGGCTGGGGTCACACACACAGATATCTGGGCAGATATTGTTCACAGATCTCTGGTTGCAGTGAAATCATGGACAGATTGCTCCATTTGTACACAGCCACAAAATGGAACCATGTGTCCATGATTTCACTGCAACCAGAGATCTGTGAACAATATCTGCCCAGATATCTGTGTGTGTGACCCCAGCCTATAAGATATAAAAACACATTGAATTTATAAATCCTGCTTAAAAGCAACCTATCTGTATGAAAATGCAGTCCAATCTGGAAGTCCCATGTTATAGAGTAGGAGGACCTGAGTAGATTGATATATAACATAGGGCCACGTCACACACACAGATAATTGTGCAGAGATTGTTCGCAGATCTCTGGTTGCAGTGAAATCATGGATACAATGTTCCATTTTGTGGCTGTGTACAAATGGTACAATGTGTCCATGATTTCACTGCAACCAGAGATCTGCGAACAATATCTGCACAAATATCCGTGTGTGTGACGTGGCCCTTAGTGAGAATAGATTCAGTATAATCTACAATTGAGCCACCGTGCCGCCCCTACTATTATGGTGGATTTACACACACCAATTTATCTGTTCAATATCTGAACCAATCTCTGGTTGTAGTGAAATCATGGATACATAGTTCCATTTTGTGGCTGTGTACAACATGGAGCAATGTATCCATGATTTCACTGCAACCAGAGATCTGTTCAGATATTGAACAGATAAATTGGTGTGTGTAAACCCACCATCATATGAAGGATGGATAAGCACCAATCATTGGTAATCTAGAGCAGTGTTTCCCAACTCCAGTCCTCAAGGCACACCAACAGGTCCTGTTTTCAGGATTTCCTTAGGATTGCACAGGTGTTAGTTTAATCACTTGCACGGGGGATAATTCCATCATCTGTCTAATGATAAGGAAATCCTGAAAACATGACCTGTTGGTGTGCCTTGAGGACTGGAGTTGGGAAACACTGATCTAGAGTAAAGGTAAGACAAATTAGAAGATAGTATTATTACTAACAATATGTTATATTTTTTGCTGTAATATATTTTTATTACATACAAAAATAACTTTCCGCTCGTTTTTTCCTAGTTAGGTGTGCAGAAATGTGAGCATTGAATATCAGTGAGAGTATTTCTTTCTTAACTCTGAAAGTTTTCTCTCTCCTATGAAATAAATAGGTTATTAATACTTTCCTTAAACAAAAGGGTATGCTAGATCAGATTGAGAAAACCTTCTCAGCTGTAGAGTACATAGAGCATCCACCAAGGACGTAACTACACCAGGTGCAGGGGTTGCGTTCGCACCTGGGCCCCAGAGCCTAGGGGGCCCCAAAAGTCCCTTTGGTATATTATAAAAGACTATTGCTGCTAAAGATTTGTAATAATTGGGGGCCCCTTTGGAGCTTTCGCATCGGGGCCCATGAACTTCAAGTTACGCCACTGGCATCCACTATGGCTTACTGTTGTATTATGTTTGCAGAATAAAGTAGAAGTAGAGTAGTGTATGGAAATTCACATACAGAAATATTTTAGAAAGTGTTGTCTTTTAAGAAGACACTCAAAGATCAGACAAGCCCACAGGAGGCAATTTGTAACACTCCGCCCAACCAAAATGATCTTCAATGAATTCTCCACAAAGCAATGCGTAAAGACAGGTTCCATCAAGAACATGAGGGGCGGTAATGTTTTGATGGCTTTGTTCATTAAGAATAAGCTGGAATTTGGTTTGTGACTCATACTATGTGCAAGCACTGGTAACTGTAGCCGCCTTTGTAAATTTACTTTATATTTATTTTACTCACTCTTTTAGCGTTATTAATTCTACAGTATAATTCAGACATGATCATCACTGCCCCCATTGGGCTCACTATATAAATTCCCTATCAGTATGTCTTTAAAGTGTGCGAGGAAACTGGTGAACCAAGGGGAAACTCACACAAACCAAGTGGTCTAACATATTTGTGCTTTGTTGCACATTGTAGGTGATCTGTAACATATACATTGTGCTACCAAAAGGTATCTACAATTCTTAAATGAAGCACAATTTATATACCGTATAACCTTCCCAATCTATCATATATGATGACCAGATTGGTTTCTGTCGGCGGCACTGCAGTTTCTTCACTGCATTTAGATAAAGGAGAAATCTGGAGATTTTTTTAAATGTTTCCCTTTGGTTGCAATGATGTGTTTCTGTGTAATGAGTGCAGTAAAAATACTCATTGGATGTCATCTACTGCCGTTTTCAGTGATGCTTCAGTCCACTGCAGCGTCACAAGATTTCTTTGTGAGCTGCCGAAGCACAAAGTGTCTGCTGTGTGTAGCAGAGGTCACTTTTTATGAAACTCAGACGAAAGCTAGAGAGCCTTGTTCTTAGGGCCACTTTACACACACCAACATATCTGTCCAACTTCTGAACGACTCACTGGTTGCAGTGAAATTATGGACACATTGCTCCATTTTGTGGCTGTGTACAAATGGAACAATGTGTCCATGATTTCACTGCAACCAGAGATCTGTTCAGAGGTTGGACACAGAAGTTGGTGTGTGTAAAGCGGCACTTAGGCGGCCGTCACACGCATCAATTTAATGCACGATATCGCTTAAGCAATCTGCTTTTTGATCGCTTAAGCGATATCGTTTGTGCATCGCTGCGTGCAATCAAGCGATTTTACAATGTAAAATCGCTTGATCGTTAGATCGCAGATTTGCTTGATCAATCTGCATCATCGTGGTGTGTGACACCACGATGAACGATCTCCCAGCGGCAGAGCCTATGCTGGGAGATGGTATCTATGGTAAACGTCGGGTTACTAAGCGCCGCGCGGCGCCTACTAACCCGATGAGTACCATAATTACCAGCGTTCTCGCTGCTCCACATCGCTGATGAGTCTGCCTGTGTGACAGCTCACCAACGATGTGAACGATATTGTTAGCGATCGCGCGTGCACGTGATCGCTAACAATATCGCTATGGATATTGAAGCGTGTGACGGCCGCCTTAGTTGCACATAAATGTTGCAGCTGTTGATGTTTTTGCACCAGTCTTGGCCAGATCCACTAGAGTGTGTGAAGCATGGCTGGGAAGTGATGGTGCAAGTCAAGCCAATTCATCAAATGATGCAGCATAAATGTTATGGTGGGTTTACACACACCAATCATTGTATCCAATCTCTGAACCAATCTCTGGTTGCAGTGAAATCATGGACAGATTGCTCCATGTTGTACACAGCCACAAAATGGAACTATGTGTCCATGATTTCACTGCAACCATAGATTGGTTCAGAGATTGGATACAATGATTGGTGTGTGTAAACCCACCATTACTTCTGTCCCTGAATGGAGTAGCATTTCTGCTGAGGCACACAAAGATGAATGCCACTGAAGGGATACACTGAATACATAAAGTAATGTGCACTTCTAGATGAATTTGGAGCTTCCTACTCCAATGCTTTTTCATTAAGACTGGTGTGTACATTGCCAGTGTTAATGAATTGGCCCATATGTGCCACATTTGCAGAACGTTCTCTAAACATTCTAAATATGGATTTAACATGTAGATCAGAGTGTGAAATATTTCCAGTGCTTATACCCAGCTAACACACTGACATACGATGGTGACAATGTGTAGAGTGAAGGATATAGGATGGATAGAGAGACTGATCAGCAGAACACAGTTACTACTAACAATATAGACTTACAGAATTTCAATCTATTATCTCATTATACTGCTCAATAAAACTGAAAACCCTGTTCCATAAAATAAAAATTTATCTGACTCTATAGAGAATGTTTTACGACAACCATACTATAGTAATGCTATACTATTTAATACTATCAGCGCTGCATATTTTAGTAATTTGGTTACCAGTAAGAGTAAAGACGCTCCGGTTACCCTTTAAACATTATACATACAATTATTGCTACAACACTTGACTGTAAATGGAAAGGATTTTGTTTAACAGGGCATTCCATGTCATCGCACAGCAAGTCACAGTCTGTGAATCTGTTGAGCAGCATAGAACATGGGACCTGTCAAATTAATCTCTACTGGGAAGAAGCGTTGCAGTCACCTGTAGAAGACAATTATATTACATCATTAGTTTTCCATATAACACACAGAATGTGTAACAGACCACTCTCCTCAATTTACTATGAAACTAGTAACTGGAAAGAGACAACAATCTTCAATATAAGGGGTTGTCAGGCTTACAGAACCCATTTTATACCCTTTTTTAGCACTGTAATTTAATGAAGATTTCCAGTTCCAATGAGCAACATTATAACCAAGAACAGCGAGTGGCTACAAAAAGCATTTCTCACTGTGGAAGACCCAGCACATTCATTAAGTACACCCATCCTATGAATTTCAATGAGAACTAAGTGAAAGGAAAAGGAAAAGAAAAAATCCAGACCTTCTGAGCAGGAGGAGGGGTATTCCAAGTTAAAGAGTTTACTCACATGAATATTACAGTAAAAGATCCGAAACGCGTTTCGGCTTTTGGGTTTAAAATATGCCTTCCTCAGGTACAAATAAAAACAGACATCAAAGACAATATGTATCTGAGGAAGGCTTATTTTACAGCCAAAAGCCGAAACATGTTTTGTATCTTTTAATGTAATGGTCATGTGAATAAACTCTTTAAATCAGAATACACCTAGTCCTGCTCAGAAGCGCCACAAACCTACTCTGGATTTTTCCTTTTCCTTTCTCTGACTGACGGGTTACTTCTGGGGCAACTGTATGAACCAAAATCGAGCTGCACACTGAACGAGGATTGAGGATTGAGCATCACCATAACTTTCACATCCATCCCAACTGTATCAGTACACATTGCACTTAAGCCCCGTCACATATAGTGAGATCGCTAGCGAGATCGCTGATACGTCACAGGTTTTGTGACGTAACAGCGACCTCTCCAACGATGTTGCAGTGTGTGACATGTAGCAGCGATCAGGCCCCTGCTGTGAGGTTGCTGATCGCTGCACATCATTCAGGACCATTGTTGGTCCTTGGTCTCCCGCTGGTCAACATATGACGACACACCAGCGATCCCAATTATGATAGCAATGTGCAGAGATCGCTGGTGCGTCGTTTTTCACATCGCTGGTAAGATGTTAAACAAATATCTCACAAGCGATGTGAAAAATGACGCACTAGCGATCCAGAATTATACCGAAGTCATTGGGAATTGTCACTCCATAGTGTAGCATTGAGATCGTTGCTCATTATCTTTGTCAAACACAATGATGTAGCGTTCCCAGCGGGATCACAACAACACAAGAATGACCCAGAGCAGTGTGTAACGATCAACGATCTCACAGCAGGGGCCAGATCGTTGGTGCGTGTCACACATAATGAGATCGCTAACGAGATCGCTGTTGCGTCACAAAATCTGTGACGCTAAAGCGATCTCGTTAGCGATCTCTTTATGTGTGACAGAGCCTTAAGGATTACAGCTGATTGCTTAAGATTCTAAACAAGATACACTGTAGCTTTATTTATTCTTAAAAAAAGGTTTTGTTTTGTTTTTTAAAGTAGAAAACCTCTTCAAACTGATAACCATCTTCAATAACATCACATGAAAACAACCTCTACTTTGAAGAAAGGCACCCTGATATAGGGTATTTGCACAGACCTAGCTCCCAGCATTCCCAGATCCATTTACCATGTTGTATTATATGCTATCCACTTAAGTAAATCGTAAACCATATAAAACATAGAGAGACTGGCAATGCTAAATTACTCTTAACACCTATGTACTTTAGCACTGTAGTTTCAATAGTTATGAAAGATATGAAAAGTGCACAAATCTACTGGTTGCCTTTGCATCCATTCATCTGTATGAAGGGGACAAAGTATAATTAAAAATCTACATGAAAATTTTTCCAGCACTTGTTTACTTCTATTTGCATATAACTTGAATCATATGATCACTTGTCCTCATACAGTTTCATTATGGCTGACAGTATAACCCTGTTACACGAGTGGATGTGTTTACCCAAGTGGTTGATTTAACGTCCACATAAAAGCTGCAATTACATGTTAATCATTTGATTGAGAAACTTGTTTGATTGACATGCAAGCCTGGACTGGACCACAGTTAAACAAGTGGGCCCCTGTGCAGAAGTGGGCCACCCATTGCTCTAAATGGTCTGTTTTTGGCATAATATTATTATGCAACGTGGATAGACAAAAGCAGCAACTAATTAATTTCATAATGTATCTTTTTTTATTGTGATAAAGAAGCGTAAGCAAATTTGTGAACACATGTACAGGTACATTGTATGTAACTGAACAGTGGGCCCCCATAATCATTGTCACTGGTAAGCTTTTCACATTCCAGTCTGACACTGCGGACACGTATACATAGTGCGATAACAGAAATTTTATAATATTCCATATAAATGGGTCTTCATTATAAACTGTATTAAGCTACATTTTTTTTTTATTAAAGAAGCACCCTTATCAAAGTTTGTATCCTATTATTATATACTGTAGCAATCATCATATTTTCTTACACTATGGCCTTACTGTCATTGCTCATTTTGCCTTTCTTCCCAACTATTTTCTTTTCTATGCTCTATGTCAGGGGTGGGGAACTCCAGTCCTCGAGGGCCGCAAACAGTGCAGGTTTTCAGGATTTCCTTAGTTTTGCACAGGTGATAACATAATCACTTGCACTGGTGATGATTCCAATCCCTGTGCAATACTAAGGAAATCGTGAAAACCTGAACTGTTTGCGGCCCTCGAGGACTGGAGTTCCCCACCCCTGCTCTATGTAGAAACAATAAGTCTCCAATCACTGCATGAGTCATCACCCTCATCAACTACTGACCAAGTTCTCCACTCCTCCCCCCTGCCAATGACTTTTCCAGTGATGACTCATGCAGGGAAAGGAGAACTATTTCTACTTAGAGTCTAGAAAGATTCAGCCAGTCTTTTTTTTTTTAATCACGTGATGTCATAGACCTAATGGAAAAGTGATCGATTAACTGATAAGAAGGGCAAAATGACCAATTGTAAGTACAAAGTGCTATATAATATGGCGACTGCAATATATTAAGAGTATAACAATTTGCATGGGAGTGTGTTATGCACCTGAGAATTCCAACTTAGTTAAATAAATCCTATCTCTGATCTACTGCACCTGGACCAATTGGTTCCTGTACAGACTAGTATTTCTAACACTTGTGGCACCGTCACAGGTTGGAGTAACCCAGCAGCAACACTAAGAAACCACAATACACACCTGGCTTTCTGAAAGGCCATAGAGTTTTTCGTTGCAGTGCCTTAGGAACCTTAGAGAAATAGCAGAACAATATAACCAAGGATACTGAAAGAATGCAGAAATAGGTAAGGACCCAAAGTGTGGAAACATAAAACAAGTGCACTAGTGGAAAGAAGGAGAAGTAGATACTGCCAGTAAAAATAGCCTCCTACAATCTAACTACAAACAGGAGACAGAAGTAGGTTAGATAAGTGAGACCGCAAAGAGTGAATATCAAGCTGCTTTATATCTGCCAAATAAAACTGCTTGGCAGTGGGGCTGGAACTCCTTAGCAAGATCCACATAGGAATATAGTCAACAGAAAAGACCAGCATAAGGAAGGTATAAATAACCACCCCCAAAATATGATAGCAAAGAGTAAGTGAACAAATAAAAACACCTGAAGGCTGGAAACCAAAAGGAATGACGCAAAGATAAAAAACATTCAGAACTTGGACAGGAATAGATGACCATGTTGTGGCTCAGCGGATAAGGAAACCTGACCATACAGCACAAGGTCACTATATCAAATCCCAAGACATGACAGAGTGCTTTTTTAATCAGGTGATATTTACTCCATAGATGCAATACATACAAAATATGTAGCCCCAAGATATACTGAAACTTTCCACTTAGTTGTGTTCCTTGTCTTTAATATTACTGTTTACAACTTGCTTTAGATATTGTTAGAAGACAATAACTTCTTGATTTCTGAAAACAGCAACAAGCATTTGTTTTAATATTTTTCACCCTAAAATACGTCAAAATCTAAATAATGCCAAGCCAACAATATATAAATATATGCATATTTTTGTCATTACAGCCCTATCCGGTACATGAACTTTGCTGTTAAAGATGAGTTCCCATCAAAAAGAAACCTGTGAAAATGAAGATAATGGCTTGAGCAAGGAGCAGATTGAAATACTTGAATATAATTTTACAAAAGTTTGCAAACATCCAGAACATGCTACTCTTATGCTTATAGCAGCTGAAGCTGGACTGACAGAGCAAGAGACAGAGGTACACCGCAACTCTGCTTAAGAACCCTAATGACAATGTACTATAGTTGCTTTGTATGTCCTTGCAATTAATTATTCATATACAGTGAATAGAACACTATATATCAAAAACCTATAGCCTTATACACCTTAAGATACTTTTTGTTACTTGTGTCACAATTACATAGATATGCAAAATTTGAGTTTATCGTAGTGCTATTTACAAAGGATGGACGGTGTTCACGGACCTGCGCTGCACCGTGTAGGCCAAAAAAAGGATCAGACATTGTTCATCACTAAAGCTTTATTTCCAATGCCATTATTCCCTGAGGAAGGAGTTGGGACTAACTCCGAAATGCGTCGGAAATAAAGCTTTAGTGATGAACAACATCTGATCCTTTTTTGGCATGCACGGTGCAGCACAGGTCCGTGAACACCGTCCATCCTTTGTAAATTTGCATCCTTTGTAAATTTGCACTACGCTGATCGTTTCGAGGTGTGGACCTTGTAGAAGCAACCTTCTCACGCCTTGATGCTGGTTGTGTGCTACACAACCCCCCAGGGGAGTGGCTAGTTAGATCTAGTCCCTACACTTATAAATCATCAGACCATATTGCGCTTCTCTTTCCCTTTCTAGTGTTTGAAATTTGTGTTTATGACATTATTTTTTCAAATTCAATGACTAATTCTCGTGGGGTTTTTTATGTCCTGCTTTAAATAACACTTATATTTTTAACCAGGAATGGATTTTGCACACAATACGCATGTGAAATTATGTACACGAGATTAACAAGAAAAATATTTATGATATAACCAAAAATGTTCACAATATTATATACAAAAATGTATTGAATATTCATTCTGCAACTTTATTAGAATTTAATTCTTGCGCCTTTTCCGCTTCTATTCAAAGCTTTTCTTGATACCTTTTCTCATATAGAAGGCTTGCGGATCTTCTCTGTGAAGCATCCAGCACTAGTCCTCCATCACATTCACGTTCCATTTACCTTGTTCCATCTCCTTGATGTCTTGATGAAATCTTTCTAATTGCTCTTCGCTAAAAGAACCAAGGTTTTCAGGAATGTAGTCCAAATTGAAATGTAAAAATATGTAACTTCAAATACATTGGACAACCCAATGCTTTGAAACAATCAGAAGGTTTTGCACAATAGACTTAAGTTTTGGATCTGTGTTGTTACTTAGAAATTTCTTCACAACGTCTTTAGAAAAATCACAAGCCCATTCTCAACATCTTTCATTTTTGTTTCTTTGATATTTCTTCACTACAAAAACAATGGAACATGTAACAAGAGATGTAAAATGAATTACAATTCCCCTTTGTAACCATTTTGATCATATTGTTAGTAACAGAAGCTTAATCCACCACAACCATTAAATACTGAAATGAGTCGTGGTAAGCATGCCACTACAGTCATGGCCAAAAGTTTTGAGAATGATACAAATATTAATTTTAACAAAGTCTACTGTTTCAGTTTTTCTAATGGTAATTTGCATACACTCCAGAATGTCATAAAGAGTGATTAGCTTAACATCAAATACTTGCTAAGTCAATATTTGCCTAGAAAATGAACTTTAACCCCCAAAACACATTTCAACATCATTGCAGTCCTGCCTTAAAAGGAGCAGCTAACATCGTTTTAGTGATTGCTCCATTAACACAGGTGTGGGTGTTGATGAGGACAGGGCTAGCGAACAATCAGTCATGATTAAGTAAGAATGACACCAATGGACACTTTAAAAGGAGGCTGGTGCTTGGTATCATTGTTTCTCTTCAGTTAACCATGGTTATCTCTAAAGAAACACGTGCAGCCATCATTGCACAGCACAAAAATGGCCTGCCACCTCAGTCAACAATCTATCGCATCATCAAGAACTTCAAGGAGAGAGCTTCCATTGTTGTCAAAAAGGCTCCAGGACGCCCAAGAAAGACCAGCAAGCACCAGGACCGTATCTTAAAACTGTTTCAGCTGCGGGATCGGACTACCAGCAGTGCCGAGCTTGCTCAGGAATGGCAGCAGGCTGGTGTGAGGGCTTCTGCACGCACTGTGAGGCGGAGACTCTTTGAGCAAGGCCTGGTTTCAAGGAGGGCAGCAAAGAAGCCACTTCTCCCCAGAAAAAACATCAGGGACCGACTGATATTCTGCAAAAGGTACAGGGAGTGGACTGCTGAGGACTGGGGTAAAGTCATTTTCTCTGATGAATCCCCTTTTCGATTGTTTGGGATATCTGGAAAACAGCTTATTCGGAGAAGAAGAGGTGAGCGCTACCACTAGTCTTGTCTCATGCCAACTGTAAAGCATCCTGAAACCATTCATGTGTGGGGTTGCTTCTCAGCCAAGGGAATCGGCTCACTCACAGTCTTGCCTAAAAACACAGCCATGAATAAAGAATGGTACCAGAATGTCCTCCAAGAGCAACTTCTCCCAACCGTCCAAGAGCAGTTTGGCACCCAACAATGCCTTTTCCAGCATGATGGAGCACCTTGCCATAAAGCAAAGGTGATAACTAAATGGCTCAGGGAACAAAACATAGAGATTTTGCGTCTATGGCCTGGAAACTCCCCAGATCTTAATCCTATTGAGAACTTGTGGTCAATCATCAAGAGACGGGTGGGACAAACAAAAACCAACAAATTCTAGCAAAATACCAGCATTGATTATGCAAGAATGGACTGCTATCAGTCAGGATTTGGTCCAGAAGTTGATTGAGAGCATGCCAGGGAGAATTGCAGAGGTCCTGAAGAAGGGTCAACACTGCAAATATTGACTTGCTGCATTAACTCATTCTAACTGTCAATATAACCTTTTGGTACTCATAATATGATTGCAATTATATTTCTGTATATGATATAAACATCAGACAAACACAAATAAAAAGCAGAGGGCAGCAGATCATGTGAAAATATAATTTTGGTGTCATTCTCAAAACTTTTGGCCATGATTGTACACTCTTATGAACTCTGTATAATAGAATATTTGCCTTTGCTCCCCATAGCAACCAATCACAGTGCAGCTTTCAGTTATTATACTTGTATGCTATGATTGGATGCTATGGACACCACCAGGGTCACCTCCAGGTTTTTGTGGACCCCATGCACCAGCAGGAACGCACGTACACAACATATACACAGATACGTACACATACAGGCATACGTAAATATACATATTTGAAGGCAAACTCACAAAAATACATATAAGATAAGATAAGGACATTACAGACATATCAAACATAAATATATACACAGTCTTATATACTGACATACATAGATATACAGGGTGGGTCATTAACATGGATGCACCTAAATAAAATGGGAATGGTTGGTGATATCAACTTCCTGTTTGTGGCATACCATTGTTTTTCTTATGAAATTCTCAATAAGTTTGATGTGTCACATGACCCTCTTTCCATTGCAAAAAAAAGTTGGATCCCAAATGGCCAACTTCAAAATGGACGCCATGCTCACCACCCATCTTGAAAAGTTTCCCCCTTCCATATACTAATGTGCCACAAACAGGAAGTTGATATCACCAACCATTCCCATTTTATTTAGTTGCATCCGTATAAATGGCCAACCCTGTACACATCATACATGCACACACTGACACATTAAAGATATTTTTAATATGGGGAAGTCGGCAGCAAGCCATACTCACCTCCCCCACTTGTCTCCTATCCAGCTCCTCCTGGGCAGCTGCACTGATTGATTGCTGTCACTTTAACAAACATGGCCACCCACACTGCACGCTGAGAGTGCTGTATAAGCATCACAGGAGACATGGGGGTTGCAGTATATACATCACAGGGTATTTTCTTAGATAATGACTTTTGGGTTTTCATTGGCTTTAAGCCATAATCATCAACATTAACAAAAATAAACACTTGAAATAGATCACTGTTGGTAATGACTATATAATAAATGAGTTTCACTTTATGTATTTCATTACTGAAACAAAATTAACTTTCTGATGATATTCTAATTCATGGAGATGCACCTGTATATAAAACCTTACACACAGAACATAAATGAGGCCTTCCACCACTTTAATAATGATAACCAATATTTATTATAGAACAAAAAATATACAATCAGCTCACCCAGTATGAAGACACACTCGGATCTCATAGTGTGATGAGAAAGTCCATAGGAGAAATATCCATTGCTAAAGTCTTCTGGTAAAAAAAACAAAACTCCTTTATTGATTCCTTGAAAAAACATAATAATTGAAGCTGCAGTTTCACTTAAAAACAGTGCAAACAGCCTTATTTATTGCATATAGAAAATATTTATTATAGGTTATTATCATCATCAGAGCGGTGGGGGTCATTCATCCAGACCCCCCACTGATCAGTTGTTTTCAGCAGTGTCCTGTTCCTGTATAGTGGTGCCAAGTCTGGCAAGTCAGATCCTTTTGTTTGAATAGGAGCTTTTACACAATACATGATAGCAGCCATTAATTGATGTGATAGATGATGGTGGTCAGCTCCATATACTGTTTATATCCATTCTCTTGACGCCTCTGCAAACAGCTGTTCACTGGTAGAGCCCCCCAAGCTGATATTGAGAGCTCCTCGATATTGACGTAGTGGGAAACTAACTTAGGTACTTCATTAACGATTGTGGATGAAGATAAGAAACAGACGGCACTCACCGGGTAGATGAAGCTCCTTGTTTATTCAACCAAAGGGGTTTGACATCAAAGCGGGGAGAGGGAGTGAGGAGTCGGCAGACGACGGCATGCCGTTTCATGAGTTCTCCGCTTCAACGGCTCCAGCTTCATCTACCCGGTGAGTGCTGTCTGTTTCTTATCTTAATCCACAAAATTTTTTATGCTTACTTGATGTGCAATTCCGGCTTCACGAGACAAGCCACATGCTCCTGCAGGCAGGACCTGGCTGGTCCACAATCATTATACATGGCTTTGGTGGCCGGTTGTTGACTCTTTGCTCATCTACTTCATTAACGAGTCGTGAAACATACATGTTGCATTAATGAGGTCACTGTGATAATCCTGTAACTTGGATTTCAATAATGATTATAATATACATGTATCAAACAGTTGTATTATTTTTTTTTATTCCTCTCATTATTATTTACAGGCCTCTGCATGTTTCTACATATCCATTGTCTCATAAAATGTTACAAAAATAAAATGTGTCTGGCTGAAGGAATGAGCTGTCATTTTATCTCCTGAGCAGTGAACCGGGTGGTACCAGCCTTCATTGCTTTTAAAAATAACTAAAGGCACTTGCCTCGGTTTGTCATGTGGCCCACTTGTCCTACACATTGAACAGAAGGCTACACATAAGACATAAACAGATTACACTTTGTCACAAGCAGTTAATTTGCAGGCAGTAGATGCTCTTTGTACAGTTGTATTATCTGGCTGCAGTTTACTCTTTCTGCCTTTTCCCTTGATGACCTTGAGGGGACATAAAGACATCAATTGTGTCTCTCCTTTCAGTAGGGAGAGAAACTGATACATTAATGGGTAACAGTGGACATTGCCTGGCATCTATTCTCACACTGAGATGCTTGTTCCTGTATTGGCATAAAATCTCTTTTTTAGGAAACGTTGTCTAGATCTGCATCTTTTTGCCAGCAACAGAATATTGACTATCATAGATGTCATAAGAAAATAATTCAATGCTTTATTGTTAGTTAATTGACCTTGTTAATGGGATGTTTACCTGTTTATTTCGTTAAATAAATGTTTGCCACCATCTCTATTTAGAAGGAAGTAAAAGTTTATTGCTTTAATGTAGTTCTAAAACTTAATTACTACTTTTTTAAAGATACAATCTAACACTGTAAGTAAACAATATAACACCATTAGTCACTGCGTTACCCGTTATCGATTTACTACACTATACACCAGTGATTGCCAACCTCTTGAGCTCGGTGTGTCAAAATTTACCAAAAAACGAGCATAACTTGGGTGATGTGTCACTTAAAAAAAAAACTATCATATAATTTTCTGATATTTGTAGTTGTAATCACAAATGTTATAATGTTAATGTACTGTATTTAATAAACCAAAAACAAATAATTCTTTACTTAACTAATTAGTGATTTTTTTGTTGCTGAATTTCTTAGTCCAAATCTTGAATTGAAGGTACCGTATATACTCGTGTATAAGCCGACCCGTGTATAAGCCGACCCCCTACTTTTGCCCCCAAAAACTGGGAAAACTTATTGACTTGCGTATAAGCCAAGGGTGGACTCCAGCACAGGTATACAACCCCCAGCAGTGAGGTATACAGCAGCCTCCCCAGTGGTAGTATACAGCAGCAGCCCCAGTGGTAGTATACAGCAGCCCCAGAGGTATATACAGCCCCATATGCAGCCCCAGAGGTATATGCAGCCCCATATGCAGCCCCAGAGGTATATGCAGCCCCATATGCAGCCCCAGAGGTATATGCAGCCCCATATGCAGCCCCAGAGGTATATGCAGCCCCATATGCAGCCCCAGAGGTATATGCAGCCCCATATGCAGCCCCAGAGGTATATGCAGCCCCATATGCAGCCCCAGAGGTATATGCAGCCCCATATGCATATGCAGCCCCATATGCAGCCCATAGGTATATGCAGCCCCAGAGGTATATGCAGCCCCATATGCAGCCCCAGAGGTATATGCAGCCCCATATGCAGCCCCAGAGGTATATGCAGCCCCATATGCAGCCCCATAGGTATATGCAGCCCCAGAGGTATATGCAGCCCCATATGCAGCCCCAGAGGTATATGCAGCCCCATATGCAGCCCCAGAGGTATATACAGCAGCAGCAGCCCCAGCCCCAGGGCTGTATACAGCAGCAGCCCCAGGGCTGTATACAGCCGCAGCCCCAGGGCTTTATACAGCAGCAGCCCCAGCCCCAGGGCTGTATACAGCAGCAGCAGCCCCAGCCCCAGGGCTGTATACAGCAGCAGCCCCAGGGCTGTATACAGCCGCAGCCCCAGGGCTTTATACAGCAGCAGCCCCAGGGCTGTATACAGCCGCAGCCCCAGGGCTGTATACAGCCGCAGCCCCGGAGGTATACAGGCCCCCCATCAAGTTCCAGGGCCCCCCCCCACTTGCGCGCCAGCCTGTAAGGTAAATTCATACTTACCGGTGTCCAGTCGCGCCGCCCGCAGCTGCCGACATGACGATTCCGGGCTCCATTCAGCGTCTTCCCGCGGCTTCCTGTAGTCGCGGGCAATGACGTCATTGCCCGCGACTACAGGAAGCCGCGGGAAGATGCTGAATGGAGCCCGGAATCGTCATGTCGGCAGCTGCGGGCGGCGCGACTGGACACCGGTAAGTATGAATTTACCTTACAGGCTGGCGCGCAAGTGGGGGGGGGCCCTGGAACTTGATGGGGGGCCTGTATACCTCCGGGGCTGCGGCTGTATTTTTTTTTTTTTTTTCCATATACCGTATATACTCGCGTATAAGCCGAGGGGGGACTTTTCAGCCCAAATTTTGGGCTGAAAAACTCGGCTTATACGCGAGTATATACGGTAGGTATTTCATACACTTCAAGCCCAAGCAAGCCCGTGATAAGCTCCAGCTCTGCCCCATTAGCCCCTAATAAGCTCCAGCTCTGCCCCAATAACCCCTAATAGGATCCAGCTCTGCCCATTCAGCACCTGCCAGGCTCCAACTCTGCTCCAGCAACCCCTGCCAGACACCAGCTCTGCCCCAGGAGCCCCCGCCAGGCTCCAACTCTTCCCCAGGAGCCCCTACCAGGCTCCAGCTCTGCCCCAGGAGCCCCATCATGCTCCAGCTCTGTCCCAGGAGCCTCTGCCAGGCTCCAGCTCTGCCCCATCTAGGGCACCTTAATGAAACTAACAATCAAAGTGTCAGCATCTCGCCACCTTCTGATAATAATAAGTGTGTCTTCAGCTTTCATTACGGTACCGCTCTTGTTCCGCCTCCGGATGCTGACACTTTAATCAACACTCATTGCTTGCAGTCACAGTGTCAGCATCTGGAGATGGAATGCCAACACTTTGATTGTTAGCTTCATTAAGGTGCCGTGCTTGTCCCACCTCCAGGTGCTGACATGGTGATTGCAAGCAGTCAGTGTCAATCAAAGCCTCAGCATCCGGAAGCTGGACAAATGCGGCACCATAATGAAGGCTGGAAGCACACTTATTGTTATTAATGGTGGGCAGTGGGTGAAACCGCCCCATAACATGTGTGTCAGCAAAAACACCTTGCTGACTCGTGTGTCATAGGTTAGCCATCACTGCTATACACAGTTCACAATTATGTAATACAGTCCGTGTTATGTGCTGTCTTAGTGCAGCCCATAATAGTATTCTCAAACTGCTGAAAATTCCAAATATCAAAGACACCAGCAATTTGGAGGAGAAGGTCTGGTGCCTTGGGTATTTGGAATTTTATACTATTCACAGTGAATGTGACAGCTAGTCATGATGCCTAATCTATGGTCAGCACTAATCAGACGCTGACTATATGATTTATTTCAGCCAGGTATGGTTGACTCTGAAAAGCAGAAGAACATACTTAAAAGCCATTGGGAATCAAGCTGAATCAAAGACTAGTAAGACAGTCGGGACCCCAGTGGCTTCTCATCAACCAAGAATAGTTGGGTATAGAATAGGTTCCAAAAGTATTAGGCTACATTCACACAATTGTGTGCAGTGGTCTATGTGGAGCCCACTGGGACGGGGTACTCGGTGCCGGACCGGGGTACTGCTGGGGGATGTCACGGCGGTCCTGGTGCGGACCGTGTCCCGGGCCCGCACAATAAAATGGGGGTTATTTACAGGGGATTTGTCACTCGTGATGCCACCCACTATATGCGGCCAGTAATGGGGCCGCCGCTGCTGCAGAACCTCCGGGGATGATGGGATAGCAGCTTGGATGGAATAGTTCCTGTGGGCAGAACTGGGTTCCCCGGGGCAGTGGTAGTAGTAGTTAAAGTCTGTGAGGATAGTTATTGATGCTGCAGGAGAGTAGGGGTAGCAGTAGAGATGATGAGAGTAGAGGTAATCGCAGTATATGACGGCAAATAGAGCTTCAGTATAAGGATCACACACACTCACGGTTTCTGTTGTTTTCCAAGTCTTTACTTGCAGATGGTATATCACAATATTGTCCACAGAGTCTGTACTAGGTTGCTCCCACCCTGACTGGGTCCTTGGCTTCCTACTTAAGCGCTGTGTGTGGCCCTGCTGCTGCTTGTAGCTGTACTGCTGGCCCTGTCTCTGCTCACGGGTACCAATCTGCTGGGCAACTTGAGTCCTCTGTGTCACTGACCCCTCCGTGTTGCTTTGCTATGGTGCTGTGAAGATGGTGGACCTTCACTATGTCGGTGTTTACTGTCCTGTCTGTCTCAGGCACAGCCTCGGATCCGGTATCCGTCTTAAGCGCCTCCCCGGGGTCAAGTTTTTTGGGGTAACTCTTTATCTCGGGTATGTTCCTCTGTTCCTCTGTCTCCTCTCCTCAGACCTCTCAGGACCTCCACTTCTACTAGACTCTGCTCCTGCTCCAGACTCAAACTGAACTAACTGTCACTCTTGCTCTGTGGTAAACAACTTGGCTCCTCCCACTAGTGCAGGTGCCACCTAAGCTCCTCCCACTTTCTCGTTTAGTGTTGTATGGGGAGTAAACCTGTGTTGATGTTTCTGTGGCACTTTAACCCTTGGGGTGCCACATCTACATACTGACAGCAATGCACGGACTGGCTGCAGATCTCCTAATCTGAATTAGACAGCTTGATATATACATAGGAGGATGTTTTGTCTGGCTGAGGAGTCGCACAGATGATCTATACATGGCCTACAAGGCCCAGATATGCAACGGTAGCCTTACGTGAGGTCACATAGTTACTGTAGTATATCTGTCATTATGTCAATGGCCATTATTTACTGTATGATCATCAATAATTGTTCAACTTACATATTGTCATCATATCTGACAAATAAATGTTTTTGGAGACTTTGTAGGCTACAGTTTTGATTTTACCTACTATGTCCTATATTGAAAGGAGAGCCCTTATCTAATTGTGCAAAGTGCTGTACATGTCACTATAAGATATTAGGGTGGCTGCAAAAAAGTGTGTAGAAACTTCATGTGTCCAGATAGAGGAGTAATGCTAAAATCCTGCACCTCAATAGAGCCTTTCTAACAGGTCTCCCAGGTCTAAATGTGTCATTTAGAAAACCAGTGCCTTTTTATGTGGTAGAATGGCCTCAGGACTAACTTATGCACCAATGGCCAGATGTGACTACTAAGGGTGCTGTCACACGCTTCAATTTTATGAATGATTTTGTTAACGATCACATGCAAGCGCGATCGTTAACAATATCGTTCAGATCGCTGGTGAGCTGTCACACAGGCAGACTCACCAGCGATCAATAGACCAGAGACATCGTGGAAACGATTTAAATATTGTTTCCACGATGTCTTGCTCCCGCTGCCAGCCTGTGGTAAGTGGGTAAGTGGTCTCCAAGGTAAACTGCGGGAATCTAGGCAGCGCGCGCTGCCTAGATACCGGATGTGTAACTTAGTTACCAGCCTCCTCCGCTCACCTGCTGGTATCTAAGGTACACAGCGGGTAACTAGGGTCCCTAGTTACCCGCTGTGTACCTTAGATACCAGCAGGTGAGCGGAGGAGGCTGGTAACTAAGTTACACATCGGGTATCTAGGCAGCGCGCGCTGCCTAGATACCCGCAGTTTACCTTGGATACCATCTCCCAGCATAGGCTCTGCTGCTGGGAGATCGTTCAACGTGGTGTCACACACCACGATGATGCAGATTGATCAAGCGTTTATCGCTTGATATGAGCTCCGGCTCACAAATCTGCCATCTAACGATCAAGCGATTTTACATTGTAAAATCGCTTGATTACACGCAGCGACGCACAAATGATATCGCTTAAGCGATCAAAAAAGCACATCGCTTAAGCGATATTGTTCAAGAAATTGAAGCGTGTGACGTGGCCATTACCCTTCAAGCCCTATAGCAGAGATCGCTAGCATTTTTATACCTTGTGAAATGCATTCAGTGATGTCAGAAGCCAAATTTAAGTAAAAAAAAAATGTGAATATGTGAAGCTTTTAGAGACACAAAATCATTAAATTTAAAGGCTGATAGACTTGAAATATAGATGCAGAAATAGATACTCTGGCTTCAAGAACAAACCATGCTTCTTTATTTGTGGATAAGTACAATGTCCAAGATAGTGGTTAAAATGTCAGCTAAAAAGCATGGCTAATTCATCATGAGTAGCAGAATTAGGACATATAATGGTTTCAAGTGCATTGCACCCTTAATCATGACTTGAAATTATTATACCAAGAAAGTGTCACGGTTCTGAGTATAAAATATTTCTGTAACTCTGTTAATGATACTGTCAGGGCATTTTGCCATAACTTCAGGATACTGTGGACAGCCACACAGTGCAGTTCACAAGTTTAAGCTTCCATGCCACTGATTAGAGACCACAGCTCTATTATGTACGTCCCCGTGTACAGCTGGCAGATATTAGTCTGTGTTTCGTATAGTGATAGGTGAACATTTGTATAGAATAATGGTATGGACTAATATGCAACTTTATTTGGCTGCTTTTTTGTTATCTTTGAATTCTGACTAACCTATTATGAGGTTATTCTTACTATCCTAGATGGATTGAGAAGGGTCACACAGTATATGAGAATTCTTTAACCACTCAATAATCACTTACACATTTAAATTAATTTTGATTTCTTTCTTTCACTTTTTCCTGCAGAAATGGTTCAAAGACCGGTTATCTAAATGGAGAAGATCTGAGGGCTTACCCTCGGAGCTTGGCTCAGTTATGGACTAGAAGATACTTTAATTCCACACATTATATTTTTTTTACCCCATTATATAATTATAAAGTAAAGGCATTTATTGAAAACAGATGTAATAAATATTACTTATCTAAATATTATGTACATATATTAATGTAATATATTTTATATGTATACTCTTAAATATTACTTAGTTTATGACTAATAAATAAACTTATATAACACATTTGGTATAATACTTATTTTGTACTACATATACATACATCGGATGAAATAAGTATTGAATATGTCACAGGTGTTCTAAGTAAATATATTGCTATTGACATGAATTTCTCACCAGATGTCGGTAACAGCCTATCTAAACCAACTAAAGAAATCAAACCATTGATGTTTATAAATTAAATTGTTCATGCAGGATGGAGACAGAAAGGGCACAATGCTGCGCTGCCGGGATAAAAGGAGGATCCAGAGAACAAAGTATTATTAAAGGAAAGTAATTTATTGCTACGCGTTTTGAAGTGTACAACCTCTTATTCAGGCACACCATCAATGCACATTGTTTTGCCTGAAGAAGTTGTAGTCTTCGAAATAAGTAGCAATATATCACTTTCCTATATTAATATTTTATTCTCTGGAGCCTCCCTTTATCCCAACAGCGCAGTGTTGTACCTTTTCTGTCTCTATCCTGCATGATCTCATTACCGGGGAGCTGCAGCAGCTGTGGATCTGTATTACAAGCATGTATAGTGGTTGTGACTGTACACAACCCCTAAAGGTGAGAACCCTTCACTCATTAGTTATCTGTAAATTGTCACAGAGAAACCCTCTGTGCGTCATTTGTCTTTTTTAGATTTCCATAAATTAAGTTGTGTAATAATGAGAAATGACACAGTGAAAAAGTATTCAACACATTTACTGAAATGTATTTAATACTTTGATGTTAGCTTTGTTTCCATCCTCTGAAACCAACTGAAAGTTACCCTGGCTGCGTGTTTGAGATCATTGTCTTGCTGAAGTGTACACCCTCATTTCATCTTCATCATCCTGGCAGATGTCAGATTTTTGTCACGATTGTCTCAGTACATTTGTCCATTCATCCTTTCTTCAATTATATAAAGGTTGTCAGCACTGTACTCTTAAAAACAGCCCCACTGCATGATATTCCCACATCCAAACTTCACTGTTGGTATAGTGTTTTTGGGGTGATATGTGGTGACGTTTTGCCTTCAAACACACTGTGTATTATGGCATCCAAAGAGTTCAATTTTGGTCTCATAGTTACATACAGTGTTGGCCAAAAGTATTGACACCCCTGCAATTCTGTCATATAATACTCAGTTTCTTCCTGAAAATGCTTGCAATCACAAATTCTTTGGTATTATTATCTTCATTTAATTTGTCTTCAATGAAGAAACACAAAAGAGAATGAAGCAAAAAGCAAAACATTGATCATTTCACACAAAACTCCAAAAATGGGCCAGACAAAAGTATTGGCACCCTCAGCCTAATACTTGGTTGCACAACCTTTACCCAAAATAACTGCGATCAACCGCTTCCGGTAACCATCAATGAGCTTCTTACAATGCTCTGCTGGAATTTTAGACCATTCTTCTTTGGAAAACTGCTCCAGGTCCCTGATATTTGAAGGGTGCCTTCTCCAAACTGCCATTTTTAGATCTCTCCACAGGTGTTCTATGGGATTCAGGTCTGGACTCATTGCTGGCCACCTTAGAAGTCTCCAGTGCTTTCTCTCAAACCATTTTCTAGTGCTTTTTGAAGTGTGTTTTGGGTCATTGTCCTGCTGGAAGACCCATGACCTCTGAAGGAGACCCAGCTTTCTCACACTGGGACTTACATTATGCTGCAAAATTTGTTGGTAGTCTTCAGACTTCATAATGCCATGCACACGGTCAAGCAGTCCAGTGCCAGAGGCAGCAAAGCAACCCCAAAACATCAGGGAACCTCCACCATGTTTGACTGTAGGGACTGTGTCCTTTTCTTTGAATGCCTCTTTGTTTCTCCTGTAAACTCATGTTGATGCCTTTGCCTAAAAAGAGAGAACATTCTTCCAAAACGTTTTAGGCTTTCTCAGGTAAGTTTTGGCAAACTCCAGCCTGGCCATTTTATGTCTCGGGGTAAGAAGCGGGGTCTTCCTGGGTATCCTACTATACAATCCCTTTTCATTCAGACACCGACTGATAGTACGGGTTGACACTGTTTGTACCCTCGGACTGCAGGGCAGCTTGAACTTGTTTGGATGTTAGTCAAGGTTCTATATCCACCCTCCGCACAATCTTGCATTGAAATCTCTCGTCACTTTTTCGTTTCCTTCCACATCTAGGGAAGTTAGCCACAGTGCCATGGGCTTTAAACTTCTTGATGACACTGCGCACGGTAGACACAGGAACATTCAGGTCTTTGGAGATGGACTTGTAGCCTTGAGATTGCTCATGCTTCCTCACAATTTGGTTTCTCAAGTCCTCAGACAGTTATTTGGTCTTCTTTTTTTCTCCATGCTCAATGTGGTACACACAAGGACACAGGACAGAGGTTGAGTCAACTTTAATCCATGTCAACTGGCTGCAAGTGTGATTTAGTTATTGCCAACACCTGTTAGGTGCCACAGGTAATTTAAAGGTGCTGTTAATTACACAATTTAGAGAAGCATCACATGATTTTTCTAAGGGTGCCAATACTTTTGTCCACCCCCTTTTTTATGTTTGGTGTGGAATTATATCCAATTTGGCTTTAGGACAAATCTTTTTGTGTTTTTTTTCATTGAAGATAAATTAAATGAAGATAATAATACCAAAGAATTTGTGATTGCAATCATTTTCAGGAAGAAACTGAGTATTATCTCACAGAATTGTAGGGGTGTCAATACTTTTGGCCATGACTGTAGTTTAAAAAAAAACCTTCACATCACTAATTAAATCCTCCCATGATTGGCTTACTCTGAGGATCCCTCTCTCGAAGGTTGTTGAGTCCCACTCTATTCAAAATATTAGCTTGGGGATCTATGGTCTGAGTTCCTATATGACTAACCATCTGTGTTTCACCCAATCCAATAGTCAGTGGCGTAGCAACTGTTTGTGGCGCCCGGGGCGGTCGAAAAATTTGCCGCAGCTGCCGCCCCTAAGAATTGGGCCAAATGGCCACTCACCTCCTGAACTCTCCATCCTTCTGCACTCCCCATTCTCCTGCACTCCCCATTCTCCTGCAGTCCCCATCCTCCATCCTCCTGCACTCCCCATCCTCCATTCTCCTGCACTCTCCATCCTACTGTACTCTCCATCCTCCATATTCCTGCACTCCCCATCCTCCTGTACTCTCCATCCTCCATATTCCTGCACTCCCCATCCTCCTGCACTCCCCATCCTCCTGCACTCTCCATTCTCCAGCACTCTCCATCCTCCAGCACCCTCCATCCTCCTGCACCCTCCATCCTCCTGCACCCTCCATCCTCCTGCGCTCTCCATCCACCAACCTCCAGCGCCCTCCATCCTCCAGCGCCCTCCATCCTCCAGCGCCCTCCATCCTCCAGCATGCTTCATCCTCCTGCACGCTTCATCCTTCTGCACGCTCCATCCTCCTGCACTCTCCATCCTCCTGCGCTCTCCATCTTCCTGCGATCTCCATCCTCCTGTGCTTTCCATCCTCTATCCTCTTGCACTCTCCATCCACTATCCTCCTGCACTCTCCATCCTCTATCCCCTGCAGTTTCCATCCTCTATCCCCTGCAGTTTCCATCCTCTGTCCCCTGCAGATTCCATCCTTTGTCCCCTGCAGATTTCATCCTCTGTCCCCTGCAGATTCCATCCTCTGTCCCCTGCAGATTCCATCCTCTATCCCCTGCAGATTTCATCCTCTATCCCCTGAAGATTCCATCCTCTGTCCCCTGCAGATTCCATCCCCTATACCCTGCATATTCTATCCTCTATCCTCTGCATATTCTATCCTCTGTTCCCTGCAGATTCCATCCTCTATCCCCTGCAGATTCCATCCTCTATCCCCTGCAGTCTCCATCCTCTGTCCCCTGCAGTTTCCATCCTCTGTCCCCTGCAGTTTCCATCCTCTATCCCCTGCAGATTCCATCATCTATCCCCTGCAGTTTCCATCCTCTATCCCCTGCAGTTTCCATCCTCTGTACCCTGCAGATTCCACCCTCCACCCTCCCTGTATCCTTCATCCCCGTGCACATCCTGCCATCCTCTGCACCCCTCTCTCACACACCTCTTGTTCCTTTGTTTATTTGGTCCCATCTTCTCCAGCTTCTTGTATGATATCTCCTTCATGCTGGGTATATTCCATGGCTCCGCCCACCGGGTCACATGCCTGTGACATCATCACAGGTCCTGGTGCTCCATATTATCTCTTGTGCTGGGCAGGCTAATACTGCCCTGACGCTGAGGTGAGTCACCTGCAGGCTGCGGCCCCCCCCCCCCACACGTGCCACCTGGCGCGGGCCGCCCCCCCACCCCTCCCAAGCTACGCCACTGCCAATAGTCAGGGCGCTTTTAATTGCCTGGAAGTTCTTGGCTAATGGAACATTTTCAAAATCTGCAAAACCAACAAAATTCAAACAAGAAACGTCTCGATTTTCTTCAATACACCTGTAACATCAAAATCCCAGAACAATGGAATACTGTAGGGTTAAAAAAGATCAAATACCTATTTAACCGTGGGAGACTTTTCTCCAGACAAGACCTTCAACAGCAGTATAATACTGTACTGATACTATTAATGAGTCAGCATATAAACAGTTAAAAGACAAAATGAAAAATAGAATGCCGAAGGAATCTTACGTAACAGAGGCTACAAGCATGCTAGTAACATTAGCAATTCAATCATATGGAAAACAAGTAACATATATAGTTAATTTAATCAAGATGCCACATTTGTAAGATTGCATTTATGTTGCTATGGGAGAGGGAGCTAGGGAGTAGAGATGAGCTAACCTTCCCCGAACATGTTAGCTAATGTCAAATTTGGCAATTTACTAAAAAATTGGTGAACGCTGCTTTGTTCGGGAAAAACGTTTGACATTTAAAATAGCCCTAAAACGTTCCCTGATTATTTGGGGTCAAAACACTCTCCGGAAGACTTGTTAGCTGGGAACAACACCTATCATTATGGTTAGGAGTGTTTCCAGCCATCGGGTCAACCATTTTCTTTCAACCTGTAGCATTTGTTTGAGTTTTAAAATAATTTTTTTAAAGCTTCCTGGAGTTTGCTGGTGTTTTGACACCTGCAGGGTGTGGATTTTTGAAGCGCTGCCAGATGTGGCAGTAGCTGTGGAGTCCAGAAACATTACAATGTCCTTTAAACATCTGTTTAAGAAAGCATTGTATATATTTTTTTAAAAAATATTTTATTGTATTTACTTATTATATTTATTTATATTATTTTTTACTTATATTATTTTTTTAATTTTTTTTTAGAGCAAACCTTTATTATTGAAGAAGATCAGCAGCATGTGAGGCCATCTTTTCTACACTTATGTAATAGCAATTCATATGAAAATTGCATACGGTCATTGCTTCAAATACATGGTTTTATAGGTCTGTTCAGACTCATGAAACACCATACTATGGATATTGGTTCTTGAAAATTTGCAATCCCTTTATTTAATTTCATTCCGTACGTGTAGAATACAGATTTTGGGCATGTGCACAAATGTGTTACATGTATCATTAATATTGCACCTGTCCGTAGTGATGTGGCGGCTTTGAGGAGCCAGGATGTGAGGCAGTGACCCAGGATTTTGTTCACATCAAGCAGTATTTATTTATAAGTCCACACTATTTGCACACCTTTCAGATCCGGAACATAGCCGGTACAGTCCAGTGACAAAATGTTACAGTCCATGTACAAATCACTGTACTACTCTGGGTTCCCTTTAAGGGTAGGTCCACATATGAGGACCAAGTCCACCGTGCTGGGATATATTGTCCAGTACATAGCCAGCTCACCTAGCACATGCTGCTTCAGCCACTTGGTTCCAAATGAGACACACCTTGCTTTGCAGGATTAAATGCAACTTCCCCTGACATGAGCTTGTTACAAAACCCGTGGGAGGAAGAATCTGGCCCACTTCCATTCCTACAGATTCTCCAAAATAAAGGCCGGCAGCAGGTTTTCCTAAAAATCCAGGTCACATATCTTGACCTAGTTCACACTCCTTTATCGTTATGTGAATACAACACACCCTAGTGGGTCTTAGGGCCGCTTTACACGTCACAATATCGCAACGCAACATCGATAAAAAGTCACATGGTGCGGGCGGTGCAGTTGATATTGTTCGTGCGTTGTGTCGTGTAAATGGGCAATGCAACGCGAAAACAACCTAACTACGATATCGTTTTGGGATTGTGCATGTTCTCCAACCGTACAATATTGTATATGCAATGTGGCAGGATCGTGCAATGTGACGGCGCAACTACGATTTGGAGTGCAACTTCCCCTATTCACTCCAATGTTAAATGGTCGTATCCTGGGTTGCTCATATTCAGCGTGGGAAAGGGGCGTACACCATTGTAGTTGCGTTGCCTGCCGATATCTCCCTGTGTGACATCTACTAGGCGATCTTGGACAAGCGCCAAAAACGTGCGCGCTCCCGTGAGATCATATGCAATATCGGAATGATATTGCAACGTGTAAAGCGGCCCTTAGGGTACCTTTACACGCGGCTACATTTCTAGGGTGGCTACAGGTAACTTACTGGTTGCAGTGAAATCATGGAGAGATTATTCCATTTGTACACAGCAACAAGATAGAACCTTGTCTCCATGATTTCACTGCAAACAGTAAGTTACCTGTAGCCACCCTAGAAATGTAGCCGCATGTAAAGGTACCCTTACTCTGCACCCACAGAAATCACTAAACATGAAAAGAGCACGTACAATTGTGGCCAAAAGTATTGACACCCCTGCAATTCTGTCAGATAATACTCAGTTTCTTCTTGAAAATGATTGCAATCACAAATTCTTTGGTATTATTATCTTCATTTAATTTGTCTTCAATGAAAAAACACAAAAAGAATTGTCCTAAAGCCAAATTGGATATAATTCCACACCAAACATAAAAAAGGGGGTGAACAAAAGTATTGGCACCCTTAGAAAAATCATGTGATGCTTCTCTAATTTGTGTAATTAACAGCACCTGTAACTTACCTGTGGCACCTAACATGTGTTGGCAATAACTAAACCACACTTGCAGCCAGTTGACATGGATTAAAGTTGACTCAACCTCTGTCTTGTGTCCTTGTGTGTACCACATTGAGCATGGAGAAAAGAAAGAAGACCAAAGAACTGTCTGAGGACTTGAGAAACCAAATTGTGAGGAAGCATGAGCAATCTCAAGGCTAAACGTCCATCTCCAAAGACCTGAATGTTCCTGTGTCTACTGTGCGCAGTGTCATCAAGAGGTTTAAAGCCCATGGCACTGTGGCTAACCTCCCTAGATGTGGACGGAAAAGAAAAATTGACAAGAGATTTAAACGCAAGATTGTGCAGATGGTGGATAAAGAACCTCGACTAACATCCAAACAAGTTCAAGCTGCCCTGCAGTCCGAGAGTACGACAGTGTCAGCTCGTTCTATCCGTCGGCGTCTGAATGAAAAAGGACTGTATGGTAGGAGACCCAGGAAGACCCCACTTCTTACCCCGAGACATACAAAAGCCAGGCTGGAGTTTGCCAAAACTTACCTGAGAAAGCCTAAAACATTTTGGAAGAATGTTCTTTGGTCAGATGAGACAAAAGTAGAGCTTTTTGGGCAAAGGCATCAACATAGAGTTTACAGGAGAATAAAAGAGGCATTTAAAGAAAAGAACACGGTCCATACAGTCAAACATGGCGGAGGTTCCCTGATGTTTTGGGGTTGCTTTGCTGCGTCTGGCACTGGACTGCTTGACCATGTGATTGGCATTATGAAGTCTGAAGACTACCAACAAATTTTGCAGCATAATGTAGGGCCCAGTGTGAGAAAGCTGGGTCTCCTTCAGAGGTCATGGGTCTTCCAGCAGGACAATGACCCAAAACACACTTCAAAAAGCACTAGAAAGGGGTGTGGCCTGCACGTTGAACGTGGTGGCTGCATAGACTGAGCTCTCCTGCTCCATAGGACCCTTATCGGCATATACCGGCTCACTGCGGCTTCCCGGACATCCACAAACCTTATCACTGCCTTCCCCATCGCCCCGGGCTCATGATGACACGTGGCAGATCGAACAGGCGGGCTTCCCCTCCTCGTTTGCCAGACTTCTTCCCCGGAGGGCAGACTGTGCACGCGGCTGGGAAGATGGCGCCCGCCTCCCCAGCCAGATCTTCCCGCTCTTCCCGCGGCTCCAATAGAGGTGAAAGAGATTCTACTCCCCTGCACAGCAGCAGCAGCTCTGCCCCGCTCACTAGAGGGGATATGAAAGACTTTCTAACTACAATGGGGGTCTCCCTGAAGCAGGATATGCACGAGATGCTGAGGGAGATAAGGAGAGACCTGAACTCTCTGGGGGATAGAACAGCCCATGTAGAAGGCAAGCTTGGGGAATATGCTGTTACCATCAACGCCTTAGTAGATGAGAATGCTGCACTACGGAATGAGCTCTCCTCAGTACAAGACAAACTGTATGATCTAGAGGATAGGTCTAGAAGGCAAAACATAAGAGTCCGTGGCATTCTAGAGGAGATTGCTGATAAAGAATTAGCCCCTTTCATGCAGAGATTTCTGGCCTCAGTGTTGCCTGACTTTCCAACGGGAGACCTGGTGATAGAGAGGATTCATAGAACCCCGAAACCCAAACACCTAGGTCCTTCTGTACCCAGAGATGTATTGGCCAGAATGCTCAGGTTCCCCGCAAAAGATGCCTTCGTACAACAGATGAGAAAACCCCCTATGCTGCCTGAAGAATTTCAGGGACTGCAGGTGTTCCCAGACCTGTCGCCAGCCACTTTGGCGAAGCGTTGGGCATATGCACACGTGTGTGCGGCCCTTAGGGAGGCTAATACTCGCTACAAATGGGGTTTCAACCCGGTGAAGTTAATAATTGATCATGATGACTGGATGGTTACTTGTTCCTCACCAAAGCAGGCAGAGGACAGGTTGTCTTCGTGGAGGATTCCCTTTGCTCTGTCAAATGCTAAATAATCAAGGAAAAAGAAGGTGACCACGGAATGGTCCACGACTTGAAGTGGAGAACGGGACGATCCTGTGGACGGAGCATCAGACAGCCACCTTTGAGGCTGTTTCCTGAATGGTACATTGTACTGTGCCCCTGGACAGCAGATTTTTTGGTTCTGCTTGTTGCCCGAGGAACTGTGCTTTTGACCCGGGACTATGGAGACAGTCCCCGGCCTGTTGATTGTTTTCTTTTTTTTTTCTTTTTTTTTTTTTCCTTTACTTTTTCTAGTTTATGGTTGTTGTTTTCCTTTACTTGTTTTTTTTTTGCAGCAACTCATTCCAGTCTTAGCATTCCCAATTAATATGTCCCTTACTTGGGAGTCAGCCATGGTTTCCTGCTTATATCTTTCCTATTGTGATCAATGTTGGAGGATAGACGGGACTCCCGGGCCTGACATAGCTTTGCTCTCTGATTCTATATAATGAGTTTAAAATTAATGTCACTCAATGTTAAGGGGATGAACTCCCCGGGTAAACGATCAATGGTGTGGAGGGAGGTGAGGAAATCTCGGGTGGAAATTATTTGCCTTCAGGAAACCCATTTATTGGAATCGGGGAATTTTAGGTTTTATAACCCCCAATTCCCTCATATATTCTTTGCCAATAATTCAGTTAAAACGGCAGGAGTGTGTATAATGATTAAGCATACCGTGGCCTTTAAATTGGAGGGATTACATGTAGACCCGGGCGGCAGATTGTTGGTGCTCGTCTGCACTTTAAATGGAATCTTGCACACCATATCATCATATGCTCCTAACACGGGTCAATGCAAATTTGTGAGACGTGCACTACAGACTGTCAAATCGGTGGCGCGAGGTGGTAAGATAGTATGCGGAGATTTTAACCTCCCCATGAAGCGGGCCCTTGATTGTTCCCATCAGGTTGGGGGAGGTCGGGGGGAGTTGAGGTTGCTCGCCCTTGAGTTTCAATATCATGATCATTGGAGATATTCCCACGCAGAGGAGCGGGATTACACCTTTTTCTCCTCTCGGCATCTCACATATAGTAGATTGGATTATTTTGTGGTGGATGACGCTGTCCTGTCCGGATGCCTCAGTTCTAAGATAGGGTTGATAACCTGGTCCGATCATGCCCCTATATTCCTTACTATAGCTCTGTCACACCAGGCTCCCCCGGCTTTTAGGTGGCGCTTGAATGAAGGCCTCCTGCTGAACGAGGACGTGGTGTCCAGGGTCTCCTCGGAGTTGTCTCTGTATTTCCAATTGAATGATACTGGAGAGATTACTGACGAGACGCTGTGGGCAGCCCATAAGGTGGTCCTGAGGGACCATAAGGCTGATTTTCTGCTAAGGGAAAAAAAAAAAGAGATTTAAATCTGATTTTCTAGCGAGTGTGAAACGAGCTGAGTGTGACGGAATGCAAGTGCAGACGGAAGTAAGTGTGTGACTTGTGATTCAGTGACTTTGGATTCAGGGAATTTGGAAGGGAGGACTTACTGAATTGCAGGTTGTATTTAATTAATACTTTGCATTTCTTTTTACTTATCATTTCTGTCTGGTGCAATCCCCATTGGGAAATGAGCTCCATGATTGGCAATGCCATCCAGTGTACATCTTGCCACATGTATGCATTTCTTGACCAGCCGGTCGATGGTGCATACTGCTGTGTGAGATGTGAGTACGTTGTGCATTTGGAAGCCCAGATACTGGATCTAAATGAACAACTGACAACGCTGAGATCCATAGACAATATGGAAAGGAGTCTGCTGCTCACTGAACAGCTGCTCAATAGGATAGATAGGGGGGAGGATGGTAGTATGGAGCTGCAGGACCGTGAGGTATCTAGTTGGGTGACAATTAGAAGGCAGGGGAGAGGGAAGGGTGCCAGGGAGGCTAGCCCTGATCTGGCACACCCCAATAAATTTGCTATGTTGGCAGATGAGGGGGGTGTGAGTTCAGGTACAGCACTGCTGCAGCAGGGCATGACCTCTGAAAGCCAGAGGAGTGTCTGCTCCAGTAAGGGGGAAAACAGGAGAGAAGGGCAGGCCAGACAGGTGCTGGTAGTGGGGGACTCAATTATTAGGGGAGTAGATAGGGCAATCTGTCACAAAGACAGGGATCGTCAAACAGTGTGCTACCTACCTGGCGCTCGAGTCCGGCACATCGCTGATCGGGTTGACAGATTACTGGGAGGGGCTGGTGAGGACCCAGCGGTCATGGTGCACATTGGCACAAATTACAAAGTTAGAGGTAGGTGGAAGGTCCTTAAAGATGATTTCAGGGAATTAGGCTGCAAGCTTAAGGCAAGGACCTCCAAGGTAGTATTCTCTGAAATACTGCCTGTACCACGTGCCACACCAGAGAGGCAAAGGGAGATTAGGGAGATAAATAAGTGGCTCAGGAATTGGTGTAGGAAGGAGGGGTTTCCTGGAGAACTGGGCCGACTTCTCTCTTGGCTACAGGTTCTATTCTAGGGACGGGCTGCACCTCAATGGGGAGGGTGCAGCTGTGCTTGGGGAGAAAATGGCTAGACGGTTGGAGGAGTGTTTAAACTAGGGAATTGGGGGGGAGGGTATTATTGTACAGGAGGGGAAGATAGCGTAAATAGTAACCTGGGCACAAGGAATAAAATTGGGGGTGGCATGGGGGTGGGGTTAGAACAGTCAATATAGTAGGAAGGAATAGAGGTAAAGAGAGATGCATAAAGTGCATGTACACTAATGCCAGAAGCCTCACCAACAAAATGGAGGAATTAGAATTGATTTTGTTGGAAAATAATTATGACACGGTGGGGATTTCGGAGACTTGGCTGGACGAGAGCCATGACTGGGCTGTTAATTTACAGGGCTATTGTCTGTTCAGAAATGACCGTACAAATAAGCGAGGAGGAGGTGTATGTTTATACGTAAAATCATCCTTAAAACCTATCCTGCGTGATAATATAGGTGAATCTAATGGAAATGTAGAGTCCCTGTGGGTGGAGATAAGGGGAGGGGGAAAAAATAATAAATTACTGATAGATGTTTGTTATAAGTCCCCAACAATAATGGAAGTGGAGGAGAATATCCTCATAAAGCAAATAGATGAAGCAGCGACTCAGGGAGAAGTCATTATTATGGGGGACTTCAACTACCCTGAAATACATTGGGGATCAGAAACCTGCAGTTCCAGCAAAGGTAATAAGTTTTTGAAAACTATGCGAGACAATTACCTTTCACGACTGGATCAGGACCCAACAAGAAGGGGGGCACTGCTGGACCTAATATTAACCAACAGGCCGGACCGCATATCAAATATACGGGTTGGAGGTCACTTGGGTAATAGTGATCATAACTTAATAAGCTTTCAAGTATCCTTTACTAAGATGTGTAGTAGAGGGGCTACAAGGAAACTGAACTTCAGGAAGGCAAAATTTCCAACGCTTGAGAGATGATCTAAGGGCCCTTTCACATCAGCGTTTTTTTTCGCGGCCGCACCTGCCGCAAGTGCCGAAACTGCACTTGCCGCATCTGCCGCACCCTTACCGCAAGCCCCATAGACATTGCATGGGGCTTGCCGCAAGTGTGCCGCAAGTGTCGCGGTTATGCGGTAATCGCGGCAGATGCGTTTTTTTTCACCGCATCTGCCGCTATTTGAAAATACCGCTGATATGAAAGGGCCCTTAGTGAAATAAACTGGGACGATGTCCTGAGACATAAAAGTACACAAAGCAAATGGGAGATGTTTATTAGCATCCTGAATAGGACCTGTGCACAATATATACCCTATGGGAATAAGCATGCTAGAAATAGGAGGAAACCACTATGGCTAAATAAAGCGGTAAGAGGTGCAATATGTGACAAAAAGAAAGCATTTAGGGAATTAAAGCAAGTAGGTAGTGATGAGGCATTAAATAAATACAGAAAATTAAATAACATTTGTAAAAAGCAAATCAAGGCAGCAAAGATTGAGACAGAGAGACTCATTGCCAGAGAAAGTAAAAATAATCCCAAAATATTTTTTAACTACATAAATAGTAAGAAACAAAAAAATGATGGTGTTGGCCCCTTTAAAAATAGTCTGGGTGAAATGGTGGATGAGGATGAGGAAAAAGCCAATATGCTAAATGACTTTTTTTCAACAGTATTTACACAAGAAAATCCCATCACAGACAATATGATCAGTGATAACAAAAATTCTAAATTAAATGTCACCTGCTTAACCCAAGAGGAAGTACGGCATCGTCTAAAAATCACTAAAATTGACAAATCCCCGGGCTCGGATGGGATACACCCCAGAGTGCTGCAGGAATTAAGTACTGTCATAGATAGACCATTATTTTTAATATTTAAAGATTCCATAATAACAGGGTCTGTACCACAGGACTGGCGTATAGCAAATGTGGTGCCAATATTCAAAAAGGGGACAAAAACTGAACTTGGAAATTATAGGCCAGTAAGCTTAACCTCTACTGTGGGTAAAATCCTAGAGGGTTTTCTAAGAGATGCTATACTGGAGTATCTGAAGAGAAATAACCTAATGACCCATTATCAACATCGTTTTACGAGGGACCGTTCCTGTCAAACTAATCTGATAAGCTTCTATGAAGAAGTAAGTTCTGGACTGGACCAAAAAAATGCAGTGGATGTGGTGTATATGGACTTTTCAAAAGCTTTTAATACGGTGCCACACAAAAGGTTGATACATAAAATGAGGGCAATGGGGATAGGGGAAAATATGTGTAAGTGGGTTAAGAACTGGCTTAGTGATAGGAAACAAAGGGTGGTTATTAATGGAACACTCTCAGAATCGGTCACAGTTAACAGTGGGGTACCACAGGGGTCAGTGTTGGGGCCGCTTCTATTTAATATATTTATTAATGACCTTGTAGGGGGCATACAGAGTAGAATCTCAATATTTGCAAATGAAACAAAACTCTGCAGGGTAATCAATACAGAGGAGGACAATTTTATATTACAGGAGGATTTATGTAAACTAGAAGCTTGGGCTGCTAAATGGCAAATGAGCTTTAATGGGGATAAATGTAAAGGCAAGCACTTGGGCAGAGGAAACAAAAGGTATAATGATCAAAATGTAAGAAAAACGGCACTCACCAGGTCAGCAGGTAACGGGATCTTTATTGCGGGAACATACAAAGTGCAGGGAGGGGGCGCCGAGGTGACAATGGGTCCGTTTCGGGCAAAGGCCCTTCTACCGGTCACGGCTAGCTACAGGTGTCTACCCCACTTCCTATATAGGCGGGGCAGAACCACATAGCAACAATCTGTGCAAAGTGTACAAATATAATAAAAACAACAAATATTCAGCTTAATGCAACAGAAAATGAGGTAAATAACTTCAGTAAGTACCAGATGCTTATAAAATCACTGTAGAGAGTGCTACAGTACTGCTAAGTCTAGCTAGCATCCACACACCTGCCACCTGTAGGCAGATCAGTCAGTCCATCCCACCATCCAACACAAAGGCTTCTGGGGAATCCCTACCCAAGGGCCTCAGTGTAAGTGTCACTCAAACTTCTGAGGGCGTGGTAAAGTCTTAGCATGGGAGTGTACTAGAGGGAGTATGTGTCGCTTGCTGAAAGCATCCTGGGCACCCAACAACGAGCCCCACGCCGATGGCCAAAGCATCCGAACCCGCAAAGATAACTAGTATCTCGCGGGACCCGGGAATAGCCAAACGGAGCTGAGGCAGGTTACCAAGGTATCCCAGATAACCCACAGCGCACTCCTCTCTCCAGCCATGCTGTTCCGCTCATTTCTGGGCCGCTATCAGGCCCAAAGAAAAGAATGTATTCATGAGCCCAATGAGCGGCCCTGGAAATGGAGGCTGGAACAGAATACAATTCCTTTTTTCAGTACAAATAATCCACGTCCCACATGAATACAGCTAAGCACACAATGGGCTCTTATTGAATCGCCAAGGCAGGTGATGGATGCTACACTAATCTAAGAGACAAACACTTACACTGAGGCCCTTGGGTAGGGATTCCCCAGAAGCCTTTGTGTTGGATGGTGGGATGGACTGACTGATCTGCCTACAGGTTGCAGGTGTGTGGATGCTAGCTAGACTTAGCAGTACTGTAGCGCTCTCCACAGTGATTTTATAAGCATCTGGTACTTACTGTCACCTCGGCGCCCCCTCCCTGCACTTTGTATTTTCCCGCAATAAAGATCCCGTTACCTGCTGACCTGGTGAATGCCGTTTTTCTTACATTTTGATGATGAATTGTTTTGCTATACTGGCACCACCGGTCGCACTAGTGCTTCCTGCCTCACATGCATATTCCACTGCCTGAGAAGGATTACTGGTCATAGTGGTGCCCCTTTTTCGTTTCTGTTGGATTTTAAAAGGTATAATTATGTGCTTAATTGTAAAACACTGGGCAAAACTGTCACTGAAAAAGACCTGGGTGTATGGGTAGATGACAAACTCACATTTAGTGGCCAGTGTCAGGCAGCTGCTGCAAAGGCAAATAAAATAATGGGATGCATTAAAAGAGGCATAGATGCTCATGAGGAGAACATAATTTTACCTCTATACAAGTCACTAGTGCGACCACACTTAGAATACTGTGTACAATTCTGGTCTCCGGTGTATAAGAAAGACATAGCTGAACTAGAGCGGGTACAGAGAAGAGCGACAAAAGTCATTGGAGGACTAAGGGGTCTGTAATACCAAGACAGGTTATTAAACTTGGGGTTATTTAGCTTGGAAAAATGAAGGCTTAGGGGTGATCTTATAATAATGTATAAATATATGAGGGGACAGTACAGAGAACTTTCTAATGATCTCTTTACTCTTAGGCCTGAGACTGGGACAAGGGGGCATCCTCTACGTCTGGAGGAAAGAAGGTTTAATCATAATCACAGACGCGGATTCTTTACTGTAAGAGCAGTGAGACTATGGAACTCTCTGCCACATGATGTTGTAATGAGTGACTCAATACTAACATTTAAGAAGGGCCTGGATGCCTTTCTTGAAAACTATAATATTACCAGTTATACATACTAGATTCTTTGATAGGGCGTTGATCCAGGGAATTAGTCTGATTGCCGTATCTGGAGTCAGGAAGGAATTTTTTTCCCCAATGTGGAGCTTAGTGTTGCCACATGGGTTTTTTTTGCCTTCCTCTGGATCAACATGTTAGGCTATGGGTTGAACTAGATGGACTTAAAGTCTTCCTTCAGCTTCAAAACTATGTTACTATGTTACTATGTTATTTATACAACAAGCAGCAGCTTTGAAACGTAAGAGGGAAAGGGAAAGGAATACGCTGCTATCTAGATTGCAGGTCCTGGAGTCCCTTAATAAGTCGGCTGTATCCCCCTCTGTTACCTCGGAAATTTATGCTATAAGATTTAAACTCCGGGATTCTATGCTGGCTCACAATTTGAGCAAATTGAAAACGAATTGGTACTCTATGGGGGACAGGGCTGGGGCCCTTCTCGCCCGTAGAGTCAAAAAACGAGAGGCTAAATCCAGGATAGATCATATTCTAAGCCCAGGAGGCCGACCTGTCAGAAACCCCGTAGAGATTGCTGCAGAGTTTGCTAAATACTTTGCAGGCCTATATAATCTTAAAAACGACCCGTTGACTCCCCAGCCCACAACTCAGGGTATATGCAAAATACCTCGATTCCATCAACCTACCCGCTGTTTCTGAGGATCAATTAACTTTTCTAAACGCTCCCTTCACGGTAGATGAGATACAGGCAACCATTAAACAAACTAAGAAGAAGAGCGCCTTGGGTCCAGATGGATTCTCCAATGCCTATTACCGCACTTTTCAATCGACACTGGCCCCCTATTTGTTACGCTTGTTCTCCGTCTGGAGAGACGGGGGATCGGTGTCCCCTCCTGGCTTGGAGGCTACTATTACAACCTTACCCAAACCAGGGAAGTCTCCTACCGCCCCGGGCAATTTTAGACCCATCGCTCCCCTAAATTGTGATGTCAAGTTGTTCACTAAATTGCTGGCCTCACGCTTGAACCTGATCATCCCCTCCCTGGTCTCCCCGGACCAGGTGGGGTTCGTGGCGGGACGAGAGGCGAAAGACGGGGTTCGTAGAATGTTGAACCTGGTGCGAGTGACTGAGATCACTGGCCTCCCCAGTGCATTCCTGTCGCTTGATGCTGAAAAGGCTTTTGACAGGGTGCACTGGGGATATCTCCAGGCAGTTCTTAAAAAGTTCGGTTTGGTAGGCCCTATTTATTCGGCTATTTCTGCCATGTACTCCTCTCCCTCGGCAAGGGTATTAACTGCGGGTTTCGTGTCGGAACCCTTTCAGATAACTAATGGTACCCGCCAGGGGTGTCCCCTCTCCCCTATAATTTTTGCCCTGTGTATGGAGCCTCTTGCTGAGAGGATCAGAGCCAACTCTGCCATTGCCGGCATGGTGGTGGGGAGGGAGGCTCATAAAATCAGCCTTTACGCTGATGATGTTATTATTTCATGTATGAATATAGGGCCTTCATTCTCTGCCATCATGTCCGAGTTGAGGAAATTTAGCGTAGTTTCCTACTATAAATTAAATCCTTCCAAGTCTCTAGTGCTCCCGATAGGAGCTCCTGTCTCCTGCCGGAGGCACCTGGAGGAGGTGTTCCCTTTTCAGTGGTCGTCTAACGGTATCCCCTATTTGGGAATAACTTTGATCCCCTCGGCGCAGACAATTAATACAAATTTCCACAACCTATATACAAAAATTAAAGCCCTTCTGGAAGACATGCATCGAATAGTGACCTCGTGGTCCACCCGAATTAATGCATTTAAAATGTTAGCCCTCCCTAAGATCCTTTATTATTTCAGATCCCTTCCCCTTGATATACCCAAAAAACGTATTCTCCGCCTACAACTTTTAGCTAATAAATACATCTGGGCAAATAAGACGCCACGTGTAGCAAAAAAGGTCTTGTACCTCCCCCTGGATTCGGGTGGGATGGGAGTTCCAGAGTTGTTGACCTATTATAGGGCTGCGGTCTTAACGGGGCTCAGGGATTGGTGACATATGGATAAGGACCACAGGTGGTTACAGCTTGAGAAATTCTACTCTAGACGGGGCTCCACCCGCTTGATATTGGAGTCTGAGGTACTCCGGACGGGTACGGTCTCGCCTCTATTACCCACAATGCGAGCTGCCCTGCGCCTATGGAGATCTATCGCCCCTACACTTCTTAGAATTTCTAGGGGTTCACTCTCCGTGCTTGCTATGAAAACTCATATTCCTTACCTAAACCTCCAACCCTGGTGTTCTGCTGGTATTCAAACACTATCAGATCTTGAGGGATCCTCGGGTGTGACTCCCTTTGATCTACTATCACGAAAACATCCGGGGATAAGAAGATTTTTCTACCAGTATTTACAATTGAGACATTTTTTGCATGGTGTCCCCCATACTTCTTCCTCCTTTGCTGGACACATGGACAGAAGGATTAACGGATACTTCCTGGCCCCAGGTTCTAGCTCAAAGGGAGTCTCTATTTTATACAAAGTTTTGATAGATTCTGACCAAGGGGTAAAACTTCCCTACATGCAGAGTTGGGAGCGAGACTTGGGGTGGTTCTGGAGTTGGAGGAGTGGAAGGATAGTATATCTGAGATCAAGAGGGTATCCTCATGTACGACCCACTTGGAAAAGCTGAAAAAATCACACATGAGATGGTATCGCTGCCCAGAACTGGTTGCCAGATTTGGCCCGCAGTACTCCCCCCTTTGTTGGCGGGGCTGCGGTCAGGTCGGCACCCAGGTACATATTTGGTTCTCCTGCCCAGTCTTGTCATCTTTTTGGAGAGGGATGGAACATCTGATCTTGGGAGCCACCGGGATCCAGCTGCAACTCACTCCCTCCACAGCTGTCCTGCACATAGGCCTCGAGGCAATCCCCAGAATCGTTAGAGGAACCATTTCCCATATATTGATAGCTGCCCGTTCTTCAATTGCATTCAAATGGAAGGAGACCTCCCCACCATCAGCTGTGGACGTAGTGGAAAGGGTTAATTTACATTGTAAATATGAGCTGGCTCTGGCACAGTCCCAATCCGCAAAGAAAAAATCGATTCTGATTTGGGACGCGTGGATGACAAGTTCTTATTATATTTCGTAGCTTGATGTGTTAAGTCTCGCAAGGTTTGGGTGGTCATTGTTATCATTGATTGCTCTTATTGTTTTGGGCTCTGGCACTAAAGTTTCACTTTGGAAAAGAGTGGAATGCTATATTCTCTAAAAGTTTGTTTTTTGATTATGCTGCAATTGTTCCCCCTCCCCTATCCCCTCCTTCCGACCTTCCTTCCCTTTCCCTCCCCCCCTCCCTCTCCCTTACTCCCTTCCCAATTTAACTCCTACCTACTCTTCTTCCTCATTTGGCCTCAGTGATAACCGTTATGCGGCATTGAACATGGTATGTAATGCTGCTTGGTTTCACTGTTCGTCACCTTGTTGTAATTTCAACTGTTTGTTATTTGATTTTGTTATTTGATTCTGTTCAAAAAACAATAAAAATGATTTGGTAAAAAAAAAAAAAAAAAAAAAACAAGCACTAGAAAATGGTTTGAAAGAAATCACTGCAGACTTCTAAGGTGGCCAGCAATGAGTCCAGACCTGAATCCCATAGAACACCTGTGGAGAGATCTAAAAATGGCAGTTTGGAGAAGGCACCCTTCAAATATCAGGGATCTGGAGCAGTTTGCCAAAGAAGAATGGTCTAAAATTCCAGCAGAGCATTGTAAGAAACTCATTGATGGTTACCGGAAGCGGTTGATCGCAGTTATTTTGGCTAAAGGTTGTGCAACCAAGTATTAGGCTGAGGGTGCCAATACTTTTGTCTGACCCATTTTTGGAGTTTTATGTGAAATTATCAATGAGAAAGATAAAATCCACTGCCACTTGCGGTTATTTCCTTTTATTTTCTTAAATGTGTTTTACAACACCTGCGAGTGTGGTGGGATCATGCCTCATTATCTAAATATGTATCAAGGAAAATGATCCCGAGAGGATTACGTATTAAAAAGGTGGCTACCACTACATTCAATGATGTTTTTGAAAAAAGTTGTAGTGAAGCCCTCACGGACTGTTCTTTGAGACTTATTGGTCTAATCATTGCTGAGGAGGAAATGAAACTTGAAAACCTGGAGGAAAACATCAAAGTTCTCCAGGATGAAGAATATATTTCCACTGAGATGTATGAAGCTCTTTACAACAAAATGCATAAAAAGATCGAGGAGGTGGAGAAAACAATTATTGAAACTAAAAAGAACTAATTCAGCAGGGATTCTGGTGATTATGCAAACAACACAGTTTATGCCTGGAAGCGGTTCACACCAAAGAAGACACATTCGCCTTATAATCCGCAAACCCCAAAATGACCTGGAAAACCTAGTGCTCCTCGCCAACCCAATCAACCTAAACCTATCCTGCGAAATATATCTAAATTCAACAAAAGAAATGTGAGTTTCTCATGACCTAATAATACCTCAGAAGATTCAGAGAATCTCCTGGATGTCTTGGATTCAGATCCGGAAACTTCAGAAGGTACATCGTACCGCCCCTACAATACTAGGTCTTGACAAACCCCAAAAAACAGGATAAGCCACCACGGAAACGACGGCGGAAAAAAGAAACATCACAAGTACCGTAAGTGATTATGATACATTTACTGTTATCAATATGTCTGCCAACGTATTGTCTGAATCCCAACTGAAAGTACTCAGTAAAGGTTTGAACTTTGTACCAAGCAATCGGGCCGATTTATACCAGACTATAAAGGATATCAATAAATTCACCAGGAATGTAACTATAAAGAGACATTTTCCTGGAGAGACTGTAATAACTCAGCTAGAGAATCCTGACACACATTCAACTCAATCTATGGATTGTTATCCCTTATATTTTGATATCAGGGATTTGTCAGCTTTGCAAAGTTTACAAAATACTATTTTACATGATGAGATTGAAAGTTGCAGAATGAATAAAGTAATTGCATGCAAAAATAAATATTCTAATCCCACTTTTTATCCCTTTGTTTCAAGAACTTCTGCCATGGATGCTTTTCAGGGAGCAATGGAGAGGGACCTCCGAGGTTTATTGGGGTAAAAAAATCGTATGACTAATAATTTGTCCAATGGAGAACGGTTAGCACTGAATGATTTGAGAAACAACAAAAATGTGGTTGTTAAATCTTCTGACAAGGGGGGGTCCGTGGTGGTGTTGGATTCAGATCTATACAAAAAATTAATTTTAGAGTTATTAACAGATGACACTACATACCGCCCCCTGTCGGAGGATCCTACAAAATCCTTCTTATGTGAGTTCAAGAAATTGCTGGATGATGGGGTCTATTTAGGAACCATTGATATTAAAATGAGAGATTATCTCTATGTGGACAAACCTATTGTACAGGTTTTTCATGCTCTCCCCAAGGTCCACAAATCTGTCTTTCCTCCCCTCTGAGGCCGATCGTAGCACGAGAGGCTTTCTGATTGGGTGGATGACAGGTTGCAGATCTTGTTGGAGTGCATGCCCGGCCGCATTAAAGATTCTAAACATCTTGTCCAGGCTTTAGAACACATGACCTGGGAAAAGGCTCAAAATGGATCACATGTGATGTTACACAATTATACTCATCCATTCCCCATGATAAATCAATATGGGTGGTAGAACAATTTCTGAAAGAAGCAGACGTTTTCAGCAATGCAACAAAAGAGTTCCTACTGCTTTGCTTGCGTTTTTTTTAAGGAGCAATTACTTTCTCTTCAACGGCAAATACTATTTGCAATGTTGTGGTTGTGAAAGGGGGGCAAAATTCTCACCCTCATTGGCAAACCTATATATGAAAAGTTGGGAAGAGAGATTCATTTATGCAGAATCATCTCCATGCAGGTCCGTAATTCGCTGGTACGGGAAATATATAGACGATATGATCCTGATTTGGCGCGTATCGTCTGTAGGGTCTCCCGTACCAGATCCCCTTATGTTGTCGGATTGGTTCCATGACAACGATTACAACTTAAAATTTACCATGGAGGTACATGCCAATAGTACTCCTTTTTTGGACCTACAGGGTTGGCCAAAAGTATTGACACCCCTGAGATTCTGTCAGATAATACTCAGTTTCTTCCTGAAAATGATTGCAATCAAAAATTCTTTGGTATTATTTTCTTCATTTAATTTGTCTTCAATGAAAAAAAACACAAAAAGAATTGTCCTAAAGCCAAATTGGATATAATTCCACACCAAACATAAAAAAGGGGGTGGACAAAAGTATTGGCACTTTTAGAAAAATCATGTGATGCTTCTCTAATTTGTGTAATTAACACCACCTGTAACTTACCTGTGGCACCTAACAGGTGTTGGCAATAACTAAATCACACTTGCAGCCAGTTGACATGGATTAAAGTTGACTCAACCTCCGTCCTGTGTCCTTGTGTGTACCACATTCGGCATGGAGAAAAGAAAGAAGACGAAAGAACTGTCTGAGGACTTGAGAAAACAAATTGTGAGGAAGCATGAGCAATCTCAAGGCTACAAGTCTATCTCCAAAAACCTGAATGTTCCTGTGTCTACCGTGCGCAGTGTCATCAAGAAGTTTAAAGCCCATGGCACTGTGGCTAATCTCCCTAAATGTGGACGGAAAAGAAAAATTGACAAGAGATTTCAACGCAAGATTGTGCGGATGGTGGTTAAAGAACCTTGACCAACATCCAAACAAGTTCAAGCTGCCCTGCAGTCTGAGGGTACAACAGTGTCAACCCGTACTATCCGTCTGCGTCTAAATGAAAAGGGACTGTATGGTAGGAGACCCAGGAAGACCCCACTTCTTACCCCGAGACATAAAAAAGCCAGGCTGGAGTTTGCCAAAACTTACCTGAGAAAGCCTAAAACGTTTTGGAAGAATGTTCTCTCTTTTTGGGCAAAGGCATCAACATAGAGTTTACAGGAGAAAAAAAGAGGCATTCAAAGAAAAGAACACGGTCCCTACAGTAAAACATGGTGGAGGTTCCCTAATGTTTCGAGGTTGCTTTGCTGCCTCTGGCACTGGACTGCTTGACCGTGTGCATGGCATTATGAAGTCTGAAGACTACGAACAAATTTTGCAGAATAATGTAGGGCCCAGTGTGAGAAAGCTGGGTCTCCCTCAGAGGTCATGGGTCTTCCAGCAGGACAATTACCCTAAACACACTTCAAAAAGCATTAGAAAATAGTTTGAGAGAAAGCACTGGAGATTTCTAAGGTGGCCAGCAATGAGTCCAGACCTGAATCCCATAGAACACCTGTGGAGAGATCTAAAAATGGCAGTTTGGAGAAGGCACCCTTCAAATATCAGGGACCTGGAGCAGTTTGCCAAAGAAGAATGGTCTAAAATTCCAGCAGAGCTTTGTAAGAAACTCATTGATGGTTACCGGAAGCAGTTGATCACAGTTATTTTGGCTAAAGGTTGTGCAACCAAGTATTAGGCTGAGGGTGCCAATACTTTTGTCTGGCCCATTTTTGGAGTTTTGTGTGAAATGATCAATGTTTTGCTTTTTGGTTCATTCTCTTTTGTGTTTTTTCATTGAAGACAAATTAAATGAAGATTATAATACCAAAGAATTTGTGATTGCAATCATTTTCAGGAAGAAACTGAGTATTATCTGACAGAATTGCAGGGGTGTCAATACTTTTGGCCAACACTGTATTTCTCTCAGGCTGTGAAAAAACGGGCCAAATTCTTTCCAAACTTTATCGCAAGCCCACCAGTGGTAACTCAGTACTAAGAGCCGACAGTTGTCACCCCAGACATATTATTAAAAATCTCCCTGTGGGGGAACTGATACGTGCTAAACGTAGTTGTGCCACACAGGAGGATTATAACAAAGAAACTGCAGTCATCAGTGACAGACTTAAAAAGAGAAACTACCAGTCATGGATGATAGAACGTGCAAAAGCTATCCTCCATGACAGGGACAGGGTAAACCTTTTAAAAGACAAATTTGAATCAAAACCTGCCAAAAACACAGGAGGTCTGGTCTTTTCCACCCCTTACAGCATGGATTTCCATGATATAAAAAAGATTTTCCACAGGAATATCTCAATATTATATCAGGATGATTCTCTTGTAGAGAGGTACTTCAGTCTGGGGTGAAAGTCATTCCCAGAAAAGGAAAAAATATTGGGAGCAGCATTTCCCCAAGTACTTTTTCAGAACAATCTGAAAAACATACACATGGCTGACTTACACAGGCATGTACAAGTGCGGTGGACATAAGTGTGGTATGTGCCGATACATAACAGCAGGCAAATCATTTGTGAATTTGGCCACTGATAATGAACATCAGATTAAATCATACATAAATTGCAATACCACACATGTGGTATATCTAGCTACATGTGTGGATTGCGCTAAATGTTATGTCGGCTGCACAACCCGCGCCTTAAAGGTGAACATCTCACTGCTGCCAACCCAAAATCTAAATCCATGAGAACAGGATTGTCTGGATTATCCAGACACTTCAGGGATATACATGCAGGCAATTTTAAGTCTCTAAAATCATGGGAATTGAAAGAGTTTCCTCACCATACCGAAGTGGTAATTGGGAAAGGAAACTACATGAAAGAGAAAAACTATGGATTCTGCAGCTCAATACATGATCACCAAATGGTCTCAACTTCAAGAATGATTTGTTTTATTTTTATTAAATAGAGCAGTGGTGATAAAATATTCATAATAAATCATGATTCTATTGATGTATTTATTTATTTCTAAAAATATGCAACTGTTCTATTTATATTTGTACTTATATGAAGGTCTCTCACATTTCTGTACTGAGCTGGCAATGCAGGAGTTAAATTTCCAAGATGTAATCATGGTAAATGGAATACAGGTGCTCCTATGACTTCTGCTTTTACTTGTATATATGTGTGTGTTTTATTGTGGTTTGATGAGCTAACGTATAAGGAGTATATCTCTGAAACGCGTATAGCAGCCCCACAGGGTCATCTGTATGTTTCACATTTAAGAAAATAAAAGGAAATAACCGCAAGTGGCAGTAAATTTTATCTTTCTCATTCATTGATGGACGTCTACCATTAATTCACTGCCTGGGAATCCTAGTGGATATAGATAGGGTGGTGGAGCTTGACAACCGTCTTCTTGTGTTGAAATGATCAATGTTTTGCTTTTTGCTTCATTCTCTTTTGTGTTTTTTTCATTTAAGACAAATTAAATGAAGATAATAATACCAAAGAATTTGTGATTGCAATCATTTTCAGGAAGAAACTGAGTATTATCTGACAGAATTGCAGGGATGTCAATACTTTTGGCCACATGTGTACCTATGACTAATGGACAAGTGTCCTGAGCTGGAGGACTTGTCTTCACGAGGAAGATGCTTTTTTAAAATGGTTCTTTAAATCTAAGGCTACGTTTACATGCGGCCCATTTTGCCATGTATTCGTCAGTGCCGCTTTTTTGCGTGTTGATGTCATGCTTTTCTCATCGCGCTTGACATGTAGCCTATGGGGAAAACGTGCTGAAAAAGACGCCAAGAATTGGCATGACTATTCTTTTTGCATGGGCACTTTTATAGTGAAAGCTCCCCCACAAAAATACACGGCAAAATGCTGCGTCTGCACGTCTTCCAGCAAAAGCCATAGCTTTTGCTGGAAGGCGTAGCCAGCTTTGTTTTGCACTGCTTTTACGCAAGCGTTCAAAACCGCCACGTAAAAGCAGGAATATGCACCTATTACACCGCGTGTGAATGTACCCTACCAACCTGGATACAATATAGAGTTTGTCAAACTGAATTACATTTAGTCTGGGCAGGATTACTATAATTAGCTTTACCTTTGTTTTATTAGATAGTAAACGCTGGAAAGTCAGCTGAATACATAGGCAATGTAAACAATGATGAGGTGGCAGTGCTCACATGGGAGTCACAGCCAATGCAAACAGGTATGGTACCTTTACACGCCGCCACAACAGGATGCATACAACCCGCTACAGGCTACAAATGTAGCTTGTCGAGCCAATATCGCCCGTAGTAGCGGCGTCTGAAGACGGGACGACACAGCCGGCTACAGATACCTCTGTATCCGTGCACTGCCCATAAACATATGGCAACATCGCCGATTGTAGCGAGCTGTATCGGCGTGTAAAGAAGCTACAGAAGGGAACTCTGGACACCCGGCGATGTAGCTGCAATGTGGCTAAGGCGTCACCCATGCTGCGTGATACCGCGCCCCTTCAGCGATCATTGGTGGAAGATGCTGCGTTACGATTGGCCCTTGCCTCACAGCCCTCCATCTTGGATGAGCTGTCCCTTCAGCACTACACATACGCGCCGTATGCACGATCAGATAGTAGTACAATTACGCGGACACACACTTGAACGTAAAATCATAAATGGCCCATGATGTACATACAGTGTGCACATCATATCAACATGAAAACGAATAATGCGGGACACAGCGCACAAGTGTGTGTTACGTACCGCTCTGGCTTATTGCACAGCAGCTGCCGTAGAAGTGTTCCGGGTCTGGCAGTGCGCGCAGCGCGCACACAGATGCACACAATCCCATACCACATCGGAGGAGATTACCCAGTAGACAGATCAGAGCCGTGTTGTACGGACTGCACTGTGGGTCTGCTGCAGTAGGGGCCGCATAAGTGTGTCGGCCGAATCTGCGTGTTGGCCTACTTATAAAGGTGCGTCACCCCCACAGCGGTCGTAATGACGTCATGACGTTGGTTTCATTTTCACTCTGCCTGCAAGGTGCCAGCCCCGCCTCTGCACACACCATAGCAGTCATGGCAGCCGTGCACCGCGCCGCAACATGGGGGATGGCGGAGCTGATCATCCTCATTGATCATTGTGACCGTCGGGACTATTGGGGCCACCATCACCACCGCCACCCCAGGCTGCGCAATCGGTGCACCGTGCGGCGGATCCAGCGGGCCCTGCTCTGCAAACTGGGGGTACAGAGGACAGTAAAAGCGATCCAAAAAAAGATCGCTGACTTGAAGCACAAATGCCCAGGTCGCATACTGGACATCCGTGCCAGGATTGGCAGGCTGCGTGGTGAGTAATTGTTGCCCCAAAACACACACCGCCACATGTGCATGTCCCACAATACACAAAAAATGATGGAAACATATGACAAGGGACAGTGTGGCCTACACAATCAAACACATCTTCACAGTGTTGTGCTCATCCAGTCAGCCCTAAAAATGGCTCACACGCACAGTACATGCATACAACATGAGTGTATGCATCCAGCATCACCTGGTTGATGCTAAGTAAGGCTGGGGTCACACACACAGATATCTGCCCACATATTGTTTGCACATCTCTGTTTGCAGTCAAATCATGGTCACATGTTGACATTTGGAGACAGCCTCAAAATGGAACAATGTGTCCATGCTTTCACTGCAACCAGAGATCTGTCAACAATATCTGGCCACATATCTGTGTGTGTGTGACCCCAGCCATAGCCGTCAAATAAATACCCACACAAGCTCTTTGTAGGACAACAATGTGTAGGCATGATCTTATTACGTCTTTTATGTTCAAATTTCAAACTAGATGCTGAATCCTCATCAGAAGAAGGGCCCCATGCCCCACCCCCAGGTGGCCCATCAAGAACCCCACCACATCAGCCTCAAGTGGCACCCTTGTCCCCAGGGGCAACACCTTCCCCCGGGCCTCAGGAGCCAGACGTCCCGTCAACCACCGGGACAGAGGACGTGGAGGACCAGTCCGCACCTGGCAGCCCGCTGGAGTGTGACCAGCTGTCCCCATCTGCCTGGCTGCTGGAGGAACACATCAACTCCCCACAGGAGGGCGAGGAGCAGCAAGTACCTGGCGGCCCAGAGGAGTCTTTGCCCCGTAGCCCAGGACCACTGTTACCCCTGAACCACATAATGTGGCCACGGAGCCCCAGCCCGGGAGTAACACCAGCTCCCACTGTCTCCAGCTCAGTGGCGAGTCCTGGGGTGACCATGTCCCCACACAGTGACTATGGTGGTAAGTGTGTTATGTTGCCACACACACCCTGCACACTGTTGCTTCAATTTCATCTGGGGCCAAACAATTTATGTAAACTAAGTAAACCATGTTGGTTCTCCCTTTTTCCAGATGGTGAACGTGCGGGCTCATATGGATGGAGCTTGACCCCATCTCCCTCCCCGTCTGATGGTGAACTGGATTTGGAGGAACAGGGTAAGTGGATGGTTGCGGCCAGTCATGACTAACCATCAGCAGTGACGAGTGTGTACTAAAGTTTGTGTTTACTCCCAATACAGGTGCCCCTACCATGGAGGAATTCATCCAGGCCCATCAGGCATTTGTGGCCCGTTTGACCACGGCTCTACAGCGTGGCCTGCAGGACCTTGGCCGCCTGGCTCAAATGCTGGCGGACCTACACCCACACCATGGTTCACACCCATGAATTTGAGGGATGCATTGTATCCTGGCCAAACATGGCCCCACAAACAGTTGTCCTTGTTGGACCCTAAAATTTTCACACGTTGGCTTGTTGCCTTGCAAAAGTGAAAATATTGTTTTTATTTTTTTTTTGCCCCCGTTGGGCTCTTTTCTTATAGTGTCCCACATTGGGACCATCACAAGTGTGGACTGGCTAGCCCCATCTGGCCTACAATCCCTATACTGTCCCACATTGGGACCATCACAAGTGTGGACTGGCTAGCCCCATCTGGCCTACAATCCCTATACTGTCCCACATTGGGACCATCACAAGTGTGGACTGGCTAGCCCCATCTGGCCTACAATCCCTATACTGTCCCACATTGGGACCATCACAAGTGTGGACTGGCTAGCCCCATCTGGCCTACAATCCCTATACTGTCCCACATTGGGACCATCACAAGTGTGGACTGGCTAGCCCCATCTGGCCTAAGCCTTCCTTGTATGATGGCAAATGTCTGTGACACATGTATGTTTACAATAAAATGCTGTTCTAACTTTGTTATACGCTCCTTCATGTGACCTTACTAATATTTGGTGACCAAACCTCACCATAACCTAACTCTGTGAGGCACATCACAACATCCCTTTGTGAATGTGCTAAGACATTCCAAATGAACCGATGGTGATCCTGCTGAGCGAGCACTGGCCCATATTGTGTGGCTTGGGGAAACCTATTATTGGCCACAATTCCATTCACCCCCAAAAACCCACACAATCCTTATTCTGAAATGAATACACAATTGTGTTAATAAATAATATTTATTCCAGCCTGGAATTTAAAATAAATTACAAATAATAGAATTTAAGTGGAAAAAAAAATTAAAAAAAAAACAATAATTTTGGCCAAAAATCAATAAACAAAATATACATATAAAACCAAATTCCTGAAATTATAAAGTCCAGACTGCCAATTCTGTGCATTGGCTACTAGTGTCCAAATTACTCCTCTTCAGTCGGCTCTGACAATGCCGCATCCCCCCTCCTCTGAGGGCAGCCCCGACCTGCCCCAGAACGTGTGGTTGAACGACGATGTGTTGAGGGGGGATGGGGTGACTGTGGCGGGGCCGGTCTTCTCACGGGCCGAGATGGGGCAGCTGGTGAAAGGGGCCACAAGGTGTGTTGCATGGGGGAGGGGACGTGGCAGCCCCATTGAAGGGCCCCATCCTCGGCAGCATCAGCGGCATTGTGGAACACCCTCAGAAGGATCTTCTTCTGGAGCGGCTCCATCCCTCGCATTCTGTTGCTCATGCAGAGGGCGTCGGGGTCAATGTGGGTCCGTTGTTCATCCAACAACACGCGTCGGGCCCAGGTCGCCAGCTCCGTCTCAGGTGGTGCAGGACGTCGGCGGCGACGGATCCCGGAGCTGGGACCTGGGCCTGGACCCACATCACTCGCCGCGCCCTCCTGCTCAGCCCCAGATGTCATGGGCTGAGCATCATCAGCAACAGAATCCTCGGCAATGGAGCCGTCCTCTTCTGGGGCCTGTGGGTGGGGAAAAAAAAAAAAAAAAAAAACCATTAGTGGAGGCAATATCAACTGTATACATTCACAACAGGACTCTATATACCACTCCCACACACAGCAAGCCCAACTACCAGAATGGAAAATGAGGAATAACACAGTAAAGCAAATAAGGTTCAAGACCCCAACACCAGTGGTTCTCCTGTACACTCACCTCGACCATTCCAGGAGCTCAGCTAAATACATAATTAGTTGTTTGTCACGTAGCCGTAATCCAATATTAGGACATGTCACCACAACACCTTGATACTGGGGGCTGTGCTGGCCAATGACACATATTGGGCACCTTCCCATTAGGACTCCTTTATGGTGAGAATCCACCCCTCACTCAATTACCTTTAACCCACTGGCAACAAAGCCAACACACATGTGAGACAGCACCATTTACTACATGGTACTATGTGGCTGTTTGAGAACAAACCACCTGCTATCTTGAAACCCTTAAATAACTAACCTAAACATACCAAGATGTTGGTGAAGAAGCAACATTGCAATACGGCTGGAAGCATAGAATAGAAAAGTCTGGTAAGTCATGGAAGGAGGGCAGATAGATTGACACCCCAAGGTGTGCCGCAGCAAGGAGGTAAATATGGCAACACATTTGGTGTGAAGGATTTTTCGAAACACACATGTGAAGGAACCATTGTGGCCCACCACTGTCACACAATTACCCACCTCCTGTGGCGCAGGTGGTGATGCAGCCGGGCCTACATGGGACGCAGCAACGGGGCAGTTGGTGGTCGTTCGATGCGGGCGAACCTCGCCCAGGATGAAGGTGAAGAGGGGATAGTACCATAGGGTAGGTGATGGTACCTCCTCTGCTCCAGCCCCTGAGCGACAACGCTGGTACTGAATGTGAGCCCGCATGAACGCCGACCTCATGTTCTTGATCTTAAGTGCCACCATAGGCTGGTCCCACGTCTTGCCTACCCTTGGCTCCAAGCGATTTGCCAGAGCCACAAGACTCCTGTAGGCCTCGGCCCTCGCTGCCCGATTTTTTATATCGGGCAGCGAGCTGCGCCACAAACATTCGTGCCGCTGATACTCCGTGAGAAGCTGGGATTCCAATTCCACAGTACCCCTCGGCATCTGCCGATGAAAAATTAAAACAAAAAGAACACAGTCACAACACAAGGCATACCGACATTTAAAAACTTGCCACAATCATACACATCATCATTAACTTTCTACAGTGATCATCTATGCAGCTATTTTGTGGAGTGAAACTGGCCATGAGTGTGCCATTTTCTCAATCTCAGACCGCTACTAACTCAAACACATGTATGCAGCCAATCTCAAGCACCGGATATCGGTGTCCACCTACAGATGTTTCAAACATGATTTCTGTCCCCAATGTACCTATTGCAACACACCTTGACACGGTGTGTGCGTACATACCTGTAGAGGGCAACATGTGACCTAACACGTTGTGTGCTAACTAGTACCTGGCCAGTGTCCACAATGGTAAGGGGTCACTATATGAGAAAGGCGGGCTGGGTGTGTGGCAACACTGCACATACTACATGTAATGTGCACCCAGATGATCATGTAGGTGTTCCTCCAGACGTGGAAGTCCCATTTTAACACATGTACCCAACATCCCTGGAATGTCCGCCACAATTCTACCACCCCTGAAATGTTGATGTGAAGTACCAGCCAAAGAAATAACAGCGTGCTCTTTTACCATTGCCAAAAAGCAGAAGGTGCAATACATACTTACACTATATAAGTAGAGGCACTACCTGGCTACTGGGCGACACAGAATAAGGTTCACATATTTAATATTACGTGTTCAATATTTGCATGCCGCTTCAAACATGGCCATACACACATCGCCTAAGCTGCCTGTGCCAGAACCAGCTGCGTTCATTACATTTTCTTACAAACCGCTAAAGAGGCTTACCGTCAGAGCAACAGAAGTCAAACAGGACACTAGTAGCTCAATGCACATCGACGTCTGGACACGGAGCAGTGGCCATTGACCTGCCTTTATAGTCCGGGACACCAATCACAGCGGACACAATAATGCACATCCTGAAGGGGCACCTGGGTGCGGATTTGCCTTCCGCTAATTGGTGGAGATCGCTGAATCGTGATAGGTTGCCGGCCCTTTAAAAGTTGCCCATCCCGCCAAACATTACGCTTGCTGGCCAGACCCATTAGGTAAGTTTTTGTGGACACACATGGAATTGGCGCAGGGTGGGGTGCATATGTTGATGTTCTTGGAGAGCGCCGGAGACTGGTGTAGCGGCCGATATAGGGGTTTGTATTTTTGGGGACGACATATAGTGTAGTGTGTGGGTTAGGATACGGCATTTTGTGTGGGCCTTGACACTTTTGTTGAGATACATTGCTGTGTTTGTTTGCAGACAACATACAGGAGAATGGATGCATGACTGTAGACGGAACTGTGTCACTCATGTCGACTGGATCGATTTCTGCATACTGGTTGTGGCCAATGGAGACTGTGTTCAACGGGAATGGGATGACCCAGGGCTTTGAGGTGTTGGGCGCCAGACATGGCATACATGTGTATTTAAAATGACACCTTCAAAAACCAATTACACCATGGGTAACCATCCGCAGTCATGTGCAATGTGGTTTGGTTCATGTAGCCTTCCTCAACCTTCCATATCGGGGTACGTCACATTCGTTATTCTTCTCATTTTTACTGTAATCAATTGACATTATGGGCTGTGTCATGGATTATGGGACCTGTTTGACCAACATTATTGGTGACACATGTCCCTTTCTAACTCACCTAGGTGCAGATGTGTGAATTTTGGGAGCTCCCATTGACGTTGATGTAGAGGAGGCCACTCTCAATCGCCGTGTGCCATGTTGTTTGGGGTGACTACTGGGTGTTTGCCGTCCTTGCTTCAGGGTTGTGTTTTGGGCCCACACAAGAGATCCCATCCTCTTGGCTATAGTGTGTAATGGAAAAGAGGTGTGGGTTGCTGAACCTGCTGACTTGCACACATTTTGGTCTATGTACTCATGTTGTGCTTTCACATCTACAGGTGCTGATATTGAGGATGCAGAATATCCATGACCGCAATGTTATCGTGGCTCTTGCGTTGGTGGAAGAGCAAATGTGGTATCAGGATCGGTATGAAAGGTTGATGAGGCGCAGACAGCAGCGGATGTGGACCCGTGATTGGCTTCTGAGGCGGGAAACCCGGGGCCACATGCAGCTGTTGCGGGAGCTGGAGCTTAACTGTCCTGATGATTACCGAAACTATCTCCGTATGCCCGAGGACTGTTTCACCTTCCTATTGGAGCGTGTAGGGCCAATGATAGCGCGTCAGGACACTATAATGCGGCCAGCAGTATCAGCTGCTGAGCGGTTGGCGATCACTTTGCGGTTCCTGGCTACAGGGCAGTCCATGACATCCCTCACATACGTGTCACGTGTCTCCCTGCCCCTGCTGAGCCGCCTGATCCCTGAAACGTGTTGGGCCATCTGGAGAGCTCTGCAGCCAGCCTACATGAAAATGCCATTAACCGCTGCAGAATGGCTGGAAGTGGCCCAAGGGTTTGAAACCCGGTGGAACTTCCCCAACTGTGGCGGGGCATTGGATGGTAAGCACGTGAGGATTACCAAACCTGCCCACTCTGGCTCTTTGTATTACAATTACAAAGGGTATTGTAGTATAATCCTCATGGCTGTAGTAGATGCCAACTATGAGTTCCTCTACGTGGATGTTGGAATGCCTGGTCGCAACTCAGATGGGGGGGTGTTTGCCCTAAGCTCCTTGGCAACACTACTAGGGAATGGTGGGCTAAACTTACCCTCAAATGAGCACACGACCGAACATCTCAACTTTGCGTTTGTGGCGGATGAAGCATTCCCACTTCAGGAACACCTACTGCGGCCATATCCCCAGAGGGCCCTTACTTCTGAGAAACGCATTTTCAACTACCGGCTATCCCGGGCCCGCCGTGTAGTTGAAAATGCGTTTGGGATAATGGCCAATAGATTCCGGATTTTTCATACACCTATACATATGAAACCGGAGTCTATTGAGGCGGTAGTGGTGGCCTGCTGTGTGCTACATAACTTCCTGCGTCGTAGGGATAGGGCATCATACACGCCAGGAGGTTATGTAGATAATCCAGACGCTACAACAGGGGAGCTCCGTCCAGGGTCTTGGCGTGATGAGGCCCATGTGATTGTGCCACTCCAGCCGCAGAGCCATGGCCGCACTCGGCAGGAGGCCAGGGACAGTAGAGAAGCTTACTGCTCCTACTTCAATGGGTCTGGTGCAGTGAGCTGGCAGGACCAGGCCATATAATGTGGCTGGCTCTGGGAGTTGCTTTTTGTGTTTTCAATGGAGGTGACAGCAGGTTAGCTGCACCCCTTTAATGTTTGGTTGACCTTTTCCATTCTCTTTGTTTGCATTATGTGCATGAGTTTTCATTATGTAGTTATTTAGTTAGTTAGTTTAGGTTATTTTAGTATTTTTTCCATGCACAGTTTGCAATGTGTGGTGATTTGCTTATCCATTGAATTTGCCTGATTAATGTCACCTGCTCTTGAATTCTACAATGTTTTTACTTCATGTATATTTTGTTTGCACAAGACAAGGTCAAGATTCATGCAATATATTAAACCTTTTTCTGTTGGATCCAACATCATCTGTGTGAGCCTGATTACTTGGTGGAGGAGGGCAATGTGATGCAGGGTTGGGTGGGGGCCTGGGATGTCATAGCCACCTATTGGCTGGGATTGTGCACACAATATGTGTGGGTAGCCATGTTTTTCTGAAAGTCTTTTGCCCAACAGTGTTTGTGGCCATTGTGCGTACATGATCCTTTATTTTGTTGTAGGCAGAGGGTCCCCTGCACACAGCACATTGATGCAGGACATATTCTTGTCAGGTGTTTGCTAATACACTGTCACACAGATCTTTGACTTGGTGGCTTGGAAGCTGTTCCACTACATTCACATCTGTCAGCACATATATTAAACCCCATTCAGCCTGTATACATACACATACTTCGCCACAGTTGTCACAGATTTTTGACAGAAAACGCACATACTGTCTTTTGTAAGACGCTAATGTGTGGCACACAAACGCACCTCAGTTCAATCTGCACACGCGGCTGTCACAAGCGCTGATCGTGCGTGACACGGCAAACACTTGTACTACGCACACATAGCCCCGGACCGCTACTTTAATACACACGGGATATGTGACTGGCCACCGCTCTAGCGTGACCCATTACCATCGATTTGGATGCATTCGCCAGGCTCCGCCATGTCACAAGCGCTTATTCCGTGCCACACTCCGTTCACTAGTACGGCACGTCTCGGCCATCCGCCCTTTCCGTCGTGCCCAATCACAACTCCGTAGTGTTGGCCAATGGTTGTGGTTTGGGCGCGGCGTACAGGTCTGTGGCACGCCTATTTGTTTTTACGTCCTGCCTTTGTTGCTCCCAGATCACTCTGTGGTGGCTGTGTGTAAAGCTGGTACGCTGAGCTACAGACGGCTACTTGCGACACCCGGCGATGTATGTAGCTGTAGATGTAGCGTAGCGTAGCGCACCTTGTGGCGGCGTGTATAGAGGGTGCGGTTCCCGTTGGTAACCGTTCGGCCGTGCTCGTGCACGTCAAGTTGCCGTTGGTATCCATCCTGTTGTGGCGGCGTGTAAAGGTACCAGTAGTGATAAGTGAGCAGTAAGATATTCGGGCTTAGATAGCTCTAACCAAATATTTTGAACTGTTTCAGTATTGAGATCCAAGTGAGTTCCCCATTTACAGTGTTGGCCAAAAGTATTGACACCCCTGCAATTCTGTCAGATAATACTCAGTTTCTTCCTGAAAATGATTGCAATCACAAATTCTTTGGTATTATTTTCATTTAATTTGTCTTAATAAAAAAACACAAAAGAGAATGAAGCGAAAAGCAAAACATTGATCATTTCACACAAAACTCCAAAAATGGGCCAGACAAAAGTATTGGCACCCTCAGCCTACTACTTGGTTGCACAACCTTTAGCCAAAATAACTGTGATCAACCGCTTCCGGTAACCATCAATGAGTTCTATGGGATTCAGGTCTGGACTCATTGCTGGCCACCTTAGAAGTTTCCAGTGCTTTCTCTCAAACCATTTTCTAGTGCTTTTTGAAGTGTGTTTTGGGTCATTGTCCTGCTGGAAGACCCATGACCTCTGAGGGAGACCCAGCTTTCTCACACTGGTCCCTACATTATGCTGCAAAGTTTGTTGGTAGTCTTCAGACTTCATAATGCCATGCACACGGTCAAGCAGTCCCGTGCCAGAGGCAGCAAAGCAACCCCGAAACATCAGGGAACCTCCGCCATGTTTGACTGTAGGGACCGTGTTCTTTTCTTTGAATGCCTCTTTTTTTCTCCTTTAAACTCTATGTTGATACCTTTGCCCAAAAAGAGAAAACATTCTTCCAAAACGTTTTAGGCTTTCTCAGGTACGTTTTGGCAAACTCCAGCCTGGCTTTTTTATGTCTTGGGGTAAGAAGTGGGGTCTTCCTGGGTCTCCTACCATACAGTCCTTTTTCATTCAGACGCCGACGGATAGTACGGGTTGACACTGTTGTACCCTCGGACTGCAGGGCAGCTTTAACTTGTTTGGATGTTAGTCGAGGTTCTTTATCCACCATCCACACAATCTTGCGTTGAAATCTCTTGTCAATTTTTCTTTTCCGTCCACATCTAGGGAGATTAGCCACAGTGCCATGGGCTTTAAACTTCTTGATGACATTGCGCACGGTAGACACAGGAATATTCAGGTCTTTGGAGATGGACTTGTAGCCTTGAGATTGCTCATGCTTCCTCACAATTTGGTTTCTCAAGTCCTCAGACAGTTCTTTGTTCTTCTTTCCTTTCTCCATGCTCAATGTGGTACACACAAGGACACAGGACAGAGGTTGAGTCAACTTTAATCCATGTCAACTGGCTGCAAGTGTGATTTAGTTATTGCCAACACCTGTTAGGTGCCACAGGTAAGTTACAGGTGCTGTTAATTACACAAATTAGAGAAGCATCACATGATTTTTCTAAGGGCCGCTTTACACACACCAACTTCTGTGACCAACTTCTGAACAGATCTCTGGTTGCAGTGAAATCATGGACACATTGTTCCATTTTGTGGCTGTGTACAAATGGAACAATGTATCCATGATTTCACTGCAACCAGAGATCTGTTCAGAAGTTGGTCACAGAAGTTGATGTGTGTAAAGCGGCCCTAACAGTGCCAATACTTTTGTCCACCCCCATTTTTATGTTTGGTGTGGAACTATATCCAATTTGGCTTTAGGACAATTTTTTTTGTGTTTTTTTTTCATTGAAGACAAATTAAATGAAGATAATAATACCAAAGAATTTGTGATTGCAATCATTTTCAGGAAGAAACTGAGTATTATCTGACAGAATTGCAGGGGTGTCAATACTTTTGGCCACAACTGTATAAAAAGGAAATAAAGCGCAATAGAGTCTTATCTCTTTAATAACAATCTTATAATGAGATAGATGTCACTGCTCACCTGGGTTGGTTGTGTTGGCAGCATCGTGAGAAGAAAACCCGCAACGTAGTCTCGCAACATCCACACATATCGCGAGGTCTCCACCGTGACAGCGGGAAGCTCTGCGAGACTGGGATGCCAGCGGGAGGGATGCGGATTCACAGCAACGGCGTCCTAGCAACAGGACTGTTGCAAAAGAGCTTACCTGCAGCAGCCACAGCACTCCAAGTATGGGGACACTCTGCTGCCCATGACGGTGATGTGGTGGTCAGCCGGTCACCAGCCCCAGGACTTGAAGAGGACCACGGCCTGCGGTTCCCAGTGGCACAAGAAGTCCAGCAACTGGGACCCAGTATGGCGTAAGAAGCGGGTGAGAACGCTTCTCTGTTTGGCTATGACCCATTTGCAATGCAGACTGCCTTAAGGATGCAGTTTCCCAAGCAATGGCTGCAGCATTGAGGTCGGTAGGAGATCCCCTGGTGGGTTTAGTAGAGATGGGCTCTGTAGTTTCTAGGAGATCTGGTATACTGGACTCATGTTTTAAAGAGGCCCTGTCTTGTGTGGTGACCCCCCTGGGGTTTCACCTGTCTCCCTCCATAAAAGAGAACATATGGGCTGGTGAGTTTATAGATTTATTTTTATTGCTGCCATCCCAGGAATTGTTGTAAATATAGAGGAGGGAGGATAAGGGTGATGAGAATAAGAAAAAGATTTATCGTTCTTTTACCAATTGGTTACAATGCTTTGTGATATATGCCGCTGTAGTTGTGGACAAATCCCCTGATTTGTGCTCAGGGCTGTTTCAGCACATTGTCATCGTGCTGGAGGCGTACAGTCATTTTGGGGGACTGCATGGTTGGCATATGACGAAGCATTCCGTCATAATTTGTCTGTGCATCCCTCCCTGAAATGGGGAGCCAAGGACGTCGGTCTTTGGCCCCATATGATGATGCCTCAGAGGCAGATGGTGATGAGACAGCCCTCGGCTCAGCCCACCCGTAAAGGGCTTTGTTTTGCATTCAATGAGTCCTCCTGTAGAAGGATTCACAATTGCCGTTATAGGCATGAGTGCTCCTTCTGCAGTGGGGCTCATTCTGAGTTAAAGTATTTTAAGAAAGGTGGTCAGGTGCTGACGGCTTCTTCTTAAAAGCGGCGAGTCTGGTGAGACTGCCAAAAATGCTCCCCTGGTTAAATCGCTACCCCAATAGGCAGAAGGCTTAGCTAATTAGGATTGGTTTTCTTAGAGGTTATTTCGTACAGCCTTTTGGCAGAGTTGCCAAGTTGTTAACAATTTATCATCAGCTCCTCGTTCCCCGCGGATAATTAGGGAAAAGATTTTTAAGGATGTGGAATCAGTGAGGAGCTCTGGCCCTTTTCCAGTTCCACCTTTTCCTAATTTCAGGATTTCCCCTTTAGGTGTAGTGCCTAAGAAAGATCCTGGATCATTTTGTATTATTCATCATCTTTCATACCCGGCGGAGTCAGCTCTTAATGATCAAGTTGACACGGACATAGCGTCAGTCTCCTTCGCCTCATTTGACATGGCGATAGATTTTTTACGTGGTGCGGGACCAAATGCGTCTTTAAAGGCCGGCCATCAGACCCTTACAACTCTTAATCATTAAGGGGCCTGGCCATCCATTGGAGGGGGCATGGCTATAGGGGGGCCCGGGGGGAGCTAGCAGGGGGGGGGAGATGTGGCCGTTGGAGCAATGAGGACCGCCCGCAGCCCCCCACTCTTTGCAAGCAGCAGGCAGCAGTCAGATGATGATCAAGATGATCATTGTCAGTCTGAGTCTCAGACACACAGGCTGGCTGCAGCTGCGGGTTGCGGGCTGCGGCAGCACAGCCTGAGCTGGCTGTGAGCACTCAGCAGCGCCAGCCAGCTGCCCACAGCCTGCTCACTCTCCTACTTGTGAATGAGTGACATAGAGTCACACAGTGTGGTATACCAATGTGTGGGGGCCCGGCCCCAGATGGCCCGTCCCCACCCACCCCAGTCCTCAAGCCTCACTGGCACTTCACAGTGGGCCACCCAGCCCCACCCACTACAGCCAGGGCCCGGACCCCTACCCCTGCCCATCCACTCACCCAGCCCAGCCGTGGCGGTCGCGGTGCAGGAGTTCGAGATCTGCTGCTAGGAGTTCACTACAGCTGGACACTGCCACCGACTGTGAACAGGTTAAGGGGGAGGAGGGGGGAGGGAGGGCAGATTGCAAGGGAACAAGCACAGAGATAAGGCACAGGGGGATTAGAGGCACAGAGGGGGAGGCACAGAGGGGCAGGCACAGGGGGGTTTGAAGCACAGAGGGGTTAGAAGCACAGAGGGGGAGGCACAGGGGGTTAGAAGCACAGATGGGGAGGCACAGGGGGGTTAGAAGCACAGAGGGGGAGGAACAGGGGGGTTAGAAGCACAGAGGGGGAGGCACAGGGGGATTAAAAGCATAGAAGGGTTAGAAGCACAGAGGGGGAGGCACAGGGGGGTTAGAAGCACAGAGGGGGAGGCACAGGGGGATTAGAAGCACAGAAGGGGAGGCACAGGGGGGTTAGAAGCACAGAGGGAGAGGCACAGGGGGGTTAGAAGCACAGGGGGGAGGCACAGGGGAATTAGAAGCACAGAGGGGGAGGCACAGGGGGGGTTAGAGGCACAGGGGGATTACAAGCACATAAGGGGATTACAAGCACAGAGGGGAGGCACGGGGGGTGATTAGAAGCACAGAGGGGGAGGCATAGGGGGGTTAGAAGCACAGGGGGGAGGCACAGGGGAATTAGAAGCACAGAGGGGGAGGCTCAGGGTCATTGCTGGCACAGAGGGGGGCACAGTTGGATTACAGGCACAGGGAGAGGGCAGGCACAGGAGGATTACAGCACAGAGGGGAGGCACAGGGGGACTACGGACACAGAGAGGCAGCACAGCATACAGGGGGGACATGCACAGAGTTGAGGCTCAGCATACAGGGGCAGACAAGCACAGAGAGGAGGAACAATGTGCAGGGGGGTATAGGCATGGGGTCAGGCCCGCCGATAGGGCCTTACAGGTCTTACTCTGTACTCTCTGTCTCCATTGTGCATTTGTCCCACAGCCATCTCCATTGTGTATACGGGCAGCAGCAGTCTCTATTATGTATTCTCTACTGTGTGTATAGCTTGCAGCTGTCTCTATTGTCTATACGGCCAGCAGCCATCTCTATCGTGTATACAGCTAGAAGCCGTCTCTATTGTGTATACAGATATTGTGTATTCAGCCCACAGCAGTCTTAAGAGTGTGTGTGTGTAATATATAATAGAGAAAGTGTAAAAAAAAAATGGAAAAAACAGCACAAAAATATAGAAAAATTGGACTTTATTGCCCAATGGCGTGGGGTTGGGGGATCGCTACTCGATGAGTATCAGTCTTGTGGGTTGCCCAGCTTTACTGGGTGGACCAGTTTTAAATCTGATATAATTATTTATTATATTTATTGAATTTTTATTGAAGGTATTTATGAATAAAATGTTATGAATTTATTTCTATGTAAGCCTTAATAAAGTACCGACTAAGCTTTTATTACCCACAATGTTCTGAAGTTTGACTTCTTTTAATTGGTAATAGATATTATAGGCTTTACGTTAATGGGTTTTTATTGTAATATTGGGCCTTGTTACCTCATGTTTGTGCGCATTCTAAGACTCTGCATACTCCTCTGTCTCTACCTTTGATTATAGCAGACAAACCATGGACACATTTGTCTATGAATTTTATTACAGACTTTCCTCCATACTCCGGAAAAATGGTAAGTTTAGTGATGGTGGATGAGTTTAGCAAGATGTCACAAGTGTTTGTCAGTAAAATTGTGTAGCTTCACAGGGTTATCTTTGATGTGGTTTTACATAGGGGTTTGTATCTAAGTTTTGGAGTGCTCTTTGTTCTCATCTGGGGCTATATCTATCTGTTTCATCTGCTTTTCATCCTTAATCAAATGGCTTTATGATGGGAAGGGAAGCTCGGGACGACACCATTAAAGCGATCAATTCTATACTTCGGACAAGGTGTGGGGGTCCCCCTCACTTCTTTTATCTATGGATGCTGAAAAAGCATTCGATAGAGTCAACTGGATCTTTATGAGGGAAACCCTCCTGCACTTGGGCCTGAGAACAAATATGATGCATTGGATTATGTCCATCTACTCGAACCCATCAGCTAGGGCCCGGGTGAATGGTTGTTTGTCAGAGTCCTTTGAGATCTGTAACGGTGCCCGACAAGGGTGCCGGCTCTCACCACTGATCTTTGTCCTCACAATTGAACCGCTACTTAGGAGAATTAGGGCGAACCCTGATATATCGGGAATTACTTCAGGCAACGCTACTCACAAGGTAGCTGGATATACTGACGACCTCCTGTTTTTTCCCACCAAACCCAATAGTTCACTCCCAAATCTAATGAAGGAGCTCCACACATTTGCCCAACTTTCTAATTTTAAAATAAATTTCTCCAAATCAGAGGTTCTAAATATTAATGTACCACAACCCATGACCGACCACTTACAATTAGCTTTTAGCTTTAAATGGAACAGTCAATCCATAAGCTACCTCGGGTTCAACTGACTTCCAATCCAGACACATTATTCAAGACTAACTATCCAGCTCTTCTTTCCTCTATACGGAATGACTGTGACCGATGGACTAAGAAAACCTTCATATGGTTTAGGCAATGTCAAATATTTAAAATTAATCTTCTTCCCCGGATTATATATATCCTGCAAGCACTGCCCATTCAGGTACCATCAACATTCTTCGGGACCATCTTCTCCATTCAGAACTCCTTTATTTGGGCAGGGAAATCAGCTAGGCTAAATCGATTGACTCTGTCCAGAGCGAGGGAAGAGGGAGGGGTTGGTCTCCCCAACTTAAAATACTACCAACTCGCAGTTCATTTTGCGAGAATGGTTGATTGGTGTAGAAACTCTGCCAATAAGGCATGGGTCCATATAGAGCAGAGTTTTTGCACAATTTCCCTTGACAGACTACCTTGGCTACTCTTAAATGTCCCAGATGGTCTTAGCTCTCATCCCACAATTGGAGCTACGATAACATTTTGTAAAGCTTTGTTGACCAGGCCTTTTATGATACCCCTTGCTTCAAACTTACGCCTGTACTGAGCTACCAGAATTTGTCCCAGCCCTTCAAAACGGGGTATTCCGCAATTGGATCGCAGCAGGCAGAGACAGAGCAGAAATTTTCGGGGAAGAGAATGACTGGCCCTTTCCCTTGGTATGGTAGCGTTGTCTCCAACTGCAACACTTTCTACGCACCCTTCCACCGAAAAAATGTTTTGCGCGTCTGAGGACGCAATTTGAGATATTATGCAGGGAATCAGTTCCAGTCAGGCACACTCTTTCTAGGGTTTACGCGATGCTGGCATCACCCCCGGGTCAGCAATCTTCTAAATTCATTGCGGGATGGGAATTAGACTTAAGGGCCCATTTCACACTACGATATCGTTAACAATATTGTTGAAACGTCATGGGTTTTCAGTCGTTTAAAACGACATTGTAACGACGTCGTTCAGTGTGACATGTACATCTGAACAACGATAATTGGGCAGATCGTTCATCAGAGGTTTTTGAACCGGACCTAAAACCAAGCGATGATCGTTCGTCCAACCTGCAGCATGGGTGTGTGTGACACCTTAATAATGATGTCGTTAACGACCTAGCCTATTGTGAAGTGAAGAACGTAGGCAATCTAACGACTGCAAGTATCGTTTGCTTGTCGCAGAATCATTGCTGCATCGTTAACGATATCTGTACGTGTGACATTTCACTAGCGATCATTGAACGACGTTTAAGCGATCTAGGTCAAGTCGGATCGTTGATCGGATCGTTCGACCATTGAATTGTGAAACGGGCCCTTTAAACGTCAAATTCTCCGCAAAGCAAATATCACAAATCTGCATCCTCGCCCATACTTCGACTATTAGCTCCAGACACCAAGAGGCAGGGTACAAACTCCTTTCCAGATGGTATAGAGTCCCTGAGATGCTGCATGCGATGTATCCCGAGGCTGACATTACCTGTTGGAGATGTGGGAGGCAGAGAGGATCACTTACTCATATCATCTGGGAGTGCGAGCTGCGAAGGCCTTTCTGGCAAGGAGTGGAGGACATATTATTATTATTTATTTATATAGCGCCATTAGGTTCCATGGCGCTTTACATGAGGATAAGGGAGACAAGAACAAGTACACTAAATCTAGGCGATCAGGACGTACAGGTACAGGAGGGGCAGGGACCCTGTGCACGAGGGCTCACAGTCTACGAGGGGCGGGTTGGGATACAGTAGGATGGGGGAATGTCAAGTATGGGGCGGTCGCCTGGGTCTCATGGCAGGTTGTAGGCTTGACAGAATAGGTGAGTCTTCAGGTGACACTTGAAGCTTCTCAGGGTAGGCGAGTGTCTGACGTGTTCGGGCAGGGAGTTCCAGAGTAAGGCAGATGCCTGGGAGAAGTCCTGGACTCGGTTGTGCGAAGAGGTGATGAGGGGGGAGCAGAGGAGGAGTTCTTGGGAGGAGCGGAGGCTGCGTGATGGTAGGTATCGGGAGACCAGGTCGGAGATGTATGGTGGGGCCAGGTTGTGTATGGCTTTGTACGCCATGGTTAGTGTTTTGAATTGGGATCTTTTGGAGGCGGGGAGCCAGTGAAGGGCTTGGCAGAGAGGGGAGACAGGGGAGTAGCGGGAGGGCAGGTAGATTAGTCGGGCAGCGGAATTGAGGATAGACTGGAGATGTGTGAGGGAGTTAGCCGGGAGGCCATTGAGAAGAAGGTTGCAGTAGTCAAGGCGGGAGATGATAAGAGCATGAATGAGTGTTTTAGTGGAGTCATGGGTGAGGAAGGAACGGATCCGCGAGATGTTCTTGAGCTGGAGCCGGAGGGATGTGGTGAGGGCCTCGATGTGGGGCTTGAAGGATAGGGAGGAGTCAAGGATTACCCCGAGGCACTTGGCTTGGGGGACTGGAGAGAGGGCGCAGTCGTTGATGCAGATGGATAGGTTGGGAGGTGGGGTGGAATTTCTTGGGGGGAAGACTATGAATTCAGTTTTGTCCATGTTAAGTTTAAGGAAGCGAGCAGAGAAGAAGGATGAGATGGCGGAAAGGCATTGTGGGATTTTGGAGAGTAGGGAGGTGATGTCAGGGCCGGACAGGTAGATTTGGGTGTCGTCAGCGTAGAGGTGGTATTGGAGGCCGTGGGACTCAATGAGTTGCCCTAGGCCGAGAGTGTATATGGAGAAAAGTAGGGGTCCCAGGACCAAACCTTGGGGGACTCCGACAGAAAGGGGGTAGGGTGAGGAGGAGGTGTGGGAGTGGGAGACGCTGAAGGTCCGGTACGCTAGGTATGAGGAGATCAAGGAGAGGGCAAGGTGGGTGATGCCGAGGGATTCCAGGATCTGGAGAAGAAGGGAGTGGTCAACCGTGTCGAAGGCAGCAGACAGGTCAAGGAGGAGGAGGATGGAGTAGTGGTGTTTGTTCTTGGCGGTCAGTAGGTCATTGGTAACTTTGGTCAGGGCAATTTCGGTGGAATGGAGGGGTCGGAAGCCGGACTGTAGGCGGTCGAAGTGGGAGCACGAGGAGAGGTGAGAGGACAGTTCGGAGTGGACGTGCTGTTCAAGTAGCTTAGAGGCGAATGGGAGAAGAGATATGGTGCGATACTTAGAGACAGAGGTAGGGTCAAGTGAGGTTTTTTTTAGGATGGGCGTGATTAGGGCGTGTTTGAAGGCCGAGGGGAAGGCACCAGTTGTAAGTGAAAGGTTAAAGAGGTGGGTGAGGGCTGGGATGAAAATGGAGGTGTGGTTCGGAATGAGGTGGGATGGGAGCGGGTCGTGGGCGCTGGTGGTGAGGTGTGATTTTGACAGGAGGGATGAGAGTTGGTCTTCAGTTAAGGGGGGGAAGTGACTGATGGAGGAGGAGGGCAGTGTAGGTGGGAGGGGGAGTTGTGGGGATAGTGGACCGAAGCTGTTTCTGATCTTGTCGATCTTCTCCTTGAAGAAGGTCGCAAAGTCTTCAGCAGAGATGAGAGAAGAAGGGGGAGGAGCAGGCGGGCAAAGTAAGGAGTTGAAAGTTTTGAAGAGCTGTTTGGGGTTGCGGGACAGAGAGGTTATTAGGGATGAGAAGAACACTTGCTTGGCAGTAGCAAGTGCCGTCTTGAAGTCAGTGATGGATTGCTTGAACAGAGCAAAGTGCTCGGGGGTGCGGGACTTTTTTCATCTCCTCTCAGCGACCCTGGACGCCCGTCTCAGGTTTTTAGTGAGGGTGGTGTGCCAGGGTTGCCTTTTAATGCGTGGAGCATGGAGAGTGAGGGGGGCGGTTAGGACGAGAGCGTTCGTTATTGTGGTGTTGTATAAGGTGGTGGCAATGTCAATGTCATCAGCGGAGGGTATGTCAGTGAGAGGGAGGAGGGATTCAGAGAATAAAGGAAGATCAAGATCTTTTAGGTTTATCAAAACACGTCATTTACCAAGTGGAACCGCTGACTCCGGCTCCGGCTTTGTTACACCTCACAGAAACTCCCATTGTGTTCTATAGGAATTCTCGGATGAGATTCTTTAGAATCGCTGCTAGAGCGTGCATCCCCGAATTATGGGGCAAGATCTCTCCGCCGGGTTTTTCGCAGTTGGTCCGCAAAGTCAATGAACTAATGTATATGGAGGACCTCACTGCTTCGGTACACGAAACACAGGGGAAATTCTGGAGCACATGGATTGGATGAACTTTCAGCAAACACCAAATTACAAACTCTTGCTTGAAGGAGGAAGAGAGCCGGAACCTTACCACCGATCATCCATACCCTAAATTTTCTCGACCCCTCTCCCTACCCCTCCTAACCCCCTTTCTCACCCCCCCCACAGGAACTATTCATCTTACTATTTTTATTACCCACTAGCCAACCTTTCTATTCTTTCCTTGCGTGTTCTTGTCCTATTCTACTGTACCCCCCCTTTCTTCTTTTTTCTCTTAGGCTGGCTTCACATTGCGATTTGTGACTGTCCGTGGGGATTCGTGTTTAGGTCAGATCCCCCGGACAGCCACGGATCCATAAGGATCCCAGCAATCAGATGGCAAATAGCCATCCGTATCTGTGTTATGCAGGATCCATGTGGATCCTGTGGTCCCTGTCTCTCCCTGTTCTCCCTGCATCTTCCCTGTTTGTGCCTGTCTGTGCCTGTCTCTCCCTCCTCTATCTCTGCTCCCCCCTGTCCTCTATCCTGTCCCCCCTGTCTTATCCCATGTCCTCTCCCCTCCGGTATATAAAAAATAAAAAAAATATCCTCCCAGAGGATACATCACCTTTCCGCCGCCTCCGGGGATGATGCGACAGTCACCATCTGGCTGCAAGGACCTCTCATGATGTGACATCACGAGAGGTCCTTCAACCAGAAGGAGACTGTCACATCATCCCCGGAGGTGCCAGAAAAGTAAAGTATCCTCTGGGAAGACTTTTATTATTTTTAACAGACCGGAGGGGAGAGGACATGAGTTAAGACATGGGGGACAGGATAGAGGACAGGGGGAGCAGAGATAGAGGAGGGAGAGACAGGGACAGACAGGGACAGGCAGGGTTATGTACTGAGCACCGCCTCTGGGCATGCTCAGTACATAACCACGGAGCCGACATTGGATGCGATTTAGAATCGGATCTAATGACCATAGGCTCCCATTGTGTAGTCCTACAGACCATCACGGATCCGACACAGAATGTGAAGCCAGCCTTACAGGATATCTAAGATTGTTAAAAGAGATATGGTTTAGAAGTAAACCTTTCTTCAGAACTTGGTTCCTTACTGTTTGGCAACACTTGCCGCATTGTGTGCTAATCCTATCGCCTACCTATTTTTGATTTAGATATATATATATATATACACGTTAATATGGGGTAAAAGCAATTGAATTGTATGATCTGAATACTTTCAAACACCTGCTTGCTCCTATAGTTATTTTCACCCTTATGTACTGTACTTATTTTTGCTTACATTTATTAATGAATTATAAAAACAAAATAAAGTTTAGAGATATCTTAGATGTTCCAGGCCGGACTGCATATCAAATATACGGGTTTGAGGTCACTTGGGTAATAGTGATCACAAAATAATAAGTTTTCAAGTATCCTTTAATAAGATGTGTAGTAGAGGGGCTACAAGGACACTAAGCTTCAGGAAGGCAAATTTCCAACGGATGAGAGATGATCTTTGTGCAATAAACTGGGACGATGTCCTGAGACATAAAAGTACACAAAGCAAATGGGAGATGTTTATTAGCATCCTGAATAGGACCTGTGCACAATATATACCCTATGGGAATAAACATGCTAGAAATAGAAGGAAACCTCTATGGCTAAATAAGGTTGTAAGGGGCGCAATAAGTGACAAAAAGAAAGCATTTAGGGAATTAAAGCAAGTAGGTAGTGATGAGGCATTAAATAAATACAGAAAATGAAATAACATCTGTAAAAAGTAAATCAAGGCAGCAAAGATTGAGACAGAGAGACTCATTGCCAGAGAAAGTAAAAAAAATCCCAAAATATTCTTTAACTACATGAAAAGTAAGAAACTAAAAAAATAATTGTGTTGGCCCCCTTAAAAATAGTCTGGGTGAAATGGTGGATGAGGATAGGGAAAAAGTCTATATGCTAAATGACTTTTTTGCAACAGTATTTACACAATAATATCCCACGACAGACAACATGATCAGTGATAACAAAATCTCTCCATTAACTGTAAACTGCTTAACCCAACAAGAAGTACAGCACCGTCTAAAAATCACTAAAGTTGACAAATCTCCAGGCCCGGATGGGATACACCCCAGAGTACTGCAGGAATTAAGTTCCGTCATAGATAAACCAATATTTTTAATCTTTAAAGATTCAATAATAACAGGGTCTGTACCACAGGACTGGCGTATAGCAAATGTGGTGCCAATATTTAAAAAGGGGACAAAAACTGAACTTGGAAATTATAGGCCAGTAAGCTTAACCTCTACTGTGGGTAAAATCCTAGATGGTTTTCTAAGAGATGCTATACTGGAGTATCTGAATAAAAATAACCTCATGACCCAATATCAACATGGGTTTACAAGGGACCGTTCCTGTCAACCTAATCTGATAAGCTTCTATGAAGAGGTAAGTTCTGGACTGGACCAAAGAAATGCAGTGGACGTGGTGTGTATGGACTTTTCAAAAGCTTTTGATACGGTGCCACACAAGAGTTTGATACATAAAATGAGAGCAATGGGGATAGGGAAAAATATTTGTAAATGGATTAAGAACTGGCTCAGTGATAGGAAACAAAAGGTGGTTATTAATGGAACACAATCAGAATCGGTCACAGTTAACAGTGGGGTACCACAGGGGTCAGTATTGGGCCCACTTCTTTTCAACATATTTATTAATGACCTTGTAGGGGGCATACATGGTAGAATCTCAATATTTGCAGATGATACTAAACTATGCAGGGTTATCAATATAGAGGAGGACATTTTTATATTACATGATGATTTATATAAACTAGAAGCTTGGGCTGATAAATGGCAAATGAGCTTTTATGGGGATAAATGTAAGGTCATGCACTTGGGCAGAGGAAATAAAATGTGTAATTATGTTCTTAGTTGTAAAACACTGAAAAAGACCTTGGTGTATGGGTAGATGATGAACTCACATTTAGTGGCCTGTGTCAGGCAGCTGCTGAAAAGGCAAATAAAATAATGGGATACATTAAAAGAGGTATAGATACTCATGAGGAGAACATAATTTTACCTCTTTTCAGGTCACTAGTGCGACCACACTTAGAATACTATGTACAATTCTGGTCTCCGGTGTATAAGAAAGACATAGCTGAACTAGAGCGGGTGCAGAGAAGAGCAACCAAGGTTATTAGAGGACTGAGTGGTCTGCAATACCAAGACAGGTTATTAAACTTGGGGTTATATAGTTTGGAAAAATGAAGGCTTAGGAGTGATCTTATAATAATGTATAAATATATGAGGGGACAGTACAGAGACCTTTTTAATTATCTTTCTACTCTTAGGCCTGAGACACAGACAAGGGGGCATCCTTTACGTCTGGAGGAAAGGTTTAATCATAATTACAGACATGAATTCTTTACTTTAAGAGCAGTGAGACTATGGAACTCTCTGCCACATGATGTTGTAATGAGTGAGTCACTACTAACATTTAAGAGTGGCCTGGATGCCTTTCTTGAAAAATATATTACTGGTTATATATATTAGATTCTTTGATAGGGCGTTGATCCAGGGAACTAGTCTGATTGCTGTATGTGGAGTCAGGAAGGAATTTGTTTCCCCAATGTGGAGGTTAGTGTTGCCACATGGTTGTTTTTGCCTTTCTCTGGATCACTATGTTAGGCTATGGGTTGAACTAGATGGACTTAAGGTCTTCCTTCAACCTTAAATACTATGTTACTACGGTATGTTCCATGTCTGAGAATCAGGAAGATTGGCCATCTTACTTACCTTTGGGTAAATTTGCATTAAACAGTCATCAGCATGAGTCCACAGGTAAATCACCAGTTTTTGGTGCATATGGTTTTATCGTCAGTTCTGTGCTTTCAGTAGAGATGGATCTTCAGGGGTTCCTGGAAGTAAAATTTTTCTTTGTCACTCTCTCCTGTTTGGCAAGGCGTACAATACAGTCTGAAAGTTATGGGGGACAAATATAAATGCCTGGATGATATGAAAAATTTGTGAGGATCTGTGTGTGAGTGAATGGCTGCGTAAGTAGTCTACCATAAATATTAAGTTGAAAATCTCTTCTTGGAAACTAGGTCATAATTTCATTGGTCTGTATCAGGTGGTTGCCATCATTAATCCTGTGGTTTTTCGCCTTGTGTTACGACAAACACTTAAAATCCACAATGTGTTTCATAGATCATTGCTCAAAAAAAATGTTGCGTCATCTGAATTGTGACGTTTTCCATCTCCTCTAGTCATTGTTGATAGTAATTTAGAATTTCAACTATCAATAATTTTTTGATTCCCATTTTGTTTGCCATTCTCTTCAATATATGGTACATTGGAAGGGCTATGGTCCGGAGGTGGAGGAAAGAATGTAGGTACCAGAATTGGAAGTTAATGCCAGTAGTTTGGTGCGTCCACTACATATTTCTCATCTGAATAAACCTGATCCTCAGGGTCTGGAGACCCCTGTAAAAGAGGGGGTACTGTCATGAGTGTGTTGCGGCCTGCTGTTACCTCTTGGGTATCTGGGATCAGAAGATCTCGGTGATTGGCTCATCACAGATCCTCTTTATAGCCTGCTCGGTGATTATCATGAGTAGAGTGGAATAGTTTCCTTTCAGTGCTGAAGAGGTTAAGAGTTACTTTCTTATCTTGCTGAGAATCTTTGTAGCTTTAAATCTCAGCCCTGAACTTTATGATCACTCCTTTCCTTGGTTTAAACTCAGTGTTCTTTCATGCTGACCACTCTGGTGAATTTGTTCTAGTTGAAGCTTTCAGTAAAGCGGTGAAATGTCTTTCTAGTGAAGCAAAGTAGTTCTGTTGTTTGTCTGTTTCCGAATTGTTTCTCTCCCTTTATTGCCATATTGCAGTGGTAAGACCAGCATTTTGCTGCCCTACTCAATAAGTATTTAGGGGTGACCCCCTATTCCCCATTTCTAGTGATGGGCGAACCCGCTGATGTTCGGGTTCAACGAACTCGCCCGACCTTTTTTTAAAGTTCAGGTTCGGGGTCGAGAGTGGCTCGAACTTGAGTCCGAACCCCGAAATCAGACTGTAAAGTTATGGAATGGGGGCTAGGAGGCTGTTAAAGAAAGAAGATAGCTATTAAACAGCATTATACTTACAGGCGTCCTACTGCTTGTACTTCTGGGGCCGCTCATTAATTTCCTGGATATTCACTGGAGAGGGACCCGACAGCCAATCACAGATGCTGTCACAGAGAATTGGCGCACTAAAACCACGATGCTATTTTTGCCACGGATTTCATGCAATTCGTGCAATTTCGGCACAAAACTGCATGCATTATGTTCAATGTTTTTATCTGCATCTTCTGGCCCAAAAAAAGCACCAAAACCACAATGCGTTTTTTGACCCAGATTTCATGTTTTTTTTGTGGTGAGTTGTATTCAATGTGTTCATCTGCATCTCCTGGCTCAAAAAGCAGCAAATCCACAACATAGTTGAGCCCTTTTAATAAAATTATTCTTTGAAATAATTACAAAAAAAATGACGTGGGGCTTTACCATATTTTTCTATGCCAGCCAGGTACAGCAGCAGGTACAGGCAACCCCCTACCCCAAGCTGCCTATTTTTACCTACCTGGAGACCAAAAATATAGGGAAGCCTTTTTTTTAATTATTTCATTAATTTTTTGCACATATTTATCTGTTGCAGAATGCTGCTGAGCCCTTTGGTGGGTGTCTGTCTCTTGTATGACGCATATACATAGCGCTGGGCAGCCCCCCTGATCTAATAGTATGGACGTGACCAATAGCCTGTGTACAGGCACTTTGCATCCCATGTACCTGTGTGACTGACGCCCTATGGTAACCTTGTGCCTATAAATACCACCAACCACCTCTCCCATGGCTTGGCTGGTCGCAGGTGATGTCACCGCCCCCATGCCTTTGGCTGGTTGCAGGAGATTGTGCATCAGTATCAGACACCTGTGTTGTCTCTCAGTGGGGCTTGCAGCGTCCTGCTAAGTGCAATGGGTATTGGACCTTTTCTATTGTCGGTGGGTATTTCTGAATTTTTTTGTCCAGTTAGTGTGTTTTTCTAAAACGGATTTATGGATAGGACTCGGAAGTGTGAGGGCCCTTGGCGTTTGGTTACAAGCTTATGTATTTTGGCCAAAATATCCACTAACAACTCACACCATCATCCATTGTGTTTTTTGTTTTGCACTTTATCTGTTGCAGGATTCTGCTGAGCCCTCTGGGGGCATCTGTCTCTTGTGTGATGCACATACATAGTGCTGGGCAACCAGCCTGATCTAATAGTATAGGTGTGGCCAAATTGTCGGTGAGTTTTTCTTACTTTTGATTCCAGTTAGTTTGATCTCCTGGCCTAAAAAAGCACCAAAAGCACAACACTGTTTTTGCTGCAGATTTCAAGCTTTTATTGGTGCAATTTTGGCATAAAACTGTATGCATTGTGTTCAATGTGTTTATATGCATCTCCTGCACCAAAGCACCAAAACCGCAACATAGTTGAGCCCTTTTTATAAAATTATTCTTTGAAATAATTTAAAAAAAATGACGTGGGGCTTCACCATATTTTTGTATGCCAGCCAGGTACAGCAGGCAGGTCCAGGTAGCCCCCTACCCCCAGCTGCCTATTTTTACCTACCCTGAAAGTAAACAATAGGGAAGCCTTTTTTGTTTAATTACTTCATGAATTTCATGAAATAATTGAAAAAAAATCAGATGGGGCTTTACCGTATTTTTTGTTTCAAGACAGGTACAACTAGGCTGCTGGGGGATGGAATCCTCAGTGCAGGATGGCCAAACTTTCTGGGCCCCCCTGCTGTGAATTTCAGCCCACAGCTGTCCCAGAAAATTGTGCATTCATAAAAGCACCATTTTCTCGCACTGCACCTCGACTTTTCCAGTGGCCCTGGCGGCATTGGCATGCTGGGTAGTAAAGGGGTTAATGCCAGCTTTGTATTGGCTGCTGGCACTAAGTCCGAAATTCATAGTGTAAGCAGTTAAAAAACACAACATCGGAAAAAACATTTAGAAATAAAATACAAGACAAACCTGTTTCACGTTTTTAATTAACAAAAAAAACCCTCCGTCCGACATAATCCACAGGTAACATCTTCAGCTCTGCTGCATTTCTCTGTGAGCAGACACCCCTTCTCTGTGACAGCATCAGTGATTGGCTGTTGGTCCACCCTGCAGTGAATATCTAGATAGTTAATGAGCAGCAACGGAAGTAGACACAACAGGATGACGGGACGGTGGGATGCGGTAAGTCTAATGCTGTTTAATAACTATTTCCTTATTTTTACAGCTTCCCCACCCCTGAACCCAAACCCAGACTGTAAGACAGACTTCCCAGAAAGATCCGTGTTCGAGATCTGTGCCTGAACACTATATGTTCTGTACAGACCCCGAATTTTACAGTTTGGGTTTGCCCATCACTACCTATATCTATTGCCAGGGCCTCCCTTTTACCTTTTCTGCAATGCTGCTACAATTGAGAGCAAGAGGGAGCAAAGCACTCCCTCTCTCGTCATTCTCCTGCGTTGCCTGCACTCTCATGCCTCAGAACAGCGAGACGCGATGATACTGTGATGATACACTGTGCGCTAGTGTAAAGAGATTTGCAGAACACAGGACATTTGCTCGCACAGAGACCAGAGCTACGGGAAAACCAAGGAGAGGTAAGTACTTATTTAATCAATCAGAATGTAGATGTGTCCAGAGGGCTATAATGGTGCATTGCAGTATATGTAGGACTGTAGTGGTTGCATAATAAAAATAATAATAATAATAATAAAAATAATAATAATAATATTTATTAATTTATATAGCGCTATTAATTCCATAGCGCTTTACATAAATACTGTCCTCATTGGGGCTCACAATTTAAACATCCTATCAGTATGTCTTTCAAGTGTGGGAGGAAACCGGAATGCCCAGAGGAAACCCACACAAACACGGGGAGAACAGACAAACTCCTTGCAGATGGTGGTCCTTGGTGGGAAATCAAATCCAGGACCCCAGTGCTGCAAGGCTGCAGTGCTAATTATTGAGCCACTGTTATATTATTTTGAGAACTATAGAGGCTGCAATATGCTATATGGAGGAGGACTATAGAGACTGCATTATATTATATGGAGGACCATGGAGGCTGCACTATATTATATGGATGACTATGAAGGCTTGATTATATGATAATGTTGCCCCCAGGGAAAGGGGTACTCGGGTATCAGGCAGCAGTGGGTTAACTCTGTGTCACGGGGAATGGCGGCCGCGCCTGATCCCGTGTCCTGGGGAGCGGTGCTCTTGAAAAGGGGTATTTACAGGGATTATGTACAAGTTTTTAGTCGTGACACCACCTGCAGTATCTGGTGAGGGGTCACCAGCGCCACTACAGTCCTACGGAGGTCGGTGGGTTTGCGGCAGTGATGGTATAGTCCCCGCAGGCAGGACTGGGACCTCCGGGGCAGCGTAGAGAGGTGAGCAGATTGCAGCAGAGCTGGGTTTGTTAGGAGAATAGGAAAGGTCTATGGGGCTCGGTGAGGGGGAGGAAAGGATGTACACACACAGCATGAGTCTCTTTACCTTTTTACTTGTGGAATTCAGGTAAAATGTCCAGAGCACTGACGGGTGACCGGGCTGCACAGTGGGCTCCCACAGCAAGTGGGTATAAGGCCTCCTTCCTTGTGTAATTACTGGAGCACAGTCTATTATATCCTGACTTGCCTCCACTCTCTTCTCTTGTCTGTATTTCCTTCTCCTCATGTGCGGTCTCCGGGACAACCTTCTCTAGGCTCTGCAGTGGCCTGCTGCTCCTGGCTCCCTCTCCTTGACCCTCTCAGGAGATCAGGTAGGGTGGCTGTAGCTTCCTTGGTGCCAAAGGCTACTCCTGGGTCGCTGGCTCGGGCCTACATGTGGCGCCAACCACCAGGGCTTCCCTGCAGCTCTTCTAGCGTCTGCACACACTCTGACTAGCTCCTCCCCAGCAGCAGTATATATAGGGGATCCTGCCTAAGCGCAGCAGGTTGAGATCACCCTACTGTGCCGGGGTGGAAGGTATGGTTCGTAGTAGTACCTGCTGTGCAAACCCAACTGCACATTAGGGAGATATGTGGTAACCTGCGTCGGCAGGGCGCCACCCCCCCCCCAGGTAACATCAGTACTCCTGGACTGAGCAATTTTTTTGTGTAAACAAAGATATAACAATGATAATAATAACATATATACATAGTTTGAAAAATGAAAAATTACAAAAAGACACTAAGAAATATTGAAAAATGGAAAAATAGAAAAACGGGTAAGTCCATACGGTGCTAGTCCATCCACCGTATGCTTTTTAAAGTTTGTGGCTACGTTAGTCCATTAACTGTAGTCCATTTGAAATTTAAAGAGTTCAAAGTTAAATAAGGGAAAAGTTCAAAAGAGTCCTTACAGTAAGTCTCTGTACGCTCCGCGTAAGAAAGGGGAAAAAGTCTTTTCAAAATGTCCACAGTTTCAACAATAAACAGGGGTCCCTATGGGTGTCTCGGCTTAGGAGACCTGGTACCTCCCCGCCCCAGGCACTTTCTTTTCCTAACTTAATGTGCTTGGGACTGGGACCAGTTCCTCCACCCTTCTGTACGCTACTATTTACATTTCTGTTTGTACAGTTTCTTATTTACACTTTCAAATGTGCTCTACCTTATACCCACTCTCCAAACCTAGACAGTTGCTGACCTCGTGTGCTCCTATGTGATCTCCGCACTACAGGTGTCACTGTCTCAGGTGAGGTGTCAAGTGGTGAGCATGGTGTAGGTGGTTCAGGTAAGCTTCTGCGTTGCCTTTGTCTCACTACTGGGCTAGCAGGTGTACCGAGTGCAGCATCCTCGGATTCTCTTGCAATGGGTATTTCTTCCTGATTCCTTGATATCTCTTCACGGGGTTGGTAGAAATTTATTACCGCCACAATCACGGCTCCATCTAGTTGAGGCCAATCTTCGGGGAATTCTCCTAGGAATGTCTGGATAACTTTTTCCTTTGGTTCTGGGATTGGATCTGGAACTGGTTCGATCTCTTGAATGAGTTGATTGTAATTCTCTTGATCTTCCCAATTTGGAGGAAATTTTTTAAGGTGATCTCTAGATACTGTTTGTCTGGTTTTTCCACCATCTTTACTAATGACACAGATCTTGTTATTGTCATGGACATAGTATAACAGGACATAGGGTTCGCTTTCCCATTTATCATCAAACTTATGACGAGTTCTTTTTCTTCTTAGGACCATACTTCCAGGTGGTATGACTTCTGCTGGAGCATGCTTGTTGTAATCCCTTTCTTGTTTTGCATGGGACTTCTCCAGGTTAGTTTCGACACTTTGCTGAACTTTTGCATACTGTTCTTGTCGATGGACTTTCCAGTTTGAGATGGTCTGATCTGCTTTAGGATCTACTACACCGAGTTCTAAGTCCACGGGTAATTTTCCTGTACGAGCTCTCATCAGATATGCTGGTGTACAATTGGTGGAACTGACTGCAATGTGGTTGTACATGTCGATTAAGTCAGGCAGTTTTTCTGGCCATTGATTCCTTTCTTCCAACGGGAGAGTTTCAGCATGTCAATGATGATGTTATTCATCTTTTCACAGAGTCCATTAGTTTGAGGATGATACGGGGTGGTTCTGATCTTTTTGCACCCATACATCTTGCAAAACTCTTGAAAAATCTCTGCTTCGAATGGTGGTCCTTGATCAGCGAGAATTCGCTCTGGATATCCTAACGGTCTGCAGAAGACTTTTTGGAAGGTTCTTGCAGCAGTTGCAGCTGTCAAGTCTTTTACAGGGGCTACCATTAAAAATCTGGAATAATGGTCTACCATTGTTAAGGTGTATGTATAGCCGGATTTACTTGGAGTCAGTTTTACATAGTCCAAGGCGACTAATTCCAAAGGCTGCGTGGTTACGATGGGATCAAGTGAAGCTTTCTGGCTCCGTACATCTTTCCTTCTCAAGGAACAAGCTTGACAATTTCTGCAGCATTTCTCTATGGATGATCGCATACCTGGCCAGAAGAACCTGTCTCTGAGCAGCACTTCAAGTTTCTTTCATCCGAAATGACCAGTTTTGTTGTGGTAGGCATTTAAGACCATGGGGACCTCTGATTTTGGCATGATGATTTGCCATGCCAGTTCATGGGTTCTTGGATTTATATACCGCCGGCACAATTTATCTTGGTACTGGAACAATTTACCTCGTTCATTCCACAGATGTTTAGCATCAGACAGAGGGTTTGCAGGCAGCTTCGCTGACTCTTGTGCTATCAGTTGTTTGATTAGTCCGACAGCCGGGTCTTGGTTCTGCACTCTTCCCAAGTCGAAGTGAGATAACAGGTTCACTGCTTCAGTAGAGAGGTTTCGATGGGTCTGCTGGCATGGAGTTTCTCTTACATGATGGAAGGCAAGTAACTCCACTTCTTCCAGCTCATCTTCATCTATACCTCCTTCAGATAAATGAGGCATCATGGATAGAGCATCCGCATTTCCGTTCTGGTGCCCGGCTCGGTACTTGATGGTGAATTGATAGTTGGAGAGTCTGGCCATCCATCATTGCTCCATGGCTCCCAACTTTGCAGTTTCCAGGTGGGTGAGCGGATTGTTATCCATGTAGGCGGTGAACTTGCTAGAGGCTAAATAGTGTCTGAACCTCTCGGTGATGGCCCAGAGCAAGGCCAGGAATTCCAGCTTGAAAGAACTGTAGTTTTCTGGGTTCCTCTCTGTGGGTCGCAGCTTTCAGCTTGCATAGACGATTACTCTCTCCTTGCCATCTTGCTTTTGGGAAAGGACGGCTCCAAGTCCCACATTGCTGGTGTTTGTGTACAGCAAGAATGGTAGGTTGTAGTCCGGGTAAGCTAGGATTTCTTCTCCTGTCAGGGCTTCTTTCATCGTCTGGAATGACTCCTCTTGTTCCTTACCCCATCTCCACGGAGAATCCTTTGGCTTGCCCTTCATGGGTTGGCCTATTAGGAGGTCTTGCAATGGAGCAGCCTTCTGGTGTACTCCTTGATGAACCTTCGGTAGCAGCCCACCAAACCCAGGAATTGACGTACCTTCTTGATGGTTTTGGGTTCTGGCCATTCTTTGATCACTGTCACCTTATCTGGATCAGGGGCCACACCTTCAGCACTATGTGTCCCAGGTACTGCACTCTTGGCTTTAACAGGTAGCATTTTGATGGTTTTAGCTTCATCCCGTACTTGGCCAGAGCTTCAAACACCTCTCCTAGATGTGCTACATGTTCTTCGTAGGTCTTGGAGTACACGATCACCTCATCTAGGTAGAGCAGTACCGTCTCAAAGTTCTTTTGCCCCAGGCAACTCTCCATCAACCTCTGAAAAGTTCCGGGTGCATTACATAGTCCGAAGGGCATGCTGTTGAACTCACATAGGCCCATAGGCGTTGCGAATGCCGTCTTCTCTCGGTCTTCTTCGGCTACGGACACCTGCCAATACCCACTAGTGATATCTAAGGTGGAGAAGTAGTTGGCAACTTAAGATTCTTCTATACATGGTAACGAGTAAGCATCTTTGTGTGTTATGCGGTTTATTTGCCCATAGTCTACACATATCCTCATACTGCCATCCTTTTTCCTGACTAGGACCAATGGTGCTGCCTAGGGACTACAGCTATCTCGTATAACCCTTGCGTCTTTCATGTACTGTAGCATTTCTTTGGCTTTTTGATAATGTGCAGGTGGAATAGGCCTATACTGCTCTTTGATTGGTGGATGTGTACCTGTGGGGATGTGATGTTGTACCCCTTTTATCCTACCAAAATCAAGGGGATGCTTACTGAAAACTTGTTCAAATTCTTGGGCTACCCGGTTCACACCTTGCTTTTCATACACAGGAGTGGTGTCAGTTCCGACATGGAGCTGCTGGCACCAGTCCTCTAGTGGCCCAATTGTTTGATCAGCTTTTGCCCCTTCCTCGTGGGGTTCGGGTTGCACTGTGTGGATCTCATTGTTGCTGACTGTGTATAATTTGGCAACGGTGGTATACCTGGGTAGCTTAACCTCTTCACTGCCACAATTTAAGATGCGAACTGATACTCTCCCATTGTGTACATTAACCACCCCCCTGGCTGACAACAGTGTAGGTCTGTGCTCTGTGCTCACGGGCTCCACTAACGCTTGATAGTCCTGCCCTCTCAGACATATAGCTGCTCGACACCAAACCATCATTTCATTCATTGGGGGTATCACAATAGGTATCGGGTCTGTGACTCGTGCTGTACCAATTTCACCACCTGTAATTGTTACCTGTTGTTGGTGTAAGATGGCTCTGATCTCATGTTGGATAATCTTCCTCTGACCAGTTTCAACAATCTGTTGAAGCAAAGACAACACCTCCTCCAAGCAATTGCTAACAACATTGGTACTCAGTATAACATAAGGATCATTTGCATTACTCGCTTCTGCTACTACGTGGACCCCTTGGTTCTGTAATTCCACCCTCCCCACCTTTATGGGCACTTCCTTAACCTCCATTACAGTAATTGTTTCACCATTAGCTGCATAAAGGAAAAGGTCTATTTCAGGCTGTTTCAGTTCTGCATGAGCCCAATACTTTTTTTAAAGGATATAGGCGATCATGGTCACTAGTGATGGGCGAATCCTAAATTACTCGGAATCGCTTGACTCTAGCGAGTCCGAGCCCGGGACTCGCTACTCGTTGCGAGTCTAGCGAGTCCAATGTTAATGAATGGGGAAGCGAGTAATAGCGAGTAATGTGTGATTTAAAAATCACAGATGTGTCTCGGAAAGCGCTCGCATTGCCGTGTCGGAATCCCCACTCGCAACTGTATTTTGCTGCTGTCTCCGAGGCCAAACTCGCATGTGTTTGTCTTATTTGGCGCCGATGAGGCGAGGCAAGCGATTTTCTGCAGCAAACCCCATGCTTTTTGCAAACAGGAAATAAGCCGACTCGAGCTGCCTGGCTGGACGCGCAGAAACACACAGAGCAAGCATGGCCCCTGTCAACACCCTGCAATTAATTGCTCTGGTGGAGGCTCGGCCCCTGCTTTGGCTGCCCACTGACCCTGCCTATGGGGATAACGTCCAGCGGACTACAGCCTGGAGGGAGATCGCTCAGGTCGTGTTCCCTACGTTTCATCGCTGTGGCGATGATGCACAGAGCAATATGGGTGAGTTAAATGTGTTCACACGTTATATTGCATTTACCGTATATAGTCGTGTATAAGCCTACCCGTGTATAAGCCGACCCCCCTACTTTAGCCCCAAAAAACTGGGAAACCATATTGACCACCATCCTTGTATACAGTGGCTATCACTGTTAGACAGCCCCCCAGCAGAGTATACAGCTCCACCTGCAGAGTATACAGGCCCCCCAGTGTGTATACATGCCCCCGATATTAGGGTATACAACCCCCCCGTGGGTACACAGGCCCCCCAGCAGTGGGTATACAGGGCCCCCAGTGGTTATACAGGGCCCTCATAGTAGGGTCTACAGCCCCCGTGGGTATACAGGCCCCCAGCAGTGGGTATACAGGGCCCCCATAGTAGGGTATACAGCCCCCCGTGGGTATACAGGCCCCCAGCAGTGGGTATACAGGGCCCCCATAGTAGGGTCTACAGCCCCCCCGTGGGTATACAGGCCCCCAGCAGTGGGTATACAGGGCCCCCGTGGGTATACAGGGCCCCCATAGTAGGGTATACAGGGCCCTCAATGTGTTATCATGCGCCGTCGCATGGTTGCCTATATTTGGATGGGGTCACAATAGTACACTTAGTTTAAGGGCTGGTCCTCCTGGCTTTGAAGGCCAGGGGTTGGGTGTATATAAATACCACTAATGAGCGGAGTCTGGTGCCCGCACTATTACATTCTCTATGCGTTGACATGTGCCCTGCCCCATTTGTGATTGTGGCCACGTGAGCTCAATGTCCGTAATGCTGTTGATGATGTTCCACACTGTCGTGTCCATGTGCCTTGTATACACATTACACACACAACATGAATAAAATGTTATTGTTGATTTGTACACATACTTTTAGTGTTTCAAATGTTACAGAGGTCTAAACTCGGTTTGAAATCATTTCACAGTCGACCTCATCATCAAACGGTGGAGGAGCTGCCGGGATCAACATAAGCAGCAACACCGCAAGATCATGGAGGGGGGACCGGAAGCTGATCCAGGGCCGATCTATTGCCACTACGACCGGTTGTCCTTCCTTGAACCGGTGGCCCGTATGCCAAGGTATGTGTCTGCGGCCCTGTTGTTTACGATTATTGTTATTATTATTTATTTATATAGCGCCATTAGGTTCCATGGCACTTTACATGAGGATAAGTGTTAACGACAAAAAACAGTACATGAAGACAATCAGGTCATACAGGTGCAAGAGGAGAGGACCCTGTCCACGAGGGCACACAGTCTACGTATGAAGCTCTATAATGAGTGTGGTGGTTTACATACCCACACTGGGGTTTGTTTCTGCCATGGTGCAACACAATTCTATTACCTTTGGCAATGATCCAGGACATACATATTTATAGTCACATTGTGACATAGGGACAAATAAGCAATGTTCTGCAGGGTGGTCAGACACAATTTTCCGTGACCTCACAATTAGCTATTATTGTTGGCATGTTTGTGGAACAAAGCCATGTTCTTCCCTGCAATGGCCTCTAAGGTGTGTGGCCTTGTCTGGTTTGCCTGTCATAAGCCTCATTTGTATCAGTTCCTAATGGCCTGGACTTGTATAAGGGCCACATACATCCCTACACGTTTAGTTGTGTGTGTTTTTTTCGGCTAAATAACGTTGCAAGGATATACCCCTTTTGCACTAAACTGTTTGTACACCATCCCAGATTGTTGACACAGTCACACACATTTCAGGACATACCCTGTATCACTACAAATTCATGTGGTTCAGTTTTCCCATGGGTATATTTGGGGCTGCAAGGTGATGGTGTAGATATTAGGGCCCACATGTGAATTTAAGTTTTTTGGTCGTTAACTCATGGGCACATTACGAATCCTCCGGAAAACATAGTGTATTAATGCTGTATAAAATCAAACTAAAGAGGGCCATATTTTAAGTGCAACAGGCTTTTATGTCCAAGGTCCTTTAGGAAACCCGAGGTTTGCCTTTGCTGCTCCGGGTTTTTTGTTCGGCCCTGTTGGAATAACTGTAAAACTGTCCATCTGTGCATACCACCTTGTTTGGCACCAACGATGTGTGACCTGCTGCTCAAAAACAACCCCATACTCTATGTCCATTACAGTCGTTTCAAAACCCAAGCCATCTGTTTGGTGTGCTTTTTTTACCAAGACATTCCTGATTAGCATACATGGCAGCAAAAAGGAGTGTAGGCCACTAACGCCGAATGCTCATGTGTCACCTATGCTGCAGGACTCCATTTCCTGTCTTAGCTCACCTGCCCTATAGATCTGGGTTATGTGCATTGAGACCAAGGCCGCCCACACTGTGTCTTTTTGTGTCCATCTTATGGCAAACAACCCTGAAGAATGTGTTTGCCTCACAGTGTCAGGCTATAGCTTTGTCCACATGAAGTTTCCACAAAAAGTCTAAGCAATAGTTGTGGCCACTAATATGTCTTCAAGTGACTACATAGCTGTCCTGCCTAAGGCAGGACACAGTGTAATAGTGCAGACAAATTTTTAAATTTCTAATGTAATGGCAAAAAATCGTGGAGCAACACTACCCACACATAGAATATTGGTTGAGGCATGAGCCAAAATGTCCTTAATTTATTTGCTGCAATTCCATCTTAAGGGCAACAATGAAAAGACACAGAATACACAGATACACTGAGTCAAAAAAGCGTGCACATGTTATGTTTGGCCTATGGTTTTGTTTCCAAACGCAACCCATTCACCAAATGTTTTTTATATTTACCCACAGAGCTGCTCACTATCTGAGGCGGCGTCGTAACCCACCAGCACAGCTGCCTGAGGAGGCGAGGGAGGCCCCTGAACCACCACCAGAGGAGGAGGGAGTACCACCACCACCACCACCTCCGCCACCACCACCACAACCACCACCAACACCTTTGGGGCCACAGGAAGAAGAGGAGGATGAAGGGCCACACCAGCGGTCTCCCCAACAAAACCAAGCTGTGGCCATCCAGCTTCCTCCACTGCCGACTGCCAGCAGTGTGGGGAGTCACCTGAACCCCAGCAGCCCTGCTCAGATCCCGGAGGCACCAAAAGACCACCGAGGACAATGTAATGCTGACTTTGCCCGCAGTCTCATACCATTCTTGGATGATATTCCATTCGAGAGACGACTGCGGGCTTGGTCAGCAATACACATTGTAATTGATGCGTGTCGGCCCCCAAACCACCCTGGCCAGGTCTTTTCATATTTGTAGGGGTGGCAGCAGTCTACCTCCAACAGACTGGACAGGCCCACACCCCGGGACAGCTACGTGGCGACCCAGAGGTGGTGTCCACCTAACAGGGGCCTACCAACCCAAGGCCACCGGCCCAGATGACCCACCCTACAGGGTTTCAACCATTGGGTGAGGTAATACATGGGGCCCTGGACCTCCTCCACGACCAGGGTGATGGTGTCCCGCTAGAGGCAACCCCACAGAATGCGCCAACCTACCACCAGCTGTAGGGCACATTTTTTTTTGTTTATTTGTTTGTTTGTATTGTGCATTGCACAATTTATTTTTTATTTTGTTATGTCTTACTTTTTACAAAGTTAAAAAAAAAAAAAAAAAAAAAAGAAAAAAAAAAAACTGACATCTTTGCCATTAAGGCGTAATAATACACAGTTTACAAAAACTGCTTTGTGTCTGTCTTTTTTCAGGGAATGGATGTGTAGGTTTTTTTTGCGGGTGGGCTTAAAGTCATCATCATTAGCAAGTACTTTACGGCCCGCATGGCGCATGAAGGCACCTTGGTTATTATGTGTAAAATCATGACTGCACATAGAAATGTTGCTGACAAATAAATAGTGCCTGTGTTTGGGGGGGTTACTTAATGACTCGGTATGGCAACAACACTGGGAACACAGATGCGATAGGCTGGGACGTCTACTTGCAACACAGCGCGTCTACGCGTTATCTCCGTAGCGTACAGTGGGACCCTTCGCCAGGCTCCAGCAGGATCTTAGTACAAGCCACGTCTTCGATGCAGGCATAGGCTTGTTGCCTCAAAAAATTAGCCCAAGGGGCGGGATCAACTCTTTTTAGAAAGAGGAGGAGGGCGCGTGGCCCATACTATATTCTTGCTTGTCCTGAGAGCATAGGAGAAGGAACGTCTTCGATGCAGGCATAGGCTTGTTGCCTCAAAAAATTAGCCCAAGGGGCGGGATCAACTCTTTTTAGAAATAGAGGAGGGCGCGTGGCCCATACTATATTCTTGCTTGTCCTGAGAGCATAGGAGAAGCAACGTCTTCGATGCAGGCATAGGCTTGTTGCCTCAAAAAATTAGCCCAAGGGGCGGGATCAACTCTTTTTAGAAATAGAGGAGGGCGTGTGACCCATACTATATTCTTACTTGTCCTGAGAGCATAGGAGAAGCAACGTCTTCGATGCAGGCATAGGCTTGTTGCCTCAAAAAATTAGCCAAGGGGCGGGATCAACTCTTTTTAGAAATAGAGGAGGGCGCGTGGCCCATACTATATTCTTGCTTGTCCTGAGAGCATAGGAGAAGCAACGTACACGATGCAGGCATAGGCTTGTTGCCTTAAAAAATTAGCCCAAGGGGCTGCATTGTCTTTTTAAAAAAAAATAAAAATTATAAATGCTCACAAGCGGATGCACTTGTAAAGTAAAAAGATGTTTACTGATTGCGTATTTTTTTTATCATGCCGCAAATGTTTCAGGAACATGACTTATCACATCGTCTCAGCTGAGGGAGATGCCGATACTTCCTGTCTTAAAAGGGCATAAAGTTAAAAGCGCAATATTCCAATCCTATTAATTATGATTAGTTTACACTACATTTGGGTACTGTCGTCTGGGGGGCTTACGAACTCCGATGATATCCAGTCCTTGTTGAACTTTATGAGAGTCAGCCTGTCGGCATTTTCAGTAGTAAGCCGTGACCTTCTATCAGTGACTATACCCCCAGCAGCACTGAAAACACGCTCTGATGTCACACTAGCAGCTGGGAGCTGGGCAGGCCAGCACCGTTGTTAGGTGGACTTTGGCGGTTACAACATTTGTTAGTGCACGCTTTAAGTTGTTAACAATGTGCTGGTGTAACGCGGGGACGGCACTACGTGAGAAAAAGTGGCGGCTGGGTACAGAGTATCGTGGTGCCGCCACAGCCAACAACTCCCGAAAAGACTCTGTACCTACAAGCCTAAACGGCAGCATTTCCACAGCTAACAACTTTGCAATTTTCGCAGTCACTTTTTGGGAAAATGGGTGTGTCGATTGGTACTTCCTTTGCCTTTCATACAGCTGTGGCACAGACAACTGGACGTTTGCCGCACCCACACCAGTGGCTTGACTACTGTCAAGTCTCTCTTGTAGCGCAGCTTGGGAGGAGTACATTTGAGCAGGAGCTGAAGCCTGAACACTAGCTGGTGAAGGATGGATCTGAGGTGGCCTGGAAGTGTTGGGATCAGAAGGCACTGATTCAGAACCCTGATGGGCCGACCACTGAATTGACTGCTTAACAGACATATGCTTACGCATACTGCTGGTGCTCAGGTTTTTTTTTCCCAGGCCTCTGCTTAGCCTTGCATGGCAGATGTTACAGATAACCACATTTGGTACAGATGTGGCATCCTTAAAAAATTGCCACACAATGGCTTTTCGGCCTTTATGTTGAATTGGAGGCAAAGGAGGATGACTCTGTACCACACCAACTGTTGACACAGTTTGGGCAACTGTGTTTACAGTTTGTGCAACAGTTGGTACACTTTGTGCAACAGTTGACACAATTTGGCCAACTGTTGTCACAGTTTGTGTTCTGGAGAAAGGAGTAAGCCTTGGAGCTTTTGGCGGTGGTACATAGCCACTTTCTTCATCCTGGCTGCTCTGTTGGCTATGCATGCCAAGAGTCCAGGTAGGATCTGTGGTGTCATCATCCACGCCTTCCTCCTCAAAGTCTTCTGGATAACGTGACTGAACAGGCTGGCCAGATGAGATGTGTGTCTCATCATCGTCATCATCATCCACCTCCTGAGATGCTGTATGCCTTTGGTGAAAGTGGCTTTCTTCAGTACGAGGTGCTTCCAAACTTTGGGCATGAATAGACATTACGTCTTCTTCAAATATCTCGTCAGGCAGTGCTAAAGAAAGGCCAGATGGAATCGAGTGCTGATACGAACCAAATAAATCATTGGAGTGACCAAGGTCGCACTCCAAGTTTTCCTCTGGCTGCCAATGGCTTGAGGAAATAGGAAGCCTTTGAGGATTGGATGGCCCTGCGTTGTCTGTAGCGACACTAGACTGTGTTGGCACGGACGATTGTGTACTGAAAGAACCAGTGGTGGAGGTGTTATCAGCCATCCAAGATGTTATCTGGTCATGCTCTTCCGGCCTCAAGACACGTTTTTGTTGAGTACTGGTAATTTTAGACGGGAGAAAGAGAGATCTATCAATCCTCGTCTGTCTACCTGTACCAGTGCCTTCTTGGGCACGACTGCTATGGCCACGACCTCGTCCCCGTTCCTTTGCAACATCTTTTTTCGGAAATTGTGGTTTTTGTGACATTGTTGACAAACGCACAGCCACCGAGATGGAGTTAGGTGTTGCTGTAGGCGTCACTTACTGGTGGGTTAAGTGTGTGCTACCACTTGGCAGTGAAGCAGCACACTAGTCCCTGAAAAAATTAGTAAGTGCGCACAGCCACCGAGATGGAGTTAGGTGTTGCTGTAGGCGTCACTTGCTGGCGGGTTCAGTGCGTGCTAACACTTCTCAGTTAAGCAGCACACTAGTCCCTGAAAAAATTAGTAAGTGCGCACAGCCACCGAGATGGAGTTAGGTGTTGCTGTAGGCGTCACTTACTGGCGGGTTAAGTGTGTGCTAGCACTTGGCAGTGAAGCAGCACACTAGTCCCTGAAAAAATTATTAAGTGCGCACAGCCACAGAGATGGAGTTAGGTGTTGCTGCAGGCGTCACTTACTGGCGGGTTAAGTGTGTGCTACCACTTGGCAGTGAAGCAGCACACTAGTCCCTGAAAAAATTATTAAGTGCGCACAGCCACCGAGATGGAGTTAGGTGTTGCTGTAGGCTTCACTTGCTGGCGGGTTAAGTGCGTGCTAACACTTCTCAGTGAAGCAGCACACTAGTCCCTGAAAAAATTAGTAAGTGCGCACAGCCACCGAGATGGAGTTAGGTGTTGCTGTAGGCGTCACTTACTGGCGGTTTAAGTGTATGCTAGCACTTGGCAGTGAAGCAGCACACTAGTCCCTGAAAAAATTATTAAGTGCGCACAGCCACCGAGATGGAGTTAGGTGTTGCTGCAGGCGTCACTTACTGGCGGGTTAAGTGTGTGCTACCACTTGGCAGTGAAGCAGCACACTGTTCCCTGAAAAAATTATTAAGTGCGCACAGCCACCGAGATGGAGTTAGGTGTTGCTGCAGGTGTCACTTGCTGGCGGGTTAAGTGTGTGCTAACACTACTCAGTGAAGCAGCACACTAGTCCCTGAAAAAATTAATAAGTGCGCACAGCCACCGAGATGGAGTTAGGTGTTGCTGTAGGCGTCACTTGCTGGCGGGTTAAGTGCGTGCTAACACTTCTCAATGAAGCAGCACACTAGTCCCTGAAAAAATTAGTAAGTGCGCACAGCCACCGAGATGGAGTTAGGTGTTGCTGCAGGCGTCACTTACTGGCGGGTTTAGTGTGTGCTAGCACTTGGCAGTGAAGCAGCACACTGTTCCCTGAAAAAATTATTAAGTGCGCACAAGTAGTCGCACAAGTAGGTGGCGTACGTGCTATTTGCAGCTAGGAGAGCAGCAACGCACTGATCTGCCACAGACAAAATAAAGCTGAAGGGGCTTTTAGGACCCAAAATCTATCAGCTGCAAAAAAATTGTAAATAGTACCTCAGCTAAGCCTCTGACTTCAGCTATTAGAACAGCTGAGTGAGTAAGCGAAGCTATGAGGTCGCTCCTGGGAGCACTGTAAGGCTGCAGCTCCCTGCTTCCCTGCCTGCCTACAGTCCTCTACACAGTACTCCTCTGTCCTCCTGCTAGCTCTCACAAGAGCTGTTTGGGGTTAATATAAGGAATTTTTAAGGTTCCCTACACTGACTGACAATCCCTATGATCTGCTCCAGAATCTACCTCACCCTGCTCTAGCTCAGATCTTCAGAGAAATGTGCCCAAAATGGCGGTGGCAAGGCTTATATACAGCCTTGCCTGTCATACATGACATAGGCATCACGATGGACAGCAGCCAATCATAGTCCTGCCACAACCAACATGACTGTGGCATTACTGAATATGATTGGCTAACATGCTTGTCCATCTTCACAAGTTTTCTGACCTAACATGCTAGGCTGTCTCGGAGGCTTTGTCGGAACATAACAGATTCTGTATTCGTGAGTCCCGAATACAGAATACAGGACTCGGATTCGTAGACTCGCTCAGAATCGCTAAGACTCACTCAGACTCGCTCAGACTCGCTGCTGACAGCGGGTATTCGTGAAGCGGTGCGATTCTTTAAACGATTTTGGGGAGATTCAAGCTACATAGCGATGTGATATAGCGAGTCTAGCGAGTGAGAAAAAGTAAACTAACAAAACTAGGATTGCCATTGACTTGCATTGGACTCGTTACTTTGCGAGTACTCGCTGGGAAACTCGCCGAGTACCGAGTCCTGCGAGTCCCTTACTACTCGCCGATTATCGAGTCCTAGCGAGTAGATTCGCCCATCACTAATGGTCACCTGTGACCGGGTGTCCAGTAGAGCAGGAAACAGGATGCCATCCAGTACAATGGACAGAAACGGCCTCTGTCCGATGAAGGTCATGCACCAGGTGGCTGGGCTTTGTCCATCTAGTCCTGAGGTTTGGCCCCGGCCCCCAGGGACAGCACCTGGTGAGGTGAACGGTGCGATTGCAACTGCGGCAGATGGGCTCCCCAGTGGAGCTGTAGAGGTCGGTGGTTCTTCCTCTGTAGGCTGTAGCATGCTTCCCTCACATCCAGGGGACGTCGTTCGGGCTGTTGGCAAGTTGAATTAGCGGCTGAGGCTTGGCTTGGGGTCTTAGTGCTGGCTGCTGGTTCTTTTGTAACTGCATAGCGTTAGGGATGGGCGAATCCTAAATTACTCGGAATCGCTAGACTGTAACGAGTCTGAGTCAGGGACTCACTACTCGTTGCGAGTCTAGCGAGTCCAATGTTAATTAATGGGGAAGCGAGTATTGCAGCGATTCCTCTGCTATTGTTTATGTTAGGTTGAACCGAATTGACTGTCAAAAATGATACAGTGATAGCGAGTTTAGAGACTGAGAAAAATCCTGAATGCTCTCGGATTGAAACTCTGAATGCATGCAAATGAGCCAAAAATCGTTTTTCTCTTGGATTCTAAACTCTGAATGCATGCAAATGATCCAAAATCGTTTTTCTCTCAGATTCTAAACTCTGAATGCATGCAAATGAGCCAAAATCGTTTTTCTCTCAGATTCTAAACTCTGAATGCATGCAAATGAGCCAAAATCGTTTTTCTCTCAGATTCTAAACTCTGAATGCATGCAAATGAGCCAAAATCGTTTTTCTCTCAGATTCTAAACTCTGAAAAAACTAGGATTGCCATTGATTTGCATTGGACTCGTTGCTGTGCGAGTAATCACTTGGAAACTCGCAGAGTACCGAGTCCTGCGAGTCCCCTACTACTCGCAGAGTAACGAGTCCAAGCGAGTAGATTCGCCCATCCCTACATAGCGTCCATTAATTTGGAGATGTTTTTATTCAACTCTTGCATCTCAGCACGTATCTCAGCCGGCAGGGAATCATATTTATCGGGCTGAGCAGATTGTATATTGTGCGTGGCTGCATTCACGGGTACTGGTTTTGGAGTAGCCTGCACCTCACCGACGCGCCACCGTTTCATTGCAGCTTCATGGGTCTTTACCGGCTTTAACCCTTTGATGGCCATTTCTTTCAAGGTGTTAAAATCAGCTACCAGTGGCAGCCATCAAGAGTTTGGGGTAATTCTGGGGGTCAGCGTATGCGTCGGTGGCGTCGCTGGAGGAGGCCAACATGTTGGAGGCCCCCCTGGTGAATTACAGCCATCCGTTGAAGGATTAAACAGTTCAGAAGTTTCCGGACCGCAGCACTCGGGAATGCTCAGCCGAGCCGGGGGCAGGGTTTCAGTTTCGCGCTCTGCAGACTGGCACGCCCCCTTTCTTCCCACTCTTCGGCGCAGTAATGGCGGCGGAACTCAAACAGTCACACGTTACAGTCAATAAACGGCACACAGTACCCGGTAATTCCGGGCACGGGATCCTGTTCGTGACGCCAGAAAGAGGCATGTTGCGCCCCAGGGCAAGGGGTACTCGGGTATCAGACGGCAGTGGGTTAACTCTGTGTCATGGTGAATGGTGGCCGCTAGGGATGAGCGAGTCTACTCGCTAGGACTCGTTACTCGGCGATTCTTAAGGGACTCGCTGGACTCGGTAATCGGCGAGTCTTTTAGCGAATACTCGCTCAGTAACGAGTCCAATGCAAGTCAATGGCAATCTTAGTTTTGTCAGAGTTTACTTTATCTCACTCGCTAGACTCGCTAGACTCGCTCTATCACATCGCTATATAGCTTGAATCTCCCCAAACAGCAGCGAGTCTGAGCGAGTCTACGAGTCCGAATCCTAGCGAGTCTGCGATTCCGAGTCCTGTATTCTCTATTCGGGACTCGCGAATCCAGAATCTTTTATGTTACTGGTCAGCATTGCGTGTTAGGTCAGAAAACTTGTGAAGACAGCCAACCATAGTCAGTAATGCCATAGCAGCTTTGGTTGTGTCAGGACTATGATTGGCTGCTGTCCATCGTGATGCCTATGTCATCTATGACAGGCAAGGCAGTATATAAGGCTTGCCCCCGCCATTTTGGGCACATTCCTGAGAAGAGCTGACCTAGTGCAGGGAGACTTGGAGCAGATCTAGGGACAGTTAGGCAGTGTAGGAGTCACATATAACCCAAAAGTTCTTTTCAGAACTAACAGGACGGAGTGTAGGAGTCAAGATTCCTCACACATAACCCAAAAGTTCTTTTCAGAACTACCAGGACGGAGGATTGCTGTACAGGACTGTAAGGAAGGGGAGATAGGAGCAGCCTTACAGTGAATACAGCACCATCCTCAGAGCTTAGTTCACCCAGCTTTCCGCAGAGCTGTAATCCTAAGCTTTTTCTTATTTTTGGCACTAGTCTACCAAATAATTTTGGTGCCATTTTTCCACAAAAAATTTCCTGTGCCAGTGCGTTGCTGTACGGTGTCCTGCCTGCAGCTCGCACGGTACTTGTAAACTTGCACGCAGCCAGCACCGCAGCCTAACAGTGCCTGGTTCTGCGTACTAAACAATTTTTTCCTGTGCCAGTGCGTTGCTGTACGGTGTCCTGCCTGCAGCTCGCACGGTACTTGTAAACTTGCACGCAGCCAGCACCGCAGCCTAACAGTGCCTGGTTCTGCGTACTAAACAATTTTTTCCTGTGCCAGTGCGTTGCTGTACGGTGTCCTGCCTGCAGCTCGCACGGTACTTGTAAACTTGCACGCAGCCAGCACCGCAGCCTAACAGTGCCTGGTTCTGCGTACTAAACAATTTTTCCCTGTGCCAGTGCGTTGCTGTACGGTGTCCTGCCTGCAGCTCGCATGGTACTTGTAAACTTGCACGCAGCCAGCACCGCAGCCTAACAGTGCCTGGTTCTGCGTACTAAACAATTTTTCCCTGTGCCAGTGCGTTGCTGTACGGTGTCCTGCCTGCAGCTCGCACGGTACTTGTAAACTTGCACGCAGCCAGCACCGCAGCCTAACAGTGCCTGGTTCTGCGTACTAAACAATTTTTCCCTGTGCCAGTGCGTTGCTGTACGGTGTCCTGCCTGCAGCTCGCACGGTACTTGTAACATTGCACGCAGCCAGCACCGCAGCCTAACAGTGCCTGGTTCTGCGTACTAAACAATTTTTCCCTGTGCCAGTGCGTTGCTGTACGGTGTCCTGCCTGCAGCTCGCACGGTACTTGTAACATTGCACGCAGCCAGCACCGCAGCCTAACAGTGCCTGGTTCTGCGTACTAAACAATTTTTCCCTGTGCCAGTGCGTTGCTGTACGGTGTCCTGCCTGCAGCTCGCACGGTACTTGTAAACTTGCACGCAGCCAGCACCGCAGCCTAACAGTGCCTGGTTCTGCGTACTAAACAATTTTTTCCTGTGCCAGTGCGTTGCTGTACGGTGTCCTGCCTGCAGCTCGCACGGTACCTTCCATCTCTCTTAAAATATCTTAGCCTCTAGTGTGTACCTTTCTCGAAATAGTACCTGCTACTTGTTTTACAAGCCCCCAGAAAGCCACCAGAAATTATAAAATGTCACACAAAAAACCAAATCCCAAAAAAAGTCTTGCTAAGGGACAGGGACGAGGTACAGGCATTGGTAGTCGTGGCCAACTATCCACCAGTTCGGGCAGACAGACGAGGATTGATCGATCGTTCCTCCTGTCTAACTTTCCCCGTCAGGAAAGTAAACGAGTATTGAGGCCGGAAGACGAACAGCATCTAACGTCTTGGCTGGCAGACAAGACCTCAACAACAGGTTCTTGCAGCACTCAAGGTTCCTTGAGCACTGTGTCTACTGTTGGTACATACCATGCTGGGTCATCTAATCCACAACCTCTTCACAGTTCCTCAGACCAACAGCAGCCCCATGAAAATGTTGACACACACATGGGTCACTCAGATGACTTATTTGGTACATATAATCCTTTACATGAATCCGGTTTGCCAGACTCCGTAGTAGATGAGATACTTGATGAAGAATTGTCCAATCATGGACAAGTTTTAGAGACACCCCGGCCACATGAACGTGTCTTTCAGCAAAGTCTTAGACCGTCTCAGGAGTTGGAGGATGATGATGATGAGACAGTGACACACTTGTCATCTGGGGAGCAAAATCTATCTTGTTATCGGGAAGATTTAGAAGAGGAAGGGGTTGATGATGAGACAACTGATCCCACGTGGAATGTTGCGATGCAGAGCCAGCAGAGCAGCACGGAGGAAGACAGTGTGTATGTCCCACCAACAAAGGCACCAAGGCCGACTCCTCCCACCAGAACTGAAAGAGTCACCACTGTTGCCCAAAATGTGTCCACTGTGGCTCAAAATTTGTCAACTGTTGGACAAAATGTCTCAAATGTGGGCCTGAGTAATCCCTCTGTGAGTACAATCAAGCATAGAGGTCGGTCAGCCACTGTGTGGAATTTTTTTAAAGATGGGCCTTCTCATGAAAATGTGGTCATCTGTACCATCTGCCATGCAAGGCTAAGTAGAGGCCACGGGAAAGGAAACCAGAGCACCAGCAGTATGCGGAAGCACATGGCTGGTCAGCACCCTATTCAGTGGTCAAAAGTGCAGCCTTCCACAACAGTGTCATCTGACCCAAAGACTGCGACGGCAACTCAGATACGTCCGTCACAATCAAGTGTTGCTGAAGCTGGTCCAGCTCATATGTACTCATCACAAGCAGCGGTTGCAGAGAGACTGAACACGAGTGCAGACAGTTCTCGGTCAGCAACATCCTTACAGTTATGAGTGACACAGCTGTACGAAAGGAAGCAGAAATACCACTCTTCCCACCCATTAGCCAAAAAAATAAATGCCCAGATAGCTAAGTTGTTAGCAGTCGAGATGTTGCCGTTTAGGCTTGTGGGTACAGACTCTTTCCGTGAGCTTTTGGCTGTGGCAGTACCACGCTACTCGGTTCCAAGCCGCCACTACTTTTCACGTTGTGCCGTCCCCGCGTTACATGAGCATGTCATTAACAACCTCAAGCGTGCCCTCACCAACGCTGTAACCGGGAAAGTACACCTTACTACGGACACGTGGACAAGCAGTTCAGGACAGGGCCGGTACATCTCGCTCACCGCGCATTGGATCAACGTTGTGGAGAGTGTGCCAAACGATGTTAGTGTAACATCAAACATCCTACCCACGCCACGGATAGCTGGCACAACCTCATTCAGGGTCTCTGCATCATCCTATATGTCCACTACCCCATCTTCCGCTTCCTCGACCAATCCTCAATTGCCCTCAACATCACGGCCAAGTTGGGAGGTTTGCTGCAGTGCTTCAGCAAGACGCCAACAGGCTCTGCTGAAGCTGATCTGTTTAGGTCACACACCGCACACTGCAGTAGAGCTGTTGAAAGGTCTGAAGGAACAGACAGATGAGTGGCTATCCCCACTCCAACTCCAGACCGGTCTCGTGGTGAGCGACAATGGTCGTAACCTAGTGGCTGCACTAAAGCTCGGAAACCTTGTGCACGTGCCTTGCATGGCTCACGTGCTGAATCTAGTAGTGCAGAAATTCCTGCGTACATACCCAGAGCTATGTGACCTACTGGAGAAGGTGCGTCGAGTTTGTGCACATTTTCGTCATTCGTCAACAGCGGTTGGAAAACTTTCATTGCTTCAAAAGCAATTGAATTTGCCCAACCACAGACTCATTTGTGACATGCCGACACGATGGAACTCTACATTCCATATGTTATCGAGGATCAATGAGCAGCAGAGGGCAATATCCGAGTATCAGTTGCAACATGCCCGTCAGACCGGCAGTCAGCCACGACATATTAGTACAATGGAGTGGGTGTGGATCGCTGACACATCTGAGGTTCTTGATAATTTTGACTACTGCACAAAACTGGTGAGCGGTGATCAGTCCATCATCAGTGTCACTATACCCATGCTGTGTCTGCTGAAAGAATCCCTCATTAATCAGAAAAATGAAGCATTGAGAGCCCAGCAGATGGCTATGGAGCCAGATTTAAACAGCGCAGTACCTAGCCAGCAAAGCCAGTATGACCAGGCAACTATGGCTCCTGAGGAGGAACAGGAGCAAGACGATGAAGAGGATTTATTTTTTGTTGGTGCCGATGTCAACCCAGATGGTACTCACAACCCCAGCTTTGTGTCTGTCCACCATGGGTGGCCTGGAGAGGAGGAGGCGGAGACAGACTTTGCGGATACAATGGGTATTGAACATCGTTCTGAGGACACTGAAGACATGACTCTATGCAGCTTAGGACACATGGCTGACTTCATGTTGACTTGTCTGCTAGAAGACCCACGAGTGATTAACATATTGCACAACGACCTCTACTGGTTGGCCACCTTTCTGGACCCACGTTATAAAGATAAATTCACCTCGCTGCTGTTTCAGTCACCACGTGGCTTGACAATTGACTATTTCAAGAGGGTTCTTGTGGATAATATGCTTCGAATATCACCGTCAGACAACACTCTGCCCATAGTTAGCAACTCTGTGCAACAGCAGCCTTTGGTCGGGGCACAATCATCCACGCTGTCCAGAAGAGATGCTGGAAAGATGTCCGCAAAGTGGGCTATGTTCAATAAGCCATCGAACCTGCAGCGCCATGTTGCTCCAGTAACCATCTCTCGGAGACAGAAACTTACCAACATGGTACAAGAATACTTAAGTGACAGTACCTGCTTCCTGACTGATGCCGCAGTCCCGTTTAATTACTGGGTCTCCAAGCTCCACACTTGGACAGAGCTCTCGTTGTATGCCTTGGAGGTGCTGGCATGCCCTGCAGCTAGTGTGACATCAGAGCGGGTTTTCAGTGCCGCTGGGGGTATCATAACTGATACCAGGACACGTCTTACTCCAGAGAATGCAGACAGGCTTACTCTAATTAAGTTTAATAGGAACTGGATTTCACAAGACTTCTCGAGCCCTGAAGACGACAGTACTCAGAGCTGAAGTGCCACGTTCAACATCAATATGATATAATTAATCATTGTATTATATTGTGTCTTTTTGGTACAAGCAGTATGTACAAGACCAGTAACGATTTGCGTAACCATGTTCCTGCAACCTGGTAATGAGGCTGCTTCATCTTAAACCAAAACTACACCTTAACTTCGGTTTCATTAACCATCACAACACCTTTTCACAAGGAATCAACCTTTATTTTCTGTAAGCAAACATTTAAAAGCCCCTTGGGCTAATTTTTTGAGCCACCCTGGCTAACAAGCTGATCATGGCCCTTAGGCCTGCATTTTTAACCAAAATGCAAAACAGCCCCTTGGGCAAATTTTTAGAGCCACCATGGCTAACAAGCTGATCATGGCCCTTAGGCCTGCATTTATACCCAAAATGCAAAACCGCCCCTTGGGCTAATTTTTTGAGCCACCCAGGCTAACAAGCTTATCATGGTTTGGGAGACACCCTGGCTAACAAGCTTTGTATGGCCCTTAGACCTACATTTATACCAAAAATGGGAAACAGCCCCTTGGGCTAATTTTTGGAAACACCCAGCCTAAGAGGCTTATCATGGCCCTTAGGCCTGCACTTATACCCAAATTGCCAAACAGCCCCTTGGGCTAATTTTTTGAGCCACCCTGGCTAACAAGCTGATCATGGCCCTTAGGCCTGCATTTATAAGCAAAATGCAAAACAGCCCCTTGGGCTAATTTTTGGAGACACCCAGCCTAAGAGGCTTATCATGGCCCTTAGGCCTGCACTTATACCCAAATTGCCAAACAGCCCCTTGGGCTAATTTTTTGAGACACCCTGGCTAACAAGCTGATCATGGCCCTTAGGCCTGCATTTATAACCAAAATGCAAAACAGCCCCTTGGGCTAATTTTTGGAGACACCCAGCCTAAGAGGCTTATCATGGCCCTTAGGCCTGCATTTACACTCAAAATGCCAAACAGCCCCTTGGGCTAATTTTTGGAAACACCCAGCCTAAGAGGCTTATCATGGCCCTTAGGCCTGCACTTATACCCAAATTGCCAAACAGCCCCTTTGGCTAATTTTTTGAGCCACCCTGGCTAACAAGCTGATCATGGCCCTTAGGCCTGCATTTATAACCAAAATGCAAAACAGCCCCTTGGCCTAATTTTTGGAGACACCCAGCCTAAGAGGCTTATCATGGCCCTTAGGCCTGCATTTACACTCAAAATGCCAAACAGCCCCTTGGGCTAATTTTTTGAGCCACACAGGCTAACAAGCTTATCATGGTTTGGGAGACACCCTGGCTAACAAGCTTTGTATGGCCCTTAGACCTACATTTATACCAAAAATGGTAAACAGCCCCTTGGGCTAATTTTTTGAGCCACACAGGCTAACAAGCTTATCATGGTTTGGGAGACACCCTGGCTAACAAGCTTTTTATGGCCCTTAGGCCTACATTTATACCAAAAATGGGAAACAGCCACTTGGGCTAATTTTTCCAGGCACCAATCCTATGCCTGCATCGTGGGCGGTGCTTGGACTATCATCCTGCTGGAGCCTGTTGAAGGGTCCCACTGTACGCTCCATACAAAACGCGTAGACGCGATGTGTAGCATGTAGACGTCCCAGCCTCTCACATGTGTGTTCATAGTCTTGTTGCCATAGCGAGGCATAAAGTAACCCCCCAAACACAGGCACTGTTTGTCAGCAACAGTTGTATGTGGAGTCATGATTTGACACTTAGTAACCAAGGTGACTTCATGCGCCATGCGGGCCGTAAAGTACTTGCTAATGATGCTCTCTCCCCTGTCCCCCACGCCAACTGTCTCGGGGTAATCCTTGACTCCTCCTCTCCTTCAAGCCCCACCTGTAGTCCCTAACCAAGTCCCTGTGACTCCAACTCAAAAATATTTAACCAATTCGGTCGTTCCTCAATCCTGACACTGCTGAAACACTCATAAATGCCCTCATCATCTCCCGCCTTGACTACTGCAAACTCCTTCGCATAGGTCTCCCTGCCAACTCTCTTGCAACTCTCCAATCTATACTAAACTCTGCTGCCCGGCTAATCCATCTGTCCTCACGCTACTCCCCTGCCTACCCCCTCTGCCAAGCCGTTCACTGGCCCCTCCGGCCCACAGAGAGCTCACTTTAAAACACTGACCATGACATTCAAAGCCTTACACAACCTATCCCCACCATACATCTCCGACATGATCTCCCGATACCATCCCTCACGCAACCTGCGTTCATCCCAAGAACTTGTCCTACAGTCCACCCTCATCTCCTCTTCCCACAACCGCATACAGGATTTCTCCCGGTCATCCGCCATGCTATGGAACTCCCTGCCCCACCTCATCAGTCAGTCGCCTACCCTCTGAACCTTAAAGATACTTATAAAGACTCACCTCTTCCGACAGGCCTACAACCTGCCATGAGACCCCGCTACACGCCCCACGACCGACACCTTCCCCACCCTATTGTATCCCCACCCACCCCTCGTAGAATGTGAGCCCACGCGTACAGGGTCCTCTACTATTGTACCTGTATGACCTTATTGTCTATGTTTATTGTACTTGTCCTTCTCTACCTTTTCCTCATGTAAAGCGCCATGGAACCTATGGCCGCTATATAAATAAATAATTATAATAATTATGATGACTTGAAGCCCAACCAAAAAAAAAACTCCACATTCATTCCTTGAAAAAAAGACAGACACAAAGCTGGTTTTTAAAACTGTGTTTAAAAAAAAAAAATGGCAGCACTGTTTGGACATTCCAAAAAATACTACCTTTAATTAAGGTAACTACATCAACAAAAATAAATGGAGCCCTACAGGTCCTGGTAGGTGGGCTGTCCGTCCTGCAAAAGGTCAAGGGCCCCACGGATGGCCTGGCCGAACCCTTCAGGGTGGATCATCTGAACAGGTGTAGGGAACGGTGGTAGGTCCCTGTTCGCTGGCCACTGACAGTGAGGCAAAGCCCTGTGGGGTGGGACTTGGCTGTCCCATGTTGTGGGCCTGCCCAGCCTGTTACAGTTTATTTTCCACCCATCCAAATATTGGAACACATCACCGGGGTCGTTTCCTGGCTGACAGGCTTCCAGCACTATCTGTAATGCTGACCTTGCCCGCAGTAGCCTGTCAAATGGAATATTATCCATGAATGGTATAATACTGCGGGCAAAGTCAGCATTACTCTGTTGCACACTTAATTGTGCAGACCCCGGGATGGGACCATAAGCTGGGCCTGCCGCTGGTGGCGTCGGTGGTGGTGCTGGCCCTGCCGCTGGTGGTGGCGGTGGTGGTGCTGGCCCTGCCGCTGGTGGTAGCGGTGGTGGTGCTGGCCCTGCCTCTGGTGGGGGCGGTGGTGGTGCGGACCCTGCCGCTGGTGGCGGTGGTGGTGGTGGTGGCGGGGACGGCGGTGGTGGTGTTGATGGGCCTGCCGCTGGTGGCGGCGGTGGTGGTGCTGGCCCTGGCGCTGCTGGCGGCGATGCTGGTGGTGGTGGTGGTGGCGGCGGCGACGGCGGTGGTGGTGGTGGCGCCGGCCGTGGTGGTGGTGGTGGGTGTTCTCCACGCCGCCTTCTGTTTGGCGGTGGAGGGTTCACAGCACGCCGCCCTCTGTAGTAAGCTTCTCTGTGGGTAAAGTAAAAAAAAATTTGGTGAATGCATTGCATTTGGAAACAAAAACATAGGTCAAACATTAAGTTGCACGCTTTTTAGACTCTGTGTATCTGTGTATTATTAATCAGATATTTGTTATTATTATGAAAGAATAACCAACTGTACATAACATAAAGGAATACGTGACTTTCTTTGCTAATTCCATACTAATACATAATTTTTCACCCCCTGATTAACACCCACCCCCCCCCATCCCATCTAATCTAGACGATCAATAACACCAATGGTTCACATGAAAAAAAAAAGTCCCCCTGACTTCACTTTTTACTTGACATACTTAATTCACAAAACTTTTAGCTTATATCATCTATATAAAGCAGGGAAGGGGTTGAAAGGTATACAATATATATATATATAATCTATTTATATAATCGGGAGTTTGAAATTCCGGCACTGTAGCCTAATCCCAAACTCCTTAGCGTCACTGCGAGCGGAGACGCGTATGCGCCTTCGCGAGCCGCAGACACTTAACTCACACAGCCGCTATAGCGTTTTCTCGAGCGGCCTCGCGCCCTCCGCTCACAGCAAGACCTGCGCCCCTCACAGCGCCCAATCCGCCCCGGCATGCTGGCATTTGTACTTCCCCCGTCTGTGCACCCACAGGTCTTAGCAGATCACTGATGCTGACAGCGGGGGGGGACAACACAGACAATCAAATCAGGAGGAGGTCAGTGTCAGGAGGAGATGACAGACGCCCGCCGGGGCCTGTGACACTGCAGAGGTCACAGCGGGGCTGTGTGTGCGGACAACGGGGAGGCCGGGGGCTACGGACGTACCGGACACGTCCTCTGCTCCTGGAGATGTGCCGCGGTTCCGCGCTCGCAGCGTATCTGACGCTGGAGCAGCGCTCACCACGCCCACACCACGCCCTCTGCCAAACAACCCACACCTCTCACTAACCTCCTGCAGCTAACCACACCCCATGTTTACCTTTGCCATGATGTCATTTAGCTGCGGCCGCTATCTTTAATAAGGTCAGAAATTATGGCAGTAATCGGATCTCTGCTCCCTCTAGCACGCCCCAACACTGTAGCACCATCTATTAACCCTATTCTCATCACCTATATACTCTGCTACCCACAGAGCCGTCTTTATACTCTGCTACCTCAGACCCGCCTGTATACTCTGCTACCTCAGACCCGCCTGTATACTCTGCTACCCACAGACCCGCCTGTATACTCTGCTACCCACAGACCCGCCTGTATACTCTGCTACCCACAGACCCGCCTGTATACTCTGCTACCCACAGACCCGCCTGTATACTCTGCTACCTCAGACCCGCCTGTATACTCTGCTACCCACAGAGACGCCTGTATACTCTGCTACCTCAGACCCGCCTGTATACTCTGCTACCCACAGAGACGCCTGTATACTCTGCTACCTCAGACCCGCCTGTATACTCTGCTACCCACAGACCCGCCTGTATACTCTGCTACCTCAGACCCGCCTGTATACTCTGCTACCCACAGAGACGCCTGTATACTCTGCTACCTCAGACCCGCCTGTATACTCTGCTACCTCAGACCCGCCTGTATACTCTGCTACCCACAGAGACGCCTGTATACTCTGCTACCTCAGACCCGCCTGTATACTCTGCTACCTCAGACCCGCCTGTATACTCTGCTACCCACAGACCCGCCTGTATACTCTGCTACCTCAGACCCGCCTGTATACTCTGCTACCCACAGAGACGCCTGTATACTCTGCTACCTCAGACCCGCCTGTATACTCTGCTACCTCAGACCCGCCTGTATACTCTGCTACCCACAGACCCGCCTGTATACTCTGCTACCTCAGACCCGCCTGTATACTCTGCTACCCACAGAGACGCCTGTATACTCTGCTACCTCAGACCCGCCTGTATACTCTGCTACCTCAGACCCGCCTGTATACTCTGCTACCCACAGACCCGCCTGTATACTCTGCTACCTCAGACCCGCCTGTATACTCTGCTACCCACAGACCCGCCTGTATACTCTGCTACCCACAGACCCGCCTGTATACTCTGCTACCCACAGACCCGCCTGTATACTCTGCTACCCACAGAGCCGTCTTTATACTCTGCTACCTCAGACCCGCCTGTATACTCTGCTACCCACAGACCCGCCTGTATACTCTGCTACCCACAGACCCGCCTGTATACTCTGCTACCCACAGACCCGCCTGTATACTCTGCTACCCACAGAGCCGTCTTTATACTCTGCTACCTCAGACCCGCCTGTATACTCTGCTACCCACAGACCCGCCTGTATACTCTGCTACCCACAGAGCCGTCTTTATACTCTGCTACCCACAGACCCACCTGTATACTCTGCTACCCACAGAGCCACGTGTATACTCTGCTACCCACAGAGCCGAAATGGAACCTAATGTATATATTAATAAATAATACTAAATGTACACAACAGTGCTGCAGACACATACCTTGGCATACGGGCCACCGGGTGAAGGAAGGACAGCCGGTCATAAAAGTGGTAGTGGTTGAGCAATGGAGCGGCTCCCGGTTGTCTCTCTGAGTACTGCCGGTACTGCTTCTTATGCTGGTCCCGGCAGCTCCTCCACCGTTTTTTAAGATGGTCAACTGTGAAATGATTTGAAACCGGCTTTAGAGATGTGTAATATTTGAAACAACAAAAGTATGTGTACAAATCAACAATAACATTTTATTCATTTTGTGTGTGTAATGTGTATACAAGGCACAGTGACACGACAGTGTGGAACATCATCAACAGCATTACGGACATTGAGCTCACGTGGCCACAATCACAAATGAGGCAGGACACATGTCAACGCATAGAGAATGTAATAGTGCGGGCACCAGACTCTGGTCATTAGTGGTATTTATATACACCCAACCCCTTGGCCGAAAGAGCCAGGAGGATCAGACATTAAACTCATTGTACTGTTGTGACCCCATCCAAATATAGGCAACTATGCGGTGGAGCATGATAACACATTCAGGGTCCTGTATACCCTGCTATGGGGGCCCTGTATTCCCACTGCTGGGGGCCCTGTAAACCCACTGGGCCACTGTCTACCCACTGCTGGGGGCCCTGTATACCCACTGCTGGGGGGGCCTGTACACACACTGAGGGCCCTGTATACAGGGACTGACTGGCACCCTACAGTTTGGGTTGCAACCCTCCCTCACTGGCCCGACACAAGTGAGGACGGGGGGTGGGGGGGGGGGTGATGACTGGCGGCCGCCTCACAGTCACCGCAGCTCCCGCATTATCCTATGGCTCGCTCCCAGCCGCAGCCTCGCGCTCCTCACAGCCGCTCGCTAACAGTCGCAGCCGCACGCCACTCACAGACGCTCACTCCCGGACGCAGCCGCGTGCTGATGACGTCATCGCGCGGCCAGGAGCTTCCGTTTCCGCCTGCTGCTTCAGGGACATGCGGATTATTCATGCTCCTGCAGCCGCATGACCCGTGGCACCTGGGCCAGTCCGCCCCTGCCTGTATACCACAATATGGGGGCATGTATACCCAGCTGGGGGCCTGTATACTCTGCAGGGGGAGGTATATACTCTGCTGGGGGGCTGTCTACCAGTGATAGCCGCTGTATACCAGGATGGCGGTGAATATGTTTTCATAGTTTTTCGGGGCAAAAATAGGGGGGTCGGCTTATACACAGGTCGGCTTATACACGAGTATATATACAGTAAATGCAATATATAACGTGTGAACTCATTTAACTTACTTAGATTGCTCTGTTCCTCATGGTCACTCCGATGGAACGCAGGGAACATCTCTTGGGCGATCTCTCTCCAGGCTGTATTAATTAGGGTCGTATCCCCATACTCAGGATCTGTAGGGAGCCATAGAAATGGACGAGCCTCCACAAGTGCAATAAGACGCAGTGTGTTCACCGTGCCACGTCCTGCTGCCATGATTGCACTGATGAATGGATCGCTCTGTGTGTGCGCCTGTCAGCGCGACTCGCTTCCTGTTTCCTTAAAGCATGGTGTGTGCTGGAGAATCCCTTCCCTCGCATCATCGGCTACAAGCCTCAAAATAAGAGAAAAACCAGCGAGTTTGGACTCGCACACTTTCAGAGACACATCAGCGAGTTGTAAATGTCATTATTCGCTATTACTCGGGTCCCTATTCATTAACATTGGACTCGCTGGACTCGCAACGAGTCCCGAGTCCTTGACTCGGACTCGTTGGGGTCTTGCGATTCCGAGTCTTTTCGGACTCGCTCATCTCTAGTGGCCGCGTCTGATCCCGTGTCCTGGGGAGCGGTGCTCTTGAAAAGGGGTATTTACAGGGATTATTATGTACAAGTTTTAAGTCGTGACACCACCTGCAGTATCTGGTGAGGGGTCACCAGCACCGCTACAGTCCTCCGGAGGTTTGTGGGTTTGCAGCAGTGATGGTATAGTCCCCGCAGGCAGGATTGGGACCTCCGGGGCAGCATAGTGAGGTGAGCAGATTGCAGCAGAGCTGTGTTTGTTAGGAGAATAGGAAAAGTCTATGGTGCTCGGTGAAGGGGAGGAAAGGAAGCACACACACAGCAAGAGTCTCTTTACCTTTTTACTGGTGGAATTCAGGTCAACTGTCCAGAGCACTGACGGGTGACCGGGCTGCACAGTGGGCTCCCACAGCAAGTGAGTATAAGGCCTCCTTCCTTGTGTAATTACTGGAGCACAGTCTATTATATCCTGACTTGCCTCCACTCTCTTCTCTTGTCTGTATCTCCTTCTCCTCCTGTGCGGTCTCCGGGACAACCTTCTCTAGGCTCTGCAGTGCCCTGCTGCTCCTGGCTCGCTCTCCTTGACCCTCTCAGGAGACCGGGTAGCTGTAGCTTCCTCGGTGCCAAGGGGTTTCCTGTGGGACCTGTAGTTCTCCCACCGGTGCGGATCCTCAATATCCGGCTTCTTTCTTTCTCTGGAACGAACACTCGATTGGAGCTACCTGTTCACTGCTTCTGTTCCTCCTCTAAGCTCCTTGCCTTCAGTCCCACTTAGGCTGGTGGGACGCTGAAAGGCTACTCCTGGGTCGCTGGCTCGGGCCTACACGTGGCGCCGACCACCAGGGCTTCCTTGCAGCTCTTCCAGCGTCTGCACACACTCTGACTAGCTCCTCCCCAGCAGCAGTATATATAGGGGATCCTGCCTAAGCGCAGAAGGTTGAGCTCCCCCTACTGTTCCGGGGTGGAAGGTGTTGTTCGTAGTAGTACCTGCTGTGGAAACCTAGCTGCACATTAGGGAGATATGTGCTCACCTGCGTCGGCAGGACGCCACAATAAGATGGCTGCATTATATTATATGGAGGCTGCATTATATTATATGGAGGACTATGGAGGCTGCATTATATTATATGGAAGCTGCATTATCTTATATGGAGGCTGCATTATATTACATGGAGGAATATGGAGGCTAGATTACATTATATGTAGGACTATGGAGGCTGCATTATATTATATAAGAGAACTATGGACGCTGTATTATATTATATGGAAGCTGAATTATCTCATATGGAGGCTGAATTATATTATTTGGTGGAATATAGAGGCTGCATTAACCCCTTCCTGACCCATGACATAAATGTACATCATGAGTCGGTTCCCAGTGTTTGACGTCAGCTGCAGAGCTGAGCCCACATTATTTCTTTGACATCTCAGCTGATCTCATCAGCTAAGATGTCGGGCTTACAGCACCAATCGGATCCGGGATCCAATCGGTGCTGTTAACCCTTTCGATCGTGCTGTCATTCGCTGACAGGGCAATCTAAAGGTGCTGCGGCGGGGAACGCTCCATTCCCCGCTGTGATTAGAGATCCCGCGATAAGATTGCATTATCTTCGGCTGTCACATGATAGCCCAGGGTCCTGGTGAGACCACGGAAGCTATTACTATTCACTTCCTCTGAGTGGTTGGCAAGCATTGCCAACCACTCACGGTGATCATTTGTGCTATGTCCTGATGTGCTATAGCTCATCGGGACCTGTCACAAGCGATTGGACTGTGCAGCACTGTGGCAACCTATGGGTCAGTGTAAAATAATCAATTGAAAAATAAAGATTTTAAAAATATGAAAAAAAAAACACAAAAGTTCAAATCACCACCCTTTTTCCCCCATTCCAAAAAAAGTTTAAAAAAAACCCCACATATTTGGTATCATCGCATTCAAAAATGCCCATCTATCAAGATATAAAATCAATTAATGAGAGCTGTGAACTGCGTAATGGAAAAAAAGGTCCAAACGTTAAAATTATGTTATTTTGGTCACTGCAACGTTGCTATAAAATGCAAAAATTGTCAATGAAAACAGCGCAGCCACCCAAAATTGGTGCAAGATGCAAAAAATAAGCCATCACACAGCCCCAGATCCCGAAAAATGAGAACGCTACGGGTCGCAGAATGTGGCGCAAAAAGTGATTTTTTTTCACCACTTTTATACCAGTAAAAGTATACATGTTTGGTATCTACGAACTCGTACCGACCCGATGCATTATACCGTCATGTTAGTTTTACCATATAGTGAACGTGGTGAATGAATAAAAAAAAAAAAAACAGCGTATAATTGCACTTTTTTTGCAATTTCACTGTACTTGGAATTTTATTCCCATTGTCCTGTACACTATATGGTAAAATAAATTATTGCATCTGAAAGTACAATTCGTCTCACAAAAAATAAGCCCTCATACGTCTATATTGATGGAAAAATAAAGTTACGACTTTTGGAAGCAGGGGAGCAAAACACGGCAACATGAAACTAAAATCGCCGTGTGTTAAGTTATATGGAGACTGCATTATAGTATATGATGGCTGAATTATATATGGAGACTTATACTACTGTATATTGAGGACTATGGAGGATGTATGATATATATGGAAGGCTCTGTGGGGTCATTATAATATTTGAAGACCATTGTGGAAGCCATTATAACATTTGAAGGGTGATGGAGGAGCCTTTATACTTTATGGAGGTCTATTTGAGGGCCATTATACTGTATGCAAGCAATTATACAGTGTGAAGGTTTGTGTGGGGTCCATCATACTGTGTGGAGGGCTGTGTGGGGGCCATTATACTATTTGGAGGGATAATAAGGGCCATTATACACTGAGAAGAAGTGTGGACATAGCCAGGTTTAACTATGTGCGAGTGGTGTGGCCGCACAGGGCACCAGCCAGCAGACACCAGAGGGGAGCGCTGCAGGGAGACAGCAAACTCCCTTGTATGATGCTCCCAGCCTGCACATGCTCCAGCAGGAAGACTGCAGGGGGAGCCCTCCCCTCTCCATGCTCTGTTCTTTCCTCCACCGTCTTCACCAGAAAGTGGAGGGGGAGGGGCGCCTGCATCCATCCATCTATCCATTCCTCTATCCATCTCTCTATGCCTTCCTCTATCCATCTATCCATTCATCTTTCTATCAACCCCTCTATCTATCCATCTATCTCTCTGTTCCTCTATCTATCCATCTATTGCTCTATACAGTGTTGGCCAAAAGTATTGACACCCCTGCAATTCTGTCAGATAATACTCCGTTTCTTCCTGAAAATGACTGCAATCACAAATTATTTGGTATTATTATCTTCATTTAATTTGTCTTCAATGAAAATAACACAAAAAGAATTGTCCTAAAGCCAAATTGGATATAGTTCCCCACCAAACCTAAAAAAGGGGGTGGACAAAAGTATTGGCACTGTTAGAAAAATCATGTAATGCTTTTCTAATTTGTGTAATTAACAGCACCTGTAACTTACCTGTGGCACCTAACAGGTGTTGGCAATAACTAAATCACACTTGCAGCCAGTTGACATGGATTAAAGTTGACTCAACCTCTGTCCTGTGTCCTTGTGTGCACCACATTGAGCATGGTGAAAAGAAAGAAGACCAAAGAACTGTCTGAGGACTTGAGAAACCAAATTGTAAGGAAGCATTAGCAATCTCAAGGCTACAAGTCCATCTCCAAAGACTTGAATGTTCCTGTATCTACCGTGTGCAGTGTCATCAAGATGTTTAAAGCCCATGGCACTGTGGCTAACCTCCCTAGATGTGGACGGAAAAGAAAAATTTACAAGATATTTCAACACAAGATTGTGTGGATGGTGGATAAAGAACCTTGACTAACAGTGTCAACCCGTACTATCCGTCTGCGTCTAAATGAAAAGGGACTGTATGGTAGGAGACCCAGGAAGACCCAACTTCTTACCCCGAGACATAAAAAAGCCAGGCTGGAGTTTGCCAAAACTTACCTGAGAAAGCCTAAAATGTTTTGGAAGAATGTTCTCTCTTTTTGGACAAAAGCATCAACATAGAGTTTACAGGAGAAAAAAAGACATTGAAAGAAAAGAACACGGTCCCTACAGTCAAACATGGTGGAGGTTCCCTGATGTTTTGGGGTTGCTTTGCTGCCTCTGGCACTGGACTGCTTGACCGTGTGCATGGCTTATGAAGTCTGAACACTACCAACAAATTTTGCAGCATAATGTAGGGCCCAGTGTGAGAAAGCTGGGTCTCCCTCAGAGGTCATGGGTCTTCCAGAAGGACAATAACCCAAAACACACTTCAAAAAGCACTAGAAAATGCTTTGAGAGAAAGCACTGGAGACTTCTAAGGTGGCCAGCAACGAGTCCAGACCTGAATCCCATAGAACACCTGTGGAGAGATCTAAAAATGGCAGTTTGGAGAAGGCACCCTTCAAATATCAGGGACCTGGAGCAGTTTGCCAAAGAAGAATGGTCTAAAATTCCAGCAGAGCATTGTAAGAAACTCATTGATGGTTACCAGAAGCGGTTGATCACAGTTATTTTGGCTAAAGGTTGTGCAACCAAGTATTACGCTGAGGGTGCCAATACTTTTGTATGGCCCATTTTTGGAGTTTTGTGTGAATTGATCAATGTTTTGCTTTTTGCTTCATTCTCTTTTGTGTTTTTTCATTGAAGACAAATTAAATGAAGATAATAATACCAAAGAATTTGTGATTGCAATCATTTTCAGGAAGAAGAGTATTATCTGACAGAATTGCAGGGGTGTCAATAGTTTTGCCAACACTGTAACTCTATCTATCCAACTATGACTTCTAATAAAGAAAAAAGGCAACAATCCAAAATATAAGATGCAAAAATGTGGATTTAATGATCCATCAGGCAACGTTTTGGCAGATCTACTGCCTTCTTCAAGCCAAGCGGTAGATCCACCAAAACGTTGCCTGATGGATTGAAATCCACATGTTTGCATCTTATATTTTTGAGTGCTGCCTGTTTTTGCTTATTGGACTATTTGATGAAGGTTTGGCCTCTACCTTGCAGGATTGTTTGCACCCACATTTGATTTTTTATTTTGTTATGCCCTATGTTGTTTATTTATGATATCTATCCCTCTATCTATCCCTCCATTTATACCTTTGTCTATTTATCTCTCTATCTATCTATCCCTCTATCCATCCATTCTCTATCCATCCCTCTAGCCATCATCTATCATTCCATCCATCCATTAATCCATTCATCCTTATTTTTCTGTCTATCTATTCATCTATCCCTCTATCTATTTCTATCTACCATGTGATGCCAGTGTGCTCTGTGGCATCTGACGGACCCCTGGCTGTAGAGTACCAGGTGCAGGACAGGTGTAAAGTGTAATATACTGTACATAGGTTTATTTTACCTCCCACATAGTGCCCTGCGGGTGTCATGTATAGGGTGTGATGTATATGTGTATTATATTGATGTAATTTAAAGATTTGTTATTCTGCACTTTGATCTGTAGAATATTTGTTCTGTTAGGATTCCAGTTGCCAGTTCAAGCAGTTTCATATGATTTACTAACTTGTGGGCATGTGACGAGTCACATCTCCTTCTGCTCTCATTGTTATAATTTTAGTATCCAGTCTATTCTGGAATATGAGTGGTGGGCCTTGGAGAAGTAGGTAAAGCCCCTCGAGTAAGTGTGAGTTTCTCTCCATGTGTCTACTAGTCGGTGGGATTTAAGTAGGTTTTGTAGGGTTTTTCTCTCAGTGTTAATGATATCGGATCGTTTTTGGGTGGAGTTATCCAATGCCGCGTCTATGGTTATATTGAAATCTCCTCCCCAGAGTAAGACGTCGTAAGTTGCGTCCCCTATCAGCTTCGTTATGGTGCAGATCATTTTCATTTTCATCGTCGGGGGGGCATAGCTATTTATGATACAGATTCGATTTTTAATTGAACCATCCCGGTATCTACCTTCTTTGTCCATGATCACTTGTTCTTGTACGAATGTGAAGGAGTTGTGGAATAGGATGGCTACTCCCCTTGTTTTTTTATGGTGGGTTGCCAGGTTGGATCTGGTGTACAACTTATAGAAGAATTTTGGGAAGGAGCTGTCTGTGAAGTGCGTTTCCTGTAGTAGTATGATGTCCGGTGCATGTTTTGAGTAGTCTATGAATGCGTGTTTTCTTTTAAATGGGAAGTTGATCCCTCAGACATTGTGTGATAGTACCTTATACATTCACAGTGGTGGGGTGCGTGTTAGCTGTCGTGGGAGGTCTGTCTCCGTGTAGTGTGGTTGTGGTCAGTTTGAGTACTAATTTGGGGAGAGTTAACCTTAGAGTTGTGGGGGGGTGGGGGTTGGGGGTGGTCGGGTATGCATAGCAGAAACAACGGTAGTAGTCTACAGTTGTTCTTGGGGCCCGAGTGTTCAAATCTCTTGAGATTAGGACCATGGGTAACATCGTCCCAATTTGGGGTAGTCCATTTAGTCTAGAGGCACTGCGTTCTCTGTAGGGTGGTTTGTACGGGGAATGGGTTGGGAATTTGTTGTCTTTTTCAGAAATCATCTGGTAGTATTTTGGGTTGAGTGCTTGGTGTGTGGGGAGATGAGGGGGGGCCATATTATTTGGTGACCTAAGTGTTTTAGTTGCCTTGGTCATGGTTTCTGGGTGATTGGGGCCTAGGGTGTTTCAGGTGGTAAACTTCTTTCCACTTCCTACTAGGTCTTGGCAGTTGTACTAGGACGTTGGTGTCAATCGGAGGAATACCTGCCCTTTCTAGGGCTTGTCGACCTTCTTCTTCTTCCGTTCTCAGGGAGTAGGTTGTGTTATTGCAGTTGAAGATCATGGCGAGTGGGAAGCCCCATTTGTATTTGATGTGCGCCTTTAGTAGCGCCATTGTGGTGCCTTTCATTGCTCTCCTCATTAAAGTCGCTGGGCAGATGTCAGGAAATAGGGAGACTGTGTCTGGTAATCCTGGTAGAGTAGGTCTGTTGCGTGCGGCCGCAAGAATAAGGTCTCTTGATTCTTCATGGTGTAGTTTATGAACCACATCTCTTGGTGATTTGTCTGATCTGTGTTTTCCTAGAGCTCTGTGAATTCTGGTTATCTGGAGGATATCAGGGTCTGCTTGGGGGAGTAGAGATTTGAAGAGTTTGGAGAGTGTCGTTTGTAGATTAATTTCATTTTCTGTGAGGCCTTTGACTCTTATGTTCCCTCTCCTTGATCGGTTTTCCATGGGTTCGCATTTCAGTTCCAGGTATTCAATTCTGGCGTCTTGTTCTAGGAGCAGCTTCTTGTCGGTTTCTATAGCATTAGCTGTGTTGTCCATTCTTCTTTCTATATCTTCAGTGCGTTGAGTGAGGTCTTGGGGTTGGTGTGTGAAGTTGTCGACAGTGGCTGAGAGCTCGGTTTTGCAGGTCTTCTTGATAGATGCCAGGAGTTCTTCCATAGTCATCAGTGGTGTATTCTGTGGGGAGTTTGGTCCAGTTTGCTGGGGGCTGATAATAGAGTGACCCTGCCTTGATGGGGTTGTTTGGGTGGGTGTCATTTCGTGGGCAGTGGGTTTGGTGTGTTGTGGGAATAGTTGCGATATTGGCTTTGGGTTAGATTATTTTATTGTGGTTCGCTTCGTATGCATTATATTAGGGTCCGAAAGATTTTGGTTGAGCGGTGCTACTATAGTGGGGGGGTTGCCTGGGAGGGAGGGTAAGCTCCCTGTCTAGGCAGTGGATAGTAGTAGCCTCATATGGGCACGTTAGGTTGCTGTGAGGATAAGTTGTGAGCCGATTTGGTAGGTTTCTGTGCTTGGGTCTGGTGGGTGAGGGCCCAATCGGTGGTGAATATGTCAGTGCCTACCGGGTCCCAACCACGGCTCTATTTCCCTGGAGTTAGCTCGGGAGAGCGGCCGCCTGCCGGCGCGGTGCTGCTGCACTCACCGGACAGCGGGACACAGCAGGCAGGAGTCAGCGGCTAACAGGGACTTGGGAGGCAGGTGCCTGGCGGAGCGCAGGGATTGGATGAACCAGGGTTCAGAGGCGTGCCATGTACAGCGTGCAACGTCAGCACGCCTCTGAACTCTGTCCGAACCTCTCTAGAGCAAGGAGCGCTGTGAAGAAAAGCAGCGCCATTACTGTGTCTCAGTATTTGTGTGCGAGGCTGGCGGTCGATTAGAGTGTGTGAGAGAAGACAGAGAAGGCCTGTCTGACTGAGTCCCACTCCTTGCTGCTCAGTGCCTGCTGTAAGTGTTTGTCCACGTCCAGGATATCCTGATTCCTGCACATGCTGCTGTTGTTAGTGTCCATCTTAGTCTGCATTATTGATGCATCATATTCTCTCATGATATATACTGTGTGCAGAATTATTAGGCAAATGAGTATTTTGATCACATGATACTTTTTATACATGTTGTCCTACTCCAAGCTGCATAGGCTTGAGAGACAACTACCAATTTTGGTAAATCAGGTGATGTGCATCTCTATAATGAGGAGGGGTGTGGTCTAATGACATCAACACCCTATATAAGGTGTGCTGAATTATAAGGCAAATGCCTTTCCTTTGGCAAAATAAGTCAGAAGAGAGATTGACAGGCTCTGAAAAGTCCAAAATTGTGAGATGTCTTGCAGAGGGATGCAGCAGTTGAAATTGTCAAACTTTTGAAGCGTGATCACTGGACAATCAAGCGTTTCATGGCAAATAGCCAACAGGGTCGCAAGAAGCATGTTGGGCAAAAAAGGCGCAAAATAACTGCCCATGAATTGAGGAAAATCAAGCGTGAAGCTACCAAGATGCCATTTGCCACCTGTTTTGCAATATTTCAGAGCTGCAACATTACTGGAGTATCAAAAAGCACAAGGTGTGTGATACTCAGGGACATGGTCAAGGTAAGGAAGGCTGCAAAACGACCACCTTTGAACAAGAAACATAAGATAAAACATCAAGACTGGGCCAAGAAATATCTTAAGACTGATTTTTCTAAGGTTTTATGGACTGATGAAATGAAAGTGACTCTTGATGGGCCAGATGGATGGGCCAGAGGCTAGATAAGTAAAGGGCAGAGAGCTCCACTCCGACTCAGACACCAGCAAGGTGAAGGTGGGATACTGGTATGGGCTGGTATCATCAAAGATGAAGTTGCTACCTACTTACCTATTGCCTATCTATCTAGCGATCAGTAAAGGGCAGAGTGCTCCACTCCGACTCAGATGCCAGCAAGGTGGAGGTGGGGTACTGGTATGGGCTGGTATCATCAAAGATGAACTTGTGGGACCTTTTCGGGTTGAAGATGGAGTGAAGCTCATCTCCCAGACCTACTGCCAGACAACTTCTTCAAGCAGTGGTACAGAAAGAAGTCAGTATCGTTCAAGAAAAACATGATTGTCATGCAGGACGATGCTCCATCACATGCATCCAACTACTCCATAGCGTGGCTGGCCAGTAAAGGTCTAAAAGAAGAAAAATAATGACATGGCCCCCTTGTTCACCTGATCTGAACCTCATAGAGAACCTGTAGTCCCTCCTAAAATGTGAGATCTACAGGGAGGGAAATCAGTACACCTCTTGGAACAGTGTCTGGGGAGGTTGTGGTGGCTGCTGCATGCAATGTTGATCATAAAAAGATCAAGCAACTAACAATCTATGGATGGAAGGCTGTTGTGTGTCATCATAAAGAAAGGTGGCTATATTGGTCACTAATTTTTATTAGTTTTGTTTTTGCATGTCAGAAATGTTTATTTCTAAATGTTGTGCAGTTATATTGGTTTACCTGGTGAAAATAAACAAGTGAGATGGGAATATATTTGGTTTTTATTAAGTTGCCTAATAATTCTGCACAGTAATAGTTTCCTGCACAAACAGATATCCTCCTAAAACAGCCAAATCTAAAAAAAAAACACTCCAACTTCCAAAAATATTAAGCTTTGATATTTGAGTCTTTTGGGTTGATAGAGAACATAGTTGTTGATCAATAATTAAAATAATCCTCTACAATACAACTTGCCTAATAATTCTGCACACAGTGTATTGATCTATTGACAATAGATCAATATATAATGAGAATTGTGTATAGTGCACCCCCATGTATATACTGCACCCTGTATCTAGTACCTGTGTATTACACACAAGTACTATATACAGGATGCAGTATATATTGGGTGCAATATACACAGGTACTTTACACTGTTTATACTGCACCATGTATATACTGCACCGTGTATTTAATACTTGCGTATACTGCACCCTTTATATATCCTGCACCCTGTATATAGTACCTGGGTATACTGCACCCTGTTTATACAGCATCCTGTATATAGTGCCTGTGTATTATACACAGGTACTATACAGTGTGCGGTGCAGTATATACATGGTGCAGCATACACAGTGTATATTACCTGTGTATATTGCACCCAATATATACTACTTGTGTATACTGCACCCTGTATATCCTGCACCCTGTATATAGTACTTGTGTATACTGCACCCTGTATATACTGCACCCTGTATCTAGTACCTGTGTATTATACACAAGTACTATATACAGGGTGCAGTATATATTGGGTGCAATATACACAGGTGTATACTGCACCATGTATATACTGCACCTCACCCTGTACAGTACCTGTGTATAATACACAGGCACTATACACAGGATGCTGTATAAACAGGGTGCAGTATACCCAGGTACTATATACAGGGTGCAGAATACACAATCATTATATACATGGACATAGTCCAGTATACACATTGTATATTGCACCCTCTATACATACTGCACCCTGTATATAGTACCTGTGTATACTGCACCCTGTATTTAATATGTGTGTTGTGAGGTAGCACCCGGGGAACCCGCTTGCATAACGACAAGAACACGTGTTTATAATTTAACCAATGTCTACCCGTTTATTTTTCACATATAATAACATAACCCGGGTAGCATGTTTGACACATATCACATTGATTATAAACACTTTACATAAATACACCATACATTTACATATAAAATTACATAACACTTATTGCACATAACGTTTTATAGTAACCCGGGACCTGTAACTACCTCTCTGTCCCCATTGGAGCTCTAACAACCGCTCCCGTGGTGGCTACGTCCTCCGGCCTATCTCTGCATTTCACATACATTTAACAATACATCAGTTACCATATATCAACGGGCCCTATGGGTCCCAATGGCGGAACCAGCTGTCTGACTTTATTTCCCCAGCTCCATACTACCCCGGAATCAGGACTCCAGCCTGACCGGATTCTTACACACAGTATGTGATCCATCCTATAAGCCACCATGGACCACACGCGTCCATTCACACGCTCACAGCCCATCATATAGACATCCATGGACTGTGGCACATCTGGGTTCAGAACAACGATTGGCAAACCTTAGTATCCGGGACAACCATCCGTTACCCTACTGTAGGAGCCCTATTAACCCCTGTATCTGACCTCTGGTACATACATACATTCTGGTTCATCGGGTCTTTTAACTGACTAGTCTGAGTTGGACTCAAGAGCGGTGTATGCCCGCCTGGCACACTTCATAAAATCGCCTCCCGAAGGGCCACATACAATCGCCTCCCGAAGGGCTCCATACATTCCGGTTCATCAGGACCTTTAACTGACTACACTAAGTCGGTCCCAAGGGCGGTCTATGCCCGCCTGGCACACTTTATACATCTACCTCTATAGGGCTACATTCACTCGCTGGGTCTTTTTAAAAAGCCATACAATACTGATGCGGTTCAACAGGTCCTTCACTGACTAACTGGTCAGACTTAATGGCGACTACGCTTGCCTGGCATGATTTACACACAGCTCACTCCATCACACGGGAACTGCTGTCTTACCGGGCACGGATCCTGGTCTCGCTACCTGGGTCACGGGTCCACCAAGCGTCCACCAAAGGATCCTTTCCCGGACGTGTTTCCAGGGCCGCACCGTCCTGAGTCCAGAGCGGCGGCAGCCAGGGGGAGCGGCTTGAGAGAAGGGGGCGGTGCCACCAGCAACAGAGGCGGGCTCAGGAGAGACGGACGCTGTCCCCGGTAACAGCGGTAAGAGGGCGGGCGCGCTGTGGCACTGTAGGCGGCAGGGCCGGCGGGGCTGAGATCCGCCAGCACCCCACCCAGACTGCAGGGGCGGCGGGGCTGAGTTCCGCCAGCACCCCCCCCCCCCCGGCCTCCGATCGGCTCAGGCGGCAGGGTGGCTAGATGCACCCCTGCGTGTTTCACCCCACGCCCGGACTAGTATCCACCGGGTTTAGCCACGGCTTCCCCACTCCAGGAGCTGTCACGACCTCGGTCCTAGGCACCAGCATGGAGCTAGCATTCTCCTATCATACACCCAGAGCCTTGGACTGCTCTGCACTCAGGCTGGTCTCAGCACGATCTCCAGTCTCTGAATGATCTCTGCTCTCTCAGTTCTGAGTTCTGAGATTCTCACAATCACTCAGCTGGCAGGCTCTTATCGTGCCTGCCACTCCCACTCTGACTCATCCAGCTGGGCTGCTATTACTCAGGACACACCCACCTGACACACCCACCTGGGCTGTCAGCAATCAGCACCCATTACATTCCTCAGGGCCTCATCGATCTCATGAGCCATTTACAGCCACTCAGTAGTCTCATGAAATGTTTCAGCTTCACAGCACACACTATCCCATTTAACTCCTCGTGTTCCGGATAGATTCTCACAGTGTCATCCACTATAAAACCGGCCAGTGTGAACAGGATCATACCCTGATCCTGCATGTGATGCGCCCCGGCCATGGGGACCATGCCGGCGGTGCCTCACAGTGTATACTGCACCCTTTATATATACTGCGCCCTGTATATAGTACCTGGGTATACTGCACCCTGTTTATATGGCATCCTGTATATAGTGCCTGTGTATTATACACAGGTACTAGCAGACAGGGCTCTGAGCATGGCCAGTCAGCAAGCTGTGACTTCGTGCAGCACGCCCCGCTCTATCACATACCCACCAAAGCTGAACAGGAGACAAGCCCAAAGGAGGTGAGCCATGTGTGTTGCATCTCTAGAAAAATAGCCCTAATTGGTCTGCATGGCTGAGTGCATGTGTGTGTATGGCTGGGTGCATGTGTGTGTATGGCTGGGTGCATGTGTGTATGGCTGGGTGCATGTGTGTGTATGGCTGGGTGCATGTGTGTGTGTATGGCTGGATGCATGTGTGTGCGCATGGCTGGGTGCGTATGTGTGCGCATGGCTGGGTGCATGTGTGTGCATGGCTGGGTGCATGTGTGTGTGTGTGGAGGGGCTGCATGTGGGAACAGTGTGAGGACAAAGAAAGGAAAGCATAGTATGCTGAGGAGGGGTAGTGTGATGAGGGGGCATATTATAGAGACTGGGCAATATGGGGCGGGCACAGTGTTTAGAGGGGCCCCAGAATGTAAAGAAGAGGGCAGTGTGATGATAGGGAAGTGTGATGAGGGGCAGTGTGATGAGGGCATGTGCCATAAGAGGACAGTATGCAAATCATATTTTGTGCAGAGAACAGTGAGGAGCAATTCTTTATTCTGGGGCACACTGTGGGGCAGATATTTTTATTCAGAAGCTTTATTATCATTCTGCTATTTTTAAGGATATTGTGCCAGGATGTGTTGAAGACCAGAGAAGATGGAAATCTGCAGAGGCGAACTGTGGATGTGAAAGTCATCATGGTGTCTGGACAAGATGAAGTCAGAAAAAGACAACCCCAATCACAGACAAGATCATCTATAAGGTACCAGGAAGTAAATGATTATTTGTGATCCTGCCTGTGTCTCATCAGTGCTGTGGTTCTTGTATGATCTGCAGTCTGATGACTGATAATAATGGTAAGAAGATAGATGAAAGTTGTTAAGGACATACTGATTGTTGTAGGTTCATGCAATGCAACTGTATAAGGTGCTGACCTGACATTACAATTGATGTATTATGTACTGATAGGGATCCTGGTGCTCAAATTCATGAAAGAAAAGTGGTCCTGGTGATTTATTCATGTACTGATGGTGGTTCTAGTGATTTATTCATCTAATGCTGGTTGCCATGGTGATGTATTTCTGTACTCCTGCCGGTTCTTGTGGTGTATTTCTGTACTAATGGGTGTTGTGATGCTGTATTTATGTGCTGTTGGTGGTTCTGATTATGTATTTCTGTACTGATGAGGGTAGTAATAATTGTTTCTGTACTCATGGGGATTTTAGAGATACAATTTGGTACTGTTGGTGGTTCTGGTGATGTATTCTGGTGCAGCTATTGGTTCTAATCCTTTACATGTAACACTCCATAACGTGTAAGATTATGTGACATGTGGTTATGTTAAAGCCTTTTACCTCTGCTGTTTTAATGTTGTGGCCAGAAATAATAGGGCTAAAGATGGGACTCCGCAACTTGAGGGCCACCGCTTTGTGAATGCCCCCCAGACTCAAATTCATGTAAGAAAAGTGCTCCTGATGATTCATGTACTGATGGTGGTTGTGGTGATTTATTCATCTAATGCTGGTTGTCATGGTGATGTATTTCTGTACTGCTGCTGGTTCTCGTGGTATATTTCTGTACTAATGTGTGTTGTGATGCTGTATTTATGTGCTCTTGGTGGTTCTGATTATGTATTTCTATACTGATGAGGGTAGTAATACTTGTTTCTGTAGTTATGTTAAAGCCTGTTACCTCTGCTGCTTTAATGCTGTGGCCAGAGATAATAGGGCTAAAGATGGGCCTCCGCAATTTGAGGGCCATTGCTTTGTGAATGCCCCCCAGGTTTAAATTTGCCAGCTAGCCCCTGCCTGTGGGAGAATTCATTGTGTGGAATCATACAGTGTTTGGAGAGCACTTTTGTTGGCATCATACTTTATAACTCCAGGGGAATTCTGAGGTTTCAATTGGAGCAAAATTACTTTGGATGGACTGCATAGTTGTGAGATATGCTATTATGTGACCAAGACGAATAATATTTTTTTTGGAGGGGTGGGGCAATTAGAAATTTTGCAATGAGGCCCCATGATTTCTATGTAGCCCCTGCCTGGAAGTTTTGGAAATACTAAGTGTGTAAATCCCAGCAATTTCATAAAATGCATCAAGTAAACTCATATTTGCTGTACTGTCAAATGAATTGCTTTCTCCTTATACAAGAATCCCTGTGGCCAAATTTCAAACATTCTTTTATCCTACTACACTGATGATTTGCAATCTCAGTTTAGGATTTTACTACTATCTTGTGGCCAAAGTGTATATTACAGCCTTATTGAAACTTGAAAGTTTCACTATTCTTAAATTTTTTCCAGACACTTATTACATAATTCAGATAAGAGGTATGTGACCCGGCGAAGAAGAATCTGCTGCACCCTCAGAGGTCTGATTTGTATAAATCTTCCATGTTATTGAAAAATCGTTAAAAAAATGTATAAAAGCACAGTTACATGCAGTCAGGTCAAACCAGTGGACGTCTAGAGCGACATGTTTCGGCCCATAGTGAGGCCTTAGTCAAGGTCTCACTGAACAGACACAAATAAACATTAAATAGCTACAAGAAGCAAGTCCATAAAGAGGCTAGATTCAAGGCAGGAATTTCAGCTGTGTAACTCTTTCATGTCCAGCGTGCATGCAGATGGTTTCAATGTGGTTGTTCAATTTCAATAATTCTTTGAAGCCAATGTGCAGTTAGAAGAAAGATCCATGGTAACATGTACATAAGAATATGATGACAAGAGAACAAAGAATTATATTATGTTATGCCCACCTGAATGCCCACTCTGTCTGCAACAAGCTCCATGTGATCCAGGATCTCTTTACTTCCCGCAACCTCTGCTTCCTGGCCCTTACTAAGACCTCTGACACGACCTCCACTGCTGCACTGAGTTATGGTGGCCTTCACTTTTCCCACATTCCTTGCCCTGGCAACAGACAGGGTGGAGTAGTGGGTTTCCTTCTTTCTTCAAACTGCTCCTTCTTCAACCCAATCCACCCCCACCTTCCCTTATTCCCCTTCTTTCGAGGTTCACCTCTGTCCATATCTACTCTCCCTCTAATCTCCAAATGGCTGTCATATACCGACCACCAGGCTCAGCCACTGCCTTTATTGACCAATTCTCCACCTGGCTTCTTCACTGTGGCCTGTTTCACATCTATGCATCCTGTGTTTTGGTGTTTTGGCTGAACATCCTGCCCCGCGCTATCGCAAATGCAAGCGCAGGGGCATTTAGGGGCTTGGGCAGCCTAGCACAGGGACGCATAGATACCCTGCATTTGCGCTCAGCTGCGCTCAGTGCCCCCATTATATCCTATTGCCGAGCACAGCCGAGCACGCGCTCTGGAAACTCTGAATCGCTAGTGAAACTGGCAGACACCACGGCGCATGCGCCTGGTCAGACGCACCCGGAAAACATCACATTACGCGTTTCCGGGAGCTACGTCATAGGCGCATGCCATTTGCGATCGCCCCTGTGCTTGCATTTGCGATAGCGCGGGGCAGGCTGTTCAGCCAAAAACACAGGACGCATAGATGTGAAACAGGCCATTCTCTCGGCTGACATCCCCACCATCATCATGGGTGACTTTAATATAACTACTGACTCCCGCCAGCCAGCAGCCTCCAAATTCCTTGCACTTCACCCACCTCTGTTCCCTATCTAATCTCACAAACTCCACCTTTCCCCTACCTGACCACCATCTACTCACCTTCTCATCTTTGTCCTTCTCACCGGCTCCCCATGTCTAGCCACTAGCTCATCCTTGCAGAAATCTCGTACAACTAGACTTTCACAGACTCTCAGACTTTCTTCTACCTCTGTCCTCCGTATCTTCACTCCATGACACAGACAGTGCCACCGCATTCTACAATGCCACTCTCACATCAGCCATAGACTCAGTCGCTCCTCTCGCGAATGGCAAAGTGCGACAAATCAATAAGCAAGCCTGGCACACCAATCTCACCAAACAACTGCGAAAAATGTCCAGGGGCGCAGAGTGGCACTGAAAGAAAAAGCACCTGCCAGATGACTTTACAGCCTTCAAATAAACTACACTCTCCTTCAAATCAGCCCTCAAGTCTGCTAAACAGACCCACTTCACAAACCTTGTATCTTCCTTATCCTACAACCCCAAACAACTGTTCAGTACATTCAACTCTTTCCTCCACCCACCACTGCCCCCCTCTGACCTCCCTCATCTCTGCTAAGGACTTCGCCACATACTTAAAAAATAAGATTGACCAAAAAAGGCAAACCTTTACTGTTCCACCACCCCAACCACTCCACGTACCAGACCTCTGCCCTTCCCTCATAACCTCCTTCTCCAACATCACTGAAGGAGAGCTTACTCATCTCCTATCCAAATCACACCTCACCACCTGTTCACTTGATACACTCCCTGATGAAGGAGCATAGCAGGCTCTGAAATGCGTTGGATGGATCGAATAAATGTAATATAACTTGAAGTCTTCAATTACGTGTTTTCTGTGGCAGCATGGACCGACAGCACATTGTCCCTGGAAATCTCTTTTGGATCACACTGTCATTCACTGACAGCGCAATCCAAAAGGGCCGTGGCTGGGATCGCGCTATTCCCCACAGTGATCTAAGATCTCCATGTGTCACTTGATAGCATTTGGGGTCACTGCAGGACCCCGGGATATCAGGGATCACTTCCTGTAGATGGTTAGCATGCGCTGACAACCACAGAAAGTGATCATTTGTGCTATGTCCCGATGTGCTGCAGCTCATCAGGACATAGCACAGGCGATCGGACAGTGAAGCACTGTGGTGCCCTATGGAGCAGTGTTAAACAAAGAAAAAATTAAAAAAATGTGAAAAACCCACAAAAGTTCAAATCACACCCCTTTTGCACCATTCAAAATAAAAGTATTAAAAAAATTCAAAAAATACATATATTTGGTATCGCCGTATTCAGAAATGCCCGATTTATCAAGATATGAAATCAATTGATCAGAGCTGTAAACTGCATAATGGAAAAAAGGTCCAAACGCCAAAATTACGTTATTTTGGTCGCTACAACATTGTAATAAAATGCAACAACGGGCAATTAAAACAGCGCATCCACCCAAAAATGGTATCATTAGAAACGTCAGCTCAAGCCGCGAAAATAAAAGCCATCACATAGCCCCAGATCCCGAAAAATGAGATCGCTACGGGGCGCGGAACATGGCGCAAAAATTACAATTCTTTTTTTTTTTTTTTTTTAATTCTGAATTTTTTTTCACCATTAAGGGTCCTTTCACATAAGCATTTTTCGCTGATCGCGGCAGTTGCAGTGAAAAAAACCGCAACTGCCGCGATTACCACATAATGGCCGCACTTGCAGTTCACTTGCGGCAAGCCCCATACAATGTCTATAGGGCTTGCGGCGGTGCGGCCGCGAAAAAAAAGCGGCACACCGCGTTTTTTTTCACGGCTGCACCTGCCGCAAGTGCCGAAACCGCACTTGCCGCACCTGCCGCACACTTACCGCAAACCCCATAGGCATTGTATAATTGTGTGATCGCGGCCGTTTTGCGGTAATCGCGGCAGTTGCGTTTTTATCACCGCAACTGCCGCGAACAGCGAAAAACGCTGATGTGAAAGGACCCTTAGAGTACGCGGTCAGCCGCGTTTTTTTTGCGGCCGCACCTGCCGCAAGTGCCGATACCGCACCTGCCGCACCCTTACCGCAAGCCCCATAGACATTGCATGGGGCTTGCCGCAACTGTGCCGCAGGTGTCGCGGTTATGCGTTAATCGCGGCAGATGCGGTTTTTTTCACCGCATCTGCCGCGATTTAAAAAAAACGCTAGTGTGAAAGTACCCTTAGATACCAGTAAAAGTATACATGTTTGATATGTACAAATTTGTAGCAATCCAAGGCATCATACCATCATGTCAGTTTTACCATATAATAAAAATGGTGAATAAAAAACTCAAAACACAAATGTATAATTGCACGTTCTTTGCAATTTCACTGCACTTAGAATTTGTTTCCCATTTTCCTGTACAGTCATGGCCAAAAGTTTTGAGAATGACGCCAAAATTATATTTTCACATGATCTGCTGCCCTCTGGTTTTTATTTGTGTTTGTCTGATGTTTATATCACATACAGAAATATAATTTCAATCATATTATGAGTACCAAAAGGTTATATTGACAGTTAGAATGAGTTAATGCAGCAAGTCAATATTTGCAGTGTTGACCCTTCTTCTTCAGGACCTCTGCAATTCTCACTGGCATGCTCTCAATCAACTTCTGGACCAAATCCTGACTGATAGCAGTCCATTCTTGCATAATCAATGCTTGCATTTTGCCAGAATTAGGGCCCTTTCACATCAGCGTTTTTTTTTAAATCGCGACAGATGTGGTGAAAAAACCGCATCTGCCGCGATTACCGCATACCGGCTGCACTTGCGGCGCGGTTGCGGTTTTTGCCACGCAAAGTATAGGCGGACTTGCGGCAGGTGCGGCAAGTGCGGTTTTGCACTTGCGGCAGGTGCGGCCGCGAAAAAAACCGTGGTCAGCCGCGGTTTTTTTCGCGGCCGCACCTGCCGCAAGTGCAAAACCGCACTTGCCGCACCTGCCGCAAGTCCGCCTATACTTTGCGTGGCAAAAACCTCAACCGCGCCGCAAGTGCAGCCGGTATGCGGTAATCGCGGCAGATGCGGTTTTTTCACCGCATCTGCCGCGATTTAAAAAAAAATGCTGATGTGAAAGGGCCCTAAGTTGGTTTTTGTTTGTCCACCCGTCTCTTGATGATTGACCACAAGTTCTCAATGGGATTAAGATCTGGGGAGTTTCCAGGCCATGGACCCAAAATCTCTATGTTTTGTTCCCTGAGCCATTTAGTTATCACCTTTGCTTTAATGGCAAGGTGCTCCATCATGCTGGAAAAGGCATTGTTGGGCGCCAAACGGCTCTTGGACGGTTGGGAGAAGTTGCTCTTGGAGGACATTCTGGTACCATTCTTTATTCATGGCTGTGTTTTTAGGCAAGACTGTGAGAGAGCCAATTCCCTTGGCTGAGAAGCAACCCCACACATGAATGGTTTCAGGATGCTTTACAGTTGGCATGAGACAAGACTGGTGGTAGCGCTCACCTCTTCTTCTCCGAATAAGCTGTTTTCCAGATGTCCCAAACAATCAAAAAGGGGATTCATCAGAGAAAATGACTTTACCTCAGTCCTCAGCAGTCCACTCCCTGTACCTTTTGCAGAATATCAATCGGTCCCTGATGTTTTTTCTGGAGAGAAGTGGCTTCTTTGCTGCCCTCCTTGAAACCAGGCCTTGTTCAAAGAGTCTCCGCCTCACAGTGCGTGCAGAAGCACTCACACCAGCCTGCTGCCATTCCTGAGCAAGCTCGGTACTGGTGGTAGTCCGATCCTGCAGCTGAAACTGTTTTAAGATACGGTCCTGGCGCTTGCTGGTCTTTCTTGGGCGCCCTGGAACCTTTTTGACAACAATGGAAGCTCTCTCCTTGAAGTTCTTGATGATGCGATAGATTGTTGACTGAGGTGCAATCTTTCTAGCTGCGATACTCTTCCCTGTTAGGCCATTTTTGTGCAGTGCAATGATAGCTGCACGTGTTTCTTTAGAGATAACCATGGTTAACTGAAGAGAAACAATGATACCAAGCACCAGCCTCCTTTTAAAGTGTCCAGTGGTGTCATTCTTACTTAATTATGACTGATTGTTCGCCAGCCCTGTCCTCATCAACACCCACACCTGTGTTAATGGAACAATCACTAAAACGATGTTAGCTGCTCCTTTTAAGGCAGGACTGCAATGATGTTGAAATGTGTTTTGGGGGTTAAACTTCATTTTCTAGGCAAATATTGACTTAGCAAGTAATTGCTGTTAAGCTGATCACTCTTTATGACATTCTGGAGTGTATGCAAATTGCCATTAGAAAAACTGAAGCAGTAGACTTTGTTAAAATTAATATTTGTATCATTCTCAAAACTTTTGGCCATGTCTGTACACTATATGGTAAAATGAATGATTCATCTGAAGTACAACTCGTCTCGCAAAAAATAAGTCCTCATATGTCTATATTGAGGGAAAAATAAAAAATGTATGGCTCTTGGAAGAAGGAGAGGAAAAAGGAAAAATGGAAAACAAAAATTACCGGGTGGTGAAGGTGTTAAGTCCATTTAGTTCCTAAGATACAGTGGGAGGAATAAAGTATTTAGTCAGCCACCAATTGTGCAAGTTCTCCCACTTAAAAAGATGAGAGAGGCCTGTAATTGACATCATAGGTAGATCTCAATTATGGCTAGGGTCACACATTCCAGTCTTTTTTGCTTCAGGTCCGTTTTTATAACAAAATTTTTTTTTCTCAGTCCCAAAAAACGGATCCGCTAACGGATGGTGCACTTAGGGGCACCTGAGCCATGCGTTAACACATGCGTCTCCCATAGAGCTCCATGTTAAAAAACGCATGCGTTTTTGTAACAGACCCCAAAAACGCTGCTAGCAGCGTTTTTGGGCTGCTGCATGAAAATGCATGCGTTTTTTAACATGGAGTCCTATGGGAGACGCATGCGTTAATGCATGCCTCATATAGGCACCATGTATTAATGCACGCGTTTTTTGAGAAAAAATGACTAAGGCCACTTTCACATCAGCGGTATTCGCTGATCGCGGCATATGCGGCGGATTTACCGCATCTACCGCCTAATCGTCACACTTGCGGTTTACCTGGGGCTTGCAGCAGGTGCGGCAAGTGCGGTATAGTTGCGGTTCCAGCACTTGCGGCAGCTGCAGCTGCGAAAAACGCTGCTTACCGCGTGTGACGGTTAGGCGGCAGATGCGGTAAATTCGCCCCATCTGCTGAGATCAGCAAATACCGCTGATGTGAAAGGGGCCTAAGTGCCAAAACTTCCAAAAAACTTCCTGGACCTCAGGGGACACTATCGGCACCCTAAATTTAACGGATCCTTTTTTCTAAAGCCACAAAAAAGCAGATTTGGATCTGTTACCCTAGCCTATGAGAAACAAAATGCGTGAACAAATCCTGAAAATCACATTGTCTGATTTGGAAAGAAATTTTTTTCAAATTTTCATGAAAAATAAGTATTTGGTCACCTACAAACAAGCAAGATTTCTGGCTCTCAGAGACCTGTAACTTGTTCTTTAAGAAGCTCCTCTGTCCTCCACTCATTATCTGTATTACTGGCATGTGTTTGAACTTGTTATCAGTATAAAAGTTTTTGGTCAATAACAAAAGTTCATCTCAATACCTTGTTATATATCTTTGTTGGCAATGACAGAGGTCAAACATTTTCTGTAAGTCTTCACAAGGTTGGCACACACTGTTGCTGGCATGTTGGCCCATTCCTCCATGTAGATCTCCTCTAGAGCAGTCATGTTTTGGGGCTGTCGCTGGGCAACACGAACTTTCAACCTCCTCCAAAGGTTTTTTATAGGGTTGAGATCTGGAGAATAGGACAGATGTATGAGAGCGCACTGCCTGGTTATAGTCTGTGGCTAGTGCTGCAACACAGAAGCAAAGAGCTACATATAGGGAGAGAAAAAGAGCCCCTGTATAGAGTGCGCACATCCAAGGGCTGTCTCCACTGTCCACATTCCAGGCCCATCATTGCTGGGTATTGTATCCCTTTACAACTGCATGTTTTTATATACAGCAGCTCTGGAGCATGGCACTACCTGTATTGGCATATATGCCTGTGGGGAATTGTATGAGATACTAGTGCCTTGATAACAATATGATGTGTTATTCATTACCTTCCATGCAAGGGTTTTTGATTATCACAGTTTGGACTGCTGAAATGTATTCTATAAGGGGTTAATGAGAGCATAGGGTTAACCTAGTGTGGCACCCCATGGGTTAATGTGCCACAATAACATCACATGGGTTCTCTCCCCCACTACACACTGACAAACACTAGCACCTCTGGGCCAAGAGGGGGAGCACAACCTGCTTCCTTATATACTCTTGCCCTTGAGGGAGAGCTCAGTTCAGCTCGGAGCAGGGCTGTGAAGAGCACGAGCTAGTGCAGAACTTAGTACAGACCTAGTGAGGGTCGGAGGAACAGGAGAACTACAGACTGAGGAGCACGTCTGGGAGCTGGAGTGATACCTTCACTTGCCCCAGAAGAACGCACAGAACGGACACCGGATCCGGTACTGTGTCTGGCACCCACAGCACAGTGAATCCAGGAACAGTGGGATCTCTAGATGCCCCTAGTACCAGAGCAAAGCAACACGGAGGGGTCAGCACAGCACAGAGGACTCAAGTTGCCTAGCCAAGTGGTACCAGCAGAATACAGAGAGAGAGACATGAGGAATCCCAGAAGCTCAGCTAATAGCAGCAGCCAGGACACACACACAGTGCAGCATAAGGACGCTGACGACCCCGGACAGGGTGGGAAGAGAGCTCAGCCCCATTACAGACTCCGTGGATTATAATCTGCAGTAACATCAGCAGTTAAGCTTTGGAAAACAGCAAAACTGTGAGTCTGTGTATTGATTGCGACCTTTGCTCCAGATTCAGCACAGAGAGCTTCCCCCTGCTACAAGCCTGTCAGCTCTGCAGCCTCAGGAGAGAAGGAGAAGTGCACCAGTGTCGACCAAACGTGAGTGTGTGTCCTTTAACCCCATCTCCACCATCTATAATCCCAATAGACTTCAACCCTTACTGCCCCGGGGGATACAGTTCTTCCCACTGGAACTACACCATCTCCGCTGCCATCACATCACCCCCGGAGGTTCTGCAGCAGCGGCGGCCCCATCACTGGCGGCACCAAGTGGGTGGCGTCACCCGTGACAAATCCCCTTGTAAATATTCCCCATCTTATTGTGCGGGCCCAGGGACACGGTCCGGACCAAGCCACCCGTGACTTCCCCGGCACCGACCGGTCCGGTACCGAGTACCCCTGTATCCTGGGGGCTCCACAACCTGGCGTCACGAACAGGATCTACCCGGTCCAAAAGAATTGGACCCTGTGCGCCATCTGAACTGTATATTTGAGAATCTATTTTGGATCGCGCGGCACGCGGGAAAAGAAAGGGGGCGGTACCCTGCATTGGCGCGAACCCAGCCTCCTCCCTTGGTGCTGACGACATCCGTTGGGGAAGAAGATCCCTGTTGCACCCCGGAACCTCCCATAGACATCCGGACAGAAGCAGAAGACGGAGGGCGCATATTAACTAAGGGGGCCCAAGATGTCGCAGCCCGGTGCACAAGACGGCAACGGAGCAGCCGGTGGAGCTGCAGCGCTGGACCCAGTGATAGTACCCGGCGGTGCAGCGCCACAAGGAACAGCATCCATAATGCCATTCCTGATGCCGTATACTCCAGGGGCACTGTGGCTGCCCCAATACTCCGGTGAGCCTAATACTTTAACTGACTTTATGCAAAAGATTAAAGAGTATTATGTGATGTATCCCCTCACTGAAGCCCAGCATGTAGGAATGATAATGGGACAGTTAACGGGCAATGCACGGCGTGAGGTTGCGTCCTGGCTGGACACAGATAAGGACACTGTAGAATATCTAGCAGCCAGACTGAAAGCAACTTTTGAATCTGCTGTTGATACCCGGGCTAAGATGAGGTTCTTTGCATGCCACCAGAAACCTAAACAGAGTGCCAGAGACTTTGCCTTGAACCTGCAGGAAGCACTCAAAGCCCTTAAGCTGGCAGAACCTGCTTTAGCCCCGGGGGCTGATAAAATGCTATTTGACCAATTCATAGAGGGCCTCCATTCCCCTTCCCATCGAGGACAGTTAAGCATGATACTGCTGCAGAACCCTGACATGACATTTACTGAGCTGAAAGATCGAGCTATCCGTCTGCAGCAGCTGGAAGAGCCACGAGAATTAACACCTGTGCCCGACACTGCAGCAGTACCTCAGCAGCCGGCAGCGCCAGCGACATCTGCTATGTCAGCGACTGCTGCTGAGGCTGGGGAATATATCTCAAATGCAGCCCTCAACCAAAAGCTAGATGCCCTGACAGACACTGTGATCTCCATGGCCAAGGTCATCAAGGAACTGCGAGAGTCAAAACCTGCACCCAAGATCGAGTTGGCGACCAGCAGAGAGGATGTTCCGTGGATGAGGCCCAGAAGATACCCAGCAGCAAGAGGACGACCCAGCGATCGCTACCAACCAGATGGACAGCCCATTTGCCGCCGTTGGCAGAAATCAGGCCATCTTGCTCGTGAGTGTCCTTTAAACGACGATTCCCTGGGCAGGTGGGCCGCTCCCCAGGAATGAACGCTCAAGGCCCCTCCGCCTGGTATGAAAAATTCGTGGAAGGAAAGCCGGTGATCCCTATTGTGTTGGATGGCATCCCCTTTAGTGCCCTGCTGGATACCGGATCCCAAATAACATCCATCCCACATGTTCTATATAAAAGGTACTGGGCTGATTCAGACATTACTAATGCGCCAGATGACTTTAACTTTGATATATGGGCTAGTAATGGACAGGTAATACCAAAGGTTGGATTTAGAGAGATGAATATTCAGGTTGGGAAGGTAGAACTGCAGAACCAGGGTATTATAATCATAGATGTTAACCGGCGAGACCGTGAACCCGTGATGCTGGTAGGAATGAATGTAATTGAGAAATGTTTTTCCGAAGTGTTAAGTGTTTTGCAGCAAATCGCCGAGACTGCCGGAACTGGACAACAGAGGCTTCTGCACAAAGAGATCAAAGCCCTGAGGTTGAAGCAGCAGGTAGAAATCTCCGGAGGTGAGATCGGCAGTGTACGAGTAAGTGATCCAATACCCATTGTAATTCCTCCCAAAACTGAAATGTTGGTATGGTGTAGAGCCGCAATAGGCATTAAAGGGCAAGACTATCAGGCCCTGGTAGAACCCGTGTACTCAGACAGCAGACCGACCATACTCATTGCTAGAGGAGTAGTTGACGTACACAGGGGAAGAGTGCCATTACGCCTATTAAACTGCGGAGATGATGAGATCACGTTACCAAAGTATGCTACCATGGCTAAGTTGTACACGGTTGATAACAATAACATCACAGCCGCCGAGTCCTTGAACCCGTCATGTCAGGCGGATGACAATGGCTCAGGAGAAAAGCTGGAGGATTGGTGCCAAAAGTTGCATGTAGGCACCAGTTCTACACCTCCCCGTCACAAGCATGGAGTATACCGGGTAGTGAAGGAATATGAACAGATATTCAGTAAACACCCGTTAGACTTTGGGCAGATCAAAGGGGTAGAGCACACTATACCCACAGGTAACCATCAACCTATAAAATAGAGGTATAGACCCTTACCACCAGCTCACTACCAAACCACCAAAGACATGCTCAGAGAAATGAAATCTGCAGGGGTAATAAGAGACAGTTGTAGCCCCTGGGCAGCACCTCTAGTGTTAGTTAAAAAGAAGGATGGGACCATGAGAATGTGCGTAGATTATCGGCAGATTAATCGCATCACACATAAGGACGTATACCCATTACCTAGGATTGAGGAGTCATTAGCTGCATTAAAATCTGCTAACTACTTTTCCACCCTTGATCTGACTAGTGGGTACTGCAGGTTCCTGTGGCCGAGGCCGACAAGGAGAAGACAGCGTTTACTACGCCGATGGGCCTCTGTGAGTTCAATTGTATGCCGTTCGGACTCTGCAACACACCCGGGACCTTCCAATGTCTGATGGAGAGCTGCCTCGGGCACAAGAACTTTGAAATTGTCCTGTACCTAGATGACATCATAGTCTACTCGAAGACGTACGAGCAACATCTACAAGACCTGGCAGAAGTGTTCGAAGCTTTATCGAAATGTGGCATGAAAATCAAGCCATCCAAGTGTCTCCTTCTCAAACCAAAGGTACAGTACCTGGGACATGTCGTGAGTTCAGAGGGAGTAGCACCGGATCCTGATAAAGTCACAGTGATAAGGGATTGGCCAAGACCTACGAACGTGAAAGAAGTGAGGCAATTCCTGGGCCTGGTAGGCTATTATAGAAGATTTATCCGAGGATTCACGAGGCTAGCAGCTCCTCTGCAAGACATTCTGGTAGGACGATCAAAGAAGACTTCAAACTGTAATTTCCTGACACGGTGGGATGAGGAAAGAGAAAATTCCTTCAACAAGCTGAAAAGTGCGCTGACGGGAGAAGAGATCCTGGCATACCCTGATTACCATCAAAACTTCATTCTATACACGGATGCCAGCAACGTGGGACTGGGAGCAGTATTGTCGCAGAAGCAAGGAGGCAAAGAAAGAGTTATTGCCTTTGCAAGTAGGAAGCTCCGGCCTACAGAAAGAAATCCCGAGAACTACAGCTCCTTCAAGTTAGAGCTACTGGCAGTAGTTTGGGCTGTGACTGAATGCTTTAAACATTACATGGCAGGTGCAGAATTTACCATCTACACGGATAACAACCCGTTGACTCACCTGGACACAGCAAAATTAGGTGCTCTGGAGCAGCGATGGATAGCCCGGCTATCTAACTATAACTTTGTCATCAAATATCGGGCAGGCCGCAAGAATGGGAACGCAGATGCCTTATCCCGAATGCCGCACCTGAAAGACGTGGAAGAGGAACCGGAAGAGTTGGAAGAGATTGAACTACCGGCCTTTCATCGTTCAAAGGTACAACATTATCAGCCCGGCGCCTACCAAAGAAAGCAGGAAGTAAATCTTAACCCGTTAAGGCACTACGAATGGGCCGGATCCCAAGATAACGATCCGGCCGTGAAGCTAGTGAAAGACCTGCTTACGCAACAAAGCGCACACCCTGATCAGAATGCCGTAGCTGAAGCTATACAGCTATGGAAGGATAGAGGCAAGTTGTTCCTGCATCAAGGGAAGCTCTGTAGAACGCATACCAATCCTAAAACGCATGAACTGGTCTGGCAGATTATCGTGCCCAAGCAAGCCACTCAAATGGTCTTAGAAGCTTATCATGACAACGCAGGTCATTTTGGATGGAAGAAGTTAGAAGCAATCCTAAGAGACAGATTCTATTGGGTTGGCATGAGAAGATCCATTGAATTATGGTGCAGAAGATGTGCCGTATGCAACCTCAGAAGGAAAGATCCACTGAAAGCTCCGCTTCAACCAATAGTAACCAAGCAACCACTTGAACTAGTCACATTAGATCACGTCAAGTTGTCACCAAGCCGGTCAGGCTATGTCTATGCCTTAACCATCGTGGACCATTACTCACGCTTCTTAGTGGTGGTACCCGTCAAAGACTTGACAGCAAAGACGGCAGCAAAAGCATTCCAGACGCATTTCTGTAGACCGCATGGTTACCCAGAACAAGTCCTTGTAGACCAAGGTCCAGCTTTTGAATCAGAACTATTCAAGGAATTCTGTAATATGTACGGTTGTAAGAAGATTCACACAACAACGTATCATCCCCAAACAAATGGTTTATGCGAGAAGATGAATCATATCGTAATTGAACTGTTAAAGACCTTACCAGAGTCAGAAAGAAACCAGTGGCCAGATAAATTACCTGATTTGGTAGACTTATACAACCATGTCCCCGTGAGTTCTACAAACTGCACTCCAGCATACCTTATGCGCGCAAGACCCGGTAAATTACCAATTGATCTAGAAATGGGAATTGAAAAACCAGATACAGAAGTAGAAGAAACAGATTGGGCTACCAAACGTCAGAAGCAGTATCAACAAGTGCAAGAATGTGTAGAGAGAAACCTACAACAAGCAAGAGCAAGACAAGAAAAGACCTTTAACAAGCATGCTCAAGCAATGCCATTAAAAGAAGGTGATCAAGTTCTCAAGAGAAAGAGACGTACAAACAAACTGGATAATCAGTGGGAAACCATCCCATACACAGTCTTACCATCTAACCTAGACAATGTTAAAACCTGTTTGATAAGCAAAGATGAAGGAAGAACTTCAGCAGTCGTATCTCGTGATCAACTCAATTTGTGTCCTGAAACCCTGAAGACACCTGAAGTCATAGAACCCGTACAGGTCCAACCTATCTAAGAAAAAGAAGAAGAAGTATTCCACACGGTACTAGGAGATTTCCCCAAAACATGGCCAAATTATCATGGAGCAGTTGTCGTACCCATGATTGCATTCCCTTCAATGGTGGACCCAAAACCAGAACCTGTGTTACCAGAACCTGTATTACCTGAAGAAGACCCAAGACTTGAAGAACTGGAAGAACTGGAAGTAGAATCTGAAGAGGAAGAACAAATTCCTGGTCCCAGCGAGCTTGCCAGTCCTGCAGTCAGACCTCCATCTGCCATAACACCAAGCACCCCAAATAGGTACACGTCTACTCACACTTTCAGACTAACTCCACCAACATTGCGCAGATCAGAGCGTAGTACGCAAGGTCAGTTACCAGCAAGGTACAAAGAGTAAAATGCAGAATTAAATATGTAATGTAAATATGTTTGTTTAAATGTAAAGTAAATGTAAATTGAGCCCAGTAGACTGTGTCCAAGAGGGTGGAGGAACTGGATTGACCCCCATGTACATTAAGTTAGGGAAAGAAAGTGCCTGGGGGTGGTGTAGCGAATTCAGGCCTCCTAAGCAGAAACGCCCGTGGACAAATGTATATAGTTATTGCAACGTTAAAAAGCCCAGTACCTACAGAGACTATCCTGTATGAACTTTGAACTTTTCTTATTTACTTATGGACCATATATACCACGAACTGGTTGTGGTAAGAACTCTCTTGTATATATTCATCAGCCCGGAGGCAATAGACTAAACCCCCGGAAAGACTGCTTTTTGACTTTTTGAACTCTTTTTCACATTTTAGTGATTTTTGTACTTTTTCATTTTAAGTTTATGTCAATATTAATTGTGTTTAATTGTTGTTTACTTGTTTTTCCACAGTCCCGGAGTACTGTATTTAACTAAGGGGGAATGTGGCACCCCATGGGTTAATGTGCCACAATTACATCACAAGGGTTCTCTCCCCCACTACACACTGACAAACACTAGCACCTCTGGGCCAAGAGGGGGAGCACAACCTGCTTCCTTATATACTCTTGCCCTTGAGGGAGAGCTCCAACTCCACATCTGCATCCCAGCTCCTATCTCTAACCACTTCTCTTGGCCTCTCGCAGCTCTCAACCTCTGAGACACATAAGGATGGTAACACCCTTGAACTGGTCCTTACCCGACTCTGCTCTACCTCCTCCTTAGACAACTCATCTCCTTCTCTCTGATCACAACATTCTCTCTTTCACACTCACAAACCCTCGCCCATCACAGCATAGTCCGACCTATCACACATTCAGAAATCTACAGGCCATCAACCCTCATACATTCACAAACTCTCTTCTCTCATCACTGTCCCCAATCTCCTCCTTCTCCTGCCCCAATCTGGCTGTGAATTACTACAATGAGACTCTCAAAAGTACCCTGGACCAAGTAGCGCCCCTCACCCTCAGAACCTCCAAACACAGAGTAAACCAGCCCTGGCTAACATCACAAACTCGATTCCTCCAGCGATGCTCTAGGAGTGCCGAACGCCTATGGAGGAAAACTCGCACACCAGATAACTTTATCCATTACAAATTCATGCTCAAAACCTACAACTCTTCCCTTCACCTTGCCAAACAGACCTACTTCACCACCCTGATCTCCTCACTAGCCTACAACTCAAAGAAACTCTTTGACACCTTTCACTCTCTCCTCAGTCCAAAAGTGCAGGCTCCTATCACTGACCTCTGTGCTGATGATCTGGCCTCTTACTTCACAGAGAAAATAGAAAACATCTGTCAGGAAATCAGCTCCCAACCTTCAAGTGCTGTTACTCCCATCTGTCCCTACATCCCCTCTGGCTCACTCTCCATTTTTGACCCAGCCACAGAAGAAGTCTCCAGGCTCCTCTCGTCCTTATGTCCCACTACATGCACCTCTGACCCCATTCCCTCACACCTACTCCAGACCCTCTCTCCAGTGGTCACCACTCACTTAACCATAATCTTTAATCTCTCCCTCTCTACTGGCATCTTCCCCTCCGCCTTCAAACACTCTATTATTACTCCACTACTAAAGAAAACATCCCTTGACCCATCCTGCACAAATAACTGCAGACCTGTCTCCAATCTCCCCTTCATCTCAAAACTCCTGGAGCGCCTGGTCTACACATGCCTCACCCATTACCTCGCCACTCACTCTTTTAGATCCATTGCAGTCTGGCTTCCGCCCCTTACACTCTACAGAAACTGCCCTTATCAAAGTGACCAATGAACTTCTGACAGCAAAACATAATGGTGACCATTCTCTGCTTATCCTTGTTGACCTCTCTGCGGCTTTTGAACTGGTCTCCCTGAGATCAGTGAATACTTTGTTTTGTCTCTGCGGGTTTTGACACTGTTGACCACCATCTCCTACTCGCTATGTTGCACTCCATTGGCATCAAGGACACGGCTCTCTCCTGGTTCTCTTCCTATCTTTCTGACCGCTCTTTCAGCGTATCATTCTCCAGCTCCACTTCCTCCCCTCTTCCCCTCACTATTGGGGTCCCTCAGGGTTAAGTCCTTGGACCTCTTCTTCTCTCTCTACACAGCCCCGAACGGACAAACCATAAGCAGATTTGGCTTCCAGTACCATCTCTATGCTGATGACACACAACTATACACATCAGCCTCTGACCTTACTCCCGCTCTAATAAAGAACACCAATGACTGTCTAACCGCAGTCTCCAATATCATGTCCGCTCTCTATCTGAAACTCAACCTTTCCAAAACTGAACTACTTCTGCTCCCACCCTCTGCCAACCTCCCTAAACCTGACATCTCTCTCTCGGTGTGCGGCACCACGATAATGCCTAGTCAGCAGGTTCGCTGTCTCGGTGTCTTGATGGACACTGATCTCTCCTTCACCCCATATATACAATCTCTCACCCGCTCCTGTCGCTTGCACCTGAAAAATATCTCCAGAATTCGCCCTTTCCTCACCATGGAAACAACTAAAACCCTCACCGTGGCCCTGATTCATTCCCGCCTTGACTACTGTAATTCTTTATTAGCTGGCCTCCCCCACTGTAAGCTTTCCCCTCTCCAGTCTATCCTCAATACAGCAGCCAGAATCACCTATCTAGAAAACCGTTACTCAGATGTTTCTGCTCTGTGCCAGTCACTACATTGGCTACCCGTACACTATAGAATCCAATTCAAATTGCTCGTTGTCACCCACAAAGCTATTCATGGTACGGCACCTCCTTACCTCTCTACCCTCATCTCTGTCTACCACCCCACCCGTCCCCTTTGCTCTGAACATGACCTCAGACTAACATCGGCATTAATCCGAACCTCCCATTCCCGACTCCAAGACTTCTCTCGAGCTGCACCAAACCTCTGGAATGCTCTACCCCAAGAAATTAGGACCATCCACAACTTGCATAGCTTCAGACGCTCAATAAAAACACACCTCTTCAGGGCGGCCTATCCTTCTCCCTAACAGTAGTCATTTAGACATAAGATATTCATTGTTATAAGCCCCTGTACTTTGTGTTCTTATCTCGTCTTAGATTGTAAGCTTCTTCGAGCAGGGTCACCTTCATTTTTTGCATTTTTATTGTATTTCCTAAGTTGATTCTATGTTTATTGTATGTAACTACTGTTCTGCATTACCTTTCTGTACCGTATATTTTTCTTATATGCACCATTGTACTGTAAAGCGCTGCGGAATATTTTGGCGCTATACAAATAAAGTTTTATTATTATTATAATTATTATTACTATTATATTTGTATCATTCTCAAAACTTTTGGCCATGACTGTACATCAGTGCTTTACATTAGAAGGATACTTTCTTTTTTCCTCTGCTGTCTATATTGAGACCCCTCTGAAGTGTTAGAAAGGAGGACCATTATTATACAGCATACACCTTTCACTATCCCATGTATCTAATAAATACACCCATTGTTTCATTAGTAAAAAGACTCATTCATCTATAGATTAAACACTCCAGACCAAGATATAACTAATTTACTATAGAGAGCTAAAAAACTCTGCACCTCTTTCACAACCCATAAATCAGATATATACCTGACTGCAAGAACTTAATAAGACTATAAACTGTTAAAGGGAACCAACCATTAAAAAATCCCTATCTAACCTATAAATATCTGTCCCTGGAGCCTTAAATTCTAACCATTCATGACTGACTAAATCTACCTAACTACACACACAATAAATCACTTTTTATACTTACCAAATTCTTGTCGGATGGGCGTTCCTCCAGGCTCTGTGTCAGCGAGGCGGGTCTCCTCGCTTCGCTCGCTGCTGTCCATCTTCTAGGATTCAAAATACCCGCCCATCGCGTCCTCGCAATGAGTGGGTCACGTGCTGCAGGCCCCGCGTCACTTCCGCCCGCCGCGTCACTGGTACACCCAGGCCGGCTTCCGAGCATGCGCAGATAGCATGCTGAAGCCGGCCTAGGCGCATCATAGACCCAGCGACGCGGCGGGCTGAAGTGACGCGAGGCCTGCAGCACGTGACCCGCTCATTGTGAGGACGCGATGGGCGGGTAATTTGAATCCTGGAAGAAGATGGACAGCAGCGAGGCGGGTGCAAGCGCAGCGAGGAGACCCGCCTCGCTGACAAAGAGCCTGGAGGAACGCCCATCCGACAAGAATTTGGTAAGTATAAAAAGTGATTTATTGTGCGTGTAGTTAGTTAGATTTAGTCAGTCAGGGATGGTTAGAATAGTAATTTACGGCTCCAGGGACAGATATTTATAGGTTAGATAGGGATTTTTTGCTGGTTGGTTCCCTTTAAAGATTTTTTTCTCCTACTTGGAACTTTATCCCTCTCTAGTGGTGCTCTCTGGAAGATCATCCCAACTGCCTTTCAACTACCTGTTCCTACACGAGAAATTACATCCATCCGATTTTGAACTCGTCAACCATCTATAGTCATCAGACTATAATATTCTTGTCAACCTATTTGTTCTGGTTCGTTACTGAACTCATTGTGTTTGGGACAGAGTTATTAACCAAGCCTTTTTTTCTGTTTATCCTTGATCATAAGATTTATGTACTATATAATCTATATTAACCTGTACTACTAACTCGGCTCTAAATTCTTCTCCCCTTTTCCTACTTTTCCTATCTACCTACTATTTAACCCTCTTGTTAGAACAACTCCCCTTAATCTATTAATAGTTTCTTCCCCGCCTCCCTTTTTCTCTTACCATATCTACCCCACACCTCTTCAATCCAATCATCCTTTCACCCCTACTCCCAAACTGACCTCCTCTCTGCTCTCTATACTCTTTATATTCCAATCTATAAAACCAAACAATTTCTACCTGATTCTAATTCCTCTTATTCCTACTACTATTAACCCCTTCTACAATACTCAAACTCTAGAATTCTTGTTAACTATGCACTATTTGAACTAACGTCTTCTTCATAGGCTAAATTTTGGTAATACCGTACTCTACTGGGATTGCCCTTCCACTCCCTCCCCCATAATTTATACCTCTTAGGTTTACTAAACCTAAAATAAGACACACCTATCTATTACCCCCTTCACTGTAAAATTCACAACTACCAACTAAACACGATGCCTAATCCAAAGACAAAAAATACAAAGGAAAAAAAAAATACTACGCCCTCTGACCCTGGTATCTTCTGTATGAATGAATTTGTGCTCCCAAAACATCATATATAAATTTGCAAGCGACGGGGAAAATCCTGCCCCCATAGGGAAACCACACAATTGAAGGTAGATCAAATTTGAAAAAATGTGTTGATAAAAGGTGCTCGATGTGTGGCGCCTCACTAAGTGGGTGCCACAAAAGGGGTAGTACACCCAGAAAAGCGCTGTAGTCACCCCACTGCAATTGGAACTATGGTCACTACGTGGAACCCTAGAACTGACACCCACACACTAGAATAGTAGATGGGAGGGACCCCGGGAGGAGATATAGTGGCCTCTAGGGGGAACTAGTGAGCAGTGAGTGGAGAGTGAGAGCGAGAGGGATGGAGTAAGAGCTGGAGCAAGGAGGGTCTCCTCGGCTGAGGGGCCCAGAACACAACAGATCCCAAAGAATAGAAGGAAGGAACGGAAGCTTAGCAGCGAGCTAGTTCAAGGAAGGAAGACGAGTACCGGAGCCCGTAACTGTGAGTTCCTACATGGCTCACAAAGAATCCAACGAACGGGGATATTACAAATACAGCCCCAGTCTCCTGAGTGAGTCAACAAAAGGGAGCCAAAAGCTAGGAGCAGCGGCCACTGCATAGCTTAGAGAAGGTTGTCCCGAAGACCGCACAGGAGGGAAGGAGACAGAATGAGAAGCAGCAGGTGGTCCGATCATCTTTAGGAGTCAGACTTCACCGCCACTGGGAGGCAAAGGAAAGAAAGGAAAAAGAAAGGAACACAAGGAGGGATCCACCTAACGGCCAGAAATTCCAGTTGCAGCATCCGTAGCATTTGCCATAATACCATCTACTGCACTGCTGAACTGTATAACTTTGGAGAAGTTTTCAGTAAAGTACCCGTGAAGTGAAGTCCCAACTCTGCTGCATCTTTCCTGCATAAACTGTTTTCTTACAGCATCGCTGCCCCGGCGGTACCAGTCCCAGTCCAATACCATCGACCACAGGAGGACTGTGGCGGCGCTGGTGGGCATCACCAGACTCAGCAGGTGGCGTCACGAAGACAAAAACTTTGTACATAATCCCTGTAAATAACCCCTTATTTAATTGACCACCTGGGCCACGGCCTCAGGCAGCCACCCGTGACATCCCAGACCAGGCTCGAGAGCTGGGTACCCTGCCCTGGGTGTGCGTCAGTGCATATGAAGATAAATTGTGACATATTATTAGAATATATAGGGGACAGCTGCAAAGCATACTGAACCGCTTCCAATGCTCGCTGATGTGGTGTACATAAGTATAGTGATGTAACATCACACGTCACCCATGTATAACTTTCTTTCCACTCCATGTTTTCAATAGAGCTTAGGAGATGTTTTGAATCTTTCACAAAACCAATGGATTTTTTCAGAAGAGGTTGTAATTTTTGATCAACCCATGTGGACAATCTTTCATTCATACCACCAATGCCTGCAACAATGGGACGCAAAGGTGGAGGAAAACATTTTTTGTGTGTCTTAGGTAAGGCATGAAAGATTGGACACACGGGTGCTTCAACATACAAATAATGCGCCATATCATTAGTAAGAACACCCAAACCTATTCCCTCATTCAATGTTCTTTTGAGTTTTTTCTGAAAAAATTCAGTAGGATTATTGGACAACTGGCAATAAGTGGAGGCATCAGACAGTAAAGACACCACTTCCCTGTGATATAAATCACTGTCCAGTACCACCACAGAGCCCCCCTTGTCCGCAGATCTCACAACATAAGGATTGTCCTTTAGAGTAGTTAATGCATTTTTTTCTGCATTACACAGATTTGGGTGCATTTCTGGGGCAGATTCCAGTAAATTTTTAATCTCAACCTCCAATGAATTCTGAAATTGTTCCATGGCCGGAACCCTAGACACCAAAGGATAGAATGAGGGATTAGGAATACTACTCACTGGATCAACCTCAGAATCACATACAGCAGGATCAATATTCAGACTGTTCAATGTTGCCAGTGCTACCTGTTCCTTAAAACCCAGATGTAATGGAATGATGTCATGTGTTGAGCGTGATGTTATATGTGTATTGGGGGGAGATACATCAGCTTTATAAAAGTGACATTTAACTGTCAATAAACGTACAAATTTATTTATATCCCTTATTGTCTCAAACAACTGACCCCTTCGGGTTGGTACAAATTTTAATCCCCTCACCAAAACAAATTTTTGTGACTCTGATAACACGCAAGCTTCCGCCAGCTCCTGAAAAATATTTCCAGAATCTGTCCCTTCCTCAACCAACAATCTACTAAACTACTAGTGCATGCCCTCATCATCTCCTGTCTCGACTACTGCAACCTCCTCCTCTGTGGCCTCTCTGCTAACATTCTTGCACCTCTCCAATCTGTCCTTAACTCAGCTGCCCACCTAATCCACCTCTCTCCTCGCTGCTCCTCGACTTCTCCCCTCTTTAAATCTCTTCACTGGATCCCAATTCCCCAGCGTATCCAATTTAAACTACTAACATTGACTTACAAATCCATCTACAATCTGTCTCCCCCACATATCTTTGAACTAATAATCTCCCAATATAATCCAACTCGTAATCTTCGATCCTCGCAAGACCTCTTTCTTTCCTCCACACTTGTACGTTCCTCATCTAAGCACCTGCAAGACTACACCCGAGCATCCCCCATCCTCTGGAATTCTGCACCCCAAAACATTCGACTATCCCCTACACTTGGAACCTTCAAGCAGAACCTGAGAACCTATTTCTTCAGAACAGCCTACAGCCCATGGGCATGGTTCTAGGAAGTTTCACCCCCAGCAGTTCGCCCCCAGCAGTTTGCCCCCAGCATTTCGCCCCCAGGTACATTTTGCCCCCGAACATTTCGCCCCCCAGCATTTAACCCCCAGGACGTTTCGCCCCCGCACATTTCGCCCCTAGCAGTTCACCCCCGGACGTTTCACCCCCGGATGTTTCACCCCCAGCAGTTCGCCCCCGGACGTTTCACCCCCAGCAGTTTGCCCCCGGACGTTTCACCCCCGGATGTTTCACCCCCAGCAGTTTGCCTCTGGATGTTTCGCCCCCAGCAACTCACCCCCGGATGTTTCGCCCCAGCAGTTCGCCCCGGATATTTCGCCCCCAGATGTTTCGGCCCCAAATTAGGCAGGGAATTTTGGCATTGCTTTTTGCCCCCAGATGTTTCGCCCCAAATTAGGCAGGGAATTTCGGACTTGTGTTTAGCCCTAAGACCTCTTTCACAGTAGGCACTTTCCAAGTGTTAAGCACTGGAAAATCGCTAAGAAGATTGCCAATTTTGAATATATAAGTCAATGGCTGGAAAAGCGAGGTGTTGTTTTGGCCAGCTCTTCTTATTTTATTACAGGAGCTATTTTTGAGCACTTAGCGTTCATCAATAGCCTGTATCTTATGGGTCATTACCGAGAGCGCTCAAAAAAGCGCTCTCAAAAATTCTAGTAAAGCACGTGCTTTGGAGTTCTAAAACAGTGGCAGCATAAGGGTGCTTTCACACTTCCGCTACATATGCACTACAGGCCGCCCGTTCATTTCTGTAATGCCGCCGTTCCGCTAACCTGCAGCTGAGCGAAAAGAAGAAAATGCTCTTCTTTTTTGTTCTGACACGGATAGCGGAATGCGGTATTACGAAAGCGAACGGGCAGCTGCAGATCCCGGAACCCAGCCGTTCACTTCTATGGGCAATGCATGCAGAATGCCAGCATTCAGCCAGCATTGCCCCGGGGTCAGCTGGATGTCAGATCCAGAGCAGATCGACCTCTGACGGCCCCAAACACAAGTGTGAAACCACTCTAAAATTACAGTGTGTATGAGGCCTAAAATCAAAACAATTTTGAACTTTTACCTGACCCAGCACTGACCTGCTTTGTTGCAAGTTTTGTTGCAGATGTAACAAGTAGCAGGTCAGATGTCCTGCAAGTTACATTAGACTAGCTTTTATTCCATCTGTACATCAGAATATAGCAGTGTCTGAAATCTCCACAAAGAGAGAAGTGTACTGCCACAAAAAATCAGTCAGCTTCCACAGCAATTAACTTTCTACAACTATGATGCACGCCCTGAAGAAAGAACTTTGAAATGTACGTCGGCTGTGGGATTGTGGCAGGAGCACAGTGGCAGCAGGGGTCCAAGGAGCGATCCATCACAGGGATCATTTTGGCACCAGGTATTACAATACTTTAATATCCAATCTCCATTTGTATAAAGGCAGCTGGTCTGCATGGAATTCTGTTTGATATGAGGGAGAGATAGAGGACATTACAAGTGTGATGGTGCTATAAGTATTTTTCTGTTCCCCTATAGATATTTGCAGCCATTGATGTATTTTTTGCCTACCCTGAAATATTGTGCATGATTGGGACCGTGAGCCCTTTTTTTGACATGTTATGTATAGTAAAAAAAATGTTAGTATAAATCAATTTTAATGAATAAAGTGATATTTTTTTGCCATAATTATTTGATGTGCTTATTCACTGAAAATATCAATATAGACCTCGTGTCTGTGGCGATATTTTGTAAGGTATTATGAATTCAGTTCTGTCCAAATGTGGAAGGAGGAAGTTGGTCCATGAGAATCACATTTACTTATTTTCCAAACGAACCGCTGATGATGTCCATGCCATCTGGGTATGTGAAAAACGGTCGACTTGCAAGGGACATGTTTGGACCAATGAACAATCTGGTGAAGTTGTGAAAGTAGTCAATCTTCACAGTCACGCAGCACAAGCTGCAAGACCTGAAGCAATCTGACTTGTTAATGAGGCAGTCACCAGGGCAAGGACAACACAGGAGACACCACAACAGATTTTCACTGACGTCGTGTCAGGAGCCCATTCTAATGTTGTAGCACTTCTCCCAAGGAAAGCATCACGGATTGAACAATACGATTAGCAAGGCAACTTGGCAATATCCCAAGGTTACCTCAAACCCTTGATCAACTTGTTATCCCCCTGGAGTTCCAGGAGATCAGTATTGATGGTGTCCAGCAGCAGTTCCTTCTGCATGTCTCTAGTAAGCTACTTAACCATTTAACATTGTATTAAAACAATTCCATTATGCATAATCATTGCAAAGTTTATTATTTTTTTTGTAAATATATTTTTATTAAAGATTTTAACGCAGACATATATATAGTATATTAAGCAAAAATTATTAAGCTCAAAGTATAACATATCAATAGAACATTATAATATAGTTCAAATCAGGCGGAAGCCACCTGGTGCAGTCGAAAAGTACGTGGTCACCATGGCTACAACAAAGTTAACATCTAAGTAATAGGTGGGACCCCTCCCTACTCCAAGGGGAACAAAAAGGGGAGGGCCCTCGACAGGAGATCAGAGTAAAATAGTACTTAGTTATAATTACAATAAATTAAATATTACGGCTTCTGGCCGTCCACTGGATGGGGGGGGGGGTGGAAGAGAGTTGAATCAGAAAAATAAGGTCTAGAGAAGAGAAAAGGCTTTAAAATGAGAAAAGGGATTTGAGGATAAGTATAGAAGTAAGAAGGAAGAGCAGAGAAGATAAGAACTGTATGTCTGGGGAGTCGCAGTTTAAGTGAGTGAAACTGGCATAGTTCGGGTAGTGTACAGGCGATTCACCCACAGGAGAACATCTCTCTAAAATTAGGGGCATCTCTGAACAGGATCCATTCTGTCCAAGTAGTTACATAGGCAGATTGAGTTTGGGAGGACTCAGCTGAAAGCTCCTCAAATCTACAAAGGGTCTCCATTTCTTAGTACCACTCCAAAATTGTAGGGGGTGCCTGCTCCCGCCAATGACGAAGAATCACATTTCTCGCAGCACTGAGGCAGAACCGAAGGATATCCTTCCTTTGGGTCTTCCAGGATCCAGGGAGCAGAGAGAGTAAGGCCATCTCAGGGGAACCCTTCAAACTCCTACCCGTTACCATGTTATAATTCCGAAAAAACTCAGACCAGAATTCCTGGATCAGGGGGCAGCTCCACCAAATATGGATCATGGAACCAACCTCTGCGTCGCATCTCCAACAAAGTGGAGAGGTGGAAGAAGAAAACCGATGCAGCCTGTCTGGTGTGAGGTACCACCTAAGGCGTAACTTGTAGCATTTTTCTAATGCCTCACAGGACCCTGAGGATTTCCGAGCCATCAAAAAACACTTCTCCCAATCCTGTGTCGAAACAACCCTTCCGAGTTCCGACTCTCAGGTCCTCCTATATCCATGGGTTTCCGCGTCTGACGCCCCCGATAGAATAGAGTAGATAGCTGAAATCCCTCTAGGGGGTGCTTGGGTGGCAGCAAAGATCGCCTCTAGGGGAGACAGGACTACATCGGGTCTCTCCGGAATGTCAGAGTTCAGGTAGGACCTTAACTGAAGGTGCAAAGTTTATTTTGCACAAATGTGAAAAATGCTACACTATAAGGTGCTGATATAAAATACTATGTGATTTTTGCCTTCAAGGGAAACTTTGAGAGTAATATAATGTAGTGAGGCCTACTGATTGCAACTAGTGTTGGCCAATCACTGGAAAGATAGTATCAGATCGGGCCGATCATAAGTATATATATATGCACACTGTACGCACGAATAGTGTGTGTGTATATATATGTATATATGTGGGTGGGTGATGGTGGTCTGGGACTTTTGGAACTTTGTAATGCAATAAAGGATTTGTATAGGACTTCAGAAGCGCAGAGCTCTTTCTTCATGGGCATCCTACATAACGTATAGTGGGTGGGATCCATGGGAAAATGCTCTCCCTTATGTTATTGGTAATTGTTTGTGAGAAAACTTTTATTTATTTTGGTGGTAATACTTTACTTTTTCCTCTAAGGTATTCTCAGAGTTGAAGCTGCCTTTGTTGATATTAAGGTAGCTTAGTTACAGAGCCCAAGCGAGCTGTGAGTGGCCGCCTGGGCTGCTGTGGTGATTGTTACTGTCAGCTGTGATTGGCTGACAGTTTTTCCCGCTCAATTTGCGGTATAAAAAGCTCAGCTGACTGACGTAGTGTCAGTCAGCTGAGGAGATTCCTAAGAAGAGCTCATTGGTCGCTGTGTGCTGGCGCCGACCAATGAGAATAGCGCCTCACTTACAGCGGTAAATTTGAAACTCAAAGTCCTCCATGTATCTCAATGGGAAGTGAGGCGTTATTCTCATTGGTCGCTGTGTGCTGGCGCCGACCAATGAGAATAGCGCCTCACTTACAGCGGTAAATTTCAAACTCAAAGTCCTCCATGTATATCAATGGGAAGTGAGGCGCTATTCTCATTGGTCGCTGTGTGCTGGCGCCGACCAATGAGAATAGCGCCTCACTTACAGCGGTAAATTTGAAACTCAAAGTCCTCCATGTATCTCAATGGGAAGTGAGGCGCTATTCTCATTGGTCGCTGTGTGCTGGCGCCGACCAATGAGAATAGCGCCTCACTTACAGCGGTAAATTTGAAACTCAAAGTCCTCCATGTATCTCAATGGGAAGTGAGGCGTTATTCTCATTGGTCGCTGTGTGCTGGCGCCGACCAATGAGAATAGCGCCTCACTTACAGCGGTAAATTTCAAACTCAAAGTCCTCCATGTATATCAATGGGAAGTGAGGCGCTATTCTCATTGGTCGGAGCCAGCACACAGCGACCAATGAGAATAGCGCCTCACTTCCCATTGAGATACATGGAGGACTTTGAGTTTCAAATTTACCGCTGTAAGTGAGGCGCTATTCTCATTGGTCGGCGCCACCACACAGCGACCAATGAGAATAGCGCCTCACTTCCTATGGAGATACATGGAGGACTTTGAGTTTCAAATTTACCGCTGTAAGTGAGGCGCTATTCTCATTGATCGGCGCCAGCACACAGCGACCAATGAGAATAGCGCCTCACTTACAGTGGTAAATTTGAAACTCAAAGTCCTCCATGTATCTCAATGGGAAGTGAGGCGCTATTCTCATTGGTCGCTGTGTGCTGGCGCCGACCAATGAGAATAGCGCCTCACTTACAGCGGTAAATTTCAAACTCAAAGTCCTCCATGTATCTCAATGGGAAGTGAGGAGCTATTCTCATTGGTCACTGTGTGCTGGCGCCGACCAATGAGAATAGCGCCTCACTTACAGCGCGAAATTTGAAACTCAAAGTCCTCCATGTATCTCAATGGGAAGTGAGACGCTATTCTCATTGGTCGGCACCAGCACACAGCGACCAATATGAATAGCGCCAGGGCCGCAGCATCCATGAGGCGACATGAAGTGTCAGCCTCAGGCGGCGAGCCCTGCTGGTAGACATGGGGCGGCGTCTTCAGGAGCGCCTGGTGGTAGTGCGGCCCCCTGCAGATGCCGCTCATACAGTCCTGGCCGCCGACGCTGCGACCAGGCTTGGCGTATCTGGGGCTGCTGGCGGGGCATCTGCCCCAGGCTCAGCAGACTCCTGCCGCAGCGGCAGCGGCCGCGGTCTCCAAGCACCAAACACCCCCCCCTCCAGTGTGGCAGTGTGAGCTGTGTGAGCGGCAGCGGCCACGGTCTCCAAACACCCCCCCCTCCCCCACCGTGCGGCTGTGTGAGCCGGCTGTGTGAGCCGGCTTCATGCTTCACTGTGCCTCGCGCTGACAGGACCTGTGATGATGTCAAAGGAGGGGAGGAGTCAGGCGGGTCACATGATCAGCTCCTCAGTATGCAGCCAGGACTCCACCATGGTGCTGGATGAGGTGAAGTTTATGTGTGGGGCTGAGGCTTTACAGTGTAAATTAATGTAGCAGAGCTGTGTATGTATGAGGTATATGGAGTGGAGCTGAGTGTTCAAGGTGTACAGAGTGGAGGTGCGTGTGTATGAGGTGTATGGATTGAAGCTGTGTATGTACGAGGTGTGCGGAGCGGAATCGTGTGTGTATGAGGTGTGCGGAGCGGAGCCGTGTTTGTATGAGGTCTACAGAGCGGAGCCCTGTGTGTACGAGGTGTACAGAGTGGAGCCGAGTGTGTACGAGGTGTACAGAGTGGAGCCGTGTGTGTACGAGGTGTACAGAGTGGAGCCGTGTGTGTACGAGGTGTACAGAGTGGAGCCGTGTGTGTACGAGGTGTACGGAGCAGAGCCGAGTGTGTATGAGGTGTACGGAGCAGAGCCGAGTGTGTATGAGGTGTACGGAGCAGAGCCGAGTGTGTATGAGGTGTACGGAGCAGAGCCACGTGTGTACGAGGTGTACAGAGCGGAGGCGTGTGTGTACGAGGTGTACGGAGCAGAGCCGAGTGTGTATGAGGTGTACGGAGCAGAGCCGCGTGTGTACGAGGTGTACAGAGCGGAGGCGTGTGTGTACGAGGTGTATAGAGTGAAGCCACGTGTGTACATTGTGGAGCTGAGAGTGTACAAGGTGTACGGAGCGGAGCCGCGTGTGTACGAGGCATACGAAGCAGAGCCGTGTGTGCGAGGCTTTCGCAGCGGAGCCCAGTGTGTACGAGGTGTACAAAGCGGCGCCACGTGTGTACGAAACGGAGCCACGTGTGTACGGTGTGTACAGAGCGAAGTCATATGTGTACGAGGTGTACAGAGCAGAGCCACATGTGTACAACGTGTACGGAGCAGAGCCGCTTGTGTACGAGGTGTATGGAGCAGAGCCGCTTGTGTACGAGGTGTACGGAGCAGAGCCGCTTGTGTATGAGGTGTATGGAGCACAGCCGCTTGTGTACGAGGTGTATGGAGCAGAGCCGCTTGTGTACGAGGTGTACGGAGCAGAGCCGCTTGTGTACGAGGTGTACGGAGCAGAGCCGCTTGTGTACGAGGCGTACGTGGTGTACGGAGCTGAGTGTGTACTAGGTGTACGGAGCGGAGCCATGTGTGTACCAGTGGTGGCCCCCCCCCGAGCATGCCGCTCCTATAGTCCTGGCAGCCTCTGCCGGCAGCATTCTTCTCCCAAGTCCTTGCCGCCGCTGTCCACCCCTCTGCAGCTCAGCACGGCGGGGAACAATGATGTACGGAGCAGAGCCGAGTGTGTATGAGGTGTACGGAGCAGAGCCGAGTGTGTATGAGGTGTACGGAGCAGAGCCGCGTGTGTACGAGGTGTACAGAGCGGAGGCGTGTGTGTACGAGGTGTACGGAGCAGAGCCGAGTGTGTATGAGGTGTACGGAGCAGAGGCGTGTGTGTACGAGGTGTATAGAGTGAAGCCACGTGTGTACATTGTGGAGCTGAGAGTGTACAAGGTGTACGGAGCGGAGCTGCGTGTGTACGAGACGTACGGAGTGAAGCCGAGTGTGTACAAGGTGTACGGAGCGGAGCCGCGTGTGTACGAGGCGTACGGAGCAGAGCCGTGTGTGCGAGGCTTTCGCAGCGGAGCCCAGTGTGTACGAGGTGTACGAAGCGGCGCCACGTGTGTACGAAACGGAGCCACGTGTGTACGGTGTGTACAGAGCGAAGTCATATGTGTACGAGGTGTACAGAGCAGAGCCACATGTGTACAACGTGTACGGAGCAGAGCCGCTTGTGTACGAGGTGTATGGAGCAGAGCCGCTTGTGTACGAGGTGTACGGAGCAGAGCCGCTTGTGTACGAGCTGTATGGAGCAGAGCCGCTTGTGTACGAGGTGTATGGAGCAGAGCCGCTTGTGTACGAGGTGTACGGAGCAGAGCCGTGTGTGTACGAGTTGTACGGAGCAGAGTCGCTTGTGTACGAGGCGTACGTGGTGTACGGAGCTGTGTGTGTACTAGGTGTACGGAGCGGAGCCATGTGTGTACCAGTGGTGGCCCCCCCGAGCATGCCGCTCCTATAGTCCCGGCCGCCTCTGCCGGCAGCATTCTTCTCCCAAGTCCTTGCCACCGCCGTCCACCCCTCTGCAGCTCAGCACGGCGGGGAACAATGATGTCATCACTTAGCGCCACTGTGCTGAGACGTGCAGAGCGGCAGAGGAGATGCTGAGGAGAAGAGGTATTTACTTTTTATTTTTTTAATAGTTTTTTTTAGTGAGTACACTGATGGGAAACTATGTAATGTACAATATAATATAGGACAATGGGGGTGCAATATACTATATGGAGAACTATTGTGGCCCATTATATTATATGGAAGACTATGGGGGTGCATTATACTATAAGGAAGGCTATAGGGGATGCATTATACTATATGGAGGACTATGAGGGTGCATTATACTATATGGAGGACTATGGGGGTCCAATATGCTGTATGGAGAGCTATGGGGGTGCAGTATGCAATATGGGGGTGTATTATGCTATATGGAGGACTGTGGGGGTTCATCATGCTATATGGAGGACTGTGGGGTGCATTATACTATTTGGAGGACTGTGGAGGTGCATTAATCTATATGGTGGACTGTGGGGGTGATTATTCTATATGGAGGACTGTGGGGCTGCATTATTCTATATGGAGGACTGTGGGGTGCATTATACTACATGGAGGAGTGTGGGGGTGCATTATTTTATATCAAGTACTGTGGGGGTGAATTGTTCTCTATGGAGTTCTGTGGGGGTGCAATATGCTATTTGGAGGACTACGGGGTGCAATATACTATATGGAGGACTGTGGGGGTGCGTTTTTCTATATCGAGTACTGTGGGGGGTGCATTCTATTTTATAGAAGACTATGGGGGTGCATAATATATGGAGGAATGCGGTATACTATGTGGAATACTATGGGGGTGTATTATATTATATGGAGCAAATTATACTATTTGGAAGCCATTATAATATTTGGAGGGCTCTGTGGGAGGCATGATAATACTTGGAGGCTACAAGGGAGCCTTTATACTTTATGAAGGGCTATTTGAGGGCTGTGTTGGGGGCCATTATACTGTACATAGGTCCATTTTACTACATGGAGGGCTGGGCGGCGGTCATAGTTTGGGATCATGCTGTACTGGGGTAGTTGCAGGAGGTGCAGTAGGGTCATCATACTGTGCATGTGGAGGAATGCACTGTGGGGGATCATACAGTGTTTGTGGGGCACTTTTGTTGGCATCACACTTTAGAGGGGCAATGAAAGGGGAATCTAGGGGCTTCAGTAGGAGGAAAATTACTTGGTAAAGGCTGACATATTGTGAGAGATGTACCTATGTGACCCAGCCAAATATTGCTTTTGTTGGGGGGTGCCCAATTAGAACTTCTGCTATGGGGCCCTATGATTTCTATGATGCAGGATGCATTGTCCCTCTGCTGCAGGACTGATTGGCCATAACTTAGGCTGGTTTCAGATTTGCATTTGTGTCTGCATGCGCAGGGCATGCAAACGCAGGGCAAACGGTGCCATAGTGATGTGAACGCAGTGGAGATTCTCATCAGTATGGTGCTCGGCCAGCCAATCAGTGATCTCGACGGCGGCTGGGAGGCGGTGATCTGTGGCGGAGATCCTCCACCTCCCAGCCGCCGACGACGAAATTTCAATGTGATCCGCAGCGTTTTCCTGCGCCGCCATGCGGAGGACAGTGCGGATCCATTGAGATCCATGCATTGTTTGTGCACTCGCGGGCACTTGCTGATAAAACAAGCACCTGTGAACGCACAAAAAATGCAACATGTTGCATTTGGAGGGCGGAGGAGGGCGTATAAATTATGCGCATCCAAACGGAATCGTTCCCATGTTAAACATAGGAACGCAGCGTTTGGCTGCGTTCTGTTACGCTTGCGTTCCGAATGCAAATGTGAAACCACCCTTACACACCAGGTCCAGTGCCGCCCCTCGGTACATTCAGGCATCCAGCCATCTTTCTCCTGAGCAGCGGTTGGTCGGTGGTGCTCTTCCCCCTTCCTGCTCCCATATCCTTTGCTCAACCCAATAGGAAGGACCCTGTTATTAATTACATAAAGACAGCCCCGTGTGTGGCGCTTGTGATTGGCTAAGCAATTCGGGAGTAAGTGTGGTCTGTTGGATGGAGAAGAAGCGCCATTTTACCAACTTAGTGCAGTGGCGGCTTGTTGATGCCCAGACTGCAGGTCTTTACCTGTGTTGTGTGGAAGGTGCGGCATGGCGACTTGTCTGAATATTCAGTGCCAGGCAGCGGTCCAGAGTTTTGCAGGCGTGTGCCAGAGGTTGGCAATCAGTTCTGCCTGCAGGACCACGGCTCTGCCAGTTGTCATTATGTGTCTAAATGCTTGTGCCAAGCCGCCATTGCCATTAATGATCCTTGTTCTGGATTCTTCTGTGTGGTTCTCGTATGTGCGTGTGATGGTGCAGACATCTTTGTGTGGACATCTTTTTTTTCTGTTTCAGTAAACTAAAATGTCCACTATTTTGCTAATTTTTACAGGATAAATATAAATCTGTAGGAACCAGATTTATTTTTATCAATTAAAATTTTTTTCTAGCGGGTGGGGGGGGGGCGCCGTTTTGCAGTTCGCCTCAGGCAGCAGAGAGGCTAGGTTCACCCCTGAATAGCGCCTCACTTCCCATTGAGATACATGGAGGACTTTGAGTTTCACATTTACCGCTGTAAGTGAGGCGCTATTCTCATTGGTCGGCGCCAGCACAGAGCGACCAATGAGAATAGCGCCTCACTTCCCATTGAGATACATGGAGGACTTTGAGTTTCACATTTACCGCTGTAAGTGAATCGCTATGCTCATTGGTCGGCGCCAGCACACAGCGACCGATGAGCTTCGCGCCTCACTTACAGCGCTAAATTTGAAACTCAAAGTCCTCCATGTATCTTAATGGGAAGTGAGGCGCTATTCTCATTGGTCGGCGCCAGCACACAGCGACCAATGAGCTTCGCACCTCACTTCCTATGGAGATACATGGAGGACTTTGAGTTTCACATTTACAGCTGTAAGTGAGGCGCTATTCTCATTGGTCGGCGCCAACACACAGCGACCAATGAGAATAGCGCCTCACTTCCCATTGAGATACATGGAGGACTTTGAGTTTCAAATTTACCGCTGTAAGTGAGGCGCTATTCTCATTGATCGGCGCCAGCACACAGCGACCAATGAGAATAGAGCCTCACTTCCCATTTAGATACATGGAGGACTTTGAGTTTCAAATTTAGCGCTGTAAGTGAGGGGTTATTCTCATTGGTCGGCGCCAGCACACAGCGACCAATGAGAATAGTGCCTCACTTCCTATGGAGATACATGGAGAACTTTGAGTTTCAAATTTACCGCTGTAAGTGAGGCGCTATTCTCATTGGTCGGCGCCAGCACACAGCGACCAATGAGCTTCGCGCCTCACTTCTTATGGAGCTACATGGAGGACTTTGAGTTTCAAATTTACCGCTGTAAGTGAGGCGCTATTCTCATTGGTCGACGCCAGCACACAGCGACCAATAGAATAGCGACTCAATTCCTATGGAGATACATGGAGGACTTTGAGTTTCAAATTTACCGCTGTAAGTGAGGCGCTATGCTCTTTGGTCGGCGCCAACACACAGCAACCAATGAGCTTCGCGCCTCACTTACAGCGGTAAATTTGAAACTCGAAGTCCTCCATGTATCTCAATGGGAAGTGAGGCGCTATTCTCATTGGTCGCTGTGTGCTGGCGCCGACCAATGAGAATAGCGCCTCATTTACAGCGCTAAATTTGAAACTCAAAGTCCTCCATGTATCTCAATGGGAAGTGAGGCGCTATTCTCATTGGTCGCTGTGTGCTGGCGCCGACCAATGAGAATAGCGCCTCACTTACAGCGGTAAATTTGAAACTCAAAGTCCTGCATGTATCTCAATGGGAAGTGAGGCGTTATTCTCATTGGTCGCTGTGTGCTGGCGCCGACCAATGAGAATAGCGCCTCACTTACAGCGGTAAATCTCAAACTCAAAGTCCTCCATGTATATCAATAGGAAGTGAGGCGCTATTCTCATTGGTCGGAGCCAGCACACAGCGACCAATGAGAATAGCGCCTCACTTCCCATTGAGATACATGGAGGACTTTGAGTTTCAAATTTACCGCTGTAAGTGAGGCGCTATTGTCATTGGTCGGCGCCAGCACACAGCGACCAATGAGAATAGCGCCTCACTTCCTATGGAGATACATGGAGGACTTTGAGTTTCAAATTTACCGCTGTAAGTGAGGCGCTATTCTCATTGGTCGACGCCAGCACACAGCGACCAATGAGAATAGCGACTCAATTCCTATGGAGATACATGGAGGACTTTGAGCTTCAAATTTACCGCTGTAAGTGAGGCTCTATTCTCATTGGTCGGCGCCAGCACACAGCGACCAATGAGAATAGCGCCTCATTTCCTATGGAGATACATGGAGGACTTTGAGTTTCACATTTACCGCTGTAAGTGAGGCGCTATGCTCTTTGGTCGGCGCCAGCACACAGCAACCAATGAGCTTCGCGCCTCACTTACAGCGGTAAATTTGAAACTCAAAGTCCTCCATGTATCTCAATGGAAGTGAGGCGCTATTCTCATTGGTCGCTGTGTGCTGGCGCCGACCAATGAGAATAGCGCCTCACTTACAGCGGTAAATGTGAAACTCAAAGTCCTCCATGTATCTCAATGGGAAGTGAGGCGCTATTCTCATTGGTCGCTGTGTGCTGGCGCCGACCAATCAGAATAGCGCCTCACTTACAGCGGTAAATTTGAAACTCAAAGTCCGACATGTATCTCCATAGGAAGTGAGGTGCTATTTCTATTGGTCGCTGTGTGCTGGCGCCAACCAATGAGAATAGCGCCTCATTTACAGCGCTAAATTTGAAACTCAAAGTCCTCCATGTATCTCAATGGGAAGTGAGGCGCTATTCTCATTGGTCGCTGTGTGCTGGCGCCGACCAATGAGAATAGCGCCTCATTTACAGCGCTAAATTTGAAACTCAAAGTCCTCCATGTATCTCAATGGGAAGTGAGGCGCTATTCTCATTGGTCGCTGTGTGCTGGCGCCGACCAATGAGAATAGCGCCTCACTTACAGCGGTAAATTTGAAACTCAAAGTCCTCCATGTATCTCAATGGGAAGTGAGGCGCTATTCTCATTGGTCGGCGCCAGCACACAGCGACCAATGAGCTTCGCGCCTCACTTACAGCTCTAAATTTGAAACTCAAAGTCCTCCATGTATCTCAATGGGAAGTGAGGCGCTATTCTCATTGGTCGGCGCCAGCACACAGCGACCAATGAGCTTCGCGCCTCACTTCCTATGGAGATACATGGAGGACTTTGAGTTTCAAATTTACCGCAGTAAGTGAGGCGCTATTCTCATTGGCCGGTGCCAGCACACAGCGATCAATGAGAATAGCGCCTCACTTCCTATGGAGATACATGGAGGACTTTGAGTTTCAAATTTACCGCTGTAAGTGAGGCGTTTTTCTCATTGGTCGGCGCCAGCACACAGCGCCAATGATAATAGCGCCTCACTTCCCATTGAGATACATGGAGGACCTTGAGTTTCAAAATTACCGCTGTAAGTGAGGCTCTATTCTCATTGATTGGCGCCAGCACACAGCGACCAATGAGAATAGCGTCTCACTTCCTATGGAGATACATGGAGGACTTTGAGTTTCAAATTTACCGCTGTAAGTGAGGTGCTATTCTCATTCGTCGGCGCCAGCACACAGCGACCAATGAGAATAGCGCCTCACTTCCCATTGAGATACATGGAGGACTTTGAATTTCACATTTACCGCTGTAAGTGAGGCGCTATTCTCATTGGTCGGCGCAAGCACACAGCGACCAATGAGAATAGCGCCGCACTTCCCATTGAGTTACATGGAGGACTTTGAATTTCACATTTACCGCTGTAAGTGAGGCGCTATGCTCTTTGGTCGGTGCCAGCACACAGCGACCAATGAGCTTCGCGCCTCACTTACAGCGGTAAATTTGAAACTCAAAGTCCTCCATGTATCTCAATGGGAAGTGAGGCGCAATTCTCATTGGTCGCTGTGTGCTGGCGCCGACCAATGAGAATAGCGCCTCACTTACAGCGGTAAATGTGAAACTCAAAGTCCTCCATGTATCTCAATGGGAAGTGAGGCACTATTCTCATTGGTCGGCGCCAGCACACGGCGACCAATGAGCTTCGCGCCTCACTTCCTATGGAGATACATGGAGGACTTTGAGTTTCACATTTAGCGCTGTAAGTGAGGCGCTATGCTCATTGGTTGGCGCCAGCACACAGCGACCAATGAGTTCGCGCCTCACTTTCAGCTGTAAATTTGAAACTCAAAGTCCTCCATGTATCTCAATGGGAAGTGAGGCGCTATTCTCATTGGTCGCTGTGTGCTGGCGCCGAACAATGAGAATAGCGCCTCACTTTCAGCTGTAAATTTGAAACTCAAAGTCCTCCATGTATCTCAATGGGAAGTGAGGCGCTATTCTCATTGGTCGGCGCCAGCACACAGCGACCAATGAGCTTCGCGCCTCACTTCCTATTGAGATACATGGAGGACTTTGAGTTTCAAATTTACCACTGTAAGTGAGGCGCTATTCTCATTGGTCGGCGCCAGCACACAGCGACCAATGAGAATAGCGCCTCACTTCCTATTGAGATACATGGAGGACTTTGAGTTTCAAATTTAGTGCTGTAAGTGAGGCGCTATTCTCATTGGTCGGCGTCAGGACACAGCGACCAATGAGCTTCGCGCCTCATTTACAGCGCTAAATTTGAAACTCAAAGTCCTCCATGTATCTCAATGGCCAGTGAGGCGCTTCTCTCATTGTACTCATGACAGTAGCAACATTAACCCCTTACATTCCGTTTTATCTATAATTTCTATAACACAGTGTGTAGTTGTACAGCCACTGCGAAGTTAACCCCTTATATACCATTTCTGCCTTAACTCCATACTTTGTAGTCTCTATTACTACTGCCAGTAGGAACATTAACCCCTATATTCCATTATTGTTGTTATTTCTATTGCACAGTGTATAGTTGTAATGACACTGCGAAATTAACCCATTATATACCAGTTCAGCATTAACTGCATATTTGGTAGTGTTTATAACTACTGCCACTGGTACATTAACCCCTTGAACACCATTTTAGATATAATTTACAGCGCTGAGTCTGTTGTGGGAGTGCCTGTGGGACATTAACTCCTTCAATAACATTTTTGATATCATTATAAGTTCCTACTCTGTTATAGTCCTGTTAGTCGGACATTAACTCTTTCTACACCTCCACTATATTGCTACCCTCACAGTTCTGCCTACATCGCCTACTTAGTCATATATCTGGTGTTTAAGTCTATTATTTAAAACTCTTAAAAAAATTATATACAGATTCTAGACTCCCGATTCTTTAGAATCGGGCTCACAGCTAGTTACACTATATTTACAATCACACTACACATTATACATTATACCATCAACACTTTTTAACGGGACCATATTTGACCTAACAGTCAGTCCCAATGGTGGGTTTGGCAGCCTAGCTGTCCGACAGGGATCATTCCCCATCCTGTTACAGGGATCCTCAACCTTCCCCAGGGAGTCTCTACCTATTACCGCGTGAACCCCTCATGCATGGCTCATGAGTCCCACGTTACATCACACATATGCCTCCCATAGGGCTATTCACATAACACAGAACATGGCGGTTATGCCCGCCTGGCACACATATACATGGCACACTTAGTCCATCATAACATCCGTGGACTAAGTCCTTACCGGCCACAGAACCGCGTCTAGCAACCTGAGTTACCGGGTACACAAGGCGTTCCCCCAAGGTCTCCTCTCAGCATGTGTTTCGCCCCATGCCTGAACAAGAACCCTCCAGGGTCAGCCACGGTTCCCCAACTCCAGGAGCCATCACAACCCGTTCATGGCCACCGGCTGGCACACAAGCAACAGAGGGATAGGAGCCTCCCACATGGAGAAGAGCCGGCTCCCCTCACGTCCCAAAGGGATGGATCGCCTGACACGTCCTCACATCTCACTGGTCTGGACTGCTCCGATTTCCATCTTCCTCTCACACAGACACCTGGCAGGTTAAGTCACACCCATCTGATACACCCACACCTGGGACTGGTCAATTAGCACATACTGCTCATTTAGAGGCCGCTCATTAGGCCTGTTTCACACATCCATGCCTCCGGAACGTGTGCAGTCCGTGTGGACACATGCCGGAGGCACGGACATACAGGGACACACGATCCCCTATGGACCCATGCACACGTCTGTGTTTCCGCAAGGACCGTGTCTCCGTGTGGAGCATAAGCGTGTCAGTGTGCTCCACACGGCGACTTGTCCATTTTTCTGGGAGCCACAGACTGTTTTTTTGTCCAAACGTCCTTCACACGGATTTTCACACTGTGACATCCGTGTACACGGACCACGGACAAAACCAAAAAGCCTGAAAATAAAGAATTTTATACTCACCTCGCTCCAGCGGTGTCTGCTCCTCTCACTTCCAGTGCCGCTCAATAGGGCTCATTAATATTCACTTCACTGAGCCCAAGAGCGGACCGGAAGAGAGAGGGGCAGCGGCGCTGGAGGCAGGTGAGTATGCGGGTGACAGGCTGTCCGTGTGCTATCCACGGCCCCACGGATAGCACACGGATTGCACACATTGTGTCACACGTCCGTGACACGTGTGCACGCCCCGCCCCCAGACGGGCTTGTTTCACACACCCGTGGTGACACGGATGTGTGAAACCGGCCTTAGTCTCATCAACCCCTTAGGTTTTCACCCACTGTGCACCGATTTAGTCTTACAGCACTCACACCCAATGAAAACAGGCTCATGTGAACAGGCACCTATGCTGCAAGACCATGTGATGCACCCCGGCCATGGGACCTTGCCGGCCGTGGCTCACAGTATTTAAACTTTATGGGTGCCAAAAACGATAAGCAGCACTGTAGGGATGTGGTGAGTATCTTAAACCATTGGTGCGTCACAGAATTTTACAATTTTGGACCGTAAAAACTAAATACTTTTTTTTCAACAAAAATGATGCTAGAGGCCCAAATTTTAAATTTTCACAATGGTAACAGGAGAAAATGGACCATAATTTTTTTTTATGAAATATCTTTGGAGTACAGTAATACATTTTGGGCACAATGCAAAGCTCAGAAAGTAAGGAGCCCCTTATTGGACTGCAGATTTGGCTGGAGTAGTGTGCAAATGCTATGTCAAATTGGCCGAGCCTCTGAGGTGTCAGAAAAGCAGAACCCTTCATGAGTGACCCCATTTTACATACTAAACATGCTTAATGAAATCATCTAGCTGTACAGTGAGCATATTGGCACCGCTTGTTATACCATTAAAATAATTACATTTTTACCACTAAAATGTTGTTTTAGCTCAAGATTTTATATTTTCCCAAAGGAAAATGGGTAAAAATGACCGCCTAATTGTTACACAATTTCTCGTGAATGTGGCAATACCACACCTTTGACTGTACAGTATCCTTTGGCCACCAGGAAAGACTCATGAGGGAAGAAGTGCTATTTGACTTTTGCAACAAAGTTTTCTATAATAGTTTGGGGACTCCATATACAAAGCATCTAAGTTGCAGAAGAGCAGAAACCTCCCTAAAGTGATCCCAATTAGGAAATTATACCACTTTGGGGATTCAGCTACAGGTATAGTGATGATTTTGACTCAAAGCAGCAATGCATGTTGCAGAGTGAAAATGGAAAGCTACATTGTACCAGGCTTCAGCTTCTGAAGACACGCACCTGGTAGATTAAGTGGGCTCTCCTCAATACAAAAATGGCAAACATGGCTTTGGCACACTGTGGAGCTCAGAAGCGAGGAGGGCATTTGGAACTGGGTTCGCAGATTTCACAGGTTTTCTTTTGGTGGGCAAACAGCCATAATGCTTTTCCAGAGCAAATGTGATACCAATGTGGAAACCTCCATAGCTCTGCTAAGATGACAAACATAGGTGGGGACTTGTTTTTTGTGGGTAGAAGCTTTTATTGATGGCATTACAGGGTACAGAACCTTTTGGATTGGTTCACATTTATCCTGTACTCTATGCTGAGAACTTTAATCAGAGTTTTCACCTAAAACAACAATATATGTAATTCAGATGAAACTCTTGATGGATCAGTTCAACATTGAGGCAGTAAAGAATCTGTGGGCTCTATGTGGCTTCCATCCGGTGGTATATGGCTTAAAAGATGTGAAGAAAAGAGGCATTCGACCTCATTTTCATGCACGCCTAAAAAGATTGGTAGGGCCGGATCATAGGCCAGAGAGAGGCCAATGTGTATCCATCTGCCTCATTATAGGGAATCCTCCATCTGAGGTTCTGTCTGAATCATGTATTTCAAAGATTTACATGCAAATCCCGATGTAAATGCTCAGGATAGAGCGCAGTGTAAATGTGGGCCGACCCTTATGGCCACTTTACACGTCCCGATATCGGCGTCCAACTTCGATAAAAAGTCACGTGATTCATGTGTTGGCGCCGATATCGTTCGTGCGTTGTGTGGTGTAAATGTCCAATTCGATGCAAGAACGATGCCAAAACGATATCGGGGAAGAATTGTGCAGGCTCTCCAACTGCCCGATATTGGATGGACGATCTGGCAGGATCGTGCTGTGTGACAGCCCAACAACGATTTGGAGAGCAAATTCCCCTATTCACTCCCATGTTAAATGGTCGTTCCTGGGTCGCTCGTACAAGGGGGTGTATACATCGCAGTTGCGTTGCCTGCCGATATCTCCCTGTGTGACAGCTCCTATGCGATCTTGGATTTTAGCCAAAAAAGTGCGCGCTCCTGTGCCGTTGTATACAATTTCGAAACAATGTTGGGACGTGTAAAGTGGCCATTACTGCAATCTTTGGGAGGCCGAAAAAACAATTATTTTTTTTTACGTCACTCACCATTGGTTTAAGTGATTAGATGGGTTTATTGTTTTCCTCAGTGCAATTACTGTGACACCAGATTTATATATTTTTTCATGTTTGGCTACTATAACATTGTAAGAAAAAATGCTGTTTCTTTTAAAGCAAAAAAAAACCTTTTTTATGTTTTGAGAGCTATAATTATTTTATTTTTCTGCTGACAAGAGTCATGAGGGACTTGTTTCCTGCGGGATGAGTTGACATTTTTATTAGGACCATTTTTTGGTTAAATAGTATTTTTTTAATCGCTTTCTATTCTTACTAGCTGTGAGCCCGATGCAAATGCATCGGGTGTCTAGAATATTTTAAAATTTTTTTTAAGATTTTCAAATAATAATCCAATTATTCCAATGACATCTTTACACCAACTACATATATTTGTATGGTTGATATCATTTAAGGAAAATTGAACTATTATGTTGTAAGGGTCTTAGAACACAAAAGAATTATAAAGAGATAATATAGATTAAATATTCAGCCACTGACATAATTTCAGACAAAAATTTAATATAAGGCTGAAAAAGATTTATATAATTGTGTAACATATAGATCAATAATCTATTTAATACCAATATATACAATATATTTTTATATATAAATAATATCATAAAAATATATAAAAAAAAATGGAGAATTTTGTGTACTCACCGTAAATTCCTTTTCTCTTAGCCTCTAATTGGGGGACACAGGACCGTGGGTGTTATGCTGCTGTCCACTAGGAGGCGACACTAAGCAGAATCTGCAAAAGAGTAACAGTGGCTCCTCCTCTGCAGCATATACAGCCTGGAGCAGGAAGTGCTTCTCCAGTTTTGTGCTAAAGCAGTAGGAGAATTAACAGAAGAAAGACAAGAATCACAGTAAAATAAGGCCTGTTAAGTAAACAGGCAGCCACATAATAACAGTAAGGTAAAACGTGTAACCGAACAGGCAACTACGTAATAACAGTATAAGCAGGCCTGTAAAATAAACAGGCAACTATATAACCTCTCAGGAGTAAGATGAGAACCTAGTAACGGCCCGAAACGGGCAACAGGGTGGGTGCTGTGTCCCCCAATTAGAGGCTAAGAGAAAAGGAATTTACGGTGAGTACACAAAATTCTCCTTTTCTCCTTCGCCTCATTGGGGGACACAGGACCGTGGGACGTCCTAAAGCAGTCCCTGGGTGGGAACAGCAATGGAAAATCACTAAGAATAACAATAACAATGCACCTACAGGTGGGCTAATGCCGCCTGGAGGGTACAGCTTCCTAGACTTGCAGTTGCCGAGGACTGAGTGAGAGCCTAAGGCGTCTGGCAAGCATGTGCATGCTGTCTGCGTGGCTGCCTTACACACTTGTTGTGCTAACTCCTGGTGCCTAATAGCTCAGTAGCCCAGGAGACTCCAGCGCTCATAGTAGAATGCGCTGTGCCCGCCGCCGGAAAAGACACAGCACCATGGATGAATGGTGCTACCTAAAAAAAAATAAAAAATAAATAAATAAATAATAATAATAATAATAATAATAATAATGCTAAAAAGCACCCTGGATGGTGGATTTAAGCCATCTGATCAAGCATTTGTAGAACCTGGCCTGCCTGCTGCGTTTATCCTTCTGGAAAAAGGAAAAGAGGTTTCTAAACGGAACTTGTCCTGAGCGCGTATATGTGTAGAGTTCTGACCAAGGTGTAGGAATGCAGAGCATTACTGATCGGATGAACTGGCACTAGACGTAGCGCTGTCAGAAATATATATTCAGGCAGGCGGACAACAAAGGAGGAAAAAACTAACCAGATGTAGGGCAACCTTGTCTGGGTGAGAGACCAGAAAAAACAAAAAACAAAAAGGCGGTTTACCCGAAAACGCTGCAAATTTAACAACTCTGCGGAGAGAGGTAATTGCCATCCAGAAAACAACTCCTTGTGTGAGAAGATGAAGGGATTTTTCCCCATGTCTTAAAATGTGGTTAGCATGACTTCCGGTTCCGGCGCCTCCATGTGCAGCCGCATCTAAGGGCTGCTCCGCTCCCCGTCCCGGCAATCCGCCGTCATCTGCCTCCAACCTGACCCTGGGACATCCACAACTCAAGCGGCGACTGCTGAGACACCGGGAGCGTCCACCATGTCCACGATGGACTGGTATGTGACGAGGAGCCGGGAGACGGAGAAACCCGCGAGCCCGCATGAGGAGACCGGTAATGGCGGGCAGGGCGGACATAGCGGGCCCAGTACGGGGACACCGCTACTAGAGGGAGATGTGGCGAGGAAGCCCGGGCCCAGAGATGGGGAGGCTGAAGTAAAGAAGGTGACGGGCACGGCTAAGAAAGCCGCAGGGACCCTGCAGGCCATATCCCCGGAACACTTGCAGAATGCAGCAGCCGCCATTAGCAAACATCCCCAGGGCGGTCCCCAGGCAGACAAGGAGAGCATAGGAGAGAAACAAGGGCCGGGAGACTGGAGAGAGGATATGGAAGGTGGATGGGGAGCCCCACATTTTGATTACAAGGCATTGGCAAAAGAACTAGCCATCCATCTTGCTGATGACTTTAAAACTGCAATGGCTGAGATGGTGGCAGCCACAACTAAAGACATACAGGCCAAGGTTGAGGCACATGATCAGCAACTCACAGAAGCTGAATCAAGAATAAGTGCAGCAGAGGATAGAATACAAGAGCTGGAGGAGCAGATATTGTCTTTGCAACAACACGCTGAGTATGCTCATACAAAATTAGAGGACATTGAAAACAGAGCACGGAGGAGCAATCTAAAAATAGTGGGACTACCTGAATCTATTCCGGCTAACCAACTAGTGGAAATCTTTGAAGTGGATCTACCCAAAGCCTTGGGTTTAACCCATAGATGTAAAACGGAGCGTACCCACAGAATTGGCCAGATGAGGGAGCCACAAGAGAGGTTGACTACTTCGGGTGCCACCGCCTCACCATCCAAACAGGCTACCAAGTCGAGGCACGCTATAGCGAAATTTCTCAATCACCGTGACAAGGAAGAGATCCTGCGCGCCTATAAGGCCAAAAAGCACCCATTATTGTTACAGGGACACAGAGCGCTGGTGTTCGCGGATTACTCTATAGAGGTCACGCGCCGCAGGAGATCTTTTAGTGAAGCATGCTCGCTACTACATAGAAGAAATGTCCGATTCCAGTTGAACTTTCCAGCTATATTGAGATTCAGGTCTAGGGAGGGAGCCATGCTGACCTTCACTGACCCTGAGGAAGCAATGACAGTGATCCGTGACAACATGTGTTCCCCAAAAGCAGCGGAAACACCGACATCACCCCAGCATGATTCTGGATCCCAGACGAAATCTAGTGTTGCTTTTGATTTGGAGGCCGAGACTGATAGAGACTCTGTGAGAACATATAGATTGAGATCCAACTCCCTGATGAGTGAAGGAGCGGGGAGAAAACCGCCTTCAGACACTCCACGACAACAGAGACAGCCAGGTCCACGTTGGCAGAGGAAGAGATGAGGAGAGAGGGAGAAGAAGCGGAAAAGGATCTGTGATTATTTTTGATTGGGCGATGCTCGCATGGCTTTACTAAAAATGTGAATGAAGGGGAGCTATGCAGGCGAAATGTGAAAGCTATGTTGATGTGATTTGCTTCACCTCTTTGTTTGTTTCTTTCCCACTCCTCTCTTTTCTAAAATCTCCAGTCTTGAATGCCACTAAGATTTCTTATTCTACAGGACGAGTTTATGTCTGCACAGAGAAATCTTCACTGAGACGTGAGAGGAGTGGTAAGAAATTGGAAAAATGTTGGAAATCTACATATCTATTGTCATGGTTGTTGGCGAAAGGTGCCTTTAATGTGTTAGTAATGTTCTTTATACAAGTTGTGGGCTTTGGTAACACCTTACTTCTGATGTGGAGAGGACTAAAGAGCTGGGAGTAGATAGGGCAAGGGAGGTCCCAGGGAGCTAAAGGTTGGAGATTACCATTATTATACTGTTTTTATATTTAACTGTTTAATAGGCTGGGTTGGAAGCTAGGGCGGGGCGGGGCTACATTTGTCGGTTGCACTAGAGGGAAGAAGTGAAGTGCTACACGTGTAAAGATGAATGGAGTTGGTGTGGTTGGGGGGGGAAGGGGAAGGGAAAAACAAAGTCATCAGTTGGGGAAATTTCTCTAAATTCGTAATATGCATCTCTTGTAACTTATCATGCGCACCATGGTTTACATCTCATTATACAATTTGTGTGTGGCGGCTGGTAAAAAAAAAGTTGAGTACCCGGTACGGGGAGGACTCTGATGGTTAGGTGGGTCTCCTGGAATGTCAAGGGGTTGCGCTCCCCAGCAAAGCGCATGATGGTTCTGCGCCATCTTAAAAAATTACATGTAGACATTGCTCTACTCCAGGAGACCCACCTGGCCTCGGAGGATTTCTTTCGCCTTAAAAAACTATGGGTGGGGGAGGTCCTCGGGTCAAGTGCGGTGGAGAGGAAGGCGGGAGTCATAGTCCTAATCCACAGGTCACTGGCTCATTCAATCGTCTCCACTACAAGTGATAGTGAGGGTCGACTGTTCCGGATGACGATTCAAATACAAAATGATGTTTTTAATGTTTTTAACATATATGCCCCCAATGCAAATCAAAGACCTTTCTTCCAACAACTACAGAATACCTTACTCCAGGAAATAGGAGTTAACAACCTAGTGGGAGGTGACTTCAATACAGTGATGAGAGCAGAAGAAGATAGACGTCCCTCGACACATACCCATACCCATAGTGATGGTCAAGACAGAGGGGGTTCAAGGGTTGACAGCACCTTAGAATCCTTGACTAAGAGGGCAGGCCTGTCAGATATCTGGAGACTAACTAATCCTTTGGGTAGGGAATTCACCCACTTCTCACATCCCCATGGATCATGGTCCAGAATAGATATGTTTTTTGGGTCCACCAAGATAATACAAAGAATGATTGACGTCAAAATTGAAGATATGGTGATCTCTGATCATAGCCCATTAGTCCTAGAGATCAAAGACAACTACGAGAAAGGAACCGACTATCTTTGGAGGTTTCCTGACACGTATACCAAAGAAGAAAACTTCACCAAGCTACTTGGGGAGTGGTGGACGCATTTTACCGTAGACAATTTGGACCATAGATCTGACCCGAGCTTGTTCTGGGAGACCGCAAAGGCAGTCATGAGAGGACACATAATGGCCTACAGCATGGGGATCAAAAAAGAGCTAAAGAAAAATTTATAGAAACTAGTCGGAAAGTGAGATCTGCTTACCTACAATACAAAAACACAATGGGGACTCCCGACAAGGAGAAATGGTTACTAGCTAAAAAAGAATTTGATGAGTGGGCAGGAAAACGGGAGATTATATTTAAAAATAGATTAGAATTAGAATTACATAAATTCGGAGATAAAGCAGGAAGACTGTTGGCAAGACTGGCCCGAGGGGGGTACACTTCTTCCCCTATTCAATCGATAAAGGATAAGCAGGGTAATATATGGAAGGACCCTAAGAATATCGTGAAAACTCTGGGCGGGTTTTATGCTTCTTTATATACAGAAAAATCGAGTGGCGTCCCAGAGAACCCTTCCTGGTTAAGCAGGATCAAATTGCCATCTGTCTCCCAGGATGATTTACAAATTCTAAACAACCCAATTACAACTGGAGAAATTGAAGAGGCTATTAAAAATTTAAATCCGAGTAAGGCCCCAGGGCCAGATGGCTATAATGGCGCCTTTTTCAAAACTATGAGGGAGGGGATCTCCCCGGTTCTCTGTGATCTCTATAACGAGATACTACGGGGAGCACCTATCCCTGATAGAATGAACCTAGCCTACATTAAACTGATCCCTAAACCAGGCAAGATCCCCACTGATCCAGCTAGCTACAGACCGATTTCATTAATAAATCAGGATCTGAAATTACTATCCAAGATTTTGGCTGACAGATTGGCAATGGTTCTGCCCAAATTAATATCTACACATCAGGCAGGATTCATCAAGGGAAGATCGACGACCACAAATATCCGAAAAGCAATGCTTCTGATGGATATTCTGGGGAAACAGGACAAGCGGGGGGGAGGCAGCCCAGCCATGATCACCTTAGATGCGGAAAAAGCATTCGACAATGTCAGGTGGTCATGGCTGGGAAAGGTCTTAGATACTATGGGTTTGACGGGCCCCTTTCGGCAATACATACAGACTCTCTATAGTAATCCTAAAGCATGCGTCAGCATACCGGGCTTTTTGTCCGACACCTTTACCCTTCAGAAGAGAACTAGACAGGGATGCCCTCTGTCCCCCCTACTTTTTAATTTAGCTATAGAGCCTCTGGCACTATATTTGGAGGAATGTAATTCCTACACAGGTTTTAAGGTGGGAACCAAAGAGATAAAACTCTCATTGTTCGCGGATGACATCATCTTGTATGTCCAAAATCCGGAGCAAGACCTTCCAAATATTTTGTCAGACATAGAGATGATGGGCAAACAAACTGGATTTTCCCTGAATAAAAGCAAATGTGAAATTTTGTTTATAAAACCAAGGGATGGGACTCACAAGGAAATAAAAAATCTTTGTGGCCTACCAGTAATGAGGGATAGTATTAAATATTTGGGTATACATCTAGCTAGATCTCCTGGACAGACATATAAACTGAATTTTTTACCAATCATCCAGAAGATAGAGCAAGAATTGTCAGGCTGGGCGAAATTACCACTCTCTCTGATGGGACGCTGCCACTTATTGAAAATGGTTAGCTTTGCAAGATTGCTTTACCCCCTCCAGACTATCCCCATGTTGCTGAGACACATTGACATAAAGAGACAGAATAGGTCCTTCTCTAAATTTTTATGGGGAGGAAAGAGACCCCGTTTGGCATATGCAACTTTGATCCAATCCAAACAGGAGGGAGGACTACAGCTCCCAGATGTGAGGGGATACAATTTAGCGTGTATACTGCGTAATGTTCTTGATTGGATTAGAAATACTAACAAATTCTCAGATGTACTTTTGGAGGGGGAGTGGGCCAAACCCGGGGATCTAGCAGCCTTACTACATTCACCACTGACTTGTCTGCCACACACTTTGAAAAATACGGTGATCTATAAAGATACGATAATTACATGGAAGGAGGTTAGGAAGAAATTCAAACTAGCATGGAGGTCTCGAAATTGCTGAACCCATGGAGATGCCCGTCATTCCCATTGGGACGAGAAAATTCTCTATTCCAAACTTGGAAAGATAAGGGAATTAGCACGTTGGGAGACCTTATGAATCTAGAAGAAAAGAGGTGGATGACCGAGTCAGAGGTCTTGACTACCTACAATCTACCCCAGCACCATGCTATACAATATCGCCAACTGAAATATTATCTGCTTTCACACTTATGTGACATCACGGGGGAGGTTGAGAATTCTCTGTGGTCTGAACTGATATCTATAAACAATACTGAGGTATCCATAACTTCATTGTACACCAAATTAAAACGGATTCTGAGACCACAGGGAAGGGGGGGGTCTTTTAACAAATGGCGTAAACATTACACAGTTCCGGAACTTCCACAGAAGATCCTGGAAGGGTGGGGCTTGGTAAGACGCCATATTATAAATGAGAGATGGAAGGATTCCCAATTTAGGATCATGCACGGAACCATCCAGGGCTTCAATATACCTCCATCTAAAACTAATCAGGAAAGATGGGTTCATTGCCCAAAGTGTAAGTCACACATGACTGATCTGGAACACGGCATGTGGTCCTGCCCAATGTCCCAGCAATATTGGAGAGCAGTCAATGCGTGGGCTAAAAAAATTTGTAGAGACACAGGAGAGCTAGATCCAATACGCTGGCTTTTTCACTATCACCCACTTTCCAATACTGGAGGACAACCTTGCATTCTATGGCATTATATTGCTCTAGTAGCAAAGAGACTCTTGCTACAACACTGGCTCAATGACAGACCCCCTGATTTGGCTCAAGTAAAAAATACTTTACGTCACACATTGACACTCGAAGCTCTAGATACACTCCGTAATCCAAGTAAGTTAGCCAAAAAATTCTTTATCAAATGGAGACGCTTTATAGAAGGCGAATTCACAGATGTGGTTATACAAAATTTCATGATACCCTTCCGAGCATCAACGTGGTACGCATTAGAAGAGCTGGGAGGAACATTAGATAGGTTGAGATGTTAGGTACAGGAGATGCAACAACTTTTGATATATTTCTAACAATAAAATACAGCTTTCATTTATCATATTGATTTTTGTTAAATCTTGAATACAATTTTATATTGAGACTGGGGGCGGGAGGGAATCAGGGGATGCATTTTGTAACAGTTGGTCGTTTATATCTGATATGCTTTGCTTGAACAGTTTTCTTGAATGGACATATTAATTTTGTGATATGATTCTCTGACTTTTGTACAACTGTTTATTTGATTAAAACTCAATAAAAATGATGATTCAAAAAAAAAATGTGGTTAGCATAAAGCTGTGAGGACGAGGGTCATGACCCCCGGGACTAGTAGACTTTGAGAGGGAGGAACAAGTCGGCAGACTCCTTGAAGAAAGGATGTGTAATTGAGGTCTGGTAGCAAGACATTGCCGAGAGGGGATGAAAAAAGGTTTGGAACTTGTCCTTTGAGAGGACCTAAGGACAGATGTGAGTGTAGAACAAGTTGGGTGGGCCTGGGAATCCTTGAGAGGAAACCGTGCTAAGGCGAAAAAACAACAGGAAGAAGGGAAAATAAATTGATTTTCCATGTTGATGGAATATCTCTTCTGAAAGCGGTGTCCGCGCTCTGATTGAGGTTGCGACAACATTACGTGAACACCTGGAGTTTCAGGGTCACGACGTCTATTTTAGAGCCGATGAATTATAATGGTAAGACGGCCTTCAGAGAGAAGGTCTGGACGATCGAGTAGGCAGCATAGCACGTGTGCTATGAAGTGGACGAGCTCGTCATGCCAAGTGTGTGTGGCCACAAGGATGATTTGTTGACAGTCCAGTTTGATTATCTTCACTACCTGGGATAGTGGTAGCCTGGGGAAAGAGAAGTGGAGTTGGAATTGGGTCCAGTCCAAGATCAGACCTTCCGCCAGCCATGACTGTGAGTTGTGGGACCTGGCTATTAAGCTAGGAACCTCGGTAATGAGGTGAGACACTATTATGGATGCTTCCGGAGTTCTCCAGTGACATCAGAGTTGCATGAAGACATCTGGATGTAGGGACCCTATTCTGAGGTAAGGCCTTGGCAACAGAGGAACTGCTTGTTCAAATCATCTACAAGTGTAGAATAACAACCGGTAATACTGAGTTTGTGAAGTCCGCCTAGTAAAGAATGTGGTCAACGTTCTTCATTGCCTGGGAACTGCGGGATTCGCTCTAGTGAATCGACATATGCCACAGTCGTGGCATTGTCAGACAGCCTTCTGAAAATGCGGTCCACCAGAAGAAGGGATAAATCTTCAGTGTTGGTAATCTCGCCCAAATCTCCCGAAGGACGATGAGAATCGTTGAATCCGATCAGGACCATTGGTCCGAGTGTTGAAATATAGGTACAGCGCACCTTATTGTGTCCGACTCACGTAGGTGAATAGTACCTTTCAACTTGGTGGAAGAAGAAACTTCTCCTGCGTACTAGTAAGTGGCTGAGCCACCACAGGAGATACCACATGGCTGGTACTGGAAGAAGACACCTCCTGATACGAGATCGTACCATCTTATCTCATGACGTGAGCATGGATAACTGCGGAGGCCTGAGGAGCAACTGCGTCAAGGAACTAACTACCAGTGCTACCACCGTCCTGCCACTGACCGTCATGTCAGGTCTGACAGGCTGAGGTGACCGTTGAAGGAGAGTGCGGACTTCTGGTTGAAGTATCTATGCCTAGTCTTGGAAAAATCTGACCAGTGCTTTGAATGTATTGAAATGCGTTCCGAAAATACTAGAGACTGCAGTGAAAACTGGCGTAGACTCTTGGAGGATGACCAGCCAAACAAGTCTTAATAAAGTGTTCACCGTGATAGAGACGCTGTGTTCTCAATCCCTGAAGGTCGTGCGTTGAGGAGTAAATCGTCCAGGTATGGAAGAGTGACCTGTCCCTGAAATGCAGGAAAACCAGACGACTGCCATAACCTTTGTGACCACTTAGGGAACTGTAACAAGTGTGGACGGAAACGCCACAATTAAGAATGGGCTGTGCAAATCGTAATTATGATAAGTGGCTGCAAATGGAAAATGCAGGTAGTGGTCCTGTATATCTAAGGATGCAATGTATTCTCCGTTCTCCAAGGAACATTATGGAGCGGAGAGAATCCATGCGGAAAAATCTGTCCCAGGTATGTTTGTCTAGCTGTGTCAGTCTAGCACAGGATGTACTGCACGTTCTTGTTTATAGACTACAAAGAAATTGGAATAGCACCTTTAAACCACGCTGTGCTTGTAGCACAGGCATAGAACCTTTAAACACGCTCTGCGTGTAGCACAGGCATAATGACTCCCTGATTAAGGGGCTCCTGACGCGAGTTTGGAGGGTTGTCTGTGATCGCTACATGTGCGTTGATCGAGTTTGTGTCGATCTAGACGATGATCCGCTAAATGAATTCCCAAAAGGTTGGAAACTGGATTGCTGACTGCGAGTAAGGCACCGCCTGGTGCAGTGCGATTGGCATCTTCAAGGCATGGTAGCGGACTCTGATGCCTGCTGTTGTGTTCTGTTCAGCGGAAATGTGTCCCTAGGGAAAACTCGTTGTCAGATAGGGTACCGCACGAACCCATGAAGTCCGAACCCAGCACAACTCCCTTATGGTGAATGGGGCGCTGAGGGTCCCATGGGTATGGTCTTGTGTCCTGTGAGACACAGTTGAATGTTTTAAGTATAGACATCTAGCTTCCTGTGAGATGGAACGTTGATTTAGAGATGCATAAAGGTTCGAGTCTGGGATTGCAAAAACGTCAGACTTCGGAGGCATCGTCCTGCTGCATACTAGTTTCCCACAAACTGTGACATAGTTGCAGACGTAATAACTGTCTATCTAGATGTAGCATTATGTCTGATAGGCACTGGCATCATTGGCTGACACGGTGGAAGGAAAGCCAGGCTGTGCCTATTAGTGGGTCACCCGCACTAGGCAGAGGAACTCTGCTCGCCGGGTGAGAGTCATAAGAGGTAAAACTTCACGAAGCCGTGTCACTGTGACGACACAGAATAAACACATTACATCCATAGGGCATTTAGTGGATCACGTCTCCCCTGTGCGTACTAAGAATAGTCTGACGCTTAATTTCTTCACTGACATTATGTATAGCTGCTGAAAATATGATTTTACAGCAGCACAGAGTATGTCAGGAGAGATCTTGTAGGGCACGTACACTCAGTGTGATGTAAGTGAGAACAGCGCTGTGCTGCAGCAGGTTAAGAAGTTGACAAATTCACCAAAAACCTGTATTCACAGCAGCACAGAGTATTTCAGGACCGAAATATGTCGGGCTGCCCACTTTCTTCCCATGGAGTCCGGATTCCTGTAAAGGCCTACGTAGGCTGTCACGCATGGCGTAGGCTGACACGCATGGCATAGCCTGTGACACATGGCAAAGCCTGTCACTGGTGTACAGGGGGAGAGGAAGCTGCAGCAGGGAATTATATCCCTGCTGGCTGTCCTGTATCTGCCCCACACAGCCTGTCACACCTGGGTGGTGGGGGATAGTGCTGCAGCAGGGAACACATCCCTGCTGAATGACTTGTATATGCCCCCGCAGCCTGTATAGAGCCGCTACCCTGTATGTGTGTGCTCGGGCCCACAATTCATCATGGCGCCCAGGCTGCAGTTTGGCGCCGCCGGGAGGAGGAGGGGGCGGGAACATGGATGGGCACGCAAAACCAGCGCCCAGAGGGACTTCCCGCCCTCTCTGTGATGAGGCGCCGCGTCATATGACGCTATTCGGATGGCGGGCGGGAATGGGCGGCGCCGTCCGCGCTAGGCCTGAAGCCGGGGCCTAGCGTGATTTGCGGCCCCGCAGATGGCTGGGGGTTGGCGCGGAAGCCCGCGACCCATCCGGATCCGCAGGTCTGGCGGCGAGGGGGGCCATGGCGGATCCCTGCCGCCCAGGTACATTGCTGCCTGCTCTTGCAGGGGCAGCGTAGGGGGAGCTGGGTACCTCTTCCCCTGCCTTGAGCTGTGGGAGCCATGCAGGGAGAAGGGGGACAGGGAGACACCTCTGTCCCAGGACCTCAAGTTGCCATGCTCCGGAGGCAGCCACAGTCATATACAGTTATATATGGAGGACAGTGCAGGGCTGAGTGGGCTGAACCCAGACCCCACCAGGATCTGATATGGTACCAGACCCAGTTAGAGAAGTGCAGCTGCGCTGCTGGTACCTGTGGTGCCTCAGCCCAAGCACCCAGAGGGTGATTAGGGGGTCGTCTCTGAGCCTGCACTCTTGCAGGCAGCCATTCCGAATCCCAGTCTAGAATGCAGCATGTGCTGCTGGTACCTGTGGTGCCTCAGCCTAAGCACCCAGAGGATGATTAGGGGGACGTCATCTGGCAGGTATTCCAGCTCTGGCTTCAACTCAGGACCCCGAGGGAGTGAGGAAGGTGGATGTTATGCTGGGCTGTCTCAACTTTAACCCAGCAACCCAACAGTGGGAGGCCGAGAAAGGAGTACGGCATATGTAAGGATTCTCAACTTCAACCCAGCGCCCCAACAGTGGGTGGCCGAGGAAGGAGCATGCCGGGGGCCACGCCGGACCCACTTTTCTTCATTGGAAGAAAAAAAGATGAAAAAAAATAGAGAGTAAAAATGGTCGTGTGCCTCCTTCGACACTAAGCAAAAACTGGAGAAGCACTTCCTGCTCCAGGCTGTATATGCTGCAGAGGAGGAGCCACTGTTACTCTTTTGCAGATTCTGCTTAGTGTCGCCTCCTAGTGGACAGCAGCATAACACCCACGGTCCTGTGTCCCCCAATGAGGCGAAGGAGAAATATATTATATATATTAACTTAAATAAATTATGTATATTATATATTACAATTTATTATGATGTATATATATATATATATATATATATATATATATATATATATATATATATTAATATACAATATATATATATATATATGTACTAATCATATACATATATATAATATGACATCTATATATATATATATTAATCTATATCTATCTATATGTATATATCTATCTATATATATATATATAATTATGAATATATCAATTCGCGGCAGATGCGGTGAAAAAACCGCATCTGCCGCGTTTGCCGCATAACCGTTACACTTGCGGCGTGGTTGCGGTAATCCCCATAGAAAGTATAGGGGGACTTGCGGCAGGTGCGGCAAGTGCGGTTTAGCACTTGCGGCAAGTGCGGCCGCGAAAAAAAACGCAGTCAGCCGCGGTTGTTTTCGCGGCCACACCTGCCGCAAGTGCAAAGCCGCACTTGCCGCAAGTCCCCCTATACTTTCTATGGGGATTACCGCAACCGCGCCGCAAGTGTAACGGTTATGCGGCAAACGCATCTTTAGGGGATGGAGGGGAGAATGTTTATAGTATTCAATGTAGAAGTATTCGGACAGTTTTATTTTCCAGATCAGTACAAATACAGCGATACCAGATTAATATAATTTATTTTATGTTTTGCCACTTTTACACAATAAAAACAATTTTATAGAAAAATAATTGCTTTTTGTATTGCTGTATTCTCAGAGCTATAGCTTTTTGATGTTTCCGCTGATGGAGCTGTATGGTGACTTGTTGTTTTGCGGCACAAGATGTTTTCAGCGATACAATTTTTATTTACATTCATTTTATTCCACTTTTATTTTGGAGATATGCCGAAAAAGCTTAGTTTTTTGACAGTTTTTTTTACATGGTGTTCACAGTAGGAGTTAAATAGTGTGACGGTTTTATAGATTGTGTCGTAATGGGCATGGGGATACCAAATATGTGTACTTTATTAGGCTGCCTTCACACTGCATTTTTGGGGATCTGTGTCTATCAGTTTTAAAATGGATAGCCATGGATCCATTTTGGACTCCCATGTATGCCTATGGGCACAGATTGGTCTAAAGTGGCGATCCGTGTTTGTCAGATTTTTTCATGCACCCAGAATTGGAGACTGTTGCGATTTTGGGCTACCTTCAAAAAGCGGACACAAACGGACAGACACAGATCTATATCTGTCCATGTCAAATAGCATGGATGTCTATGGAGACGGATCAGTTCGGATCCGTGAAAAACATATATTCTCAAAAGCAAGGCACAGCTCTTCTCACCCCTATCTCTGCTAACTGATGACGGATCTGTGAAAAACATGGATCTGGAGGCATCAGTGGCATCTGTTGGCACCGATCTATGCCTGTCTAAGTGCTTGAAATTCAAAGATCCACACAGATGTGCAAAAAAGTGTAAGGGGGGGCCTTAGTCTAGCTTTATTTTTATATAAATATTCTTATTTATTGAAATAATATATATACCGTATATACTCAAGTATAAGCCGAGGCCCCTAATGTTACTCCTCAAAACTGGGGAAACATATTGACTCGAGTAGAAGCCCAGAGTGGGAAATGCAGCAGCCCCCCCATCCTGGTATATAGCCCCTCATTACTGATATATAGCACCCCCATCACTGGTATATAGAATCCCATCCTGGTACATAGCCCCCATCACTGGCATGTATATGTCTTGCATTAACATATAACAATATATTACGAGAGCCTTAGTTAGGTCATCATAAAATAAAATATACCACACAACATAATTCAGTCATAAATCACACATATACAGTGCTCTGTAACCTTCTAGAAAATATTATTTTATTGAGCAGATAAGAAAAAAGTGCATTTTTATTACTTTCAGTGCATTATCTGTCTCTTTGGTGATGTGATATTTTGGTTTTCACCCTGAGTTATAAATGAACAGTCTGCAGCCAAAATTCATAGTTCTTTAGTAATGAACTGTTAAGCTAGGCATTTATAGGATAATCCAGGTGGAGGTGGCTTGACTTGGCTGTTTTGGTCAAAGGGGTATGGCTTTATACTACTCCATGCCACTATGTAATGCTTTGTGTGGCACTATATCATGGTATTACATGCTTCTTGAGGAGGGGAGCTCTATAATGTGACTTGTACAACTCAAAGGCTGCACCAGCCTTAATACAGCCTTAGGCCATGTGCACATGTTGAGTATTTGGTGAGTTTTTTACCTCTGTTGTTTGTAGCCAAAACCAGGAGTGGGTGAATAATACAGGAGTGGTGACGTGTTTCTATTCTACTTTTCCTGATTTGTCCAATCCTGGTTTTAGCTTACAAATACTAAAGGTAAAAACTTACCAGATACTCAAGGTGTGCACATGGTCTTCAGATGAACAAAAACAAACATGTGCCAATGACCTAATGATAAATGTAATCTAACATGCATGGTAACAATTCTCAATCCATAGGTTTCTCCATAAAAGAGAAAATAAATGACCAGATTTTTGTTTAGGAATAGTGGGATGCAGAAAGTATAGACTTATTCACTCCATATCCCATGCCACATCCACCATTGAAATCTTACACTGTACATTGCAGTAGTCTATTGCTTAGCTGAGAATTCCTTATTAGAAACACAACACATATTAAAGTAACATTAGTATGTGAAATAAATATGATTTTTATGCACAATCCTTCCAACACTCAGGCTATTATTCGTGGCATCAAAAACGCCGGTGACGTGTTTAAATATACAGAAAAGCCCAGTGCGCCCATCAGTAACTACAGCAGAATCATCCTCTGGAAACCAGTGACAACACGGAGGCACTCTATGAGAAATGTTCTAGGAACAGCTGTGATGTACTAGCCCTATGGAGCATTTCTACAAATACTGTCATGTGTGCAAAGTCAATAAAAACACAGAATGTGTCACCAGAAAATGACATTGCTTAAAGTAGCATTTTTTTGATGAATGCATTAAAAACTTGTTTTCTTAGTTTTCCATATCAATATCTGTATGAAAACTAAAATCAAAAGGGAACCTGTCTAGTTGTACATGCCGTCCAAACTATAGTCAGCATATACTAGCAGAGAAGCTAAGCAGAATCATATACAGAGGATATAAAAAGTCTACACACCCCTGTGAAAAAGGCCAGGGTATTGTCATGTAAAAAAAGAATGATCATTTCAGAACATTTTCCACCCCTTAAAGGGGTCATACCACAAAGTTCATTTTAATCATTACATCTCTGCATGCACAGTCATACAGGGGATACTGTCTATTACTAGTAAGACCACCCACTGTACTCATATGCATACAAAAGGTAGGTATGTATATGAACCAGATCAGATCCACCTGCTCTGTACCATTCTACATGCATATCATATACCCCTTTCAACATGACACGTTCCCCTTAGAATTTTTACATAGGCCATTAAGAATAATACTAGACTCAAACGTCCTGTTCTGTATGGAAGTCTAGCTATCATTGCAACAATTCAGATCATGCCCAGAAAACTCTTGTAAAAAGTCAGAGGCAGTTAACAGCAACGTATGAATCTAGGGATATATTTTTTTCAATTTTCATATCTGTAAAAAAATATATGTTAAAAATTGTAAAACTTTTATTCAAGAGATAAAAGAGCTATCTGTCAGTACAAAATGACTGTTCAAACCAAGCACAGTTGGAATGTGCACCCTTGACAAGGCCAAACATTTCAGTGCACCTTCCAACCCACTTGTTTTCCATCCATCTCCATCCTCCTCTCTATTGATTGATATCGCTGGCTTTACAAGAGACAAAAGAGGACACGTAGACGTCAAGGTATGCAGAATAGTTTGGCCAAGCAACAAGCAACTCTGCTTTGTTTGAACTGTCATTTTGTGCTGACAGATTCCCTATAAATTAAAGATATTTATGCACTGTGGCCCGAACACATGATTAAAAGAAGCTGGTTGGTCAAGATAACCTTTTTAGTTCTACTATTTAATTGTCCCACTATTGCATTTATAAGAACCAAGAGTAAATTTGGCTCTGATTAAAGTATTCAAATTGTTGAGTATCAATCTCACCTAGGGCATTAAATGGCTTTGTCAGGACTTTAACATTGATGACCTAACTTTCAGATGATTGAACATTGGAGGTGCGACACCCAGCGGCGGCATCGGGAACAGCTGATCTGCAGAGGTGCCGAGTGTAGCATCCCTATCAGACACTGATGACCTATTCTAAAGACAGGTCTTCAATGTTACAGTCCTGGACAGGGGCGTAACTACAACAGGTGCAGGGGGTTGAGATCGCACCCGGGCCCTGGAAGTCCCTTTGGCCTATAGAAAAAGACTATTGCTGTTAAAGATTTGCAATAATTGGGGGTCCCGTTGGAGCTTTCGGATCGGGGCCCATGAGCTTCAAGTTACGTCACTGGTCCTGGACATGTCCTTTATTGGTCAGTCCAAACCTGTCCAGAATTCAGATCAGAGCTATTCTGTATACTGGAAGATTGCTGGCACTAATAGAGGTCGGTTTCAATGTTATGGAGCAGGGAAAATCCATTGTACAATATTGTTAATTAAAAATAGTCCCTTCTTTGCGAAAAGCATGTGATCATCTCTGCCAGATATATAACAATTAAAAAGTTACCAAAACAGGAATTCCCCCAATGTACAATAATAGATAGGACACACATAAATATATAATTTCAACAATGGTCTATAAGTAGTTGTGCAAGAAATTCCTTGGTGTCTTGAATCCCAGAAGAAACCTCAGAGCCATCCTTTGTCACCGATGTCCCAATCAAGTAGAGCCTTCGATCTTTACAGATCTCGGACAGTGCAAGGGCATCGTGAATCTCGGGGATGTGGTGTGCATTCTGTAGGTCCTAAGGGAAAAGCAGAGTACATCGGATTCAAGAAGGTTCAATGTAGGAAAATAGAGCAAGATTCAAAAAGTGTCTTTCAGAAGAAACAAATGAGAGTGAAAAGAACAATGGCATTTCATTTAGCCCCACATTGTCATATATGGGACACTGAATCTATGCGAGTTCTGAAGTAATGAGCCATTTTCCTAAATTAGCATATGTGGCTTTAGCTCCTCCAATCTATTGTGTTATTGGATAATAAATAGTGTGTACCTATTTTTTGTTCCAGGCTAGGAAAAGGTATTTCCTTATTCATAATATGTGCATATGTTGCTTTGTGCCTTAAGACAGTGATGATGTAAAATCTATTGAATTAAGAAAATGGGTATATATTTTTGGACATTTGCATCTTTAGTTCTTTGTGCTGTGCATTTTGTCTATATCGCTTTCCACGAGTATGTGTGAAACAGTCAGTCTTGGATCCTCCTCTGCCCCCATCTATCGAGGCCTGCAGGCGTTTAGAGAGGTGAAAATACAAGAGGTAGGGACCATCCACACTGTATACACCTTGTAGTGATGGGATGGTTTTAACACTCTTTTTGATCAAAATAGTGGCAACTAAGTACCCTATGTTATTTACATGTTGTGCTAGTATTTATGTACTTACTGAAGGGTATTTGTTCATTTTATTTTATTCTAGGTTATCTTTTTGAACATGTATACTTAGGAAAAAAAAGTGATGCAATCAAAATGACACAAATTACTCTATTTTATATGTGCCATTTCACAATTTTGGGTAGGTTTTGGGGTCCAGATTTTTTCTGACCATTTCAGTAATTGTAATTTTTAAAAAGTCACCAAATTTTTGTGTAACTGTACTTCTATAACCCTGCGGTGATTTTACATAACTAGAATTTTTGCAATAATTTAGCAGAGTTTGCAACTTTTTGACATAGACAGAATGCAAAAGTAACAATGACCCCGATACACACTGGCAATTGTTTTGCCGGTTTTGATGTAGAGTCAATCCTTCCTGATTTATGAAGAGATGAGCACCAATAAATGGACTGGAGTAAGATCTCTGGTGTAGGAAATGACAGTTTGCTATGAATTAGACACTCTGCGGTGTTAGGAGTCCTGTCCATTTTGGCAGAGCTGGGAGAAAAAGTTGTGAAATACCAAAAGTCGCTTCATTTTAACACCACTCAACACTTTGAAGACTGTGCATATTTTTTTTTTGAAGTGGCTGACTTAACCCACTACCACTACCAAATGATGAATCGGGCTCATAGTCATTAGAGCCTGCAGGACATCCAAGGAAGTGTGAGCCCCTTAGTAATTAGATACACATGTACTGTATACACACGTGGTCAAAATTGTTGGTACCCCTCGTTTAATGAAAGAAAAACCTACAATGGTCACAGAAATAACTTGAACATGACAAAAGTAATAACAGATAAAAAAAATCTATGAATAAGAACAATTGAAAGTCAGACATTGCTTTTCAACCCTGCTTCCACAGAATAAAAAAAAAAAAATTAAACTCATGAAATACGCATTGACAGAAATGATGGTACCCCTGAAAATAATGTGGCAAAAGGGACATGTTAAATCAAGGTGTGTCCACTAATTAAAATCACAGGTGTCTACAATCTTGTAATCAGTTAGTGGATCTGTATATAGGGCTACAGATACTCACTGTGCTGTTTGGTGACAAAGTGTGTACCACACTCAACATGGACCAGAGGAAGCAAAGGAAAGAGTTGTCTCAGATTAGAAAGAAAATTATAGACAAGCATGTTAATGGTAAAAGTTATAAGACCATCTACAAGCAACTTGATGTTCCTGTGACTACAGTTGCACATATTATTCAGAAATTTAAGATGGGACTGTAGCCAACCTCCCTGGACGTGGCCGCAGGAGGAAAATTGATGACAAATCAAAGAGATGGACAATACGAATGGTAACGAAAAAGCCCAGGAAAACTTCTAAAGAGATTAAAGGTGAACGTCAAGCTCAAGGAACATCAGTGTCAGATTGCACTATCCGTCATTGTTTGAGCCAAAGTTGACTTCATGGGGGGACCAAGGAGGACACAATTGTTGAAAAAAATCATAAAAAAGACAGACTGGGATTTGCCAAACAAGATGTTGACAAACCACAAAGCTTCTGGGAGAATGTCCTATGGACAGAGAAGACAAAAATGGAACTTTTTGGCAAGGCACATCGGCTTTTTTCACAGATGGAAAAATGAAACATATCGAGAAAAGAACACTGTCCCTACTGTGAAACATGGAGAAGACTCTTATGTTCTGGGGCTGCTTTGCTGCATCTGGCACAGGGTGTCTTGAATCTGGGCAGGGTACAATGAAATCTCAAAACTATCAGGGGATTCTAGAGAGAAATGTGCTGCCCAATGTCAGAAAACTTTGTCTCGGTTGCAGGTCAAGGGTCTTGCAACAGGATAATGACCCAAAACACCCAGGAATGGCTAATAGGAAAACATTGAACTATTCTGAAGTGGCCTTCTATGAGCTCTAACCTAAATCCTATTGAGCATCTTTTGAACAAGCTGAAACATACTGTCTGGAAAAGGCAACCGTCAAACACAAGACAACTGGTGCAGTTTGCTCTTAAGGAGTCGCCAAAATACCTGTCGAGAAGTGCAGAAGTCTCATTGACAGTTACAGGAATCCTTTGACTGCAGTGATTGCCTCAAAAGGTTGTGCAACAAAATATTAAGTTGAGGGACCATCATTTCTGTCCAGGCATATTTCATGAGTTTAAGTTTTTTTTAAATTCTGTTGCAGCAGGGTGGAAAAGCTAAGTCTGATTTTCATTTGTTCATTGTCATAGATTTTTTATTCAGTATTACTTTTGTCAGATTCAACTTATTTCTGTTACCATTGTGGGTGTTTCTTTCATTAAACGAGGGGTACAAACAATTCTGACCACGTGTGTACCTATTATGCTATAGTAGCAGCAGTATAAAGTAAATGGAGTTCAGAACTAAATTTTCAGGGGCTGTGCTCTTTGAACTAGTAAAAAGGAAATTCATACATTAATAAACCTTAATTAATTGTACAACAAAAGTGAGGAGCAGCTTCTACATACCTCTTGTTCCCCTTATTTTCAGATAAAATCATACCTGCGTTTCAGTGTGATATCTTTGACAACATATACTATGGAACCGTCTTATATTGGAATGGTAGCATAATGCACTAAAATGTGATGTCTATTGCAAATCCCCCCCACACATATATGTGGCACCCAGGGGTTAATGTGTCACAGTAACATCAACCTGGGTTAAACTTCCCACACAACACTGGACACTGCACTAGCACCTGTAGGCCAGAAGGGGGAGCTCAAGCAGCTCCCTGATATATTCTGGTCTGAGGAGGAAGTAGTTAGTTGATAGTTGACAGTTCAGTGCAGGGAGCACTAGGAGGAGGACCTGTAAATGGGAGCAGTGCTGAGCTCCTGACAGGGACCACTGACTACTTTCAGGTCTGAAGCCAGGGTCTGAGGAGAGGAGTACAAGAAACAGAGGAACATATCTGGGAGACTGAGTTACCTCATAACTCGCCCCAGAGGAGCGCAGAAACCGGATACCGGATCCGAATGTGTGACTGACACACGCAGCATAGAAAACACCGGTATAGTGGAGGTTGTAGATCTACACTGTACCTCAGCAAAGCAACATGGCAGGGTCAGAAGCACACGGAAAGACTCAAGTTGCCTAGCAAAGGGGGTACCTGTGAGGAGAAACAAGGCCAGCAGCCCAGCTAAAGCGGCAGCAGGGCCACACACACAGCGCAGCAGTGAGAAGCTGAGGACCCAGTCAGGATGGGAGCAACCCGGCCCCAGTACAGACTCCGTGGACAGTACTCTGCTAACAACATCATCTGCAGTAAAGCCTTGGAAAACTTCAAAACCGTGAGTTAGTACGATCCTTGTGCTCCAGCCCTGCACTCCCTCACAAGCAGCTATAATCTCTACTAGTACCCCTATCCTGCAATATCCATAGCACTATCTATAGACTATTACTACCACTGCCCAGGGAATCAAGGTCTACCCGCGGAGAGCCAATACATCTCCAGCTGCCAAACATCATCCCCGGAGGTTCTGCAGCAGAGGTGGTCACCCTGACCACAACCCGTGGGTGGCATCAAGACAAACTCCCCTGTAAATATTCCCCAATTTACTTGAGGAACCCACGACACGGTCCGGACCAAGACCGCCGTGATATCCCAAGCAGTACACCGGTCTGGTACTGAGTACCCCGTCCCAGTGGGCTCCACAACTACATCCCATTGCGCTGACTAGTCATTTTTTCCACTTCTCATTTTCCATGCTGTTATTTGTTTATATGGAATGTTTGAAATAAATTGATACATTTTACAGGAACGTTTCACATTAGTCATTTTAATGAATAGAAAGCAATACCTGTTTATTAGCAAGCACTATCAAAGGGAGGCCGGAGTCTTGCTGGACCAGCTGGTGAAGATGGCTTTTAGCAAGCGGAAGACGACTATGATCTGAAGCATCCACCACAAAAATGACAGCAAAAGCTCTAGAGAGATACTTTTTCCAGTAAGGGCGAAGCTGCTCACTTCCTCCAACTGTGGGTCAAAACAACAATTTCAGTTTAGCTCAAAGTGCCGAAGGTAATGACGACAGCGTCCAAGAAACTCCCATACAATGACAAGCCGACTCTGCACTGTCCCAAACAGGATTCGGTCTGTTCAAACCGTGCCTTCACTGGAAAAATACTGATGTGTGCCTGAGATTTTACACTATATCAGTGATATACAAACAACCAGAAATAAGTGCCCCAATGTTTATCCATATACACACACGATAGCAGTCAAAAGAGCATTCATTTAACACCTGCCTCTCCTCATTTCCTCATAGACATTACTGTTCAGGCCACTCAAGCGTTCACACTGATACAAATGATGCAGAGTGTCTGAAAGCTACCCAACTGCTCTGCTGCCTGAGCAAATGGGCCGCACAGTACAATACTTCTGCACCACTAGATGAATGGCGCCCCATGGGGTGCAACTGCACCCTGAATTGAATAAAAAAGTGCAAAAATGTTTTTTATATGACATGAACCAATATCCCATTTATAAAAGTTTTTTGTTCATGTATTGGCCAAGACACTTAAGCTCATGATCCTCATCACGGATTCCCATGCTCATGAGTCCTAACAAAATTGTACAAAAACTACTAAGAAAAAGCAGCATCAGAGGAACTTACCATTGATGCCAAAAACAAAAACCAACACTGCACTTGTAGGATGCAGTCAGACCCCAATATGTGAAGCAAGCCCAGGTGCAGGCTGATAAATCACCTCAACCTACACCAAAATGTGTGAGCAACCTGCAATGCACACAATGGGCCTGCACTTTCTCCCCAGAAAATAAAAGGATCCCAATCCTACCTGCTTGATCCTTCTTTACCCCAACGGATAATGTTGGAATCGGGATCAGCTGACTCACCCAATGAGCTTGAGGCTTTTAGGGAGGAATCACACTTTTGAGAGACTCATCACCCGGCCGTGTCGGCTGAATTGAAATACCTGCAGCTGACACGCCCCTGTCTGGAGAGCAGGCAACCATGCTGGGTGATGCAAAGCGAGACTTTCGTAAGTGTGGCTTCAGCCTTTGTCTAATAATTTTCAAAAAGAAGTAGGAAGGGTTTTCTTTCATCCTATCTGCAAAGACGACTACGAGAAATAGAGCATCCATACATAACAGTTCTATAAAAAGAGATACTCTCGTCATTATGAAAGTGGGGATTGTTGGTGAACAGAAATAAAGGGAAACTGTCATGTGACTCATATGCCCCAAACCGGAGGCAGCATGAATCAGAGCTTGGCTGTGTGATTGCAGTCAGGTATATGAATTATGGCTTGAAGATCTGGCTGAGGACAATAGGCAAAGACGAGTCCAGCTCAGCCCAGCTGGCTATTCCCATCGCTGCAGCAGGTGATTGAGAGGTCTATGCTATGGGAGATCACCCCTAGCATTGTTGGGATTTGGCTGGATTTTTGTATTGTACTTTGTATATTTTCCTCTGAAACACAGGAGCCTTTCAGCGAAAAACATACCTGGCTGTAATCCTGTAATACCTGTCTGAGACAGGTCACTTTTAATACCCAGACCCTCGATGTTCCTTTCGAGAAACCATTCTGAATAAGCTAGGATATTTATACAGGGCATCCTTGCCCTTGGTGAAGGAAAGCCTAGCTTTGGCTCCAGCTAGAGAACTAGTGGAAACTTTAAACTTACTTTCCAAAAACTCCATTTTAGTATTGCCATTGCTGATGCACATTGCATTAACTCCTTCTGTCGGTGTGGTGATAACTTTTCCTTTATTGACTGCAATGGAGTTCAAGATGCTTGTCTTCCCAGATCCATCAAGACCGAGTACTAAAACCTGCTTGCAAGGGGCATTTCGTTCCTATTAAAGAAGCAAAGAGTCAGCGCTTAGAACAGTTAGCATGTATTTAAAAAGACAGCCACTTACATTATATATTCAGTCAACATGTACAACGTACTTTTTAATAGAGCAAATGTCATATCCAGAAATATTATCATGGGGTCAATGACCAGATTGTACCACTTTAATGCACCAATGTATTGCTGTACAAACTGTGCATTGCTAGTTAAGATCTGGACACCAGATCACGAATCAGATATGCCAGCAATTTTGCAAAGCACAGATATCTGAAAATATATTCCAACAGTACATAGAGAATAATAATTCCACTTAAGAATGTAAAGGTCCAACCCCATGCACTTTACAGTATTTCGTTCTACTCTGGGACACTAAGGAATGAGATTAGTCTGTATACGGTCACTTTCACATAACTGTACCAGACACACAGACAATCTGTTATAGCTCCATAAGCAGTGGAATCAAATCAATAATAAACTTGTAGGGCTACAGGAGTTACTATGTTGCTTTAAACTGACAGAATATTGTCAATGGTCTACTCCGTAATGGGAATTACTGTGCATTATGGCCAACCAAGGTTTGCATACATAAGTATAGGAATGCAGTCAGAGAAACTGCACCATTAATACTAAAAGGCACAACTTTACCCTTCTTCTCTCCATTCCTTTGTCTGTGCCTTCATGACCAAAAGATTCACTTTCCTACTTATGACAACACCAAGTGAAAAGAAGAGGTGGGATGGAAATGTGGTGACGTAGCAAATGGGAGCTGCCATTAATAAGATTTGCCTAATGCAGTTAAATCTAATCCAGCTCTGACCTACAAGCAAGCACACCTTTACGTACCTTGCTATATACTGTGCCGCATGTAAGCAGGAAACAAACAGATGGAAAGGCGTGATTGGTGAAATGATCAAAATGAAAAGGTTAGAGAGATGAAAAGATGGACAGAATAGACAGACGATAGACAGAATGGATAGATGGATAGCTGCAGTCTTGGCTGAAGGTGTGCATGCATGTTCTTTCCTCTTCCTATGGAGAAATAAGACAAGTAACCCATATTCATTCCCAGTCACCACTAGTCCAGTCTTATAAAGGGTTCAAAATTAAGTAGATCTGTCTGTAGACATTTGGACCCATAAGTAGATGAGCGGATCCGTGGCAGTTCAGGTTCGTGTGGAGTAGCTGGACAGTTTTTTGTGCACCTCAATGGAAGTCAGTTCGGCTGTCCGCCCACATACAGTCAGCCATAAACAAAGCACTTCCTGGGGTGGGAGGATGGAGATACACTTTTAATTTTGGAAACACAGTACACCCCAAAAATTCTGCTTTTAACCCCAGTGTGAGCCAATCAAAGATTGCACGCGCCTCGCACTGGGCCAAGCACCAAGTGTACATGACCACTGCGACGCTCACTCCAGTGGGTTGGAAAGGGAAAGCACCCGAACAGGATCACTCATCTCTACTCATGAGTCATGCAGCCATTTGTGTCTAGTGCTGGACTCATACAATTCTCATTTTAAAACTAAAGAGGACTTTTCAGCACATTTTTCATAGGATGCAATAGTGGCTGCAGAGAGGAATAAACAATTTTATTCCTTATTTCGCCTCTCTGTTGTGGAGATATTAGCAATCAATATATTGGGCCCCTAATAAGCTAATTTTCAAGTCCAAGTGAGTGTTACGGTCATCCTACCCATCCACCCAGCTTTGCTAGACTGACTGCTTATGTATTGGGCATATAATATCTATATATGTTTATATTTTCTTTCTTACCATGTCTCTGCTTTTAATCATTCCTCATGATCACTCTTCCATGACCTGGAGTGAGTACTCCAGCCCCTCCCAAAATGTTATTACCTTTGTCTAATGGTCAGCATCTGCTCACTTCATCCGCACCCAGCCCCTAGTCCACACCTGAAACATCTTTAGTTGCAGATATATTCTGAACCACAAGTCTGATCCAGACTTTGTCTGATCCATGTATCTTTCAAACTACATCTTTCAAAGTACATTTTCTAAGTACAATACTTAGAAATAGACTGGAAAAGACTGTCAGGTAAAGGAATATAAAGCCCCCACAATATTTCCCTTCTAATCTCTACCACCCCTTACTACTTCATTTCATATTAGCTCCTTAAATCCTTTCCAAAAGTAAGGAACTAGTCATCAGTCCACCCATCCTCCCCAGCCATCTTACCTCCTCTTGACTACCATTTCTCCCCATACTGGCTGCATCACCTTGTCCTCGGCTCCACCATCCTGTCCCGGACTGCTAGATCTCGTCCCCAGCCACATCTCCACTGGACTGTAGCTCATACCTTGATGGCATTCCACCCCGGACTGAACCCTGGATGTCTCACCTGTCCCAGCTGCTCCATCAGCCGACCCCGCAATCGCCTCTGTCAACCCCAACTGCCTTGACCGATCCCCCAACTGCCCCATCCGGCCCATCCATCCAACCCCCCTCCTTGCATCTCATCCCGGTCACCACCTCATCCCATGACCGCTCCCCACTGATGACCATTCACCCACTACCACAACTTTCCCCACTCTGCTTCTGACCCCTGCTGCCCCACTCACTCCCTGCTCTCCGTATGCAATGTTCCCGCTAGTCCTCACTCTCACTCCCATCCTTCTCCACTTCCTACTACCCCCACTTATACCCCCTCCCAGCAACGAAATACTGCTCTCACCCTCCATCCTGCCAAACCACCTCACCCACTTCACCAACCTTTTCATTCACTTTCAATCCTCAATCACCAAACAAGCACGCCCGCCTCGCAAGCTCTCATGCTCCCACCTGCTAACCCTCTGCCTACTCCTCCTCCTTGCCGGTGTCATCTCCCCCAATCCTGGCCCCCCCCCGCCACATCCCCACAACAACCTTCATCCCACAACCCACTGCCAACCCTCGCAACCTCACCACCACTAGCCCTCGCAACCCCACCAACATCAGACCCATTCCCCCAACCCATGCGCCACCTACCGCTCTACCCGGCTCACTCTGGAATGCCCGCTCAGTGTGCAACAAACTCCCAGACATCCATGATCTCTTTATCTCCAGGAAACTGTCATTCTTTGGCCTCACCGAGACCTGGCTCACCCCCTCTGACACGGCCTCCCCTGCTACACTATCCTACGGCGGCCTCAGCCTGTCCCACACCCCCCGTTCCTCTGGCAAACACGGCGGTGGAGTTGGCATACTGCTATCACTCTCCTGCGCCTTCAGCCCTATCCCCCCGCCCCCATCCGTCACTGTCCCCTCCTTCGAAGCCCACTCGGTCCGAATATTCTCCCCCTGCAACCTCCAACTAGCCATCATCTACCGCCCCCTCGGCCCCATCGCCTCCTTCCTTGACCACTTCACCACCTGGCTACTTCACTTCCTCTCCACTGACATCCCCTCCATCATCATGGGCGACTTCAATATCCCCATTGACACTCCCTGCCCAGCCGCTTCCAACCTTCTTTCCTTGACCACTTCCCTAATACTCTCCCAATGGTCCTCCTCTCCCACCCACGAACAAGGCCACACGCTTGACCTAATCTTTACCCGCCTTTGCTCCCTCTCTAACCTCACAACCTCGAAACTCACACTGTCTGACCACCATCTCTTGACCTTCTCCGCCCTCTCCTCCCCTGTCACATTACCCCCTCTCTGCAAACTTGATCACCCTCGCCGAAACCTAAAGGTACCGTCACACACGGCAATTTTACTAGCAATTTCACTGGCAATTTGCTGGTTGCAGTGAAATCATGGACAAATTCTTACATTTGTACACAGCAACAAAATAGAACAATGTGTCCATGATTTCACTGCAACCAGCAAATTGCCAGTGAAATTGCTAGCAAAATTGCTGCGTGTGACGGTACCTTAAAAGATCTTGATCTTCCTCTATTCTCTGAATCACTCCTCCTTCTCACCGACATACCCTCCGCCGACGACATTGACATTGCCACCACCCTATACAACACCACCATAACGAACGCTCTCGACCTAGCCGCCCCCCTCACTCTCCATGCTCCAAGCATTAACAGGCAACCCTGGCATACCACCCTCACTAAACACCTGAGATGGGAGTCCAGGGTCGCCGAGAGGAGATGGAAAAAGTCCCACACCCCTGAGCACCTTGCTCTGTTCAAGCAATCCATCACTGACTTCAAGACGGCACTTGCTACTGCCAAGCAAGTGTTCTTCTCATCCCTTATAACCTCTCTGTCCCGCAACCTCAAAGAGCTCTTCAAAACTTTCAACTCCTTACTTCGCCCGCCTGCTTCTCCCCCTTCTCCCCTCATCTCTGCTGAAGACTTTGCGACCTTCTTCAAGGAGAAGATCGACAGGATCAGAAACAGCTTCGGTCCACTATCCCCACAACTCCCCTTCCCACCTACACTGCCCTCCTCCTCCATCAGCCACTTCCCCCCCCATAACTGAAGACCAACTCTCCTCCCTCCTGTCAAAATCACACCTCACCACCAGCGCCCACGACCCGCTCCATCCCACCTCATTCCAAACCACACCTCCATTTTCATCCCATCCCTCACCCACCTCTTTAACCTTTCACTTAGCACTGGTGCCTTCCCCTCGGCCTTCAAACACGCCCTAATCACGCCCATCCGAAAAAAAAACTCACTTGACCCTACCTCTGTCTCTAACTGAATACTGTAATTTCCTCCGGGATCAATAAAGTTTATCTTATCTTATCTTAACTATCGCCCCATATCTCTTCTCCCATTCGCCTCTAAGCTACTTGAACAGCACGTCCACTCCAAACTGTCCTCCCACCTCTCCTCGTGCTCCCACTTCGACCGCCTACAGTCCGGCTTCCGACCCCTCCATTCCACCGAAACAGCCCTGACCAAAGTCACCAACAACCTACTGACCGCCAAGAACAAACACCACTACTCCATTCTCCTCCTCCTTGACCTGTCTGCCGCCTTCGACACGGTTGACCACTCCCTTCTTCTCCGGATCCTGGAATCCCTCGGCATCACCCGTCTTGCCCTCTCCTGGATCTCCTCATACCTAGCGGACCGGACCATCAGCGTCTCCCACTCCCACACCTCCTCCTCACCCTACCCCCTCTCTGTCGGAGTCCCCCAAGGTTCGGACCTGGGACCCCTACTTTTCTCCATATACACTCTCGACCTAGGGCACCTCATTGAGTCCCACGGCCTCCAGTACCACCTCTATGCTGACGACACCCAAATCTACCTGTCCGGCCCTGACATCACCTCCCTACTCTCCAAAATCCCAGAATGCCTTTCCGCCATCTCATCCTTCTTCTCTGCTCTCTTCCTTAAACTCAACATGGACAAAACTGAATTCATAGTCTTCCCCCCAAGAAATTCCACCCCACCTCCCAACCTATCCATCTGCATCAACGACTGCGCCCTCTCCCCAGTCCCCCAAGCCAAGTGCCTCGGGGTAATCCTTGACTCCGCCCTATCCTTCAAGCCCCACATCGAGCCCTCACCACATCCCTCCGGCTCCAGCTCAAGAACATCTCGCGGATCCGCTCCTTCCTCACCCACGACACCGCTAAAACACTCATTCATGCTCTTATCATCTCCCGCCTTGACTACTGCAACCTCCTTCTCAATGGCCTCCCGGCTAAGTCCCTCACACCTCTCCAGTCTATCCTCAACTCCGCTGCCCGACTAATCTACCCGTCCTCCCGCTACTCCCCTGTCTCCCCCTCTGCCAAGCCCTCCACTGGCTCCCCGTCTCCAAGAGATCCCAATTCAAAACACTAACCATGGAGTACACAGCCATACACAACCTGGCCCTACCATACATCTCCGACCTGGTCTCCCGATACCTACCCTCAAGCAACCTCCGCTCCTCCCAAGAACTCCTCCTCTGCTTCCCCCTCATCACCTCTTCGCACAACCGAGTCCAGGACTTCTCCCGGGCATCTGCCTTACTCTGGAACTCCCTGCCCGAACACGTCAGACACTCTCCTACCCTGAGTAGCTTCAAGTGTCACCTGAAGACTCACCTATTCCGTCAAGCCTACAACCTGCCATGAGACCCAGGCGACCGCCCCATACCTGACATTCCCCCATCCTACTGTATCCTAACCTGCCCCTCATAGACTGTGAGCCCTCGTGGACAGGGTCCCTGCCCCTCCTGTACCTGTACGTCCTGATCGCCTAGATTTAGTGTACTTGTCTCCCTTATCCTCATGTAAAGAACCATGGAACCTAATGGCGCTATATAAATAAATAATAATAATAATAAAGTTACACGGCACGATGTTGAAACGATGTCAGCAGCAATCTCATGGGTCGTTTTTGGCATCATTTCAACATCGCTGGTGAGACGTCACACGTCTAGATATTGTGGACAACTCACCAATGATGTAGTGAGCATGTATCATTCACACAACCCAGCGAACGATCCCTGCTCATTGCTGTGAATGGGTGAAGTCGTGAACGACATCGTTATCGCGGTATCACACACAACAATGCAGCAGGTTGCTGGAGTTGATATGTCAGGTTTTACAACATGTTGGTAAATCTGTCAACTCCGATCCAACGATTTTTCGTAGTTGATTCATGCGGTTACATGCAATGACACACTTGCGATGTCGTTTCAATGTTGCTCAACTCGATAGTGATATTGCGGGCGATATCGTGCCGTGTAACGGTACCTTTACAAGTAAGTTTTCAATGTATGATGCTGACCAATCATAAGCAGGCAACAGGGTGCACGCTCGCTTCCGACATCGCAGCCTAGCTGTCACACGGCAAGATGTTGCCGGTGATGGCGCTGCGATGTTGGCGACGCGATCTCTCACTGGGCTGGGATCAACCCAGCGAGCGATCTGCTGCAATGCAGTGAATATGCGGAATTGGCCATGACATCGCTATTGGGAGACACCATTTTGTATAAATGTGGGGTGGACATGGGGTCACAGGCTTATCCGGTATTTTTAGTTTTTAATGTACAATTTAGTTGTGGATAAATTAGCTGAATGTTATATTTAAGTTAACTGGGAATGTAGTACTAATGATTTCTTTGTGTTTATGTATTTTTTTGTGTGAGTTTTTCATTTCGGAAAATGATATTGGTATGTGCCAGCTCTTCAGCTGAAGGAGCTTTAATCTCATTGGTTAACGCAAAAAAGGCGGTAAAACTGCAGTATAGAAGCAGCTGTTTGGGTCTTCAGCATCAGTTCAGCTGTGAGGAGGAAAACACCCACCCACCCTCCCTATGGAAGAAGTTAATAATCTTCATAACACTATTTTGTCGAGATGTTTTATTAGAGAGAGATCAGTGGTTACTGATCGGTCAAATGTTTTTGCGTGGGTAAAATCGCCCCAGTGAATTCGTGTCGATTGGTCCTTTAGTTGTTATTAAAGATTAAAAAAAAGATTTAAAAGGATTTATTTGAGTTTTAAAAAAATAAAAAATTTTGTTTTTGGTAATCTCTTAATAAAACCTCGGCCATTACTTTACCACACTTTGTTGTATGTGTGAAATTATTTTATAGGTAGAAGGATTGGGCCTTGTTACCCCATGTGGTATCACAGCAAACGATGCCGCAGGTTGTTTAAGTTGAAATTGACAGGTTTTCCTCCGACTTGAACAATGATGGTTGTTGAATTGTGCGTTTACACACAACGACGCAACAACGATGTCGTTTCAACATCGTTCCTGACATCATTTTTGAACGATGTCGGAAACGATGTTGAAAGGTGTGACGGGGCCTTAATGGTGGGTTTACACACACCAATTATTGTATCCAATCTCTGAACCAATCTCTGGTTGCAGTGAAATCATGGACACATAGTTCCATTTTGTGGCTGTGTACAACATGGAGCAATCTGTCCATGATTTCACTGCAACCAGAGATTGGATACAATGATTGGTGTGTGTAAACCCACCATAACACTTATGTCTGTTGTGCTCAACTTATATTCTCTGTGTGGTGAGATCAGTGATCATTACATCTGATTCAGGAGTCCAGATCAGATTGCTCCTATGTAGACATAATGACAGCTGTGATCTCACTATAGAGTACAAGCTGCTTCAGCACAGCAGACTTTAAACATTTCACTACTAACACTCACTCACACACTCCACGGACGTGTGGAACAAGGCCGTTTGGAGGCGGGGCATAGACCCATGTGTCATGGCCGTGTGACATGATGGGTGCTGTCGGTGTGCTATCCGTGCATCCACGGATAGCACACGGACAGCCTGTCACCGCATACTCACCTCCCTCCAGCGCTGACAGTTCCTTTCACTTCCGGTCCGCTGTCAAGCTCAGTGAAGTGAATATTCATGAGCCCTAATGAGCGGCACCGGAAGTGAGAGGAGCTGTCAGCGCTGGAGCGAGGGGAGTATGAAATTCTTTATTTTCAGGTTTTACACTTTTGTCCGTGGTCCGTGCACACGGATGTCACACTGTGAACATCCGTGTGCAGGACGTTTGGACATAAATGCGGTCCGTGGCTCCGCATAAAAACGGACTTGTCGCTGTGTGGAGCACACGGACACGCATGTGCTCCACACGGAGACACAGTCCATGTGGACTCACGCACGTCTGCACGGGTCCATAGGGGAACACGAGTCCCCCGTATGTCTGTGCCTCCGGCACGTGTCGGCACGTACTGCTTACGTGCCGGATGCACAGACATGTGAATGAGGCCTAATCAGGAGAGCAGATAGAAGGGTTTGTAATGTGACACAGCTAAACTCAGTTGTGCTGCCCCTCCTCCACACTAAATCACACAGATTAGACTGGGTCATCATTGAGACACCTGCTCTAAACTATGCTGGGGGCGTGTTCTTGCTTTCTACTATTGATTAATCAGTATTATGGTGGGTTTACACGCCGCGATATTGGCGTCCAACTCCGACAAAAAGTCACGTGGTTCGGGAGTTGGACCCGATATCGCTCGCGCGTTGTACGGTTTGAACGCACAACGCGATGCTGGAACGATGCCAAAACGATATCGGGGTTGAATAGCCGAGCTATTCAACTGCCCGATATCGCATGGACGTTGTAGCAGCATCGTAGCGTGTAACAGCCCAACTACGATGTGTACGCTGACGTTACCCATTCACTCCCATGTTAAATGGTTGTTCCTGGGTTGGTGGGCGTACACATCGTCGGGACGTTGCATCCCGATATCGCGGCGTGTAAACTGGCGATGCGATGCAGGGAGAAACGTGCACTAAATGCGCGCTCCCGCGTCGTTGCCTCCGATATCGGGACGTGTAACCCCACCATTATACAAAAAGTACACGCCCCAGTGAAAACTCTGATATCACCTACTTGGACTTAATGAAAATTAACTCATTACAGGTTAAAGACTGGATACCAATATCTCCGACAGGTGAATTTAAAAACATTTTATCCGGCTCTGCAGCCATTATTACATGGTGGGTCCCGTTCAACATAAAAAATTTGGTGTGAGATCCTTCTAAAGAGACAAGCTCACACTGATTTTCACAGTATATACATCAGCCTCATCAGGTCTATGTAAAGAGAGCTTGTCACCCACATATCTGCTGCCTACCTGCATATATAGTGGTAATCTGAAGGTAAATAGCATTTCAATTATGTCTGTCAGTGTAACTAAAACAGCGACTGCAGGGAGAAAGTGAAGCTAAATTCTCCACTTGATCCTAGTCATAGGGTCGGGGCATGGAGCGGCTCCAGTCTGCTGGAATCACCCCCTGCACCTCGACTGACAGCCTGCACGACACTCACATACAATGCAGAGCAGGCTGTCAGTCGAGGCTGTTCGTATAACTGGCGGGATCCCCAACGATCAGACAGTCAGTACTCATCCTGTGGATAGGGGATAAATGATGCTTTAAAAATAGTAATCTTAGATTGTCTCACAGATGTAGCTAGGCCATGTTCACACCACACCTAGCATCCTGTTCAATACTCTGTTGGTGTATTCCATCAGAGTCCCCAAGAACTGTGATTCAGACTTTGGATGCACCCACCTAAGAAACCCATTGACTTCAATATGGAAAATGGATTCCAAACTATCAAACTTAGGTCTCCTTTTTTTCTTAAAGCGTCCATCTTTTCTTGTTGGACACTATCGTGTAGTAACCTCACTGCTTCATTATAGTCAATAGTTTAGTTGGGGAAGTCTTAAATTCCTTTTAGGAATTCTGACAGAAGCCACCGACAGTCACAAATGTGGATGAACATGTGGTGCGCCCCTGGCCTAACAGTGACTAGAAAGGATGGGCCTGGTCGGCTTCTCACCTTGTGCTGGATGTCAGACAAAGACACGCTGTACAGCAATTCCTTCTCCACAGGTAATTTGGGTGACTTTGGTGTCTCCTCTTTGGTCTGTACTGGAGCTGCTGCGCTCTCCTTTTCCTTCGGTATTACAGATGTGACTGGAGCTGCTGCGCTCTTCTCCACCGATATTACAGATGTGACTGGAGCTTCTGCGCTCTTCTTCTCCTCCGATATTACAGATGTGACTGGAGCTGCTGCACTCTTCTTCTCCTCCGATATTACAGATGTGACTGGAGCTGCTGCACTCTTCTTCTCCTCCGATATTACAGATGTGACTGGAGCTGCTGCACTCTTCTTCTCCTCCGATATTACAGATGTGACTGGAGCTGCTGCACTCTTCTCCTCCGATATTACAGATGTGACTGGAGCTGCTGCACTCTTCTTCTCCACCGATATTACAGATGTGACTGGAGCTTCTGCGCTCTTCTTCTCCTCCGATATTACAGATGTGACTGGAGCTGCTGCACTCTTCTTCTCCTCCGATATTACAGATGTGACTGGAGCTGCTGCACTCTTCTTCTCCTCCGATATTACAGATGTGACTGGAGCTGCTGCACTCTTCTCCTCCGATATTACAGATGTGACTGGAGCTGCTGCACTCTTCTTCTCCTCTGATATTACAGATGTGACTGGAGCTGCTGCACTCTTCTTCTCTGGTATTACATATGTGACTGGAGCTGCTGCGCTCTTCTCCTCCAATATTACAGATGTGACTGGAGCTGCTGCACTCTTCTTCTCCTCCGGTATTACAGATGTGACTGGAGCTGCTGCGCTTTTCTCCTCCAGTATTACAGATGTGACTGGAGCTGCTGCACTCTTCTTCTCCTCCGGTATTACAGATGTGACTGGAGCTGCTGCACTCTTCTTCTCCTCCGGTATTACAGATGTGACTGGAGCGGCTGCGCTCTTCTCCTCCAATATTACAGATGTGACTGGAGCTGCTGCACTCTTCTTCTCCTCCGGTATTACAGATGTGACTGGAGCTGCTGCACTCTTCTTCTCCTCCGGTATTACAGATGTGACTGGAGCGGCTGCGCTCTTCTCCTCCAATATTACAGATGTGACTGGAGCTGCTGCGCTCTTCTCCTCCAATATTACAGATGTGACTGGAGCTGCTGCATCCTTCTTCTCCTCCAGTATTACAGAGGTGACTGGAGCTGGTGCGCTCTTCTTCTCTTCCGATATTACAGAGGTGACTGCAGCTGCGCTCTTCTTCACCTCTGTTATTACAGATGTGACTGTAGCTACTACTTCCTTCTTCTCCTCCGGCATTATAAATGTGACTGGAGCTGCTGCATCCTTCTTCTCCTCCAGTATTACAGATGTGACTGGAGCTGCTGTGCTCCCCTTCTCCTCCGTAATTGCAGAGGTGACTGCAGCTGCTGCATTCTTCTTCTCCTCTGGCATTACAGGGGTGACTGCAGCTGCTGCATTCTTCTTCTCCTCAGGCATTACAGAGGTGACTGCAGCTGATGCATTCTTTTGATCCAGTATTACAGAGGTGACTGCAGCTGCTGAGTTCTTCTTTTCCGGTATTACTGAGGTGACTGAAGCTGCTGCGTTCTTCTTTTCCTCTGTCATTACAGGGGTGACTGCAGCTGCTGCATTCTTCTTTTCCTGTATTACAGATGTGACTGCAGCTGCTGTATTCTTCTTCTCGTCCAGCACTACAGAGGTAACTGCAGCTGCTGTGTTCTTCTTTTCCTCTGTCATTACAGGGGTGACTGCAGCTGCTGCATTCTTCTTTTCCGGTATTACAGATGTGACTGCAGCTGCTGTGTTCTTCTTTTCCTCTGTCATTACAGGGGTGACTGCAGCTGCTGCATTCTTCTTTTCCGGTATTACAGATGTGACTGCAGCTGCTGCGTTCTTCTTTTCCTCTGGCATTACAGAGGTGACTCCAGCTGCTGCGCTCTCCCTCCCTGCTCTTTCCTCCTGACATTCAGGTGTGGTGCCGGGGGGGACAGTCCTATCACTCCCTTGTGAGCCTGATCTGCCCCCTCCATTCTGTAGTGGAGCTCTGATCACTTGCTCTGCTCCCTCAGGCTGGACACCTGTTCTGGAGCAGTCTGGGATTCCTCCATCCTCCACACTTTCTTCCTCCTCCTGTTCCTCTGCACTCTGTTGCCCCTTATCAGACAGGTACCTCCAGGTCACCAGGGCCACCCCTGCAGAGGCAGCCAGCAGGGCGGCGGGCATTGCCATGCTCCTGAACACCGACATCCTGCAGAACACACAGGGCTACATTCCAGAGAGCGAAATACAACACCTCCTTCCTATGTTACCAGTTGGTAAGAGGACCTTGGATGACGTCATGACCATGTGACGGGTCACGTGATGGGAGGAGATGCAGGTCCGTACATGTGAATGAATGCAGCAGTACCTGGGTCAAATGAATGAGAATCACAGAACTGAGCAAATGTCAGATGTCAGCAGTGGAGCCTTGTACATATATGTAGCAGAGCTGTGTGTGTGTATGACAGAGTGAGGCTATCACTGTCCACCTGCAGTGTGATAGATGGAGCCCCTAATGATGTCAGATGTCAGCAGTGGAGCCTTGTACATGTATGGAGCAGAGCTGTGTGTGTATGACAGAGTGAGGCTATCACTGTCCACCTGCAGTGTGATAGATGGAGCCACTAATGATGTCAGATGTCAGCAGTGGAGCCTTGTACATGTATGGAGCAGAGCTGTGTGTGTATATGACAGAGTAAGGCTATCACTGTCCTCCTGCAGTGTGATAGATGGAGCCACTAATGATGTCAGATGTCAGCAGTGGAGCCTTCTACATGTATGGAGCAGAGCTGTGTGTGTATGACAGAGTGAGGCTATCACTGTCCACCTGCAGTGTGATAGATGGAGCCACTAATGATGTCAGATGTCAGCAGTGGAGCCTTGTACATATATGTAGCAGAGCTGTGTGTGTGTATGACAGAGTGAGGCTATCACTGTCCACCTGCAGTGTGATAGATGGAGCCCCTAATGATGTCAGATGTCAGCAGTGGAGCCTTCTACATGTATGGAGCAGAGCTGTGTGTGTATGGCAGAGTGAGGCTATCACTGTCCACCTGCAGTGTGATAGATGGAGCCACTAATGATGTCAGATGTCAGCAGTGGAGCCTTCTACATGTATGGAGCAGAGCTGTGTGTGTATGACAGAGTGAGGCTATCACTGTCCACCTGCAGTGTGATAGATGGAGCCACTAATGATGTCAGATGTCAGCAGTGGAGCCTTGTACATATATGTAGCAGAGCTGTGTGTGTGTATGACAGAGTGAGGCTATCACTGTCCACCTGCAGTGTGATAGATGGAGCCCCTAATGATGTCAGATGTCAGCAGTGGAGCCTTCTACATGTATGGAGCAGAGCTGTGTGTGTGTATGACAGAGTGAGGCTATCACTGTCCACCTGCAGTGTGATAGATGGAGCCACTAATGATGTCAGCAGTGGAGCCTTCTACATGTATGGAGCAGAGCTGTGTGTGTATGACAGAGTGAGGCTATCACTGTCCACCTGCAGTGTGATAGATGGAGCCACTAATGATGTCAGATGTCAGCAGTGGAGCCTTCTACATGTATGGAGCAGAGCTGTGTGTGTATGACAGAGTGAGGCTATCACTGTCCACCTGCAGTGTGATAGATGGAGCCACTAATGATGTCAGATGTCAGCAGTGGAGCCTTCTACATGTATGGAGCAGAGCTGTGTGTGTATGACAGAGTGAGGCTATCACTGTCCTCCTGCAGTGTGATAGATGGAGCCCCTAATGATGTCAGCAGTGGAGCCTTCTACATGTATGGAGCAGAGCTGTGTGTGTATGACAGAGTGAGGCTATCACTGTCCACCTGCAGTGTGATAGATGGAGCCACTAATGATGTCAGATGTCAGCAGTGGAGCCTTCTACATGTATGGAGCAGAGCTGTGTGTGTATGGCAGAGTGAGGCTATCACTGTCCACCTGCAGTGTGATAGATGGAGCCACTAATGATGTCAGATGTCAGCAGTGGAGCCTTGTACATGTATGGAGCAGAGCTGTGTGTGTATGACAGAGTGAGGCTATCACTGTCCACCTGCAGTGTGATAGATGGAGCCCCTAATGATGTCAGATGTCAGCAGTGGAGCCTTCTACATGTATGGAGCAGAGCTGTGTGTGTATATGACAGAGTAAGGCTATCACTGTCCTCCTGCAGTGTGATAGATGGAGCCCCTAATGATGTCAGATGTCAGCAGTGGAGCCTTCTACATGTATGGAGCAGAGCTGTGTGTGTATGACAGAGTGAGGCTATCACTGTCCACCTGCAGTGTGATAGATGGAGCCCCTAATGATGTCAGCAGTGGAGCCTTCTACATGTATGGAGCAGAGCTGTGTGTGTCTGTGCAGTGTGATAGATGAAGCCACTAATGATGTCAGATGTCAGCAGTGGAGCCTTCTACATGTATGGAGCAGAGCTGTGTGTGTCTGTGCAGTGTGATAGATGAAGCCACTAATGATGTCAGATGTCAGCAGTGGAGCTGTGTGTGTCTGTGCAGACTGAGGCTATCACTGTCCACCTGCAGTGTGATAGATGGAGCCACTAATGATGTCAGCAGTGGAGCCTTGTACATGTATGGAGCAGAGCTGTGTGTGTCTGTGCAGTGTGATAGATGGAGCCACTAATGATGTCAGATGTCAGCAGTGGAGCCTTCTACATGTATGGAGCAGAGCTGTGTGTGTATGGCAGAGTGAGGCTATCACTGTCCACCTGCAGTGTGATAGATGGAGCCACTAATGATGTCAGATGTCAGCAGTGGAGCCTTGTACATGTACGGAGCAGAGCTGTGTGTGTGTGTGCGTGCGCAGAGTGAGGCTATCAATGTCCACCTGCAGTGTGATATATGGAGCCTCTAATGATGTCAGATGTCAGCAGTGGAGCCTTCTACATGTATGTAGCAGAGCTGTGTGTGTATGGCAGAGTGAGGCTATCACTGTCCACCTGCAGTGTGATAGATGGAGCAACTAATTATGTCAGATGTCAGCAATGGAGCCTTCTACATGTATGGAGCAGAGCTGTGTGTGTCTGTGCAGTGTGAGGCTATCAATGTCCTCCTGCAGTGTGATAGATGAAGAAATCACAAGTCCTGTGGTGTATGCACAAGGTCTAGCTTGTCTTATTCTCAGCAACCAATTTACTAAGCCTGTCCCATTAAAGGGGTTGTTTGGCACAATTGTATTTTGTAACTATAGGCTTAAAGGGGTTGTACAGTATTTGGACAGCCTTTATCATTCCCCTTATTTGCCGTCGTTAGAACATAAATGCTTATACTCACCTCTTGGGGTTCACCTGACATTACGTCACCCGGTCCCCACGCTCAATCCACGCTAGCTTCCCTCTCCCCATCTTCGGACATATGAGTAATTCACAGGAGCTGAAGCTGCGCCTGGAATTTGATCAGTGTTTGGTTATTGTGTCTGTTTTATCTCAGTGATTTTCACTTATTGATAAATAATTACAAACTCTCCCCTATATATTGTAAGATTAATCACACGCAGCACAATCACTGTACTCGGATACCTTCTTTGTGCTTCTGTGATTTTTACAGACCCATGGATTTTTTCATTTGGATTTGTAATGCCTATAAAAAATGTAAAGGGGCTGTGTATTTTTGCAGACACATATTCCACAAAAAAAATGAACAATTCCATAGATTTTATTGTGGAAATGTTCTATCCATGAAAACTACAATAAGAGCATGTATATGTGACTCATAAGCATCTGAATGAGGCCTTAATTGGAGCTGCATCTGTAGACTCAGCCTAAGACCCCCTTCACACAACCCTTTAAAAAACAGAGTGTGTACCGTCCGCGTGAAATTAATGGTTTTTATGTGTTAAAGATAAGCAAAGATAGTTGATACAGAGAGAGGTAAATATTTAGATACATTTTACAGCTATTAGCCAAATAAATAATACATTGAAAAAACAATGTGGGATCCCCCTATTTTTGATAACCAGCAATGGTAAAGCAGACAGCTGCAGGCTGGTATCAGGCTGGGATGGTCGATGGATATTGGGGCCTTCCCAGCCTATAAATAGCAGCCAGCTGCCGACTCAGAATTGGCGTATCATATTAGATGCTCCATTTCTGGCTCTTTGTCCTGGCTTTTCCCAATTTCACTGCTGCGATAGCAATTGGGATAATGGTTTTTGGGGTTGATGTCAGCTATGTACTGTCAGCTTACATCAAGCTGTATTGTTAGTAATGCAAAGGTGTCTATCATACACTCTCATTGCTAACCCAGTAATCTAAAAAGTACACACAAAAAAGATAAAAATTTACTTTTAGGGTACCTTTACACGCCGCAACCACGGCAAGAAATCTGACTGGCAATCTGTAGCCCCGTCACCATCGCCGTGAAATTGCCTCGAAATTGTGGCGTGTAATTGTGGAATTTGGTGGCGATAAAAAAAGGTTGCGCCTGGTTCAGATTTCCCAGCACCGCTCCAAAATCAGAGGCAATCATGAAGGCGAAATTCCCTGCTTTTGGCGTGTGAAGGGGTGATAGGGATGGAATCTGTGTCTCCTAGTGATTTCCTGTAGTCGTGCCATAGCGTGCTGGAGACCTCGCCCCGTCAGCGATAATTGGTGGTGGCTACTGTGCTTCCATTGGCTGTCACTTCACAGGGCGCCATATTTGAACAGCTGACCATTCACCACCACACAATGGCAATGGCTTGCAGAGCAGGCTGGCCAATCATAACGCTATTGCGTTGTCCAATGATTGTGTTTGGGGCGTGGTGTACAACAATTTGGTACGCCTATGTTATCGCTGCGCTGAACAGGTACGCCCACATTCCTTTGGGGATTGCGGGGTGTGAAGCAGCGTCGGGAGTTTACTGGATGTTTCCCGCTGTTGGTGTGGGAACTCCCGGGACGACACATCGCCTTAGGTTGGAGGCGAAATTGCGGCGTGTAAAAGCGCCTTCGGCGTTCGGAGGCAACCATGAAAAATGTGCACGCGCACGTTAGATTGCCTATCGCCGCCAAAAGTTGCGGCGTGTAAAGGTACCCTAATGGGAGGGAGGTTTGTGTTGTCTACGGAGTACAGGAAGTTAAAATTTTGGGTAAGTAAATTTTAATCTGTCCTGGTTGTCCTACAGCAGCACAGTAGGCGATTTAGCAAGCAATACCCAACTTCGGGTCATGAATCAGTCCTTGACGCCTGTTGAAGCACACCGTTGCCGGAGGCTGAGCTTGCAGAGGCCGAGATGTTGAGCCACTAATGCTTCATAATGTAGATGAAGATGACCATTTTGCAGCTCTACAGATATAATCCAGCGGAACATGTGCCCTTTCAGTCCAGAAGGCGGACGTAGCGCGAGTGGAATGAGCTCTAACTGAAAACGGAGGTTCCAGTTGATTTGAAACGTAGGTCTCGCAGATTACTGACTGGTTCCATGTAGCTAGGGTGCTCTTGCTAGCCTTTCGGCTGAAATTCGGCCCTGCGAACTGAAGGAATATATTTTTTGTGATACCATTCCAAAAACTGCACCCCTCAAGCTACTCAAAACTACATTCAAGAAGATTATTACTCCTTCAGGTGCTTCACAGGAAGTAAAGCAACGTGGAAGGAAAAAAATGGACATTTTAATTTTTCCAACAAAAATGTTCTTTTAGCCTCAATTCTTTCACTCTTTCACAAATTAATCCGTGAAAATGAAAGTCTTTTTCTTTTTCACAAATATTTTCTTTCAGCCTCAATTTTTTCACTTTCACATGGGCAACAGGATAAAATGGATCCTAAAATTTGTTGGCCAATTTCTCCTCAGTACACTGATACCTCATATGTGGTCATAAACCACTGTTTGGGTGCACGGTAGGGCTCGGAAGGGAAGGAGCGCCATTTGACTTTTGGAGCTAATTTTCTATGGCGCTCCTTCCCTTCCAAGCTCTGCCGTGCGTCTAAAGAGTGGTTTATGACCACATATGAGGTATCGGTGTACTCAGGAGAAATTGCCCAACAAATTTTAAGATCCATTTTATCCTGTTGCCCATGTGAAAATGAAAGAATTGAGGCTGAAAGAAAACATTTTTGGATTAATTTGTGAAGCACCTGGGGGTTCAAAGTGCTCACTATGCATCTAGATAAGTTCCTTGGGGGGTCTAGTTTCCAAAACTGGGTCACTTGTGGGGGAGCTCCAATGTTTAGGCACACAGGGGATCCCCATATGCGACACGATGTCCGCTAACAATTGGAGCTAACTTTCCATTCAACTTGGTAGCGGACACCATGTCACGTAAGGAGAGCCCCTGCGTGCCACCAGCATTGGCACCAGCACAAGGGCAATTGGAAGAGTTGGAGTACTGCACCAGAAAACAGTACCTCTAATGAATGCGCTATTTTTTGGGGTGGCTGTTTATTGCAATTCGCAGCGTGGGGGGCCCACAACCTTTGGGTCTCTCCACGCTGAGGATTCCAGCCTCCCAGCTGCCAAGTTGTACCTGGCTGGCAACCAAAAATACGGCAAAGCTCCATGTAATTTTATTTGTAGAAATAATTTTTAAAAAATTATGTGGAGCATTGCCATATGTTTGGTCCAGCCAGGTACAACTTGGGAGCTATGGACTGCCGCCAACCCCCAGCTGCCTCGTTGTGCCTGGCTCGCAACCAAAAATACAGCGAAGTCCTTTATTTTTTATTTATAGAACTAATTTTAGAAAAAAAATGATGTGGGGCTCTGCTATATTTTTAGTCCAGCCAGGTACAACTAGGCAGCTGGGGGCTGGAATTCTCAGCATGGAGAGGCCCAAGCGTTCAATGCACCATCACCGTTACCCTAGAGACTACAAGAAGAGGATACTTGATCCCTTGTTGTAGTCTCTGTTGTCATAGTGATGGTGCACTGTATGGCAAATCATTGCGATACAGTGCACCATCACTGTGAAAAATCCAAGTCTCAGATGACCCAACGTTGCCATGGCAATGTGGGGTCACTATGATGATCAGCTCCTTGCCGATCACCGCCGGGGAGATGTAAGTCACCGTGCACTCCCTCTCCCCGGACATTAAGTGCTGTGATCATAAGATCACAGCACTTAGCAGGTGACACAGCATCGGAAGCATGAAGGCGGTGCAGGGCACTGCCGCCTGCTGCTTCTCTGCAGCCTGATGTCCCTGCATGGATATCAGGCTGCAGAGAAGGATCTGACAGCGGGGCATAGCAGATCGCTGTCAGATCCTTCTCTGCAGCCCGATCTAATTGCAGGGACATCGGGCTGCAGAGAAGTGGGCGGGCACCATGCCCTGCACTGCCACCATTACGCTTCCGATGATGGGGAGTGATCTAATGATCACTCCCCATCAGAGTGGAGGGAGCGATCCCCGCCCCCTCCAGTGATCAGCCTATGAAAGGGGCTGTGTCCGCTCCTTCCATTACTGGACACAGAATCGCGGTGATTGACTGTTCTATCAGCAAATCACCGCGATCCTTGGGGCGGGGTGGGGAATCCACCCCCCACGACCTCAAGCCCTGGTGCTCTGTGATAGGAATCAGAGAGCACCGGGACTGGCGGTTACCGCAGCAAAGGGCCGCGGTAACTGCCATGATGTTGTGGGACATCACGGGTCGTGAAGGCACCGACTTCTATGACGTCCCAAAACGTCATATGTTGGGAAGGAGTTAATCTGTTGCTAGTCCTCACTGAGATGTTTTTACTTGTCCAAATCTCCAGGGGATTTGAAATGTTACGAGTTGTTAGAAGAATAGCAAAGACGTATCTTAATCCCTTTGAGGTCTATTGTGGCTGCTGCTTCACTTAGTCATATCCCATGTTCCAGAAGTCCTCGTCTTCGTCAAGCTTCCCTGAATGATTCAGACATGCATAAGCTGTGTTAGGTCCCTTTCAGACTGACATTTTTGTCCGGATCCAGACAAAAAAACGCATCTGCCGAAGGTCCCGCCTAACAGCCGCACTTACGGCAAGCCCCATGCATTATGTATGAGGCTTGCGGTAATGTGCAGCTGCAAAAAAAAAACGTGGTCAGCAGCCGGAATTGCACTTGCCGCACACTTACCGCAAGCCCCATAGACAATGCATGGGGCTTGCCACAAGTGAGCCGCAAGTGCGGCTGTTAGGTGGCAGATGCAGTAAATCTGCCACATCTTGGCGAAAACGCCAATGTGAAAGGGCTCTTATACTATGAATGTCCTTTGTTACCTATAGCAACTAATCAGAAGCTGAGCTGTGATTGGCTGCTATAGCCAACCTGATAAATATCCAGACCAACTGTCAAAACTGCCAATTCAGTATCCATTAGCTCACACATACAAATAATAAAAGGAGATTTTTGTGTACTCACCGTAAAATCCTTTTCTCTTAGCCTCTAATTGGGGGACACAGACCATGGGTGTTATGCTGCTGTCCTCTAGTAGGCGACACTAGGCAATATCTGAAAAAGAGTAATTGGCTCCTCCTCTGCAGTATACACCCCCTGCCTGGGGCCTTACCCGACCAGTTTTGTGCTTAAAGCAGTAGGAGAAGAAGACAGTGACCAGAAGCAAGTAAAAAAGGGTTTTACGGTGAGTACACAAAAATCTCCTTTTCTCCTTCCCCTCATTGGGGGGACACAGACCGTGGGACGTCCTCCTAGAGCAGTCCCTGGGTGGGTAGAGAATAATGTCAAACTATTATAAGATTCGCACTACCGTGGTGGACCACTGCCACTTGGAGGATACGTATACCCAATTTTGCATTTGTTAATGCTTGAGTATAGACGCTATAATGTTTACCAAAAACAAGGACTAAATCAGATGGCTGGCCAGCACACCTGTTTGTGCATAGACCTGTCGTCGATAGTCCAGGATACTCCTTCCTCAGGAGTAGAGAGCCTCGGTATGCAATAACTGAAACGGATACCATTTCTAGCCAGCAGTTCTGATGCAGTAGACTGGTGACCTTGGGTACCTGGCATAGTCTTTTGTCATCATTCTGAAGAAAAAAGGACCTAGAGAGTCCGGCCTCTTGCATGTGTGGTACTGTCCATACAGGAACAAAAGGTGTGACTGAGAGACCGAGTTTACATAATGTCACTCAATGCCCTGGTGCGGCGGACAGGGATGGTAAGAAAATGTCATCCAGGTGGGATGAATAGGCCACCATCATAAGGGTGACCGTGCTGGTCGAAGCACCCTTTAAGGTGGAGGAATAGCTGCAATTAGGGAATGCCACAGCCAAACAGTATGATCCGCCAATGAAAGGGCTTCCAGAAAAAGACACATAATTTTGCGAAACAGCTTAGGGGAACTTCTCGATGGAACCAGGCAAGACTTTTTGGAGACAAAAAGGAATAACCGAAGCCGGAAGTGTGAGAGGATGCAGAACCAGCATCTAAAGTACGTACTGCGATGGCAGCCGAGAAAAACTCAGGTCTCCGGCAACAGGGCCAGAGTGAAGAAGCACCTAAAAACACCTATGAACGAGGCGGTAAGGGTGGCTAAAAACCAAGGTCCATACCCAGGAAAGAAAGCTTATATGCATGGTAAACCATGTGAATAAGAAACAGGTTTGTTGTTTTTTTTTGTTTGTTATATCCATGCTGCTATGGATGCTCAAATCTACTGAACGTGAGGAACAAGACCCCCGAACCTATGGGCTCTGCTGGCGAGGACAGGACATCGAACTTCTGGCAGTAAATTAACCATGAACAGTAAACCTGGACAGTTCAAGGTGACATCTGCTGTCAGCGACATGTTGAAGTAGGTCGAACCCACAGACTGTCTGGCTCGAAAGTGGGCCAGAAGGACAGACGGCACCCCATTGGATCTGATTGTGCGTGCTTCCGTGTAGGGTATGCAGATAGAAATATGCAAGGGAAAATAAACTGTATTCAGAAGCGGATTATCATATCCGTCCTCAGCCTAGAGATCATGAGGAAGCCCTGCCCCTTGGAATGAAAAAACCTCTGACAAACAACAGCTAGACGGGATAAAAACGGCCGCACTGGGGAAAAGTTCCGCCCCGTGTATCACACAACTGTTGAAGTTTCCTTCCTGGTGATTGACATGTGACAACTAAGATGTATACAGCTTCATCAAATGGAACTGATGACCCGTCAGTAATCCGGGAAAAACATAGGTGTGAGGCACTATGACTGATGAGTAGTAGGGTGCTGGGACTTCTTGCGACTTCAACAGTGTGTGGACAGGATATCACTTTCAAGCTTGATATCGTAGCTCCAGTGGATAGCTCTACCGGAGATCTGGAACGAAGGGGCTTCTCTGCCTAGATTAAGGTTGACACATTGAGTAGCCCAGAAGAAAAAAGGTATTTTCCAGGGCCACTGGACCATACTGACAGCGACTTTATTAGAACATATTAAAAACACTTACATCCCACCGGACGCGTTTCGGACAAGGTCCTTACTCATCGCTGTCAGTATTAAAGTCGCTGTCAGTATGGTTCAGTGGCCCTGGAAAATACCTTTTTTCTTCTGAACTGATTGGTGGAGCCAGCCACTGTTCCAGGTGCCTGGGAATCCGATGAGTGTTGAGGTGAACAGCTTCCTATTCCCTACCCCCATCGGCTGTACATTGAGTAGCCACTGATCTTGAGTGGTGTGCCCTTATCCTGTTTTTTCCGGGTAAAGGGTGTCAGAGCTGTACATTGTATGCCTGATGTGATCTAGCTGGTTCGGTGATCGTTAGTGCGCTACAACCCAGGGGCCACGGGTGGCTGGGGAGACTGCAGTAGCATCAGGAACTGTGCCAGTGATCCTGTGCCATAGATTCAGCTGTTTCGATAGCCATCAGTATGCTGCAATCCAGGGGCGGGAGGCGGCTGGGGAGACTGAAAATTGGCCGGAGCTATGCCATCCGCAGTGAGCTCAGACATCCACTGTGAGAAGATCGATGCTGAGCGTCTGTGGCAAGCCGTCCATAGGGGAGATCGGAACGCATAGGAACTGTCGCCCAGGAGTTTATCCATAGTGGCAGGAAGAGGTACGTGGAGGTAACACCCCGCGTTTCCGCCTGATGTAGTTTGCGGAAAATCAGAATGTCAAGGTACCATCGCCCTTAGTAGACGCAACTTCCAGGAATGGCGAGTCAACTGGGTGAAACCTAAAGAGCCGTTGCTAGGGGGCCTTAGACCCCTTGTTTCACATGGAGAATAGACCGTTAGTCAGTGCAAGGCGTGAAAACGGCCAACCAGACAAGTTTCGAGAGGAACCCTAGAGAAAAATACGGATGGATCTTGTGTAGTGAGTCTTGAGGAAGGGAGAAGCTCCTTCATCCTGAAGCATCAGTTTACCTACAAACAAAACCCGTGAGGGATTCCGTAGAGGCAGTCTCTGCCTTACTAGCATAGTCCAAGTGCCCATCCTGAAGGTAACACTTTTGCAGCCGTTACGGCCATGCCATGTTTGCTGCATGAGCGAGATGTTCCCCTGCTACGGACGTGCATGCTGGATTTAGTAGATCTGGGACAGGGCCTCACCTGCGCAGGGCGGTGTGGTGAGGGAGAGAGCGACCCACCTGTGCTGTGCAGCTGTTGAAGGAACTCCACCGTGAGGAAGAACGGGAACCGTACTCACGGCCATACCAGGTACCAGACGGCCCACCTGTGGTTCATGTAACCAGTGTTGGGTCCGTGCCGTTACGGAGACTGGTTGGCCCTGCTTCGGATGGACCTTGCATAGTACTTGCATGCGTTTTCTCGACTCACGTTCCTATGATGTGTAGTGAGTGGCCGCTGGCCTTTTGTTCCACGTCCTGCAACCCAGCGTTTTGTTGGCCTGGGGAGATAGACCGGGTAGGCTTGTGATGTCTCAACCTAGACCAGAGTCTCCATCAGTGGGAAGTGGAGGAAGGAGAATGGCATACAGCAATCTTAACTTCGACCCAGCACCACGACAGTGGGGAGCGGAGGAAGGGGTATGGCATATAATTAGGAATCTTAACTTCAACCCTGCACCCCAACAGTGGGGAGCCAAGGAAGGAGCATGCCAGGAGCCTCAGGTGCCAGAGACCAGTTCTTGAATCCTCTGTGTGAGAGGATAATGATCTTTTACACCTTGCATCTTCGGTGTCCGGAGAGCCTCCAGAACCTAGGAAGAACCGTTCTCTGCGTGAACGCTTGGCTCTTTTGCATGAGCAGTGTACAGGTTCTCAGCAGGAAGATCAATTTTGTCCGTAGACCGGGTGACGGACCGAAGTCGTGGAACTACAAAGGTGAAGGAACCACACAGAGTCCCTGTCGTCCTACCGACGGTAGAGGCCATCAAACATATGCCCCTGAGAGTGATCCCTCTGTTAGGTAGGAATCTTGGTGAGATAGCGAGAGCAGCTGTGGGATCCATGATTACCACCTAGCGGTCTGGGAGACTCGGCGCCATCACTGTCACTCAGAGGCCCAACTGTTGGTTCTGAGGAAGGTTGCTGGTCAGCCCCGAAAAGACTCAACTTCTACGCAGCTCCACAAACGTGGGTGACGAAGGAAGAGCGTGAAAATGCCGTGTAGTCTTGAAATATCACAACTGCAACCTAGCTCCCCCAACTGCTGGGGGTGAGGGGTGAGTATGACAGGCAATGTAGAAGTATCTCCGCTTCAACCCAGCTTCCACATCTGTGGAGGACCTAGAAAGAAGTATGTCAGGCAACTGTGAGGTATCTCTGTTTCAACCCGACTTCCCCAACTGTGGGGGGCAGAGGAGGGAGTAGGACGAACAATCCTGAAGTATCACAATTTCAAACTAGTACCACCAACTGTGGATGGGCTAGGAAGGAGGATGACGGGCAATCGTGAGGGTTCTCGATTTTAAACCAGCTTCCCCAACTGTGGTGGGCCGAACAAGGAATGCCCTGAGACGGCTGGTAATTAGGGGCAAAGCTGCATCCTTTATGAGACATGGAAGACAAATATTGTCCACATTACGTCATTATTTCATTGACTTCCTGATTAATCCACATTGCGTCATTTTATAGGCACTATATCCTCACTGCAGCTCCCACTTGATGTACCGCCCTTGTAGGAGAGGTTTTGTCTGTAGGAAGTAGTCTAAGTTCCAGCTTAACCCCCTGCTGTCTGCAATAACTCATTAGCATTTGCAACACACAGACTGAGAGGGGAGGGGGAGAAAGTGAAGTGTAGCAAGGATCAACTGCTGAGAACCTAACTGTCATGCTGGAAGTGGAATAATGCAGTAGTAAACATACCATAAAGTAAACATATGTAGAAGGGTCTTCACATGTCTACATGTGAGACACAGTGTGCACTATTTAGCAGCTATGCAGTTAGCTTGTTCCGGAGGAGACCTATTTTTAGGGCTCCTGTTGTACCTGGTCTGCTCCTTCAACGAGCGGTGCTGCGATACAGTGCCCCTTTCCAGCCGTGGCCCATAGGCAGCGGGCCGAACAGCGCTGTACCAGCGCCGAGGTGGGCGTGATTAAAAACGTAGTCTCACGGGGATCACCAAACTACCGGCCCGCCTCCCATATGACGTGTGCCGTGACCTAATCCTGGGGCGTGCCGGCCAGTGCTGGGCCGAAGCCGGGGCCTAGATTAAATCTCGGCCCCGAAAAAGTGTGAATGCCAGCGCGGAGGTCCATAGGAGTCACCGCATTCGCCGCAGGGGAATGCGGGGGTGATCCACAGACCTCCGAAGGGGGTCCCCGATGACGTAGGTCACAGAGGGCTGTGTGGATGCAATAGAATTCGTTTTTCATCCACAGCATGGGGAAATGCAGGAGAGAAACACAGGCGCATGGAGGGAATGGTGATAAGCAGGGAGCCTTCTTAGTCCCTGTGCACTCCATCCCTGTGACCGAATCCCACCGGCCAGTAGCCCTGCAGCCTCCGGCGGACCCCGGTGGCAGGCAGGGCTCCACGACATACCTGGAACCTCGACCCGAGACCAGGGAGGTTAGCTCCCATGAGCTATCCAACATGGTCCCATGACCATGTGCCAGTTGAGGAAGGAGAATGTGGGAACAGCCGTGAAGTGCATCGACTTGCACCAAGAAAACTATGGATCTGGAGAGTATGCAGGCTGCAATACTCCTCCCTATGTTAAATGCTCTTGAGAGGGAATCTGTTCCTAGTAAAAAGTTAAAAATAGTAAAAAAAAAAAAAAAAAATAAGAGATAGAATAAAGAGGTATGCCTCCTAAGACACTAAGCAAAAACTGGTCGGTCAAGGTCCCAGGTGTATACGAGAGAGGAGGAGCCAATTACTCTTTTTCTGATATTGCCTCGTGTCGCCTCCTAGAGGACAGCAGCTTAACACCCACGGTCTGTGTCCCCCAATGAGGCGAAGGAGAAAAAGGCTTTTTTTTGGCGAACGACTAAAGTGTGGGATTAAAAATTACCTTCAAAACATAGTGGATGACATTCCCTGAGTCAAGTGAGGTGGCTGTGCAAAACTGTGATTGTAGATGTGATGGTGCGGATTTATTTAGTGGACGTAAATACATACATAATCAGCTTTATATATTAGACCAGAAATAGGCCCGATGCTATTGCATCAGGAGGGCAGTTTTTGTGCCTTACTCCCCTTATGCTCTCTCTCCTGTCTGTGCTGTCTCTTCCCCTGTGCGCTCTCTTCGCTGTGTGTTCTCAGCCCTGTGTGCGCCGTCTCCCCCCATGACTCTGCCTTCCCCTGTGCCCCTGACTCCACTGTGCATTCTACCTCCTCTGTGCCTTCTGCCTCACACCACTGAGCCACCGGCACAGTGCTCACCACTGAGCCATCATACAGTACTAACCAACTACATAACTACATCGGCTTCTAGCGGTGTTGAAATATGGCGCCAACACCGCTAGCAGCTGAGCAGCGCGGCATTGGTGGCCAGCTTTAAATCTCCCGCCAATACTGCGCTGCTCAGCTGATTAGTTGCACGCCACCAATCAGCTGAGCAGTGCGGTATTGGTGCCCAGCTTTAAATCTCCCAATACTGCGCTGCCAGGCAGCACGTGACCAATCAGCTGAGCGGTATTGTGGTGAGCAGGAAATGAGCTGGTGCCACCACCGGGAGATCAGCGGCGAGGGCCACTGATCTCCTCGCGGCCCAGCGCTCACTTCGGTACCACCGGGAGATCAACGGCGGGCGAGCGCCGCAGATCTCCCGGCGCAATAGCAGTGACGTGTATGTCACTTGCTGAGGCGCAGTTCTGCGCCTGCGCAAGTGACATTGCCACTGTGCCTTATGGGATTTGCATCCAGCGCTTAACTGACAATTATGTATTTAGATATACATGCATATATATGTTACATGCTGTCTGTGTGGCTCACTTCACCATTTGCGTTGCAAAAACTAGCAGTCAAGTCTACAGCCAAGAGATTTGCTACATGTTTCAAAGAGAACCTGTCATGTAAAACCAATATTAACCTGCTGCAGATATGGTGTTAATTTGCAGCTTAAAGCGTAACCGCCATTTAAATTTTTATTTCATAATAATGTAGAGAAAGTGTTTAATAAATTATATTTGAAGGTTGATTATAATGAAATGAAGAAGGAAACTATTAAAAAAACTTCTACAAGATGTCCTCAGTAGGATGTGTGTGAAGCTCATTCTTAGCGAGATCCGTCCTCAGAGGCATGTGGCCTAAACTGCGTTCACAATACAGCTGATAAGACTCTCAAGTTACTGCATGCATTCACATCGCTCGCTCAGCTCGGTGTTATCACAGAGCACAGAGCAGAGGCCATGTAAACGGAGGATTCAGATAACATCTCACAGCAGCTGTTTGAGCTCAGCATGGTGCAGGCATGAGGTAACGTTAGAGTCTTAGGGTACCGTCACACTTGGCAACGCTCCAGCGATCCCAACAACGATATGACCTGGTAGGGATCGCTGGAGCGTTGCTACGTGGTCGCTGGTGTGATGTCAAACAGTCAGATCTCACCAGCGATGCAGCAACGATACGGCGGTCATTGGGACCGTGTCACTCAGACCTGTAGTATTGAGGTCGTTGGTTGTTGTCCCCGTCAAACACACCGATGCATGCTGCCCAGCGGGACCCCGATGATCAAAAAATGGTCCAGGCCATTCCGACATGACCAACGATCTCACAGCAGGGGCTTTAGCCATACTGTTAATTGGACTAGACAACCATTTAATGTATATGGAGCCTGTGACTCTTCTGACAGATGATATTGATGGACAGAAGGTCGTCTTGGATGTGCGTCTCTTTGTCCAATCCCCATGCAAAGCATTGCACCATGGCCCAAGGTAAAGTATGAGCAGCATAAGTTTTTTTTGCAGTTATTAATGACCTTTTGGGTGGATCACAATCTGTTATTGCAGATCTCCCTTTATCAGCTGTAGCCAGGTTACTTAGCAATTGCCTTGATGCACTCTTTGTAATATAGGCATATGCCAAAGTATTACTCAGTATAGACCAAGTATTTTCTGTGTGCACTATATTAGGTCTATTCTCATAGCCTGCTTTGCTGGGTATATATGACTACTACTTTAGTATTCGGGTTTCTGGATTGTAGACGCTCGTCCTGTCTTCTCTCCTCTGATGGCAGAAACATCTGTGCCATAATATTTCCTTGTTCTCCCCTAAGAGTTCTGTATTATTTTAATTTATACCCACTGTTTTCTATATTATATTCAATAAGGATTACTATAATTTTCTAAAACTACTATTGTGGATGGTGTTCCTAGTGATGGTGATATACACACTTTCACCCTTTTGGGTTTTTTGTATGCATGATCCATCTGCTTGAGATAAAGGGGCTCAAATTGTAGGTATTGTGTCCTTCTTACATTTCTCTGATAATTGAAAGCTAAAATTATAGCGAGTGGTGTATATAACTGTAAAGGCGAATTTAAAAAAGAAGACCAAACTCTGGATGAATGTTGCTGATATTGATTTAATGCACAATTAAATTAAATATAGTTTATTTTTTTAGAACTAAAAAGACACCCTGGTGAAAGGTGGTCCTAATGAATGCCATGATTGGAGAAATAATACGAGGTAAAAACCAAAAACAACATGTTGGTTGTATTTAGGAAAATAAAAAGGGACTAGGAATTGCAATAGTTAAGCCAACCGCAAATTTAAATAAAATAAGAAATTTCTTCTGAAGTCCACCTTTTTAGGTTTCCTAAAAAAAGATGTGAGTGCATCCAATAGCACGTGGTAAGACATGGACTACAGCTGATTGATCAGATTTCTTGTTGACAGGAGTTTTCATTTTCATCACCAACCGCTCCGTCCTCCTTTCTTTTTCTTTTGTTGCTGTTTTTTCTTTGTGCCAGCAGCACCCACTGGTTTTTGATGTCTTGGTGGGACAACATTACTGTTTGCTGTTGAAGGAGCATTTGTTGCTGCCACTCCAGGTCTCGGAGATGTTGGCGGGCTACTGGCGGTTTTGCTTGCATCCCTAAAAAAAGAGAGGAATAACAAAATGAAGGAAATAAATGTGCTCAGTTTGGTAGATAAAGGGGTGGTCCGGTCTAAAACCGATAATTCTGCAGATGTCTCAATCTTCCCAGCGCCCGCACTGTGCGCTGCGAGGATCCGCCTGTTTCTAATCTAGGAATGGACCGCAGTTATGTCATATGCATGGTCCTGGCGACAACACAACTAGTGGGCGCAACCTCGCTCCATATAAGTGTATGGAGGGGGCATGTCCGACTAGTGGGAGTAGCTACAAGCCCACTCCATACACTTGTATTGAGCAAGGCTGTGCCCACTAGTCGTGTTTGTTTTGGGAACATGCATACCACATAACTATGGTCCATTCCTGGATTAGAAACAGGCGGATCCTCAGAGCACACAGTGCGGGCGCTGCGCAGATTGACTGCAGAATTATCAGATTAGAGCAGACAAACCCTTTAAATATGAAATACTAGAAATAAGAAGACACTGTGCATATAGGTTTTACTCCGAAAGAATGAAAAGCAGGTAATGCTTTGTTAAAAATAGGTCTGGGGGAACAGCTATTCTCCTTGTGGAGACTTTAATGCCTGCCGGCAGCGAGGAGTCGTCAAGTCACAATGCTCCTCTGGGAAATATGCAAATTGTCACTTCAGTGAGGAAGAAGATAAACTCTAGTCACACCTATTAAAGATAGCAATCCTACAAGTCATAATTGACTCTTTAACAAGCCTTTTATTATGACTTAGGATTTGTGCCAGATCAGAACTCCAAACTGAAGATGCTACGTTTCGGGGTGACTGCCCCTCATCAGTGCAGTGTGTGGGAATTCTGATCTGGCTGTATGAGAGGCTAAGACGAGGTCTGGGGGAACAGCTATTCTCCTTGTGGAGAGTATTCTGCCTTGATAATTCAAGCCCATGCTTAGCCACACAAGTCACCATATGTATGTTCATTGTTACATCATCCAAGTCAATCATTAACATTATGTGACTCACTGAAAATGAATACAGGCTCATACAAATTTAAAAAAATGTTCTTATAAAGAAAGGTAAAAATAACCAGTTATTTTACTGACATGACTTGCCAATCATACGGATGAAAGAAACCATTGTTATTAGAGTCAAGTCTTACAGTTCAGCAGTTACAGCAGATGTGGCTCCCTGAGTTCCTTTTCCGATTTGATCCTTCTTCTTCCCCTTCTTCTTCCCACGATAGTATGATCTCTCTCGCATCGGCAACCAGCGCTCTGGATCTGGGGTTACCTTGGGATCATAATTCTTGGGCAATTTGCCTAATGTATTAAAAGAACAAGAAATAAACTGGAGACATGCATAGCAGAAATTAGTGATGTAGGCTTCAATTTTTGAGGCCCAGGCACAAATCTAATTGAACCCAAACAAGAGAAATTTTTGCGGTTTTATCCATCACAGCAGCCATATGAGGCCTTACTTGTTGGTGCCGTTAGTTTTGCATAACACTACTTTACCATGTAATATGCTGGAAAATGGGAAAATAAAATAAAATAAAATTCCACTATCACTTATTGAATTTTTGTTCTTTAATTGTATTCATTACCTGATACTACACTAAAATACAACAATACAACAATGTTGCAATATATATAGCTTAGCATGGTCTTCAGCAGCCATGATAACAAATTGGTTCCCTGTGATCGCATTGGCAGATGATATACGTGTTCATCAGCAATTACGCTATTTGATTGATAGCAGAACCATGTGAATAGATGAATAGCAGCAGGCAGAATTTGCTCTGGTCGCTGCTATTACATGCTGACGCTGGCTGAACCAGTTCTATACATCTACAATACCCATTGTCGAAAATGTATGTTGTTATCTGGTCGTCATTGGGTTACAATAAAAAACACACATTTATAATGGTAACTGAAATATTTGTGATTTAGTGACTTGTATTTGTAAGGTTGCGTTCACAGTGTTTTCCCATACGATCAGTGGCTCCCCCAGGGCTTATGATCCATCCTCTGAAAAACAGAATTCGGTCTATGCTCCGACGGGGCAACTGACTATAATGATGCAGTTATAAGTGGTGCTGCCTATATCTTGCTGCCTGCCACAACTAGGCGTATATGGACAAAACTGATGCATGACTGAGCACACTGTGACTATATCTGCTTCATTAGTCAATGGCCCTGCTGGTGCTCACACCTGAACTGTGTGTTGTGGGAGTTTGGACACAAGCCCTGGCAGAGCCACTGGAGACAACTCTATGTGAACCAAGCCTTAAAGAGGTTTTCCACTACTAATGCGATTCCTTTTCTTTTGTCCTAACCATGTGTAACTAACACTTTCACAATATACTTCTGCTATCTACCCTGAATCTGTAAGTTGATCTCTAAGATAAATACCTTTGTTGCTCTAGCTTTGATCCTTCCAGATGGAGACCAGAATCGGACCAACTGAGCAAGGCACGTCACTAGTGGGTTGGGCCAGATAACATTTCACTCTCCTTTCAACACTCACCAGTGACGTGCCCTGCTCAGTTGGTCTGATACTGGACTTCAGCCCCAAAACTTGGAGCTGTATTAATGAGCATCTTAGAGATTGGAGCAGGGTATTGGGAAAGTGTTAGTTAGGAAAAGTTAGCACAAAAGAAAGGAGGTCACATTGGTAGTGGAAAACCTCTTGAATATAAATATATTTAGTCACTTAGAACTTCTACAATACACTGCATTTAGTCATTATACTCCACATTACAATCGCTCATTTTTGCTGCCTCTTGGGGGATTTTCTTTTCCAAAGCAAACAGTAGGAGCTGAGCTGTAGTACCCGACATCAGGTTGTGCAGATTTAGCAGTGAATGAAGATCTACACAGCTATGCCAGGCCCTTTGGTCTGACAGTCAGTGCCCTGTATTTTAGTACCCAATTATTCATTCAGGATGTCATTTGTAAGGAGAGGTGTCCATACAGCCAATTACAATCCAATGTCTACATTTATGACACACCTGAAACATGTTGTTGATAGGTGAGGAGGTGTTGTAACCAGAGAACCCCTTTAACCTGGCACACTGCCTGTGTGGACCTGGCCGTACAATAAATGGTCGATACTTTTTGAATTCTTTACTATGATAAATTACCTTTCTTTTTCTTCTTCTTTTTCTTAATGTCCACTTGGCTGTTTTTGATAAAGAAGAGAAATAAAAGATTAAAAAAAGTGTTGGATCGCCCATGGTCACTAGAATGGGCGACACAGATCCTTTAACACAGTGTCTTGATTTGACAATGTGACACCATTCATTTTAGATCTGAGCTAGGAATAACATGGGCTCAGATTTGCCTGTTCCAATGATTGGTGGGGGATTCCAGGGGACAGATCTTTATCAACTATCCTGTAGATAGGTGGAATATTTAATTCAGGTAAAAGCCATTTTCCTCTAACACTGTAATGGTAAAGGAAATAGTAACATACCCTTGTACTTTGGCCTGCTCAGCAGCCACCTTAGCAGCCTTTTTTCGGATAAATGTAGCTCCAGTAGAATTTTCTAAGGCATCAACATCTACTTTCAAGTGCATAGTGTCAGATGAAGGCAAATGTTCACTAAGACTGAACTTCAGATGTAAGGAAGACATACAGCCATAAAGTCACACATGCAGAAACAGACCAAAATACCTATTATTACTAACCAATTATACAGAAAAGTAACAAAATAATTTACATATATCTATTCAGATTAAAAATTAATAAATAATAAGAGGATACACTTTTGCCTTATTAGCATCCACAAGGGAGTATGCAGAGATTAGCTGTGCCAACGTATGAATGTCTTTGGGGTTTTGTCTGTAATGAAATAATAGATTAATGCCATGCATTGCTCATTCAACAGTTTATAAAGAAAGTGGAAGATGAAAAAGGGGACTCACTTCCATAGTTGCTCTAGGTCATTGATAGCCTCCTTTTTTCGGCCATGTTTTAACTTGAAGTTTGAAGCTTCTCTTATTAGGGCTAAGTGTGCTGGAGAGTTTGGCTAGCAGATAAGAAAAATATATTATTTAAATAAATTATTAATAATAATAATATAGAGAAATTATACACATCATGGAGTTATGACAATCGATAGACTTGTTACTGATGTGCAAATGATGAAAAAGATATTTTGACCTGTTCAGAATTATGAGCACCACACTCAGGAGTAGCTGATCAGATGGATAATATATCTATTTGTAATAAGAGATTCAGGTAACCTTGCATCTTATTGATTGAAATTAGAGATGAGCGGACCCATGTAAGTTTGGAGTATGGAGGTTCAGCCGAACTCTTTATAGAGGTCTGTTCTGGACCCAAAATTGACCCAGACCTCATTGGAAGTCACTAATTGGCATCAGCTCTTCGTCCACATACATACTGGCATAAACAAGCATTTCCAGGAAGGGAGGGGGGGAAAGCGTTTTTTGTACACTTCACATCCGATAACCCTCATTTTACCCCAGTGTTAGCCAGCAAACACGCAAGTGGGCCGAGTACTGAGTGTACCTGAACACAATGATGCTCACTTGAGTGATTTGAGTTTGTAAAGCACCTGAACACCAACCTCAAATGGGTTCACTCATCTCTAGTTGAAGTCCCTGCTGTTTGTATACATGAATCCAGCGGGCAGTCCTATTCAGTGATTGAAAGATTTTTCCTGAATGAATAAATGAATATGCAGGATAGCTGTCAATCACTAGTAGGACCACCTACTGGACTCAAAAGCTTACAACCAAAAAGGATTTCAATCACTAAAAGTTATGCTTAATCCTTTTCAACAAACCTACATATAATTCTGCTCAACGTCTACAGTCTGAAGGACTGTAGAAATTTCCAAATGGCCCTCGGCAGAAAAATGGTTCCCGCCCCTGTCCTACAACATAACTTACTTGCTTTGCTTGGTACCAATTGATTGCCTGGTTAAGCACTTCTATAGCACTGTCAATATCTTCATCATGGCTGTGCATAGTCACTAGTGCGGATACCTGGAAAAGGGGGAAAGTGACAATATTAAAAGTTTGAAAGTAAAAACTAAAGTTTATACAAAGGAAAATGCAGCAAAACAAAATATTTCACATGTTAGGACTACTAGAGAAATACAGAATCAAGATGGTTCTATGTTTTTGACCTCACCTAGGGGAAAAGGCAGCAATATCTCATTTCTAGTTTTAATGTCCATGGACAGAGTGTACACAGATATAATTGAGAAGCAGTGCCTGCCAGAATATTTTATCCACTTTGTGCATGATTTTAGACCCCGTTTCCCTTTACACAGGGGAAACTCCTGACACCTGGATTTATATGACTATTGAAGTGGAAAAATCTCTGCAGACCTCACCCTATTGTGGCTGTACAGAAATACAAGAAATCTATGTCAGGAGTTTAGTGCTAGGTACCTTCTCCATGGGCACCATAGTGGTCCTCTACGTTGCTCCACCCCATTGGGACAAATTTCAGACAGATGGTGAAACTTAAGCTGTTCTCTACAGCTACTGAATTCCACTTCGAAAAGATTAAATTGGAAGATTAAGAGTGAAAAATAAGATAATCTGTTCTAGTGATCTAGAGATTAGAATAGTAACACACCCTCCTCTAAGTTATGGTATACTAATGATTTGGGGAAATCCTCTCTTAGGCCCCTTTCACATTAGCATGTTTCACTGATTGCGGCAGATCTGGCAGATTTACCGCATTTGCCGCCTAATGGCCGCACTTGTGGCAAGCCCCATGCATTGTCTATGGGGCTTGCGGCAGGTGCGCAAAGTGCGGTATTGCTGCGATTCGGGCACTTGCGGCATTGAAAAAAACGAGGCTAGCAGCGTTTTTTTCGCGGCCGCTCCTGACGAAACTTTGGCAATACCGCAAGTGTGCCACAAGTGCGACCATCTGCCAGATCTACCCGCAATCAGCGAAAAACGCTGAGATGAAGGGGCCCTAATATTGCTCCCATATTTTTTTTGTTTTGTGTGTACTTGTTAAAATGTATTTAATAACTTTTAGAAATGTATTTTTAGTCCAGAACCAACACGGATTTATCCCTAAATGTCTGTCTATTTAAAGTCTGGGAACTTGCTACCTACCTTATGGAGAGGAGTTTTCCTGCAACCATAAGAAGACAGTTAAGTAGGTAAGGAAATTTAACGCCACATCTCTCCTCTAGGAAATATGCAAATTTGCACTTCAGTAAGGAAGTGGATGAACTCCACTGCCACCTGGAGTTCATCCACTGTCTATTTAATGTAATCAATTTCTTTTGTAATACACAGTTACTAAAAATTTCCCACTGTTCCCTCTCTAACACGCCTTTCACATCAGCGTTTTTCGCTGATGTACGGCAGATCCGACAGATTTACAGCATCTGCCGGATCTGCCGCACTTGCGGCCCGGATCCAGCAAGCCCCATGCATAGTCTATGGGGCTTAGGGTCCGGTGCGAGAAGTGTGGTTACGCCGGATGCGGCAGATCCGCACTTGCGGCTGCGAAAAAAACCCGCTGCTTGCAACCTTTTTTTTCTTGCGGCTGCAAGTGCCAGATCCAGCGTATCCCCACTTATTGCACCGGACAGAAAACCCCATAGACAATGCATGGGGCTTGCCGGAGACTGCAGTAACTGCTGCAGCCTTTATCCCCACCCTAAAACAAAGTGTTGTGATGTCCAGCAAGGACTGGGCTACTTAGTCCCTCCTCCATTTAGCATTTTGACAATTATCAACTCTGACATATATTTAGTAGGATGTTGATACTGTGCAATATTCTTTGTAATATAATGCCCAGTGACAGTGAGCTCCCTCCTAGCTCTGATCAAAAGTTATAAGCAAGGAAGAGAGTGCACTGTCAGTGCGCATTCTAAGGAGATAATCTGACAAACAGGAAAAGCAGAGACCAGCTCCCGCAAGGGACATGGGTTTCTGGAGTAGGGCTGATCTCTGCTCACTGCATTCTTTTTACAATGTTCCCTGACAATGTGCTCTGTTGCTGGCTCATCACAGCTGTTGAGGGAGCACACTGTCACTGTGCATTCAAAAAATATTGCAGTGATAAGGTTTTTCTGAATTAACAACTGACACATGCTCAGTAGAACAGTCCCTAAGTCGGTTAGACAAATATCCTACTCTGACTCTTCAATTTCCCTGATTTCGACTCAGACTGTGACTCCACCCAAAATGGGCACCCCCCTTGACTCCACAGCCCTACCTAAAATGGACTTCACTGATCAGGCTTTGTTTGAAGATGAGAACAGAGGCAGCGGTGGCAGTGACTGCAGCCTCTGCCCCTGATAATGCCTGTTTTAAGTATCCCAGTATGCAGTGGAGATTCTCTTACAGAATGTAATCAAACGGGAACTTGGTATAAAAAATAAAAATAAAGCAATTGGAGTAGAGAGGGAATTGTAGAGTTTTTTCCATTCATGTACGTTAGAAATAATTTGTCACATTAAACAGATAAGACATTTAGGGTTAAATCAGTATTAGTTTTGGACCAACCCTTGAATAAAAATGTTTTGCTCTGAACATTTTTACTTTTTGGATGAATTCCTACTAATTTATTATTGGATTATAGGTTACAATGGCCATGGTGTACTTTATAATCAGAAGAGGTTGGTAGGGAGGAGATCAAAACCGTGAAAACATAGAAATCTACTGCTGCTAGCATTAAGAAATATTGCACAAGGGCTAGAGAAAGATGTTAATGTACATGGATGTATGGAAAGCTACAAACTGCATGCATCAACTTATTGAATTTTACACTTACTATGGCTCATTCAGCCATTAATCTGTACCATACATGTCCAAACTCACCATGCCAGGTCTGTGCTCCACTTCTTTTATTGTTTTCATGATCATGCATGCCTTGGTTACATTACCTGAAATCAATAAAAATAGAATATTGATTTTATTTCTTTAAGATAGGAGGGGGCGTGGTGGCTCTCGGGTATGGATGCGGCATACCTTGTGAGAGTTTTAATTGTGCCATTGTTAGTTTGATTTGGGGTGCGTGGTCTGGATTGTGATCAGCAAAATCCTATAGAAATATTAAAATAATTACATTTTAGTGGATTGATAAATAAAAAAACCTGAGTGTATTAGAACTCCATAAAGTGGATGAGATTTGTGTCATTCTCAGGCCCAGTTTGCTAGCTTTTTTTTTACCTCGTGTGAACTCACCAGCAATGTGTTTGTGTTGAATCCGCTACGTCAATTTCTTTTGCAGTAAATGTAAGTTTAGTTTGTGGATTTTCACCATAAGCTTTAAAGGGGTTGTCCAGACTTGGGATTCATGCACACTGTCAGGAGTCTCCAGTGCCAGCAGGCTCGTTGTCATACATACATACAGTTACGATCCAACATGTGCAGATTCACTCAACACAAGTGAACTGAGCGATGCTGGTCATGTCTAATCGGAATGTGGCCGAAGTATGCAAGTACTTGCAGTCAAATACCCATCCGCTCTGTAGAATCCTGACAGTGCGCACACTTGCACGCCAAGCCATCGACAACCCCTTTAATGAGATGTAGAAAATCCACAAATAAAAACTAAGTATCTGTTTTTGTGGTTTTTTTTGTTTTTTTTTTAGTTGAAATGGGTATAAACTCTGTAAAAACGCAAATAGCCCCAATTAGTGAATTCAGGCAGAACATCTGCAGCATTAGAAACACATCAAATAATTATAATGGGAACTTAGCCTAAAAAGTGTATAGGCAGAGACCCAGCAGCGCTGTGTTACAGTAGGCCTCCTTTTTAAGAGCATGCTTAAGATGTATTGATACCTGTAGCAGGTCTATGGCTTTCGCATGCTGTTTCTCACGACAAAGCTGGGCAGCCTGAATGAGAACCGGAAGGAGATTCTCCGGCTTCTGAGCCTGTAAACTGCTGGACAGCTTTCGACACTGATCTGCCTAAAAGTAATAGAAGAATGCCAGTTACTGACATGTCTCTAGTAAGACATTGAAAAAAATAAACAGTCTGGAAAATGAAAAGATCATAAGTTGTATTATATATAAAGCTGTTTACCTGATTTGTGTACATAGATAGCAATGCCTTGTTAAATTCTATGGCCTGAAGTTGTCTCTTTGCCAGTTTATGTTCTACTCCTTCAGCGTTGGCAAGCTTTACTTTCTTCTTAGAATCAAATACATTTTGGTCCTTTAGAAAATATAACTGATCATTAATCAAGTTGTACAATTTCAATTAATTCTAAATAATCAAAATTTCAGCGAGGGAGCGAGCGCCAGAGGGGGGCGGGGCGAGGGAGCGAGCGCCAGAGGGGGGCGGGGCGAGGGAGCAAGCGCCAGAGGAAGGAAGGGGGAGGGTGCGAGCGCCAGGGAAGGGGGGGGCGAGGGAGCGAGCCCCAGAGGGGGGGGGCGAGGGAGCGAGCGCCAGAGGGGGGGGCGAGGGAGCGAGCGCCAGAGGGAGGGAGACAGATAGATCAAGAACATAGAAAGAGCCAACAGAGCAGCAGAAAGAGAGACCGTGCACAAACCTTGTTAACTGTTATGATATTATTCGCCACAACAGCCAACAAACCAACGTCAGTGGGCCTGTAAAGGAGGAAATCTTTAAGTCAATTATAAGGCACAAGTACAATGCGTAAGAAAAACTCACTGCCTCTCTAATCCTTACTTTAATTTGATGATCTGGTTATAAAGCTGAAGCGCATCCTCTATAGAGCCTTGGAGCTGCATGACATAGGCCATCTGACCATGAATTATGGCCAATTCAGCGTCTATATCTTCTTCAGATAAATCCTGAGAATATATTTTATGAATCATTTAATATCTCAGTATAAAAACGCTTTTGGTTCAATAGTTTCATTAAACCATCTTCTTCCTGCAACTTCTGACTGGCTGTAAGTCATAAGTTACATCACAAGCGTTCAATAAGTCTATCAGAGCCATAATGAGGCTCTTCTAGAGTTACACTGAGTTGTGACCTCTGTTGGCTCTATGAAACACTGAAGCTACTGGAAGGTCACAAATCACAGGAGACCGGCCACAACAAAGCTGGAAATGCATGAAGACGGTGGCAGGTGAGTATAATACAGGATTCAGGGAACTTGCATTTAAAGCATTAATCCAGCTGGGAAATAAAGTAATGAACACTGGAGTGTTGCTTTAAATACAATAGACACAGAATCCAAGGTAAAAATATACTCACAGTGTCTTCTGAAATAGATTGTCTGCAGAGATCTGTATACAGAAACAAAAAACAAAGGTTAATGAACACATGATTATGTGGTGACATAAGAAAAACACTTTTTCTTTCAAAATTGGGACACTTCATTGAAACATGAATTGCTACTTTTACTCACAGTTACTTCGATGATTGCTATAGCAATCAAATGAAGACAATATATCACCATTAACCTATTTGGTTATTATGAGCGATCAAGATTAAGGGGTTTCAATTTGGGCCGGTGGAAGAAAAAGTTGCACTTTATGCGGACGATATCCTTTTGTTTCTCCGGGACCCCCTAGACTCCATGAATCAGGTAGTGAGGAAGGTTGAGGAATTTGGGAAACTGTCTGGGCTAAGAATAAACTGGGACAAATCCAACTTAATGATGATAGACAGGGAGAACGTGGTGGACAGGAGAGTATTGGGGTGTACTAAACTGAGACTGGTTGATCAATTTAAGTACTTGGGGGTACAGGTTGCACTGCCAATAGAAAACTATGTGAAACTGAATCTGATGCCGCTCCTGGCTAAACTTAGGGATAAGACCCAGACTTGGGGCAGACTGCGTCTCTCGGTGGTGGGCAGGGCCAACCTGACTAAAATGATACTCATGCCTAAGCTCCTTTATATACTTCACAACTCACCAATATGGCTTCCGGGGGGTATTTTCCAAAGACTCAACTCCCTCTTTAGAGACTTGGTTTGGGGGGGGAACAACCCAGGATCAAGATAGAGATTCTGCAAAGGTCCAAGGAAGAGGGGGGGTTGGCGTTGCCTAACCCAGTGTTTCCCAACTCCAGTCCTTAAGGCACACCAACAGGGCATGTTTTCAGGATTTCCTTGGGATTGCTTAGGTGATAATTTAATCACTTGCACAGGGGATAATTCCATCATCTGTCTAATGATAAGGAAATCCTGAAAACATGACCTGTTGGTGTGCCTTGAGGACTGGAGTTGGGAAACACTGGCCTAACCCACGGATATATTTTTTGACGTCTCAGAGTCAGCATCTGAGAGGCTGATCTACGGAGACAGGGGGTGGTTCAATACAGGCAGTACTGACCTATTTTGTGGAAGAAGCCCTCTGGTGCAGGTATTGGAGACCGGTAGATTTAACCGGTTGGGAGGGAAGTTCCCCACTCTGTGTCTAATACATAAAACTTGGTCCACAGTCAAGAGAATAAGAGGAGTTTCTTGCCTAACCATATACACTCCCATTTGGATGAATGAAAAACTGAGTGAATTATACAAACTTGGGGATTGGACAGACTGGTGTACCAAAGGAATACAATACGTGACGCAATTACTAGTGAATCAACAATTGAAAGAATTTGACATACTGAAGGAAGAATTTGGCATTCTAGAATTAGATAGATATAGATATCTCAGGATCCAAAATGCACTCAGGAGGCAGAGACGGGAAACTGGACTCCGGGTACAGAAAGATATAGTCCTTGACTATATATGTATGGAGGGGACTAAGAGGGCGGTAATCACCACCATATATAAAGATATTCTACATACATTTCTGCTGAAGCTTCCGGTGGGTGCTCGGAGTAAATGGGAGGAAGAACTGAGGGTACTGGAGGATGAGATATGGGAGTCAGTTTTAGAGTATGTACCAAAACTATCACTGAGTGAGCCGTGACGGCTTTCGCAGTTGTACACCATTCACAGAGTGTACAGAACTCCTGAATTTTTATACAAGATTGGGATGAGAGACACGTCAGAATGTCCAAAATGTAAGAATGAGAATGCAGGAATTAAAGAGAATTTTGTTTACGTACCGTAAATTCTTTTTTCTTTAATCATCAATGGGAGACCCAGACAATGGGGTTTAGGGCACTGCCCTCCGGAGGTCACACTAGGTACTACAAGTTTGTAGACACCGCCCCCTCCGCTTATAAACCCCTACCGCAGGGAACATCCTCAGTTTGGTCTACAAGCTGCGAGGAGGAAAATAAACCACACCCGAAACATCGGGAAGAATGCCGTGCACAAACGGTTCAACAACCCGGCAAACACTGTCTCAACAGAGAACAGGGCCAATGCAAAACATGCAAAGGAACAACTGGGTGGGTACTGGGTCTCCCATTGATGATTAAAGAAAAAAGAATTTACGGTACGTAAACAAAATTCTCTTTTTTCTGGTCATCATAATGGGAGACCCAGACAATGGGGATGTCCTAAAGCAATACCCCAGGGCGGGAAGAGTTCCTCAACAAGACGGATAACATGGTTCCCTTTTAAAGGTGGGCAACCGCCGCCTGTAGAACCCGCCTGCCCAAATTTGCATCCGCAGAGGCATGGGCATGCACCATATAGTGCTTAGAGAAAGTGTGTAGGCTGGACCAAGTGGCCGCCTGACACACCTGTAGAGCAGATGCTCTATGTCGCAAGGCCCATGAGGCACCTACGGCTCTGGTAGAGTGAGCCTTCAATCCCACCGGGAGAGGCAAACCAGAAGACCGGTAAGCCTCTTGAATGGAAGCCTTAATCCACCTGGCTAAGGTTGACTTTGAAGCCGCGGACCCCTTACAGCGACCTGTCGTAAGAACAAACAAAGAATCCGAACTCCTAAAGGAGGCGGTTCTGGACACATAAATGCGTATAGCTCTCACGAGATCCAGAGTATGGAGGTCGCGCTCAACCTGATGAACGGGAGCGGGGCAAAATGACGGGAGAACAATCTCCTGGTTCAGGTGAAACGTTGAAACCACCTTTGGCAAGAATTCCGGCCGTGGACGCAACACCACCTTGTCTTGGTGAACCACCAGAAAGGGAGACTTGCACGAAAGTGCAGCCAATTCTGAGACCCTCCTCAGAGATGTAATCGCCACCAGAAAAGCCACCTTCTGGGACAGACGAGAAAGGGAAACCTCCCTCAGAGGCTCAAATGGCGGTTTTTGCAATGCCGCCAGGACCATGTTAAGGTCCCACGGATCCAGAGGTCTTTTGTAGGGTGGAACCATCCGCGACACCCCCTGCAGAAATTGACGGACCTTCGGGAGAAGCGCCAATCGTCTGTCAAACAGCACAGAAAGTGCTGAGACCTGACCCTTTAAGGAGCCAAGGGATAATCCCAACTCCAAACCCGACTGTAGGAATGCCAACAGTGTCGGGATGGACAAGGGCCACGGGGACCGGCCCCCAGAGGCACACCAGGTAAAAAAGATTTTCCACGTCCTGTGGTACATTTTCCTGGAAACTGGTTTTCTAGCCCGATTCATAGTGGCAACCACTGTAGGGGAGAACCCCCTGGATGTCAGCAGCCAGGCCTCAAGAGCCATGCAGTCAATCTGAGGGCCTTGGAATTGAGATGGAAGAATGGGCCTTGCGCGAGAAGATCTGCGCGTTCTGGAAGAGCCCACCTGTGTCCGCCTGACAGTTGCCACAGGTCCGGATACCAGGACCTCCTGGGCCAGTCTGGAGCCACTAGAATGGCTACCCTGCATTCCGACCTGATTTTCCACAGCACCCTGGGAATCAGAGCCAGAGGAGGGAACACATATGGTAGATTGAATCTGGACCAAGTCAAGATCAGGGCGTCCGCTCCCAACGACTGGGGGTCCCATGACCTCGCCATGTATTGCGGAACCTGATGATTCAGCCGTGAGGCCATCAGATCCACGTCCGGAGTGCCCCATCTGCTGCAGATGTCCCGAAAGACGTCTGGATGAAGGGCCCACTCTCCGGCGTCCATCCCCTGCCTGCTCAGATAGTCGGCCTCCCAGTTTTCGACCCCTGGGATGTGAACTGCGGAGATCAGGCAGTTGTTGTCCTCCGCCCAGGATAGGATGCGGTGGACTTCGGCCAGAGCCTCTGCACTCCTGGTTCCTCCTTGATGATTTATATAAGCGACGGCCGTCGCATTGTCGGACTGAACCCGGATGGGTTGTCCTGAGATGAATCTCTGAAAAGCCAGGAGTGCTAGATAGATCGCCTTGATCTCCAGCACGTTGATCTGCAATGCCGACTCCGACAGAGTCCAGAGGCCTTGGGCCCTGTGGTGTAAGAACACCGCACCCCAGCCCTTCAGACTGGCGTCGGTGGTCACCACTAACCAGGACGGTTTTATGAAGGACCGGCCCCGCGACAAGTGATGTGGTTGAAGCCACCACTGCAGGGAATCTCGGGTCGGTTGTGACAGTGTCACCAGCCGATTCAGCGAGATCGTCCTCTTGTCCCACCTGCGTAGGATCTCCAGCTGGAGAGGACGGAGGCGAAATTGTGCAAACGGCACCGCCTCTATCGCTGCCACCATGCGACCCACCAGCTTCATCAACCCACGAAGGGATGATTGTGGTGACAGGAGCACCGCTTGTACTCCCGATCGGATCGCCACCTGTTTGGATTGTGGCAGAGACACCAGGGCTGAGGACGTGTTGAAGTCCATGCCCAAATAAGTCAAGGACTGGGTCGGAACCAGGGTTGACTTCTGAACATTGAGGAGCCAACCGAATTGTTCCAGAGACCGCATGGTCACATCCAGGCTCGCTTGACAGAGGTGTTCCGATGGCGCCCTGACCAGCAGGTCGTCCAAATAGGGAATGACGGCATGGCCCTGCACGTGCAGGAGAGCCATCATGGAGGCCATCACTTTTGTGAACACCCGCGGTGCCGAGGCCAAGCCGAACGGCAGCGCCACAAATTGGAAGTGTTCCTCCCCCACTGCAAATCTCAACCATCGCTGGTGAGCCGGTGCAATGGGCACGTGAAGGTAAGCGTCTCTGATATCTATGGACGCCAAGAAGTCCCCCTGTGACACAGCCGCGATCACTGAGCGCAGTGATTCCATACGGAACTTCCGAACCAGCACGTGGCGGTTGAACAACTTCAGGTCCAAAACCGGGCGGAAGGATCCGTCCTTCTTTGGGACTATAAAGAGGTTGGAGTAAAAACCCCTGAACCTCTCCCCGGAAGGCACCGGGACCACCACTCCGTCTCTGCGGAGTCCCTCCAACACCAAGGAAAAGGCCTGAGCTTTTTCTGGGGAGGGGACCGACCGATGGAATCGGGATATCGGTTTTGACGTCAGCTCTATCCTGTAACCTCGCGAGACCACGTCTCGAACCCACTGATCTGAAACGTGAAGTAGCCACTCGTTCTGAAAGCGAGACAAGCGGCCCCCCACCTGTGGGGAGGCAGGAAGAGAGAGCGAGTCATGTAGAGGCGGGTTTGGGGGTGGCAGCTGCTGCCCCCGCCGGCTTCTTTGGACGACTCTTAGAGCGCCACTGAGTAGCGGGCTTGCCCCCTCGGTCCGTGCGAGCGGACGGTGCTGATGACTGTGAGCTGGACCGAAAGGACCACTGTTTTGGGTTCCTTTTAACGGTATACCGTGGCTTAGGTTTATTCTGCGGTATTTTAGACTCAGCAGAATCCTTAATTAGCTTATCCAGCTCTGTGCCAAAAAGCCTGTCACCAGCGAAAGGAAGATTCTGCAGAATCTTCTTAGATGTGGCATCTGAGTCCCAAAGACGCAGCCACAACAACCTGCGGATCGCTATAGCATTGGCCGAAGCCACAGCTGAGCGAGTAGCAGTTTCCAGAGTCGCCGTTCTGGCGTAGTCCGCATAGGCCCTTGCCCTTTCGGTAAGTGCCAGGACCTCTGGACTGGACCTTGCCAGGTCAGTGATACCATCCAAGCAGGTAGTAATCGCTTGTAAGGTCCAGACCGTGGCAAAGTTAGGGGCAAATGACGACCCCACCGCCTCATAGGAAGACTTGGCGAGTTGCTCGACCTGTCTATCAGTAGCATCCTTCAGTGAGGAGCTATCAGAGGCAGAGAAAAGGGAGCGTGCAGCAATCCTGGTCATGGAAGCATCCACCTTCGGGGACTGCGACCACTCCTGAAGCACCTCCTGGGGAAAGGGGAAGCGATTGTCCTTGGGTTTGCGGACATAACGCCGCCCAGGATGTAACCTGGGGGCTCTAATCACCCTTCCAAAATTAGTATGGTCCATAAAGGAGCCACTTGGTCTAGCCTCCGGCCGCAGCCATTGATAGACCTCCTTCGGGTGCACCGTCACCTCCTCAGGGGGTGTCACGAGACGTAAGGTCTCGTTGATAGAGGACACCAGATCCTCTACCCCATCTGGTGGTTCAGACACAGATACAGACCCGAAAGTCGAACCCCCATCATCTTCCTCACCATCAGAGGAACGCTCCTCCTCAGAGAGAGTCTGGAGCTCGGGTGAAGCCTCACGACGAGCCCGCTTAAGGGGTCTCACAGCAGAAGAGGGAGACACCCGGGGTAACTGGAAGGAGTAGCTGGGCTATCCAGTCTCCTATTAAGTGCCTCCAGGGATTGCGACATGGAGGACAGCTGAGACAACAGAGATTCATTGATCCTGTTCTGAGTCTCCCAAGGCCCTGAGATCACCTGAACCTCAGGGTATAGCACCGGGGTTGCTGACCCAGTAGTTGCAGCCCGGGCCTCTGGGCGTCCGCAGTTATTGCAGGACCCCTCCACCAGTGTTCCATTGCACGTAGCACATGTAACGGTGGTCTCGGCCGCCTTAGCAGCACGCTTCCCAGCTGAGGACATGGCCACAGTAGGGGTAGATAAGCCCAATTGCAGACAATAAAACCGGGGATCCCGGTGGCTTACCGACCGCTGTAAAGCGGTATGAGGGAGCGGTGTGTGTGTGTGACCTCCGCGCTGTCTTCCGGTCTCCCCTCTTGGAGTGCAGACGCACGCTGCATACAGTTCCCAGCCGGGAAGTGAGGGTAAAGATGGCCGCCGACAGAGAAACTGTGGGCGGCGCCGAAGACACGCGGGAAACACACACACACGCCCCGCGGTGACGTCACCGCACGGGCTGCATCCCATCCTCCAAGCATCCTTCTCATGAGGGAGCTGGAGCCCGCAGGGCGGGAAACAGTGTAAAAAACAATGTACACAGACTGCAATTACATGTCACACATCCGCAGCCTACGGCCTCAGCCCCTGTGACACACAGGGCGGTCAGCCAGGGTGACCCCAGCACAGGGTACACCCGCAGAACCGCGGACCCGAGGGTAACGCGCGGTCTGAGTGTCATGAAGCACATAAAGTGCCAGACACTACCCCCAGGCACACAGGAGACACCGAGTGCCTCAGTGCCGGTCCGGTCTGTAAGCACCATTTAGGGAGGCCTCGGACGGGGGTGCAGCACCAGTCTGGAGTGTAAGCACCATTTAGGGAGGCCTCAGACTGGGCCGCTCAGCCCAGTCCGGAGTGTAAGCACCATTTAGGGAGGCCTCGGACTGGGCTGGCTCCAGTCCGGTCTGTAAGCACCATTTAGGGAGGCCTCGGACGGAGCGGAGCTGTGCAAGGCTCCCATCTCCCACTCACCAGAGCCCCCCAGAGAGGGATAGAGAGGAGTGTAACAGCGTACCGGGAGAACACCAGGTGTCCAGGCCCTAGGCCCTCCGGTACCTCCACCAGCGTGTGCCACTAAGGGTGAGCGGGGAGGCTGTCACCGGTCCCGACTGGGACCTTATTACCTTGTCTTCAGACGCCATCACGTAAGTAGTGAGAATGCAGTGAAGTGCAAGCAAAGCGTGATCCTCCGAGCACACTAAGTTAAAAACTGAGGATGTTCCCTGCGGTAGGGGTTTATAAGCGGAGGGGGCGGTGTCTACAAACTTGTAGTACCTAGTGTGACCTCCGGAGGGCAGTGCCCTAAACCCCATTGTCTGGGTCTCCCATTATGATGACCAGAAAATACATATGTTGTGGGAGTGTCCGAGGCTGCAAGCCTTTTGGATGGTAGTGATTGCAATGACTGAAGGAAAGTATGAGTGTGTGGTGCCTAGAAACCCACTAGTATGTGTGTTGGGGTATGTGGAAGACATATAGGTTACCAGTGCTGAGAAGATAGCGATAGCCAGACTGTTATATATGGCTAGGAAATTAATCGCTAGGGGCTGGATCGGGACCGAGCCCCCCTCTAGAAAGGAATATGTTCAACAGGTGGAATATACCATTAGCCTGGAAGAGGGTGTATACCGGAGGAGGGAAGCTTTGACGACATTTGAACAAATCTGGGCGCAATGGAAGGGAATATGTGTATAACTTATGGAATTTAGTGTTCTTTAAAGTCAACTTATAAACACGAAGCAGGTTCTAAAGCTTTGCTATAGATTAATAATACGGTTTTTCGAATGCCATTATACTTGGCAAACTGTATATGTAGGGACATGGATACCAGATGTTATATTTGCTGTCTATAGAGGGGAAGGGGGCGGGGGGAAGGGATGTTGGGGTTATATTATGTAAGGGGAGCTTATTATTATTGTTAAAAACTTACGGTATGTGCAACTTAGATGCAATGTATTGTATTTCTGTTTGGCGAATAATCATAATAAAAACATCTAAATAAAAAAAAATTTTGAGCGATCAAAGGAATACAATGAACTCATCATAATTAAAACAAGTTAGAAAACTAATTTTTTCTTTTGTGTCATTTACATACTATCTGAATTTTCAAGGTGTTAATTCTACCCATAGTATATTTACTGAAGAATATGCTTAGAAGAAGACCCTACTTTTTTTTAATTCCTTATGCTTATTCAATATTAGACTTGTTTACCCAGTCCAGATCTGCCTCTCCTCCTCTGTCCCGGGGGTTTTAGCAGTCTGCAGTCTCCCCATTATAGGGTATGTGACAGCTTCAGCCAATCACAGGTAGCAGCGGTTTGATGAGGACTATGTTGGTATCATTGCAGAGCCAGTTATACGCTGCAGTGGTGATGTCATGACCTCTGCCATCATTTAACAAAGACCGGGGGTAGCTGCAGAGGTAGCTCTGGATCTGGGGTGGGCAAATAAAGCTTATTTTTTCAACGGGCAAGCCTATGGCAATATTAAAACAATAAAAAAAAAAAAGTTCTATAGCACCTTTAATCTAGTGGGTACAAAATGACAAACTTAATCCTCCTCTGAACTCCATACAGAAAATAAGGTGTCCTATTATGATCACAGCAGTATTCAGAGGTCATCATGGCACAGGTTCAGCTAAAACAGTGTAAGGAACAATAAGCTGGCAGGGCAGAGAACTTACTTTCAGCCTCTCGCAGCTTTTTCATTGCATCACCAAGTCTTCCCTGTCCGATTAGGCTGCAGGCAGCATTATAGCACAGTTCATAAGTCGTCTCCTGCAATCCGAGGTCTTCCTATAAAACAGGAACAAAAATCGCTGGATGTTCCCGCCTAGCTTACAGGAGAAGGACAGATGTGTCTCCAACATCAATATAATGCTTCCTTAAAAACAGGAATACTAAGCTGATAGAGGAACTTACAGGCTTGGTCTTCGACCACAGATTCATAGCAGCCACCACCGCAGACAGATTTGTTTGTCTCTCCTCATCATAATCATCTTGAGAATTTCGAATGAGATCCCGATAGACAGATAAGCATTCTTCATATCGCTCCAGCCTGTAAAGCTGATCACAAAAGCCCACAAGAAAGATTAAAGTTGTGACAGGCAGCTATTGGCGCCCCTAATAAATCTCAATCCTTACTCTTGGGGTGTCATGGTCACATCTGTATTGTGATTGCATACATGGTACCCATAAGCTCCTCAGACTGCAGTGCTCCCATACCACCTCTCTGGTGGCATATTATTTCATTATATATTTTTTTATTAACAAATATATGGAAAAGAGGGTTGCAGCACTCCCTCCTAGATGTGAGATAAGCCTTTATTCTGGCCTACGGGTACAGCATGGTGACGTTACAGCCTCAAACTGCTTTTGTCCAGCAATCACTAGTAGACCCAGATTTTTAGACATCCTTTACATTATACAATTAGCATATCAATAAAGGTATACAGTGTAAAATTACAAACCTAGTGATAATACAAAACCATCTTTCAAGTGCATACATCGTAATACAGCACATACAGTGCATTTTAGACATTATTCAATGGGCAACTCTGTTAAATAGTGATATTCTACTTAATTGGGTGTCTCATAGCACCTGTTCCAACAATTAATATTGAGTTATAGATTGAATTACATGTATTGACAATAGCTCACCACTGCTGTCCTGTACTCCCATTGTCTCTATCTTGGTGCACTATCATCCTGCTTACATACTTTGTATATTACCTACCAGCGTCCTGGTAATTTAAACTGCCATTAAGTGTTTGAACATATCACTGATAATTTACATTATTCTTACAATGCATTTATCACAATTAAAAATATTGAGCATACACAGGGTATTTTTGACATATCAATAGTGCAATATTACCTACATAGTGATTTAAAATATTTACACCGTGCACCAATGAATGAGGCCCATTGATCCTTGACTGTACAGGAAGGGGCTCCGGGAATGAACCCCTGGAGTCCCTAACTGGGGGTGTTGGCAAAAGCAATATTCCCCAGAAATGGGAGAAATTGCATCAGCCCAAGGTAAGGGTGATCAAAGAACAGTAATCCCATAGAGACCAGTGTCATATGAGCAGATAATCCTAAAAAACACCCAGAGTATGTTCCATATTTATAATTGTGATAAATGACAATATAAATATCATTAATATGTACGAACACTTAATGGCATTATGGCACATTAAATTACCAGGATGCTGGTAGGTAATATACTAAGTATGTATGCAGGATAATACTACACCCTGGAGATGATGGGAGTAGAGGACGAGTGTGCAGGTTTGGGGACACCAAGATAGGGTAAAACAGGTGTGACAGCAATGGTGAGCTATTGTCTTTACAGGTAATTTAATCTATAAATCATTATTAATTGTTGGAACAGGTGCTATGAGACACCCAATTAAGTAGAATATCACTAACAGAATTGACTAATAAATTATGTCTAAAATGCACTATATATGCTGTATTACGATGCATGTATTTGAAAGATGGTTTTACATTATTACTTGTGTTGGTAAATTTACACTGTATACATTTACTGATATGCTAATTGTATACTGAAAAAGATATATAAAAATCTGGGTATACCAGCTAGTGATTGCTGGACTAAAGTACCGTATATACTCGTGTATAAGCCGACCCGTGTATAAGCCGACCCCCCTACTTTTGTCCCCAAAATCTGGGAAAACCTATTGACTCGTGTATAAGCCGAGGGTGGACCCCAGCACAGGTATACAGCCCCCAGCAGTGTGGTATACAGCAGCCTCCCCAGTGGTATATACAGCCCCAGTGGTAGTATCCAGCAGCCCCAGAGGTATATACAGCCCCAGTGGCAGTATCCAGCAGCCCCAGAAGTATATACAGCCCCAGTGGTAGTATCCAGTAGCCCCAGAGGTATATACAGCCCCAGTGGTAGTATACAGTAGCCATAGAGGTATATACAGCCCCAGTGGTAGTATCCAGTAGCCCCAGAGGTATATACAGCCCCAGTGGTAGTATCCAGCAGCCCCAGAGGTATATACAGCCCCAGTGGTAGTATCCAGCAGCCCCAGAGGTATATACAGCCCCAGTGGTAGTATCCAGCAGCCCCACAGGTATATACAGCCCCAGTGGTAGTATCCAGTAGCCCCAGAGGTATATACAGCCCCAGTGGCAGTATCCAGCAGCCCCAGAAGTATATACAGCCCCAGTGGTAGTATCCAGTAGCCCCAGAGGTATATACAGCCCCAGTGGTAGTATACAGTAGCCATAGAGGTATATACAGCCCCAGTGGTAGTATCCAGTAGCCCCAGAGGTATATACAGCCCCAGTGGTAGTATCCAGCAGCCCCAGAGGTATATACTGCCCCAGTGGTAGTATCCAGCAGCCCCAGAGGTATATACAGCCCCAGTGGTAGTATCCAGCATCCCCACAGGTATATACAGCCCCAGTGGTAGTATCCAGTAGCCCCAGAGGTATATACAGCCCCAGTGGTAGTATCCAGCAGCCCCAGAGGTATATACAGCCCCAGTGGCAGTATCCAGCAGCCCCAGAAGTATATACAGCCCCAGTGGTAGTATCCAGTAGCCCCAGAGGTATATACAGCCCCAGTGGTAGTATACAGTAGCCATAGAGGTATATACAGCCCCAGTGGTAGTATCCAGTAGCCCCAGAGGTATATACAGCCCCAGTGGTAGTATCCAGCAGCCCCAGAGGTATATACAGCCCCAGTGGTAGTATCCAGCAGCCCCAGAGGTATATACAGCCCCAGTGGTAGTATCCAGCAGCCCCACAGGTATATACAGCCCCAGTGGTAGTATCCAGCAGCCCCAGAAGTATATACAGCAGCCCCAGAGGTATGGCTTATATTGGCAGCCAGCCTACTTACATACACATACCCATACATACACACATATATACACACACACACATACACATATATACACATACACACACACATACACAGCTTCCTACCTTGTCCCCCGTTCTGCAGTGCTTTCCGGTGTCCTCCGTGCTCCGTTCCCGGTCTGCTGGGCCTTGTGGTTCCTCCTGGTTCCTCATCCTTCGGTTCTATCATGGGGGCTGCCATCTTGGGTCTTCTCTCCGCCCCCGGCCAGTGATGTCAGAGCAGGCCGCGCTGTGATTGGCTAGCACCCGTGACATGTGATCACGGGTGCTAGCCAATCACAGCGCGGCCTGCTCTGACATCACTGGCCGGGGCGGAGAGAAGACCCAAGATGGCAGCCCCCATGATAGAACCGAAGGATGAGGAACCTGGAGGAACCACAAGGCCCAGCAGACCGGGAACGGAGCACGGAAGACAACGGAAGGCACTGCAGAACGGGGACAAGGTAAATACTGCGCAGCGCCCCCCCACCCCCCGCGCCCCCTCCCACCATAGGATTACCGTATTGACCCGTGTATAAGCCGAGGGGGGGACTTTTCAGCCCATTTTTTGGGCTGAAAAACTCGGCTTATACACGAGTATATACGGTAGTTTGAGGCTGAAATGTCGCCAAGCTGTACTCGTAGGTTTTTTTCACATCTAAGGCTGGCTTCACACTACGGCTGGGATCCGATCCATGGCTGTCCGCTTGAGGCAGACAGCCGCGGACTGGATCAGCACACAGAACTGGAGGGCTAATTTGCCCTCCGGTCCGGTGTGCAGCCGCACGCAGCTGCCGCCACTGATAGGTCAGGACCTCGGCTCGTGGGGAGCTAGCCACGGTCCTGTATTGTCAGGAGGGGCCAGCGCTGAGCTTCAGCACCACGGAGCTGACCCCTCTGACAGATAAGGAGTTATCAGTGGCGGCAGCTGCACACCGGACCGGAGGGCAAATTATCCCTCCAGTTCTGTGTGCTGATCCAGTCCGCGGCATGGATCGGATCCCAGCCATAGTGTGAAGCCAGCCTAAGGAGTGCTGCAAACCTTTTTTCAATATATTGTATGTATAAGAAGTAGTGAAGACTACTTGGTTTGATTTGCACCCTGTCAGTGAGTGAGGACTGTGCTGCTCTTTCTTATATCGTTACTATGTGTGTGTGTATGTGTGTGTGTGTGTATATATATATATATATATATATATATATATATATATATATATATATATATATATATATATATATATAATAATAATAATAATAAAGCTTTATTTATATAGCGCCAACATATTCCGCAGCGCTTTACAATGTAGGGTTAGCGTACAGAAAATATACAGTAAGTAATTACAATAGAGAACAAATAAAGTGCAATCATTGGATACAAAAACAATAGGCATAGAATCAATGTGAAAAAAAAAATACAATAAATAAAGCAAGAAATGAAGGTGACCCTGCTCAAAAGAGCTTAGAATCTACAACGGGATAGAGGTTGTACAAGGTGCCGGGGCTTATTGCACTGGTGGTCCAGGCATCTTGAGGAAATGGGGTATAGGGCTAAGCTTACATGAATGGTCATCAGTCTGTGTAGACCTTTATGGTTTGGTGGAGTTTGTAGAAGATATATATATATATAGAATATATATATATCATATATATATATATATCATAATTATGTTTCAGCTCAACATTTGAAGACTTCCTCAAGCACCCACAACATTGGACTTTGCCACTATTTTCCATGTTCATATATATATAATAGATATATACACTGGCGATCAAAATTTAGAGAAATGGACAGGGTAAGGATCTCTCTTATCATACAGTCACAACGTTTATGAGCATTTGGACTGAAAGCCCACTCTACAGTGACCAAACCTCTCATTAGCAGGAATAATCGTAAGGCTAGACTCACCTTTGGTGAGGAGCATTTTGTGTGGATAGAGGAGAAGTGGTCCACAGTTCATTTTGGCTATGAAAGTTAGTTTAATGTTTCTCATCAGGCCCAAATAAATTATGTTAAATCGACAAACCAGGGAGAGACTGAACCCAAAGTGTGAAAAGAAGTCAGTGAAAGGTGGTGGAGAAAGTGTCCTGGTTTGGGGAATGTTTTCTACTGCAGAGGTTGGATCTCTCATACAGCTACATGGCAGAGTGAATGCAAGTGTGTATCAAAACCTTCTTCAACACACATGGTTCCTTTGCATTCAGCGAGCAATTTTCATGCAGGACAATGGCCCCTGTCACACAGTAAAACGGGTAAAGCAGTTCCTTGAAATAGAAAACATTGAAACAATGAAATGGCAGCCCAGAGACCTGATCTAAACCTAATAGAAAACCTCTGGAGAATCTTTGGTGACAAAGTTATGGCCAAGAAACCCACAACAGTCACAGAACTGTGGAAGAGACTGGGAGAAGAGTGAACCAAAATCACCAAAGCAGTGTGAGAGACTAGTGATGTCCTGTGGCCGCAGATGTGCTGAAGTCATTCACAGCAAAGGCCTGTTTTCAACTTAAGCACAGGGCAGTTTACTGCATTACACATTTGCACATTGCAGTTTGATCTTCTCTTTTCAGTGCCACTCATTAATTTGAATATTTTCATATATATAGTAGTGTCGCGGCAGATATCTATTGCTGTAAGTATAATTATTTTCTGCCAGCACCTACGCATACGGTTGATGCCAGTCTTATATATTTTACATATTGTCTTTTTTGACTGAGCTCCCATTATATAATTTTCCCCTTTCCTCTTTTCATAGTCTGGTAACCACTCATGGACTCCAGTGTGAGGTCCTAGCACACACCTGTTTTTAATTACATCTTTAGACATATAAGCCCACACAGATTCCACCAGTTCACCATATCACTAGGGCATAGTGTCAGGACCTGGCAGTAGGAGGCCCCTTGAAGTGGGTGCCAGGCTTGATCCTCAGTGGCCGCTGATGAGACTAAGACCTCTGTTTTCAACTTTAGCACAGGGCAGTTTTCTGCATTACACATATTCACATTGCAGTTTGATCTTCTCTTTTCAGTGCCACTCATTAATTTGAATTTTTTCATATACCGTATATACTCGCGTATAAGCCGAGTTTTTCAGCCCAAAAATTGGGCTGAAAAGTACCCCCCTCGGCTTATACGCGAGTCAGTGCTGTATACCGATGTATACATCGGTACATACCTATGTATACATCGGTATACAGCAGCCCCCGTAATCCAGGGCCCCCCCAGCCTCTCTCCGGTCACCTGGAAAGGAAACTATACTTATCAGTGTCCGCTGTCCGCGCCCCGCTCGCATCTGCCGACATCGCGATCCTCCATCTTCATGCGGCGTCTTCCTGTTTCTGTGCTCGTCGCAGCAATGACGTCATTCCTTGCGACGCGCACAGGAAACAGGAAGACGCCGCATGAAGATGGAGGAGCGCGATGTCGGCAGATGCGAGCGGGCACGGACAGCGGGACAGTGATAAGTATAGTTTCCTTTCCAGGTGACCGGAGAGAGGCTGGGGGGGCCCTGGATTACGGGGCTGCTGTATACTACCGCGGGGGCTGCAATATACTACCACTGGGGCTGTATACACTGCTGGGGCTGCCTGTATACTGCTGGGGCTGCCTGTATACTGCTGGGGCTTCCTGTATACTGCTGGGGCTGCCTGTATACTGCTGGGGCTGCCTGTATACTGCTGGGGCTGCCTGTATACTGCTGGGGCTGCCTGTATACTGCTGGGCTGCCTGTATACTGCTGGGGCTTCCTGTATACTGCTGGGGCTGCCTGTATACTGCTGGGGCTGCCTGTATACTGCTGGGGCTGCCTGTATACTGCTGGGGCTGCCTGTATACTGCTGGGGCTGCCTGTATACTGCTGGGGCTGCCTGTATACTGCTGGGGCTGCCTGTATACTGCTGGGCTGCCTGTATACTGCTGGGGCTGCCTGTATACTGCTGGGGCTGCCTGTATACTGCTGGGGCTGCCTGTATACTGCTGGGGCTGCCTGTATACTGCTGGGGCTGCCTGTATACTGCTGGGGCTGCCTGTATACTGCTGGGGCTGCCTGTATACTGCTGGGGCTGCCTGTATACTGCTGGGGCTTCCTGTATACTGCTGGGGCTGCCTGTATACTGCTGGGGCTGCCTGTATACTGCTGGGGCTGCCTGTATACTGCTGGGGCTTCCTGTATACTGCTGGGGCTGCCTGTATACTGCTGGGGCTGCCTGTATACTGCTGGGGCTTCCTGTATACTGCTGGGGCTGCCTGTATACTGCTGGGGCTCCTATATACTACCACTGGGGCTGCTGGGGCTCCTATGTACTACCACTGGGGCTGCTGGGGCTCCCATGTACTACCACTGGGGCTGCTGGGGCTCCTATGTACTACCACTGGGGTGGCCTGTATACCACACTGCTGGGGCTATATACCTGTGCTGAGGTCCACCCTCGGCTTATACACGAGTCAATAGGTTTTTCCAGATTTTTGGGGCAAAAGTAGGGGGTCGGCTTATACACGGGTCGGCTTATACACGAGTATATACGGTATATAGTAGTGTCGCAGCAGATATCTATTGCTGTAAGTATAATTATTTTCTGCCAGCACCTACGCATACGGTTGATGCCAGTCTTATATATTTTACATATTGTCTTTTTTGACTGAGCTCCCATTATATAATTTTCCCCTTTCCTCTTTTCATAGTCTGGTAACCACTCATGGACTCCAGTGTGAGGTCCTAGCACACACCTGTTTTTAATTACATCTTTAGACATATAAGCCCACACAGATTCCACTAGTTCACCATATCACTAGGGCATAGTGTCAGGACCTGGCAGTAGGAGGCCCCTTGAAGTGGGTGCCAGGCTTGATCCTCAGTGGCCGCTGATGAGACTAAGACCTCTGTTTTCAACTTAAGCACAGGGCAGTTTACTGCATTACACATTTGCACATTGCAGTTTGATCTTCTCTTTTCAGTGCCACTCATTAATTTGAATTTTTTCATATATATAGTAGTGTCGCGGCAGATATCTATTGCTGTATGTACACAGCAAAGGCCTGTACACACTAAAGGCCTGTACACACTAAAGGCCTGTACACACTAAAGGCCTGTACACACTAAAGGCCTGTACACACTAAAGGCCTGTACACACTAAAGGCCTGTACACACTAAAGGCCTGTACACTTCCTACTGATAGGTGACTGTTGTAACCGTCACAAAATGTAGTTTTAATCTTTCTCTGTTCTACAGTCATTGCTGTTCTCTAATTATGATCATCATGTTTTGTGTAAAATAAAGGTTATAAGTTGATAAACTCTGGTTATTTTGGAAAACACTGTTCTAGTGGCATGGTGTACCCCTTACACAAAAACATTCAAATGTCAAACCTTCAACCTTCAAATTCTGTCTGAAAAAATTCATGTGATCGTATATTGTTCTCTAATTTTGGTCACCAGTGTAGATATAATATAACAATATAATAATAATGCACACATATACCAATAATGATTATACAAATGCTTTAAAAGTGATCCTTACTAATTTCAGATGATGGTTATAGGAATAAAACAATAAATATCAGATTCCGTTTTGAATACCATAAAACAACATACCACTTGGCCATGAAGTTCACTTAGTTTTTCTGTCTTCTGAGGTGCATTTTCTATTGTTTTCAATGCACTCTCAATTTTATTTAGCCTATATTCACAGTATGCCTTTTCAAATGCAATGACATCACTATAAGAGATCAGAAGAAAAAAAAACATATAAGATAAAGGACTCGCACAAACAAATTTACAGCTGTGCTCTAAAGTGTCAATCGGTTATCTGTTCAATATCTGTTCAGTATTCCAAGGTTAAGATATCAACATGTAATGGTTAAGAGAGGGCCATACTGCAATGCTGCCAGGAAAAGTCCAATGGAAAAGTTGATTAAACTGATCTTTATTCCGTCAACGCGTTTTAAAGAATGATTTCTCCTTCCTCAGGACAATAAAATCACATAACTGTCCTGAGAAAGGAAACCGAAATGCGTTGATAGAATAAAGATCATTTTGATAAACTTTTCGCTTGGGCTTTTCCTGGTGGCACTGCAGTATGACCCTCTCTTATCCCCTTCACCACCCAGCAATTTTTCTTTTCCTGTTCTTGTTTTTCTCTCCTCTACTTCCAAGAGCCATAACTTTTTTACTTTTCCGTCAATATAGCCATATGAGGGCTTGTTAATTGCAGGACAAGTTGAAGTTTTGAATTAAATCATTTATTTTATCATATAGTGTACTGGAAAACAGTGAAAAAAGTCTAAGGGTATGTGCACATCAGTAGTTTTCTGGGCTGTTTTTTGGCGTTTTCCGTCGGCGTTTTCCGCTGAGTTTTATGTTAATTTATGTTAATCCTAGCCTCCGGTTGGATTAACATGCTACTCAATGGAGTTTAGAAAACTCTGTCTACATTACAACGTTTTTATTCTTGTCGTTTTCAGTTTCTTCAGCGTTTTTCCACCGGTTTTCAAAGATAGAACAAGTGACTTCTTTCCTCCGTTTTTCCAGCGGTTCCAGCTTACAAGTGCACAAAAAACTCAGTTTTAAAAACGCTCAGAAAAAACGCCGACAAAACGCTGTATAAACGCTATAAAAACGAGCAAAAAACGAGGGACACTGCTGAGCACAGAAAACTCAGTTTCTGCCAGTGTCCTCCGGTTCCAGGTCGGTCTGCAGAGATGCACAAACGTCTGATGTGCACATACCCTAAGTGTGGTGAAATATCAAAAAAGTTAAATTACGCCATTTGTTTTTTATTCACCATGTTCACTATATGGTAAAACTAATGTGTCAGCATGATGGCTCAGGTCAGTACGAGTTCGTAGATACTAGGTTCCGATGAGCTGATGCAGCACTGGAACACAGGGAAAGTGATCACTTTCTACTAATGACCTCACTGAGAGATCGCCAGCAGGAAGTAATTGCAGACAGTTTCCGGGGTAACAAATTTAAGTAACAGATGGCAGGGAACAGTGCGATCCCCACTGTGGTGCTATGGATCATGCTGTCAGTCATTGACAGTGCGATCCAAAAGGGTTACCATTGCTGATCCAATCGGTGCTGTTAGCTACACCTCTCAGCTTATAAGATCAGCTGAAATGTGTGGGGAAGGATGTGAGCTCAGCGCATGAGTTCACATCAGGGGCGGGACATGGCCAAGGACGTATATATACATCCTTGGTCGTGAAGGGGTTAAATCATTGCATGTTGATATTATAGCTTATGTGGGAAATGGAAAGACCCAAACAAACAGCTCCTTGAGGTATTTTTGTAGCACCTATGGACTTTGAGAGATCCATGCTTTAACGTATGAAGTGTGTCATGTACATGTGTGACACATCGACGGTATATCCTGTGGATATTATTGTAAATCTGGCTTGAAAAAGGTGATTATGTGGCCGAAATATTGCTTTTCAGTACCACGTGTTTGTGCAGTATTGTTTGAGCACATGGCGAGGATCAGATAGGAAGGAGCGCGACTTGGTATTTAGAACGCAGATTCCATTATAGATTGTGGGCTCCTGAGGGGCCAAATCACCAGAAACTACACAAGTGACCCCATATTGGAAACTTCGCTGTTTAAGGAATTCATCTACAGTCCCTGACAAAAGTTATGTCACTTATCCATATAAAAAAGAAGGAATAGAGAGCATGTATATAGACCGGGATCTGGGATTTATACAAAACAACTCATATAAATATCCAAAAGAGTTTTATTTATTATTCATATATACAAAAACAGGAAACAAACATACAGTTAAAAACCATTAAAAGGTGAGAGTCACCAACAAACTATGGCCTTGTAATATGCATCAAGAAAATGGTAATACAACAATGTACAATACTTAGTGTACAAGGATGATGAAAAGAACTCTGGTAATAGAGTGGCAAACTTTGTCACAAAAGAAGCACAAATTGACCCAAAAAATGTGTACAATATGAGCTATATACTACCAATAAACACACATATAAGGAATCAAATGTGAACACCTGTTATAAATGGTTGAAACAGGAGAGTAGAAACGTGACTAACCAAATCTAAAATTCCTGTAGAGAGAGGACATATATTTAACAAGAAGTCCTCAGTCACATTATATTCAAAAGAAGAGGTGTCACTTAACTATAAATTCCCCTATCAATGGGGAGAGACAAAGCCAGCCTATACTCATATATTGTTATGTTGTACCAACAAGCCCTGAGGGAAAAAGAGAGCCCTAAGGGAAAAAGGAAATAAAGGATGAATAATTGGACTTCCAGTGCACCATTAGGTGTCACTATGTCCAAATCTAATTACCAGAGGTGTCATCATCCTAGGAAGCAAGGCACATAGCACGCTCGACACCCGACGCGTGTCGCCGCCTAAACAGACGGCTTCCTATGGGGAGAGCCTCTGCACTGGAAGTCCAATTATTCATCCTTTATTTAACTGTATTATTTAATACTTAACTGTACTTAAATTACTTAAATTAAGTTAAATTACTTAATATTTAACTGTATGTTTGTTTCCTGTTTTTGTATATATGAATAATAAATAAAACTCTTTTGGATATTTATATGAGTTGTTTTGTATAAATCCCAGATCCCGGTCTATATACATGCTCTCTATTCCTTCTTTTTTATATACATGTTTCCTGAGCATGTGACTGGTGGATCACGTGTACTGTGCCTCCCAATCACGTGTTTCAGATGTCACTTATCCATGTTATGTAAATAAAAGCATATAACCTGACGTTAAATTCATCCATTGGTTTTATAAATTACTCTTTTGAAAGCTGAAACGCTCCCAAATGTGGTTTAGGTTAAGAAAATAAATTGGTATCAATCCTGAAATATTGATTATTTAATGAACACAGAATGGTCAGATTTTGGCAAGACAAAAGTTTTGTCGCCTAGTCATATAATGCACCCGATCCTAGTTTACATCCTCACCTGTGCTACGTAAATGATTGGTTAATTAGTGGGTGTGTATAAAACGAAACCCAGCACCCCAGACCTTCACTTGAACTGCAACTTGAGCTCTGACAACATGCCAAAAATCCACCCTGCGACCAAAGCCTTGATTATCAAGAGGTTGAAGACCAGATCCACTGCAGAGGTGGCTGGCACCTTTAATGTGTCTCAGTGTCAAGTACAAAGAATTAAAAAAAGATTTGAAGAGACTACAGATGTGTTTGACAAGCCCAGGTCCGGCAGACCCCGCAAGACAACTGCTCAGGAGGAACGTTTGTTGGTTAGAAAATCCAAAGCAAGCCCCTCTTACACTTCAGCGGAGCTCCAACAGGCCTGGTCACCTGAACAGTTTGTAGGATTCTGTCTCAAAATGGCCTCCATGGTCGATTCAGTGCCCAGAAGCCAGCACTAAACAAAAGGCAAATAAAAAACCGTGTGGCATTTGCACAGCCTGCTAAACAGATGGACGCTGGAAAAGTGGCAGAAGGTGGATTTTTCTGATGAATCTTCAGTAGAATTACAACACAGCTGCCGCAAATACTGCAGGAGACCTAATGGAGCCCGTATGGATCCAAAATACACCCAATATAAACTGTTAAATTTGGTGGTGGAAAGATCATGGTCTGGGGTTACATTCAGTATGGGGGGTGTGCGAAACATTTGCAAGGTGGAAGGCAATATCAATAGCCTAAAATATCAAAGTATTAGCTACCTCTTACATTCCAAATCATAAAAGGGGTCAAATTCTGTATCAGGATGGTGCTGCAACTCATACATTCATCTCTACAACAAAGTTCCTCCAGGCAAAAAAGATCAAGGTGCTCAAGAACTGGCCAGCCCATTCAGCAGACATGAACATCATTGAGCATGTTTGGGGTAGGATGAAAGAGGAAGTTTGGAAGACAAAACCAAAGAATCTAGATGAACTCTGGGAGGTATGCAAGACCGCATTCTTTGCTATTCCTGATGACTTCATTAATAAATTGTATGAATCATTGTTGAACCGCATGGATGCAGTCCTTTAAGCTCATGTAAAGGCCACTTTACACACACATATCTGTGACCAACTTCTGAACAGATCTCTGGTTGCAGTGAAATCATGGACACATTGTTCCATTTTGTGGCTGTGTACAAAATGGAGCAATGTGTCCATGATTTCACTGCAACCAGAGATCTGTTCAGAAGTTGGTCACAGATATCTGTGTGTGTAAAGTGGCCTTAAGTCACACAAAATATTAAATATGACTCTTAAGGCCCCATCACACCTGGCGACGGGGCTGGAGATGTCAGCGGCGACTGCGCGCACGTTTTTGGTGCCCAGTCAGCGTCGCTGTCCCCCATTTACATGGAGCGACATCTACAGCGAGCCGACAGGTGTCTGAAAACCCCAGCGGCGATGCAGGCTCCCATCGCCTGACAGGTTGCCAGCGGCCGGTTACATGGGACGATGTGTGCACATCGCCCCATGTAACCAGGCGACCTTCCGGCGGTGCCGACATCGCCCCTTTACATGAGGCGACGTAGGAGTGATGTCGCCGCCGATAGGCCACGCCCCTACGTCGCCTATGTAATTGGCGGCGATGTCGCCCCATGTGACGGGGCCTTAAGAGCTCCACAACTTCATTCACCAATGTTATGCAACATATATTTGTATTTTAAGTAAATTAATTGTTTGAAAATCACATTAAAATCACATTACATTCTGTGTTCATTAGGGTGCTTTCACATCTGCGTTTTTTGTAATTCGCGGCAGATGCGGTGAAAAAACCGCATCTGCCGCGTTTACCGCATAACCGTTCCACTTGCGGCGCGGTTGCGGTTTTTTCTATGCAAAGTATAGGCATACTTGCGGCAGGTGCGGCAAGTGCGGTTTTGCACTTGCGGCAGGTGCGGCCGCGAAAAAAACCGCAGTAAGCCGCGGTTTTTTTCGCGGCCGCACCTGCCGCAAGTGCAAAACCGCACTTGCCGCACCTGCCGCAAGTATGCCTATACTTTGCATAGAAAAAACCGCAACCGCGCCGCAAGTGGAACGGTTATGCGGTAAACGCGGCAGATGCGGTTTTTTCACCGCATCTGCCGCGAATTACGAAAAACGCAGATGTGAAAGCACCCTTAAATGATCAATATTTCAGCATTGATGCCAATTTATTTTCTTAACCCATACCAAATTTCGGAGGGTTTCCGCTTTCAAAAGAGTAATTTATACAACCAATGGATGAATTTAACGTCAGGTTATAAGCTTTTATTTACATAACATGGATAAGCGACATAACTTCTGACAGGGACTGTAGGGGTGTACTGAGTATGTTAAACCCCACAGGAGCCTCACAGAATTCTATTACATTGGGATGTGGAATTATAACATTTTAGTGGTAAAATGTTTATTAGCTGAAAATTTGTCCGTTACACAAGGGTTAAAAAAGTGAATCTGCACCCTAAGTTTATCACCAATGTCTCCCAATGAGTGAGGTGATGCCCTATACATCATCAAAAACTGTTTGGCCGCACGGCGGGGCTGAGCAGGTGGGAGAGATATTTGGCTTTTAGAGCACAGATTCTGCTAGAATAGCTTGCAGACAACATTTGTGGAATCCCCAAAAGGTGTCAGAACAGACACAAAACGGCAAAAGTGACTCCATTGTAAACAGTGCACCTCTCAATAAATTCGTCTACAGCTGCAGTTATTATTTGGTAACATCCATGCCATGTTTTATTTCTGGAGACTTGCAAATATTCCAGTTTAGTGCCCATACATTGTGCCCAGCTCTGTAAATTGTTAACTGCGCTCTCTCCTATGCAAAACTGTCATAATGCTACTTTCTGCAGTGTAGGCACAGTTGGGCTCAGTTGGAGGGAGGCAATTGGGTTTGGAGGGTCAGATTTCACTGGATTTTACTCTAGGGGTGGGAGCAATCACTTTTCCAGAGTCTTTGTTCTACCAGTAACATGGGAACCTCCAATATTTCCAGTGACAGATGACAGACATGAGTGGGGGCTGACTTTATACGGGATAAGTTAGGGTTTTTTTTGGTAACATTTAAGAATACATAAGATACATTTAGGTATGTAGCAGAGCTGGGAGAGCTGCCACCGCCCACACCAGGCTCTCAATGAAGTGTCAATCACAGGACAGGAGGTGTCAGGCTTCCATGCGCACAATTAAGGCTGGGTTCACATTTGCGGACCCCTCCGCAGCGTTCTGCGGAGGGTATCCGCAATGTGACCGCAACGGCCGCCAGCTCCTATCTTTATAATGGGAGCGCACGGTGCTGCGCTAGACTGCGCATGACCGTGCGCACCCATTCACACCCATATGTGATCTGTGAGCAGGCGAATGCCTGCGCACAAATCACCCAGTCTCGTCCGCAACAGGAATGCAACATGTCGCGTCCCTGGTGCGGACGAGACCGTGTGATTTGTGCGCAGGCATTCGCCTGCGCACAGATCACGTATGGGAGTGAATGGGTGCGTACGGTCATGCGCAGTCAAGCGCAGCACCGTGCGCTCCCATTATAAAGATAGGAGCTGGTGGCCGCTACGGTCACATTGCGGATCCCCTCCGCAGAACGCTGCGGAGGGGTCCGCAAATGTGAACCCAGCCTAAGTAGTCCTATAATGGTAATCACCAGGTGATAAAGCCTTTAGTGTAGGTAAAACAGTAGCACAGACCCTGAAAAAAAGAGGCATAGTTGACTTTGATTTTTTTTTAACCCCTGCAGAATGATGTCCTCAGCTTTCGTAGCAAAATCCTGCTGACAGATTCACTTTAATACCAGCCATTTTAATGCAGAGTGGCAGTCATTAAGGGGTTAAAAAGATCCTTGTGTTTGCCATCTATAGGACCTACGGAGATCTTAGCAATTCCTTGGGAACAGATACACACCCCCATTGGTTTTGTAAGTTTTCTTTGCATTAAGACTGCAAAATAACAAACAACAAAAACACTAACAACTGTGTAGCCTTCCATTCTTTGAGCTGGACTTCACGATTGCATGGTTTTCCATTGCTGGTGTCCATGTTAGCTTTTATGTTTTTTTTTAATCAAAATAATATTAAAGTACCTTATTATATTTTACATGTCCTACTGCTAATTATTTATATATAGTCCAATAATCTACCAAAATGTATGGTGTATTAGCAAGGAGTATGAAACAAATGAAAGGGGCATAACTGCAGGATTTGGCAGCACAGGGCTTAAAGGGGTTGTCCACCTTTTAGGTTATTTATTTTTATTTTTTTTACCTTAAATGCATGTAATTAGGCTACTTTCACATTAGCGTTTTTCAACGCTACGTATGCGGAAACACATGCCAAAATGCATGCTAATGCAGCGTTGTTTTATCCGCATGAGTGTACGCAAGACATAAACAAAACACAGCGCATGCATCATTATTTCCAGTAGTGTTTTCTTGAATTTCCAAGACAAGCCACTCCCAAAGGGCGTGTCTGAAGGGAAATCACTTCCTGGGCATGTGCTGTGTGTCAAATGCATGCGCAATGAATGCAGCCATGCGCAAGCCATTGCGCACCAATACGCACCCATATAGAATAATGTGATGTTGTTACGCACTCATGCACATGCTTGCGCATTTGTTAGTCATCAAAAAATGCAACAAGTTGTGTTCGCTGGGCGCCAAGAAATCACGCATACATACTGATGCCAACGCAGGCCCCTGCGTACACCTGCACACACCATGCTAAAGATAGGTGTGCAATACGCTTGTGGATAGTAAAAAAGAACTACACATCATACGCTGCGCTCAAAAACACTAATGTGAAATCAGCCTTAGAGATGAAAAATAATTATTGCCATTGGGTTTCATTAAAAAGTTACAAACTCTTCAGCAGACCGTCAAAATAGGCTGATTGACAAATCATTCAGCTGCTAGCAACAGCCAGTACAGCACAGAGGTGTACAGAAGGCAAACCATGCAAAGTTCGTAATAGAAACCCATTACAAAAATTAGGAAGGGTAAAAAAGAAAAAAAAAAAATCCTGAAAGGACCATTTAAAGAGGGTGAGTGGTCACATCATGCTAGCCTGGTAGCCTCAATGATCAGCTGTTCTTTGCTCTACTTCAGCTGAGTACTGCTCTTTTTTTTTTTTTTTTATATTATTTCATTTGCCAATCATACAATAACAATGACTTGTTACAACATTGTAGGCAATTGCAATAGTAAAAAATAACTCTCCCAAATCCAAAACATTTAAAAAATAATAAACAAAACTACTAAATAAAAAACAATGAAAGAAAATGCAAAATACTCCAACCAGGCCACCTAAAAGTAATGTTACATTTAGATGACACAGCTTGAATAATCATCAGGAGACAATGGGTCAGATTTTACAAAAGATTACAATATACACTGTGTGCAGAATTATTAGGCAAATGAGTATTTTGATCACATGATACTTTTTATACAAGTTATCCTACTCCAAGCTGTATAGGCTTGAGAGCCAACTACCAATTAAGTAAATCAGGTGACGTGCATCTCTGTAATGAGGAGGGTGTGTGTGTAATAACATCAACACCCTATATAAGGTGTGCTTAATTATTAGGCAAATGCCTTTCCTTAGGCAAAATGGGTCAGAAGAGAGATTTGACGGGTTCTGAAAAGTCCAAAATTGTGAGATGTCTTGCAGAGAGATGCAGCAGTCTTGAAATTGCCAAACTTATGAAGTGTGATCATTAAACAATCAAGCGTTTCATGGCAAATAGCCAACAGGGTCGCAAGCAGTGTGTTGGGCAAAAAAGGTGCAAAATAACTGCCCATAAATTATGGAAAATCAAGCGTGAAGCTGCCAAGATGCCATTTGCCACCAGTTTTGCCATATTTCAGAGCTGGAACATTACTGGAGTATCAAAAAGCACAAGGTGTGCCATACTCAGGGACATGGCCAAGGTAAGGAAGGCTGAAAAACTACCACCTTTGATCAAGAAACATAGGATAAAAGTCAAGACTGGGCCAAGAAATATCTTAAAGAGGACCTGTCACCAAACCAGGCATGGTGATCTAATTACAGCACTGGATGCAGCATGTCTGCAGCATGCAGACAAGAGGTCCCCCAGCACTTGAGCAGCCCTGTACCCCGAGATAATACACTTAGAAAACTTACATGCTGCAGCCACTAAGGAGGTGGCTAGGGGCTTCAGCCAAGGGCAGATTCACACCCCCTGCATGTTTAATCTGCCCACCGCTGCCAATCATTCTCTCCCTGTCTGCAGCATTTAAACAGAGTTTTTTTTTCTCTCTCCCAGAAAGTCCGTGGGGGCTAAACGGGAAAGAAAAAAAAAACTCTGTAAGTTTTCTAACTGTATTATCTCGGGGTACAGGGCTGCTCAACTGCTGAGTGACCCCTTGCCTGCATGCTGCAGACATGCTGTATCCAGTGCTGTAATTAGATCACCATGCCTGGTTTGGTGACAGGTCCTCTTTAAGACTGATTTTTCAAAGGTTTTATGGACTGATGAAATGAGAGTGACTCTTGATGGGCCAGATGCTGGATTAGTAAAGGGCAGAGAGCTCCATTCCGACTCAGATGCCAGCAAGGTGGAGGTGGGGTACTGGTATGGGCTAGTATCAAAAATTATTTTGTGGGTTCTTTTCGGGTTGAGGACTGAGTGAAGCTCAACTCCCGGACCTACTGCCAGTTTCTGGAAGACAACTTCTTCAAGCAGTGGTACAGGAAGAAGTCGGTATCATTCAAGAAAAACATGATTTTCATGCAGGACAATGCTCCTTCCCATGCATCCAACTACTCCACAGCGTGGCTGGCCAGTAGAGGTCTAAAAGAAGAAAAAATAATGACATGGCCCCCTAGTTCACCTGATCTGAACCCCATAGGGAACCTGTGGTCCCTCCTAAAATGTGAGATCTACAGGGAGGGAAATCAGTACACCTCTCAGAACAGTGTCTGGGAGGCTGTGGTGGCTGCTGCACGCAATGGTGATCATAAACAGATCAAGCAACTGACAGAATCTATGGATGGAAGGCTGTTGAGTGTCATCATAAAGAAAGGTGGCTATATTGGTCACTAATTTTTTGTGTTTTGTTTTTTCATGTCAGAAATGTTTATTTCTAAATGTTGTGCAGTTATATTAGTTTACCTGGTGAAAGTAAACAAGTGAGATGGGAATATATTTGGTTTTTGTTAAGTTGCCTAATAATTCTGCACAGTAATAGTTACCTGCCCAAACAGATATCATCCTAAGATAGCCAAATCTAGAAAAACCCCACTCCAACTTCCAAAAATATTAAGCTTTGATATTTGAGTCTTGTGGGTTGATAGAGAACATTGTTGTTGATCAATAATAAAAATAATCCTCTACAATACAACTTGCCTAATAATTCTGCTCACAGTTAAAGCAGTTTATCAACCAGGGATGTGAAGTTGGTAAGGCTGGTTTCACACTGCAGTTTTTCCCTGATCAGGTTCGATCAGGTTTGTGTGCCAAAACCAGGAGAGGAACTTGCAGAGAAAAACTATAATTGAAAGATTGACACCTGTTCTGAGTGTTGGAGACACTCCTCGATTTGACACACAAACCTGATGGAAACTGATCAGGGAAAAAATTGCAGTGTGAAACCAGCCTAAGCCAAACATCAGAATCAGACTCTTCAATTTCCCTGAATCCGACTCCACCAAAATGGACACTGACTCCGTACCCATGGCTGTGAATGAAGAAAGGCACATATCCATATCAGACTCCTCAATTTTCCTAAATCTGACAGACTCCACCCAAAATGGGCACCAACTCCGACTCCACAGCCCTGTTTTCAACTACATTAAAACTGAAACTGTCACCACGGAAAACGCCAAGTTTCCACCGGGAGTTCCAGAGAAAAACATACTATTAATACCCTGGTAGCCATCAGGGACTGGGCCGTGTGGGTGACTAGTTGTACAGGCGGGTTCTTTATTGACATCCCTCTGTCAGAGATCGGTCAGTGGGTGGGGAGAATCTGATGATACATGTTGCCTTCTAAAGCTGCTCTGTGCACACCTTAATAACTGAAAGCCAGCGGCTCCTGGGAAGAATAAAGTTCATTTTCTCCCAGTAGTCGTACTTTCAGTAAGATGGCCAGGCAGCATTGGCACACTATTCACCTGCAGACTAAATCTCTCTCTGTAAGGGGCCTTTCCCACTTGCGTTTTTTTCCTGATTTGAAAGATCAGGAAAAAACCTGATTCTTACAGGATTCATTTTTTTGCCCATTCACTTTAATGATTTCAGGAAAAAAACCTGAAACAACAAGATTCTACCTGAAATCATTAAAGTGAATGGGCAAAAAAATGAATCCTGTAATGCTGGTTTCACACTACGTTGTGATCCGATCCGGGGCTGTCCGCTATGGACCTGACAGCCCCGGACCGGATCAGGACACTGAACCGGAGGTCTAATATGCCCTCCGGTCCGGTATGCAGCTGCACGCAGCCGAAGCTGCTGGTGATTCAGAACTGCGGCTCGCGGGGAGCTAGCTGCGGTCCTGAAACAACAGCGGCGTGCGGCCGCAGGTGTCCGGTTCCCGGATCGGTGCAATCCGGCCCCATAGGCTCCCATGTTAGGGAGCGCTGGATTGCCCCGGATCCTGGAGTATCTGGGAGGATCCGGTTTGAGGAGATTTTTCTCCCCAGACACAAAAATCGTGCAAGCAGCATTTTTGTGTCCAGGAGAAAAATCCGAGTCCTCCCGGATTCACCCGGACACATGGAAACCGGATGGCAGATTAGCTGCCATCCAGCTCCATCCGGCCCCGTAGGCAAACTATTGGGCTGAAATGTGATCCGGGCCTATCGGATTCTCATCGGATCAGCCCGGATCACAAAAAACATGGTGTGAAGCCGGTTTAAGAATCAGGTTTTTTCCTGATCTTCCAGATCAGGACAAAAACGCAAGTGTGAAAGGCCCCTAAGGCTGGTTTCACACTGCAGTTTTTTCCTGATCAGGTTCGATCAGGTTTGTGTGTCAAAACCAGGAGTGTCTCCAAAACTCAGAACAGGTGTCAATCTTTCAATTATAGTTTTTCTCTGCAAGTTCCTCTCCTGGTTCCTCTCCTGGTTTTGGTACACAAACACTGATGGACACTGATCAGGGAAAAAACTGCACTGTGAAACCAGCCTAAGACAATCGCATTTTCCAAGATGACAGATTCCCTTTAATGCTGCCTTGTTTCCAAAAAAACATGGATTTTGGTGTACTCACCGTAAAAACCTTTTCTCCTCGCTCATCATTGGGGGACACAGGACCGTGGGTGTATGCTTTTCTGCCACTAGGAGGCGACACTAAGCAAAGCTTAAAATAGAGCCCTCCTTCCTGCAGTATACACCCGAGCGTGGGCGTAGTTATTCAGTTTACTACTAAAGCAGTAGGAGAGCTGGTAATAAGGTACGAATGGTGTAAGGTACAATGCTGTGCTTGTTAGGTATGCTTTGCATATAGCGGTGTGCTTTTAAAGCGTTAAGGGTGGGTGCTGTGTCACCCAATGATGAGCCAGGAGAAAAGGATTTTACGGTGAGTACACAAAAATCCATGTTTCTCCTTCGCATCATTGGGGGACACAGGACCGTGGGACGTCCCCAAGCAGTCCCTGGGTGGGGATCTAGCAGTGGTGGTCGGGCATCGTGCGCTACCTGTTTACAGATGCGCGACCGCTGCCTGTAAGATTTTCCTGCCTAGGCTTGCATCTGCAGAGGCCTGGGTGTGGATGTTGTAGTGCTTGGTGAATGTATGTAGGCTGGCCCAGGTTGCAGCTTTGCAGACCTGAGCTGCCGAAGCTTGGTGGCGAATGGCCCATGAGGCGCCCACTGACCGGGTCGAGTGTGCCTTAATACCTTCCGGGATTGGCATTCCCTTGATGCGGTAGGCTTCCTGGATCGTGGAACAGATCCATCGTGCCAATGTGGATTTGGACGCAGCCATTCCCTTTCTAGGATCCTTGGGAATGACGAACAGCGTTTCTGTTTTGCGGAAAGGGGCTGTTCGGGAGATGTAATGTCTGAGAGCCCTCACCAGGTCCAGGGTATGGAGCTGCTTTTCGATCCGGTGTATCGCAGTTGGTTAGAGGGACGGGAGTATGATGTCCTCATTGAGATGGAATTGAGATACCACTTTGGGTAAGAAAGAGGGAGATGGTCGTAGGACGACTTTATCCTTATGGAAGGACAAGTAGGGGGGCCGACAGGATAGGGCGGCCAGTTCGGACACACGCCTAATTGATGTAATAGAGACGAGGAAGGCGACCTTGTGCGAGAGAGGGGTTAGAGGAACCTCTTTGAGGGGTTCGATCGGCGTGCCTTGAAGCACGTCGAGGACTAGGTTTAGGTCCCAGACCGCCACGGGCGTCCTGTAGAGGGGTCGTGTGTGGGAGACCCCTTGAATGAATGTTTTGACTTGTGCTTTTGACGCAATCCTGCGTTGGAAAAGAATACTTAAGGCCGAAATTTGGCCCTTGATGGAGTTTGGTGCTAAGCCCGCATCGAGGCCATTCTGGAGGAACTCCAGGATCGAGGTGATGGAGAAGAGGAGTGGGTTATGGTTGAGATCTTCGCACCACTCGAAATAGGCTTTCCAGGTGCGGTAGTAGATGCGAGAGGATGATGTTTTTCGGGCGTTGATCATGGTGGTTATGACCTTAGGTGTGAACCCTGCATGGGTCAGGACCCAGGACTCAACTGCCATGCCGTTAAAGACAGGGCTCCCGAGTTCTGGTGGTAGAAGGGGCCCTGGGACAGGAGGTCCGGCCTGTTTGGGAGTGGCCAGGGCGCGTCTGTGAGTAGCTGTACTAGTTCTGTGTACCATGGCCGCAGTGGCCAGTCTGGAGCAATGAGGATTACTTGCGCTCTTTCTGCCTTGACCTTCATGATTACTCAAGGGATTAGGGGGAGTGGCGGGAAGATGTACGGGAGGTGGAACTGGCGCCAGGGGAGGACAAGAGCGTCTACTCCTAGGGCCAGTGGGTCCCGGGATCTGGCCACAAACGCTGGGACTTTCGCATTCATTCTTGATGCCATGAGGTCCACGTCGGGCGTTCCCCAGCGTTGGCAGATTTGTTGGAAAACTTCCGTGTGAAGGGACCATTTTCCTGAGGCCAGCCCTTGGCGGCTTAGGAAGTCCGCTGCCCAGTTGTCCACTCCTGGGATGTGGACTGCTGATATGATTGACTGGGTTTTTTCGGTCCATCGTAGGATGTGTTCTACTTCGTGCATCGCTGCCTTGCTGCGCGTGCCGCCTTGGTGATTTATATACGCCACTGCCGTGGAGTCGTCCGATTGAATTTGGATGGGGCGACCAGCTAGAAGATGGTGAAAGTGTTGGAGTGCTAGGCGAATTGCCCGCAGCTCTAAGATGTTGATTGGGAGGCGTGACTCTTGGGGTGCCCAGCGTCCGTGAGCCGTGTGGTGAAGGTAGACGGCCCCCCAGCCGAGTAGGCTGGCATCGGTGGTTACGATCAGCCACTGGAGTGGGAGGAAGGATCTTCCTCGCGAGAGGGATGACGGCTGTGTCCACCATTTGAGCGATGTTCTGACCTTGGCGGATAGTCGGTGTTTTCGGTTGAGGCCGAAGGGGCTTTTGTCCCAGGCCGAGAGGAGGGAGAGCTGTAGGGCTCGGAGATGTAGTTGGGCGAAGGGAACTGCCTCCATTGCGGCCACCATTTTTCCCAGGACACTCATGCCGAAGTGTATGGACTAGGGCGAGCGACCGAGAAGAACCTGCACGCCTTTTTGGATTGCTGTAGCCTTGTCCTGAGGGAGTATGACCAGCCCTCTTGCGGTGTCCAGGGTCATACTGAGGAAGTTGACTGTTTGGGCAGGCTTTGGGGATGATTTTTCCAGGTTTATGAGCCATCCTAGGCGGGAGAGAGTGTCCATTGTGATTCTGACGCTGTCGAGGCAAGATTGGAAGGATGGTCCCTTGATCAGCAGATCATCTAGGTACGGTAAGACGACGACTGCTCGTGCGTGGAAGATGGTCATGACGGCCGCCATGATCTTTGTGAAGACTCTGGGAGCGGTTGCCAAGCCGAAGGGCAGGGCGACGAACTGGTAGTGGCGTTTTTGTACCGCGAACCGCAGGTATTTCTGGTGGGGTGCCAAGACGGGTATGTAGAGATACGGGTCTTGTATGTCGATGGTTGCTAGGAATTCTCCCTTCTCTAAGGACACAATTACTGAGCGTAGGGATTCCATTCTGAAATGTCGAACTTTTACAAACTTGTTGAGACGTTTGAGGTCCTGGATGGGGCGCATTGTCCCGTCCTTTTTTGGGACGACGAACAGGTTTGAGTAGTAGCCTTTGAATTGTTCATCTACTGGTACCGGTTTTAGGACGCCAGATTTGAGCAGTGAGTTGATGGTGTCGAGGAACGGTAGGGTGTTTCCCTTTGGGAGGCGGGATAGGAGGAAGCGATTTGGGGGCCGGGATGTGAATTCTATCTTGTAGCCGGACGACACCAGTTCTCTGACCCAATTGTCGTGTACGACATTGAGCCATGAGTGGCGGAAAAGCTGAAGGCGTCCGCCTGTTATGTCAGTGTCGAGCGGCTGTGGAGGGGGGGGGGGGCGTCATGTGCTATGTTTATGTGGCCTTCCGCCTTAAAAATGAGTTTGTTTAGGGCGGGTCTTCCATGGCGGGTCTTCCATGTTCGGTTGGTTTTAAAGGAATGTGGGTAGCTGTTGGCCCCGCGGGTCGGCCGACCTGCGTTAGTGCTGGCGTTAGAGCTGGCCCACCTTGGTGATCCTTGGGAGCGTCTGTTAGACTGTGGGCGGTGAAAGGGCCGCTTGAACCTCTGCTGGGGGAGGAACTTGCTCTTACCCCCGGTAGTCTCAGAGATGAGTTGGTCCAGTTTTTCGCCGAATAGGCGATCTCCTTGGTACGGTAAGTTTATGAGCGACCTTTTTGATGCTGGATCAGCGTGCCAGCCTCTAAGCCAGAGGGTTCGGCGCGAGGAGATTGCGTTTGCTGCCACCAATGCGGCGCAGTTGGCCGAGTCTGTGGATGCTAGCAGGAAATAGCGGAGTGCTTTTGCCAGCAAATCGAGATGGTCTGCCTGGTCTTGGTCGGGCTCTTTCAGTGATTGCTGAACGTTGTGGATCCAGGATTCCGCTGCTTTGGCCACCCATGCTATGGCGAACAGGGGCGAGAGAGCTGCCCCTGAGGCCTCAAAGATTGAGCGCGCTAAACTGTCGAGCTGGCGGTCAGTGGGGTCTTTGATAGACGAGTTATCTGAGATGGTAAGTAGGGTTTTGTTAGCTAAACGCGACACCGGGGGGGTCTACGGCCGGAGATTCTGCCCATTTTTTATGTTGGTCTGGGGTAAACGATATTTCGTTTCGATGGCCTTGCGGCCTGCGAAGCGTTTGTCGGGCCGGTCCCAGTGTCGCTGTACAAAGCCGACGATCCCCTCAGAGTTAGAGAAGACCCGGTGAGAGCGTTTAGTGTTTGAGGCAGCAACAGTCACAGGTCAAAACTGCATCTCCCTGCATGACAGAGGGATGCAAAGACAGGCAGCACTCACAGGGCACGATGTACCCCCCTGCAGCACCCCACACGGAAGCTCTCACCTCCTCCAGCAAAGGAGGCAGATGAGGAATTGCAGCAGCTATCACACCCCGCTCACCAAGCCATCCCCAAGGGCTCTGTTGCAGCAGGGGCAGCAGGACCCTCACCGTCCTAGCAGGCAGGCCACGGATCCCCAGAAGCCCCAATGCGGCGGCCACAGGCTGGGACGCGCACCGCCGGTAAGTAGGGGTGCGCGCACAGCCCAGGAACCGCACCATCCACGGGGATGCGCGGGCTGTAAGTGAGGCTATTCAAGCATCACCCCAAACCTGCACCCACCAGCCTCCTGCAGCAGCAACCCTGCTTTTTGAGATATATATTATATTATTATAAAAATATATATATATAATATATAACTGCCAATCGCCTGTCACACACTTCTGGCGATTGTGTCCCTATCCCACAATCCACCGCGGCACCGTTAGTGGATTGTGGGATAGTGACAAGTGACAAACACGTCACCGCCGCTGATCTCCCAACAGTAGCCGCATCTCATCTCCCGCCACAGAGAGGTCAGTGGCGACGCAGCCAGGAGATAAGAGGTGCCAACCACTCATCTCCCAAATGCTCGCATCAGAAGTACGCCAACCACCATATTGGAACACCCAAGTTATGGGTATTCCAATATGGCGGCCGGGATTGAAATCCTCCATCCACCAAGCCATGCAGAGCACTGCTCATTGGCTGAGCCAATGAGCAGTGCCACGCAGGATTTGAATCCTGCGCCACTCATTGGCTCAAACAGCGGTCAATGAGCAGCGCAGGTTTCAAATCCCCTGCCACCCTACAGTGCTAACTACTGAGCCACCGTATACAGTGCTAACCACTGAGCCACCGTATACAGTGCTAACCACTGAGCCACCGTATACAGTGCTAACCACTGAGCCACTTGCACAGTGCCAACCACTGAAGCACTGCACAGTCCTAACCACTGAGCCACCGTACAGTGCTAACCACTGAGCTGAGCCAGCTATAAATCTCCCGCCAATACCACGCTACTCAGTTGATTGGTCGCGCACCAGGCAGTTGAGTAGCATGGTATTGGCGGGAGATTTAAAGCTGGCTCAGCTCAGTGGTTAGCACTGTATATGGTGACCCTGTGGGCGGCATTGTGCGACAGCCCAGTCGTCGGCATTGTATGGTGGCTCAGTGAAGGGAGGCAAAAGGCACAGACGGCGGCAAAAGGCACAGACGGCGGCAAAAGGCACAGACGAAGACAGAGTAATCGGGAGAGAGTGCACACAGGGGCTGAGAGCACACAGAGCGGAGAGAAAGGCACAAGTAAGAGAGAGCGCACAGGGGAAGAGACAGCATAGACAGGAGAGAGCGCACAAGGGGACAAAGGCACAAAGACTGCCCTCCAGATGCAATAGCATCGGGCCTATTTCTAATATATATACAGTACAGACCAAAAGTTTGGACACACCTTCTCATTCAAAGAGTTTTCTTTATTTTCATGACTATGAAAATTGTAGATTCACACTGAAGGCATCAAAACTATGAATTGACACATGTGGAATTATATTCTTAACAAAAAAGTGTGAAACAACTGAAAATAGGTTTTATATTCTAGGTTCTTCAAAGTAGCCACCTTTTGCTTTTATTACTTCTTTGCACACTCTTGGCATTCTCTTGATGAGGTTCAAGAGATAGTCACCGGAAATGGTTTTCACTTCACAAGCGTGCCCTGTCCGGTTTAGTAAGTGATATTTCTTGCCTTATAAATGGGGTTGGGATCATCAGTTGTGTTGTGCAGAAGTCTGGTGGATACACAGCTGATAGTCCTACTGAATAGACTGTTAGAATTTGTATTATGGCAAGAATAAAGCAGCTAAGAAAAATGAGTGGCCATCATTATTTTAAGAAATGAAGTTCAGTTAGTCTGAAAAATGGGGAAAACTTTGAAAGTGTCCCCAAGTGCAGTTGCAAAAACCATCAAGCGCTACAAAGAAACTGGCTCACATGAGGACTGCCCCAGGAAAGGAAGACCAAGAGTCACCTCTGCTGTGGAGGATAAGTTCATCCGAGTCACCAGCCTCAGAAATTGCAGGTTAACAGCAGCTCAGATTAGAAACCAGGTAAATGCCACACAGAGTTCAAGCAGCAGACAACATCCTACAACAACTGTTGAGAGGAGACTTTGTGTAGCAGACCTTCATGGTAAAATAGCTGCTAGGAAACCACTGCTAAGGACAGGCATCAAGCAGAAGAGACTTGTTTGGGCTAAAGAACACAAGGAATGGACATTAGACCAGTGGTAATCTGTGCTTTGGTCTGATGAGTCCAAATTTGAGATCTTTGGTTCCCACCACCATGTCTTTGTGCGACGCAGAAAAGGTGAACGGGTGGACTTTACATGCCTGGTTCCCACCGTGAAGCATGGAGGAGGAGGTGTGATGGTGTGGGGTTGCTTTGCTGATGTCACTGTTGGGGATTTATTCAAAACTGAAGGCACACTGACCCAGCATGTCTACCACAGCATCTTGCAGCGGCATGCTATTCCATCCGGTTTGCGTTTAGTTGGACCATCATTTATTTTTCAACAGGACATTGACTCCAAAAACACCTCCAGGCTGTGTAAGGGCTATTTTACCAAGAAGGAGAGTGATGGGGTGCTACGCCAGATGGCGTGGCCTCCACAGTCACCACACCTGAACCCAATCGAGATAGTTTGGGGTGAGCTGGACCGCAGAGTGAAGGGAAAAGGGCCAACAAGTGCTAAGCATTTCTGGGAACTCCTTCAAGACTGTTGGAAGACCATTTCCGGTAACCACCTCTTGAAGCTCATCAAGAAAATGCCAAGAGTGTGCAAAGCAGTAATCAAACCAAAAGGTGGCTACTTTGAAGAACCTAGAATATAAGACATATTTTCAGCTGTTTCACACTTTTTGTTAAGTATATAATTCCATGTGTCAATTCAGTTTTGATTCCTTCAGTGTTAATCTACAATTTTCATAGTCATGAAAATACAGAAAACTCTTTGAATGAGAAGGTGTGTCCAAACTTTTGGTCTAAATGTGGTGTAATTTTTCCTTTTTTATTTCTTTAGATTAAAAGCATTACAGATGCCCCCACTGGGGAACTAGACACGTTTCAGAGAACAAACTCCTTACTCATTAGTACATCTTCAATGGCACATTTACAAAATATATACAATAAAATCAATTGTAACACCCCATGTGTGCACCTGAAAGCATGTCATTAATCTAGATATAAAACCTTAACTCCTCATTAGCCGGATACACAGGAACAAAAAACAAGAAGTGTACACGAACGAATATATATTATATTTTTAAGAGATGTCCAGTCCCGCTGACGACAGTTCATTTCTCTCTTTATTATTACCATCATGTTTATTTGTGACTCATGTCCCAGCAGGCTTATACAGAAACTCAATAAAAATATAATAAATTGCTCTTATAGTTCATCCCCTGTGGATGGCGCGCATCTAATTTAAGGGTCCACAATTTTTCTGTGTCATGTAATACTTTTTTATTGGTTACCTCCCCGGTATGAGCAGAAAATCCATTCAATCCCTTGTGGATTTCCTTAAAATATTTAGATAGTCCCGATTTGCGGCTAATTCTGAGTCAAATACCATCAGGACAGGACTGGTCTATCGGGACTATCTAAACATTTTAGGGAAATCCACAAGGGTAACCTCTCATCAATGAAAATCAAAGGGATTGAACGTATTTTCTGCTCATACCGGGGAGGTAACCAGGACTTGCATATTTAGTGGACTGATCCAGCCTATAATTGATGTTTAGCTGTAAGGTAGCTTTGAGCAGCCTCTCATCATAATATAATCCCCCAAGGTTTTACTCAAGTCACCCGACTGCTGCAGCCAATCAGTGGCTGGTGTAATCGCTGTTTCCTGTCTCTACACAGACCAAAGGAGCGGCTTGTGCTGGGTCCAGGTGGGTATCAGTAGGCAATTATGACTTAATTTAATTATTTTTTACATATCTTGTTATCTGAGCAATAGTTTTATTTCTTATTTGGACAACCCCTTTAATGCTTACCTTGTCAACAATTTAGAATTGTTATTAATTAAAGTCAGGGCTTCTTTAAAGCTTCCACTGTGAATGAGACAAACCGCTTTACAATGCAGAGCCTTCACATCATCCTTCGCCACCTGCAATACTGAACAGAACAGACAAATAAGTGTGAAACATGGCCACAGAGAACATCACATCCTATACAGGTAGATGGAGGAATGATCTAAAATAGCCAGCACTATTCAAATCTGCTTTAGCAAATAGGACTTCTTGGACCATTCATTTATTTAGTCATAGCATAAATGGAATTCAGCCTCATTCATACGTGATTGTTCTACTCCATCCTATTACCATCAATGTGTTCATTTATACCATCATTGTTTCATCAGAGTTTATTGTATAGATAAATCAATTACAAAGCTTCACATCCGTGTTTTGGCCGTGATTTTCATTGACACATTTACATGGGCAATTTTGATACATGACTGATCAAAAAAGGATATCACCATGATTATAATATGAACATGCAATCTACAAAAAACAGACACGTGAACAGCACCGAAGACAGAATACAGACACACCAACATCTGAATGAAGCCTAAAGGCCACTTCACACGCTACGATATAGGTGAACGAGATCGTTAGCTATGTCACGTAACAGCGATCCTTCCGACATCGTTAGTGCGTTGTCATACGCAAGGATATCGTTAACGATGTGAAATTTGGCAACACTCCAGCTATTTTGAGAAGAACGGTTGAACGATGTAAAACAGCAGCAGTAATAGGAGAATTATGAACGACATCGTTCAAAAAGGTGTCACACTGAACAATGTTGTGGCTTCCATGACGTTAATTGGACGACGAACAATAGATTTGAGGTCCGGATCTCAAATTCTTGATGAAGGTTCCAACGATTTTTCCATTATACATCGTTCATTTGCATGCAACGACGCCCGAACGATATCGTTTGAACAATCACAAATCCGTGACGTTTCAACAATATCGCTAACAAGATCCTAGCGTGTGAAGCAGGCTTTAGATTGGGAAACTGTTTAAAGCCCAGCTGTCATGAGAAACCTGTGAGAACCTGATTTCAAGAGCCTGGACACAACAAGAGCAGAACATCAAATGCAGCACAATGTGGAGCACAATATGTAGACAATTTGGGCATATACAAGACATGTCTGATCAGTGGTTGTAAGGGCTGATAATAGAGGGGTTCAAGCCCCTGTCGCTGTCCCATCTCTCTTCACTAGTTTGCCATATGGAAAGAGCTGAGTGACAGCACTCCCACAGCTTGTAATAAAGGAGATGTACATGGGTAAAAAGCATTATATCACAGCACAGAGTGACCTCTATTCTCTGTAATGAATGATCCAAGCAGTCAGAGCCCCACTCCCTCCACTTATTGGACATCACATAACCCTCTGATGGTCTCCCCACTTATCTATACTCGGCTATGAATGATCCAAGCAATCAGAACCCAACTCCCTGCACTTATTGGACATCACATAACACTCTGATGGTCTCCCCAATATTATCTATTCTCAGTAATGAATGATCCAAGCAGTCAGAGCCCCACTCTCTCCACTAATGGGACATCACAGAACCCTCTGATGGTCTCCCCAATATTATCTATTCTCAGTAAGGAATGATCCAAGCAGTCAAAGACCCACTCTCTCCACTTATGGGACATCACAGAACCCTCTAATGGTCTCCACTATTATATATTCTTGGTATGCAGTCAGATCAGAAGACCACTGCAGCTCTGATCTCTTGGGGGAAGTTGTGCCCTCTCCCCTGTAATGTATAATGCCCCTATAGAGGTGGCACACTCATCACATATTGAATTAGAAAGCTCAGCAATTAACACAAGCTGGCATCCTGAGAGGCAGCCCTGGACCTGCAATCACGGGGTAAGCAGCATGGATAGCACCGGATCATATCCGCACTCACTCTTGTTCAGTGACTTCAGAGCCCTGGTGAAGTCGCCATTCTGGCCGGCTTTGTTCACATCACTCCACAATGAAGGCAGTGAAGAGGAGCCGGCTGCTCCCCCCGGACTCGCCATCTTCACACTATCACAGACAGGCTCAGTAAAGAAAATCAGCGATCGGTACCAATGACGTCATCAACCCGCGCCACCACTCTGGGCTCCATTGTTATCACTGGCAAACCCTGCTCTGCGCTCATGGCAGAAGTCTCATAGATCCCTACTAAGTGGTAGATTTTCCTTCTACCGTGCTATAAAAGACAAAATCACAAAACTCGGCGTGAAACAAACATAGTCAGAAGAGTTTATACGGGCTAAATGTTGGAATTGCCCTCAACAAACATGGCGGAAATGCAGGAAGGGCTGTATGGGAACGGATAGTACGGACACGTTTCAGGAGTCGCTCGAGCTCCCCCCACTCCTGGGGCTAGCTCCTCCTCTTCCGGTCTGTGTTCCGCTCGAGCTCATTTCACTTCCACCAGTGCAGAGTACGGCTGTGTGGTGTTAGGGCTGTGACTTACCTACACTAACAGGGTTTAGGAAGGAGCGTGCACAGTGAGGCCGGACTGGAGTGAGGGGATTTCAGTCAGGAGCCGAGCATTATAGTCTATAGAGATGGGAGCCTAATGGCGCGTTTATTTTGAGGCATGGACTTTCGGATAAATGGTTCTCACAAGTCCTGAGAGAAATGTGCACAACCCTCTCATGAAATAAGGGCCTAAATCTCTGCCTCAGATTTTCTAGCACGTCCTAGAAAGTCTCAAATTACTCCCTTTTAAATGCATCTTAGCTTGTAAAACACGGGATTCTATCATGAGGACTTAATACCCCCCCTGGTGCCGCGTGTATGCAGCATTCAGAGAAGGGGGTCTCCCGTGTCTATAACACCCCCCCCCATAGCCTGAAAAAAAGTTTGGAACGTTCACAGTTAAGGGCTCAGAGGGGCTTAGCAGAGTTTGCAGTCCTGCCTGCCACATTAGGGATGAGGGAGTATGCTTGTCACTATTCAGTACTCGCACAAATATCTCGGTACTCAGCGAGTACTGAGTAATCTCGCGATACTCTTGCTATGCTCGGGGTCCACCTCCCTGCATGTTGGCGCTCCTTACAGAGCCAGCCAACATGCAGGAATTGTCTGACAGACACTAATGCCACAGCCATTGGCTGGCTGCACAGCTTAATCAGGTCTTTATAAGACCTGACTCCTCTGTGCTCGTCACTCTGCGCCATTACACAGTCAGTGTAGGGAGAGGTGCTGCTGATTGAGGGACAGATTTGTGGCCTTTCAGCTAGTGCAGGGCTGACAATCTGCCACAACAGTCATGAGGACTAATAGAGCTGTAAAGAGGGATGCAGGGTATATAGCAAACTTCGTTGTGCCAGTATACCAGCCTGCATCATATCTGGGGCTGGTGTACAAGCTGGAAATATCCAACATAAAACAGTGCTTTAAGGGATTAATTTAGCTATCTATAGGCAGGAGTAGGTTGTAGTGTAAATTAGGATACGCCAAAACACTGTATTCTCGTCAGCGTTTGTGTCTGACCAGTCCACCTGCAGGGCTTTAATCTCTAATATAAGTGTCCAACTAAAAAACAACTCATGTCTGCATTCATTTAGCATTTGTGTGCGCCAGGAGTAGTTTGTAGCGTAAATTAGGATACGCCAAAACACTCTGTATTCTCGTCAGCATTTGTGTCTGACCAGTCCACCTGCAGTGCTTTAATCTGTAATCTCAGTGTCCAACTAAAAAACAACTCATGTCTGCATTCATTTAGCATTTTAGTGCGGCAGTAGTAGGTTGTAGCATAAATTAGGATATGCCAAAACACTATTCTCGTCAGCGTTTGTGTCTGACCAGTCCACCTGCAGGGCCTTAATCTCTGATCTTAGTGTCCAGCTAAAAAACAACTCTTGTCTGCATTCATTTAGCATTTGTGTGCGCCAGGAGTAGGTTGTAGCGTAAATTAGGATACACCAAAACACTCTGTATTCTCGTCAGCGTTTGTGACCGACCAGTCCACCTGCAGAGCTTTAATCTGTAATCTCACTGTCCAGCTAAAAACCAAGTCTTGTCTGCATTCATTTAGCATTTGTGTGCGCCAGGAGTAGGTTGTAGCGTAAATTAGGATACCCCAAAACACTCTGTATTCTCGTCAGCGTTTGTGTCAGTCCACCTGCAGGGCTTTAATCTGTAATCTCAGTGTCCAGCTAAAAAACAACTCTTGTCTGCATTCATTTAGCATTTGTGTGCGCCAGGAGTAGGTTGTAGCGTAAATTAGGATACGCCAAAACACTCGGTATTCTCGTTAGCGGTTTTATCTGACCAGTCTTCCTGCAGGGCTTTAATCTCTAATCTCAGTGTCCAGCTGAAAACCAACTCTTGCCTGCATTCATTTAGCATTTTAGTGCGGCAGTAGTAGGTTGTAGCATAAATTAGGATATGCCAAAACACTATTCTCGTCAGCGTTTGTGTCTGACCAGTCCACCTGCAGGGCCTTAATCTCTGATCTTAGTGTCCAGCTAAAAAACAACTCTTGTCTGCATTCATTTAGCATTTGTGTGCGCCAGGAGTAGGTTGTAGCGTAAATTAGGATACACCAAAACACTCTGTATTCTCGTCAGCGTTTGTGACCGACCAGTCCACCTGCAGAGCTTTAATCTGTAATCTCACTGTCCAGCTAAAAACCAAGTCTTGTCTGCATTCATTTAGCATTTGTGTGCGCCAGGAGTAGGTTGTAGCGTAAATTAGGATACCCCAAAACACTCTGTATTCTCGTCAGCGTTTGTGTCAGTCCACCTGCAGGGCTTTAATCTGTAATCTCAGTGTCCAGCTAAAAAACAACTCTTGTCTGCATTCATTTAGCATTTGTGTGCGCCAGGAGTAGGTTGTAGCGTAAATTAGGATACGCCAAAACACTCGGTATTCTCGTTAGCGGTTTTATCTGACCAGTCTTCCTGCAGGGCTTTAATCTCTAATCTCAGTGTCCAGCTGAAAACCAACTCTTGCCTGCATTCATTTAGCATCTTAGTGCGGCAGGAGTAGGTTGAGCGTAAATTAAGATACGCCAAAACACTCTGTATTCTCGTCAGCGTTTGTGTCTGACCAGTCCATCTGCTGGGCTTTAATCTCTAATCTCAGTGTCCAGCTAAAAACCAACTCTTGTCTGCATTAATTTAGCATTTTAGTGCGGCAGGAGTAGGTTGTAGCATAAATTAGGGTGCGCCAAAACACTCGGTATTCTCGTCAGCGTTTGTGTCTGACCAGTCCACCTGCCGGCTTTAACCTCTAATCTTAGTGTCCAGCTAAAAACCAACTCTTGCCTGCATTCATTTAGCATTTGTGCGCGCCAGGAGTAGTTTGTAGCGTAAAGTAGGATACGCCAAATCACTCTGTATTCTCGTTAGCGTTTGTGTCTGACCAGTCCATCTGCTGGGCTTCAATCTCTAATATGTGTCCAGCTAAAAAACAACTCATGTCTGCATTCATTTAGCATTTTAGTGCGGCAGGAGTAGGTTGTAGCATAAATTAGGGTGCGCCAAAACACTCGGTATTCTCTTCAGCGTTTGTATCTGACAAGTCCTCCTGCAGGGTTTTAATCTGTAATCTCAGTGTCCAGCTAAAAACCAACTCTAGCCTGCATATATTTAGCATCTTAGTGCGGCAGGAGTAGGTTGTAGCATAAATTAGGATACTCCAAAGTTCTCGGTATTCTCGTCAGCGTTTGTGTCTGACCAGTCCACCTGCAGGGCTTTAATCTGTAATCTCAGTGTTCAGCTAATAACCAACTCTGGCCTGCATTAATTTAGCATCTTAGTGCGGCAAGAGTAGGTTGTAGCGTAAATTAGGATACGCCAAAACACTCGGTATTTTCGTCAGCGTTTGTATCTGACGAGTCCACCTGCTGGGCTTTAATCTCTAATCTCAGTGTCCAGCTAAATACCAACTCTTGTCTGCATCCACTTGGAAATTGTGTTTGCCAGGAGTAGGTTGTAGCGTTAATTAGGATATGCCAAAACACTCTATACTCGTCAGCGTTTCTGTCTGACCAGTCCACCTGCAGGGCTTTAATCTCTAATCTCAGTGTCCAGGTTAAAAACAACTCTTGTCTGCATTCATTTAGCATCTTAGTGCAGCAGGAGTAGGTTGTAGCGTAAATTAGGATAGGCCAAAAGACTCGGTATTCTCGTCAGTGTTTGTATCTGACCAGTCCTCCTGCAGGGCTTTAATCTGTAATCTCAGTGTCCAACTAAAAAACAACTCTTGTCTGCATTAATTTAGCATTTGTGTGCGTCAGGAGTAGGTTGTAGCTTAAATTAGGATATGCCAAAACACTCTGTATTCTCGTCAGCGTTTGTGTCTGACCAGTCCACCTGCAGGGCTTTAATCTGTAATCTCAGTGTCCAGCTAAAAACCAAGTCTTGTCTGCATTCATTTAGCATTTGTGTGCGCCAGGAGTAGGTTGTAGCGTAAATTAGGATACGCCAAAACACTCGGTATTCTCGTCAGCGTTTGTGTCTGACCAGTCCACCTGCAGGGCTTTAATCTGTAATCTCAGTGTCCAGCTAAAAATGAAGTCTTGTCTGCATTCATTTAGCATTTGTGTGCGCCAGGAGTAGGTTGTAGCGTAAATTAGGATATGCCAAAACACTCTGTATTCTCGTCAGCGTTTGTGTCTGACCAGTCCACATGCAGGACTTTAATCTCTAATCTTAGTGCCCAGCTAAAAACCAACTCTTGTCTGCATTCATTTAGCATTTGTGTGCGCCAGGAGTAGGTTGTAGCATAAATTAGGATACGCCAAAGCACTCGGTATTCTCGTCAGCGTTTGTGTCTGACCAGTCCACCTGCCGGGCTTTAATCTGTAATCTCAGTGTTCAGCTAATAACCAACTCTTGCCTGCATTAATTTAGCATCTCAGTGCGGCAGGAGTAGGTTGTAGCGTAAATTAGGATACGCCAAAACACTCTGTATTCTCGTCAACGTTTGTGTCTGACCAGTCCACCTGCTGGGCTTTAATCTCTAATCTCAGTGTCCAGCTAAAAACCAACTCTTGTCTGCATTAATTTAGCATTTTAGTGCGGCAGGAGTAGGTTGTAGCATAAATGAGGGTGCGTCAAAACACTCGGTATTCTCGTCAGCGTTTGTGTCTGACCAGTCCACCTGCAGGGCTTTAACCTCTAATCTTAGTGTCCAGCTAAAAACCAACTCTTGTCTGCATTCATTTAGCATTTGTGTGCGCCAGGAGTAGGTTGTAGCGTAAATTAGGATGCGCCAAAACACTGTATTCTCGTCCGCGTTTGTGTCTGACCAGTCCACCTGCTGGGCTTTAATCTCTAATCTTAGTGTCCAGCTAAAAACCAACTCTTGTCTGCATTCATTTAGCATTTGTGCGCGCCAGGAGTAGTTTGTAGCGTAAATTAGGATACGCCAAATCACTCGGTATTCTCGTTAGCGTTTGTGTCTGACCAGTCCATCTGCTGGGCTTCAATCTCTAATATGTGTCCAGCTAAAAAACAACTCATGTCTGCATTTATCTAGCATTTTAGTGCGGCAGGAGTAGGTTGTAGCATAAATTAGGGTGCGCCAAAACACTCGGTATTTTCGTCAGCGTTTGTGTCTGACCAGTCCACCTGCTGGGCTTTAATCTCTAATCTCAGTGTCCACCTAAAAACCAACTCTTGTCTGCATTCATTTAGCATCTTAGTGCAGCAGTAGTAGGTTGTAGCGTAAATTAGGATATGCCAAAACACTCGGTATTCTCGTCAGCGTTTGTATCTGACCAGTCCTCCTGCAGGGCTTTAATCTCTAATCTTAGTGTCCAGCTAAAAACCAAGTCTTGTCTGCATATATTTAGCATTTTTGTGCACCAGGAGTCTTTTGTAGCGTAAATTAGGATACACCAAAACACTCGGTATTCTCGTTAGAGTTTGTATCTGACCAGTCCTCCTACAGGGCTTTAATCTGTAATCTCAGTGTCCAGCTAAAAACCAACTCTAGCCTGCATTAATTTAGCATCTTAGTGCGGCAGGAGTAGGTTGTAGCTGAAATTAGGATACGCCAAAGCACTCGGTATTCTCGTCAGCGTTTGTGTCTGACCAGTTCACCTGCAGGGTTTTAATCTGTAATCCCAGTGTTCAGCTAATAACCAACTCTTGCCTGCATTAATTTAGCATCTTAGTGCGGCAGGAGTAGGTTGTAGCGTAAATTAGGATACGCCAAAACACTCTGTACTCTCATCAGCGTTTGTGTCTGACCAGTCCACCTGCTGGGCTTCAATCTGTAATCTCAGTGTTCAGCTAATAACCAACTCTTGCCTGCATTAATTTAGCATTTTAGTGCGGCAGCAGTAGGTTGTAGCGTAAATTAGGATAGGCCAAAACACTCGGTATTCTCGTCAGTGTTTGTATCTGACCAGTCCTCCTGCAGGGCTTTAATCTGTAATCTCAGTGTCCAACTAAAAAACAAGTCTTGTCTGCATTAATTTAGCATTTGTGTGCGCCAGGAGTAGGTTGTAGCGTAAATTAGGATACGCCAAAACACTCGGTATTCTCGTAAGCGTTTGTGTCTGACGAGTTCACGTGCAGGGCTTTAATCTGTAATCTCAGTGTCCAGCTAAAAACCAAGTCTTGTGTGCATTCATTCAGCATTTGTGTGCGCCAGGAGTAGGTTGTAGCGTAAATTAGGATACGCCAAAACACTCGGTATTCTCGTCAGCGTTTTTATCTGACCAGTCCTCCTGCAGGGCTTTAATCTGTAATCTCAGTGTCCAGCTAAAAAACCAACTCTAGCCTGCATATATTTAGCATCTTAGTGCGGCAGGAGTAGGTTGTAGCAAAAATTAGGATACGCCAAAGCACTCGGTATTATGGTCAGTGTTTGTGTCTGACCTGTCCACCTGCAGGGCTTTAATCTGTAATCTCAGTGTTCAGCTAATAACCAACTCTTGCCTGTATTAATTTAGCATCTTAGTGTGGCAGGAGTAGGTTGTAGCGTAAATTAGGATACGCCAAAACACTCGGTATTCTCGTCAGCGTTTGTATCTGACCAGTCCTCCTGCAGAGCTTTAATCTCTAATCTCAGTGTCCAGCTGAAAGCCAACTGTTGCCTGCATTCATTTAGCATCTTAGTGCGGCAGGAGTAGGTTGTAGCGTAAATTAAGATACGCCAAAACACTCTGTATTCTCGTCAGCGTTTGTATCTGACCAGTCCTCCTGCAGGGCTTTAATCTGTAATCTCAGTGTCCAGCTAAATACCAACTCTTGTCTGCATCTATTTGGAAATTGTGCGTGCCTGGAGTAGGTTGTAGCGTTAATTAGGATATGCCAAAACACTCTATTCTCGTCAGCGTTTGTGTCTGACCAGTCCACCTGCAGGGCTTTAATCTCTAATCTCAGTGTCCAGCTAAAAACCAACTCTTGTCTGCATTCATTTAGCATTTGTGTGCGCCAGGAGTAGGTTGTAGCGTAAATTAGGATACGCCAAAACACTCGTATTCTCGTCAGCGTTTGTGTCTGACCAGTCCACCTGCAGGGCTTTAATCTATAATCTCAGTGTCCACCTTAAAACCAACTCTAGCCTGCATTAATTTAGCATCTTAGTGCGGCAGGAGTAGGTTGTAGCTTAAATTAGGATACGCCAAAGCACTCGGTATTCTCGTCAGCGTTTGTGTCTGACCAGTCCACCTGCAGGGCTTTAATCTATAATCTCAGTGTTCAGCTAATAACCAACTCTTGTCTGCATTAATTTAGCATCTTAGTGCGGCAGGAGTAGGTTGCAGCGTAAATTAGGATAGGCCAAAACACTCTGTACTCTTGTCAGCGTTTGTGTCTGACCCAGTCCACACTGCTGGGCTTTAAATCTTGTAATCTCAGTGTCCAGCTGAAACCAAACTCTTGTCTGCATTCATTATAGCATTCTTAGTACAGCAGGAGTAGGTTGTAGCGTAAATTAGGATAGGCCAAAACACTCGTTATTCTCGTTAGTGTTTGTATCTGACCAGTCCTCCTGCAGGGCTTTAATCTGTAATCTCAGTGTCCAAATAAAAAACAACTCTTGTCTGCATTAATTTAGCATTTGTGTGCGTCAGGAGTAGGTTGTAACTTAAATTAGGATATGCCAAAACACTCGATATTCTCGCAGCGTTTGTGTCTGACCAGTCCACCTGCAGGACTTTAATCTCTAATCTTAGTGCCCAGCTAAAAACCAACTCTTGTCTGCATTCATTTAGCATTTGTGTGCGCCAGGAGTAGGTTGTAGCATAAATTAGGATACGCCAAAGCACTCGTATGCTCGTCAGCGTTTGTGTCTGACCAGTCCACCTGCAGGGCTTTAATCTGTAATCTCAGTGTTCAGCTAATAACCAACTCTTGCCTGCATTAATTTAGCATCTTAGTGCGGCAGGAGTAGTTGTAGCGTAAATTAGGATCGCCAAAACACTGTATTCTCGTCAGCGTTTGTGTCTGACCAGTCCACCTGCTGGGCTTAATCTCTAATCTTAGTGTCCAGCTAAAAACCAACTCTTGTCTGCATTCATTTAGCATTTGTGCGCTCCAGGAGTAGTTTGTAGCGTAAATTAGGATACGCCAAATCACTCGGTATTCTCGTTAGCGTTTGTGTCTGACCAGTCCATCTGCTGGGCTTCAATCTCTAATATGTGTCCAGCTAAAAAACAACTCATGTCTGCATTTATCTAGCATTTTAGTGCGGCAGGAGTAGGTTGTAGCATAAATTAGGGTGCGCCAAAACACTCGGTATTCTCGTCAGCGTTTGTTGTCTGACCAGTCCACCTGCTGGGCTTTAATCTCTAATCTCAGTGTCCACCTAAAAACCAACTCTTGTCTGCATTCATTTAGCATCTTAGGTGCAGCAGTAGTAGTTTTAGCGTAAATTAGGATATGCCAAAACACTCGGTATTCTCGTCAGCGTTTGTATTTGACCAGTCCTCCTGCAGGGCTTTAATCTCTAATCTTAGTGTCCAGCTAAAAACCAAGTCTTGTCTGCATATATTTAGCATTTGTGTGCACCAGGAGTCTTTTGCAGCGTAAATTAGGATACGCCAAACACTCGGTATTCTCGTTAGCGTTTGTATCTGACCAGTCCTCCTACAGGGCTTTAATCTGTAATCCAGTGTCCAGCTAAAAACCAACTCTAGCCTGCATTAATTTAGCATCTTAGTGCGGCAGGAGTAGGTTGTAGCTGAAATTAGAATACGCCAAAGCACTCGGTATTCTCGTCAGCGTTTGTGTCTGACCAGTCCACCTGCAGGGTTTTAATCTGTAATCCCAGTGTTCAGCTAATAACCAACTCTTGCCTGCATTAATTTAGCATCTTAGTGCGGCAGGAGTAGGTTGTAGCGTAAATTAGGATACGCCAAAACACTTGTATTCTCGTCAGCGTTTGTGTCTGACCAGTCCACCTGCTGGGCTTCAATCTGTAATCTCAGTGTTCAGCTAATAACCAACTCTTGCCTGCATTAATTTAGCATCTTAGTGCGGCAGCATAGTTTGTAGCGTAAATTAGGATAGCCAAAACACTCGGTATTCTCGTCAGTGTTTGTATATGACCAGTCCTCCTGCAGGGCTTTAATCTTAATCTTAGTGTCCAGCTAAAAACCAAGTCTTGTCTGCATATATTTAGCATTTGTGTGCACCAGGAGTCTTTTGCAGCGTAAATTAGGATACGCCAAAACACTCGGTATTCTCGTTAGCGTTTGTATCTGACCAGTCCTCTACAGGGCTTTAATCTGTAATCTCAGTGTCCAGCTAAAAACCAACTCTAGCCTGCATTAATTTAGCATCTTAGTGCGGCAGGAGTAGGTTGTAGCTGAAATTAGAATACGCCAAAGCACTCGGTATTCTCGTCAGCGTTTGTGTCTGACCAGTCCACCTGCAGGGTTTTAATCTGTAATCCCAGTGTTCAGCTAATAACCAACTCTTGCCTGCATTAATTTAGCATCTTAGTGCGGCAGGAGTAGGTTGTAGCGTAAATTAGGATACGCCAAAACACTCTGTACTCTCGTCAGCGTTTGTGTCTGACCAGTCCACCTGCTGGGCTTCAATCTGTAATCTCAGTGTTCAGCTAATAACCAACTCTTGCTGCATTAATTTAGCATCTTAGTGCGGCAGCAGTAGGTTGTAGCGTAAATTAGGATAGGCCAAAACACTCGGTATTCTCGTCAGTGTTTGTATCTGACCAGTCCTCCTGCAGGGCTTTAATCTCTAATCTTAGTGTCCAGCTAAAAACCAAGTCTTGTCTGCATATATTTAGCATTTGTGTGCACCAGGAGTCTTTTGCAGCGTAAATTAGGATACGCCAAAACACTCGGTATTCTCGTTAGCGTTTGTATCTGACCGTCCCCTACAGGGCTTTTAATCTGTAATCTCAGTGTCCAGCTAAAACCAACTCTAGCCTGCATTAATTTAGCATCTTAGTGCGGCAGGAGTAGGTTGTAGCTGAAATTAGAATACGCCAAAGCACTCGGTATTCTCGTCAGCGTTTGTGTCTGACCAGTCCACCTGCAGGGTTTTAATCTGTAATCCCAGTGTTCAGCTAATAACCAACTCTTGCCTGCATTAATTTAGCATCCTAGTGCGGCAGGAGTAGGTTGTAGCGTAAATTAGGATACGCCAAAACACTCTGTACTCTCGTCAGCGTTTGTGTCTGACCAGTCCACCTGCTGGGCTTCAATCTGTAATCTCAGTGTTCAGCTAATAACCAACTCTTGCCTGCATTAATTTAGCATCTTAGTGCGCAGCAGTAGGTTGTAGCGTAAATTAGGATAGGCCAAAACACTCGGTATTCTCGTCAGTGTTTGTATCTGACCAGTCTCCTGCAGGGCTTTAATCTGTAATCTCAGTGTCCAACTAAAAAACAAGTCTTGTCTGCATTAATTTAGCATTTGTGTGCGCCAGGAGTAGGTTGTAGCGTAAATTAGGATACGCCAAAACACTCGGTATTCTCGTAAGCGTTTGTGTCTGACGAGTTCACCTGCAGGGCTTTAATCTGTAATCTCAGTGTCCAGCTAAAAACCAAGTCTTGCGTGCATTCATTTAGCATTTGTGTGCGCCAGGAGTAGGTTGTAGCGTAAATTAGGATACGCCAAACACTCGGTATTCTCGTCAGCGTTTTTATCTGACCAGTTTCCCCCTGCAGGGCTTTAATCTGTAATCTCAGTGTCCAGCTAAAAACCAACTCTAGCCTGCGATATTTAGCATCTTAGTGCGGCAGGATAGGTTGTACAAAAATTAGGATAACCAAAGCACTCGGTATTATGGTCAGTGTTTGTGTCTGACCTGTCCACGCAGGGCTTTAATCTGTAATCTCAGTGTTTGTAATACCACTCGCATGTATTATTTAGAATCTTCGTTGGCACAGTAGTTGTGTAATTAGATACGCCAAACACTCGGTATCACGTGTAGGTTGACTGACAGTTGCCTAGCAAACACTCGAATCTATCTCAGTTGTCCACTGAAGCCACTGTTCCTCCTTGCATCTTATGCGAATTAGTGTAGCGAAATTCAAGTGCCAACATCTTTTCCTTAGCGTTGATTGAGTAGCTAATCTAGGCTTAATCTTAATCTCTGTCAGCTAATTCAATCTGTCGTCTCTCATGAAATTATCTGCAGATAGGTTCAGCTTAATTAATATGCAAAACACTCTATCTCTAGTTTGTCTGACCAGTCAGTGGGTTTATCCTAATTAGTGCCAAAAACACTCTTGTCTTTCATAGCATTTGGGCTAATCTTTTCAGTCAATTAGGTAAACCAAACTCGTATTCTTTAGCTTGTTTGACCAGATCCTTGAGCTTAATTTAATCCATCCGTAAAAACCACTTAGCTTGCATTATTTAGCATCTAGTACGATAGGTGTAGCAAATTAGATACGCAACACTCGGTATTCTCGTCAGCGTTTGTTCTGACCTCCACCTGCAGGGTTTAATCTTAATCCAGTGTCAGCTAAAACCAACTCTTGCCTGCATTAATTTAGCATCTTAGTGGCAGGAGTGTAGCTAATTGGATACCCAAAACACTCTGTACTCTGTCAGCGTTGTTCTGACCAGTCACCTGCTGGGCTTAATCTGTAATCCAGTGTCAGCTAAAACAATCTGCTGCATTATTTAGCATCTTGTGCGGAGAGTAGTTGTAGCGTAAATTGGATAGCCAAAACACTCGTATTCTCGTCAGGTTTGTACTGACAGTCCCTGCAGGGCTTTATCTGTAATTCATGTCATAAAAAACATTTGTCTGCATTATTTGCATTTGTGTGCCAGGAGTAGGTTTAGCTAATAGGATAGCCAAAACACTCTATTCGAGGTTTGTGCTGACAGTCACCGCAGGCTTAATCTTAATCAGTGTCCAGCTAAACCAACTTTGATTATTAGCATTTGTGTGCGCAGAGTAGGTTGTAGCTAAATTAGGATACGCCAAACACTCGTATCTCGTCAGCGTTTTTCTGACAGTCCCTGCAGGGTTTATCTGTAATCTCATGTCAGCTAAAACCAACTCTGCCTGCATAATTTAGCTCTAGTGCGGCAGGAGTAGGTTGTAGCAAATTAGGATACGCAACACTCGTATTCTGTCAGGTTTGTGTCTGACCGTCCACCTGCGGGCTTAATCTTAATCTCAGTGTTCAGCTAAAACCAATCTTGCTGATTAATTTAGCATTTGTGGGCAGAGTAGTTGTAGCGTAAATTAGGATAGCCAACCTCGGTATTCTCGTCAGGTTTGTTCTGACCAGTCCTCTGCGGCTTAATCTTAATCTCAGTGTCCACTAAACAACTTTCTGCATTTTTAGCATTTAGTGCGCAGGAGTAGGTTGTAGCGTAAATTAGTACGCCAAAACACTCGTATTCTCGTAGGTTGTTCTGACAGTCCTGCGGGCTTTAATCTAATCTCAGTGTCCACTAAAAACCATCTTGTCTGCATTATTTAGCATTTTGTGCGCAGGAGTAGTTTAGCGTAAATTAGGATAGCCAAACACTCGTATTCTCGTCAGCGTTTGTTCTGACCAGTCCCCTGCAGGCTTTAATCTTAATCTAGTGTCCAGCTAAAAACAATCTTGCTGCTTATTTAGCATTTGTGTGCCAGGAGTTTGAGCTAAATAGGATACGCCAAACACTCGTATTCTGTAGCGTTTGTTCTGACAGTCCCCTCAGGCTTTAATCTGTAATCTCAGTGTTCAGCTAAAACCACTCTGCTGATTATTGCATGTGGCGATAGGTTGTAGCTAAATTAGATACGCCAAACACTCGTATTCGTCAGCGTTTGTGTTGACCAGTCCTGCGGTTTAATCTTAATCAGTGTCACTAAACACTTTGCCTGCATAATTGCTTAGTGCGGCAGGAGTAGTTGTAGCGTAAATTAGGATACGCCAAAACATCGTATCTCGTAGCGTTTGTTCTGACCAGTCCCCTGCGGCTTAATCTTAATCTCAGTGTCAGCTAAACCAACTCTTGCTGCTTATTTGCATTGTGCGCAGAGTAGGTGTAGCGTAATTAGGATAGCAAAACACTCGTATTCTCGTCAGGTTGTTTGACAGTCCCTGCAGGCTTTAATCTTAACTAGTGTCCACTAAACATCTTGTCTGCTATTACATTTGTGTGCCAGGAGTTGACGTAATTAGATACGCAAAACATCGGTATTCTCGAGCGTTGTATCTGACATCCCTCAGGGCTTTAATCTTATTCATGTCCAAAACCAATTAGCCTGCTTATTTAGCATTTAGTGCGCAGAGTGGTTTACGAATTAGATACGCCAAACACTCGTTCTCGTCAGCGTTTTTTGACAGTCCCTGCAGTTATCTGTACCGTTCAGTAATAACAACTGCCGCATATTTAGATTAGTGGAGGTGTTGTAGCGTATTGATACAAATCTTCTGGCGTTGTGTGCCTCCCTCTGGTTATCTGTAATCTCGTGTTCATCACTCTGCTGCTTATTTATTAGTCGCGAGAGGTGTAGCGTAAATGGATAGGCAAATCGTTCGTCAGTTGTGACAGTCCTCGGCTTACTTATCAGTGTCAAACATTTGCATTTTACTTGTGCGAGTTTACGTAATTAGATACAAACATGGATTTCTAGGTTTGTTGACGCCTCAGGCTTATTGTATCTAGGCATAAACCAACTGCTGCATTATTTAGCTTTGTGGCGAGTGTTGGGAAATTGACGCCAACATCTATCGTGGTTTTTCTGACTCCCTCAGGGTTATGTAATCAGGCGCTAAACCAACTCTGCTGATTATTAGATCTGTGCGGCAGAGTAGTGTAGCAATAGATAGCCAACTCGATGTCAGTTGTTTGACCGTCCTGGTTAATCTGTATTCAGTGTTGGCAGGAGTAGGTTGTAGCTGAAATTAGAATACGCCAAAGCACTCGGTATTCTCGTCAGCGTTTGTGTCTGACCAGTCCACCTGCAGGTTTTAATCTGTAATCCCAGTGTTCAGCTAATAACCAACTCTTGCCTGCATTAATTTAGCATCTTAGTGCGGCAGGAGTAGGTTGTAGCGTAAATTAGGATACGCCAAAACACTCTGTACTCTCGTCAGCGTTTGTGTCTGACCAGTCCACCTGCTGGGCTTTAATCTCTAATCTCAGTGTCCAGCTAAATTCCAACTCTTGTCTGCATCCATTTGGAAATTGTTTGTGCCAGGAGTAGGTTGTAGCGTTAATTAGGATATGCCAAAACACTCTATTCTCGTCAGCGTTTCTGTCTCACCTCTCCACCTTCAGGGCTTTAATCTCTAATCTCAGTATCAAGCCTAATGGCGGGTTTACACGTCGCGATATCGCAGTACAATTTCAATCAAAAGTCACGTGGTTCGATCGTTGGACCCGATATCGTTCCTGCGTTGTATGGTGTGAACGTCCAATACGATGCAGGAACGATGTCAATGCGATATCGGGGATCGAATGAGCGTGCTATTCAATGCCCCGATATTGAAGGGAGATTGGAGCCGATCGTGCTGTGTAAACGCACAACTCTGATCTTAATGCAGATTGTTTGTTCGTTCCCGGAAGTCCCGTAGGCGTTGCTAATGTGTAAATTGTTAAGCCGCCCACCTCCAATGATTGGTGGCTCGGTAGTCTATGCGGATTGGCTGAGCGTTGCGAAGCAGCCATTTTTTTTGTTAAGCACTTTATTATTGTGATGTGCGCTGCATTCCTGACTAGTTGATGGAGCAGCGCAAAGGTGCCAAACAGAATGTATGCAAACACAATTCCACATCTTCTGTACTGCTCGTGCCAATTTTTTTTGGACCTTGTCACGACGACTGTACCATGTAATGTCCGCATTTTGGTAATGTCTTGTCGTCCCCATGTTTTCAATGTTAATGGTCTTAAAAGGAACATCATACCAACATTACTTTGCATCTCACAACTCCCTCCACATATATATCATGTGTAAACTATAATGATGGTGTGTGCGACGCAAATGCGTTGTGCTGGCCATATTTCCCGACCGCAGAGCGTCCTCTGGCCTCCGCCAGTATGTGTGTGCGACGCCTTTGCTGATTGAGAAATGATGGGCCGCTCCCGCAATTTGCGTCGTGACGTCATGACGTTGCCTTGCAGCAGGCCCACCCTTTATAGGTGGAGTGAAGTCCCAGCAGTGAAAATGGCGGCGGAACAGCGCTCATTAGCCTGGGGCGAGCCTGAGCTGCTAATTTTATTTGATTTATTAGACAACCACGATTACTGGTGTGTTCAACCACACCAGCACACCAGGCTGCACAAAAAAAGAATTGTGCGCAAAATCCAACGGGCCTTAATGCGGGACCTAAATGTAGACCGAAGCTACAAGCAAATAGTTAAAAAGATAGCGGACATGAAACATAAGGCCAGGGACCGTATTGCCGCCATCCGTGAACACATCCAGACTTTGCGTGGTGAGTATTATGTCATGATACATACAAACATGTGTCATCATTACACAATATAGCATAGTACACACAACCCAGAAGCAAACATCTATTGTCTCCTACACCAATTAGTCCTACTCCAGGTCTTCCAATATTTGAGTACCAACCAGTGGCGTAACTTCAAGGCCTGGGGCCCCGATGCGAAAGCTCCAGCGGGGCCCCCAATTATTGCAAATCTTTAATAGTATTAGTCTTTTTCTATGGGCCAAAGGGACTTTTGGGGCCCCCTAGGCTGCAGGGCCCGGGTGCGATCGCAACCCCTGCACCTGCTCTAGTTACGCCCCTGGTACCAACACATAAGCAATATTGCTGTTGCGTGTTATTAAGTAAGCAATAGTGTGGTAAACAAGTAAAGTAACCATACCTATGACCAGTATGTTGTAATGTCCACATAACTTAAAGGCCACTTCACACACACACATCTCTGCGTCCAATATCTGAACAGATGTCTGGTAGCAGTGAAATCATGGATACATTGCTCCATGTTGTACACAGCCACAAAATGGAGCAATGTATCCATGATTTAACTGCAACCAGAGATCTGTTCAGATATTGGACTCAGATATGTGTGTGTGTGAAGTGGCCTTTATTGTTTAATGTTTAAAAAATAATAGCAGTACATACACCAGCAGACACACTATAATGTCATAATGCACATAAGGCCATCATGTATCTAAAAGGTAATTTATACAACAAAGGGTAGTAGGCACACACTACACTATTTTTAAAGTTTATAAATAGTTTGTAACACATGCTACCTTCAAAATTCACAGATGCCGAAGATGAGGCAGACCAGGCTCCATCGGCAGCACCAGCAGAAGGACCACACAGGTCACCCGAGAGATCACCTGCACGCTCAAGATCACCACTTACCATTCCCTCTAGGGAAACATTGTCCCCAGCCTCGCCATCATCTGCACTTGGATCGCCACATCGGTCACTAGCAGCATCACCACGAGCAGATCTGGTAGAGTCACCGGGCCAAGCTCCTGCATACTCCCCTCTGGCAGGGGAACAACATGGCCATCTGGGAGTGTGTCTGCCCTCTGTTTCGGGTGATCAGGACACACCCCATGGGCAATCGGCATTACAAGCAATAATGGAGGCATATGGAGCTGGCCAGCCACAATCATCAAGTGATGAACATGGCAGTGCTTCAGGTACTTGTGAATTGTTTGCTGCCCTTTTTTGGTTTGCTAAAGTAAATAGTACTGTATGTGATGGCCACTTTACACACACAAAATTATTTGTCCAACTTCGGCAAAAATTACTGGTTACAGTGAAATCATGGACACATTGTTCCATTTTGACACAGCCACAAAATTGATAAATGTGTCCATGATTTGGAGACCAACACTTTAAGTTGTTCAGAAGTAGGACACATAACTTTTTGTGTGTAAAGTGTACCTTAAAACCAACATGCTGTTAATTAAGGTTTTTGTTTCTTGAAAACCACTAGGCCCAACAGCTGATGAATCCCCATCTAATTTGCGCCAATCACCCTCCTCTGTCAATGGCTCCCCTCCTGGAGTTGGTAATTATTTTTGCTGTTAACACTTCGAATGTTGTTGACAAGGTATTTTAAAATTCTGTCCAATGATGTTTGTCTTTTCACAATGTAGGACAAATATCTTACCGGGACCTAATTCCGGCCTTCCAAGAGGCTCTGGTGAAGCTACGGGAGGCAACAACGCAGCTGGAGGTGCTGGGTGCCATGTTGCACCATTTTGTCAGCCAAGCTTCGAGTCAGGGCCCTGTTGGCCCACATTAATTATTTTCATTACTACCTTTCTTCCAAGTTGGAATTTGAATTGTGTCATGTTGACATACTGTTGGTAGTTACTTTTTTCATTTTTAAAAGGTCATGTTGGCCCGTAAACTCATGTGGAATGTTTCTGCATTACGCCATTGTTGATATGTTTGGACACATTTGCACTTTATGACCAATGTTTGGCCATGGTCCATTTTACTATGTTATGTTTTTGATACTACGTTTTAAAAAAAACCCTGTGTGCCTTGCATTTGTTAGAAAGCCGCTAAATTACAAAAAAACTAAACAAATTTACTTGTGTGCATTTTCATTGACCAACATAACTACACCTACCCAAAACCTTGATTCATGTCAAAGATGCTACATAAATTAGAAATATGCGTCATTTCATGTGGGCCTAAAGCCCACTTTACACACACACATATCTGAATACAATATCTAAACAGATCTATGGTAGCATTTAAATAAACCAGAGGTTCACAAATGCAGTCCTCAAGGCACACCAACAGTGCATGTTTTCTGGATTTAATTTTAAATTGGAAGCAGCAGCAGGGAAGGTGATTCAATTATCACATGGCCAATACGAATTAAATCCTGAAAACCTGCACTGTTGTTGTGCCTTGAGGCCTGGAGTTTGTATACTCCAAAATCATGGATAAAAATGGCCATTTTGTGGATGTGTCCAACATCGATCAATTGAACCATGATTTCCCTACCAAAAAAAATCATGACAGATATTGAACTCAGATGTCTTTGTGTGTAAAGTGGCCTTAAGTAACCCAAAAAAGAGGACCCAGGGCACACAACTATGTAGGATTGTTGAACACTGTATGAGTACCGCACCACATAGACCATGGGACATTCTGGGGAGGGCAAAGTAACGTCCACTTTACACACAGAAAGTTAGTGTTAAAAATATTTGAAAAATTGAGGCTTACACTGAACTAATGGACAAATTGCTCCATTTGACCCACGCCGCAAAACATAACAATCTGTACATGATTTCATTGCAAGCCAAAATGTGGAAACTCAATGTTTGAAAAAGTGTGTGTGTGTAAAGTGCCCTTAAGACCAACTTACATTTCCCATTATTTCAACTTTCATTTTTAAAGCTACTTGTATTGTCTGGAACATCTGTGTGTGACATTATTGAGATGGGAAAATAATTGTACCTGCTTGATAACTGTTATCTATTCTCCAAAGAAATACAACAGTATTTAGAAAAGTAAATTTATTGTAGCCCAAAAAACCAAACTAAAATTTAGGTTTTCTTCCACTTTGGGATAAAGCAAATGGTACTAAAGCCAAATAAACAATATGGTCCATGAAAGAAATCACAGGTTTTGGTAGCGTCCCCAATAAGGCTCATAGTCTTTGCCAGGATTGGCGATGCCAGACTCACCCTCTTCCCTTGCAGGAAGAGGGTATGTTCTGTGCCGAGGGAAAGATGGCAAAGGCACCCTCGGCACACCATGAATATGTCCAGGCCCCAACATAGGCATTTGCGGCCGATGAAGGAACACTGACGGGGCATGTAGCTGGTGGGTGGCCAGGGTGGTCGGGGTGGGCTGGGGGGGCTGTGGTGGGGGGGGGCTCCGACAACACTGTCTCCCCAGTCAGTGTCCCATTCATCGACGCCTCCAGGGCCAGAGTGATGATCCTCTCCAGGTGAGTTTTTTCTGGCCGGGCCAGCTCCGACACCCGTTCACTGACCATAAGCCCAATCCCAGTCCAAGGCACACGTTCAAGGTTGAGCAGCACCCTCTTGGCCCGGTCACCCAGCTGGGTCGAAGGGGGAGCATGTCTTCGCCGTGACCTGGACCCCTCCCTGGGCCCCGGGTGATGCCTGGTGGGACCGGGATCAGGCTCCACCCCCGATGTAGTGGGGGGCTCCTCCAGAACGGGTGCCTCTTCTTGGCTTGGCCCGGCGCCTTGAGAGTCCTGTGAATATGAAGTAAAAAAAAAAAAAATAAGGAAAAGCAAAACACAGCTATGCTGTTACAGGCAAAATCCCATAAACCACTTTAAGCATGCAATGTAATCAATGTTAAAATTTTAAAGATAACATTGATACACATTGAAAATTGGAAAAAAACACCCTGCTCACTCTACTTACATAAGTAAGCAGCATGTTTACGCATATGTGCTGAGACAAGAAAAAAAGCTTGTGTCCCTTTTAGAAGGGCTAAAAAACGTGCTTTAGCCAAAGGTGCAGGATGAAAAAGAACACACGATGATAGGTTTTAAAAGTGCCACACAACACCAGTGTATACAACCACCGTTGGATAGAGAGACAAACCAGAAGATCAAACACATACCTCTTGTGGCGGATCCGACTCTTGGAGAGTGGCGGTTGAATTTTGTGCAAAGGACCTGCTGCACAGTGTACTAGGAGGCTCATGCTGGTCCTTGAGGAAATGGAGGAGGTTAAAGTACCACAAACGTGGCACATAAACCTCCCCCGTTCCACTCCCGGACCGCATGGATTTGTTTACCTCCTTCACCTCCTTTTGGTACACTGTGCGCAGGTTAGCTATTTTCCTTTGCACAAAATTCAAATCAACACTCAGCCCTGGGTTGTGCTGCTGGCTGAGTGAGATTAGCTGGTCATACGCCACTCTCCGCGCCGTATTGTTCTTATATTCCGGCGCTCTGACCCGCCACAAGCACTCCAGCTCCTGGTATTTCGCTATGAAGGCCTGGATATATTCATGGTTGTCTGTCATCTGTGAACCCAGAACAAAAAAACTGTCAAAACACATATGCATGCTTCATTTCCTTTCATGCGTTTGCATGTGGCTCAATGTCTTCCTGTTCAAATCTTAAGACATTGTCATTCATGCGGCAAAATTTAAAATACATAAACCAAAACATTTTGCAAAGGAGGGCATTAATCAACATAGGCAAACAGTATGTATGTATGCCACTCATTTGCAAAGGATGTAAGGGCAACTTTCCGAACTTGCGGGTCAACACATAAACAACAACATTAGCGGCACGGAGGAGCAAACTATCTGCTCCTGTACGCCAAGGCATGATTGGTTTGGCTAATACACAAATAACCATGTAAATGGCCAAAGCAAAGAGGCATGCTAATTGCAAAATAAAATGTACAAAATCAAAAAAAAAGGAGCAGGGTTCAGGAACATTTCAAAACCCACAAAATAAAAACGTAATTGTTAAACCAAAAATACAATTGCCACACAGACACACATCTTTGTAACGTACGCACATGTATGTGTTTGAAAATCCAAGCAGATACACTTCTTGGTAAAGTGTGTCAGCAACACATATACAGCAAGATGTGGACAGGGTTCAACAGGTGAAAGCAAAATATGTATCTGATGGGCATTTTTCACACACCAAATTATCGGTCAAACTTAGGAGCAACTTGCTGGATGCATTAAAATCAGGGACACATTGCTCCATTGTAGACATTTACCAAAGGGAAAAATGTGCCCATAATTTGCAACCAAAAACCAATTTGCTCATACGTTTGACAGATAACTTGTTGTGGGTAAAGTGGCCATGAGTTACATATATTGTGCATATATGCAAGTTTAGAAACATTAAAAACACTTTGAAAGACTAAACAAACACACTATAATTGAAATACTACATGTAAAATAAGCAACAAAACATGACGACCAAGAGTCGCCAATACATACCGTCAATCCTGCTATGCAAAAAGAGGGAACGCTACCACGGAGTATATGAATGTGTTGGTGTGGGGATGATGGTAAAGGCGTCTTTTAAAGGATAACCAGCCAATGGAAAACGTTAATTAGCTGGCCAATCAACGACGTTGGGCGTTGGCACTCAAGACGCAGTACCATTGGACGACGCAAGTGTGTTGCCTAATTACTTGGGGTTTGGCCCTTCATAAACCGCACACAGCTGAACGCAATTAGGTTTTCTGCCCAGCGCCATTGAGGTAAGTAATGTTCCTGATTGTAGTTTTTATACTTGAAAATTTGGCATAGTTAATGCGTTTAGTACGAATAGCACTGCATGTACAATTGTGACTAGCCAGCATTAGTAGCTTGGAGACGCTGTGCAAAGTGTGCACATGTAGTTCACGTTGTGTAAAGTATAATATATCCTAGGTGCTGTGTGATTGTGGAAGTTGCGTTGGCATGCAGGCCTTTGCAGGTTATATGTCCTAGAAAACACTGTGATGATGAGTGAACTAACAGCATAATATTGTTTGCACACATTTACACACAGTTTTTATATGTGTTATGCTGCACATGTTTGAGTTGTAGATTCCTACATGTGTGTACTTATTTTTTCACGTAATATCCGTTTAATTGAGGTTTTAGGATTGAAAGATGTTTAAAATGTTGGCTCTTGGGCTGTCTGAGGTGGATATGGGGCTTACAATTATTTTTGTTGGGGTGCTGAGCTTAAACCAATACATAGGCCAAATTAAGAAAAACATTTCCTGACTTTGGACATTTAATGTCTTTGGTCATGGATAGGCTGGCCACACAGCACACCAGGATTAATATTGTTTGTGTGTGTACATGGATGCTGTATGGTTTGAAACATGTTATGCTTATTGAGTGTGGTTGTATGGTTTTTTAAGGCAACTTCACACACACAGATATATTTAGTCCAATATCGGAACACATCTCTGTTTGCAGTGGAATCATGGATACATTGCTCCATGTTTTACCCAGCCACAAAATGGAAGAGTCTATCCATGATGTCAGTGCAAGCAGAAATGTGTTCAGATATTGGACTCAGATATCTGTGTGTGTGAAGTGGCGTTTACTTATTTGCAAGCATGGTTGAATTGGATTGGTTTTTTTATATGATTTAGGTTGGCAAAATGCGTGAGCAGTTTACACTCTAAACAGTTACCTAAATTTATTTTTTCAATTACTTTGGGTTAATCCTTACTGGACATGGCGTTACTTGCCACATACTGCACTTGGCATAGTGCCTTTGTTGAAAAATGCTTTTTAACCAAGACATTCACACACACAGGAGCACTGTCACTTCCAATTGTCATGTCTTTTCAAAAGGCTTCAAAAATAGACAGACAGGCTATTGTCATCATTAAACCTTTGCTAATATGTCTGTCTGGAACCAAGATTTTTATTTTTTTTTTTTTAGGCCAAAAATTCTATACTATGTATGTGAGGCGTGCTAAATAAATAGCACCGATACAACATTACATGTTGTTTGCCATCATACCCCATCACTACATTACATGGTTTCATGCAGTCCTCTTTGGTGCTGCTGTGTGTGTGACATTTGAGTTCTCCGAATATTTGTTTTCGATTTATGTCAACAATGTGTTAACATTTTTCTATTTTACTCTCTTCCAGATTCCTGCTACCACTGTTTTGCCGAGATGCATCATTCCTTAATGGGAGTAGTGGCTTTGTCCATGGTTGAGGATGCCTTGTTGACAGATGAGAGGAATGAGAGACTGCGGAGGCAGAGACGACGGCGTGTGTGGTCTCGTGACTGGCTCCTGCAAAGGTCCGACCTGACCCACATGCGCCTTGTCCGTCAGCTGGAGAATAACAATCCGCAGGATTTCAGAAATTTCCTCCGCATGTCCGAGGATTCATTCAAAATACTGTTGGACTTGGTTACACCACATATTGCCCGTGAGGACACTGTGATGCGTCCAGCAGTACCAGCAGAGGAGCGGTTGGTTGTCACTCTACGTTTCTTGGCTTCAGGGCGCACGCTGACTGAGCTGCAGTATGCATCCGCAGTGTCGCGCTCCCTGCTGAGTAGCCTTATCCCTGAGACTTGTGAGGCTATTGTGAGGTGTCTCTTGCCAACCTATATGCGGTTTCCAACAACCCCCGCGGAATGGTTGTCAGTTGCCACTGGCTTTCAGGAGAGGTGGCAATTCCCAAACTGCGGGGGGGCATTGGATGGCAAGCATGTGAGGATCACACAACCCCATAACAGCGGGTCTTACTATTATAACTACAAGCATTATTTTAGTGTGGTCCTCATGGCCCTCGTCAATGCAAATTACGAGTTCCTCCTTGTGGATGTGGGGATGAACGGTCGTGTGTCTGATGGTGGAGTTTTGGCCCATAGCTCATTTGGTCGGGACCTTGTGGATGGCCGCCTGAACTTACCCACCAATGATGACACCGCTGAGCATCTCAACTTCGCCTTTGTGGGGGATGAGGCCTTTGCACTACACGCCAACCTCCTTCGGCCATATCCCCAGAGGGCTCTGACCCCTGAGAAACGCATTTTCAACTACCGCCTATCCCGTGCATGGCGGGTGGTTGAAAATGCGTTTGGGATAATGGCCAATAGATTCCGCGTCTTTCATACTCCTTTAAGTCTGAAAATGGAATCTATCCGTATGGTAGTGATGGCATGTTGTGTGCTACATAACATTCTGCGGCGTAGGGATACACAATCCTACACGCCAGTAAGTTTTGTAGATAGTGTGGACCCCACAAGTGGGGAACTCAGTCCAGGGGATTGGCGTGCTAACGACTTTGGGATAGCGCCACTCCAGCCGTTAGGCCCAGGTCGACCTCAGCAGGATGCCAGAAGCAGCAGAGACAGCTACTGCTCATATCTCAATGGCCCTGGGGCAGTGCCCTGGCAGCCACACGACATGTAAGGGGGTAGTCTGAGGTCCTTAATGTGCCATGTGTTAGGCAGCTGGTTTTTGTATAGTTTTGCTACAAAGTACTGTATGTTTATTTGTGGAATGTATCACTTTTTATGTTTATGTATTATGTCACATTGTCTTGTTATGTTTTGCTATGGTGTGTGTGAACACTATAACAATATATTTTGTGATAAACCACAAGTGTGTGTGCATACTTTCTTTCTAACATGATTACAGTACATGACGCATTTCATTATATGTTGTGGTTAGGGTTTGGTTATCCAAATGGTGTTTAGGGGTCCATGCACCATTGTCTGCACATGTACATTACACATGTATATGGGTGATCAAACAGAATGCATTTGGAAATTATTTCTCTATGGCCACATAGTGTTTAGTACACATTGGTGGGTAAACACATATGGCCTATGATTGTCTGTGTCCTTAACACATATGCAGAAGGGTAAACACATACATACATTTAATAGCATGCAACAACAGGGGTATGTGAGTTACATACACATGTGCAGCCTTCTACAGGGGAGGTGAACAAGTTGCTCTGTAGTGGGATATTGTAATATGTATGTGTGCCACGTCACCCACACAGATATCTGTGCAGATATTGTTTGCAGATCTCTGTTTACAGTGAAATCATGGACACATTGTTGATTTTTCTGCCCTTGTCCAAATGTAAAAATGTGTCTATGATTTCACTGCAAACAAACATCTGTGAACAATATCTGCACAGATATCTGTGTGTGTAACATGGCACAAACGTTTTGCAATTAAAAACGAAAAACAGTGTTGGCGCAAATGCGACGCAGAATATATCTAAAATAAGCGGCTGGAACAGTGCCACACAATGGTTAAATCCATCCCGGACCACAGCGTGGTGGAGACGTTTAGCGGCCAATCAAGACGCACTGGCGCCGGCCAATAGGATTATCGTGGGCGCGGCAAAATACTACCTTCTAGCCGCCCATGTCCTCAGGTACGCCGAAGCCACACCCACATTGGTTCTGTGATTGTGCTGTGTGAATGCCCGACTTCGATGTGAAATATCGCCGGCCCATCGGACGCGGCCACTTCCGGATCGTTGCTCCGTCGTGGATCGGAGGTGAAATTGGTACGTCTAAACCTCCGATGCGATGCGGGAGGAACGTGCACTAATTGCGCGCTCCCGCGCCATTGAGTTGCGATATCGAAACGATATCGCGGCGTGTAAACCCACCATCAAGAAATCCTTGAATTGCTCAATGTGTAATTAGAATTGGATCAAGCAACAGTTCCCTATATAAAAAGAGAGCCCCTTGGGGTATGTCAGGAATATAAAGTGCCAGTATAACACCAGATTCACCCTAATGTCCCCTGAAGATAAGGACTATATCCCTGGGACAAATGAACTAGTACCAAAGATACCACATATTACCCGACTAAGGAACCCCCAGAGGAGGCTTTGTCAATGAGGCTGGGGAGCAGGGGCCCTGCTCCAATGCACATCACCGCAGGGTGGCTTCATCAGGAAGCAATGGTCAGCAGAGCGTGCTGCGTACACATATATACCTTGTATACACTATAATCATAGACTGCCATTGCCATGCGATGCTGGGAAGCAGGAAGTGTAAGCCTGGAAGTTCCTGGGTCACATGTTCAGCCGTGTCATTAAACTCCACCCCCTGGAGCCCGTCACATGATCCAAAGCTCTGAATGTATTATGCGCATGTGCACTTGCCAGTTTTAGACTTAGTTTACCTGGAGACTTAATACAGACTGTGGCTTACATTTTTGAGATGGCACAATCATGTAGGAGGCATTAGAGATCATTATGATGGGGACACACGGGGTAAAGAACAATTTGAAAGATACTTGCTTGGATAATGTAATACAGGTCGGGCATGTCCTGAATGCACATTTTGAAGGCCGCATAACGCGGGAGCTCAGTGCCCAAGGGACACAAAGCGCCTACTAAACAGGCACCGATGGTCTCAGATCATTGCCATAGAGTGCACCATGACACTGATCCAGAGACTACAACAAAGGATCAACTGTCCTCTTGTTGTAGTCTCTGGGACCAGCGTCATGGTGCACAGTATGGCAGATCATTGCCATACAGTGCACAATCCATGTGACCCCAAAGACTACAAGGGATCAAGTGCTACCTTGTTGTAGTCTCTGGGATCAGTGTCATGGTGTACTGTATGGCAATGATCTGCCATACCATGCACCATGACGCTGATCCCAGAGTCTACAACAAGAGGACAGTTGATCACTTGTTGTTGTGGCACCCCAGGGGTTAATGTGCCACAGAAACATCAACACGGGTTTACTCCCCACACAACACTACACTACAAAGTGGGAGGAGCTTAGGTAGCACCTGCAAGAGTGGGAGGAGCTAATGTTTACCTCAGAGCAGGAGTGACAGTTAGTGAGTTCAGTTTAGTTTGAGTCTGGAGTTGGAGGAGAGTCGAGTTGCAGTGGAGGTCCTGAGAGATCTGAGGGAAGGAGTCAGAGAAACAGAGGAACACACCCGGGACAAGGAGTTACCCTAAACTCACTCCGGAGAGGCGCTTAGGATGGATACTGGATCCGATGCTGTGCCTGGGACAGACAGGACAGTGAATACCGGGATAGTGAAGGTCCACCATCTTCACTATACCATAGCAAAGCAACACGGAGGGGTCAGTGACACAGAGGACTCAAGTTGCCTAGCAGATTGGTACCCATGAGGGGAGACAGGGCCAGCAGTTCAGCTAAAAACGGCAGCAGGGCCACACACAAAGCGCAAAAGTAGGAAGCCAAGGTCCCGGTCAGGGTGGGAGCAACCCGGCCCCGGTACAGACTCCGTGGACAATACACTGCTTTACCATCTGCACAGTAAAGACTTGGAAAACGACAACAAACGTGAGTGTGTGTGATCCTTGTGCTGAAACCCTACTTTCCCTCATAAACTGCCATTGCCTCCACTCTCATCATCTCTACTACTACCCCTAATTTCCTGCAACATCTATAACCACCATCACAGACTTTTATTATCACTGCCCCAGGGAACCAGGCTCTACCTGCGGAGAGCCGTTCCATCTAAAGCTGCCAAAACATCATCCCTGGAGGTTCTGCAGCAGCGGTGGTCCCCTAACTGACCACAACCCGTGGGTGGCGTCACGACAAACCTAATCCCTTGTAAATACACCCCATTTACTTGTGTGAACCCAGTACATGGTCCAGACCAGGACCGCTGTTACATCCCCCAGCAGAACCCCAATCCGGCACCGAGTAGGCTCCACATTGTAGTCTCTGGTATCAGTGTTATGGTGCACTGTATGGCAATGATCTGCCATACCGTGCACCATGATGCTGATCCCAGAGACTACAACAAGGGAGCACTTGATCCCTTGTTGTAGTCTCTGGGATCAGCATCTTGGTGCACAGTATGGCAATCATTTCCATACAGTGCACAATCCATGTGACCCCAAAGACTACAAGGGATCAAGTGCTCCCTTGTTGTAGTCTCTGGGATCAGAGTCATGGTGCACTGTATGGCAATGATCTTCTATACCGTGCACCATGATGCTGATCCCAGAGACTACAACAAGGGAGCACTTGATCCCTTGTTGTAGTCTCTGGGATCAGCATCTTGGTGCACAGTATGGAAATCATTTCCATACAGTGCACAATCCATGTGACCCCAAAGACTACAAGGGATCAAGTGCTCCCTTGTTGTAGTCTCTGGGATCAGAGTCATGGTGCACTGTATGGCAATGATCTTCTATACCGTGCACCATGATGCTGATCCCAGAGACTACAACAAGGGATCAAGTGCTCCCTTGTTGTAGTCTCTGGCGATAGTTTCCATGGTGATTGGATCCACTAAGTCCTGTGATCCTTGAGGGCAATCTTTTTGCCCCTATTCAAGAAGTTTTTATGGGAGGAGTGGCCTGATCGCTTATCACATTGGCCTCATGGTGCTGAGCTTTGGCAACTAAAAGGCCTAATAGAAACAAATGAGCCCTTTTATACTCACTGAAACATCCGGACCTATGGAGCTATGACCGGAGAAAAGGCCCACAAGAAAGCCTCACCGGCTAAGCTGACCTACTTTTTCCTCGAAGAGAGTGCAGCAAAAGTAAGGGGAAAAATGACGCCATCTCCTTCTTCATCTGCACTTCTCTCCAACTGCAGCAGCTCCAGAGCGTCATCACATACAATGGAAGCGGAGGAACAGACATTCTCCTGACAAAGAAAACTATGCAGCCGCTCCTGGGCACACTAATGTCAGTATTGCAAGATGATCTTAAGGATATGATTACTACGCTCAGGGGGGACATTGAAGGGATAGGAGAATGCACTGCACACTTGAAACATAAGATGTGAGAGTTTGCTAGGTCCCATAATGATCTTATTGATGCAAATACTGCCCTGGAAAAGGAGGTCTCCTTGTTGAATAACAAAATCTGGAATTTAGAAGATAGATCAAGGAGGAATAATGTAAGGTGTAGGGAATCTCACAGACTGTGCTGGATGGGGACCTTCTTTCATAAATTTCTGGCTTCCATCTTACAAGGCGAAGATCCTAGAGACCTCAAGGTGGATATAATCCACAGAATCTCAAAACCTAATCATCTAGCCCCTGAGTTCCAAGGAAGATGGTGAGGGAGGGCAATAATGGAGATGGTACTGCAGTTCTTACCCCTCTGCTGAGCTGCTGCTGGTGCTGAGCCCTCCGGGCATCGGCGGGAAGAATAACGGAAACCATTTCAAGTTTAACTCCACTTTACTGGGTACCGGTTGATGGCAAAACAAGATACGGTACAGTTTGGTTTACAGGGTGGATGTTGCCAACTCAGGGTCCCCCTTATGGAGTCTCTAGATGTCCTCTGTCTTTCAGGGTCTCCTTTCTTCCTTACTTCTACCACCCTCGCAGAGCTCTCCCGCCAGTCCCATGGTCTGTATCTATCAGGCAAGGTTTGTGCCCCACCGGTTCGGATAGGAAGCCTGAGAGTGAGAAGGCCTCCTTCCAGCACTGCAATATATGGCCCTTTTCTGTAGTGTCTTGAATCGGTTCTCGGTCCCGAGGGGCGAGTTACTTGGTGGTGCTGTCAGCAACCCGGTTCCTATGGGCCTGCAGCTCGTCAGTCTGCGGTCAGGGCTAAACTCCTGGCCGCCTCGGCTTCCTGCGTTGCCGGTGTTCCCTCAACGCGACCAGCTAGCTCTAACCAGGCCTGGTCCATTGCCTGCTGTCCTGGGCCCCCACTTAAAGATGGAGCTCCCTCCCCTCAGCTGGGCTGTCAGGCCTGACATTCCTGCCTGCCTTCCCAGCACCGTCTGAGTTAAACTAAGCTTCTCCTCACACTACCCTATCCTAGGCTCCACCCCCACCCTCCTGGGACCTACTAAATTACCGACCCTCTAAGTGGTGTGGTCCTAAGTGGGTGTAAGTTCAGACTCTATAAGGTTTAACTCCGAACTGACAACTTTACAGGGGAAAACACATTTTAATATTAAAGTGCAATACTACTCTGTGGCGCCTAGCCGCAGGGGCACCACATATACAGTCCAGCACAGCCTCCAGGTAATATATACAGTCCAGCACAGCCTCCAGGTAATATATACAGTCGAGCACAGCTTCCAGGTAATATATACAGTCCACCACAGCCTCCAGGTAATATATACAGCCCATCACGGCCGCCAGGTAATATATACAGCCCAGCACAGCCTCCAAATAACATATATAGCCCAAGACAGCCTCCTGCAGGTAATATATAGAGCCCAGCACAGCCTCCAGGCAATATATACAGCCCAGCATAGCCTCTGTATAACATATATAGCCCAAGGCAGCCTCAAAATGATATATTTAGCCATTCCCCTTTCTTTCTGCTCTCCTCCATATGCGGCTTACTGTCTTCATAGTGCTTCTCGCCCTATATGCCGGGGGGAGAAACTCGGTTGCATCAAGAAAGGATGGGGGGGGGCATGGGGGCTCCAGGACCCCACCCTTCCTCGATGCAGCTGAGCTTCTCCCCCAGGACCCCCCCTTCCTTCCTTGATGCAGCCGATCTTCTCCTCCAGCTTGGGGGATTAGCTTAGATGCATCAAGGAAGGGGGAGGTGTGGAGCCCACTGGGACGGATACTCGGTACTGGACCGGGTTGCTACTGGGGATGTCAAGGAGGGCCTGGTCCGGACCGTTTCCCGGGTTCCGCGAGTAAAAGGGGGTATTTACAAGGGATAAATGTTTGTCGTGATGCCACCCACGGTGTGTGGTCAGGGTGACCACCGCTGCTGCAGAACCACCAGGGATGATGTTGGGCAGCTTAGATGGAACGGCTCTCCGTAGGTAGAGGCTGGTTCCCTGGGGCAGTGGTAATTAGAGTCTATGATGGATATGATAATAAGGGATTGATAGTGGAGACGGGTTGAAGGAACACACACTCACGCTTCTGAAGTTTTCCAAAGCTTTACTGCAGATGCTGTAGCAGATTACTGTCCACGGAGTCTGTGCTGGGGCTGGGTTGCTCCCACCCTGTCCGGGTCCTCAGCTTCCTCCTGCTGCGCTGTGTGTGTGTGGCCCTGCTGCTGCTTCTAGCTGAGCTGCTGGCACTGTCTCTCTCCTCATAGGTACCCCTTGGTTAGGCAACCTGAGTCTTCCGTGTGCTGCTGACCCCGCCGTGTTGCTTCGCTCTGGTACAGTGTCGATCTAGAATCCCCACTATTCCTGTATTTACTGTGCTGTGTGTGTCAGTCACAGTGTCAGATCCAGTGTCTGTTCTGTGCGCTCCTCTGGGGTGAGTGGTGATGGCACTCAGTCTCCCAGGTGTGTTCCTTTGTCTTTTGTTCTCCTTCCCTCAGACCCTGACCAGGCCTGGAATCAGTGAGCAGACTGTAGAGAAGTCTGACGCAGCTCCTTTACACTACAGCCTCTCTCAGTTCTCCCAGGAACTGAACTAACTACTTCCTCTTGACCCGGAGTATATCAGGGAGCTGGTTTAGCTCCCCCTCCTGGCCTAGAGGTGCTAGTGTATTGTCAGTGTGTTGTGGGGAGGGAACCCGTGTGATGTTACTGTGGCACATTAACCCCTGGGGTGCCACAGAGGTCCCTAGGGGGTTCCTGGGGAGAAGCTTGGCTGCATCAAGGAAGGGGCAGGCCCGTAGGAGCCTAGGGCCCCCCCCCCTTGATGCAGCTGAGATTCTCCCCCAGGATCCTCCCTTCTTTGATGCAGCCGATCTTCTCCCCCAGCTTGGGGGATAAGCTTGGATGATTCAATGAAGGGGGAGTCTTAGGGCCCCCAGGACCCTCCTTTGGAATTGGGGTCCTGGGGGAGAAGCTCAGCTGCATCAAGGAAGGGGGGCCCCTTGGACCCTCCTTCCTTGATGTAGCTGACTCAGCTGAGCTTCTCCACATCTGAGCCCCCCCTTTCCACCAAATCATGTTGGTGGTCACTGTTTTTGGGTGCATCCCCCCTCCAAAGCCCTGCTCCGGGGCTCTTACCTGGAGCAGCAGGCCAGGAGGAGGATCAGGATCCCTCAGGACAGGTCGGGTCGGGTGATCATGGATGGCTCAGTCCACCGGTATCACAGTGCTGCAGTGTCACTTCCGGGTAAGGGAGAGCTTCTCCAGCCTCCACGGAAGAACCCGGAAGTGACACTGCAGCGTCAACTCCCAGCAGTATTAGTTGTCTCAGACCAGTCACTGTGAGGAGCCAGACGCTTTGAAGCTGCAGTGCTGCACAGCCACCACTGCTTCGCCAGCCCCGCCGCCGCCACCACAGACAGGGTTGGCTCCAGGCTTCTGTGGGCCCCGGGCGAAAGAGTTTCAGCGAGTCCCTTTAACACATACTGGTTGCATAATATATTATATGTATATATATATATATATATATATATATATATATATATATATATATATATATACTGCGAACCGTAGTACATATATATACAATCCCCACAAATATAATCCCTCTCTTAGCCTGTCTTCCCCTGTGTGCTGTGTCTCCCCACCTGTACCTGTCTCCCCCCTGTGTGCTGTGCCTCTCCCTGCTTCTGTCTCTCCCGTGTATGATTTCTCTCCCCCATGTGTGCTGTCTCACCTGTGCACTGTGCTTCCCCTCTCTGTGCCCGTCTCCTCTGTGCACTGTGTCTCCCCTGTGCACTGTGTCTCCCCCCTCTGTGCAGTCTCTCCTCTGCGTCTGTCTCTCCCCTGTATGATGTCTCTCCCCATGTGTGTTGTTTTCCCTCTCTGTGCCTGTCTCCCCCTTGTACACTGTCTCTCTCCCCTATATCCTTCCTTTATGTGCACTCGCTTGCTCTCTTTTTCTCTCTCTCCCAGAAGCATTAATTTGGTAAAGTCTGGAACAGAATTTAAAACAAAAACACACCTTATCCGCAGCAAGAAAAAACGCACCGTTGTCACAGCCATTTTTCTGTTGCAGTGATATCAAAGCACACTGGACAGCAGAGCACAGACAGCAGAGCCCACTGACAGCAGAGCTCAGTGACAGCAAAGAGCACTGGATGGCAGAGCAGAGACAGCAGAGCCCACCGGCAGAAGCAGAGTCCTCCAGTCTACACCTGTGCTCAGCGCAATGCAGCAGCCAGTGCACAGAGCAGGGCTGGTGGGACGGGATGCAGTGCTCTGCAGCCCCTGCCCATCACATGTACACAACTGCAGCAAAATAGCTGAGCACTGGACACATTACATGATCTGCAGAGCAGTGGGCACTAGACATGATCTGCATAGCACCGGACACACTGTGCAGAGCACTGGACACACTGTGCAGAGCACCAGATCCACATTAGAGCACTAGACACACATTAGAGCACTGGACATAATGTGCAGACCACCAGACCCACAGCAGAGCACTGGACGCACAGCAGAGCACTGGACATACTGTGGAGAGCACCGGACCCACAGCAGAGCACTGAACATACTGTGCAGAGCACCATACCCATACAGTAGAGCACTGGACCAACAGCAGAGCACTGGACATACTGTGCAGAGCACTAGACCCACAGCAGAGCACTGGACATACTGTGCAGAGCACCAGATCCACAGCAGAGCACTGGACATACTGTGCAGAACACCAGATCCACAGCAGGGCACTGGACATACTGTGCAGAGCACCAGACCCACAGCAGTGCACTGGACATACTGTGACTGACAGACGGGGGTCACTGGACATATTGTGACTAACATAGGGGGGGGGGCACTGGACATACTGTGAATGACATAAGGGGGGCACTGGACATACTGTCACTGACATAGGGGGGGCACTGGACATGCTATGACTGACATAGGGGGGGTCACTGGACATACTGTGACTGACATAGGGGGGCACTGGACATACTGTGACATAGGGGGGGCACTGGACATACTGACTGACATAGGGGGGAACTGGACTTACTGTGACTGACATGGGGGTACTGGACATGCTGTGACTGACATGGGGGAGCACTGGACATACTGTTACTGACATAGGGGGGCACTGGACATACTGTGACTGACATTGGGGAGCACTGGACATACTGTGGCTGACATGGGGGGGCACTGGACATACTGTGACTGACATAGGGGTGGAGCATTGGACATATTGTGACTGACATAGGTGGGGCACTGGACATACTGTGACTGACATAGGGGGGCACTGGACATACTGTGACTGAAATGAGGGGGCACTGGACATACTGTGACTGACATAGGGGGGGGCACTGAACATACTGTGACTGACATGGGGGGGCACTGGACATACTGTGACTGACATGGGGGGAGGCACTGGACATACTGTGACTGACATAGGGAGGGCACTGGACATACTGTGACTGACAGGGGGGGGCACTGGACATACTGTGACTGACATGGGGGAGCACTGGACGTACTGTGTCTGACATACAGGGCCCCCCTCCCATCGCCCTCCAAACCTGTGTGCTGTGTGTGGCAGACGCAATCATGCCCATCTCATCTGCACTAAGCAGAAGCAGAGGTCCAGCAGATCATCAGCTCCTGGCGCGATTTCATTGGCCCATCTGCACTCACTGAGCCGGGACCTGATCTCTATGATCTGCTAGACCTCCAGCACCCCGGAGATCATAAGAGTTCTGCTCCTGCTCAGTGCAGATGGGCAGGTATGATGGTGTCTGTCACACACAGCACACTTGTTTGGAGGAAGGGGGGTGAGGGCGCCACAGCAGCACACAGGGGGGCTCACGGGGGCCCACCATCAGGGGCACATACACAGCACCCACTGTCCCAGAGCCATCGGAGGATGCAGGGCAGGGGACGCTGTCCGGCAGCAGATGGCGTGGGCCTCCCAGGCTCTTCGCTGGAGCCTTGAGGGGAATTGCTGCTGCCACCCTCACACATGTGCCACCTAGGGCGAACCACCTCCCCACCCCCCCATGCTACGCCACTGCCAGGGGCCCACCATCAGGGGCACATACACAGCATCCACTGTCCCACAACCATCGGAGGATGCAGAGCAGGGGGCGCTGTCCTGCAGCAGACGGCGTGGGCCTCCCAGTCACCTCGCTGGAGCCTTGAGGGGAATTGCCGCTGCCGCCCCACACACGCGCCGCCTGGGGCGTTGCGCCCCACCCGCTCCTCCCACTTTACGCCACTGTATATATTAGTAAAAATTGTGTGTAATAATACGTGATATGTACTCATAAAAATTGTATATATTTATATTTATAAAAATGTATCTTGATGAGTGATATATATTAATAAAAATTGTGTATATTTATTAAAATATATTTAATAACGTCATAAATTGTGATTTCTGTGTAATCTAATATATAAAGCTGAATGTGTGTGTGTATGTATGTATGTGTGTGTGTATATCCGGGATTGGCATCTACACTGTCGCAACTACAGCCACAAAATTTTGCACAGTCACACGTCTAGACCCCTAGAGCGTCATAGGCTATGTTGTGAGGCGAAATTTTAACCCTGCGCGTTCCAGTTCACCAAACAATTTTGCCCCTATCTACATAATGGGGAAAAAGTGAATGGAAAAGTGTTGGAGGAAAATCGACAGCTGTCAGCTATAGCCACAAAATTTTGCACAGTCACACGTCTGGACCCCGGGAGCGTCATAGGCTATGTTGTGAGGCGAAATTTTAACCCTGCGCATTCCAATTCACCAAACAATTTTGCCCCTGTCTACATAATGGGGAAAAAGTGACAGTTACCAGTTGACAGTTGTGAATGAGAGGGGCTTAATGATAGCACCAAAGACTAACAGCACATACCAGCATATAGTCACTAAGGTGGGGCCCCAAAATGAGATATTCACGACACACGGGGACATGTATACACACCACATGCACACAAAGAGTAACAGCAAGTGTATAGTCGCTAAGGTGCAGCCCCAACATTGGATACTCACCACGCACTCGAACAAACACTCACACACCACAAAGAGACACACACAACACAGAGACACCCCCACACACCCTACGGGGAAACACACACACCCTATAGTGACACAAGCACTCACCCCACAGGGACACACACACACCACAAAGAGACACGCACAACACAGACACACACACCACACAGACCTCCCCCCCACAGGGACACACACACATAGCCACCCTATAGGGACACATGCACTCACCCCACAGGGACACACACACATACACCACAAAGAGACCACACACACACCACACAGACCCCCCCGCAGGGACACACACACATACACACCCTATAGGGACACATGAACTCACCCCACAGGGACACACACACATACACCACAAAGAGACACACACAACACAGAGACACACACACCCCACACAGACACCCCCCCCTTCCACAGGGAGACCCACACATACACACCCTATAGGGACACATGCACTCACCCCACAGGGACACACACACACCACAAAGACACACACAACACACTCACACCACACAGACCCCCCCACAGGGACACACACACATACACACCCTATAGGGACACATGCACTCACCCCACAGGGATATACACACCCTATAGGGACACATGCACTCACCCCAGAGGGACACACACACACACCACAAAGAGACACACACAACAGAGACACACACCACACAGACCCCCCCCACAGGGACACACACATAAACACACCCCGGGACACACACACCACACAGACAGACACAGATGTGCACAAATCACCTCACACAACTCGCCTCATACGTCTGGTATGTTTAATTTCCAAACATAAACATCTGATTAAAAACAGCCAATGTGCAACACATGTGCCATATAGGGAATTAAGGCAGATGTCAGTCACATGAGCTGTCTATTATGTGTATGTGTGAAGTAATATATACTGACCGGTCAGGGGAGGGCTTACTGTTGGCTGGAGATTTATTAGGCTGCCTATAGCGACCAATCACAGCTCAGCTTCTATTTTCTTACAGGTCATTAATATGACATTCAAATTCTATTTTGTTATAGCTAACAGCAGTTATTTATTAACCCGGGCATAGCCGGGTACTACAGCTAGTATTATTATATATGTGCAAATGATAAAACCAAATTTATGAAATCTTTCAATAGATCGATGGATCATCTTAAAAGGGGGAGATACCTTCATTTATATATCTGATCATTGTGAATTTTTTATCATGGTGTAGTATATAAATTCGTCACTAGATGGAGACAACCCGCAATGCAAAAGAAACAGCCGACATTTTCCAAAGAAGTGACACATTGGAGAATGCGAACATCAAAGTGAAAAGAAGGTGCAGGGTACCGGAAAATAAAACCATTGGAGCAGACATAGAACCAGCAATATCTGTCATCTATGGACAAATCTCAAAGGAACAACATTGTCCCAGTGTGGTGTTTGCCAATATGTATCATACTGAAAACGATGATACTCAAAACCCTGACCAGAAAAGACAGTTCACACATACAACCCCTAGCAAAAATTATGGAATCACCAGGCTCAGAGGATGTCCATTCATTTGTTTAATTGTGTAGAAAAAAAGCAGATCACCGACATAGCACAAAACTAAAGTCATTTCAAATGGCAACTCTGCCTTGAAGAAACACTAACAGAAACCTTGGAAAAAATGTGCTAGCCAGAAACAGTTACCATTGTAGACCAAGCAGGGGAAAAATTATGGAATCACTCAATTCTGAGGAAAAAAATTATGGAATCACTCAATATGTCGCCAAAACAGGAAATGCACAACAACACAAATGAGGAACGAATGGGAGAAAACTGGAATCAATGTCTGTAACCGAACTGTAAGAAACCGCCTAAAGGAAATGGGATTTACATACAGAAAAGCTAAACAAAAGCCATGATTAAACAGAAAAAAACAAGGTTACATTGGGCTAATAAAAAGCAATCGTGAACTGTGGATGACTGGATGACAGTCATATTCAGTGATGAATCGCAAATCTGCATTGGGAAAGGGGATGATGCTGGAACTTTGGTGCCGTTCCAATGAGATTTATAAAGATGACTGCCTGAAGAGAACATCTTCACAGTCATTGATGATATGGGGCTGCATGTCAGGTAAAGGCACTGCGGAGATGGCTGTCATTACGTCTTCAATAAATGCCCAAGTTCACATTGATATTTTGGACAGTTTTCTTATCTCATCAATTGAAAGGATGTTTGGGGATTGTGAAATCATTTATCAAGATGATAATGCATCCTGCCATAGAGCGAAAACTGAAAACATTCCTTGAAAGAAGACACATAAGGTCAATGTCATGGCCTGCAAATAGTTTGGATCTCAATCCAATTGAAAATCTTTGGTGGAAGTTCAAGAAAATGGTCCATGACAAGGCTCCAACCTGCAAAGCTGATCTGGCAACAGCAATTAGAGAAAGTCGGAGCCAAATTGATGATGAGTACTGTTTGTCATCCATTAAGTCCATGCCTCAGAGACTGCAAGCTGTTATAAAAGCCAGAGGTGGTGCAATAAAATACTAGTAATGTATTTGAGTGCTGTTTTGTTTGTTTGTTTGTCATGGTTCCATAATTTTTTTTCAGAATTGAGTGATTCCATAGTTTTTCCCCCTTCTTGGTCAACAATAGTAACCATTACTTTCTACCACATTTTTTATCTTGATTTCTGTTAGTGTTTCTTCAAGGCAGAAAGTTGCCATTTGAAAGGACTTTAGTTTTGTGTCATGTCTGTGATCTGCTTTTTTTCTACAACATTAAACAACTAAATGGACATCCTCCGAGCCAGGTGATTCCATACTTTTTCCAGGGGTTGTATATCTTTGTCATCTATGCAACAAACACACATTTCCAGAGGCTCTACATACAAAAAATGGCCAAAGCTTTCACTAGATTATTTCAGTCATCATATTTAGCTCTTTTGGCTTTAATGAATCTATTTTATAAATCCAATATTTCTCTCTTTTATTCAAAACCTCCACCCGATTACTTATATTTTCAGTGATATGGTCTATAGTCATTATTTTGAACAATGTATGATCTCTATTATGGTACTTATCAAAAAGTGCAGATACCTCATGCTTTTTATACCCATTCTTTATATTTGATGTGTGTTTATTGACAGGTAATTGCAGGGCTTGTGAGGTTCTTCCTATATATTGTAACTTACAACTGCTTTCCAATAAATAGATGACAAATTTAGAAGTTCATTTTAGATCATGTTTGATGGAAAAATCTCTTTAGTTACATTAGAGATAAAATCCCAGATCAGCTCTCAAACGACTGGGTGCTAGAATTCTTTAGACAGTTGGTGCTCTCCGGAATGTTAATGAAGGATTACAGGGTAATAATGGCTTTACAATTGGATCATTTAATAAAATGTTCCAGTGTCTTGCCAAGACTTTCTTTAAAAATAGATTTCTTGCACGTAATTATCCAAGAGCGCTAGTTTTGGGGGCTCTGAGGAGGACCATGGATGACCAGCAAGATGTTCCGATTGAGAGTAGTGTACTTATAGAAAAAGAGATGAATGATAAGGACACCAGATGGCAGTATAACTAAAAGAAAGTCTTGGCAAGACACTGGTTTGGGGTATCATTGTTTTCAGTATGATACATATTGGCAAACACCACACTGGGACAATGTGGTTCCTTTGAGATTTGTCCATAGATGACAGATATTCCTGGTTCTATGTCTGCTCCAATGGTTTTATTTTCTGGTAACCTGTACCTTCTTTCACGCTTGATGTTTGTATTCTCCAATGTGTCAGTTCTTTGGAAATTGTCGGCTGTTTCTTTTGCATTGCAGGATGTCTCCATCTAGTGATAAATTTATATACTACACCCTGATAAAACATTCACAATGATCAGATATATAAATGAAGCATGAAGGTATCCCCCCTCCTTTTAGGATGATCCATTGATCTAATGATAGATTTGATAAATTTGGTTTATCATTTGCACCTACAGTTAGGGCCAGAAATATTTGGACAGTGACACAAGTTTTGTTATTTTAGCTGTTTACAAAAACATGTTCAGAAATACAATTATATATATAATATGGGCTGAAAGTGCACACTCCCAGCTGCAATATGAGAGTTTCAACATCCAAATCGGAGAAAGGGTTAAGGAATCATAGCTCTGTAATGCATAGCCTCCTCTTTTTCAAGGGACCAAAAGTAATTGGACAATGGACTCTAAGGGCTGCAATTAACTCTGAAGGCGTCTCCCTCGTTAACCTGTAATCAATGAAGTAGTTAAAAGGTCAGGGGTGGATTCCAGGTGTGTGGTTTTGCATTTGGAAGCTGTTGCTGTGACCAGACAACATGCAGTCAAAGGAACTCTCAATTGAGGTGAAGCAGAACATCCTGAGGCTGAAAAAAAAGAAAAAATCCATCAGAGAGATAGCAGACATGCTTGGAGTAGCAAAATCAACAGTTGGGTACATTCTGAGAAAAAAAGGAGTTGACTTGTGAGCTTGGGAACTGTAAAAGGCCTGGGCGTCCACGGATGACAACAGTGGTGGCTGATCGCCGCATACTTTATTTGGTGAAGAAGAACCCGTTCACAACATCAACTGAAGTCCAAAACACTCTCAGTGAAGTAGGTGTATCTGTCTCTAAGTCAACATGCGCATGCGCCGGCGTCCAGCGGCATTTCTGGCCTTGCCACCGGTCCACTAGGATATAAGGGAGCAGACTCCCGACTGCACTTGCCAACCTCCAGCTTAGACACAGTTGTGTCAGCTGCCCACACTGCGCCACCAATCCAAGTGAGACCGGACTCCTCCACCTGACTAAGTTAAGTATATCTTTCTCACCCTGCCTCACTAATGCTACGCATTGTATGTCTTCCCCTGTATAACCAGAGAGCTTAGCTCTACCATACCTCCATATAGGTGACCAGCTACTACTGCAGGCTGAGAGATATAACACATCTCCACAAGGGGTAAATATGTATTTGGATTGATACCACATCTGTGACACAATATGTTTACCTCATCCTGTCACAGCAGTTATCTCTATTCCCATTTACTCCAATGCATGTGAATCTATTACCTCGTACCATAGTCTCTCCTATCACCTGTGATACTATTAACCCCCTTAACCCCCAAGATACCTCACTGTAACAAACCGTTCATACTACTTGGGGTTCAGTACCACCGGGCACCATTAACCCCCCACAAAAAAAAACCAAGATACCACACGGTATAAAAACTGTTCATACTACTTGGGGTTGAATACCACTGGACACTGGTCTAACACGACACAACGGTAATAGTTATCCTCACTGGGATATCATCTACTTATACTGCTGCCCTGATTCAAGTGCATTCAATTTCACAGGAACCTCCAAACAAGGATACCCTGTATACCCTGTATACCTACTTGGTGAACAACTATATCTCTAGCCTCAACAACATAGGGTATGTCTAGCCACATTAACATATCTATACCAACACTATCGCAATACCTCTATGAACCCACAATTACTGTTGATTATCTCATTCTCTACTGACCCTTTGAACTCCGCTAAGTTAATATACTTGTGGCATCACCATTGTTTATACTAACTTAAACTATGAGACATTTTTCTTTGTATATATGTTGATACGTATACTGAAAACTTGTAAATATTTCATTTCACTCACTGTAAATATTTTCCATGTTTTTTCAGCGACTCTGTGAACAAGGCCAGTACTCTGGCCGAAACGTTAGCCTGTCGCTTCACCTTGAACTTGTTAATAAACTGCTCACTTGATACAAACTCTTCCATTGCACGTGTGCATTGATGCTCTATATCCTATCTGTCTCTAAGTCAACAGTAAAGAGAAGACTCCATGACAGTAAATACAAAGGGTTCACATCTAGATGCAAATCATTCATCAATTCCAAAAATAGACAGGCCAGAGTTAAATTTGCTGAAAAACACCTCAAGAAGCCAGCTCAGTTCTGGAAAAGTATTCTATGGACAGATGAGACAAAGATCAACCTGTACCAGAATGATGGGAAGAAAAAAGTTTGGAGAAGAAAGGGACCGGCACATGATCCAAGGCACACCACATCCTCTGTAAAACATGGTGGAGGCAACGTGATGGCATGGGCATTCATGGCTTTCAATGGCACTGGGTCACTTGTGTTTATTGATGACATAACAGCAGACAAGAGTAGCCGGATGAATTCTGAAGTGTACCGGGATATACTTTCAGCCCAGATTCAGCCAAATGCTGCAAAGTTGATTGGACGGCGCTTCATAGTACAGATGGACAATGACCCCAAGCATACAGCCAAAGCTACCCAGGAGTTCATGAGTGCAAAAAAGTGGAACATTCTGCAATGGCCAAGTCAATCACCAGATCTTAACCCAATTGAGCATGCATTTCACTTGCTCAAATCCAGACTTAAGACGGAAAGACCCACAAACAAACAAGACCACTACCCCGCCGCAGCCACTACCCTCTGCCGCAAGCCCCTACCCCCTGCCGCCCTAAGCCACTACCCCGCCGCAGCCACTACCCTCTGCCGCACCTAACCCCTAAGCCACTACCCCGCCGCCGAAGCCCCTACCCCGCCGCCGAAGCCCCTACCCCCTGCCGCCCTAAGCCACTACCCCGCCGCAGCCACTACCCTCTGCCGCAAGCCCCTACCCCCTTCCGCCCTAACCCACTACCCCGCCGCAGCCACTACCCTCTGCCGCACCTAACCCCTAAGCCACTACCCCGCTGCCGAAGCCCCTACCCCCTGCCGCCCTAAGCCACTACCCCGCCGCAGCCACTACCCTCTGCCGCAAGCCCCTACCCCCTGCCGCCCTAAGCCACTACCCCGCCGCAGCCATTACCCTCTGCCGCACCTAACCCCTAAGCCACTACCCCGCCGCCGAAGCCCCTACCCCCTGCCGCCCTAAGCCACTACCCCGCCGCAGCCACTACCCTCTGCCGCAAGCCCCTACCCCCTGCCGCCCTAACCCACTACCCCGCCGCAGCCACTACCCTCTGCCGCACCTAACCCCTAAGCCACTACCCCGCCGCCGAAGCCCCTACCCCCTGCCGCCCTAAGCCACTACCCCGCCGCAGCCACTACCCTCTGCCGCAAGCCCCTACCCCCTGCCGCCCTAAGCCACTACCCCACCTAACCCCTAAGCCACTACCCCGCCGCCGAAGCCCCTACCCCCTGCCGCCCTAAGCCACTACCCCGCCGCAGCCACTACCCTCTGCCGCAAGCCACTACCCTGCCGCAGCCACTACCCTCTGCCGCACCTAACCCCCTACCCCCGAAGCCGCACCTAACCCACTACCCCCGACGCTGCACCTAACCCACTACCCCGCCGCAGCCACTACCCTCTGCCGCAAGCCCCTACCCCCTAAGCCGCACCTAACCCCCTACCCCCGAAGCCGCACCTAAACCCCTACCCCCCCTACCCCCCCTACCCCCTAAGCCCCGCCGCACCTAAGCCCCTATCCCCTAAGCCCTGCCGCCTCCTAAGCTCACGCCGCTAACACCTAACGCCCTACACCTGAAGCCCCCGCCGTCCCCTAACCTAACGCCCCCGTCGATCACTTACATGCCTTCTTAGTCATCTGATCGTCCGTCCGATCCACAAGTCCTTCGTCCGGCCAGCCGTCCTCTTCCTCCGGCCCCGCCGCTCTTCTCTCTTTTTTCCGCCATCTCCGCTCTTTGTCCGGCCCCCGGGGTCTTCTGTCTTCTTTCCGCCAACTTCCATCTCCGACGTCCTCTTCACTTCTCATTAAGATAGAATGGACGAAAAATCCGCCATTCTATCTGTATTGGTACCTTTACACGCCGCGACGGCAGGCTGGATACATCCCGCTACTTCACGTGCACGAGCACGCTCAAACGGCTACAAACGCTCAACGCATCACCTTTACACGCCGCGACAAGATGCGCTACGCCACGCTACATCTATAGCTAGCTACATCGCCGGGTGTCTCAAGTAGCCAGCTGTAGCTTAGCGTACCCGCTTCACACGCCGCCACCACAGGGTGATGTGGGAGCAACAAAGGCAGGACGCAAAACAAATAGGCGTGCCACAGTCCTGTACGCCGCGCCCAAACCACAACCATTGGCCAACACTACGGAGTTGTGATTGGGCACGACGGAAAGGGCGGATGGCCGAGACGTGACGTACCAGTGAGGGGAGTGAAGCACGGAATAAGCGGTTGTGACATGGCGGAGTGTGGCGAATGCATCTAAACCGATGTTAAAGCGTCACCCAGGAGCGGTGGCAAGTCACATACCCAGTGTGCATAAAAGTAGCGGTGCCGGGGCTATGTGTACGTAGTACAAGTGTTTGCCCTGTCACGCACGATCAGCGCTTGTGACAGCGGCGTGTGTAGATAGCGGCGAGGTGCGTTTCTGCGACACACATGAGCGGCTTACAACACACAGTCTGTGCGTTATCTGTGTAAATTGTATATATATATCTCTGGCAACAGATGTGAATGTAGTGGAACTGCTCCGTAGCAAACCTGTGAAAGATCTGTGTGACAGTGTATTTGAAAACACCTGAGAAGAATATGTCCTGCATCAAGGTGCTGTGTGCAGGTGACCCTCTGCCTAGAACAAAATAAAGGCTCATGTACGCACAATGGCCACAAACACTGTTAGCCAAAAGACTGGCCAAAAAACATGGCTACCCACACATATTGTCTGCACAACCCCAGCCAATAGGTGGCTATGATATCCCAGGCCCCCACCATAAACTTCATCACATTTCCCTCCTCCACCAAGTAAACAGGCTCACACATTTGTTTGGATCCAAAAAAGTATTTTATAAATCAAAATCATTCATCGTGACCTTGGATTACAATTTTTAACAAAAAAAACATCAAAATAAAAACAACAAATAAAGTGCATGTCACAATCTGGCAACACATTGCAGAGAGAGCAAATTGAACCCACATTGGAACCTGTGGAGCAGCAAAAAAAGTTTCAAACAACATAAACTAACTAACTAACTAACTAACTAACTAACGAAACCTCATGCACATTAGGAAAAAAAAAAAAAAAGAAAATGTTAAACACAAAAGAAAAGGGGTGCAGCTACCCTGCTGTCACCTCCATTGCAAAGTTACATAAAGCTCCCAGAACCAGCCAAACTACATGGCCTGGTCCTGCCAGCTCACTGCACCAGACCCATTGAAGTAGGAGCAGTAAGCGTCTCTACTGTCCCTGGCCTCCCGGCGAGTGCGGCCATGGCTCTGCGGCTGGAGTGGCACAATCACATGGCCCTCATCACGCCAAGACCCTGGACGGAGCTCCCCTGTTGTAGCGTTGGCATTATCTACATAACCTCCTGGCGTGTATGATGGCCTATCCCTACGACGCAGGAAGTTATGCAGCACACAGCAGGCCACGACTACCGCGTCAATAGACTCCGGTTTCATATGCATAGGCGTATGAAAAACCCGGAATCTATTGGCCATTATCCCAAACGCATTTTCAACTACACGGCGGGCCCGGGATAGCCGGTAGTTGAAAATGCGTCTCTCAGAAGTAAGGGCCCTCTGTGGATATGGCCGCAGTAGGTGCTCCTGAAGTGGGAATGCTTCATCCGCCACAAACGCAAAGTTTAGATGTTCGGTCGTGTGCTCATTTGAGGGTAAGTTTAGCCTACCACTCCCTAGTAGTGTTGCCAAGGAGCTGCGTGCAAACACCCCCCCATCTGAGTTGCGACCGTTCATTCCAACATCCACGTAGAGGAACTCATAGTTGGCATCTACTACAGCCATGAGGATTATACTACAATACCCTTTGTAATTGAAAAACAAAGAGCCAGAGTTGGCAGGTTTGGTAATCCTCACGTGCTTACCATCCAATGCCCCGCCACAGTTGGGGAAGTTCCACCGGGTTTCAAAGCCTCGGCCCACTTCCAGCCATTCTGCGGCTGTTTCTGGCATTTTCATGTAGGCTGGCTGCAGTGCTCTCCAGATGGCCCAACACGTTTTCAGGGATCAGGCGGCTCAGCAGGGGCAGGGAGACACGTGACATGTATGTGAGTGATGTCATGGACTGCCCTGTAGCCAGGAACCGCAAAGTGATCGCCAACCGCTCAGCAGGTGATACTGATGGGTGCATTATAGTGTCCTGACGCGCTATCATTGGCCCTACACGCTCCAATAGGAAGGTGAAACAGTCCTCGGGCATACGGAGATAGTTTCGGTAATCATCAGGACAGTTAATCTCCAGCTCCCGCAACAGCTGCATGTGGCCCCGGGTTTCCCGCCTGCGCAGCCAATCACGGGTCCACAAGCGCCGCTGTCTGCGCCTCATCAACCTTTCATACCGATCCTGAAGCCACATTTGCTCTTCCACCAACGCAAGAGCCACGATAACATGGCGGTCATGGATATTCTGCATCCTCAATATCAGCACCTGTAGATGAGAAACCACAACATGAGTAGGTAGAACAATATGTGCCATGTCAGCAGGTTAAGCAAGCCACACCTATTTTGGATGACACACTATAGCCAACTGGAGTGGAACTAGCGTCAGGCCACAAAACACATCCCTGAAGCCAGGAAAGCCAAACACCCAGTAGTCACCCCAATCAAAATGGAAGACGGCCAATGATAGTGGCCTCCTCTACATCAACTTCTATGGGAGTTTGTCAAAGTAAAACATCTGCACCTAGGTGAGTTAGAAAGGGACATGTGTCACCAATAATGTATGAGAACAAATTTGCAATGCCATTACACAGACCATAATAAAAATGTGGCCATTTCCTAATCTGGGATGGTTAAACAAACAATACGTACCCCCATAGCCTGGTCAAGTAAGCTTACAAGAAGCCAACAACTTTGCACATGAGTGAGGTTGGGTACCCATGGTTACATATGTTGTTTTTGCTGGTGACATTTGTCCGAAACATGTATGTTATGTCTTGAGTGCCACACCTCCAAGCCATGTGTCATCCTATCCCCGTTGGACCCAGTTTCCATTGGCCACAACCAGTATGCAGAAATTGATCCAGGTGACAGGAGTCACACATTTCTGTCTACAGTCCTGCAGCCAATCTCCTGTATGGTGTCTGGAAACAAACACAGCAATGTATATGTTCAAATATTTATAAGCACCAAACAAAATGCCTACTCCAAGTCCACACAGTACACTATATCTTCCCCAGCAATACAGCACCCCTATACACTACGCTAAAACAGTGTTCTGCGGTCGCAAATAACACCAACATATGCACCCCACACCCCGCCATTTCCATGTGTGTCCACAGATACTTACTTAATGGGTCTGGCCAGCAAGCGTAATGTTTGCCGGAATGCGGACCTTTTAAAGGGCCGCCAACCTATCACGATTCAGCGATCTCCACCAATTAGCGGAAGTTAATTGCGCCCCCAGGTGTCCCATTACGCTGTGCGTCATTGTGTCCGCTGTGATTGGTTTAGCGGACTATAAAGCCAGGCCAATGGCCACTACACCTTGTCCAGAGGTCCATGTGCATTGAGCTACTAGTGTCCTGCCTATCTTCTGCTGCTCTGACGGTAAGCCTCTTTAGCGGTTTCTATAAAGTGCACGGGACGCTGATGCTTGTTTTGGCGGCCGCTTAGGCAATGTGTGTATGGGCATGTTTGATACGGCCTTTAATTTTGGCCCTCTAATTAGACAGATGGGTCAGTTTTTCTATTGTATGGCAATAGCCAGGTATAGCCTCAACTGGTATTGTGTGCGTATAGATTTGGCCTTTGATGTAATTTGTGAGTCCAACATATAAAGTAGACATTTAGAACTGTCATGCACATCAGCATTTGATGTCTGCAATTATTGGTCCCTTCATTGCAGGGATTCTTGTTATGTCTGTTACAATAGTAGTCCCATGGATGGCAAACAACTACATGATGATGTGTTTGCACATTACATGTAGTATGTGCAGTCTTGGCAAAACCACGCCCTCCTTTCTCATCTGCTTAATGTTAACCATTTTGCTCATACAAAGTGACTAGCTACCACACAATGTGTTTGCTCACATGTTGGCCTAGAGGTATGTACGCACACACCGTCTCCAGGTGTTGTTTTAATATGGACAGTGTGTTCTTAAATCAGGTTTAACACATGTTTAGGGGGCCACAGAGTACCTGACATGTGTAATTTTGTCACACATGTCTTTTACTTTGGACCGGTGTGACATTGTGCAAATGGCACACATAGGCCAAGTTGTAATCAAAGTTATTGCTGCCTACAATGTACATATGAGAACCTTATGTGCAGGAAAATAATGTTCAAAAGGTTTTGACAGATCGATATGCTTGTGTCGTGACGGTCTGGATTGGCTGTGTTTTGTCTTCCCCAGATGCCGAGGTGTACTGTGGAATTTGAAACCCAGCTTCTCACGGAGTATCAGCGGCACGAATGTTTGTGGCGCAGCTCGCTGCCTCAATATAAAAACCAGGCAGCGAGGTCCGAGGCCTACAGGACTCTTGTGGCTCTAGCCAATCGCTTGGAGTCAAGGGTAGGCAAGAGTTGGGACCAGCATGCGGTGGCCTTAAAAATCAAAAACATGCGGCAGTCGTTCATGCGGGCTCACAATGAATACCTGCACCGTCGCTCAGGAGCTGGAGATGAGGAGGTACCATCACCTACCCTATGGTACTATCCCCTCTTCACCTTCATCCTGGGCGAGGGGAGCTCGCGTGCAACGACCACCAACCGCCCCGTTGCTGCGTCCCATGTAGGCCCGGATGAATCACCATCTGCGCCACAGGAGGTGGGTAATCGTGTTACAGTGTTGTCCCACAATGTTACCGTCACATGTGTGGTTTGGCAAATCCAGAACTAGCACACTTTTGAACATTTTCGGCCTTGGTGTGGAAACCTTTTTCTGTCTGTGAATCTGGCTCCTTCCATGATTTTGGATTATATGAAATTTGACGCAGAGAGCCGTATTCCAAAATAGCATTTCCCCCAAATATCGGAACTGGATAAATTACATGTGTAAGGTTGTTTAAATTATAATTGCATTAAAATGAAAGAGGCACATAGTGGCATCTACTAAATTTTGCTGCCACACGTGTGTTGGCTCTGGTGCAAGTGGGTTTTCGTTATTTGAAGGTTTGATGGTTTCACATCATATTAGTATTAAAAATGGGAAGGTGCCCAACATCTGTGTTTGGCCAGCCCAGCCCCCAGTATCAAGGTGTTGTGGTGACATGTACTCATTGGGTTACGGCTCTCTGACTGACACCTAAATCTGTATTGTGCTGAGTACCTGGAATCGTAGAGGTGAGTGTCCAGGCGCAATACAGGTTTTGTTGTTGTTAAAGTTTGGTGGTTTGGTGTTTGTAGATTCCTTCCATATATTTTGTTAGTGACTTTACTTTAGTGGGAGTGGTATATTGTGTCCTGTGTCCATGGTATGGTGTGGTCCTTGCCGTCACTAATGTTTTCTTTTGTTTCCTCTCCCCCCCACAGGCCCCAGAAGAGGACGGCTCCATTGCGGAGCATTCTGTCGCTGATGATGCTCAGCCCAAGACATCTGGGGCTGAGCAGGAGGGCGGGGCGAGTGATGTGGGTCCGGCCCCAGGGCCCAGCTCCAGGATCCGTCGTCGCCGACGTCCTGCACCACCAGAGACGGAGCTGGGCACCTGGGCCCGACGCGTGCTGTTGGACGAACAGCGGACCCACATCGACAGCAACGCCCTCTACATGAGTGACAGAATGCGAGGGATGGAGCCGCTCCAGAAAAAGATCCTTCTGAGGGTCTTCAACAATGCCGCTGATGCTGCCGATGATGGGGCCCTTCAATGGGGATGCCACGTCCCCCCCCCCATGCAACACACCTTGTGGCCCCTTTCCCCAGCTGCCCCATCTCGGCCCGTGAGAAGACCGGCCCCGCCACAGTCACCCCATCCCCCCTCAACACGTCGTCGTACAACCAGACGTTCTCAGGCAGGTCGGGGCTGCCCTCAGAGGAGGGGGATGCGGCATTGTCAGAGCCGACAGAGGATGATGAAGTTGGACACTAGTAGCCAATGCACCGAATTGGCACTCTGGACTTTTCCATGTGGAGGCACCTTATTTTTGTTGCCTTATGTTTTATTTTGACTTTTCAGCAGAATTGCTTCTTATGATTTGTTCTTTATTTACAAAATCTGAGTGTATTAAATATTTGAACAAACTCAATTGTGTTTTTCTTTTGGGTTATGGCTTGGGGGGGCAGCCTGGGTGAATGGTGTTGTTCACAATATAGTTTGGCCCAAGCCACACAATATGGGCCAATGGCCTCAGTGTAGGACGAACATAGGTTCCTTTGTACTGTGGTAGGACATTGACAAAGAGATGTGGTAATGTGTGTGAGATATGAACCTGTTGAACATTTCCCCCCCCTATTCTTGTTGTGACATGAATGAGGCAAATTTTTAAAAAATAAAACATTTTATTTGCTACATACATGTGTGGAAGTCATTTGCCACTAAACACAGAATGCAGCTTTCGGATAGGTGTAGCCATCCAACACTCCTGATGGTCCCAATGTGGACAGGATAGGTCCTTAAGGTAAAGGGCTGGGTAACCCACAGTCCTGATGGTCCCAATGTGGGACAGGATAGGTGCTTAAGGTAAAGGGCTGGTTAATCCACACTCCTGATGGTCCCAATGTGGGACAGGATAGGTCCTTAAGGTAAAGGGCTGGTTAATCCACACTCCTGATGGTCCCAATGTGGGACAGGATAGGTGCAAGGGCCAAAGGCCTGGCCATCCCACAATCCCCCTTTTGTGATAGTGGAACACTATAAGAAAAGAGCCCAACGGGGGCCAAAAAAAACAAAAAAAAAACAATCCACATCAAAAGCCTAACAGGCAACGTCTGTAAGTTCAAGGTCCAACTAGGACAACACATTTGGGGGTCAGGGGAGCAAATTTGTTTCCGGGGGGTTCCATCTCAATGTTGGCCATCTTGATGTTGCAGGACGGTATCCACCATGTTAGACAGGCGGGTGAGATCCTGTATTCCCCGGTGTAGGGCCCGTTGCAGTCGGTGGGCAAACTGGTGGTGAGCCCTCACGACGTCCTCCATGGTGGGTACACCTGTATTGTGTGTGGGAAAAAAACATCATTACTTCAGAATCCTACCTCTGGGTGTTTGTGTCAGGTTCACACAAGCAATATTGTCCTTACCCTCGGGCGCAACATCATCCTGACTATCAGGGGGTGATGGGGAGGCACTGACACTCCAGCCGGCAGCTCCAGCACGTTCTCCATCTGCAAGAGTGTGTGAAGGACATTATGTCAGAAATGCCTAGCTTTTCCATTTCCCAAGTAACAACAACAATGCTTACAGTGTTCGGCCCCTCTAATCAAACTCAAATCACTTACCGCCATAAACATCCAACGCAGCTGCATTTGGGGGTTGCGCCACAGCATCAGGTTGGCGACCAGGCGAGGCCACCTCTGCCTCCACCAACGCAGGCTCATCAGGGTCCTCCTCCTCCTCATGCCCTGGTGAGGGGCTATTCCCTGGTGGGGATGGTGGCCCAGCTGGCTGTTGCCCCGGTGGTGTGGGTGCTCCAGCTGCCTCTTGTGGCGGTGGTGTTGTGTGGGCCAGCTGCCTCTTGCCGCGGTGGTGTTGGTGGGCCACCTGCAGCCAGTTGTGGGGGAGCCTCATCGGCTGACACTTCCGCATCTGCAGATTATGAAACAATAATTGATGTGTCAGCATACTGTTTAGGCTCTGAGATGTATTGACAGTTCAATATTTGTGATATGTGTTTGGTGTTTTTCATATATGGGATGATCTCATGTATTCTGTATGGCGTAGGTATGTGGCATGAGTGTGTTAATTGGTTGGAGGGCATGTAACACTGTGGAGTAATCTTGGGTGGCACATGAACATTATTTGTAGCCAGATGTGTAGCCAGTCTATCTATAATGTGCGGGCTATATTGTCCCCCATTGCATGTCTGCCGGTGTCCGTCTCACTATACCTAGGATGTCTGTGCACGAATTTTTATGTTTTTGTTGTGCTTACATACAATACAAAGCATGTGTGGCCCTCTGAAGTACTCACCACGCAGCCTGGCAATCCTGGCACGGATGTCGAGTATGCGGCCTGGGCATTTTGACTTCAGGTCCGCAATCTTCTTCTGCACCGCTTTTGCGACCCTCACCACCCCTAGTTTCTTCAGCAGAGCCCGCTGAATCCGCCGGATTGTGGCGCGGTTACGCAGCCTGGGATGACGGTGCTGCCGGTGACCCCAGTAATCATACCGGTCACAGTGGTCAATTAATATGATGAGCTCTGCCATCCCCCACGTAGCAGCGCGGTGAACGGCCGCCATGACTGCAATGGTGTGTGCAGAGGAGGGGCTGGCACGTTGCAGGCAGAGTGAAAACGAAACTATCGTAATTACGTCATTACGGCCACGTTCCGGGTCACGCACCCTTTGAACTAGTCCTACGCGCAGTGACACGGGCGAAGCACTTCTGCGGCACCTACTGTACAACACCCACAGAGCGATGCGTACAGCAAGCCTGTGCGCTGTGTACTGACTACTCGACTTCAATGCGGTGTGTGTATACGTGCATCAGTGTTTCAGTTGCGCGCAGACACTCAAGGGACACTTTTATGCGGCATCTGCAGTTCAATAAGGCAGGCCGGTCCGTAACACATTGTTGACCGCTGTGTCCAGCATTATTCATTATGTGTTTACAGGATGTGCACACTGTATATGAGGATCATGGGCCATTTGGTTTGGTTTAGCGTAAGTTTGGGGCCGCGTAATTGTACTACGGTATGATCGGCCATACGGCGCGTATGTGTAGTGCTGAAGGGACAGCTCATCCAAGATGGAGGGCTGTGAGGCATGGGCCAATCGGCATGCAGCAGCTTCCACCAATGATCGCACATGGGGCGCGGTAACACGGAGCCTAGGTGACGCCTTAGCTACATTGCAGCTACATCGTAGGGTGTCCAGAGTTCCCTTCCGTTGCTTCTTTACACGCCGATACAGCTCGCTACCATCGGCGATGTAGCCATCAGTTTTCGAGCAGACCTAGGAAACAGATGTATCTGTTGCCGGCTGTAGCGTCACGTCTTCAGACGCCGCTACGACGGGCTACATTGGCGCTACAAGCTACATTTGTAGCCTGTAGCGGGATGTATCCAGCCTGCCGTCGCGGCGTGTAAAGGTACCATTAGAGATGTGAGCCGCTCTTCTGATTGGTCGCTGTCTACTGCCCTCAGCCAATCAGAAGAGCACCTCATATCCCATTGAAATACATTAGCGGTGTGTCGCCGATTTTATGGCCGCCCACCTGGTTCTATTTGTCGGCCCTAAAATCGCGGACACACCGCTAATGCATGTCTATGGGCAGTCAGCTCGATTTCTGATTGGTCGCTCTCTGCTGACGCCGACCAATCAGAATTCGACCTCACTGCCCATAGACATACATTAGCGGTGTGTCCGCGATTTTGGGTGCCGACAAATAGAACCAGGGGCCCGGCCGTTAATTCGCCGACACACCGCTAATGTATGTCAACAAATAAATTTAATAATAAAAAAAATAATTAAAAAATAATTAAAAAATAATAAAAAAATAAATAAAAAATAATAAATAATTAATTTAAAAATAATAATAAAAAAAAAATGTAAATGTTAATAATATGAGCCCTTTCAGCGGACCTGAAGGAGAACTGTGTCTCAGCCTCAGGCTCACTTAAAATAAATAATAAATTTAATAATAAAAAAAATAATTAAAAAATAATAAAAAAATAAATAAAAAATAATAAATAATTTAATAAAAAATAATAATAAAAAAAACAAATTAAATGCTAATAATATCAGCCCTTTCAGCGGACCTGAAGGAGAACTGTGTCTCAGCCTCAGGCTCACTTTAAATAAATAATAAATTTAATAATAAAAAAAATAATTAAAAAATAATTAAAAAATAATAAAAAAATAAATAAAAAATAATAAATAGTTCAAAAAAAATAATAATAAAAAAAATAAATATATGCTAATAATATCAGCCCTTTCAGCGGACCTGAAAGAGAACTGGGTCTCTGCCTCAGGCTCACTTTAAATAAATAATAAATTTAATAATAAAAAAAATAATTAAAAAATAATAAAAAAATAATAAAAAAATAAATAAAAAATAATTAATAATTAAATTAAAATAATAATAAAAAAAATAAATATATGCTAATAATATCAGCCCTTTCAGCGGACCTGAAAGAGAACTGGGTCTCTGCCTCAGGCTCACTTTAAATAAATAATACATTTAATAATAAAAAAAATAATTAAAAAATAATAAAAAAATAATAAAAAAATAAATAAAAAATAATTAATAATTAAATAAAAATAATAATAAAAAAAATAAATATATGCTAATAATATCAGCCCTTTCAGCGGACCTGAAAGAGAACTGGGTCTCTGCCTCAGGCTCACTTTAAATAAATAATAAATTTAATAATAAAAAAAATAATTAAAAAATAATAAAAAAATAATAAAAAAATAAATAAAAAATAATAAATAATTAAAAAAAATAATAATAAAAAAAATAAATATATGCTAATAATATCAGCCCTTTCAGCGGACCTGAAAGAGAACTGGGTCTCTGCCTCAGGCTTACTTTAAATAAATAATAAATTTAATAATAAAAAAATAATTAAAAAATAATTAAAAAAATAATAAAAAATAAATAAAAAATAATTAATAATTAAATAAAAATAATAATAAAAAAAATAAATATATGCTAATAATATCAGCCCTTTCAGCGGACCTGAAAGAGAATTGGGTCTCTGCCTCAGGCTCACTTTAAATAAATAATAAATTTAATAATAAAAAAATAATTAAAAAATAATTAAAAAATAATAAAAAAATAAATAAAAAATAATAAATAATTAAATAAAAAAAATAATAAAAAAATAAATAAATGCTATTAATTGTATTATTAATTTTATTAATGCTATTAATAATGCTATTACTGCTAATAATAATGCTATTAATGCTAATAATTATGCTATTAATGCTAATATTTATGTTATTAATGCTAATAATTATGCTATTAATGCTAATAATTATGGTATTAATGGTAATAAATAATGCTATTAATGCAAATAATATTGCTATTAATTCTATTATTAATGCTATTAATGGTAATTATTATGCTATTAATGCTAATAATTAGGCTATTAATGGTAATAAGAATGCTATTAATGCAAATAATATTGCTATTAATGCTAATATTTATGCTATTAATGCTAATAATTATGCTATTAATGCTAATATTATACTATTAATGCTAATAATTATGCTATTAATGCTAATATTTATGCTATTAATGCTAATAATTATGCTATTAATGGTAATCATAATGGTATTAATGCAAATAATATTGCTATTAATGCTATTAATGCTAATAATTATGCTATTAATGTTAATAATTATGCTATTAATGCTAATAATTATGCTATTAATGGTAATAATAATGCTATTAATGCAAATAATATTGCTATTAATGCTATTAATGTTATAATTATGCTATTAATGCTAATATTTATGCTATTCTAATAATTATGCTATTAATGCTAATATTTTTACTATTAATGCTAATAATTATGCTATTAATGCTAATATTTATGCTATTAATGCTAATAATTATGCTATTAATGGTAATCATAATGGTATTAATGCAAATAATATTGCTATTAATGCTATTAATGCTAATAATTATGCTATTAATGTTAATAATTATGCTATTAATGCTAATAATTATGCTATTAATGGTAATAATAATGCTATTAATGCAAATAATATTGCTATTAATGCTATTATTACTGCTATTAATGTTAATAATTATGCTATTAATGCTAATAATTATGCTATTAATGGTAATAATAATGCTATTAATGCAAATAATATTGCTATTAATGCTATTAATGCTAATAATTATGCTATTACTGCTAATAATAATGCTATTAATGCTAACAATTATGCTATTAATGCTAATATTAATGCTAATAATGCTAATAATAATCATATTAACGCTATTAATAATGCTATTAAGGCTAATAATCATGCTATTTATGATATTCAAAATGCTATTAATGCTAATAATATTGCTATTAATACGATTATTTATGCTATTAATTCTATGATTTATGCTATTAATGCTATTAATAATGCTATTAATGCTATTAATGCTATTAATGCGATTATTTATGCTATTAATTCTATTATTTATGCTATGAATGCTATTAATAATGGTATTAATGCTATTAATAATTGCTATTAATGCTATTAATAATGCTATTAAATGCTATTAATAATACTATTAATGCTATTAATGATAATATTAATGCTATTAATTGTATTATTAATGCTATTAATGCTATTAATAATGCTATTACTGCTAATAATAATGCTATTACTGCTAATAATAATGCTATTAATGCTAATAATTATGCTATTAATGCTAATATTACTGCTAATAATGCTAATAATAATCATATTAACGCTATTAATGCTATTAAGGCTAATAATCATGCTATTTATGTTATTCAAAATTCTATTAATGCTAATAATATTGCAATTAATGCTCTTTATGCTAATACTCATGCTATTAATGCGATTATTTATGCTATTAATTCTATTATTTAGGCTATTAATGCTATTAATAATGCTATTAATGTTATTAATAATGCTATTAATGCTATTCATGCTAATATTAATGCTATTAATGCTATTAAGGCTAATAATCATGCTATTAATCCTATTAATAATGCTATTTTTAATTCTATTAATGCTATTAATAATTTTATTAATGCTAATAATGGTATTACTCCTCATAATAATGCTATTAACACTATTATTAATGCTATTTATGGTAATAATGCTATTAATACTAATAATACTATTATTAGTACTATTATTGCTATTAATAATTCTATTAATGCTAATAATAATGCTGTTAATGCTAATAATTATGCTATTAATGGTGGTAATAATGCTATTAATGCAAATAATATTGCCACGTTCTAGAATCCCGATGCATTTGCATCGGGCTCACAGCTAGTTTATTATATATGTAGTGTTTAGAGCTGCTGAGCTCCACTGGGATTCCCCTGTATCTCTACTATCTAACTATATGGATTTGTATCAATTGTGTTTTTCTGTGTTTTTCACAGTCTATCCATTGGTTTACATGGATTACAGGACCCGTGATCGCACGTGGCTCCTTGAACTTGATGAGACCTTTACAGAGAAAGGTGACAATGTGGACAAGGGTTTTAATGATGGTGGTCTGAAAGACAAGATTGTGAGATACAAGGACCTTATTAAGAGGAGGACGAGATTGTGGTGGAATCATGCTTTTCTGGAACGATATTCCCAGAGGGGCATGGTCCCAAGAGGTCTGAGGATACAGGTTTTTCCTACTTATCCAATCAGTAATGAAACATTTAAAAGCCAATGGGAAACCCTGGCCACTACATGTTCAGACGGTTTTATTGGGTTGTTGTCAGCTGATAACAAGACCAGTATATCCGTGTTAGAAAAAGAAATGGACGAACTGCAGGTGACGATCAGGGATGGCCTATCCAAGGAGGCCTTGGCCAAATTTGAGTCTGAGATAGAGAATGAAATCAGCAAGTGTGAGAAGGAGATCAAGGAGGCAAAATTAAAAAAGTTTCACCGTGATCTGGGTGACTATCAGCACCAGAGAGTCTATAAGTGGAAGAACAAAAGAGGGAAACCGAGGAACCACCCACCAGTACCTAAACCTGATCAACCTAATATACCTGAGCCCAATATCCCAAGAACCCCCTCGTTGGTATCATTGACATCGGGGGATGAGACACAGGATAGGGAATCTGGAGAGGAAGGATCAGGAGCTTCGGGTCAACAACTGGGAGACGAACGTCAGATAGTCACTAGATTACAGTCTCTAAACCCCTTCAAACCTAGAGGAAAGGTAAATAATCAAAATAATACATCTCTTCAGGTTATAAATCTCTCTGAGCATGTTCTTACAGCAACACAGATTGAGGTCCTTTCTAAGGGTTTGACTTTTGTGCCTGTTAATTCTTTTAATTATTTTACAGCCCTGAAGGACCTCCACCTGTTTTCGCGAAAACTATTATTAAGGACATATCATTTTAAGACGGCTCAAGAGACTGAAGAGAGAAAGTAACAAAGAGCCCTTTTTGATTTGGAGGAGTTGGAGAATGAGGAACCTCCTGAAACATCCGGTAGGTTTCCTTCTAACATTTTGCCTAGATCTATCAAGTTTCCCCCCTTGTCTGCCTGCCCTGCTATAGATATCTTTACCAAATTGGTCGCTGAGGACTTCAAGAAACTTCCAACAAGAAGGTCTTATGACAACCTTACGCATCAACAGCGGAATGCTATTGCTGAATTGAAGTCCTTAGACGACATAGTAATAAAGGCGGCAGATAAGGGGGGAAACGTGGTCATTTGGCCATGCTCTATGTACGAAAAGGGAGCCTTTAAACAGCTTAGAGATAGGAGTGTATATGTCAGACTTGATTCGAATCCTGTATGGTCCTTTTCTGAAGACCTGGGCAGGATACTAACTTTGGCTTTTGAGGAGGGGATCATCACCAAAAAAGTGCTTGAAGGTCTCTTGGTTAAGGCTCCAAAAGTGCCTACCTTTTACCTACTGCCGAAGATTCACAAGGATCCCGTCAGTCCGCCAGGGCGTCCTATAGTGTCAGGGATGGAAGGTTTATGTGACCCGGTTTGTCGCTTTATTGATTTTTATTTAAAACCACTTGTCGAGACCCTTCCATCCTATATACGTGACACAACAGACGCTTTGGCTAGGATTGACGGGATCTTTGTTGAGTCAGATATGTATATTGTCACAGCCGACGTGGAGTCCCTCTACACCTGCATCGACCACGATGCAAGTGTGGAGGCGGTTCGCTTCTTCCTCGGAGAGTCCAACCGGGATGCCCATTTGTGTGAGCTGATAATAGAGCTGCTTCGTTTTATCCTGACGCACAATTTCTTTACCTTCAAAGATCGTTACTATTTACAACAGCGCGGCACTGCCATGGGCGCGGCCTGTGCGCCCTCTTACGCAAACCTGTTCCTGGGTCACTGGGAGCATGGTTTGGTGGGGGGCGTGCGGGCCGTGTCCCATGTGCAGTGCTGGATGCGCTACATAGATGACATATTGATTGTGTGGCAGGGTACGACGGAGCAGCTCGACTCCTTTATGGAATCATTAAATCAGAATGAGTTAAACATCAAGCTCACATATAAATATAGTAGAACATATATTGATTTCCTTGACATCAAGATTGAGGTGGACAGGCGGGGTTTAGTGCAGACGGACGTCTTCAGAAAGGAGACGTCTGTTAATGCCTTGCTGCATGCCTCGTCTGCCCACACTCAGTCTACTATTAAGGCAATCCCGGTTGGACAATTTCTGAGGATGAGGCGAATCTGCTCCACTGAGGCGAATTTTGAACGACAATCAACAGACTTAGGTGAAAGGTTTAGGCAGAGAGGGTATAGCCGTAGAGCCATAAAGAAAGGCTATCTAAGGGCCAAGCATACTAAGAGTGATGATCTCCTCCTCCCTTCTAATAAAAATAAGAAATTGGAAGGAGCGTTTGGGGAGACCCGTTATATCTCGACCTATAATCATGAATGAGAAACCATGAGGCAAATACTGAAAAGGCACTGGCCAGTGTTGCAATCTGAGCCCGCTCTGAATGGGGCCCTCTCCGAGAATCCTCTAATGACATCTAGACAATCCTCTAATTTGAAGGATATATTGGTGCATAGTCACTATGTCGCTAAAACACAGAGGATTTTCGGGGTGGGCCCTCCTCGGAATGGGTTTATTCCCTGTGGCGACTGTGTGACATGCCCCAATCTCTGCCGCAGCTCCGAGTTCACCTCTAGTGATGGCTGGAGGACATATAGAATCAATCAACATATCTCTTGCGGCAGCACACATGTCATATATTATGCGACTTGTGGCTGCGGCAAGATATATGTAGGGCTCATGACTAGAGAACTGAGGGTTAGAATTAGGGAGCATGTGAGGGAGATTGGGGCAGCCAAGAAAATCGAAGAGAAAGATGTTCCCATCCTGAAGACCCTACCTCGTCATTTTTATCATTATCATGACTGTAATCCCTGCTCTTTAAAAGTAAAAGGGATAGATCAAATTCATGGCGGTATCCGGGGGGGTAATCTTCAAAAACTACTAGCCCAGCGGGAAATGAAGTGGATTGTCACGCTGGATACGGTAGCCCTTAAAGGCCTCAATGAATCAGCCAGTTTTGCCCCCTTTTTGTAGGGTTCTATAAATATGTGACTCACAGATCTAAATTGTCTGTTATTTGGACCGTTATCTTTACTCCTTGTCCATTAAAATTGGAAGATTTTATTGTTCCCTATTTCCCCTTCCCCTGGTATCTGTTAATATGTTTTAAAAAGTGTTATTGTGGTTATTTTAATAAATTTCTATTATCCTTTTTGCCGACAGCTTTATCCCACAACTTGTGTCACAACTTATATGATCAACCCCTTCAAATTGGAGAATGGACCACCACAGCATCTGGAGCTCGCCCCTATGTAATGAAGATACTAAATTATGAGAATGTTGTTATTATAAGGCTGAAGTGTGGGGCTTCTCTCCATACCGCTGTGTGATGGTAGTGCCAGGGGATCGTGTGCGCATGCGTGCTCTTCCGGGTCGGGCCTGCATCGCTGAAGCGCTACTTAGCGTGGCTTGTTTACCGGTTGCCGGGATACCATTTCCGGCGCCGGTGAATGAGTTGCGTGTCGCGCTGGAAGTGATGCGGGCTGCCGACCGCGGCGATTGCGCATGCGCCACAATAAGCGATCCCACTGGCCAGGTAGAAGCATGTGACCTTGCTGTTTAGGGATATAAGCTGCAAGCATCTAATCGGCGGTACTCCTCTTGATGAAGCAATCGTGATAACAGCAAAACGAGCGAAACGTACGTAAGGAGTCTGGTACCGAGGGGGTTCCCTTCCTTCCTGCACTTATAAGCACCATTGGTATGGATCTGGACTTGCTACTTGTATGGACTGATCTGCTCATTACTTGAGCAACAATCTAATGGGGGTTTACTATTCACTGTGCAGCAGTCTGTAAAATATGTGATTACTTAATGGCTTGTATCTGTGATTTCCCTAAACAAAGGCTGTATTAATCATATCCCCATGAATTGTATGTGATTGTCAATCCATTTATGTAAAATATCCTGCTGTACCTGGTGCCAGTGCATCTGCAATAATTGCACTTTATGTCTCTTGCACCTTAGTGTTGATTCTGTCTCTATAAACATAAATAAATCAAGCGTTTTTATATGCAAAGTACTGAGGCAATATGCTCTATTTTTTCTCCTATTTATTATACAGTTAGGGCCAGAAATATTTGGACAGTGACACAATTTTCACGAGTTGGGCTCTGCATGCCACCACATTGGATTTGAAATGAAACCTCTACAACAGAATTCAAGTGCAGATTGTAACGTTTAATTTGTAGGGTTGAACAAAAATATCTGATAGAAAATGCAGGAATTGTACACATTTCTTTACAAACACTCCACATTTTAGGAGGTCAAAAGTAATTGGACAAATAAACATAAATGTTGCGAATCCTTTGGAGGCAATCACTGCCTTAAGTCTGGAACCCATGGACATCACCAAACGTGGGTTTCCTCCTTCTTAATGCTTTGCCAGGCCTTTACAGCCGCAGCCTTCAGGTCTTGCTTGTTTGTGGGTCTTTCCGTCTTAAGTCTGGATTTGAGCAAGTGAAATGCATGCTCAATTGGGTTAAGATCTGGTGATTGACTTGGCCATTGCAGAATGTTCCACTTTTTTGCACTCATGAACTCCTGGGTAGCTTTGGCTGTATGCTTGGGGTCATTGTCCATCTGTACTATGAAGCGCCGTCCAATCAACTTTGCAGCATTTGGCTGAATCTGGGCTGAAAGTACATCCCGGTATACTTCAGAATTCATCCAGCTACTCTTGTCTGCTGTTATGTCATCAATAAACACAAGTGACCCAGTGCCATTGAAAGCCATGAATGCCCATGCCATCACGTTGCCTCCACCATGTTTTACAGAGGATGTGGTGTGCCTTGGATCATGTGCCGTTCCCTTTCTTCTCCAAACTTTTTTCTTCCCATCATACTGGTACAGGTTGATCTTTGTCTCATCTGTCCATAGAATACTTTTCCAGAACTGAGCTGGCTTCTTGAGGTGTTTTTCAGCAAATTTAACTCTGGCCTGTCTATTTTTGGAATTGATGAATGATTTGCATCTAGATGTGAACCCTTTGTATTTACTGTCATGAAGTCTTCTCTTTACTGTTGACTTAGAGACAGATACACCTACTTCACTGAGAGTGTTCTGGACTTTAGTTGATGTTGTGAACGGGTTCTTCTTCACCAAATAAAGTATGCGGCGATCATCCACCACTGTTGTCATCCGTGGACGCCCAGGCCTTTTAGAGTTCTCAAGCTCACCAGTCAATTCCTTTTTTCTCAGAATGTACCCAACTGTTGATTTTGCTACTCCAAGTATGTCTGCTATCTCTCTGATTGATTTTTTCTTTTTTTTCAGCCTCAGGATGTTCTGCTTCACCTCAATTGAGAGTTCCTTTGACCGCATGTTGTCTGGTCACAGCAACAGCTTCCAAATTCAAAACCACACACCTGGAATCCACCCCTGACCTTTTAACTACTTCATTGATTACAGGTTAACGAGGGAGACGCCTTCAGAGTTAATTGCAGCCCTTAGAGTCCATTGTCCAATCACTTTTGGTCCCTTGAAAAAGAGGAGGCTATGCATTACAGAGCTATAATTCCTAAACCCTTTCTCCGATTTGGATGTGGAAACTCTCATATTGCAGCTGGGAGTGTGCACTTTCAGCCCATATTATATATATAATTGTATTTCTGAACATGTTTTTGTAAACAGCTAAAATAACAAAACTTGTGTCACTGTCCAAATATTTCTGGCCCTAACTGTATATGTAGTGTTTAGAGCTGCTGAGCTCCACTGGGATTCCCCAGTATCTCTACTATCTAACTATATGGATTTGTATCAAATGCTGCACACCTTAGGCTGCTTTCACATCAGCAGTTTTCGCTGATCGCGGCAGTTGCGGTGAAAAAAACGCAACTGCCGCGATTACCACATAACGGCCGCGATCGCGGCACACTTGCGGCAAGCCCCATACATTGTCTATGGGGCTTGCGGCAGGTGCGGCAAGTGCGGTACAGCTGTGGTTTCGTCACTTGCGGCAGGTGCGGCCGCGAAAAAACGCGGTGTGCCGTGTTTTTTTCGCGCCCGCACCTGCCGCAAGTGCCGAAACCGCACTTGCCGCACCTGCCGCAAGTGCCGAAACCGCACTTGCCGCACCTGCCGTACACTTACCGCAAGCCCCATAGACAATGCGTGGGGCTTGCCGCAAGTGTGCCGCAATTGCGGCCGTTATGCGGTAATCACGGCAGTTGCGTCTTTTTCACCACAACTGCCGCGATCAGCGCAAACTGCTGATGTGAAAGCAGCCTTAGCCTCATCTACTCACACTTAGCAGGAAAAAAAAGGCTTAATTTAAAACTACAGCAGCAATATGTGACACTACCTGATGTATGCAAGACCAGGTAAACTCTCCATCGACTTGGAAATGGGAGCCCTAATGCCAGAAACAATGCCTTGGCAGTTAGACACAGACTGGAATACTGAAAGACAACTACAGTACTTCAACGTCCAACAATGTGTAGAAGAAAATCTGCCACAAGACCGGCAAAAGCAAAAAAGAGACTTCAATTGGCAAGCCACTGCCACTCCTTTATCACCAGGAGAGCAAGTGTTGAAAAGGAAGAGAAGAGCACACAAGCTAGACGACCAATGGGAAGCTGAGCCTTATACAATTCTATCGTCTAAAAATGACAACCATAAAGTGTGCCTCATTACCAAGGATGGAGTAAAAATCTCTGCTACTGTATTGAGAGACCATCTGGAAGTGTGCAGAGTGCAATTGCGAGAGAAAGTTGGAAGTAAAGAAGTTCCTCAGCAAATGGAAGAGACTGAAACAAAGGTTCGCATAGTCCTAGGTGAATTTCCCCAGTCCTGGCTGCAAGTCCACAATGCAGTAGTAGTGCCAGTAATGATATTCCCACAATTGTCAACATCGGAAACATCAGAGACATTAAACCCTGGAAGAAGAGCAGTTTACCCCAACAACAGATGCTTCGCCTGCGCCAGATCATGAGCACTTGCCTCCTGTCAGCACTGAGACTGTCGTAAGTGTGGTTGGTCCAAAAAGTTGCAGAAAGTCATCTGGTATTCCAGAATTGTGTAAATCATACCGTGGTACTGTCAAAAGTGAGCCTGTCGCATCCGTAGTAGGTGCACAAGGCCGTTGAAAGTCATTAAAATATTGAGAGACAACAAAGCGCAGTAGGGTCTTATCTCAATGATAGCTGGGCTATTGCTACGATATTGGTTGCTCACCTGGTAAGGTTGTGTGCCGCACAACCTGGTGTTATTCACGTATACAGCTGCTGCAGGATCCACAATACACATGTAAACGGAATCCAACAGAAAACCAAAGGACGAAGGGTACATGATCCGCGCTGCTGAAATGAGAGGGCTGACCCAAAGACTCGGTGCAATGATGCTCTTTATTAACGTTAATGTTGAAAGTCATTGGGTATCCCAGTATTGCGTAGATCCCTTGATAGTACACAGGGGCAAATCCCTTGTCGCTACAAATATGACAAAAAAAAGTACCGTATTTTCCGGCGTATTAGACGACTTTTCAAGCCCTGCAAATCTTCTCAGAAGTCAGGGGTCGTCTTATACGCCGAGTGTACGCCACCTACTGGCAAAGAGACGGGATGGCCGCCCAGGATGTGTGCACTGTGTCCAGCCGCTGTCTCCAGGAGGAGAGAGACTTCACTGGAGCAGAGCAGAGCGACACATTAGCTGACATTCCTGCCGCCCCCAGCATGAAGAAGCCAGACATTAAACCCCTAACAGACCGCAGGTACAGCAGTTACTATTGCTCGGCTCCCTCCCTCAGGCTGTGAGGAGGGGGGGGTTGTGCTCCTTGTCTGTGGTGGTGTAAGTCGCTGCTTGCAGCTTTTCAATTCCCAGAGTTGTGTATGGAGGATTGTCCTCTCAAAGTTCCCCTCCTTCAAACACAGCTCTGACGATGGAAAACAAGAGGCAGATGACTTAAAAGATCCTGCATCCTGCTGTGGGGATACATGCTGACCTAGGAGACATGGTGCTTATGGAGACTGCCCCCCTCCTCCCCCACAGCAGTACAGACCTGCAGACTGGAGAGGGGCTTCTCAGTCACAGGATTCTGACTGTCTCTTCTCACTGCTGAGCGTTTGTTACAGTGTAACCTGGCCAACTCTCTGTGATCTCCAGACTGACACACTGGCCCGTTTCACATCTAATGCTGTGCTGCATTTGGCTTTATTTGCGTTTGTATGCATTTTTAGCAATAAAAATACATAGAAACGCATCCAAAAACGTCTGCTGCATCTAGGGCTGCATTTGCAAAAGCTAATACATGACGCCATTGAAGATGTGGGTGTTGCTGAACGGACAGCTCTTCAAATATGGCGCCCTGTGAACTGACAGCCAATGGGAACACAGTAGTCACCACCAATCATCGCAGACGGGGCGCGGACTCCAGCACGCTGTGGCACGCCTACGGGAAATCAATAGGCAACGCAGATTCCATCACTATCGCCCGTTCACACGCCAAAAGCCGGGAATCTCGCCTTCATGATTGCCTCTGATTTTGGAGCAGTGCTCTGAAATCAGAACCAGGTGACAGGTATTTTATCGCCGCCAAATTCCCCAATTACACACCGCAACTGGGAGACAATTTGACGGCGATAATTTCAGGGCAACATATCACCATCACGATTCCCACAAAATATTGCGGCGTGTAAAGGTACCTTAACAAATCTCTTAATATAATCACATCATCCAGATAGATTAACACGGACTTGAAGTTTTAGTCACCCAAGCAGTGCTCCATCAGCTGCAGAAATTTTCTCAACGCAATAATCAGCCCGAAGGGCTCCAATTAAACTCATACAGTTCCATCGGTAGAATGAATGTCGTCTTCTGTTGATCCTTAGCTACCATGGGTACCTGCAAGTAGCCGCTGGCCAGGTCAAGTGTGATAAAGTACTTGGCCTTTTCCATGGCAGACAGAGATTCCTTGATCCTTGGCAATGGGCATGAGTCACAGTATGTGCATTCAGCTTACGGAAATCAACAAAAAATACCCATCCTTCTTCTGAAACAACACAATCAGGTGACCTAGGGACAATTACTCGGACGAATCACCTCATTATCCATCATTTTTGCCAGCATGCCCTTGACCTTTTGGTAGAGTCTCAGTGGAATCTGGCAATTCTCTCTCAGACTGGGGGAGAGTCCCCCGTGTGTATTTCGTATTACACTACCTTCGTGCACCCAAAGTCTTCATCACCCCTGGAGAAAGCGGACTGATGCTCCCACAGCACACCCTCTGACCAGTGGGTCTCATCCACTCCCATAATTTCCATAATCTTTTTGCCATTCTTTGCAGGCGTGGGAGACTCTTCCACTGCCATCTGCATCAAAAGAATCCAGGTGGTCTGGCATTCTGCCCTCAGAGTAAATTGACCTTTTGGTGATAACTCCTTCGCCCCACACACCCACACCTCAGCCAGTTTTGTATGTACCGCCAGTGTCACTTCATGGTTCTGCAGATTCAAACATCTCACTGGTACATTCCTGTCTTGTATGGTGGCCACCGTCTAGGTTACAATAGGATTGTCCCTATTCTCTGACTGTTCCACTGTTTTCAGAACCACATCCACACCTTTGAGCTTCCTGTGTGTCCCTACTGGCTTAGGGAAGAGAGGTGTACCACAGTCCGTGCTGCCAAGTTCACTCACATCAAAGAAAACGAGTAGACGATGTCCAGTTCAATCCTTCTTTATTCTCCTACGCATTTCGGCGTCTAGCCTGGCACCTTCATCAAGGTTATCCGTGATGAAGGTGCCAGGCTAGGTGCCGAAACGCGTAGGAGAATAAAGAAGGATTGAACTGGACATCATCTACTCGTTTTCTTTGATGTGAGTGAACTTGGCAGCGCGGACTGTGGTACACCTCTCTTCCCTAAGCTTCTGGTTTCGTCTTCACGTTTGTGAGACCGGTGGAAGTCCAGCAGCAGCCATCAGGATATTTATCCAAACAGGTCTACAAACCAGTTGTGGGTCTCAAAACTGGAATAGGTGAGTGGTTCACTTTTCTCACCTTAACACAAGCTAGTGTCTAGTGATAAGGTCACTATTGCGCCTCTTGTTCCCCCTCCCTCTTCTTTTTGTGTGTCCCTACTAGCATCAACACAAGTTTATCCTGACTCAGGGCAATCACCACAGTGGGGCTACATGGGACATAAATGGCTCCAACCACACTTCCTTCCGCTGAATTCTTCTGAATGCCACACAAACAGACCACCTGCTGTAGGACTCTGTGTGGCTTTGTGGGATGTTGACCTTTTCCGATACCTTGGGCCATCTCACTCAAGTAGAAAGGAGTCTAACTCTCTCATGATGATCACTCTCAGAATGCCCAGGAGGTTTAGTCTCGCCTGTGTCTTCATGAGTACCACTCCTTTGGTTCCCAGCTCTTTGCCGCAGAGCTGTACCTTCATCCATGCAATACCTGCCTCTGGAGTCACCTCATTATTGGCCGCTTTAAGTCTTATCAGATGTCCCAACTCTGGCTTGACAGTCTGTTCAAAGTGCATCTTGAATGGTCATCCCCTTGGATCCAGTATGTACCAAACACATAATTTTTTTCCTGAAAACTGTTCTTTCAGCATTGTACTCTCCGCAATCAGATCTTCTGAACCGACTTTGGGTGTTGTTTCTTGTTCCTGCCTTCCCGTATGTCCAACTACAGCAAGGGTCCTGTCCTTCTGGCAATCTCGCTGTATATGCCCAAGTTCTCTGCATCTCCAACATGAACCGGTTTTCTTGCCTTGCTTCCTAATGCCTCAGGTCTAAAAGTGGTTGCCATCCTACTGGGGGGGTAAAGTCGTGTTTGGTCCTCTGTTGGAGGATAAGGTGGTTGGCCATACATAGATATATATTGTTAAGTCGGCACTGAGTTGGTAGAGGTGTTCCCTGAACCTGTTTCTGTTGCACCTGCTCTGTCAGCGTTTGCAACGTTTTTTTCAAGGCTGACAGCTGTGTCTGAACAGGGTCTCATCTTGGCTTTCTTGTGTCAAATGCTTGCATATTACTCCACTGCAGAGCGGGCTTCATTTTCAAGGTCCGGGCTACTGCCTCTTCCTGTATCTCAGAGTACATTACATCAAGGGTACTAAGTGCCTTCAGTAGCGACTCACTCTTTAGCATCTCACTTTGTATTCCCTCAATGTACTGGTCCCATAGAATGCGGTCAACATCTGCTCCGGTAGTCACTATCACAGTTGACTTCTTCTTAATCTTCTGATGCAGTTCTTCCAACTCTATAGCATACTAAATCAGGCTTTCTTCATCTCTTTGGGTCCGGGTGGAGAAACTGTACCCGCAATTGCCATGCTACTGCCACATGGTAAAATACCTTTTACAATATCTGGATGATGTCATTTACCATCTTTCATTTGCCTACTGGCTTCAACAAAACTAATTTGCGGGCATCCCCCCTCGAAGCATTCAACGTGACTTCCAGCTGCAGCTGGGTGCTATCCCGTGTAAGGCAATGCCGTTCTTCAGCCTGCAAACCTAATCACCAAACAGCAAGTTATATTCATCGAAATTGGCCAAGTGATGAAGAAGTGTGCCCATTGTGGAGCACCCCACTAACTGATCTCTACCGATCACAATGGTGTAACGGGGGGTGAAAGACTACAGGAGACACTATGGCGCCTCCTGCTCCATCAGTAGCATCCATAGTGAGCACAGTATGCTGCTGACTACACCAAGATGTAATGATTGTGGAGACATAGGGGTCAGTGGGCGCTCTTGTTCGCTGGCCTGGCCGCCTTAATAAAGATCGCATGAACCAGGGCTCATCGTACTAAATGCCCAAACTCTTTACCCATTGGCAGAATGCTACTCACATAACATGGTTAGGAAACCACACATTGGGTACACTATTTTAAATCTTCAACAGTCAAAGGCATATTATACATACTCAGCAAAAACGTAAGATGTAAAAAGCAACAGGGTCTCCCCTTCACTTGGCTCACCAAGGATTAGAATATTTGATCCTTTGGGGCTTCCAGGGACAACTACCCCAGTCCAGCAGCATCCACCGACAAGGAATAGAGGCAAGCTTAGAAAGCTAACCGAGTACAGCAAAGTCTTTAGCCAGGTGACTGACTTGTCCTAACAAGGGTATTTTACAGCCAAATCCTAGGATTTTAGGCTAGACTCCTGTCCATTATGATTCAGGTTATGATCTTCTAGCCAGGGCCGAAGTTCCTAGACTGAAGTCACACAGAATATGAAGATGTGATATGATCTTGGCTGCCGGAACAGAATTCCTAGTCTCAAGTCATGGAGATGCAATGTGATCCTCTAGCCGAAGCCGCAGTATGATCAAAAGCAACAATGCAGAGGCCACGTAGCATATGAACCACTGGTGAGTGATGAAAGTCCTTTTATATACCCCAAGCCTTCACCTCAGGGCACTGTGTCTCACAGGATTATTTGGATAAGGCTGTTCTTTTATTGGTCAGCAGGTCAATCCGACTGCATAATTGACATCTGAATGAGAAGAGAGGCAAAGGGAATTTATATTTAATTAGCAATCCACACACTAACACAATGGAGGGTCCAAGCAGTCTGATAAGAAACAATGATTAACAAACATGAGTTAATAAACAAAAGACCAATAAGTCTGGCCTAATTAAGAATATTAACCTATGACATGCATTGAAAAAGGATTTGTCGTCACAACACTTGCCACTGGTTGCTGTGAATGTGGAATACGGTGGTGCTATGGATGAATATGACAACAATGTGATAGTAAATCAAGCATTCTTTTTTTACATAAATTCCCAACAAATTACAATTTTGATTTCAGGCAAGATATGGGCCACAACAGCCACGAACCACACCGTACAAGGTATACAGCCTGGGAGATCCCAAGTGACAGCTTCACGGACGAAAGAAATATTATATCCAAGGCTTTGCCACTCTCACCCTTCTCCAGTATTGAGTCTACCTGTTTTTTACCGAGTCTGTGGCACTTGGTTCTCCCAAGTATACAATCTTACACATACTTTGTACACTAATTCCAATTAATTGTGAGTACCCCTTTTCTCCCCTAATAACCCTTATCACAGCCAACAAATTGAACATCAATGTATATACAATGCACCTTTTCCTTTATGCATTCGCTTGGAGAGGACGCCCTGAATGGATATTCACACACACCACCAGCAATAAGCAATGCCACAGAAATAAACTTGCTGCTTCAACGTCGGGCTACTGGGTTTAAAGAAATTTTTCTTGGGTCACAAAGTCCTATGGTACATAGAGATACAAATGATGACTAATTAACAGTCTCAATGAAGTCTTTACACGCTGATCTCTGCAGTCCTTGCGATGAGGTGTCCCTTGAAATGTTTCAGACACTAACTACCTTTCCCTACTTGACTAGAATAACTGACTGGTCACACAGCCAGATTTACTCACAGGAGCTGATGTCACTCCACATCACCATCCATCTTTAGTTTCGTACTGATCACAGTGGTAGGATCATTGGAACAAATACACAACCCCTTTGGTCTTAAAATTCTCGAAGTGCCTACTGTCATATACTTTCCTAGTTGCACTACTCTGGAAGGAGCTAGACACCTTAACATAAGAGCAAAAGGAGAATTTCTCACACTTGAATGTTCCCATTTCACGATGATGCAGCCATGTACCCATTTTTTGGACGGATAGTACAAGCTTTGTACCAACTGATCTTTCAATAATCCACCTCTCCTAAAGGGGATTGCGGGTTTATTAGGGACAAATGAGGTGACATCCTTGTCCACCAGTAGTATTATCAGTGTTTTTCAAATATCGCAAGCACTTCTGCCGCATGATCATCATATGCACCTATTATGCAAATCACATTATCTGTGTTTTTTCTCTCTTTAGGTTTAGAAAAATCATGTCTTTCTCTTTCAATCTCATTCTTATAGGCATTGTTTAGGGTGCATCTTGGATACACCTTTTCAAGGAATCTCTTCCTCATCGTTTGTGACTCCAAATGGAAGGTCATGACAATTGCGTCGAACCCTCAAATATTGCCCTTTCGGGATTGTTCTCTCAAACTCCTGGGGTAATGGCTATCCTATCTTAATAAATCGTTGGTGGCTGTAGATTTCCTAAAGATGGTAATTTGGAGAGTATCCTAGTTATCCTTATATATAGTGATGTCAAGAAAAGTCAGGGAGGTTGCATGAATTTCTGATGTAAATTTAAGGCCAATAGTATTGGTGTTTAATTGGCCCATGAGTCTTTCGAATGACATACTATCTCCTCTCCATAACATCATCATGTTATCTATATATCATCCCCAGTATAATATTTGAGGACCCCACCACTATGTTAAGGTTTCTAGGTCCTTGCAGAGTAGTGCAACATGGAAAATATATGAGAGCAGACACTTCAAAAATTGTAAGACCAAAGGGGTTGTGAAATTACTCCAATGCTCCTGTCCAAGGGACTACATTGGTAAGACTAAAAGACAACTAAGGAGGAGAATCGGTGATAATTTGGGTGATATAAGGAATGCCAGGAATATACCGATATCTCGTCATGTGAGAGAAATCCATTGGTAGGACCAGGTTAGTTTCTCCTGTGTGATCCTGGAGGTGATAGAAAAGTCAGTGAGAGAGGGCAATTGGGACAAGGACATCCTAAGAAAGGAAACCAAGTGGATATATAGGATGGAGTCGACAGTGCCTGTTGGTATAAATGAGCAACTCATGTTTGCACTCTTTCTGTGACTGTCTGCCATAGCCATATAAGTATACAGGAAAACTATGCTAAAGGGGATGCCTCCTCGCTTCAGGGTTTATTTCTGTTTTTATATCATGTTTCTATGGATAAACTGAATATTTTTAAATTGAATGGACCTTATGGGTCTTAGGGCTTAGTCATCATTATATGGCTGTATATATAGTTACTAATACAAACCACTTTTATGATTGATATACATAATTCTGCAACTTCTATGAATGCTGCTGCATAAATCAATGCACTGATATCGTCTAATAATTGGATTTCTGCAAGCATCCTTGATAAAAGGGACCTTGATCATGATTTGGTCGCCTGTATAGAGATCAGATAAGCATTATACAACATTGTCCCATGTTGAACTGATAATGATCGGATATATATAATATTCTCATCAATACTGTACCTGACCCAAGTCCCTGACAACATCTGTACGTGCCCTACTTATTTAAACACTTTAAGGGGGCCTCGGAACACTGCGGGCTAATAGATCCTGCTGTGTGTCTTCATTATACACAGATATACAGAGGAATATAGGCACTTCTGGTTTGGCGGAAACTAATTTATTAAGCAATTGTACACGGGGGAAGCCTGAGCAAGGTGCACAGTGCTCTTAGTTCTGCTGGACGAGAATGGTGGAGCGCATAGAGGGTGGGGAACATGTGTAGGACAGCGGTGGATTGAACCGCACGCCAGGCATACACTTCCGGTATCTGGATTGGGCAGAATCTATATAAAGACAGCAGCAACATCAGGCACATGACACCAATATCTGTTAGGAGGAGGAGAGCATTGTAATCACGATGGTGTTGTATGGGCTGACATTCATCTACCCTGTATACTGCATACTCACTCCTGATGAACCCTGAAAGAGGAAATACATAGAGTGAAGCAGAGTCAAGATGATAAGTATATCATAAAGAATTGTATCATTCTAAAACAACATGCCTTATTTGGTATGTGTCATAAACAAAGAAAATGATTGATCTTAATTGGAGCGAATGGTGTGTCTCTCCTGGAGTATTGCAATAGGAGAATGTGTGAAATACTTATACAGGGAATCCTTTTCTATATAAAAGACCTGTATCTAAATGATATATCCTGATGCATTTAGTAGCAAATTAGTTAAATTAACCTTTGCTCCTTTTTTGACTAGTTCCACACCCTGAGTATAAAGGGATAAACCCCTGGAGTCTCATGTAGCAATCTGTATTATTTTTATAAGCAGTTTCTTGTGAGTACATAATTTTATCCTTGTAGCACTAACATATTCCTCCTATAATGTCTCTATCAGAGAAGTATAGATAGGAGTCGTTGAGGAGCACCATCTCTGAAACCTATTTTTAGAGTGCATAAAATCTCTGCTGTTAGGCAGGAAGTTTAAGAAAGGGAGAGAACAGGGAAAATTGTATGCCTCTCTCCTCTATTCTGTAATTGTGTGTTTGAATAGGACACATCGCCCCAATTTTAAATGGTTAATTTATTAAAAGTTATATTTTGAAGATTACCCTACAATAGTTTGTTTTGTTCATGGCAGGTTTTCTATCAGGACCCATAGACAGGATCAGGTGGGCTCTGGAGGCTACAGAGGTTTTCTCTGTAGTAGAGGAAAGTAGTGGCAATAATCCATCAACTAGCTTGAGGGGTCTCTTCCTTGAAATAACCACTACATATAAAGACAATATAAAATCGTGGTGGGAGATATGAGTGCTTGGAGAAATATATTGCCAACAAAATTGTCCCCAAAGGCCTCAGACTCAACAGTATTCCTGCTAAAAGATCCTGCTCACAGGCCCTTCTAGAAAAGTGAGAGGAAGAATCTATAAGTAGCTCTTTGAGGTTCATGAAAATCCTCCTTGAAGAGAAAAAAAATTAATTTGGGGTAACCACACAAAAACAAAATCAACTTGCTGAGAAAGCAAAAAACATGAAGAAAATCCAGACTTTGGTAGAAGGGAAACTACCCTCAAACAAAATATTGATTGGTTGCAGTCCTTTATTAAAGAACGCAAACATAAACAATTTATAAGAGACTTAACAGAATTTAAAGAAAAAAGAGCGTATCTCTTCCTGCAAAGAGGGTACTGAAACATCGGAAACACTGACGTTTCCACTTCAGACATTAATCTGTCTGACACAAAGACAGTTCCTCTATTGGGGACAGGGTGGAAGAGGTCAACCTGTTGGAGGATCAGGAATCTGAGGGGCAGGAAATGGAGAAAGAGGGTAGGAAAAGGCAGAGGGGTGGAGGTGGACAGGGAGAACAAAGGTCTGGGATAGTCCTAGGATAATGGGGTGGTGCCTCTGGATCATATGGTGCATCTGGCCTATTGGGTGCTACCAACTTGGGTACACAAGTGATGGGACCTTTTTTAGAGGGAAGAGACCCATACCTCCTGAGAGGGAGAAACATGGAATTAGGAGCCAGACTGAAAGAATAGATGAAAATAGGATAATAAACCTGTCAAATTATCATCTGTCCACAGTTGAAAAACAGATTATTTCTGAAGGCCTCCCCTTTGTCCCAACCAACCACTATAATGATTTGGAATGGATGAAAGATGTTAACTTATTCTCTAGGAAACTTAAGTGGAAGAGGTTTTTCAGGTCGAATGATGAAGAAAGGTGTCAGCAGTTATCTATTGAGGAAGATGACCTGGTGACGTTTAATAATCTTACAGATTTGATGAAAAATGTATTTGAGAATTTGGGGAAGGGGCCTTTTACTGATTGTAGACCACCTAGCTAAATAATGTCACCTGCATGTGAACTTACAAGTAGTGATATTTTTACCAGCCTAGTAACAGAAGATCTTAAAAAATTGAAAAATGAGAGGGACAGTTATTACATGAACCTTATGAGGGAAGACAGAGACATATTAGATAAGCTATCTAAAAATGATCAACTGATATTACAACCCTCAGATAAAGGGACAACTTGGTTGTGATCGACCATAAAATTTATAAAACAATGTGTGTAAACCTTCTGAATGACTGCCACTCATATTCTAGACTGAGTAAGGATCCTGCAGTACAATACAATTTCAAGGTGAGATGAAGATATTGTTGAAGGGTGCACTTCAACAAGGAGTCATATCTGGAACTGAGAGAGACTTTATGCTTAGAAAATATCCAAATATACCTGTCTTTTACTCTATGCCAAAAGTTCATAAGGGCCTCTCGCCATTAAAAGGTCATCCAATTATGTCCAGGGTGAATTCTATTACACAAAATTGTGTAACCTAACTCAATAACATCCCAGGAGACTATGTGAAGAGTTTGCCATCATATGTACTTGATTGGTAAACTTGATGGCATTTGTGTTTGAAATTAAACAGGAATGGTTTCTACGGTCCACGCTGCTGCTCTCGATCAAAGTATTTCACAAAAAGGTTGTTACCATCATCAGGTCCTTTATTCATCAATAACCTACGCGTTTCAGTGCTGTCCCAGCACCTTCCTCAGGGAGAGGTGCTGGGACAGCACTGAAACGCGTAGTTTATTGATGAATAAAGGACCTGATGATGGTAACAACCTTTTTGTGAAATACTTTGATCGAGAGCAGCAGCGCGGACCGTAGAAACCATTCCTGTTTAACTTCTGATTTTCCCGCGGTTGTGGCGCGATGGTGGAGGTTCTGCAGCAGCTGCTAAAGCTTTCAAACTGGTTGTGAGTCTCACAACCTAAAAAGGTGAGTGGATCTCTATATAATCCACATTAGAACAGTCAGTGTCTTTTTGATAAGGCACAATCTGCGCCTCTTGTATCTCCTCTCTTTTTAGTTGGCATTTGTGTTTGGGCAGATGTACACTTAGCCTCAATTGATGTTGAGGTGCTGTAGAGCAGTATACCACATAAGGCAGGCCTTCAAGCAGTAGTGTATTTTCTGAAAACATGAGGTACCCAATTCAGGATGCATACTGAGTTCTCACTTGCTCTCCTTAAATATGTACTCACCCACAATCATTTTATGTTCAATGGTGGGTTCTACCACCAGTGCAGGGGCACAGCTATGGGGTGTCCACGCGCCACAAGCTATGCCAACTTGCTCCTGGGCTGGTGGGAGGACACCGTGGTGTTTGCTAATGACATAGCAGCATGGTGGGGTCCCCAGATATTAAACTTGGGTCGATATGTCGACAACATCATGATATTGTGGAGAGATGATGGTGCATTATTTGAAAGACTCATGGGTGAATTAGGCACCAATATTATTGGCCTTAAATTTACATCAGAAATTCATGCAACCTCCCTGAATTTTCTTGACATCACTATATATAAGGGTAACCAGGGTACACTTCAGACTACCCTCTTTAGAAAACCTACAGCCACCAACGATTTATTAAGATGGGATAGCCATTACTTCAGGAGTTTGAGAGAAGGAATCCCAAAAGGGCGATATTTGAGGACTTAATGCAATTGCTCTAGTACCGTGACGTTACACTTGGAGTCATAAAAGATGAGGAAGAGATTCCTTGAAAAGGAGTAATGCACCCTAAGCAATGCCTATAAGAATGTAGTTTAAAGAGAAATACATGATCTTTTGAAACCTAAAGAGAGACAAAACAGATAATATGACTCGCATTATAGGTTCATATGATGATCATGCTGCAGAGCTGCTTGCGATATTTCAGAAACACTGGGGTATACTGTTGGTGGACAGGGATGTCTCCTCATTTGTCCCTGATAAACCTGCAAACACCATTAGGAGAGGTCGATCATTGAAAGATCAGTTGGTGCATAGCTTGTCCTGTCTTCCCAAAAAAATGTGTCCATGTCTGGATGATTAAGAAATGGGAACATGTGGGTGTGGAAATACTTCTTTTGTCCCAATGTTAAGGTGTCTAGGTCCTTCCAGAGTAGTGTAACTGGGAAATTATATGAGAGCAGACACTTCGGGAATTGTAAGACCGAAGGGGTTGAGTATTCGTTCGAATGCTCCTGATCCAGGGACTACATTGAAAGGGGTAAATTGCTGGAAGGGAATAACAGGCACACAATAGTGTTTATCTGTATGAGAATAATAATCTCAATATAGAAACAGGCTCACTTGGGCCAGTTGTGATCCGTCACAACTACTTGAAACACATTTGATATCAGAGATATCCAGAAACAATGGTGTGGCAGCAGTCTCCCAGGTGTTGCAAATCCACAAACTAGTTCACAGAAAAAAGGGGTATAGGACTGCGCTCCCATTCCAATGATGCAAATGAAATCAGTAAATTTATAAAAAAAATTATAGGGTGGTTTATTCTATGCGTTTCAGGGTTAAAAATCCCCTTATTAGGGCAATCACAAGATGAACATCTCTGCCAGATGCCTACAGGTATTATATAGACCGACATATGTATGCAATCAATCAAAGAGAGGCTGCTATGGTAATGTATTGTCACCTGACATAGACTATATCTGTTCAGTATATAATATACATTTACGTTTGCATCAAAAAAGGTTTGGAATACACACAGGGCCGGCATCAGCACCCGGCGTACCCGGGCAAGTGCCGGGGCCCACGCGCGACCGGGGGGGGGGGGGGGGCCCACCGCCGCCTGCATCGCATCTCCGGTATTATGTTTCTTACCGGCGCTGCTGCCGCGGAATTTAAATCAAAAGCTGGCCGGCGGCAGTCCCCGCATCCGGCCCATCATATCCGGTGGCGGCCCGTCATATCCGGCCGGGTCGTCAGTTCCGGCCGGTGGAACGGATAGAAGAGGTGCCTCTTCACTTCCTCTTCCTCACTTAGTGTTCCACAGTGTGGAGCAAATTGAAGAGGCGCCTCCCCCGCCGCTCAGCCTTCAACCCAACCCCTTCCTGTGATTTGCGGTCCACCGTCCACGTAGACAGTAGTAGCCTCCATAACGGTCACCTCCCACTGCCCAGCCCCACATTACAGGCTGCAGCCAGGCAGAGCGACCTGGACGGAAAACAGCTCGCCGTGTGAATACACAGACAGCACACACGGATGGGATGGGTGCTGTCCGTCCGACCGTCCCGGTGGGTAGTAATAAATGTATAGCATAATTAAAGATATCCTCTTCCACCCTGCCCACCCTGCCCTAGACTGTCTTCACACCGTTATGCTTGTTTAGCAGTATTGTGCCCACCCTGGCCCTGCCCGTCGCCTCTGTAGTACTATACGGTACTATGTATGTTATACGGTATGTGTTCACGGTCCGGAGGAGCTGCGTGTTGGACACAGCTACTCTGGAACTGAGTGAACCCGGCCGCAGGGAGACCGCAACCGCCCTGTACACACCATGGTCGGTGGGTGCAGAGCGGCTTTTTCCTCCACACACCTGATGGGAGCCGCTTCCGACTCCGCAGCATGAAATGAACATGCTGCGGAGGATCGGAATGCCGGCGGCAACCCGCACCGCAGGTAAAAGAACGCTGCATGCGGGTCAACTTAAGCCTAGTGAGGATGGGGTTTCTAGAAATCTCATCCACTATGCTAATACTGTACAACGCAGCGTTTTGGACGCAGTAGCAAGACGCTGTGTCCAAAACGCTGTGACTAAAGACCGTCAGTAATTATGCAGCCTAAGAAAAAAGAAGTGAAAGGCTAGGGTCAGATTAGGGATAGGACTCACATTTCCAGGTAGCGCTGAAACCGGACACCGTTAACGGCAATCGCTGCCTGAAACGGAGCCCCATAGAGACCCGCTGTGTACTTAGTTACACCCACACACCGAGCTACAGGATGTGCGCTTTTCTCCTGTGCACAGGAAATGCTGTCAGCAGTGTTTTCCTATGCACTGCTGAAAAGCTCTGTTGGCGGCTGTCACCAAAGTAAATACCGGGTCTCTATGGAGCTCCATTTCCAGGCAGCGCTTGCCGTTAACGGTTTCCGGATTCAGCGCTGTATGGAAACGTGGGTCCTATCCCTAATCTGACCCCAGCCAAAGTGCACTCACAGCAGTGAGTCACTATTTTCTATTCACACACAACATTTTTTATGCCTTTTATGAGGATCCGTTTTTGGTGCAGAAACTGCAGGATCCTCACAAAGCGCAGCGATGTTTGTGTGAATGCTGCTGCATTTTTTACGCTATGTTCACACGTAGCGTATTTTGGCATTTTTGCAGCGCTATTTAGCGCTGCGTAAATGCATTGAAATGCAACGCCATAACGTTTTTGCTGAAATGCGTTCCCATTGTCCATAATTTTGCAGATGCGCTTTGCATTGCAAAGCGCATCCGCAAAAAGAATGATTGTACTCACCGCACCTCACCTCAACTCACCTCCTGCAGTTTTTACTCACCTCGCCGTGCTCCCCGGGTGATCGCTTATGTTGCCGACACCATAGGACCTTAAACAGCACCATGTGACCAGGCAGCATCACCCGACACCCGGTCACATGGTGCTGCGGGGTCCTAGATGCCGAGCTTGCTGCGAGCCTGGCGGGGACTCAGAAGACACTGCCGGCAGTTACCAATGGAGCACGGCGAGGTGAGTAATGCGCAGGAAGAAAGCGCAGGCCGTTCACACACAGCGTTATTGCTGCATTCTGTGAGGTTCTGTTCTTGATGCAGTTTATGCACCAAAAATGTATCCTGACAAAACACAGCAATAATGTGTGAACATAGCCTAATTAACCTTCCCGCAGTCCCCCGGTGATCTCCAGTGGTGTCCTCACATCTGTGGAGTCCGCAGCATCGCTGTCCTGAGGACCCTGCCGCCTGCGCATGTTACCGATTACGAATGATGTTACTTGGTCACATGGCGCAGTGCTAGGTCCTCCACAGGTCCTGTGGGCTCAGTATGGGGGGACATCACTGGTGGTCATCGGGGGAACGCGGGGAGGTGAGAAAAAAGTGCAGACGAAATAACGCCAAATAATTGACATGTCAATTTTTTTTTATGGATCGGCTTTTGAGCCCAAAAGCAGATCCGTAAAAAGTGCAGCATGTGAATGCTAAATTGTGAAATACATTGAGTTGACTGACACAGCAAACATCACTGCATTCCACTGCAATTAGTGGATCCATAAGAAATGCTACACTAATGGAACAGTGCAATAGCGCACAGTGGAACGCACTCAGCACCGCCTACAGTTTGCAGTCTGAACTTGCTTCATTCAGCTCAGACTGAGTTCATAGTAACTATGAGAATGACTGATGATCTCTCTGTCTCTGATCACTTCTTTACAGTTAGTTAACATCATCAATCTAAACTGCAGCTGCATGAAGCCAGTGGTCGGTCCACATCGTTGTGTCGTCAGCGTACCCCAATGACGTCGGGCGGCCACGGGCATCAAGGCTGTCACCCCATGATTGGCGCAGCCGCTGACTGAGACAGGACCCATGATCATCCATCCATGATCCATTAACGAGGTAGGATATACATCCTGTTTGTTCCACTAAAAACAAGAGTTTTTAAACATGAGCATGGGTTGCTACTAGTTTGTTTGAAAGGCCCCTTTCACATATCTGTAAAAAAAAACAACGTGTGTGAGGGTGTGTTTAAAGGCCCCATCACACTGAGTTAGATCGCTGTTACATCACAGGTTTTGTGACACAACAGCGACCTCGCCAGCGATCTCACTCAGTGTGACACGCATTAGCGACCAGGTCCCCGCTGTGAGATTGCTGCTTGTGTCAGGCTGGCCTGGATCATTTTTTGATCGTTGAGTCCCTGCTGGGCAGCAAGCATTGCTTGACGGGGACAACGACCAATAACCTCAATACTATGCCCTAGAGTGACAGGGAACCAACGACCGCCGAGGTCGTTATACGGGTCGCTGTATAGTTGCTGCATCGCTAGTGAGATCTGACTGTTTGACATCTCAGCAGCGACCACATAGCACCAGCGATCCTTACCAGGTCGTATCGTTGTCGGGATCGATGGAACGTCGCCAAGTGTGATGGTACCCTTACCCACCCATATGTGTGTCATCTCATCTGTATGTCATGTGTGTGCTGTACATATGCTATATTTGTGACATCTAGATAGCACATGTACAGCATGAATTTTTATATTTACCAGTCTCCGGCAGTGCTGCCTGTCTCACTTGCTTCCGGTTCCGCTTTTGGAGTCACTGTAGTGCATTCATGAGCTTAATAAGCGGGGTCCTAAATGCGAGTGACACAGGCAGCATCAACCCAGACTGGAAAGTATAAAAAATTTTTTATATAGGTGACTTGTACGTGTCACATGTTGTCACATGGATAACATCAGTGTGTTGTCCGTGTGACATCCGTGCTGCCATGGCTTTGTATATATAGTTACCTGTCACCGGCGCTGCTGACATACTCTCTTCTAGGTACGCTGTAGCAGTCAATTTTGTAAATATTCATGAGCTTAATGCACAGCCATGGAAGTGAATGGGACAGCAGAATCGCTGGAGAATGGAAAGGTTAAAAATCCATTTATTTTTACTGCAATATCTTTTCTCCAGTCCATGCACAGACAACATCCGTGTCCAGGACTTTTTTTTTTAGCAAGGACACATAGACCTGAATGGATCAATATGTTCGTGCTACTGCCCAAAAACGGGCATGTCTCCTTGTGGAGCACGTGGACACGTGTGTACTCCTCATGTAGACTCGTTCCGTCCATAAACATGGACATGTTAAAATGACCATTCAGTAACATTTGTTTACGTGTGGCTACACAGATGGCATATGTACCGACGCTTAGACATGTACATGTGAAAGTGCTTTATAGCGTGAGTCTTTTTTATTTACAAACTGCACCCATTGTAGATTGGGCTAATTAGTCATTTCAAATACCTTTTAGTTATGTGGTGTTATGTTGTTGGTTTTAAACATGGGTGCACATGTCTGTTATTAATGCACAGTTTTTTTATGATCATTCAAGCTAATAGTAAGGCTGGACTTGAGTCACACTTTCTTAGTGTGACAATCGCATCACACTGCTTGGATGCGACCGTATCTCTTCTGACAGCAGCGGGTCACCTCCATAGCAATACATGAAGCTGATACACCCAGGCAGTAGAGCGTTGGATAGTTTAGTTAGGGAGATGTGATCCTTGCATCAATCACACGCAAGTGTGACTCTAGTCTCGAGCCTAAGGGCCATGTAGGCCCAAAATGTATTCTAACTGTTTTTTGAATTTAACTTGTACCTATGTATGGGTGAGGGTACAGCTGTTCGTTGCGGCGCTATAGTGGACTGATGCTCACTGCATGTTGGAAGAGGTGGGTCTTCAGGTTCCTTTTGAAGGTTTCCAAGGTGGGCGAGAGTCTGATATGTTGGGGCAGAAAGTTCCAGAGTATGGGGGAAGCATGAGAGAAATTTTGTACACGATTGTAGGAAGAGGAGATAAGAGAGGAGGGGAGAAGGATATCTTGTGAAGAACGTAGTATGCGTGTATGTATTGGGAAACCTATTTCACGTGTACGGAGGTGCCTCATATTTAGTTATCTATATAATGCTGGATCCAGCTAATGCATGTTATGTGTGCTGCCACCTGCCAGACTCGTACCAGTGGTTCTCCTGCACATATATGATTTTATAACAGCCGCCAGATCCATACAATTATTATTGATGCATTATTAATTTAAAAAGTGATTGCTTTTTTTGGTCTTATTGTTTATTGTATTTGTGTCACTGCATCACTGCAGCAAATCACTGGCCTTTTTATATCATGCTGTACAAGCAAGAATCACAGCTGATGCTTCGCATATATGGTAGCTGACATGCATGAATAAAAAGATGTTGAATGAAGGAATATTGGAAGGTTCAACATGGAATAGATGATATGGGTCACCTTTTCTGTGAAGGGAACAGTGCCCCAACAGTTTCAATTGGTGAGGTACATTTATCAATGTTGGTTTGACTCTAATATTACAGGTACTGATACCCTGAAACCTATGGAACCTAGATCACCTTACTTAGTCATCTGCATCTACATCTGTCACCTACTCCTACTCCGGAGTGCATAAACGCCACGATCAAGATTTGTTTTCCAGAACCCACGCTTCCACTAGTGAGTGACCAATCATTACTAGATATTACTGCACTAATTGTTCTTGACCCCTACTGCTTATCTTCCTAAATACGTGGGAGATGTGCAGTCAGTCCCCACTTAATTTTATAGTTCCATATTTACCAAAAAATAACCTTTAACATGGTGCAGTTACCAGTCACAAGTGAGGCCAGGTTACTGCTCATGGAAGGTAATTTCTGTAAAAATCAAAGTTGACGCCAACAGAAAATGGTCTTGATTTCACAGTTTTTTTTTTTTAGACCAGAATAGATAGTGATCAAGGCCAAGAACTTTCAGATGAACAGGCACCTCCATCCAAGAAGTACAAGTCTGGAAGTCAGAAAAGAAAAGAGAAGCAGTTACAGGAAGAGAAAGTAAAGAAGCTTACTACCATTGATTACTTCTTTAGGAAGGCCACACAAAAGGACATTGGAGAGTCTATCAGTTGTACTAGCACTACATCAGGAATTAAACCAAGTATGGCTGTCTCTGTGGAAGCAATTACCACAGATGAAGAAACTGACAACTCATCACATCAGCAGCTAGTTGTCAGTCTTTCTGAACCTCGGCCGGAGCTAACTGATGATCCAGCAGAATAGCCTGATATCATTTCAGATGTGCTGAGATGTCAGGCAATTAAAAGAGGTCCCAAACAAGTGAGAATGGATAATTTTCCGCTCACAGACTTTCATGATGGATCAAAGAGACGCTTTGCTTGTACTCATTACTACAGGTTGATGGGTACTGGAATAAAAGTGTTTCGAGACTGGCTTGTTTACTCCACAGTTGGAGATTGTATATAATGTTTCTGTTGTCGTCTTTTTGACAATGAAGCAAAATCTGTGTTCTCGAGTCCTGCTGGTTTCAGAGACTGGAAACATGTTAGTGGTAAGGGATCTTTACACTCCCATGAAGTATCCAGCCATCACTTCTCCAATTATGCAAAATGGAAAGAGCTGGAAGCAAGCTTAACATCAGAAAGAGCCATTGACAAAGACTTACGCCGGCAAATACATTTGGAGGAAGAACGTTGGCGTGAAGTGTTGTTGCGGATACTGAAGGTGGTTCAATGGTTGGCAAAAAACAATCTGCCATTCAGAGGATCATCAGACACTGTATTCACAGAACACAATGGGATTTTTCTCCAATTACTGGAATTAATCTCGGAATTTGATTTAGTTCTGAAGGAACACCTGCAGCGTGCTAAGGAAGGCACAAATGTGCATTATTTGAGCAAAGATATGCAGAACAAATTTTTAAAATAGATTGGAGATGCGGTAATCAAAATAACAATAGAAAAAATAAAGGGAGCTAAATTTTTCAGCGTAATTGTAGATTGCACACCAGACATTTCTAAGCAAAAGCAGTTGTCCCTTGTGCTGCGATATGTGGACATGGATGACATTAAGGGTACCTTTACATGCGGCAACTTTTCTAGGAATTTCACTAGCAACTTACTGGTTGCAGTGAAATCATGGACACATTGTTCTATCTTGTTGCTGTGTACAAATGGAACAATGTGTCCATGATTTCACTGCAACCAGTAAGTTGCCAGTGAAATTTCTAGAAAAGTTGCCGCGTGTAAAGATACCTTATCAGAACAGTGGAGGTCAAAGAAAGCTTCTTGGAATTTCTGCATGTCACAGACACAACTGGAAGAGGCCTGGCAACAGTTGTGTTAGAAAGATTGACAGAACAGCATAACGTGTGTGTCTCGGATCTTCGTGGCCAGTGCTATGATAATGGTGCTAATATGAGGGGACAATACAAAGGAGTGCAGGCCATTATTTTGGAGAAAAATACTCATGCATTCTTTGTTCCATGTTCTCAACATAACTGGAATCTTGTAGTGGTACATGCTGCAGAGAGTTCTAGCCGATCAAAACAGTTTTACTGCAGGTAAACCAAATCAGCCTGGCTGTACAGACGAAAACTATGAGCCTTTCCAACACAATTCCACTTGTTGAGTCCATCACTTCTGCCTTCACAGAGTATTTGACATTGGGGTTGAAACAAGCAGAAAGTAAAGCTGATGATATATGTAAGAAACTTGATATACCTACCGAGTGCCCAGCACACAGAATTAGGAAAAAAAACTCGCCAATGCAATGATATTGATTGCCAAGAACCAGCATGCCAGCAAGCGACTGGAACATTATATATAAATCCAAGAGCAGAGTTTGAAGAAACATTCTTCAAGCCTTTACTTAAAACTGTGCTGGAGGAAATTGAAACAAGATTCGTTTTCTTACAAAATTTCACTGCCAAGTTTGGATTTCTGTATGACATCAAGAAAGCAGTAACCGACTTGCCGACATTACAACAGCAGTGTTTAAACTTTGCTGATCCGGCAGTTGATGGAGAGATTCTGCTGGAGGAAATGAAGACACTGGGTAGGATGCTGCCTGATCATCTAAGTCCACAGGAAACATTGCAATATCTGTTTTCTAACTCACTGAACCTGGCATTCCCAAATCTCGTATTAGCATTGAAGCTACTGCTTACAGTGCCCGTTTCAGTTGCGTCAGCTGAAAAAGCTTCAGCAAACTAAAGCTTATTAAAAACTTCCTCAGGTCCCAGATGTCTCAAGAAAGGTTAAATGCTTTGGCAATATTTTCAATTGAGTCACAAGAAGCCAAATGTGTTGATTTTAATCAAGTTATACATACTTTTGCTGCTGAAAAAAGTAGAAGGAAAAAATTTTAGCGAGTTTTCATAACAAATCTACTGTTTGCCACCTAATTGCACTACTGGTTTGTGTTTTTGTTTTCTTGTTTTTTTTTTAGCTCTTAGGCTGCATTTTTGCATATGGCACTTATTGGGGTCAATCCTCAGTATTACAAACCCAACCTGGAGGGAATTCAAAACACAAAAATGGGACAACAAATACTGATGTGTTGTGATGTTGCAATCCATTTTAAAGTTCCTTCCGTTTTTGTACTTTTACAATTTTTCTAAGTTAATGCTTTCCAATGTTTACTTTACAAAGTTTTACATTAAAAAATGTTCAGATTCAATGTGTGCTGTTTTTTCTTTACAGGGAGTTCAGCTAAGAATAAAATGCTGACTGGGAACTGAGGGAGAGGTGGGGGTAGGTCCTCATATGTCATTTAAGGGGTTGACTTACAAAAATCCCCTCTACTTTATGGTATTGTAGAAATTACAATAGATATCACTCATGTAATCGAAGACGTGAAACCTCTCCTTTGGCATTGTAGTCTAATTACATTTCTCTGCCAAATCAGTGCGTCATGAATCATGGTATGTGTTAAAGGGGCCCACTGAGACTCTTTCGCCCGGGGCCCACAAAAACCTGGAGCCAGCCCTGCATCAAATGATGCTAATATCACCTCTCCACTTATCGATAACTCATTTAGTTTACTCAAAAAATCCCCCGTGTCCTTGATATATGATTCCGCAGCTTTTGCGATAGGATTTAATACTTTGTCTAAAAAAATACCTATATTAGATAATATAGAGTCACACCCAGACACAATTGGTCTACCCAGGGGATCCACCAGGGACTTGTGAATTTTTGGGAGTATATACAACACCGGTGTTGTGGGATAATCTATAGTCATATAATCAACTAAATTCTGGTCAATGAGTCTTTTCTCTTTCGCCCATTCCAAAATATGCTTGATTTTCTTAGCAATATCAAATTTAGGATCCCTCACAAGTCCCTGGTATACCCCGGGTCCGCCAACTGCCGTCTGACCTCATTGATATATTTAAACTTGTCCATGACGACCACAGCACCCCCTTTATCTGCTTTTTTATTATTATGCTGTCGTCATGGACAAGGTCATAAAGGGCCTCCATCTCTTTAGATGTTATATTAGGTTTAATATGGTTACCCAATTATCTTTTAAGGCACTTATCTCGCTTGTTACCGCAGATATAAATACATCTATCGCATGGGAGTTCACTGGAGGAGTAAAATTACTTTTCTTCCTGAGACCTAAAGATTGTAAATAAAATTCACTCGTTGCATTATTAACCAACAAATTCTTTGTGCTAAACCACTCTTTTAACTTCAATATTCTAAAAAAATGTTCCCAATCTAGGGACAATTGAAAAAAAAAATCAGTATTTGTACTAGATCCAAAACCCATACCCTTGTTTAACACAGACATCTGCATATCATTCAAAACCTTACTTGATAGATTAACTACCAGAGTCTCTCTTAATTCTTCGGTGCCTTTCTTGGTTGTTTCCATTTGCCTTTTTTGTCTCATCGATGGAGTCTATACAATTTTTAGATGTAATAGGTATGATATGATGCAAACTAGTTTAGCACGGATTTATTTGTAAAAAAAAATGGACAGAAATATTCTCTTATTGTTGAATAGCCATCACCCTAAAAAAATGATTGAATCCATCCCTTATAGCCAGAGTCTAAGGGTAAAGAAAATTGTTAGTAGACAAGATGATCAAAAAATATCTTTAGATCAGATGGTTAAAAATTTTTCGTCACGTGGATACCCAAAACAGTTACTACGGAATCAAAGAGAAAAAGCTGAAAAGAAAAATAGATTAGAATTTTTTTCTGAAAAGAAATCTATTAAACCTTTGGAAAGAATTACGTTTGTGACTACGTTTAGTGAGCAGAGTACTGCAGTGTCCAAAATAATCAAAAAATATTGGGGGATATTGGGAAAATGTCTTCCAAATGTAAAGGAAGAGAACTTCCATTATTCTCCTAAAGACGTTGTAAAAGTTTGGGGGACAAGTTGATACATTCAGATATTTTGATATCTTCAAAAAAGATGGACAAAAATATCTAACTGGTTCAAAACGCAAGGGTTGCTATCCATGTCTTGCATGTATCAATTGCAACTTGATGATAAAGGGGTCAGTATTTGTACATCCGAAAACCGGTTTGAAATTCGAAATTAGGAATTTTCTGACATGCACATTGGAATTTGTAATTTATCTCTTGGAGTGTCCGTGTCACCTATGGTATGTGGGTGAAACAACCCTTTATTTAAAAACTCGTATTGCCCAACATCAGTATACGATTAGAAAAAAACGAAAGGACTTACCTGTCCCTAAACATTTTTTGGACATGGGACACTCAGAGAGAGATTTGAGATTCCGGATAATTGATTCTATACCAGTACAAAGAAGAGGATTCGTATTAAACTATTGAAAAAACGGGAACTTGAATGGATCCATAGATTGCATACATTGAAGCCCAAAGGTCTCAATGTGGATTATAAAGTTGGTGGCCTTATGTAATTTTCTTTCTTTGAGATACTGAACTTATCCCTGTTCTTTTTAAGGCTTAAAAATATTATCATATTTTAATTGTTTGTTGTTTTGTCTTTGTAGGCATATCAGGATTGTGAAAATATTGCACCAAAAAAATTCTACATGGCTTAACTGCTTAACATGGCTTTTTTTCCTTTTGATTTTTTTTCCTTCTGACTTTTTTACTGATTATTGTGACTATATAGCATTATTGTGGATATTAATAAAGAAATTTTGAATGATAATGTAGAGTATAGTATTATTAGCCACCCAGGACAAGTTATTTATATTTAGGTACTGTCACTTTAACAGAATGACCAACACTATATGGTGTGAGAACACTGTCTAGTGATTGTGTCATTTGTGCTTATGATAAATTCTAAGCACTTAACTGTAGATAGTCCTCTGGACGGTGACGATGTGTCCTATTATAATGGTGCTGATCAGTCTCCCAGGGAAGGTCACTTATATTTAGGTACTGTCACTTAAACAGAATGACCAACACTATGTGGTATGAGAATACAGTCATGGCCAAAAGTTTTGAGAATGATACAAATATTATTTTTAACAAAGTTTACTGCTTCAGTTTTTCTAATAGCAATTTGCATATACTCCAGAATGTCATAAAGAGTGATCAGCTTAACAGCAATTACTTGCAAAGTCAATATTTGCCTAGAAAATGAACTTTAACCCCCAAAGCACATTTCAACATCATTGCAGTCCTGCCTTAAAAGGAGCAGCGAACATCGTTTTAGTGATTGTTCCATTAACACAGGTGTGGGTGTTGATAAGGACAGGGCTGGCGATCAATCAGTCATGATTAAGTAAGAATGACACCACTGGACACTTTAAAAGGAGGCTGGTGCTTGGTATCATTGTTTCTCTTCAGTTAACCATGGTTATCTCTAAAGAAACACGTGCAGCCATCATTGCACTGCACAAAAATGGCCTAACAGGGAAGAGTATCGCAGCTAGAAAGATTGCACCTCAGTCAACAATCTATCGCATCATCAAGAACTTCAAGGAGAGAGCTTCCATTGTTGTCCAAAAGGCTCCAGGGCGCCCAAGAAAGACCAGCAAGCGCCAGGACCGTATCTTAAAACTGTTTCAGCTGCGGGATCGGACTACCAGCAGTGCCGAGCTTGCTCAGGAATGGCAGCAGGCTGGTGTGAGTGCTTCTAAATGCACTGTGAGGCGGAGACTCTTTGAGCATGGCCTGGTTTCAAGGAGGGCAGCAAAGAAGCCACTTCTCTCCAGAAAAAAACATCAGGGACCGACTGATATTCTGCAAAAGGTACAGGGAGTGGACTGCTGAGGACTGGGGTAAAGTCATTTTCTCTGATGAATCCCCTTTTCGATTGTTTGGGACATCTGGAAAACAGCTTATTCGGAGAAGAAGAGGTGAGCGCTACCACCAGTCTTGTCTCATGCCAACTGTAAAGCATCCTGAAACCATTCATGTGTGGGGTTGCTTCTCAGCCAAGGGAATCGGCTCACTCACAGTCTTGCCTAAAAACACAGCCATGAATAAAGAATGGTACCAGAATGTCCTCCAAGAGCAACTTCTCCCAACCGTCCAAGAGCAGTTTGGCGCACAACAATGCCTTTTCCAGCATGATGGAGCACCTTGCCATAAAGCAAAGGTGATAACTAAATGGCTCAGGGAACAAAACATGGAGATTTTGGGTCCATAGCCTGGAAACTCCCCAGATCTTAATCCCATTGAGAACTTTTGGTCAATCATCAAGAGACGGGTGGACAAACAAAAACCAACAAATTCTGCCAAAATGCAAGCATTGATTATGCAAGAATGGACTGCTATCAGTCAGGATTTGGTCCAGAAGTTGATTGAGAGCATGCCAGGGAGAATTGCAGAGGTACTGAAGAAAAAGGGTCAACACTTCAAATATTGACTTGCTGCATTAACTCATTCTGTCAATATAACCTTTTGGTACTCATAATATGATTGCAATTATATTTCTGTATGTGATATAAACATCAGACAAACACAAATAAAAACCAGAGGGCAGCAGATCATGTGAAAATATCATTTTGGTGTCATTCTCAAAACCTTTGGCCATGACTGTGCTGTCTAGTGATTGTGTCATTTGTGCTTATGATAAATTTTAAGCACTAAACTGTGTTTAGTCTTCTGGACGGTGACTTTGTGCCTTATCATGATGTTAATTTGGCTGAAGATTTAATTTATGATATTAAGGAGCTGTCATTATAACAGAGTGATCAATTCCCTATGTGTTGCGGTATTGTGGGGTTATGATCTTTTTGAGTGTTATTTAGTGCTCTTTACTGTGGAAAGTTCTTTGAACGATGACAATAGCTCATTATTTAGTAAAGAGCCATTTATCTCTTTAGTTATATGTTTTGTGACCTAATGGGGAGCATAATATTGAATATACACCTTATAGTTTTCCCTGGGTATAAGTGGCTTCATTTTTCTATATCTACTAGTGTACAAAGATGGCGCCCGTGAATCTCGCGGTTATACTGCGCAGGCGCGAGAATAGAGAATAAGTGTGTGAAAAACTATACACTGAGAGTCCCGGTGCGCTTCTGCGCATGCGCTGAAATCTATGTAGTCACAGGTGATCGGAGAGGAGGAAGTGGAGTAGTGGGCATGAGCAGTAGAGGAAACTACACGCTGGGAGTACAGCGGTTTCCTGTTTAAAGCTATGGGACTGGTGAAGTAAGTCACTTAACCTGTGTATGATGATTTTATGTATTTCACATGTCCACAGGATATTAATTAAGCCTGTATGGACATTTTATGATATGTAAGCACAAATGACATGGTTATACTATATATGTATGCACTTTATTTATAACATATTTAAAACTGACTATTTTGTATGCAATGTATATATGAATTGAATTCACTATAACACTACTTGTATAATTAATAAGCCCCTTGCAAGGGTGCTATAAGTATATGCACCTCAGTTGTATTTTGACACTGCTTGAGAAAGACCATACGGTCGAAACATCGTGGTTCCTGGGAATAAAGCCCATATGACTGAATTTGAATGAAGTGCTGCCGCTGTTTATCATAGTTACCAGCGTTCTCCCTGCTTACAGGCAGTGCTAAGCAGGCAGGACGCTGGTAACTATGGTAAACACCGGGTATCCAGGCAGCGCACGCTGCCTGGATACCCGGTGTTTACCATGGTTACCAGCCCTGTGAGGTCACTGATTGCTGGTATCTTGCGGTCACACGCAGCGATGCGTGCTGACCAGCGGAAAACCAACGATCAAAAAATGACCAAGAGCAGAAGTTAAGGATCAGCGACCTCACAACAGGGGCCTGATCGTTACTAGATGTCACATACAGCGACATCGCTGGAGAGATCGTTGTAATATCACAGTTACAACGATCTCTCTAACGATATGTGTGACAGGGCTTAAGTCTTTTGTTTCTTTTGTTTTTCTCCCTCATGTTGGGGGTGATGTTTGTATTATGTAATCTGTTGAAACTTTTTTTTTTTTTAATCAGATTGTTTTTATTGAAAGTCATAAGTCATACAGAAATCAAACATTGATACAAGGATCAAATTTGCGATATATATAAAACAAAAACAGGAAGAAATCCTGTATAACAACCCCGTCTCCCCACCCTAACTCCCACCCCTCCCTCCCCCCCTTTAGATCTGATAAGAATGACAGCAAAAACATTTTACCTAAGCTGTAAACAAGGAGATAAGACCTCGCGAGCTATCCCACCTATTATACACAATTCAGTTCGTATCACATAGCCCATCTTCCGGCAAGTCGTACAGTGCAATCCATCCTCCCCAAAGTCTATCAAAGACCCGTACCTTCCCTTTTTCATATAGATATATTTTTCTCTAAACAATATATAGTTCAGTCTGGTAATATACTCTTGTCTGGTAGGCGCTTTTTCCGAAATCCACGCTGAGGCAATCAGCTTCCTGGCTGCATACAACATTCTGGCAACTGTGAGCTGGAGACATTCATCTCCGTGCACATTTTCCACATAACCCAATATGCATACAACAGGATCTCTAGGGACCTCCTGCCCCGTAGTCATATGAATGAGGTTGAGAACTATGGTCCAAAATGCTTGTAAACAGGGACATGTCCACAACATGTGTAGGATATCCGCCTCCTCCAATGAACACTTGGGGCAGCATGAGTCCTGTCTCAATCTCACATAACCACTTAGGGGTTCTATACACCCTATACAATACATAGAGCTGTGACAGTCGACTGGGTTCACTAAGGGACAGCCTTGGAACCATCTGCAGGATATGATCCCATTGTTCCCCTGAAATCGGGCCTAGTTGTTGCTCCCACTTCGCCTGTGCTCCTATTGGGTGCTTTGACAAGACCTCAGTCAAAAGACCATTGTATACAGATGAAATCAAACCTCTAGTTGACGAAACACCTAGGATGTTAACTACCCAATCCTGTTGAATAACAATAGTACAGTTTCTGCTCTGAATAGTATATGCATGCCGTAATTGTAAATATTGGTAGAACATACAGTGCTGCAGAGGGAATTCCCGCCGTAAATCTTCAAAAGACATGAAAGAGTCTTTCCCCAATAACTGCGAGAGCCACCATATACCAATCCTCCTCCACTGTGCTAACCCCTTCAATGACAACATTGCCGGCAAGTTGCTGTTATCCCAGACAGGAGAATATTTTGTAAAGGCCGTAATATTTCTTATCTGCTTAACCTTGTCCCAAACCTTTACCATAAGGGCTATAGTTGGTAATCTAGATGTTAGAGGGTGGAACTTCCCGGCTTCTAAATTGGTCAATACTGAACCCTGACCCACCAAATACCTGAGCACATTTTTTCCCCCTCCCTCCTGTTTACTCCCATCATTTTCTATCCCCCCCACCAAGTGTTGGCATTGGGACGACAAGAAGTATAGCCATGGATTGGGAAGTGCCAGGCCCCCCTCATCTTTAGGCTTTTGTAAGTGCTCCAATTTAATCCTGGCGCCACCCCTCAGCCATATCAGCTCCCTGAAAATAGCATTTAGTCTGTGGAATCTGCTCAGGGGCAACCATACTGGGGAATTGTGGAGGACATATAAAAGCTACGGCATAATCACCATTTGTAATAGATTTACTCTTCCCACCACCGATAAGTGCAATTTGGCCCAGGCTCTAATTTTCAGTTTTATCCTCATTACCAGTGGGGACAGATTTAAGTTCTCATATTCTTCTAGGTCAGTGGATATCATTAACCCCAAGTATTTAAAATTCGCCACTACTGGTACTTGTAAATGTATAACTACACCCGGATCCAGAGGGAGTACGGCAGATTTATCCCAGTTTATGACCAGCCCCGAGACTTTTCCAAAATTGTCAAGAAGCGTCACAGTATTGTTCAAGGAGTCGTCAGGGTCTGCCAAAAACAAAAGCAAATCATCTGCGTATAACGCCACTTTTTCTTCCAAAGACCCATATCGAAAGCCCACAATACCAGGGTCACGTCTTATAGCCGATGCCAAAGGCTCAACTGCCAAGGCAAACAGGAGCGCGGACAAAGGGCAGCCCTGCCTCATGCCTCTGTGTAGGTGAAAAGGTGCAGACATTGAAGCATTTGCCCTTATCCTGGCTTGTGGGTTCGTGTATAGAAGTCTGATCCAGCCTATAAAGCTCGGACCAAAGCCCACACATTCCAGCACGGCCCATAAATAGTTCCATTCAACAGGACCACCCTCTGCCCCTCATTATCCGCCCGCACCTGCATATTTAAATACAAGCGTCTGATATTGAGGGCCATTGACTTTCTGGGCATGAAGCCTGTCTGGTCAGGATGTATCAAACACTCAATTACCCTTGACAATCGATTTGCCAAGACCTTGGCCAATAGTTTAGTATCCACCGTAAGAAGGGAAATAGGTCTATACGACGCTGGCAATGTTGGATCTTTATCTTTCTTTAATATTAATACAATAGTGGCTTCTCTCATGGATGGTGGGAGAGTGCCCGTTACCAAATTGTCATTATGCATATCCAGTAGTGTTGGAAGCAATAATTTCTTATATTTTTTATATATCTCGGCCGGCATCCCATCAATCCCCGGAGTCTTACCATTGAGCATGGAACTTAGGGCTTCATCTAACTCTTCCAGGTTTATAGGTTTATCAAGGCTGTATTTGGCAGTATTAGTTAGTTTAGGGAGGTCTGCAGACTCCAAAAAACTAGTTATATCCTCCACTGTGGCCGTAGTATGTGATGAATAAAGGTCGTCATAAAACATCCTCAAGATATTTAATATTTCGGGTGTGTCACTCACTACTTTTCCCCCAGAGTCCTGAAGTTGAGCTATGTAAGAGGACCCTCTCTGAGCCGAAGCAATTACTGAAAGTAAATGACCCACGCTTTCCGCTTCCTGATATGACTGTACAGATTGAAATAATCTTTTTTGAGCTGCCTCCTGCATAATTAGTTTTGTCATGGCTTGTTGAGCCTGTTTCAGTCGCCTCTTGGCGGACTGAGTGAGGTCCAATGCTGCAGCCTTTTCCGCCTCACCAAGTTCCCATATGGCACGTTCAGAATGTGCCCTAGTTTTCGTCTTTGCCTTTTTGCCTTCGATATTTCCCGTATACACATGCCCTTCAGGTATGCCTTTAAAGCCTCCCATACCACCAAGCCAAATGCAGTGCCCGGTTGAATTCAAGATATTCCTTCAGCTCTGGGATAAAGTGGTCATCTCTATCTATTATTTGGAGCCAAAACGGGTTTAGCTTCCACAAAGGTGTCTCACCCGACAGGGTAAGGTTCCTCCCAATTTCAATAGACATAGGCGAGTGGTCTGAGACAGTACGTGGCAAATATTCAACCTTTAGTATTTTTCCCTGCATGGACCAATCACCCAGAGCTAAATCTATCGCCACAATGACGAATAACTAGACGAAAAGCACGAGTATTGATAAGTAGTCGGGTTACGGCTTCTCCAGATATCCACCAAGGCTACTTATTTAATCATTATCCCAAATGGTGTACAGTAGGGTGACCACAAAAAATCGATGTCGGAATTTTGTCCGTCTGGACCCCACAAAACGATTCCCCTTTCCAGATATTGAGATAGCGAAAATTTGAGCTCGATCAAACGACGTTAACCCATGCCGCTCGTCGCTCGAAGTTTGAAAAAAATCCAAATTTTTGGCCAAAAAGCTGACATATGGAGCCATAACTCCAGAATGGTAAATAATAAAAACACGCTTAATATCTCAAAAGAAAGCTAATGTTGTTCTTCAAAATTTATATTTTATACATAATTGTTATTTTAAGTCAAACTGAGTTACAACAGCTTTTAGCCCCAAGAACGTGACCTGGTACCACTAGGAGCATACTTCGTATATTTTGTTATTAAGTGATAAATTTTGGGGTTTTTTGGTATATTTTTGAGTTTAAAGTAGAAATATAATAAAAAAACAAGTAATACTGATAAGTCTAATGACATTTTTTATTTTAAAATATAAAAATGATGTATATAATACATACAAAACAGACACAGAAAAGATACAGACATAGTACCTACATGAGTTGATAATTTTACATAGTTATCTAATCTATTCTAGAGCTTTTGTTAAAGTAATTTTTGAAACATCAGAATATAATGCTCGGCATTTGCTTACAACTTGCAGGACATATTGCTTTTGTTCTTCATCTTTTGTCAGAAGGTTGTTAAAGTCGGTTATTGATTTAACACCACGCTCAGCCATATCATTAACTACTTTTAATGTTTTGACAATTTTCAACCCTTCTTGGAAGTCATTATTTTGAGGCCAGGTGTTTGGATTTTGTCTTAGGAAATCAGTTTTTATATTAAATCGGTCAAAGAATGTAAACGTTTCTTTGACCGATTTAATATAAAAACAGATTTCCTAAGACAAAATCCAAACACCTGGCCTCAAAATAATGACTTCCAAGAAGGATTGAAAATGGTCAAAACATTAAAAGTAGTTAATGATATGGCTGAGCGTGGTGTTAAATCAATAACCGACTTTAACAACCTTCTGACAAAAGATGAAGAACAAAAGCAATATGTCCTGCAAGTTGTAAGCAAATGCCGAGCATTATATTCTGATGTTTCAAAAATTACTTTAACAAAAGCTCTAGAATAGATTAGATAACTATGTAAAATTATCAACTCATGTAGGTACTATGTCTGTATCTTTTCTGTGTCTGTTTTGTATGTATTATATACCTCATTTTTATATTTTAAAATAAAAAATGTCATTAGACTTATCAGTATTACTTGTTTTTTTATTATATTTCTACTTTAAACTCAAAAATATACCAAAAAACCCCAAAATTTATCACTTAATAACAAAATATACGAAGTATGCTCCTAGTGGTACCAGGTCACGTTCTTGGGGCTAAAAGCTGTTGTAACTCAGTTTGACTTAAAATAAAAATTATGTATAAAATATACATTTTGAAGAACAACATTAGCTTTCTTTTGAGATATTAAGCATGTTTTTATTATTTACCGTTCTGGAGTTATGGCTCCATATGTCAGCTTTTTGGCCAAAAATTTGGATTTTTTTCAAACTTTGAGCGACGAGCGGCACGGGTTAACGTCGTTTGATCGAGCTCAAATTTTCGCTATCTCAATATCTGGAAAGGGGAATCGTTTTGTGGGGTCCAGGATAGCAAGATACCTACATTTCCCCCTTCCCCCTATGATATCCGGTCACTCTAGTGTACAGTTACCTCCCGATTTAAGTGTCTCACGACTCCCCTTATCCCAATGTGAATCCTGTATGTTATTGAAATCACCCACCAACAAGTAGGGTACATGTGGGAAGTCTTTTAAAAGGTGTAGAATCTGGTGCACAGGCCTATTGCTATACAGCGGGGGAATATATACGGATATAACTATTATTTGCATATTATGTATGCTACAGTGTAAGAAGACAAACCGTCTCTCCGGATCTGTAATTACTTTATGACATGTAAACTGAATCCCAGAACGTATCAGTATACTTACTCCCCTGGCATATTCAGAATAAGTAGAGTGGAATCCCTCCTGCAACCAGCGCTTCTCCAACAAATTTATGGTATCGGAGGTAAGGTGGGTCTCCTGAAGACATATTTTCGCCGGTTTCTGAGCCATGAGAAAGGTGAATATTGCCTGCCTCTTCACCGGAGTCTTTAAGCCCCTGACGTTCCAGCTAAGTAACTTGATAGATCCCATTTTCCATGTGTATTACAATCAGGACTCGGGGCCATTCTATCACATCATATCCCCATCCCATTATCGCATAAACAGTGACATCTATGTCTATGGCATTGATGGTAAGTAAACAGTGACATCCCAACCAGACCTGCAACCCCTCCCCCCACCTTGCCCAAAAGAACAAACAAAAATAATAACTGTAAGGACGATAGCATTGTCCTTTCCTCACTCTATGTATCAAGCGCTTCAATTCCCTCATGCTCCCCGTAAATTCAGGATAGCACCCCGCAGCACGGCACAGACACCCAAGTCTACCCCTTCTACTGCCCATGTAAAACTATAACAAGATATTATAAACCTATGTCTCAAATCAGACAATGCAGAAAAAAGAAAAGGAAAAACAAAACAGAAAATTTTCTTTTCCCAACTGGATCTCTATGTCGCAAAGTTCTTGTGACCAAGGCGAAAAAAGAATAGCGCCTCTTAATAGCCAAACAGTCCAGTAGGTTCCCTCTCATCCATGCTCCTGTTCCTTGAACTCCTTTCTCAGCTGCCTTTCATTCAAATCGATCCAGTTCATCGCGTCTTTTGAGTCCAGAAAAAAATATGTTTTGTCCCTCTCTTCAATCCTCAATTTCGCCGGGAAAATCATGGAGTATTTGACTTCAAGCGATCTCAATCTCTTCTTGACCTCGCGGAACGTGGCACGTTGTCTTTGGACAATTAAGGAGTAGTCTGAATAGAACGAGACTCTGGAACCATCTATGGTTGAATCCGGATGATCCTTCGAGTAGCGGAGTATATTGTCTCTGTCACTGTAATGCAGCATCTTCACTAAGACCGTTCGTGGCTGATTCCCAGGGGAGGGGGGCGAGCAGGGACCCTATGTGCACGTTCTACTACGTATAGGTGCGTTAAATTGTCCCCCCCCTATCTTGTCTTTAATCCACGCTTCAAAGAACTCCGTGGGATTTTTCCCCTCATATCTTTTGGGGACTCCCACTATGCGTACGTTATTGCGGTGTGACCTGTTCTCCAAGTCGTCCGTTTTAGCCCATATCGCAGCATTATCCCTTTTGAACTCCGTCTGAAATTTCGTAGACGCGGTCAGTGTATTTTCAGCAGCACTAACTCTTTTTTCCAGATCACCAGTGTGCTCCTTAACCCTATGCAGGTCGTGCTTCACTGTTTGCATTGACTCTTACATATGTCCAAGCTGGGTCAGCACAGTAGATGTAGCTGAGCCGCACTGCATGACTGCCACTAAAACGTCTTTTATAGTGGGATCTGCTGGCATTTGCATTTGTAGTTTTTGCATCTGCTTGCAATTTTGTTCCACCAATTCTCCCCAACTTGTCCCAATCTCCTGCTGCCCTATGGCTCCAGTCTCCTCCTCCCCCTCCTCTCCAGCCTCCTGGTCACCGTTTGTACCTTCACTCCTGTCCTCCTCGTCGGTCTCCTGTGCAGCTTCTCTTTCCACCTCCTCCACTCTGGCATACTGTTTTAATCGGGCCGCCACTGCTTTATTTCTGGCCGCACTCTCCTCTGCAGCCTCCGGCTCAGAGCGCTCCTCAGCCGCGGTGCCATTTTGGATGAGCCTCCCGGCCTCTCCTGTGACTCGGCGGCGGCCGCCTTTAACCATGGCTGCGGCTCTAAATAAGCGATTTTACTCTTCCCCTTTGGCTCCCACACCTTCTCCGCTGCACACAGGCGGATTTGAGCCTTGCTGCGGGTAATCAGCGGCTTGTTTACCCGATAGTGTGCGGGAGCTCAGCGGTCCTGCTGCCTCTCTCGCATGCCGCTAGGCCATGCTCCAATCTGTTGAAACTTTAATATCATTGTTTAAAAAATAAAAAAAAGTAAGCTCAGTTCAGGATTTTTAGTGGAAATACATTTTTTCTCTTGGGATGTATTGATTTGCAGCAAAGACAATTTTTGTACAAACACAAAAAACAGCACCATCAGAAGACATCTTGTAATAAACATTGTGTGAATACACATATTACTTCCAAACTGTAAAAAATTGAGACATTTGGCAAAATAATAATCTTTTGAGCCATCCTGCTAGCATCAAGGCATTCTCAAATAGGGTGGTCATACGCTATCATTTTTAATTTTAGCTGTGTCATGCACCCTCAAACATGAGACTCAAAAGATTAATAAATCTTTTGCCAAATATCTCAATTGTAATAACATTATTCAGTTTGGAGGTAATATGTGCATTTGCACAATTTTTATTGCAATCTGTGTTCTGGTGGTGCTGGCTTTCTTGTTTATCCTTGTGATTGGTTTGCAGCATACTACCACTTTGCCCTGCACGCCGGGTTTCACTTGTTTTTCCATCTTTATTATCGCCATTTTTGGTAGCCGCTCACATTCAGTTACCATTCCCTGCCCTTAGGCTCAGTTTATTTCAAGCTTCATTTGATTGGACCTGCCCTGCTTTCATTTATGAGTGCTAGTCCGATGCAGTGAGTGAGATTCCATGTCAAGGATCTACCTTGACAAACATTATCTATAATGGACTAATGTAGTAGTTGTGGCCATCAGTTCAAGTTTTCAGAGGGCGATCAGTCGCTCATCAACAGTCAGTGTAAATATCTATTGAATATGTATCCCCTATCTCAGTCACAATGTGGCACAAGCCATGCATGTTTTTTGCCAAATACGGTGACTGACAGTAGATTTCTATTGAATATGTATGTATCCCCTATCTCAGTAACAATGTGGCACCAGCCAGGCATGTTTTTTTTTGCCAAATAGGGTGACTCACAGTAGGTTTCCACTGATAGTGAATACATATTCAATAGAAATCTACTATCAGTCACCCTATTTGGCAAAAACACATGCCTGTCTTGTGCCACATTTTGACTGTGATAAGCAGGGCCGCACCATCCATGAGGCGACATGAAGTGTCAGTCTCAGGCGGCGGGCCCTGCTGGTAGACATGGGGCGGCGTCTTCAGGAGCTGGTGGTAGTGCGGCCCCCTGCAGATGCCGCTCCTACAGTCCTGGCCGCCGACGCTGCGACCAGGCTTGGCGTATCTGGGGCTGCTGGCGGGGCATCTCCTGCCGCAGCGGCAGCGGCGTCCAAACACCCCCCCCTCCAGTGTGGCAGTGTGAGCTGTGTTAGCGGCCGAGGTCTCCAAACCCCCCCCCCCGTGTGGCTGTGTGAGCCGGCTGTGTGAGCCGGCTGTGTGAGCCGGCTTCATGCTTCACTGTGCCTCGCGCTGACAGGACCTGTGATGATGTCAAAGGAGGGGAGGAGTCAGGCGGGTCACATGATCAGCTCCTCAGTATGCAGCCAGGACTCCACCATGGTGCTGGATGAGGTGAAGTTTATGTGTGGGGCTGAGGCTTTACAGTGTAAATTAATGTAGCAGAGCTGTGTATGTATGAGGTATATGGAGTGGAGCTGAGTGTTCAAGGTGTACAGAGTGGAGGTGCGTGTGTATGAGGTGTATGGAGTGAAGCTGTGTATGTACGAGGTGTACGGAGCGAAGCCGAGTGTGTACGAGGTGTACAGAGGGGAGCCGAGTGTGTACGAGGTGTACAGAGGGGAGCCGAGTGTGTACGAGGTGTACAGAGTGGAGCCGTGTGTGTATGAGGTGTACAGAGTGGAGCCGTGTGTGTACGAGGTGTACAGAGTGGAGCCGTGTGTGTACGAGGTGTACGGAGCAGAGCAGAGTGTGTATGAGGTGTACAGAGCAGAGCCGCGTGTGTACGAGGTGTACAGAGCGGAGGCGTGTGTGTACGAGGTGTACGGAGCAGAGCCGAGTGTGTATGAGGTGTACGGAGCAGAGCCGCGTGTGTACGAGGTGTACGGAGCAGAGGCGCGTGTGTACGAGGTGTACGGAGCAGAGCCGCGTGTGTACGAGGTGTACGGAGCAGAGGCGCGTGTGTACGAGGTGTACGGAGCAGAGCCGAGTGTGTACGAGGTGTACGGAGCAGAGCCGCGTGTGTACAAGGTGTACGGAGCAGAGCCGCGTGTGTACGAGGTGTACGGAGCAGAGCCGAGTGTGTACGAGGTGTACGGTGCAGAGCCGAGTGTGTACGAGGTGTACGGAGCAGAGCCGAGTGTGTACGAGGTGTACGGAGCAGAGCCGAGTGTGTACGAGGTGTACGGAGCAGAGCCGAGTGTGTACGAGGTGTACGGAGCAGAGCCGCGTGTGTACGAGGTGTACAGAGCGGAGGCGTGTGTGTACGAGGTGTATAGAGTGAAGCCACGTGTGTACATTGTGGAGCTGAGAGTGTACAAGGTGTACGGAGCGGAGCCGCGTGTGTACGAGATGTACGGAGCGAAGCCGAGTGTGTACAAGGTGTATGGAGCAGAGCCGAGAGTGTACAAGGTGTACGGAGCGGAGCCGCGTGTGTACGAGGCATACGGAGCAGAGCCGTGTGTGCGAGGCTTTCGCAGCGGAGCCCAGTGTGTACGAGGTGTACGAAGCGGCGCCACGTGTGTACGAAACGGAGCCACGTGTGTACGGTGTGTACAGAGCGAAGTCATATGTGTACGAGGTGTACAGAGCAGAGCCACATGTGTACAACGTGTACGGAGCAGAGCCGCTTGTGTACGAGGTGTATGGAGCAGAGCCGCTTGTGTACGAGGTGTACGGAGCAGAGCCGTGTGTGTACGAGGTGTACAGAGCGGAGGCGTGTGTGTACGAGGTGTATAGAGTGAAGCCACATGTGTACATTGTGGAGCTGAGAGTGTACAAGGTGTACGGAGCGGAGCCGCGTGTGTGTACGAGACGTACGGAGCGAAGCCGAGTGTGTACAAGGTGTATGGAGCAGAGCCGAGAGTGTACAAGGTGTACGGAGCGGAGCCGCATGTGTACGAGGCATACGGAGCAGAGCCGAGAGTGTACAAGGTGTATGGAGCGGAGCCGCGTGTGTACGAGGCATACGGAGCAGAGCCGTGTGTGCGAGGCTTTCGCAGCGGAGCCCAGTGTGTACGAGGTGTACGAAGCGGCGCCACGTGTGTACGAAACGGAGCCACGTGTGTACGGTGTGTACAGAGCGAAGTCATATGTGTACGAGGTGTACAGAGCAGGCCACATGTGTACAACGTGTACGGAGCAGAGCCGCTTGTGTACGAGGTGTATGGAGCAGAGCCGCTTGTGTACGAGGTGTACGGAGCAGAGCCGTGTGTGTATGAGGTGTGCAGAGCGGAGGCGTGTGTGTACGAGGTGTATAGAGTGAAGCCACGTGTGTACATTGTGGAGCTGAGAGTGTACAAGGTGTACGGAGCGGAGCTGCGTGTGTACGAGACGTACGGAGCGAAGCCGAGTGTGTACAAGGTGTACGGAGCGGAGCCGCGTGTGTACGAGGCGTACGGAGCAGAGCCGTGTGTGCGAGGCTTTCGCAGCGGAGCCCAGTGTGTACGAGGTGTACGAAGCGGCGCCACGTGTGTACGAAACGGAGCCACGTGTGTACGGTGTGTACAGAGCGAAGTCATGTGTACGAGGTGTACAGAGCAGAGCCACATGTGTACAACGTGTACGGAGCAGAGCCGCTTGTGTACGAGGTGTATGGAGCAGAGCCGCTTGTGTACGAGGTGTACGGAGCAGAGCCGCTTGTGTATGAGGTGTATGGAGCAAAGCCGCTTGTGTACGAGGTGTATGGAGCAGAGCCGCTTGTGTACGAGGTGTATGGAGCAGAGCCGCTTGTGTACGAGGTGTACGGAGCAGAGCCGTGTGTGTACGAGTTGTACGGAGCAGAGCCGCTTGTGTACGAGGCGTACGTGGTGTACGGAGCTGAGTGTGTACTAGGTGTACGGAGCGGAGCCATGTGTGTACCAGTGGTGGCCCCCCCGAGCATGCCGCTCCTATAGTCCCGGCCGCCTCTGCCGGCAGCATTCTTCTCCCAAGTCCTTGCCGCCGCTGTCCACCCCTCTGCAGCTCAGCACGGCGGGGAACAATGATGTACGGAGCAGAGCCAAGTGTGTATGAGGTGTACGGAGCAGAGCCGAGTGTGTATGAGGTGCACGGAGCAGAGCCGCGTGTGTACAAGGTGTACAGAGCGGAGGCGTGTGTGTACGAGGTGTACGGAGCAGAGCCGAGTGTGTATGAGGTGTACGGAGCAGAGCCGCGTGTGTACGAGGTGTACAGAGCGGAGGCGTGTGTGTACGAGGTGTATAGAGTGAAGCCACGTGTGTACATTGTGGAGCTGAGAGTGTACAAGGTGTACGGAGCGGAGCTGCGTGTGTACGAGACGTACGGAGCGAAGCCGAGTGTGTACAAGGTGTACGGAGCGGAGCCGCGTGTGTATGAGGTGTACGGAGCAGAGCCGTGTGTGCGAGGCTTTCGCAGCGGAGCCCAGTGTGTACGAGGTGTACGAAGCGGCGCCACGTGTGTACGAAACGGAGCCACGTGTGTACGGTGTGTACAGAGCGAAGTCATATGTGTACGAGGTGTACAGAGCAGAGCCACATGTGTACAACGTGTACGGAGCAGAGCCGCTTGTGTACGAGGTGTATGGAGCAGAGCCGCTTGTGTACGAGGTGTACGGAGCAGAGTCGCTTGTGTATGAGGTGTATGGAGCAGAGCCGCTTGTGTACGAGGTGTATGGAGCAGAGCCGCTTGTGTACGAGGGTGTACGGAGCAGAGCCGTGTGTGTACGAGTTTGTACTGAGCAGAGCCGCTTGTGTACGAGGCGTACGTGGTGTACGGAGCTGAGTGTGTACTAGGTGTACGGAGCGGAGCCATGTGTGTACCAGTGGTGGCCCCCCGAGCATGCTGCTCCTATAGTCCCGGCCGCCTCTGCCGGCAGCATTCTTCTCCCAAGTCCTTGCCACCGCTGTCCACCCCTCTGCAGCTCAGCACGGCGGGGAACAATGATGTCATCACTTAGCGCCACTGTGCTGAGACGTGCAGAGCGGCAGAGGAGATGCTGAGGAGAAGAGGTATTTACTTTTTATTTTTTTAATAGTTTTTTTTAGTGAGTACACTGATGGGAAACTATGTAATGTACAATATAATATAGGACAATGGGGGTGCAATATACTATATGGAGAACTATTGTGGCCCATTATATTATATGGAAGACTATGGGGGTGCATTATACTATAAGGAAGGCTATAGGGGATGCATTATACTATATGGAGGACTATGAGGGTGCATTATACTATATGGAGGACTATGGGGGTCCAATATGCTGTATGGAGAGCTATGGGAGTGCAGTATGCAATATGGGGGTGCATTATGCTATATGGAGGACTGTGGGGGTTCATTATGCTATATGGAGGACTGTGGGGTGCATTATACTATTTGGAGGACTGTGGAGGTGCATTAATCTATATGGTGGACTGTGGGGGTGATTATTCTATATGGAGGACTGTGGGGTGCATTATACTACATGGATGAGTGTGGGGGTGCATTATTTTATATCAAGTACTGTGGGGGTGAATTGTTCTCTATGGAGTTCTGTGGGGGTGCAATATGCTATTTGGAGGACTACGGGGTGCAATATACTATATGGAGGACTGTGGGGGTGCGTTTTTCTATATCGAGTACTGTGGGGGGTGCATTCTATTTTATAGAAGACTATGGGGGTGCATAATATATGGAGGAATGCGGTATACTATGTGGAATACTATGGGGGTGTATTATATTATATGGAGCAAATTATACTATTTGGAAGCCATTATAATATTTGGAGGGCTCTGTGGGAGGCATGATAATACTTGGAGGCTACAAGGGAGCCTTTATACTTTATGAAGGGCTATTTGAGGGCTGTGTTGGGGGCCATTATACTGTACATAGGTCCATTTTACTACATGGAGGGCTGGGCGGCGGTCATAGTTGGGGATCATGCTGTACTGGGGTAGTTGCAGGAGGTGCAGTAGGGTCATCATACTGTGCATGTGGAGGAATGCACTGTGGGGGATCATACAGTGTTTGTGGGGCACTTTTGTTGGCATCACACTTTAGAGGGGCAATGAAAGGGGAATCTAGGGGCTTCAGTAGGAGGAAAATTACTTTGTAAAGGCTGACATATTGTGAGAGATGTACCTATGTGACCCAGCCAAATATTGCTTTTGTTGGGGGGTGCCCAATTAGAACTTCTGCTGTGGGGCCCTATGATTTCTATGATGCAGGATGCATTGTCCCTCTGCTGCAGGACTGATTGGCCATAACTTAGGCTGGTTTCAGATTTGCATTTGTGTCTGCATGCGCAGGGCATGCAAACGCAGGGCAAACGCTGCCATACTGATGTGAACGCAGAGGAGATTCTCATCAGTATGGTGCTCGGCCAGCCAATCAGTGATCTCGACGGCGGCCGGGAGGCGGAGATCTGTGGCGGAGATCCTCCACCTCCCAGCCGCCGCCGACGAAATTTCAATGTGATCCGCAGCGTTCTCCTGCGCTGCCATGCGGAGGACAGTGCGGATCCATTGAGATCCATGCATTGTTTGTGCACTCGCGGGCACTTGCTGATAAAACAAGCACCTGTGAACGCACAAAAAATGCAACATGTTGCATTTGGAGGGCGGAGGAGGGCGTATAAATTATGCGCATCCAAACGGAATCGTTCCCATGTTAAACATAGGAACGCAGCGTTTGGCTGCGTTCTGTTACGCTTGCGTTCCGAATGCAAATGTGAAACCACCCTTACACACCAGGTCCAGTGCTGCCCCTCGGTACATTCAGGCATCCAGCCATCTTTCTCCTGAGCAGCGGTTGGTCGGTGGTGCTCTTCCCCCTTCCTGCTCCCATATCCTTTGCTCAACCCAATAGGAAGGACCCTGTTATTAATTACATAAAGACAGCCCCGTGTGTGGCGTTTGTGATTGGCTAAGCAATTCGGGAGTAAGTGTGGTCTGTTGGATGGAGAAGAAGCGCCATTTTACCAACTTAGTGCAGTGGCAGCTTGTTGATGCTCAGACTGCAGGTCTTTACCTGTGTTGTGTGGAAGGTGCGGCATGGCGACTTGTCTGAATATTCAGTGCCAGGCAGCGGTCCAGAGTTTTGCAGGCGTGTGCCAGAGGTTGGCAATCAGTTCTGCCTGCAGGACCACGGCTCTGCCAGTTGTCATTATGTGTCTAAATGCTTGTGCCAAGCTGCCATTGCCATTAATGATCCTTGTTCTGGATTCTTCTGTGTGGTTCTTGTATGTGCGTGTGATGGTGCAGACATCTTTGTGTGGAGATCTTTTTTTTCTGTTTCAGTAAACTAAAATGTCCACTATTTTGCTCATTTTTACAGGATAAATATAAATCTGTAGGAACCAGATTTATTTTTATCAATTAAAATTTTTTTCTAGCGGGTGGGGGGGGGGGGGGCGCTGTTTTGCAGTTCGCCTCAGGCAGCAGAGAGGCTAGGTTCACCCCTGGTGATAAGGGATACATATTCAATAGAAATCTACTATCAGTCACAAGGTGGGACAACCCTTGAAAAGTGCCTTCAGTAACACAGTAGTAGTTAGGCTGTAGTACTAGTACTGTTCTGGATTGTCCAGTACACAATGTGCATTGAGTTTCCAAAAATTAGCCCTATGAGCTGTGTCATGGTTGACGCAGGAAGCCACCATCAAAAAGGCCTCCAATCACAACTGGTAGTTAGGCTGGAGTAGGAATACTGTCCTGGTTTGTCCACTGCACAATGTGCATCGGGTTTGTAAAAATTAGCCCTATGGGCTGTGTTATGGTTGATGTATGGATCCACCATCACAAGGACCTCCAATGACGCATAGTAGTTAGGCTGGAGTACGGGTAGTGTCCTGGTTTGCCCACTATACAATGTGCATTGTGTTTCCAAAAATTAGCCATATGGGCTGAGTCTTGATTGACGCAGGAAGTCACCATCCCAAGGGCCTCCAATCCCAACTAATAGTTAGGCTGGAGTAGGAATAGTGTCCTAGTTTGTCCACTGCACACTGTGCATTGGGTTTGTAAAAATTAGCCCTATGGGCAGAGTCTTGATTGACGCAGGAAGTCACCATCCCAAGGGCCTCCAATCACAACTATGGGCTGTCATGGAAACGTATTTTATGGGAAGTAGGTGGCCGTTAACAGCAGTAGCATAAATCAGCTTTTTTATTGAATTTAGGTTGCTGTCATCTGGAGAGATTACAAACTGTGGAGATATCCAGTCTTTTTTAATTAAATCAGAGTAATTCTGTTTGCATTTTCTGCGGAGAGAGAGGCGTGTCAATGATGTTTGCTCCAGCGAAACTGAAAACACGCTCTGACATCACACTAGCTGCCGGGCAGGCCAGCGCCTCTAAGGCATATAAGGAGAGGTCAGGCCAAGTGTTCAGCTTGGACACCCAATAATTAAAGGGAACTGAAGTGTCAGAAAGGACACACATGATATGGCCAGGGCAAGGAGTGCTCGGACACCGGGACTGATGGCGGCTTGGATGGGGAGATCACGGGTGGTCGGGATCCCAGTTCCGTGCCCTGGTTATCATTTGAGTAGATGGTGGGGGAGAAGGGAGTATTTACAGGGGAACGTGACGCCACCTGTAGTTCCCAGTAATATGGTACCGGCGCTGCGAGCCGGCCGCTGAGGTGATGGTTGGTGCAGCAGAGAGTAGTCCAGCTCCCTACAGGTGGAGCTATAACCTCAGGGCAGCGGTGATGGATGTGGATGAGGGGAGTAGTTGTAGAGGTTGCAGTTCTTACCCCTCTGATGAGCTGCTGATGGTGCTGAACCCTCCGGGCACCGGCGGGAAGAACAATGGAAACCAGTTCAAGTTTTACTCCACTTTACTAGGTACCAGCAGATGGTAAAACGGAACATGTTACAGTTTGAATTACCAAGTGGATATTGCCAGCTCAGGATCCCCCTTATGGAGTCTCTAGGTGTTCTGTCTTTGTCTTTCAGGGTTAACTTCTTTCTTCCCAGTCTCTACCACCCTCGAAAAGCTCTCCCGGCAGTCCCACGGTCTGTAGCTAGTAGGCAAGGTCTGTGCCCTACCGGTACGAACCGGTTCTAGGTCCTGAGGGGCGAGGTACCTTGTGGTGCTGTCAGCATCCCGGTTTCTATGTGCCTGCAGCTCCTCAGTCTGCGGTCACAGTTGAACTTCTGGCCGCCTCAGCTTCCCACGTTGCCGGTGTTTCCCTCAATGTGACCAGCTGGCTCCAACCAGTCCTGGCCCATTGCTTGCTGTCCTGGGCCCCCACTTAAAGATGGGGCTCCCTCTTGTCGGCTGTGCTGTCAGGCCTGGCCTTCCTGACTGCCTTCCCAGCACTGTCTGATCTTAAACTGTCACTCTCTCACTACTCCTATCCTAGGCTCCACCCCTTTTGGGACCTACTAAATTACCGGTCCCCCCTATTCTAAGTGGCCTAGTCCTAAGTGTGTGTAAGCACAGACTACACAGGTTAAACCCTGAACTGACAACTTACAGGAATTACACATTTGTTGTCACAGTGTAGTACTTCCCTGTGGCGCCTAGCCAGAGGAGCACCACACACATATGGTCACTTAAATACCCCTTGACAATGTTCTGCAACTTCTCCCTCTTTGGCATTGTTACAGGCACAGATAACCCTTGCAGTTGTGCTGGTTTATTGAAAATTTCCCAATTTGTGCACATTTTCCCCCCACCTCTGTTGGATCTTGTGTTTGTGTCTTATTCCATTATTCCTTGGTGTTGCCACCAGCAATGTCTGAGGGTGACGTTTTGAACGATTCCATTGCAAAACTCTTTGGTAACTCCAAAAGGAGAGAATTAAATTTCTCCCTGTACCGTGGATCGAGAAAGGTGGCCAACCAGTACAGGTTGTTGGATAAAATGTGTATCATGCAAGGGTCTTGCCACAGACACCTATACATGAACTATAGAGGTGAGGGTGCACCTCCAATACAGATGGCATAAGAAAAGAGGTGCCACATGGCAACAAAATTTAATTAATAAGAAAAAGAGTTGTCAGAAACAGCAGCACACCATAAGGATTAATGAAAATGAAAACAGCTTTATTAATAAACACAGTGAACAAGATTAACACCAATTAAAAACAGGTGGTTGCTCAATCTGGATTCCTGTTTCTTGTTACAGGGTTAACATTGCTTATTGTTCCCTTTGTCACCCTGTTTGACCTATTGAGCTGCTACAGCTATAATTGCACTCTAATCTGGCACGGACATAATTTGGGCTTTGCGGTCGCGCAAATGTTGGTGAAACCACCCAGCATGTGCACGACCACATCAGCAAACCTAAATCAACCATTAGGTGTCGCAATATGCTGCTTCCCATTCCCTTCCATTTTGTACAATGTAATCATTCAGTGGCGCAACTCTGCTACCAAATTTTGGAAAGCGTGCCACCATTAAGACGCGGAGGTAATAGGATCCAGAGGCTGAAAGAAAGGGAAGCCTACTGGATCCACATCCTCCAGACCATAGAACCCCGAGGTATGAACCGCGAGTATGAGACATTTGTATAATCTCCTTTTCAAATCATTCATTTGTTTCTAAAGTATTAATCAATATTGTCTCTATATACACTAATATTATGGCATTGATATGTTCCTATACCATTTTGGCATAACCGAGTGTTCTGAGACTGTTCGTATTTTTTATTGGTATTGTTCTATTGGTATACTTCTTCAAATATACATAGTCTAATGGAGATGTATTGATTAAGCTGAGAATACTACAGTTATACCTTATATCTCTTGCCTTTTGGCACCCTGGATATGATGGTGCTTTTATTTACAATTCATATACTTATGTATAGACTCTAGATGTGCCCAAATTGTTAATTAGAATGTTTATTGTATCAAGTTTTAAAATATTAGTAGGTACTAATACTGTTATTGTTCCACATTCCAGATGCACTATTGAACGTATTGCATGGATCAACTATCTGCACAATGATGATCACCATCACGTCTTCACTGGAATTCCTGACACCTTGCAGCACTGAGTTCAATAAGATCTCTCATTCTTCTGAGCACGCATGCGCTAGACAAAGCATGCCATTGCGCATGCGCGACTTTATGCATTCCACTTTCAGTTTCGTGCGGTCCTTAGACCGGAAGGGTGTCACGATAGACACGCCTCCACTCCTGTCATAACCAGGAGCCGGCGTCACATTCCCCGCACACCGCCGCTTCACAGCCACATGCAGGAAAGGTACTGCCTCGCTCCTTGGGCTCCGGTTTTCTGCTTCCACACTTCCTATCAAGATTGTCCTGCTGAATCTCACATCTTATCTTATTTCCTCTAGGAGCCTTGCCTCATTCCCAAGGTAATATAATTACACATTGAGGGCTTTCCAGCTGCTGTCTGCTAATTTCCCTCTGACAACCTCTTAGATTATGCGACATTCCCATTGAATACTTTGGCATGCTGTGTCTCTGCCTTTTGATATGGTTGGTAACCATGAGATCTTTTATGCATATTTATATAATGCCTCTTATTTACAGATTTACTAGTGCCTATCACTGGTGTTTTACCATTTGTTTGGATTGAAACAGCAAGTATCTCTGTCCCTAGAGTAGCCTATATGATTTCCATTTTCTTTGCTATTTTTTCTCCTTTGTGATGCTTTCATATATTCCTAATATATAGGCTGAGTTCCTGTCTAGGTGACTATTTGAAACCTGCTTTTCCTTGCTTATATGCAATTGACACCCCTTGGGTTTTACCTAGGTTTTTTCTGATACACTCGCTATGATTTATTCTTCTCACTTGCCTGTGGTGACTCTCTCACTAGTCTTTCTTTGATATCCCAGATTCCTTGTTTATTTTCCATTTACTTTATCCTAGAATTCCTTAGGTGTGCCTTAACGTTTGAAGTGATTTTGTTTTTTTCCTTTATGGTTCTCCCGTTGAACCTCCACCAGTTTCAACACTAGTAATTCATTGATGTTTGCCTTTTGACCTCTTCTATTCTTTTTATCCTTTTTTCCCTAATCATCACTATTCGTCCTTATCTTTCGGTATTCTGTCCCCCAACCTATTTCATATGGCAGTCCTTTCACTTACTTCTTTTGAGTAGTTAATTCAGTGTTCCAACAACCCCCCCCCCCCTCCACTTTATTTCCACTCTCACAACCATTAAGCACTTCATTTTATAACCTTGATCGGTTTTTCACATTGCCACACGCCACAGTGCATCATGAATGTAGCACGGGCACATTGTCTGTTATTTTTGTATAATCAGAAACCTTGAGAAATGCCTATGTTGAGGCCGAAACGTCGGTTATATTGTTGTCTGGACACTGTGTGGCAATAAAGAAAATAAGAAAACATAACCTCCAACGCTTTGTGTGATTTGCAATTTTTCATGAGAATTCTAGGTGTGCCCAGATCTATCTTACCTGTACAATTTGGGCTTCAGCCCATAAATGTAACATTGGTTTGTGGTTGTACCAGGCTTCTTGGTTGCAATCTAAGCGGATTTCCGCTATCCTGCATGTATATTGGTACTGCCACATTGCCTCTGTATTAATTGTGTGTGTCTTCATATGTTTGATATTGCCTTTCTGAACCAATTATGCCTTGTTTAACAACCAATATTGGTGGTAGATATATTTTTAATTGGTTTCAATCTTGTTTACTGTGTTTATTAATAAAGCTGTTGTCATTTTCATAATCCTTGTGGTGTGCTACTGTTTCTGCAAACTCTTTTTCTTCTTTATTACTTACACATGAACTGTGTCATGTGGGCCAAGCTGCCAAAAGGGAAACCTTCTGTGTCCCCAACAGTACCCATCCTCTCCTATTGCTGACTCACCTCCTCCTCCTCTACCTTCTTGTCCCCAGCCCATCCAGGCTGGACAGACATGAAGCTTTGGTTGGTTGTCCCCCCTGTAGCATTAGAAGTCCCCTAGCACAGAAAAACAAGTCCTCTCCCTCCTCATCCTCCTCAGCTTCCTCCTCATCACCCAATGTTGCCTAAGAATATTGGTTGGGCTGGGTAGTATCAATTATTGGGAAATCTGACTCCATACTAACATGATGCACACTCAAAGCTTCCTCTTTCAGATTATACTTTATATAAAAACAACCCTGGAGTCAGGCCAAAATCATAACACAGGTCAACAACAAAAAATTTTTTACCTGGTGCCCAAAATATTTTAATGAATTTGGGGTATTTTTGGGGTGCTGATTCTGAATATGCTATCAGTTTTGCCAGATTGGCTCAAGTTTTTGAGATTTTTGGTATCTTATTTATAGCACTTGTTGGTAAATGCGACGCATCATCTCATTAATTTCTTTGGATTAGTACTTGAACTGAGCAGTTCTCAATATAGTTTTGTGTTAATTAGTGTTCTAAAAGTTTGTTCATAGCTTGATTTTTGCACTAACTTTATGTTTGTTGTCTGTTGTCCAGTGAAAAGCATGAACTCATCAAGAAGAAGTTGTCTTAACGATCCAGACTCATTCTGTTACATTTGTGGTGAATATACACTGACAAAACATAGAAGAAACATAACAGACTTCGTGAAAAAAGTAGCAAAAAACGTCTTTTTTTTAACACATTTTACGAAAAATCTCAAAAACTTGAGCCAATCTGGCAAAACTGATGACATATTCAGAATCAGCACCCCAAAGTTACCCTAAATTCAATTAAATATCTTTGGCACCAAAAATGCTGTTGACCAGTGATCAAAGTGCTCTTTATTAAAATTGATAGCATAATTGCCGTAATTAAAGCAATGCCATACTGGCACACAAGACGCGTGACCACATGAAGATTTACACAGTACATATAATTATACCAGTCAAATACTATGCTGCCTGCACATAAGATGGAACCAGTGCAATGCCCCAGAAACTGGGTGCATAGCAGGCATGCATACAGAGATGTAATAAACAAGTGTCAGTTCATGGGTCCTAAGTGTTACCTGTCCGTGGCCGCCGCCTCCTTACGCATTTCGCAAAGGCTTCTTCCAAGGAGGGTGGCCATGGAAGGGAAAACCTGGTCCTTTTATGTGAAAGGGTGGAGCTTACAGCGTCTGTCATCACTTCCGGTAATTAAACCGGAAGTGACGATTGCTCGTACATCACCTCCGTTGTTTGGTGAGTTGCTAAGCAACATGCCCATACGCCGCCCGAATGTGATGTATGGGGAACGTCACTTCCGCCCTCACATCAGCGCGCATACAATTCGGGTCTTATCACGTGATTTCCGAATGGAAACACGTGATCCGCACCCATCAGAGCACCGCCCACATATGTCATCTCAAAATTGGGAGGTGGGGCTATGCATCATCAAGAAATCCGCCCACCGCCCAGGAGCACAGACAATGATAGTCGCCGCACATAACTCCCATATGAGCGCCCATGTTCTGGGACAAACTTCCCACACTGTATGCTCTGGTAGAGTAACATTAACATTAGTAATGTACGGAGATGCCTTTATATATACTAATAATCAATTAAAAAGACATATTAAAAAAACAGCAATTATTCTATTACTCTTTAAATGAAATGAGTCTAGTGATGATCGAGTATGCTCTGCGCTGCTCGGTACTCGCACGAGTATCACTGTACTCGGGCTACTCGGCGAGCACCGAGTAATCTCGCGATACTCGTGCTGTGCTCGTGGTCGTCATCTCTGCATGTTGGCGCTCTTTTGAGAGCCAGCCCACATGCAGGGATTGGCTGGCAGGCCACTACAATGCCACAGCCCTGTTAGTTGTGGCATTGCAGTGATTGGCCGGCCTGCAAAGCGTGACCGAGCCTTTATAAGACCCGGCCGCACTGTGCTCTGCACACAGGCATCCAGACAGTGAGTGTAGGGAGAGTGTCTGCTGCTGCTAAGGGACAGATTTGCGGCCCTCATAGGTAGATCCAGAGCAGGGTTGCAAACTGCTGCTGCTGACCACAACACTCCTTCTCAGGACTAATCTAGGAGGATATAGGCAGGGTGATCCAGATCGGAATCCAAGCTTTTCTGTGACCATAACAGTCACCAGACTGTTGTACTTACTACCTTGATACAGGTTAGGGACTAAAATCCTACTCTCCTGTGACCATTACATTCACCAGACTGGTGTACTTACCACCTTAATACAGGTTAGGGACAAAAATCCTACTCTCCTGTGGTCATTACAGTCACTAGACTGGTGTACTTACTACCTTAATACAGGTTAGGGACAAAAATCCTACTCTCCTGTGGCCATTACAGTCACCAGACTGGTGTACTTACTACCTTAATACAAGTTAGGGACAAAAATCCTACTCTCCTGTGGCCATTACAGTCACCAGACTGGTGTACTTACTACCTTAATACAGGTTAGGGACTAAAATCCTAATCTCCTGTGATCTGAACTGTCGCCAGACTGGTGTACTTACTACCTTAATACAGGTTAGGGACTAAAATCCTAATCTCCTGTGATCTGAACTGTCACCAGACTGGTGTACTTACTACCTTAATACAGGTTAGGGACAAAAATCCTACTCTCCTGTGGCCATTACAGTCACCAGACTGGTGTACTTACTACCTTAATACAGGTTAGGGACTAAAATCCTAATCTCCTGTGATCTGAACTGTCACCAGACTGGTGTACTTACTACCTTAATACAGGTTAGGGACTAAAATCCTACTCTCCTGTGGCCATTACAGTCACCAGACTGGTGTACTTACTACCTTAATACAGGTTAGGGACTAAAATCCCAATCTCCTGTGATCTGAACTGTCACCAGACCGGTGTACTTACTACCTTAATACAGGTTAGGGACAAAAATCCTACTCTCTTGTGACCATTACAGTCACTAGACTGGTGTACTTACTACCTTAATACAGGTTAGGGACAAAAATCCTACTCTCCTGTGACCATTACATTCACCAGACTGGTGTACTTACTACCTTGATACAGGTTAGGGACTAAAATCCTACTCTTCTGTGACCATTACAGTCACCAGACTGGTGTACTTACTACATTGATACAGGTTAGGGACTGAAATCCTACTCTTCTGTGACCATTACAGTCACCAGACTGGTGTACTTACTACATTGATACAGGTTAGGGACTAAAATCCTACTCTTCTGTGACCATTACAGTCACCAGACTGGTGTACTTACTACATTGATACAGGTTAGGGACTAAAATCCTACTCTTTTGTGACCATTACAGTCACCAGACTGTTGTACTTACTACCTTAATACAGGTTAGGGACTAAAATCCTACTCTCCTGTGACCACTACAGTCACCAGTCTGGTGTACTTACTACCTTAATACAGGTTAGGGACAAAAATCCTACTCTCCTGTGGCCATTAGAGTCACCAGACTGGTGTACTTACTACCTTAATACAGGTTAGGGACAAAAATTCTACTCTCCTGTGGCCATTACAGTCACCAGACTGGTGTACTCACTACCTTAATACAGGTTGGGGACAAAAATCCTACTCTCCTGTGGCCATTACAGTCACCAGACTGGTGTCGCTGTATACAAGCAAAATGCGCTAGCGCGTTGGCAAGGAAGAAGGAAGTGAACGTAATGGTGGTGCAGGCAGAGGCCGAGGTCGTGTGCAAGCACTAATTTCGTAACAAGAAAGGGGCACATCTACTCGCTCACACGTCCTGTCCCAAATTCTTGGGGCCCGCTAAAGTACACCGCTCTTGAACCAACACCAGTGTCAACAGGTTGTTACTTGGAGAGCGGATAATGCTTCAAGTCAGATGGGCACCTCCACAAACAGCCTGTCTTCCACATGGTCAAGTGTCAGTAGCCGTGATACTGCACCGCACATTTCCCAACCTGATCCTCCTTCCTACCACCAGGCCGAGTACACGTCCACGGACATTACTGATCCCACACTTGGACACTCGGAAGTCCAGAAGTGTGTACCCATGGGTGAGTGGAGGTACATGGCAAATTCTCATAACAAAATTTAAATTCAGTTGTCATTTGTTGGTGGTGTGGTGAAGTCTGGCCCAATCCAACCCTTGTTCATCTTGATCAGAGTCAGCCTGTCAGCATTTTCAGTTGACAGGCGGGTGCGTTTATCAGTAATGATTCCACCTGCGGCTCTGAAAACACGCTCTGACAAAACGCTAGTGGCAGGGCAGGCCAGGACTTCCAAGGCGTAGAGAGCCAATTCATGCCACGTGTCCAGCTTGGAGACACAATAATTGTAAGGCACAGAGGAATCTAGCAGTACAGTTGTTTGATCTGAAAGGTACTCCTTCAGCATCTGGCCAAACTTAGCATTTCTTGTGGCACTACCCCGCACCTCAAGGGCTGTGGTACATGAGGGGCTGAGAAAACTGTCCCATATCGTAAAGACTGTTCCCCTACCTCTGGCGGATTGGACTTGTGCCCCTCTCGGCCGTACGCCTTGGTTGTCCACCGATTCCTGACCTATGCCGCTAGCGTTTTGTGAGGGTAATGATTTGCCTACTTCCGTGACTATGGCCTTCTGGAAATGCTGCATTTTGGCTGACCTCTCCGCCTCAGGAATGAGAGACATAAAGTTCTCCTTGTAGCGTGGGTCTAACAGTGTTGCCAACCAGTACTGATTGTCGGCCAAGATGTTGTGAACGCGAGGGTCACGAGCCAGGCAGGTTACCATAAAGTCAGCCATGTGCGCCAGACTCTTAACAGACATCACTTTAGTATCCAGACCAACACGATGACTGAACATGCTGTCCTCCTCCTCCTCCTCCTCATCTCCACTGTCCTCTGGCCAGCCACGCAGAATCGAGGGTATGACTGGTGTGCATGTCATATCCTTAATTTGGCCAGAGAGTTGCTCCATGTCTTCATCCTCCTCCTCCTCGTCATAGTCCTCCACTGCACGTTGTTATGAGATGAGGCTGGGCTGTGTGTTTTCACCCACACCCACTACTGTTTCTTGCTCCAAGTCATCGCGCTCGGCCTGCAATGCATCCTCTTTGTTTTTCAGCAGAGACCGTTTTAGAAGGCAGAGTAGTGGTATGTTGACGCTAATAATGGCATCATCGCCGCTCACCATCTTGGTGGAGTCCTCAAAGTTTTGGAGGACGGTACATAGGTCGGACATCCATCTCCACTTCTCAGGTGTTATGTGTGGAGTTTGACCCATTTCCCGAGGGCTTAGGTGATGCAGGTAGACCACAACTACCCTCTTCTGCTCACATATCCTGACCAACATGTGCAGCGTTGAATTCCAACGCGTGGGGACATCACACACCAGTCTGTGGGCCGGAAGACGCAAACGGCGCTGAAAGCCGGCAAGGCCGGCTGAAGCAGCAGGTGACTTGCGAAAATGTGCAGACAGACGGCGAACTTTTACCAGCTGTTCAGACAGCTCTGGGTATGACTTTAGAAACCTCTGAACCACCAGGTTGAGCACATGGCCCACGCATGGAACATGCGTCAGCTGGCCTCGCCTCAAAGCTGCCACCAGGTTCCGGACATTGTCACACACGACCTTTCCTGGCTTTAGGTTCAGAGGTGTGAGCCAGTGATCTGCCTGCTGTTTCAGAGCTGTCCACACCTCTTCTGCATTGTGGGGTTTGTCACCTATGCAGACTAGCTTCAGCACAGCCTGTTGCTGCTTCGCAGAGGCAGTGCTGCAGTGCTTCCAGCTTGGGACTGGTGTGGAGGGTACAGTGGATGAGGAGGAGGAGGAGGAGGAGGCTGAAGAGCATGACATTCCGGAGCTGTAGAGTGAAGGTGAAACCCTGACATAGGTAGGGCCTGCTATCCTTGCTGTGAGAAGGACGTGTTCCGTCCCTTGCTCAGACTGTGTCCCAGCCTCCACAATATTAACCCAGTGTTTTGTCAAGGAGATGTAGCGGCCCTGCTCACAAGCACTTGTCCACGTGTCTGTGGTTAGGTGGACTTTGGCTGAAACAGCGTTGTTCAGGGCACGTGTGATGCTGTTGGACACGTGGTTATGCAATGCGGGGACGGCACATCTGGAGAAATAGTGGCGGCTGGGACCGAGTAACGTGAGACAGCAGCTGCCATCAGGTCGCGGAATGCTTTTGTCTCCACCAGCCGGAAAGGCAACATTTCTAGCGCTATGAGTCGCGAAATGTGATAATTCAGGACTGTGGCATGTGGGCGTTGGCAGCGTATTTGCGCCTGCGTTCAAAGGTTTGCTGAATGGATAATTGAACGCTGCGCTGGGACAAGGACGTGCTTGATGGTGGGGTTATTTGTGCGTGGGCAACTCCAGGTGCAGGGCCGGAGGCTTGTTCGCGGCCAGCATGTACAGGGGATTGGCTCGCACGCACAACACGCGAAGACGTAGCAGTGACATCAGCAAGCACCGCTCCTCGACTCTGTTGTACTTCCCACAAAGTCGGGTGCTTGGCTGACATGTGCCTGATCATGCTGGTGGTGGTCAGGCTGCTAGTTTTCGTACCCCTGCTGCTGCTGGCATGGCAGGTGTTGCAAATGGCCTTTTTAGAGTCATCTGGAGCCAACTTAAAAAACTGGCAGACTCAGGAAGACCTAACATTTGCACAGGCACCTTGTGTCGTGTTGTTGTTCCGGGGAACGGTTGCCTGCCTTCTGCCTGCGGACCCGACCCTGCTTCGTACTGCCTGTTGGGATGCTACGCCTCCCTCCCCCTGTGCACTGCTGTCCTCGCTCTGCATATCCTCCTGCCAGGTTGGGTCAGCTACTGGATCATCCACCACATCGTCTTCCTCTTCCTTGGCTAATCGCTGGACTGCTCCTCCTTCTCCTCATGTGCCACCATGATGACCGTTACAATAGTTAGGCTGTTGTTTCAGGTATACCCTCAGTGGTAAATTTTTACGCCCATTCTTTTTGAATGGGCATTACAACGACAGGATACCCTCTCCTTTTCAATGGGAAAAATGTTTTGAAGCCCTCATGCACGTCTCTATCCAGGGACAATGTGGAGCCTTCCAATTTTTGGCTGCCCTGCCAAAGGGCTATACTAAAATACACCCTCTTGAGGTTTACAGGCCCTCCTGCATGTCTGTATGCATGGGTCATTGTTGAACTTCCCAATTTTTGGCTGCCCTGGCCAAAGGGCTATACTACAATACACCCACTTCAGGTTTACAGGCCCTCCTGCACGTCTCTATCCTGGGACAATGTGGAGCCTCCCAATTTTTGGCTGCCCTGGCCAAAGGGCTATACTACAATACACCCACTTGAGGTTTACAGGCCCTCCTGCATGTCTGTATGCATGGGTCATTGTTGAACCTCCCAATTTTTGGCTGCCCTGGCCAAAGGGCTATACTACAAAACACCCACTTGAGGTTTACAGGCCCTCCTGCCTGTCTGTATGCATGGGTCATTGTTGAACCTCCCAATTTTTGGCTGCCCTGGCCAAAGGGCTATACTACAATACACCCACTTCAGGTTTACAGGCCCTCCTGCGCGTCTCTATCCAGGGACAATGTGGAGCCTACCAATTTTTGGCTGCCCTGGCCAAAGGGTTATACTACTATACACCCACTTCAGGTTTACAGGCCCTCATGCACGTCTCTATCCAGGGGCATTGGTGAACCTCCAAATTTTGGACTGCCCTGGCAAAGGAAAATAGTACAATAGACCCAGTTCCTCAAAATGGGCACATTATGTCAAGAGGCCTTCATGTACGTTTCTTCTCAGGGACATCGGAGTGCCGCACAATGTTTTCACGTAAAATCTTTCATGTAATCACAAAAAGTAACATACACCAGCTGTATCTCACTATTGGGTATGAGCCCTTAACATTTCCACCCTAAATATTTATTTAGGTGTCATTTTGGAAGGTTTTCTGGTGACTCCGTAAAATTGGCGTGAAACTCGGACAAGATTGTTCACAGCTGTGACTTTTGAGTGAGAAATGCTTCCAGGGGTCTTCCCCATGGTGTTGCCATGTCATTTGAGCACTCTTCTGAGACTTTTGTGACATTTTTAGGGTTTCTTCATGCTGCCGGCAGTCATTTCATAAAAATACTCGGGTCTCCCATAGGATAACATTGGGCTCGATACTCGGGCCGAGTACACGAGTATCTTGGGATGCTCGGCCCGAGCTTCGAGCACCCGAGCATTTTAGTACTCGCTCACACTAGAAACGACATGATAAAGTGCATTGTGCAAAATTATTAATTGTTATTAATAAAACATCCAAACTACACCGGCCAGTGACTTTCAACCCATCACGTATATAAACCATACATACAAAGTTATAAAAATTATAATAAGGGAGCAAATAAATCGCCCCAAGGTGCAATATATAATACATAATATACAATCTCCCATTGTAATCAAAACAAGTGCTGAAAAGTGCATAGTGCATCATGCTGTCTTCATTCCAAGTCTTAATTTTCTTCCATACTCCAACCACTTCAGCCTAAAATAAAAGCATAAATTAAAAATACAACCAAAAAGTTTAATATAAAACAGTTTTTCTATTATTATTTTCCCACACACAATCTACAAAAAAGGGGCAAAGCTCAACACGTCATTGAGACCATGGGACAGACACTCCCCACTTTCATTATCCATCTTGCTTCCAATTGGGCCAGTGTCTTCTTGAGTGTTGAGCTTTGCCCCTTTTTTGTAGATTGTGTGTGGGAAAATAATAATCTTACATCTTATGTGCAGGCAGCATAGTATTTGACTGGTATAATTATATGTACTGTGTAAATCTTCATGTGGTCACTCACCTGTCTTGTGTGCCAGTTTGGCATTGCTTTAATTACGGCAATTATGCTGTCAATTTTAATAAAGAGCACTTTGATTATGATTTTGGCCTGACTCCAGGGTTGTTTTTATATGAAGTATATGTTGATTCGAGGGCCTTGAATTTTTACAAGGTTTTTGAAACTTCTCTTTGAGATTATGCAGTGATTGTTTCAAAAGACATAGCAGCAGGATTGTTACCCTGATAATAACCTGATCACCGCTCACGAGGTTGGTGCAGTACTCAAAGTTCTCAAGAACCTCACAAATATCTGCGATCAACACCCACTCAACAGTTATTATGTGTAGTGGCTGATTCTCAGTGTGACGGGCATGTTGAAGCTGGTATTCAGCTACTGCCCTCTGCTTTTTTTACTTGCGCATCCACATACGTGGTGTACCTGATTAAGTGCCCGTGCGGTCACGTATATGTTGGTGAAACCACGCAGCATATACATGACAGCATTAGTAAGCACAAGTCTACTATTCGATGCAAAAACACACTCTTGCCAATTCCTTATCATTTTATACGTCACAATCATAGCGTATCACAGTTACGCTTTCAAAAATCATTGAGGGGGTTCCACCCCTGAGGAGAGGATGTGATTGTATTCGGAGGCTCAAAATGCGGGAGGCCTTCTGGATCCTCACTCTCCAAAGGCTAGAACCCCTGGAACTTAATTGCGAGTACAGACAATTTTGATTTACTTTGTTTTATTTCCTTCTGGCTAGGTGTTCCTCTGGTCACATAGTCAATAGATATTCCCCCATCACACAGTCAATGATTCTGACCCATTGTATGTACACATGTGTGATCATCTTATCTGATGACAACCTTGTTTTTCCCTATATTGCATTGTCCTTATGTACACAATCACCATTAACAGGGGAGTACTATGACTAAATGATGACCATAAGTAGAGTAGACTAATATCTGTTCAACTATTAACTCAGTCAATGACAAGAAAATTCCTGTCAATATTATTATGCTTGTATATAATAAACCTGTTGATATTTTCTTCAAGCATCCTTTTGGATATGTCATGTAATATTATTACTGCTGCTTATGCTTGTTTACTAATTATTTCTTTCTTATATTTATAGATGCATTATTGAAATAATCCTCTATTGAATGGCACAAGCTGCACAAATCACAAAGAATCGCACTCCTGTGACCCAGAAATATCTCCTCCAGCACTTATGAACGGAGACTCTCTGTTTTATTGTTTGCGCATGCGTAGATACACCAATCACACTGCGCATGCGCCGCTTGCGGTCCGCCGCACTTCCTTGTGGTTCGCACATTGGATGGGACGTCACTACATCCCTCCCCACTTCCCCTTATAGAGTGACAGCGCTCATACACACGCCGCACATCTCCCTCCTTCCCTGAAGAGACACACCACAGGTATGATGCTCCCTGGGCACAGATTCTCCAACTAATCCTTCATTATTCTGAACTCTGTTATTTCTCTTCTAGGTCTCTTATGTCTCTGAGCCTTGCCTCTGTTCATTTAGGTCGGTATCACTACATGACCACCTTCCTCCTATTGTCTTTTTTGCTCCTCTCTTTTAGTCTCTCTTTGCCTTAGGCTGCTTTGACATAACGATTTTCGGTCATTCAATTGTATCCGTTTCAAAACAGATACAATCGGATCCGAAATCGGATCCCATGTTCCCCTATGGGAATCGGATGGGATCAGATGTGCCACTATTGGCATCCGATTTTGGCACTATCCGATCCCATCCGATTTAATTACGGGCACAAAATCGTAGCCTGCTATGATTTTGTGTCCGTGACTCACATCGGAGAGCATCGGATCACTGCTGATCTGAGGCTTATCCGAGGGCCCACAACATGGGAGCCTATGGACATCGGATCCGAGTTCACCTCGGATCCAATGTCAGCTCCGTATCCCCTGTCTTTCTCTGCTTCTGCTCCTCCATCTTCTTCCCTCTCCTATTCTATTCTGTGCCCCGCTATGCTATTCTGTGCCCCAGCTTCTCTATCCTCATCTATCCCTATCCTGTCCCTGTCCTCTTCCCCGTGTGTAAAAAAATTTAAAAAACTCCTCCCGGAGCATAGATCACCTGTCACAGGCTCCTACGCTGCAGCACCATCAGGACACCGAGTGTTATCCTCCCTTTTGTCACTATACGGCGATCTCACATGGGCACACCATGAACACGATTATAGAATCTGACTTGTACATTACTAATTTTATTATTTTTGTGTTATTTGATTTGTTAGTACCCTGAGGAAGGCCTGTGAGCCGAAACGTTGGTCTATGTGCTGTGTGGCAAAAATAAAATAACACTTTTTTTGCACCAAAATCCACTTGTGAAGTTCGAATTTCTCTTGCCTGGTGTGCCCAGTTTATACTACAATTTAGTCAGTGACTTGGCAAGTTTAAGGGCTTTTGAACAGAGCAGCAAAAGCGGTAGAGGAATGGCAAAAATGGGCTCTAATACGCCGCACCTTCTCAAGTAGGTACGACAAGTTAGGGTAAGTTTTTAGAAATTTCTGAACAACTAGGTTCAGCATGTGAGCCATGCATGCCACGTGTACCAGCTTGCGTACCTTTAAAGCTGCCACCAGGTTACAGCCATTGTCGCAGACGACCAGACAAGGTTGGAGGTGCAGCAGAGAGAGCCACTGATCGCTCTATTGTTTTAAAGCTTGCCACAGCTCTGTAGCAGTGTGTGGTTTCTGACCTAAACAGATCAGCTTAAGCAGAGCATGTTGCCACTTTGCTGATGAGCTGCTGTACAGCTCCCAGCTTGGCAGTGATGGGGAGGGTAATTCAGCAAAGGATGAGGAGCAGGATGAGGGGAAAGAGGAAGTGGAATATGAAGAGGCAGAAACCCTGACCAAAGTTGGGCCCGGTGGTATTGGCGTGGGTAGGATGCGTGATGTTCCAGTTTGCTCCTTTGTCCCACCCTACACCCGATTCACCCAGTGCGCTGTGACAGAAATGTATTGTCCCTGTCCACAAAAACTTGTCCAGGTGTCTGTTGTTAGGTGGACCATCCCGGTTATGGCGTTGGTGAGAGCATGTTTCAGATTGTTTAACATGAAATTTGTGTAACACAGGGATGGCCCCCGCAGGCAAAATAGTGATGGCTGGGAACAATGTATCATGGGGCAGCCACACCCAAGAGATCAAGGAAAGACTGTGTTCCTACAAGCTTAAACAGCAACATCTCCACTGCTAGCAATTTGGCAATGTTTTTCTGAAAGTGTTACAGCCCATTCCGGCTATGTTTACATTTCACAGCCACCATATGCGCTCACTATTTTTCCTCTCCTTCCTCCGGGAGACGTGGTGTCTCTAACTGTGAGTGTGCATGCTTGGGAGTCATGGTGACGCGTCCCTGCTCCCGGGTGTGCGCACATCCTCTTGCCGCAGTGACGTCATAGCACTTCCTTTCCGGATGGGAGGGGCTGGAGGTGAGGTAGCACTATCATTGTGAGCGGTACATGGCGTTATACATGCCATATGGTATATAACTGAGGTCGTAGCCAGTTGTTTATCTACTCCCCCACGACGAACCTATGAGATAAAGAGGAAATGTACGTTGGGGACTGTAAGCGGGCGATCTCTCCACCAAGTGGGTTTTGTGCAGGCAGTCACATTCTGCTGATTTGAGTATGGCATTCTTTATTTACACCTGAGTGCCCCACTCTTTGGAATCTCAGCAATTGGGTCACTTAATGCTGTTTGCATATCACAGCATTTATTAGTATAGAGGAACATGGTTTATTAACTGTTCTTTCTATTGAAGTGGATTATTATTATGCACTTGCACTTTATATAATACTGATAGTATTATATCCCTATCTGTGGATTGTTGCTAGTTATGTAATGACATCTGTCCCTCGTACTATTTTAATCCATCACTCTGAGAAGAATTATTTTGATCCATTGTTGTGTATAACATGTCAATTAGCTGCATATTCGTGATTTCTGCACTGACCCTATGTACTTACCCTTTTCTTGCTATAAAGCTTGCAGTGAACATGTATAATATCATTTGATAAAAGATCTTTTAAGTTCACCGTTTCTCTCCTTGTCCTCTTGTGTTTTTTTTTTTCAATTTGACAATACGTTTAGTATTTGTGCTTGTGGGTGTGCAGCTGTGTATTTACACTTTCTTTCCAAGCTCTCAGGCACAGACAATTGGACATTTCGCTGGGACAAGAAAGTGGATGTGGTTGATGTTTGTTGTGTGTGAGCAACTGCAGCTTGTTGGCAGGAGGTATGAGTGCTTGCTTCCTGAACAGCAGATTCTGAGGGACATAGCCCAGGCGACATGACAGTGGCTTGATTCTCAGATGCTACCCTGGTATTCCGCTCACCTACTGGGGTGCTTGGCTGCCATGTGGTTTTGTTTACTGGTGGTTTTCAGGTTGCCTATGACCTGGCCTCTGCTCAACTTGATATGGCAGATGCTACAGACTACAATGTGTTTCTCTCAAGGACTTTCAGAAAACAATTCCACACATTAGCTGAATGCCCCCTTACCTTGACTTGATGCACAGTGGGGGTGCTTTTGGGAACAGTTGACCCAGTTCTCACTCTGGGCAAACCATGACCCCTTTGTACCTGTTTTGGTGCTACATATCCATCTTCTTGTGTATTGCTGTGATGGCTATGTGTGCCAACTGTCCAGGTCGGATTAGTGGACTCATCATCAACCACCTCGTCTTTCATCTCACCCTCCTTCCCAGTTGACATTATAGGCTGACCTGATGGCAACTGTTTCTCATCATCATTAGCCTCCACCTCTGGAGACTGTAAATGATGTTCCTCCAAGTGGCTTTCTTCTGGCCATAGGTCTTGAAATACTTGAGCATCAATGCACACCATCTCCTCACATCCCTCTTCAATGCTGCATAATGATAGGCCAGAGCCAACTAACGGATGCGTACAAATCAGATCCTCAGAGTGATCAAGCTTGGGGTCATATGTCCTCTGTGACTGATAATAACGGGAGGAAGGAGAAACAGCTTCAGGATTGGATGGGCCAGCTTTTTGTGCATCGACAGTAGACTGTGTGGTTGTGGAAGATTTGTTGCTGCTTGACAAATGCGTAGAGGCCTTCTCTGCTATTCAAGACAGAATCTGTCTTGCTCTTCTGGCATCCACACACGTTTATATTCCTTACATTCCAGACCGAGAAATTTTTCCTGGAACATAGTGGATGCATCAAGCTTCTGGCCTGACACAGACTCAGTGCCTTCTCGCACACCACTGATAACACCACGTCCACGACCCTGTCCCTTAACAACAGGCTTTTTTTTTTTGTCAAAAATTCTCTTTATTAAGTAATTATTAAGTAAATAAAATAGGTCAACCAATATAAGTCATTATCAAGTACAGGCTTAAGCACAATCAAAAAGTTAAATGAAAATCAGAATGACAAATAATATGGTCAGAACATGTCTAACACAGAAACAATATTACAATCTATTCAGGATAGTTGCGTTATGTGTCAGAATAAGTTGTGCAGGTTCAGTTCATTCAAAGCAATCAAATAATCATTAAGCCCAGAGGGGCAAAGAAAGAAGGAAAAGAAGAAGAAAGTCCAGAAGGGAGGACAAGGAATAAAAAGGGACTAATAAGATTGTAAGAAGAAGGAAAAAATAAGGCAAAGCGTAGCAGAGGATAGTACGAGCAATACTAGCGGTGGTGGAGGGGGGGAGGAACAAAGGGGAGGGGCAGAAGGGGTAAGGAGTCAAAAGGTAACAGTAGTACCATGCTACCATGTGCAAAGTGTATGTCTCTCATCGCCGAGTGAGCTCAGGATAAGCAGAGAGAGTACCTGTGAATTCCGGGGAGAGTCAAGAAACAGGAGCCAGGCTGTCCATGTGCAGAAATATTTACTCAGTTGGGAGTCGGAATGGGCAGAATGTTTCTCCATACGACAGATATGATCCATCTCATAGAGCCAGTCCACTATGGTAGGGGCCGTCTTCGATTTACATTTCTGGGGTATAACAGCTCTAGTCGCGGTCAAACAGTGTCTCAGTAGACCGAACTTAATCTCCTTGAACGTAAGGGGGAACATAGATAATAATCTTATCTGCGGCAAGCAGGGGATATTAATCCCCAAGACGTATTCCGGATCAATGAACATATGTTGCCAGAGGGAGTGAACAGTTGGGCAGCTCTACCAAACATGGAGCAAGTTACCACCAGGAGTGTCACAGCGGCAACAAACATCAGGAATTGGTGAATAAATTCTGTGGAGCCCCTGCGGATAACAATACCATCTTTTTAATGGTTTAACATTTGTTTCCTGCACCTTACAGGGCAGAGACATTTTGTGTGTGCACAGAAAGGCTTTAGGCCAATCCAGATGTGATGACACCAGTACCAGCTCCCACTCCCAGGCAACCATATACCACACTGGATCTAGGTCAGGTGAGCAAGACAAAATACTGTAGATCTGTGAAATGATGTGCGACGGGGTCGCGTGTTGCAGCAAGAGGGCTTCAAAAGTAGTTTGCTCTCTGTTCAATTCAGAGGATGAACATAACGATGTTAGAAACGACTGCAACTGCAGATAGGCAAACCAGTGGATTCGAGATCCCGGAAACTTGTCATGAAAGGCCGCAAGAGCGGGAAGAGCGGGAGCCCCCATGAGGGTCTCACAGGCCTGGGTTTTCTGTTTTGAGGACCAGATCATGAATCTGTCTGCATCGACCGCCGGCGGGAAGTCGGGATTGCCGAACACTGGGATCAAAGGTCCCACCATAGTGCAGAGGTTGAATCTGGCATGCACACCATCCCAGACTCTAAGAAGATCTTGTGTAAGCGGCGAGTCCAAGATGCCTCTGGGACGCTTGTGTCTGCAATCCAGGGTAGAGATGTAATAAGCCAGCCAGAAATATCTGCCTCCATGGTCACCCACCGCTTGTTTTCAGCCCCACTAAACCAATCCACCAGTCTGGCAAGGACAGCCGCAGTGTGATAGAGATGAAAATCTGGTAGGCCCGCCCCTCCCCGGGGTTTACCTCACGTCATAAGTTTGTATGTGAGGCGGGGCCTCCCCTTCCTCCAGACAAAGGACGTCGAGAGTGCCCTGAGCTGAGAGAAAAAGGACTTAGGAACAGAGATGGGCACTGTTTGAAAAATATACAACAGTTTGGGTTAAACATCCATTTTCAGGACATTGATCCTGCCAAACCAAGTTAGGGTCCATGCGCTATATGTCAAGAGGTCATTGGATGTACGTTGTAGTAGGGGTTTGTGGTTCAAATTATAGAGGAGCGAGAAATCCGTGCTTAGGTAAACCCCTAGATACTTTAAGGGGCCTGACCACCACTGGAACGGGAAAGCATCTCTCAGTCGGTTCTTGCGATCCGGTGGGGGAGATATATTCAGTATCTCAGATTTTGAGACATTAACTTTAAAATTGCTGACCTGGCTATAGCGGTCAAACTCTTCAGGACAGAAAGGAGGGATGTCTCAGGGTCAGTAACATATAGCAACAGGTCGTCAGCGTATAAAGCTAGCTTGTGGGATTCATTGGCGATCTGTATCCCATGCACATTCGGGTTCTGCTGAATGGCGACAGCTAAATGCTCCATCACAAGTGCGTACAGTAAGGGGGACAAGGGGCAGCCCTGGCGTGTCCCATTTCAATGTCAAAGGGTTTAGAAAAAATCCCATTGCCACGGACCTTAGCTGTTGGAACAGTGTACAATGCCATCACCTTTTCCTGGAACCTCCGACCAATCCCTGCCCGCTCAACCACCGCTACAAGGAAGGACCAGCTCACTCTGTCGAAGGCCTTCTCCGCGTTGACCAATAACACAAGAGCCGGGATTTTCATTTTGTTAATGTGGGAAATGTGGCCTCCCTGTTAATGTGGCCTCCCTGCCAGGTACAAAGCCGACCGGATCGTTGTGGATCAGTCGAGGCAGAGAAAGCCCCAGCCTAGCAGCCAGTAGCTTCGCATACAGCTTCACATCTACGTTGATCAAAGAAATCGGACGGTAACTTGAGCAAAGCTGGGGATCCTTCCCAGACTTGGGGATTACCGTAATGGTCGCTTCTAAAGTTTGCTTTGAAAACAGTTGTTCTTTGGAAATGGCATTGCACACTTTAGTCAGAAAGGGGGCCAGGTCTACAGAGAACTCCTGATAAAATTTGGCAGCAAAGCCGTCCAGCCTTGACTTTTATTAGGCGGGGATGAAGAAATGGCATGGTCATCTCCTCTAGAGAGAACGGGGTGTCCAGTTCAGCAATAGTGGAGGGCATGAGCGATGGTAGGGAGTGTCAGAAAGGTACTTATCTATCTTCTTCAGTAATTGGGACCCGTAAGGCTCAGTTGGGCTACCATGGATATTATAAAGCGATTTGTAATATTGTTCGAAGGCTGTCGCAATGTCAGATGGATGGTGTACAGTTGTTATGTCTGCTGTCTTCACAGATGGAATGTATGTGGCTGCTAATCTAGGGTGTATATGGCGTATACGTCCCACTTGTCAGCAAACTCATAGTAAAACTGATGAGAGCATTCTCTGAACTGGGTGTAAGTCAGGTCTAGGGACGTCCGAAGGTCCTCTCTAAGTTTTGTCGAAGTCAGAAGTGTGGCACTTATGTTGTGATTCAAGCTCCTGTATATGTAATAGGAGGTCGTCAATATGCTTAGATTTCTCCCGTTTAATTCTCAAACCCTCCCGCATAAGGACTCCTCGTAAAACACATTTGAAGGCCTCCCATTGGGTCAGGAGCGGAGTGGGATCCTTAATGTGATTCCGCAGAAAATCAGAGATAGTCAATTTCACCGCTTTCTTTACCTCCTTATCAAGGAGGAGATTTGGGTTTAATTTCCAGTTCCAGACCTTAGGAGGGCTATCTGGGGGGAGGAGAGTCACAAATATGGGAGCATGGTTGAATCAGGTCACGGAGCCTATGGAGGCAGAGGGCGACCAATTCAGCAGGCTATGACTCAAGAGGAAGAAATTGAATGGACTGCAGAGAAATGCGTGAAGTCCTTGTCTGTAGGATGGAGTACGCGCCAGATATCAACGACTCTGAGAGAGTGCAAGGCAGGCTTAAAAGTGCTAAGATGAGAATGAGTAATCTCCGACTTACCCGCCGATGTATCAAGCTTTCAGTCTAAGGGCATGTTGAAGTCTCCGCCAAGTATCAAGCATCTGTGAGCGAGCGACGTCAGTTTCCGAAGATATGGGGTATCTGTGGTGGCCTGACCCTATTAGGGAGGTAAAAATTTACAACTGTATAGTCTTGGCCAAAAAGTGAAAAATTGACAAACAAATATCTACCATGGGAGTCAGTCTCCACCTCTGCAGAAGTACCGGTGAACTTTTTATGAAAGGCAATACTCACACCCTTCGATCTAGAAATAGGATTGGTGGCATGAAACCACTGTGTATAGTATTTGTTACGGACATCGGAAACATGGCCCAACTTAAAATGAGTTTCCTGAAGCAGTAATACCTGAACACCCATCTTAGACATGCCATACAGCACCTGATTACGCTTCTGGGGAGTGTTGAAACCCCGCACATTCAAGGAGGCCAACTTTATAAAGGCCATGGTAAGCAACGCTCTGTAAGGTTAGGGAGAGGGTAAGGGACAGAGAATAAGGTATGTAAACAGAAAAGGGGTGGGGTGGGAGAGTAGTAGAGTAGCAGAAAGAGACAGAAACAGAAAAAAGAGAAATAGTAAAAAAAGTAAAGAAAGAAATACTGTATAAGCCTACCAACAGGATAGGCTACGCCACATTCCTAGGACGAGGCAGAAGGACTGTAGCAAATTCCACAGAAGTCAGAACAGTACATTCAAACTTGAAACTCAAGTTTCTCTGTGTGGGTAGTTTATCACGGAAATCGTGTGAAGGGTGCCGATTCCCGAGCCGGGGGAAGCCAGGGTCCACGGAGCTGTTAGTAAGCTCATCCAGCCATCGCCATTGCTAGGCCACCAACAACTGGCTTTTTAGGCATTTTTTGTTTTGTTGACAGATTTTCAGCTGTTGATGGCACAAGATAACCTAGTTGTCACACCCAAATACTGTGGAAAATTTCCTGATGCGTGCTTGTCAGCAGGCAGTAGGAAATGTTTGGACTACTGCTTTGCAAAGGGCACTAACTGTCTTTTAAGTGGACTAATGTGGACAGCAGAAGGCAGTCTGTGACCCCAAAAACAACAGGGAAAATGGCATGGTGCGTGCTTGTTAGCAGGCAGTAGGAAATGTTTGGACTACTGCTTTATGTAGGTCACTAAATGCCTTTTTAAGTGGACTAATGTGGAAAGCAGAAACCGGGCTCTGATCCCAAAAAGAACAGGGAAAATAGCCTGGGCATGCTTTGTAGCAGGCAGTAGGAAATGATTGCTGCCCTACACAAAGTAGTACTCCAAACTCCTTAATAAGGGGGACTATTGTGGACAGAAGCCAGGCTCTGACCTCAAAAACAATGGGGGAAAATAGCCTGTTGCATGCTTTGTAGCAGACAGTAGGAAATGTAAGAAATGTTTGTCCTGCTGCTTTGCATAGGGCACTAAACCCTTTTTAAGTGGACTAACGTTGACAGCAAAAGACAGGCTCTGACCTCTAAAACAGAGGGGAAAATATACTGTTGCTTTAAAATAAAATGCAGCATAACAAACTACTACTCTGTGTGCTGGAAAAATAGAGCTTTGCCTCCCACAAGAGCTGTTATAAGATGGATACTGGAAGAACAGTTTAACTTCTCCCTACCTAATATACAATCTCTCCTTCCCTATACTATTACTTTGTTGTGAGTCTTTCAGCTCTGAAAAGAGCTATTTTTTGGTGGTATTATGCAGCTAGTGACCAGCTTCTTTAACCTGTCCATGCTCGAGTATCTCTCCATCCCAACGCTACACTGACCTAGTATACACTGCAGGTAGCCCTGAAAAGGGCTTTTGTGTTATCAAGAGGCCTAAACACTCTCCCTAGCAGCTGAGTGATCTCTCCCTATGCTTCTACATTGCAGGCTCTGGACGCAATGTGTGCAAAATGGTGGCAGTGTGGGTTAATGGGCCATAAAAACACCACATGGGTTCTCTCCCCACTACACACTGACAAACACTAGCACCTCTGGGCCAGGAGGGGGAGCACAACCTGCTCCCTTAAATACTCCAGCTCATGAGGGAGAGCTCAGTGCAGTACGGGACAGTACTGTGAAGAGCACAATAAGAGCAGAGTTAGCTCAGTGCAGGCCCAGCAAGGGTCAGAGGAACAGGAGAACTACAGACTGAGGAACACGTCTAGGAGCTGGAGTGATTCCTTCACTTGCCCCAGAAGAGCGCACAGAATGGTCACCGGATCCGGTACTGTGTCTGGCACCCACAGCACAGTGAATCCAGGAACAGTGGGATTTCTAGATGCTCATAGTACCAGTGCAAATCAACACGGAGGGGTCAGCACAGCACAGAGGACTCAAGTTGCCTAGCCAAGTGGTACCAGCAGAACACAGAGAAAGAGTGAGAAGTCCCAGCAGCTCAGCTAGAAGCAGCAGGCCAGGACACACACACAGCGTAACACGAGGAAGCTGATGACCCGGACAGGGTGGGAGGAAAGCTTAGCCCCATTACAGACTCCGTGGACTATAACCTGCAACAACATCTGCAGTAAAGCTTTGGAAAACAGCAAAACTGTGAGTCAGTGTATTGATTGCAACCTTTGCCCTACATCCAGCAGCAGAGAGATCCCACCTGCAGAGCTACAAGCCTGCCAGCTCTGCACACGGATTAAAAGAAGCTGCAGCATCAGGAGAAAAGGAGAATTGCACCTTTTACTACAAAACGTGAGTGTGTGTCCTTTAACCCCGTCTCCACCATCCATACCATCACTGCCCTGGGGATTACAGTTCTGCCCACAGGAACTATACCATCTATGCTGCCACTACATCGTCCCCGGAGGTTCTGCAGCAGCGGCGGCCCCCTTACTGGCCACATATAGTGGGTGGCGTCACGATAGACTATTCTCCCCTGAAAATACACCCTTTTATTTGCCAGGGCCCGGGACACGGTCCGGACCAGGACCACCCGTGACTTCCCCAATAGCTGACACGGTCTGGTACCGAGTACCCTCGTCCCAGTGGGCTTGACAGCCGGGCTTAAATAGTCCCTATGATGCTGTGTGGCCAGCCTATCACAGTAATGCCACTACCAAGATGTCTGCAGCATTACTGTGATTGGTTAAGAAGCCCAGAATGTTTAATGGCTGCAAAGGAGGCGCCAAAACTGCAGAGCGGGACATCAATAGTGAGGCAAGTACACAAATATTCACAAAATAATGAGTAACCCGAATAGTGTACTATCTGTGTGAATAGCGAATAGTGACAAATATACTTGCTCATGACTAGTATTGTTACATATTTGTGTTTGGATTCTAATAAGGTAATAAGTTGATCTGTACACAAAAATTTCTGTGGTATAGTAAACTAAATTAAACAACATGTCAGAGTCAGGCTCATTAAAGGGCAAAAAATAAATACATACCGTATATACTCGTGTATAAGCCGAGTTTTTCAGCCCAAAAATTGGGCTGAAAAGTCCCCCCCTCGGCTTATACACGGGTCTATACAGTATGTGCTGTGTGGGGGCTGTGTCCGGGTGCTGGGGAGGCTGGAGGAGGCGTGGGGAGGCTCCTGACAGAGCGGCCCGTCACGTGGGGCCGCTCATTAGATATGCACGGCTCCCCCCGCCCATCACAGCGGCAGGGGGAGCCGTGCATACAGCCCCCAGATGTTCACAGGGCCCCAGTGGGGTATACAGCAGGCCCCCATATACAGCAGGCCCCCAATGGCACTCGCCCCCCCACACTGTGCAGAGCCCCCCCTCCCGATGCATTATGTTACCATCCAGCCGCGTCTTCATCACCGTCCTCCCGTCCATCCTCTCGCGCTGTGTTCAGCTCTCACGTGACCCGGCGCGATGACGTCATCCGACTGCGACCGCCGGGTCACATGAGACCGGGAACGCAGCGCGCCAGGATGGACGGGAGGACCGGCGGTGATGAAGACGCGGCTGGATGGTAAGATAATGCATCGGGAGGGGGGGCTCTGCACAGTGTGGGGGGGCGAGTGCTACTGGGGACCTGCTGTATACCCCACTGGGGGCCTGCCTGTATATACACCTCTGGGGGCTGCCTGCATTATACACCTCTGGGGGCTGCCTGTATATACCTCTGGGGGCTGCCTGTATACACCTCTGGGGGCTGCCTGTATACACCTCTGGGGCCTGCCTGTATATACACCTCTGGGGGCTGCCTGCATTATACACCTCTGGGGGCTGCCTGTATATACACCTCTGGGGGCTGCCTGTATACACCTCTGGGGCCTGCCTGCATATATACCTCTGGGGGCTGCCTGCATTATACACCTCTGGGGGCTGCCTGTATATACCTCTGGGGGCTGCCTGTATATACACCTCTGGGGGCTGCCTGTATATACACCTCTGGGGGCTGCCTGCATTATACACCTGGGGGCTGCCTGTATATACACCTCTGGGGGCTGCCTGCATTATACACTTCTGGGGGCTGCCTGAATTATACACCTCTGGGGGCTGCCTGTATATACACCTCTGGGGGCTGCTGCATTATATACCTCTGGGGGCTGCTGCATTATATACCTCTGGGGGCTGCTGCATTATATACCTCTGGGGGCTGCTGCATTATATACCTCTGGGGGCTGCTGTATTATATACCTCTGGGGCCTGCCTGTATATACCTCTGGGGCTGCTGCATTATATACCTCTGGGGGCTGCTGCATTATATACCTCTGGGGGCTGCTGCATTATATACCTCTGGGGGCTGCTGCATTATATACCTCTGGGGGCTGCTGCATTATATACCTCTGGGGGCTGCTGCATTATATACCTCTGGGGGCTGCTGCATTATATACCTCTGGGGGCTGCTGCATTATATACCTCTGGGGCCTGCCTGTATATACCTCTGGGGCCTGCCTGTATACCACACTGCTGGGGGCTGTATACCTGTGCTGGAGTCCACCCTCGGCTTATACACGAGTCAATAGGTTTTCCCAGGTTTTGGGGGCAAAAGTAGGGGGTCGGCTTATACACGGGTCGGCTTATACACGAGTATATACGGTAAATAATGAACAACACCTAGTAAACAGAGATATTGTATGCAATATGTATAATTCCCACTGAATATTTTGAACAAGTTGAAGAAAAGATATCGAAAATATAAATAAGAATTCAAACTCTGAGATCATACCATGTAATTAGACATGGAGCCTGATTGTATTCTGTGGAAATACATATAAAGGTAAAAAAAATGTAATTTGGAGTAAAGGCAAAAATAAGCACAAAACAATATGTTAAATGACTTGGCACATGTGAAGCCATAAGCACAGAATTGAAACCCCACAATTCTCAGAAATAACCAAGTTATCAGTACCACTGTGAGAAGCATCCAAACTTAAAAATAATCCGTATTGAAGCAGTGAGAACACACAATATTCGCCATGGATATACTAGATACTAATTAAGCCCAAGTAAACACTGAAAATCATAAAACACATATTCATGTGAGCAATATACAGGTGCTTCTCAACGAATTAGAATATCACCAAAAAGAAAATGTTTTTAGTAATTCAATACATAAAGTGAAACATACAGTTAGGGCCAGAAATATTTGGACAGTGACACAATTTTGGCGAGTTGGGCTCTGCATGCCACCACATTGGATTTGAAGTGAAACCTCTACAACAGAATTCAAGTGCAGATTGTAACATTTAATTTGAAGGGTTGAACAAAAATATCTGATAGAAAATGTAGGAATTGTACACATTTCTTTACAAACACTCCACATTTTAGGAGGTCAAAAGTAATTGGACAAATAAACATAACCCAAACAAAATATTTTTATTTTCAATATTTTGTTGCGAATCCTTTGGAGGCAATCACTGCCTTAAGTCTGGAACCCATGGACATCACCAAACGCTGGGTTTCCTCCTTAATGCTTTGCCAGGCCTTTACAGCCGCAGCCTTCAGGTGTTGCTTGTTTGTGGGTCTTTCCGTCTTAAGTCTGGATTTGAGCAAGTGAAATGCATGCTCAATTGGGTTAAGATCTGGTGATTGACTTGGCCATTGCAGAATGTTCCACTTTTTTGCACTCATGAACTCCTGGGTAGCTTTGGCTGTATGCTTGGGGTCATTGTCCATCTGTACTATGAAGCGCCGTCCAATCAACTTTGCAGCATTTGGCTAAATCTGGGCTGAAAGTATATCCCGGTACACTTCAGAATTCATCCGGCTACTCTTCTCTGCTGTTATGTCATCAATAAACACAAGTGACCCAGTGCCATTGAAAGCCATGCATGCCCATACCATCACGTTGCCTCCACCATGTTTTACAGAGGATGTGGTGTGCCTTGGATCATGTGCCGTTCCCTTTCTTCTCCAAACTTTTTTCTTCCCATCATTCTGGTACAGGTTGATCTTTGTCTCATCTGTCCATAGAATACTTTTCCAGAACTGAGCTGGCTTCTTGAGGTGTTTTTCAGCAAATTTAACTCTGGCCTGTCTATTTTTGGAATTGATGAATGGTTTGCATCCCTTTGAACCCTTTGTATTTACTGTCATGGAGTCTTCTCTTTACTGTTGACTTAGAGACAGATACACCTACTTCACTGAGAGTGTTCTGGACTTCAGTTGATGTTGTGAACGGGTTCTTCATCACCAAATAAAGTATGCGGCGATCATCCACCACTGTTGTCATCCGTGGATGCCCAGGCCTTTTAGAGTTCCCAAGCTCACCAGTCAATTCCTTTTTTCTCAGAATGTACCCAACTGTTGATTTTGCTACTCCAAGCATGTCTGCTATCTCTCTGATGGATTTTTTCTTTTTTTTCAGCCTCAGGATGTTCTGCTTCACCTCAATTGAGAGTTCCTTTGACCGCATGTTGTCTGGTCACAGCAACAGCTTCCAAATGCAAAACCACACACCTGGAATCCACCCCTGACCTTTTAACTACTTCATTGATTACAGTTATTATTAACAGGAGAACAACAGGAGTTTATATGCAAAAATATCAAAGTTTATTTAAATTTCATAAAAGATTTTCCATTATATTAACAACAGTAAAATCAAAGACGATACATTTAGTGCTCACATTGATACATAAAAACGAGCCTAGTATATAGCAGAGTTCTGAACAAGGATTGAGGGCACACAATGGTTTTTAGTACAGTGACCAAAACAGAGGGGGAGACAGTCGTCGTCTGAAACCAGTTCTGATTGACTAACATTGTTTCATCATATATATACAATTCAAAGACGTATAAATTAGCCTGTGGTTTCAGAGCTGCATATGTATATCCCCTCATAAAAAAGTTAGTTGCAACTCCATTATGAGCATAAATATTTGGTTCAGTACTTATCCTTACACATTGTCCTCACAATATCAAGAGTGAATATCTGGGTATCTAAAACATAAAGAACAGTCATCTAGGAGATTCCCCCATTATATTTGTATAAAGATAGATCATTACCCATATCTCTCAATATTGCAGGAAGAACCAGGCTCAGGACAAACAGAGACAAAGGACACTCATTCCAACACGTGTTTCGCTAACACCAGTCTTATTGCTTCCTCAGGGAAAGGATACAGCTATACCCAGTGGTCACGGCCTTTTATATCTGCTAATTACCCCTAACTGGCTATCACCTGTGCACCTCTCCTCCGGTATAGTAGCGCCTGCGCGCCGGGAGATCGCTGCGCCGGAAGCCATCCCCGCGCACCGGAAGTGCATGGTGTAATGATGCGTGCGGCGTCAGGTGGTTACCATGGCACCGCGCGCATGCGCACTCGTGGTCGCGAGTCAGGCCGCCCGCACAAGCGACTCACGGCGCGCAGGCGCACACCGGAGAGGAGGGGGAAGCTGTAAGTTAGATTGAAAAACAGAGAGGGAGCCGGTCACGAACACTTAGTAGTGTCTCCCATGGATATCACATATAACAACATTGTAATTAGTGCGTGAAATAATATCCTGATATAAAATCCATAGGAGTCCACTTGAATCTTCCGGTGACCTCTCTTATAAAGGTTCTTATTTGATGAAGCCAGGGCAGGCAAACGGGTCAAAAAGGCCATTATATTCCACAGATCTAAAAAGGGGCAGAAAAATATTTTCTTATTACACAGAACGCAAACAAAGACACCAAAGGTCAGGTAAAACTGGAATTTGGAGACAGAAACTGGACATAATTATAAAAACAGAGTGTAACTGATAATTTCATTCAGGCCCTTGGGCACTAGGGTGTCCAAAGTGGAAATCCACTTTGACTCACACCTAGCCAGCATACCCTTCAGGTCTCCCCCTCTGATCCCTGCATGTATCACGTCAATGCCCCTAACCTGTAGGCTACTTGCATCACAATTATGATGGATTTTAAAGTGCCTCGGCAGAGTTTTGAGTAGAGTGATATCCTCGGAATTTCCGGCTGCCTCAATACCTCGCACGTGCTCTCTCACTCTTACGCGCAACTCGCGTGATGTTAGTCCCACGTATCTCCTGTAGTACTACCTATGTAGTTTATTTTGCAACATGCAGCTGCCCACGTATAAGACCTCAGGAGTGGATATGGATGTCCAACATATGTACCGTCCTCCAAAACTTTGAGGACTCCACCAGGATGGTGAGCGGCGATGACACCATCATTAGCGTCACCATCCCGCTTCTCTGTCTTCTAAAACGCTCTCTCCTCAAAATGAAAGATGATGCATTGCAGGCGGAGCGCAATGAGTTGGAGCAAGAAACCGTACTGGGTGCTTACACATAGCCCAGCCTCATCTCATCCCAATGTGCATTGGAGGACTATGACGAGGATGAGCAGGATGAAGAAATAGAGCTACTTTCATGCGGAATTGACAGTAATACATGCACAACCGTCATACCGTCGGTTCAGCGTAGATGGCCAGAAGACAGGGGAGAGGCGGAGGAGGAGGATTCTGAAGCCAGCATGGACGTCATGCTGTTGATGAGGACCCTGAAGTCTTGCCTGTTAACTGTCTGGCACACATGGCTGACTTTATGTTATGCTGCCTGTCTTGTGACCCTCGCGTTATCAACATCTTGGCGGACACTCATTACTGGTTGGTGACACTTTTAGACCCATGCTACAAGGAGAACTTTATTTCACTTATTCCCGAGGCGGAGAGGTCTACAAAAATGCTGCAGTACCAGAAGGCCATAGTCGTGGAATTAGTCCAAAAATTCCCTTCTGAAAACACTAGCAACAGAGGTCACGATTCGGTGGACAACCAAGGTGTCCGGTCGAGAGAGGCACAAGTCCAATGCAGCAGAGGTAGGGGAACACTCTCAAAGATCTGGGACAGTTTTCTCAGCACCTCCTGTAGCACAGGCCCTGAGGTGCGGGGTAGTGTCACAAGGACTGCAAAGTTTGCGAAGATGCTGAGGGAGTACCTTGCCGATCGTACAAAAGTGCTCCTAGATTCCTTTGTGCCTTATAATTATTGGATATCCAAGCTGGAAACATGGCAGGAATTGGCTCTCCACGCCTTGGAAGTCCTGGCCTGCCTTGCCGCTAACGTTTTGTCAGAGCGTGTTTTTAGTGCCGCAGGTGGAATCATTACTGATAAACGCACCCTCCTGTCAACTAAAAATGCTGACAGGCTGACTCTGATCAAGATGAACAAGGGTTAAATTGGGCCCGACTTCACCACACCACCACCAAATGATAGTATAATTTAAATTTTGTGCTGGTAAATTGCCATGCACCTCCGCACACCCACACATGGGTACACACTTCATGACTTTGGCTACTTGCTGTGCTGCTCCTCCTTCTCCTCATCCGCCACCATCATATGATCAGTGCGACCGTGGTTCATGATGCCACGAAAACATAATTTATTTACATTATATTTATGATGATGATGACCCTAACCGTTCAAAAGTTAGGCAGTAGTTTCATGTATACCCACAGGGGTAAATGTTTTAGTCCATGCTTACAGAATGAGCATTACAAGTACAGGAGACCCGCTCCTTTGTAATGGGAACAATATTTAGAGGCTCTCTTCCATGTTTTTTTCCAGGGGCATTGGGGTGCCTCCCAATTTTTGGCTGCCCTGCCAAAGGACAATACTACAAAAGACCCACTTCCTTAAAATGGGCACATTATTTAAAGAGGCCCTCATGCACATCTCTATCCAGGGGCATTGGGGTGCCTCCCAATTTTTGGCTGTCCTGCCAAAGAGCAATACTACAAAAGACCCACTTCCTTAAAATGGGCACATTATTTAAATAGGCCCTCATGCACGTCTCTATCCAGGGGCATCAGAGTGGCACACAATTTTTGGCTGTCCTGCCAAAGGGCAATACTACAAAAGACCCACTTCCTTAAAATGGGCACAATATTTAAAGAGGCCCTCATGCACATCTCTGTCAAGGGGCATTGGGGTGCCTCCCAATTTTTGGCTGCCCTGCCTAGGGCAATACTACAAAAGACAAACTTCCTTAAAATGGGCACAATATTTAAAGAGGCCTTCATGCACGTCTCTTTCCAGGGGTATTGGGGTGCCTCCCAATTTTTGGCTGCCCTGGCAAAGGGCAATACTACAAAAGACCCACTTCCTTAAAATGGGCACATTATTTAAAGATGCCTTCATGAACGTCTCTTTCCAGGGGCATCGGAGTGCCACACAATTTTATTTTTTAAAAATCTTTCATGTAATCCAAAAAACTAACATACACCAACTCTGTCTCACAAGTGGGTATGAACCCTTAATATTTTCTCCATGAAAATCCATTTTGGTTTCATTTTGTAACGTTTTCTTGACAGTCCGTAAAAGTGGCGTAATACTCTGACAACATTGTTCACATCAGTGACCTTGGAGTCTGAAATGCTTACAGGGCTCTTCCATATGCTGTTCCCATGTCATTTGAGCACTGTTCTGATACTTTTGTATCATTTTTAGGGTTTATCCATGCAGCCGGGGGTCATGCCAGAAAAATACTCGGGTCTCCCATAGGATAACATTGTTCTCGGTGCTTGGGCCAAGTACATGAGTATCTTAAGATGCTCGGCCCGAGCATCGAGCACCCAAGCATTTTAGTACTCGCTCATCTCTAGTAGACATCCTAGGACAGAGCCTTGCGTGACTCAAAGAGAGGGTGCGATGATGAGGTAGTGTTGGAATGGGAAATGCTAAATACTCGGAAAGAAAGATATGAGGAGACCCAGGATAGGGTAAATTCTTTAATACCAAGTAAAGAGAGGATTTTTGATAGGAGGAAGTGGTTGACTGTGTCGAAGGTGGAGGACAGGTCTAGGAGGAGGAGTATAGAAAATTGTCTGTTCGCTTTGGCTGTCCGTTGTTAATAATTTTGGTAAGGGTAGTGTTGGTGGAATGGTAGGGCCAAAAGCCAGATTGTAGGTTGTCAAAGAGAGAGTTAGATGAGAGTTGGGAGAAAAGTTGAGCATGGACATGCTGCTTAAGGAGTTTGGAAGCAAACGGGATCAGCGAAATGGGGCTATAGCTGAACATAGCAGTTGGGTCAAAGTTTTGCTTTTTGAGGATAGGTGTGATAATTACATATTCGAAAGCAGAAGGGAAGGTACCAGATGTTAGCATTATGTTAAAGATATGCGTTAGGGATGGGATAAGCATGGTGGTGAGGTTGGGGAGGAGGTGGGAAGGGATAGGGTCAAGTGCACAAGTGGAGAGGTGTGATTTGGAGAGGAGATGAATAAGCACTCCTTCAGTGATGTTGGAGAGGGAGGTTATGATGGAGGGGCAGAGGTCTGGAGAGGTCTGGTATACAGCAGGGTTGGGGTGGTGTTTGGTTGATCTTATTATTGAAGTGTGTGGCAAAGTCCTCAGAAGAGGTAAGGGAGGTTGGAGGTGGGCAGACGAAAGAGAAATGCTGAACAACTTAAAAATAAAAAGTCGCCTTCCTGAATAATAATTCTTTCAATTTGTTTTTCACCTCAGTCTTTGGCGATAAATCCCTGGAGTTTCTGGATGTGAAATTAGATATTAGATCTGTCAGCGACTGGATTGACGAGATCATTACACAGGAAATCCACGGCGACGAACTTGTTGTTACATTTCCGGAGTGCCCTCCCTGAACATTCTAGGACAGGTGTCCCATTTAGCTGATTTTTGTGGTTTCGCCGCATTAACAATAGGGATGAAAAATTCAAGGAGCAGGCTGACACTCTAGAATTGGACGTTCTGCATAGGGGGTACCCTTTAGGTGTCTTGAAAAAGCTAGAGAAAGAGCTAGGACTCATGCTCCCAGCAATGGCTCTGTCAACTTGGTTACGGGGTGCGCTTCAAAATCTAAATCTAGGCCCTTCTACTTTAGCTTTAAGCACGGTCCAATGTTCAGTAATATCATGGCCACTATTAAGTGGCATTAGCATGTGGTAGAGACTGACAGAACCTTGTCCAAGTTAGCTCCGGTGTCTGTCATCACATACAGAAGATGCAAAAATTTAGGGGATATGTTGGTTCAAAAAAGACTCAGAGTAACAGATAATAGTAAGAATTGGTTAGGAATGAAACGGCCGCAGGGTAATTTCAAATGCAGACACTGTAATTGGTGTCCGCAGCTGTTCACAGGAAATTTTCTTGAACTAGGAGGTCAAAGAATAAGGATCAATTCTTTTATTAACTGTCGCACCAAATGGTTGGTCTATGCCATCTGGTGCCCCTGCAAAAGATTCTACGTGGGCAAGACCATCAGGCCCATGTTTGTTAGAGTAAGAGAACATTTTAGTTCTATACTTAAGAATAAAGGGTCCCCAAGATTAATCCTTCATGTTAACGATGTGCATGAAGGTGATGCCGGGGTACTTCGGTTTGCGGGGATCGCCAGTCTACCCCCGTCCAATAGAGGAGAAGATCAACAAACGCCTCTTGCAATTGGAGGCCAAGTGTATTCTGGAGCTTAACGCGCAGGGTGCCCTTGGTTTAAATGATAAACTGGACATGGCCGTGTTTTTGTAAAACTGATGGGTCTATGAATTGTTATCCTGTGTGGAATTGCGCATCCTAGAGCCGCATTCTTGCGATATAATGAGTTTAAACAACATGAGGGACAATTAACAACTGTTTGTGTCTTATTTATATAAATGTATAGGATGTTTCTGTTGGTCCATCCTTGCTAACTCCTTATCTCTCCTCTTTCTGATAGGGTTTTTGGCGTTGTCCGTGAGCTTTGAGTCCGGGTTACAGTTAGAACGCCTAACTGTGTAAATAAGACTTGGGCAGTCCTCTTTTTTCTATATATATTTATATGTGCTGTAGTTTATTCACTGCTGCAGGGGCTGTATTTTACATGCCGCCTGCTTAAACAGTGAATTGCACTCTTATCATACCTTATGCCCCTCCTGATTGGTCCTGGCGTTGCCCTAGCAACATGGGTAAATACTGCGACGTAGCCTCTATAACGAAGCGTTTGCGTGCATGTGCAGTCGCAGCAGGGAGTTGTGACCAATCAAGGAGCTTCTCTAGTGCGGTCATGTGACCTACTCACGTGACCCGGAAGTGTAGAGGCGCTCGGACACCGCCACTGATGAACGCTCAGCAGCATGGGAACATGTGAGCATAAGATCGCTATGTAGTTTTATATATTCATTTATTCTATGTGTTTCTGACATGTGTTTCTTAAGTGTTGCTTGTAAAGTTGGTCTTGTTTTTAATAAGTTTATTATGTTTTTATATTATGACTGGCTGGTTGTGATCTCATTAGGGCGGTCTAGCTCCACCTATATAAGGTTGGGTCAAGCACCACCACTCACCAGTGACTTGTTGAAGGGCATAACGCCCGAAACGGTGCCGTCGTCACCCGGTCCCCCTCCCTGCACTATGTTTCAACTACCCAAATAAAGGACACCGCATACAGCAATCTCGGTGAGTGCCGCCTTGTTTTTCTTTTCTTTTTATTTGGACGTTGTTTTGCTGGCACCTTGAGTGACTCTGTGGCTCCAGTCTTTGTGCCTCTCCTATTTGGAGTTTCCCCTGGAAGGTGCTGCCCCCATTCTCCTTCATTTTGAATGCTGAACAACTGTTTGGGGTTGTAGGATAAGGAAGATATGAGACTTGTGAAGTAGATCTACTGTATTTAGCAGACGTGAGGGCTGATTTGAACATGAGGGTTGCTTGTCTGAATACAGTGAAGTCATCTTGCAAGTGGGTCTTCTTCCAATGCCCCTCTGCAACCAGAGCTGTCTATGGGAGAATAGACTCATAGAGTGTGTGAATGTCTAGATGGGCAAGGTTTCTGCAAGGGTGTGCTAGTTGCTGGATATCGGTGGCAGATAAAGAGGACAAGGATAGGAAAGTGAGTTGGTGGTGGTCAGATGATAGGGAAAAGGGGATTTGTGAGATTAGATAGGGAACAGAGGCAGGTGAAGATGAGGTCTAATGTATGTCTGTCTGTTTGGGTGGCTGTAGAGGACCACTGAATAAGTCCAAAGTATGCAGGGTTGCTACTAGGAATTTCAAGGCCCCTTACAGCCCAAATTTTGGGCCCCCCTGAGACTCCACCCAGCGTCCAACTGACTCCTCCTCCACCCATGCTCCGCCTCCACTCAAAATTATTTATAGTGAAAAATTGGAACAGCACCAAAAATTACCTCAATTTATGTTCAAAGCTTTCCCAACCAGCAATCCAGATGATTCCTTGCAATAGAGTAAAAAAAGGAAAAACAGCAGAAAAAAATAGAAAGAAGTGGACACACATTGGGCAATAAAGTCCACTTTTTTCTATATTTTTGTTCTCTTTTTCCTTTTTATACACTCTCTCTATTATATATTACACACACACAGTTGAGACTGCTGTGGGCTGAATACAAAATAGCTGTATAAACAATAGAGCATACACAGTAGAGACAGCTGCTAGCTGTATACACAATAGAGATGGCTGCGTGCCGTATAGACAATGGAGATGGCTGCTGGCTATATACACAGTAGAGAATACACAATAGAGACTGCTGATGGTCATATACACAATGGAGATGGCTGCGGGACAAATGCACAATGGAGACAGCTGCTGGCTGTACACAACACAATAGACATTGCTGCTGGCTTGGCCACATACACAATGGAGATGGCTGCGGGACAAATGCACAATGGAGTTGGCTGCGGGACAAAAGCACAATGGAGATGGCTGCAGGACGAAAGCACAATGGAGATGGCTGTGGGACAAATGTACAATGGAGATGGCTGCGAGACGTATGCACATTAGAGACTGCTGTGGAATGTACACACATTGGAGACTGTGCAGGACGTATACAATGTATATAATAGGCTAGCCCCTTCTGTGATGGGTCCCACAAGTAAAAGCTGGCCTCTGATTGGCCAATATCGCACCCATTATAGTTCCGGCATCTTCAGCATCCAGTGTAGTAAAGGGATTTAAAGAATCCCTGTGCCCATCATATTAGTATATGATTCCGCAGCACCCATCAGCCACACACAGGTTATCTGATAGGAGAACCACACACTGCAGAACATATGAGGCTCCCGGAGCCTCCGACTTCAAGGCCACATTGTCAGACATCGACATATACTCACACACTGTTGGAGAACCTACTGCAATTCTTATACACTGCTGCAGAACCTCTTGACAATCTCATGAACTGCTGCAGAACCTCCTGAAATTCCTATACACTGCTGCTGAATCCATTGAAATTCACACGCATTACTGCAGAAACTTTTGGAATGCACTTACACTGCTGCACAACCTCTTAAAAGGGTCAAAACTGCTGCAGAACCTCTTCACAGCCTCATGCAATACTGCACAACCTATTCAGATTATCATACACTGCTGCAAATCCCCTTGAAATGCTCACATGCTGCTATATAACCTCTTGGAATGCTCTTACACCGCTGCAGAAACTCTTGGAATGCTCTTACACTGCTGCAGAACCTATTTGGATTCTCTCATACTGCTGCAAATCCATTTGAGATGCTCACAAACTGCTGCAGAACCTATTGGGAGTATTTAGACAGTGCTGCAGAACCTCCCGAATGCTTATACACTGCTGCAAAACCGCTTTGAATCTCATACATTTATGCAGATTGTCTTACAATGCATATAAACTGCTGCAGAACCTCTTAGAGTAGCTATAAGTCATTCCTGCAAATGTGAATACCACACTGCTCTGTAGCGGGGGTCACCCATGAAGAGGTTCTCCAGCAGCAGCATCACCTGCTCTGTACATAGGACCAGTAACGCCGTGTGATGGGGAGACCCTGCTAATGGCACAATGGAGGCGGTGGCCCCGATACTTACAGCCAGGAGGCAAATGCCCGCGGATGCCCGAGAGCCACAGCCCGTCCTCTCCCTGGTGCCCCCCATGTCCTGGCGGTGGGGGTTAAGCTCATGCTCCGGCAGCTCTCAGACGTATCCAGTATCTGTACAGGAATGCCCAGGTTCCGGCAGGGCAGACAGGCGGCGAGCAGGATGGCACAGACGGATGGAGTGCACTGACCCCGCCCACACCTCGGTCATCAGCTCAGTCATCGATTGCACAGGGTCAGGGCCCGCTGAAATGGTGAGAGGGTGGGACTCGGCGGTGATTGATTTAATAGGAAACAGGGGGCCCGTGCAAGAGGTGAGGGGGTGGGGCCCGGAGGTGATCGAAGCCCACCCCCTCACGTCTTGCACAGTCAATCACCACTGAGCCCCTCACAGATGTAAGACCTGTGAGGCCCTGACGGCGGCCCTCAAAGTATGAAGTAAGTGACAGGAGTTTGGAGGCTGCCGACTGGCAGGTATCAGCGGGGATGTTGAAGTCACTCATGATGATGGTTGGAATGTCAGCAGAGAGAACCTGAAGAAGCCAGGTGGAGAATTGGTCAACAAATGCAGTGGCTGGTTATGGATGTCGGTATATGATGAACATTTTAAGATTAGTGGGTGGTTAGATAAAGGCAGAGTGAACTTCGAAAGAAGGGAGGATTGGGTTGAAGGTGCTGTCGGTAGAATGGATGAAACCAACTCCTCTGTCATGTTTGTTGCCAGGGAGAGGAGTGTGGGTAAAGTGGAGAACGCCATAGCTCAGAACAAGAGGGGAGGCAGTGTCAGATAGTGTCAGCAAGGTGTCAGTGAGGCCCAGGAAGGAAAGGTTGCAGGAAGTAAATACCGTATTTTTTCGCTTTTTAAGACGCACTTTTGTTCCCCCCAAACTTTGGGGGGGAATGGGGGTGCGTCTTAAAAAGCGCATGTAAAAAAAAAATATAAAAAATTAAATATTACCATATAAGGGGGGTTTGTGGGGTGCAGCTGCCCAGTGGGGGTGCCGGAGGCAGGTTCCGGTGGATGGGGGGCACCGCTGCAGGACCGGAGCAGCGGAGATGTACCGGCGGCAGGAAGCGGTGGGCGCCGCCATGTTTCTTGTGGTAGCCGGCCGGTAGAGGTAGAGGCTTCAAAATGGCCGCGGGTCTCCATTATGGCCGCGGCCATTTTGTTGAAGCCTCTACCGCTGGCTGCAGTGTTAATGAATGCAGCCAGCCACAAAAACATGGCGGCGCCCACCGCTTACTGCCGCCGGTACATCTCTGCTTGCTCTGGTCCTGCAGCTGTGTCCCCCACCCACGAGAACCTCCCTCCGGCACCCCCGCTGAGCAGCTGTACCCCCCTCGGTGAGCCATGGGCGTCTGGGGGGGAAGATGGCCATAGAGCATAATCAAAGGGTTGGGGCATATATACAGGATAGGGGGCACATACACAGGATGAGGGGCACATATACAGGATGAGGGGCATATACACAGGATGAGGGGCATATACAAAGGATGGGGGGCATATACAAAGGATGGGGGGCATATACACAGGTTGGGGGCATATACACAGGTTGGGGGCATATATACAGAATGGGGGCCATATATACAGAATGGGGGCCATATATACAGAATGGGGGGCATATATACCAGGATGAGCAATATACATACCAGGATGGGGACATGTATACGAGGATGAGAGACATATATGCCAGGATGAGGGATATATATACCAGAATTGGGGGGTTTATGTACCAGGATTAGGGACATATATACTGATTTTAAGACGGACACTGGCATTATAAGACGGACCCCATTTAACATTAAAAACTATTTTTTTTCTCATTTCCTTCACCAAATTTGGGGGTGCGTTTTATAATCCGGTGCGTCTTATAAAGTGAAAAATACGGTAGGTCATGGATCACATGAAATTTGTTGTAGACAGAGCAGGCATTCCAAAGTGCTACAGGGAGAGGAGCAGGGGCATGAGGGTCAGAGGCACAGGTTTTAGATGTGAGAGATTGCGCTAGTTTATCTTAGTGTGAGAGGAATAGAAGGAAGAATTAGTGGGAAGAATCAGGTGAGGGGCAGGGCTGGGTGATATGTCGCCAGCAGTGGGTAGAAGCAGAGAGAAAAAGAGAACAGATGTGATAAGGAGAGTGGTCAGCTTGTTTTATATTTTAGTAGGAGGGATCTGAGGTGAAGGAGCAGGTGAGGTGAGGTGCTGGGGTAAGAGGAAGGGGGTGACAGTTATTTTTTTAAAGGATGCTGGGGCTAGGAGATAGCGAAGAAGAGTGAGGATTAGTGGAGCAAAAACTGTAAGGTTATGACATCATCGTGTGAGCTGTGCTAAGGCTCCAATAGAAAGAATAATGGAGCAGGTCCCTGTTCCATGATTACATGCAACTCTATCTGCTTTAAGATACAGATACTGTAGAAAGTGTTATATTGTGTTCCACAACTTGTCCCCTTCAACTTACAGGCCGCGTAGCAGCTGCATGGTGTGCCACTATAGGGTTACACTACTACACCAAACATGTCATAGTGCAGAAAGAAATACCTTCTCCAGAGCACCAAACATAAATTACAGTGCAGCATCTCTGGCAAAAGCAGCATCGGCGTGTTATCTACTCACCCCTCCTTCAATGTCGACAGCATATTGACTCCCGTTTCCCACTTCATTCTATCCTCCCATCCTGCTTCTTCACCAAGTCATCAGCATTATGCCCCCTTTACAGTCCTCCCTCATTGTTATCAGCATTATGCCCCCTTTTCAGCCCTCCCTTACTATTATCAGCATTATGCCCCCTTTTCAGCCCTCCCTTATTGTTATCAGCTCTATGCCCCCTTTTCAACCCTCCCTTATATTTACCAGCATTATGCCCCTTTTCAGCCCTCCCTTATTGTTATCAGCATTATGGCCCCTTTTCAGCCCTCCCTTATTGTTATCAGCATTATGCCCCCTTTTCAGCCCTCCCTAATTTATCTGCATTTTGTCATCTTTTCAGCGCCCCCTTATTGTTATTAGCATTATGGGCCCTTTTCAGCCCTCCCTTATTGTTATCAGCATTATGCCCCCTTTTCAGCCCTCCCTAATTTATCTGCATTTTGTCATCTTTTCAGCGCCCCCTTATTGTTATTAGCATTATGGGCCCTTTTCAGCCCTCCCTTATTGTTATCCGCATTATGTCCCCTTTTCAACCCCCCTTATATTTACCAGCATTACGCTCCCTATTCAGTCCTATCTTATTGTTATCAGCTCTATGCCCCCTTTTCAACTCTCCCTTATATTTACCATCATTATGCCCCTTTTCAGCCCTCCCTTATTGTTATCAGCATTATGGCCCCTTTTCAGCCCTCCCTTATTGTTATCAGCATTATGCCCCCTTTTCAGCCCTCCCTAATTTATCTGCATTTTGTCATCTTTTCAGCGCCCCCTTATTGTTATTAGCATTATGGGCCCTTTTCAGCCCTCCCTTATTGTTATCAGCATTATGCCCCCTTTTCAGCCCTCCCTAATTTATCTGCATTTTGTCATCTTTTCAGCGCCCCCTTATTGTTATTAGCATTATGGGCCCTTTTCAGCCCTCCCTTATTGTTATCCGCATTATGTCCCCTTTTCAACCCTCCCTTATATTTACCAGCATTACGCTCCCTATTCAGTCCTATCTTATTGTTATCAGCTCTATGCCCCCTTTTCAACTCTCCCTTATATTTACCATCATTATGCTCCCTATTCAGCCCTGCCTTATTGTTATCAGCATTATGCCCCCTTTTTAACCCTCCCTTATTGTTATCAGCATTATGCCCCCTTTTTAACCCTCCCTTATATTTACCAGCATTATGCCCCCTTTTTAACCCTCCCTTATTGTTATCAGCTCTATGGCCCCCTTTTCAACCCTCCCTTATATTTACCAGCATTATGCCCCCTTTCAGCCCTCACTACTTGTTATCAGCATTATGGCCCCTTTCTGAGCACTCCCCCACTATTATCAGTATGGAGACAGCCTTCTTAAACTGTTGTGATTCTTTTTGTGTAGGGCAAGAAACATGATCATGTCTGCAAATGGATCCCATGTAATATTTTGTAGAGTGAATACTGTATATAAATTAGTAGATGTGTGCATCTATGTGTATTATTCTACAATCATAAATGCTGACATTCTGTGAATGATATAATATACCCTTACTGGTCACTATAAGAGTGGAAAAAAATGCAGCATGTTAAAAACATCGTTCTAGGGAGCGTATGTTTATAATAATTCTGTCTAGCAATACAACACGTACAATAAATTAAATGATTGAGAATGATAATCCGGATGGACTAGAAATGATACTATCTCGATTACTAGCTTTTTTTCCCATGTAAATCTTTTAATGAGTGTAGAAAATGTGAAATATTATGTCACTACATAGTTTTAAAAAAGGGGAAGTCATTGTTAGAAAACCTTTTTGAAGCATTAACCATGCCATTGTGCCATGTATAATTGTAAGTGGTCACAAAAGAAGAGCCACTAATGCCGCAGAACTGAAATAGCATGCCATAACAATCTATGATGCAAGCATAAAGAATGCTGACATTGGTCTCCAGGGCAACTGTGACAGCTGTTATAATGAAAGCTACGTAAATAAAAGCGCTCAACACAATAAACCACACTTGGAAAAGGAACAGTAAATACATGGTTATAAAAAAAATGACCAGATGGTATTTTTTATGTGTACATTTTGAGTATAACTGTACCTGCTGCTGGGAATGTTTTATGATAGGCACAAAAACTATTTTAAAGATTATCTATATTAAACAAACCATAGGAATGTATTGCTAATAATTGGTTTTTTTCAGCTTGCTTGCTTTAGAATACATCTAAAATATGTCTAATTAGTCATATGAAATATATGTAAAATATAGATAACCAGCCTTCATCTACTATATAATTGTCTAACCATGTCTGTCACAGAAATTGGGACCAATGAGTGCAGCGTATGCAAAAGAGCCACGCAAATTCAAAATTTGCACCGCGGTTCATGTACTGCCATACAGAGGTCCACAGCGAGCCAGCCGGGAAATGACCGGTGTCAGCTGGCTGGCTCGCCGCGGACCTCTGTGTGGCAGTACATGAACCGCGACTACGTGGCGCACAGAGGTCCATGGCGAGCCGGCTAGGAGATGACCGACGTCAGCCGGTCATCTCCTGGCTGCTCGCAGCGGTAGTACCCTGAGCAGGATTCAAATCCTCCGCCAAGCCGCGCTACTTCTCTGATTGGTCACCGCCAGGAGGAGTGGTGACAGGAGGAGCAATGGACAAGCTGTGACAGGAGGAGAGACGGAGGAGCGATGACAGGAGGAGCTGGGACAGGAGGAGAGATGGAGGAGCAGTGACAGGAGGAGAGATGAAAGAGCGTGGAAAGGAGCTATGTATAAGCAGTAACAGGAGGAAAGACGGAGGAGCGGGAACAGGAGGAGCGATGGACAAGCAGTGAGAGGAGGAGAGATAGAGGAGTGGTAACAGGAGGAGAGATGGAGGAGCGGGTACAGGAGAAGCGGTGACAGGAGGAGAGATAAAGGAGCGGGGACAGGAGGAGAGATGGAGGAGCGGGAACAGGGGAGCGGTGACAGGAGGAGCGGGGACAGGAGGAGAGATGGAGGAGTGGGGACAGGAGGAGCGCTCACAGGAGGAGAGATGGAGGAGCACATTAACCCCTGATCTCCTGACAAAATACTTCCTGCAGAACTTTATCCTCTTAACACTTCTGTCTTACTACCACAGTTGAAAAGACATTAACGCTTAGGTGACTGGTGCCTACAGACTGAGTCATAATACTGTGTGCTGTAATGCACCCAGCCAGCCCTCAATTGCTGTCAATTGCTGTCCTTAACAACTAATGGGACATTGTGCTACACAGAGATCAAACTGTGGATCTCTCTTGTTACATTTGATGCCTTAATTTACACCATATTGGCACCATCTTCTGGATCTCCCATTACCATCATCACACATTCTAAACTCTTGGTGTAAACCCACCATAGATCTCTGTCTTAAACAACTCCGCCAGATTTTCTTAGCATAACCCCAGACTCCACTATGTGAGAACCCCGAGATACATCAGGGAAGCCGACAGAGAACAAGAGACAGACAAATTTCAGCCTTTAGACAGCTTTACAATGGTCAAATCAACCACGAAGTCCACCAGACCCTCTACCAAACCTGCTATCAGTTCCACACAGGAGGATTTTGATAAATGCCTAAAGAAACAAGCAGTTTCAACAGAAAACAGGGTGCACCGCAATGAACTGAATTATATCAAGGGAAGGAGGGGTCGCTCACCGTGCCAAGGGGGACAGATATGCATGGCGGAGAGAAGACATGGCACATTGAGGGAGCAACACACACGAGTAGTAGAATAGTGAGAATTATAACTTTATTAGTGCAATTGACCAAACAAGATTAAAAACAATTAAAACCATGGGGTGCCAATGCAGAACACAACGCTGAACATATGTACAGAATACAATGCTGACAAAACATGAGCAGGATATGACACAATATCGGTGATCACAACAGGTTAGACAAAATACAGGATTGAGTTGTAGGGAGAGACCCGAGGGTGGGGGATGAGAGCAGGTACGAGAAATACTAGTGCTCCTTCACCACAATATTTTACGTAAATACGCTTGTTAGGTCCCTTGACATAGATGTGGTTACCCATAACACTGTCTACCCTATATTGGGATATTATGAAGCACAAATCATAGGGCCACAGAATGATTGGTAGTGCTGGGAGTGTTAAATATGATTAAATACTGGCCTTAGCAGCTGGAATAAACAACGTTTATAAGTGAGACAGATACCAATATCTCATGCAAGTGAAGTCTGCAGAGGCACAGACAATTATAAAGAAAATTTCACACATTATAAGTTTACCCAAGATTCTGCAAATCATCCAATGAGTAATGCTAGGAGTCGTTTAGTAGTCCCAATCACAGTGGTCCCTAGGGGTGGTCACATATGGATGATAACAAAAGTGTTAACCATGAGCTAACTAACCGTATAATTGATACAAAGACCACCCATATATATTGGGTACTCCCTATTGTTTACATATAGTCAAACAGTGTAGGTCACCGTGTCCACTGATAGTGGAAGATAAAGTGCATATTACCAGTTCGTAAATTGTCTGAAATGTCAGTCCGAGGTATGTAGCGAGGTGACTGCAGGGCACCCAATCCCCACGCGTATCGCTGCCAGGGCGCAGCTTCCTCAGGGGAAGTATATTACAGCTGCTGAGGCCAGTATTTAATCATATTTAACACTCCCAGCACTACCAATCTTCTGTGGCCCTATGATTTGTGCTTCATAATAGGTCCCTTGACATAGATGTGGTTACCCATAACACTGTCCACCCTATATTGGGCTAACAAGCGTATTTATGTAAAATATTGTGGTGAAGGAGCACTAGTACTTCTCGTACCTGCTCTCATCCCCCACCCTCGGGTCTCTCCCTACAGCTAAATCCTGTATTTTGTCTAACCTATTGTGATCACCGATATTGTGTCATATCCTGCTCATGTTTTGTCAGCATTGTATTCTGTACATATGTTCAGCGTTGTGTTCTGCATTGGCACCCCATGGTTTTAATTGTTTTTAATCTTGTTTGGTCTATTGCACTAATAAAGTAATAATTCTCACTATTCTACTACTTGTGTGTGTTGCTCCCTCAATGTGCCATGTCTTCTCTCCGCCATGCATAAAGAAACAAGCAGGTTTGTCATCTTTATCCAAAACATCCAAACGACTTCTGGTGGAGGATAGCATGGAACCGGACCAAGAAAGCGACTATGAAGGAGTAGATGACGATGAAGATCTCCTGATCACCAGATCATACCTCAAAAAAATATTGCAAAAAGCTCTTGAACCACTAGTCAAAGAATTAGCGGACATTAAACAGGACTTGGCGCACATGAACCAAAGAGTGGAGACCCTAGAATCATCTAATACGGAGGTAGTCAAACAATCTAACTCTACTCTCTCTGGCCTCCAGCATCATGAAGACCACTTCAACAAGATATATACGATGCTGGAAGACCACGAGAACAGAGACAGATGCAACAACTTGCGTCTGAAAGGGGTCCCTGAATCAATTAATCAGGATGCCCTGACTCTAACCATCATTGACACTTTCCGCTCAACATTATCACCGGATGATCCCACTGATATGGAGCTGGTAAGAGTTCATAGAGCATTGCACCCAAAACCACCACCAGAGGAACCTCCAAGGGACGTCATATGCCGCTTCCTGGACTACAGGACAAAGGATCTGGTCATGAAGAGGGCCAGAGAAAAAGCTAACATCTCCTGTAACGGCTCCACAGTCCAAATATACCAGGACCTTTCACCAATAACTTTAGCTAAACGACGCCTTTTAAAACCACTTACCACAATTTTCCACCAGAGAAACTACCCGTACAGGTGGCTGTTTCCCTTTGGTATATCTGTCATGGCTAACGACAAAAGACTTCAAGGAAGAACATCAACCGATATCAAAAAGATGTGCCAAGAACTCGGTACTGAACTAGATCACTACCCCAACTTGGAAGAAGTAGGAGCCGCCTATCAGATGACACCTCTCCGACACCCACAGCCATGGCAGATGAACCTGACACCTAAATCCCAAAGGTCAAAGCGTAAATCAGCCAAAATGGCTGAGGCTCGAGGGGGGGATAGTCCAAATGGATGAACTGACCCCAGGACTGCAATGTTACGTACTCCTTCTTGAAAGCCATGACCAAGACTTTGTAGAGCTTCGTGGTTCCTGAATCCTAGACAATATATAAAATGTAGATGGGTAAAGCAATTCTCGTCCCTTTTGCCTATTCTTCATGTTAGTGACTAACTCAGACTTCAAACTAAAGATATGACTGGATAGACTGGAATGACGGATAAAATATTTGAGCACCTTATTGTAGCGGATGAAATCTACTCCGTTAAAACCGCTCTGGTGCCCTATGAGAGATCCCACTCTCTCATATTCATTTGTCAATTTATCAAAAACACCTAATTTTGAAAGAAATTATTAATAACATGGTATCACGCAATCACACATCAAAAAAGAGCTAGAGGAGTAGCTATAGCACTAGCAAAAAATATTCCCTTCCTTCTCATAGATAAATTGACTGATCCTGAAGGCCGATATATATTCATAAAAGGTCTTCTTGAGGGTACCCTGATCACGTTAGGAAGTTTAAACGCTCCTAATAAAAACATCTTTCCTGGATAAAGAAGATCCAACGTAAACTTTCATTATTTGCAGAAGGCTCGGTCTTGATAGGTGGGGATATAAACATAGCACTAGAACCTTTGATGGATACTTCAACTGGGAAAAGTAATGTTCCAGGACGAGATTTGACCCAAATTAGGTCTTCTTTTCATTCGACAGATTTGATAGATATATGGCGCTATTTTCACCCACGGGACAAAACCTATACATACTACTCCCATCCACATAACACCTACCATCGGTTAGATTACTTATTTATATCTAAGACACTGCTCTCAATAATTACAGAAACAGAAATCCTCCCAGCATTGTATTCGGATCACGCAATGGTGTCTATGAAATTGGAGTGTGGGGGAACCTCCTCGAAATCTAGGACTTGGAGGCTTAATGAATCCCTCCTATGTATGAAAGATATCAAATCCAAAATACAAATAGCTATTAAGGATTACTTCCTGTCTAACAATACTCCAGATGTGGATCCTACTATAATCTGGGAGGCTCACAAGGCGACACTTAGAGGAGTGATAATCTCACTAGCATCATTCCAGAATAAACAAAGGAAAATAGAAGTAGAAACGTTATACAAAGATATAATAAACTTAGAGACTCTACAACAGAAAACATTGGCCCACCCCACAATGATAAAACTTGCAGAGTGTAGACAACGTCTTAAAGATTTGCTCAACAAAAAAGCTGCAAAATACTTTACTAACTGGAGAAATCGCCTATTAGTACATGGTGACAAGGCCTCCAAACTTATGATATCATTGATCAAGAAGTGACAGTCGAGAACTTTTATACATAAAGTTAAAACCAAATCAGGCCATTTAACGCAAAATTATGAACAAATTGTATCAGAATTTCTGACATTTTATAAAAACCTATACCAATTAAGGCCACATGAACCTGAAATAACCTTGAAACAAAGAAAGACTGAAATCAACTCCTTTTTATCCTCTTTATCTTTACCAAAACTAGATCTAAACCAGCAAGCTTGGCTCACGAGACCCTTTGAACCTGAGAAACTCCAGTGTATTCTGTCGAGGAGTCCGACAGGTAAATCGCCAGGGCCAGATGGTTTTCCGCTCCTTTATTATAAGACATTCTACACAGATTTGAATCCGCACCTTTTGAAAGCATGTAATGCAGTTCTGCATGGTAGTTCTCTTCCCTCTCAATCCCTTGAAGCACATGTCACGCTTCTGCACAAGGAAGGCAAAGATTCTACACTTTGTGGGAGTTACAGGCCTATCTCCTTGCTTAATGTCGACATAAAAATGTATGCTAGCTTAATAGCAAGACGTTTGACGGGCCTGATTCCGCAACTGATTACATTAGAGCAGACGGGATTTGTGCGGGGAAGAGAGGGGAGGGACAACGCTAGTAGGATATTGCATTCAATGCAATATGCAAAAATTCACATATCCCCCCCCCCAATTAATGGAAGCCATATTTAAAATGTATGCCTTACCATCAGCAAAGCTGAGAATCAATAATATGCTCTCAGATCCTTTCCTGATACAAAACGGTACGAGGCAGGGGTGCCCTATGTCTCCCTTACTGTTCGTTCTAGTCATGGAACCACTACTAAAAAGTATTCAGATGAACAAGGAAATTAAAGGAGTCCAACTACGCAAAATACACCACAAGTTGGCAGCATTTGCGGACGACCTGTTGGTAATCTTATCTGAACCGGATAGGGGCATCCCTGCCTTTGTACAAACTCTAGAGAAATATGGCCGACTTTCTAATTATACCGTATATACTCGCGTATAAGCCGAGTTTTTCAGCCCAAAATTTGGGCTGAAAAGTCCCCCCTCGGCTTATATGCGAGTATATAAAAAAAAATATAAAAAATACAGCCGCAGCCCCGGAGGTATACAGGCCCCCCCATCAAGTTCCAGGGCCCCCCCACCTTGCGCGCAGCCTGTAAAGGAAAATCATACTTGCCAGAGTCCAGTCGCGCCGTCCGCAGCTGCCGACATGACGATCCCGGGCTCCATTCAGCGTCTTCCGCATTTCCTGTAGTCGCGGGCAATGACGTCATTGCTCGCGCGCACAGGAAGTCGGAAGCCGGAAGACGCTGAATGGAGCCCGGGATCGTCATGTCGGCAGCTGCGGACGGCGCGACTGGACTCTGGCAAGTATGATTTTCCTTTACAGGCTGCCGCAAGGTGGGGGGGCCCTGGAACTTGATGGGGGGGCCTGTATACCTCCGGGGCTGCGGCTGTATACAGCCCTGGGGCTGCGGCTGTATACAGCCCTGGGGCTGCGGCTGTACACAGCCCTGGGGCTGCGGCTGTATACAGCCCTGGGGCTGCTGCTGTATACAGCCCTGGGGCTGCGGCTGTATACAGCCCTGGGGCTGCTGCTGCTGTATATACCTCTGGGGCTGCATCTGGGGCTGCATATGGGGCTGCATATACCTCTGGGGCTGCATATACCTCTGGGGCTGTATATACCTCTGGGGCTGCATCTGGGGCTGCATCTGGGGCTGTATATGGGGCTGCATATACCTCTGGGGCTGCATATACCTCTGGGGCTGCATATGGGGCTGCATATACCTCTGGGGCTGCATATACCTCTGGGGCTGCTGTATACTACCACTGGGGCTGCTGATGTATATACCACTGGGGCTGCTGCTGCTGTATATACCTCTGGGGCTGCATATACCTCTGGGGCTGCATATACCTCTGGGGCTGCATATACCTCTGGGGCTGCATATGGGGCTGCATATACCTCTGGGGCTGCATATACCTCTGGGGCTGCTGTATACTACCACTGGGGCTGCTGATGTATATACCACTGGGGCTGCTGCTGCTCTATATACCTCTGGGGCTGCATATACCTCTGGGGCTGCATATACCTCTGGGGCTGCATATACCTCTGGGGCTGCTGTATACTACCACTGGGGCTGCTGATGTATATACCACTGGGGCTGCTGCTGCTGTATATACCTCTGGGGCTGCATCTGGGGCTGCATATGGGGCTGCATATGGGGCTGCATATACCTCTGGGGCTGCATATACCTCTGGGGCTGCATATACCTCTGGGGCTGAATATACCTCTGGGGCTGCATATGGGGCTGCATATACCTCTGGGGCTGCATATGGGCTGCATATACCTCTGGGGCTGCATATACCTCTGGGGCTGCATATGGGGCTGCATATACCTCTGGAGCTGCATATACCTCTGGGGCTGTATATACCTCTGGGGCTGCTGTATACTACCACTGGGGCTGCTGCTGTATACTACTACTGGGGAGGCTGCTGTATACCTCACTGCTGGGGGTTGTATACCTGTGCTGGAGTCCACCCTCGGCTTATACGCGAGTCAATAAGTTTTCCCAGTTTTTGGGGGCAAAAGTAGGGGGGTCGGCTTATACACGGGTCGGCTTATACACGAGTATATACGGTAAAATTAATTTGGCAAAATCAGAAGCATTGAGCTTAAACATTCCCAAAACAGCCATTAACAAATATAAACACTTATATCCCTTTACATGGCCAAAAAAGTATATCACATATTTAGGTATCAAAATAGGACATACAGCCAGAGACCTTCTCACCCTTAACGTAGAACCAACACTGGAAAAAGCAATTGAAACAGTCAAGTCATGGAGAGCCCCCTTTTTAACATGGGTCGGGAGGAAAAACTTACTTAAAAGCATAATACTACCAAAATTCTTATACCTGTTTCATATGCTCCCGATTCACATCCCAGAACAACTCCTAAACAAAATCCACTCTTTTATCTTAAACTTTATTTGGAATAATAAGAAGCCGCAAATTAAATTCCAGACATTAGCATTGCCACGGGATGGGGGGCAGGGGGGGGGGTATGGGCGCACAAGACATACGCAAATACTATAAAGCAGCTATGTTGACTAGAATTGTGGATTGGATCAGGATGCCACTGCATAAATTATGGCTTTCAATTGAAGAATCTATGTCACATACGCCCCTAACAAAAGGTGATATTATGTAAGCGCTAAGGTAGTGACCCAGGACAACGCTCAATTAATAATTACCTCTAGGCTTTATTAAATCGGTATGGGATTCCAAATCGCCACAACGCGTTTCAGCGCTTATTGCGCCTTTCTCAAGTGATTACCGGAATCCACAGTTACAATTGTTTAAATACACTCTACACACAAAAGGGGAGGGGTAGGGGGGAGGGGAAAAGAGGTATTGCACGAGTTTGTGATAATATCAGTAATGGATCATGGAAAGGATCCTAAGATCCCTTTCTAAATTATATATATAACACATTATATCTTATACAAGGAGTGAAAAAAACAATTACAATTCATTCAGATAATTACAATTAAAAATATCCTAAAATTGTCAGTAATACTGCTGGATTAAAAAGTGTATGTATGAATACAGATAATGTAAAAACATCAAAAATAAAACTAGAAAAAAAAAAGATAATAATTAAATAGTATAAAATGAATAATATAAAATTACAGATAAAATATTGCTGTTTAAAAACATGGATTAGATCGCATTTTCCAAAGTAATATTGAGTCCTTCTGGTGATAAAGTGCCAATTTTATAAATCCAGAAGGACTCTCTCCTGTTAAGACTATGTGTTCTGTCAAGAACATTAACCCCTATCTGATCGATGATGGTGAGTTTTAATTTAGAAGAATCTCTATTATGTATTTGGTCATAATGTTTAGACACACTATGTTTTGGAAAACCTATGCTGATATTATGTCTATGTTTATTTATTCTTGCCCTCATACTTTGGATGGTCCTGCCTATATATTGGAGCCCGCAAGGGCACTCCAATAAATAAATAACATATTTAGAAGAGCAGTCAAATCTCTGTTTGATTGCATGTATAGAGTTAGTGGTATTAGATCTAAACTCCACTGTGCCATGATTGATGCTGGAACAGCATTTGCATCGTCGTATACCACATCTAAAACATCCTCTTTGGGCTTCTAGTGTGGATGTCACAGATGTGGATTCTTTGTCACTAGTTGGTAAAGTTCTACTCGGAGCCAGGATATTATGAAGATTTCTTCCTCTTCTAAAAATAATTTTGGGTTGTTTAGGGATGATTTTGGATAAGATGGGATCTCCCTGCAATATAAACCAATATTTCTTCAAAAGAATATAGATATTTTTATAGGATTTATTAAAAGTTGTGATTAAATTACAGTTATAGGAAGTTTTTTTGTCTATATCACCCTCTTTCAATTTCTTTTTGTCATTTAAATATCCTATATATTCTTCTTGTGTATATCCTTTACATTTGTTGTATGCATCCTTAAGAAGCTCACTAGGGTATTTTTTGGATTTGAATCTTTGTTTCAAAATTTTAGCTTCAGTATTAAAATCCCCATCATTAGTGCAGTTTTTCCTAATCCGTAGGTATTGTCCATACGGGATGTTCCTAATCCAGGATGGTAAATGACTGCTATTGAATTCCAAATAACTGTTCACGTCCACATTCTTGAAAAACGTGGACGTGCTACAGTATCCCTCCTGGTTGATCTTGATAAGAAGATCCAAAAATTGAATGTTGTTGCTGGAAATATTCATTGAAAAACTCAATCCCCAATTGTTATTGTTGAGATAATTAACAAACTCCATGGCCTCCTCTTCATTCCCTGACCACATGATAAATAGGTCATCTATATATCTTTTATAAAATTTGATATATTTAGTACCTAGTAGGGACTGTGCGGTGGCCACCGACTCAAAAGCACCCATGTATAATCCTGCATAGCTGGGTGCGAATCTAGTGCCCATCGCACAGCCCCTGGTCTGTCTGTAAAGTCTATCCTGGTCACTAAAAATATTATTTTGTAATATAAACTCAATGCCATTCAATAAAAATTGTTTCTGTGCAATGGGTATATCACTATCTTTGTATAAAAACTGATGTATTACCTTTTCGCAAGAACTAGAAATGTGGTACTTTAAATTCCTCAATGTTCAAGAATCTAAATTCTTTCTTATTTAATATTTCCATTTTTTTGCCACTTTTTATCATAATTTTATATTGTGAAAATATCTCCTGTAGGGGACTGGTATCCAGTTCAATATAATAATTTTTATCTTGTAATATGCTTTCACTTTTCATATTGTACCAGTCTCTATTCATGATCACCGTCCCCCCACCTTTATCTGCTTGTCGAATTATCAAATTTTTATTTTCTACCATTCTTTTGATGGCTATTCTTTCTCTCTTGGTTAAATTATCTCTTTGCTTAATGTCCTTAATATCCCTTATTTCTTTTAGAGCAAGATGCTGAAAAGTCTCTAAGTGGGAGCCTTTGTGATGTATCGGATAGTAATTACTCTTAGTTTTCGGGTTTACATGAGAATAAATTTCCTCTTTGTGTAGGTCGCCTCCAGGGCTTACCGCCTCTTTAGATTTATTCGAAGTGGAGATAGATTTCTCCTTTGGGGTCCCTTTCGTTTGTTCTATAAAAAAGTGTCTTTGGACAGTTAATTTCCTGATATATTCATTAAACCCCCATTATTATCTGAACCTAAACCTACTTCATTCTTAGGGGTATTTCTATTACTATGTCTTTGATATTCCTGATTTATATTATTAGTTTTCATAATCAATCTATTTTGTTTTTTTTCACCTCTTTCACTGTATTGGGAGAATTCTGGGTGGACCTGTGATTTTCCCCCTCTGCATCCTCTCCTTGTCTTTTTCGTTTTGTTTTTCGGCAAGTGACCAATTGAAAAAATTGTGTGATTTTTCCAGTGTCAGTGTTTTTAATAGTTGAGTTCCTATCTTTTTGAGTCGGTGGCCATCGCACAGTCCCTACTAGGTACTAAATATATCAAATTTTATAAAAGATATATAGATGACCTATTTATCATGTGGTCAGGGAATGAAGAGGAGGCCAGGGAGTTTGTTAATTATCTCAACAATAACAATTGGGGATTGAGTTTTTCAATGAATATTTCCAGCAACAACATTCAATTTTTGGATCTTATATCAAGATCAACCAGGAGGGATACTGTAGCACGTCCACGTTTTTCAAGAATGTGGACGTGAACAGTTATTTGGAATTCAATAGCAGTCATTTACCATCCTGGATTAGGAACATCCCGTATGGACAATACCTACGGATTAGGAAAAACTGCACTAATGATGGGGATTTTAATACTGAAGCTAAAATTTTGAAACAAAGATTCAAATAAAAAAAATACCCTAGTGAGCTTCTTAAGGATGCATACAACAAATGTAAAGGATATACACAAGAAGAATATATAGGATATTTAAATGACAAAAAGAAATTGAAAGAGGGTGATATAGACAAAAAAACTTCCTATAACTGTAATTTAATCACAACTTTTAATAAATCCTATAAAAATATCTATATTCTTTTGAAGAAATATTGGTTTATATTGCAGGGAGATCCCATCTTATCCAAAATCATCCCTAAACAACCCAGAATTATTTTTAGAAGAGGAAGAAATCTTCATAATATCTTGGCTCCGAGTAGAACTTTACCAACTAGTGACAAAGAATCCACATCTGTGACATCCACACTAGAAGCCCAAAGAGGATGTTTTAGATGTGGTATACGACGATGCAAATGCTGTTCCAGCATCAATCATGGCACAGTGGAGTTTAGATCTAATACCACTAACTCTATACATGCAATCAAACAGAGATTTGACTGCTCTTCTAAATATGTTATTTATTTATTGGAGTGCCCTTGCGGGCTCCAATATATAGGCAGGACCATCCAAAGTATGAGGGCAAGACTAAATAAACATAGACATAATATCAGCATAGGTTTTCCAAAACATAGTGTGTCTAAACATTATGACCAAATACATAATAGAGATTCTTCTAAATTAAAACTCACCATCATCGATCAGATAGGGGTTAATGTTCTTGACAGAACACATAGTCTTAACAGGAGAGAGTCCTTCTGGATTTATAAAATTGACACTTTATCACCAGAAGGACTCAATATTACTTTGGAAAATACGATCTAATCCATGTTTTTAAACAGCAATATTTTATCTGTAATTTTATATTATTCATTTTATACTATTTAATTATTATCTTTTTTTTTTTCTAGTTTTATTTTTGATGTTTTTACATTATCTGTATTCATACATACACTTTTTAATCCAGCAGTATTACTGACAATTTTAGGATATTTTTAATTGTAATTATCTGAATGAATTGTAATTGTTTTTTTCACTCCATGTATAAGATATAATGTGTTATATATATAATTTAGAAAGGGATCTTAAGATCCTTTCCATGATCCATTACTGATATTATCACAAACTCGTGCAATACCTATTTTCCCCTCCCCCCTACCCCTCCCCTTTTGTGTGTAGAGTGTATTTAAACAATTGTAACTGTGGATTCCGGTAATCACTTGAGAAAGGCGCAATAAGCGCTGAAACGCGTTGTGGCGATTTGGAATCCCATGCCGATTTAATAAAGCCTAAAGGTAATTATTAATTGAGCATTGTCCTGGGTCACTACCTTAGCGCTTACATAATATCACCTTTTGTTGGAACCGTTATATTCTTCCCGGTTGGGAAGCGTGATATCAAGCAGCTTGGACTCCAGGACCTTGCTTACGTCACATCAACACTCCCCTAAGCTGTCACGTGCAACTTCAGCGTCAGGATTACGGGAACTCCTCGGCTTCGGTCGGCGTGGAGATCCCATCGGGAACGATCAGTGCCCTCTAACCAGTTGTGCGGTCAGGCACAACTGGACCAGATGAGCACAGGGGTGTTTAACCGACCCCCTGATTTAATCTCTTTTAGCAGTGTGGCGCAACTTTTTTTATCTTTTACATACGCCCCTAAGGTCATTAGCTTTACTACCTGATTTCTGCAGCAAGTTGCAATCAAATAAAAATACCTTCACAAAAGCAGTTGCAGATGTCTGGAAAAAAGAATACGGTCCGCTTCTGCCTCCATTATTTTTCATACTAAATCTACAAGACCTTATTGGCCAACTCCCAGTGAGGGCCTCAATAACCAGCCCAATAGATCTAAGTCAGGTAGCATTTAACCCCATTCCAATCGATCAACTACTAATAGATGGCTCCTCACACACAGGGAGATACAGCAATCTACATCTCTGCCAGATATCTCTTTTAGGGCCACGTCACACACACAGATATTTGTGCAGATATTGTTCACAGATCTCTGGTTGTAGTGAAATCATGGACTGATTGTTACATTTGTACACAGCCACAAAATGGACCAATATGTCCATGATTTCACTGCAACCACAGATCTGTGAACAATCTCTGCACAGATATCTGTGTGTGTGACGTGGCCCTTATACAATATGGTAAACTGAAAGCTTACGTCCACAAACGTGAGGGATTTGAACTTTACTAGACCTTTAACATTATTTGAGCAACTATGTACACAGTCGCATACACCCACTAAAGTGTTATCCCTACTCTACAAACAATTAATATTAGATGTCGCACATATTAAGAGAGACTTTATAGGCCTCTGGGAACGAGACCTCCAGATTGAATTCTCAGATCAACAAATTAAACAAATATACAGAAGATCTCACGGCCCCTCTCCCTGTGTAAAATTACAGGAAAACTCCTACAAGGTGGCAACGAGATGGTACCGTACTCCCGTACTGCCGCACAAATGGCACTCTTCGACACCAGATACCTGCTGGAGATGTGACTCTGCTTTAGGCACATATCTACACATATGTTGGCAATGCCCCCTTATACAAGCGTACTGGAAGATGGTGTCGGAGGTGCTTACAGATGTGTTGTGACCCTGACGCCTCTTTCGGCGTTACTCAACCTCTCCCTCTGGCCAAAGGAGATATACATCTCTAAATTAGCCTCTAACATTATAGCAGCTGGTAGGCTTCTTATTTCCACTCACTGGAAATTGAATAGGACCCCAATTAAACACCAACTAACCCGAGAAATCGAGTCGGTATACCATGCAGCAGAAATAGCGTCCCTCTCATTCAGCTCTTATATTTCCTTCGAGAAAACATGGACACCGTGGATATATTATAGATTGACCCTGGAATTTACAAGAATTTCTGCTTCCGACTGATCTATATGGTGGAGAGAACCCTCTCGCGGACCCATTCCCCTCACACTCCCCTGCCTCCCCCAATTCCTCTCCTAAGTCTGACCCCCTCCCATCTTTTATCCCCTCTATTTTCTATGTTTATAAATATTTACTACTATTCCTACAGATCCTTTGTTAAGTAAAAATCAATTGAAGGGTACAGTTTGTGAGACAAGTATTAACGATATACTTATGACTACGTTGTTTATTTTTGTTAAAAATATTACAAACCTTTCCCTGTGGAGGGAGTGGTTCATAGATTATATTCCTTTTACTGCTTAATAAAAAGAACATTAAAAGAAAGAGAGATGGAGGAGTGGGGACAGGAGGAGCGGTGACAGGAGGAGAGATGCAGGAGCAGGGACAGGAGGAGCGGTGACAGGAGGAGGGACGGAGGAGCGGTGACAGGAGGAGCGGTGACAGGAGGAGCGATGTACGAGCGGTGACACGAGGAGAGACGGAGGAGCGGTGACAGGAGGAGAGACAGAGGAGTGGTGACAGGAGAAGCTGTGTAGTTCACTCACGTTGACTGAACAAGTTCTGTCAGTCACAGTATGTAAACTACATACATATTCTAGAATACCCGATGCATTAGAATCGGGCCTCCATCTAGTATAAAATATTCTATAACTTGACTTTATCACAGGTTTTCAGCTACACTACTGGAACAGTAAACATAATACGGTGTCAAACTAAAATATAATTTAAACAAAAGAATGGCACACCAAGCAATGTGTACAGGTTCTAGCAGAAACATACATATGACTACAAAAAGTTATTCCGCTGCACACTAGAGTACACTACAACACTAAGAATTAGCCATAGTCTAATTAAATTCTTAGTGTTCTAGTGTGCAGCAAAATAACTTTTTGAAACCAAAATATCATAACATGACACAGAAGACCCAACTTTTCATTAAAGGCAACCAGCTAGAAACTCTCACCCCTGACACTAACGTGCCCAAAACCTTTAAAGGGGTTGTCCACTACTAGGACACCCCCTTCTCAATCTGAGTGTTTTCCCTCATTAAAATGAAAACACTTCCAGTGCCGACGCCATTCCAACGGTGTCAGCACTAGCTCTCGTGAGGTTGTTTCATCTATCAGTGTAGGCTTCACTCTCCCCTCCTTCAAATGTATCAAAAATCAATAGGAACTGAGCAGCCAACCACATCTCTGTCTTCCTCTTGATTACTTCTTAGCCTGAAAAGTAGAACCGTAAAGCCCATGCTGATTGGGCGCAGGGCTTGTGTGACATAACAACCTCACATGAGCCCTAGATGAGCGAGTGCCAGCACTGAAAGTGAGTATGAAAGTTTTTATATTAACTGGGGCCGACATGGTTAATGAGAAGGGGTTGTCCACTATTGAATATGACTGTGTAGCCCTTTGAAAAATAATCCATTCTGAAAGTACATCAGGGCTTTACAATGCACTTACAGCTTCTCAGCCAATTTTGCATTTCTGAACTACCAGCAACCTCCCCTGACTGATTAAGAGGTTGTTCCTCCTGTTACACTAGTCACTAAAATGTCAATCAATCATCTAATAGTGGGTGGTGCCAGTTTGTGAATACAGAGTAGGCTAAGGAGCTGTAAGTGTATCATCACACTCCTATATACTTCTTCTGAACGTCAAAGTGCAATTTCTCAGTTATGAAATACCACTTAGGAGGTTATAAAGAGATCAAGTGGCTTGCTGGCTAAACTTTTAAGATCATATTTATATATATATATATATATTTTTTTTTTTTCTGTTTTGAAGGGGCGAGCAGTAGGGTAAAAGTTTCTGATAGGCTCCCATTGACATAAACTTAACAGCTGAGTGCTGCTGCTTGAACCACGGGTGGCTTGATCTTGGCATTGGCTTTGTCATTTTAGCCAACGACTGTATGTTTTACTTGTATGTATAGAGACCTGTCAATAAGGAGAATGGGGCAGGTAGAAGCCACTGGGAGCCTGCTTCTTGGATAAGTCCGTCAAGCTGCATAATCTTTGACCAGATCCAGAGTAAAATCTACCTGAGTGAAATGATGGAGCTGGTACCTGAGTAAGATATGAGTTTCTTTTTTGAAATGTGTTATCTGGATCAACTAAAAATGGGTCTAAACCACATATGCTTTAAAATAACAAAATAAGTAGCACTAATTTGTTTAGGCCTCTGCCTCTCCTGCTCCAACTCTTCATTGTCCCCCACTAATCTTTGTTTACAGTGGTGCAGTGGTGATGTCACATAACCACTGCATTCAATCACTGAGCTCAGCAATGACAAAGAGGAAATTAGGATTTTTTTCCTAGTTGCCTGGGCTGTTGAGAGTTCTCATCCGAACTTCTGTCCATGCACTGACCTGGAATTAGCTTCCTCTCCTGATTGCATACATTACGAGCTGAAATTCTCATCTGCTCCATTTTCACGTTGGCTTTTTTTTTCTGTGCTCCCGTGACATAATTATAAATTATTGGATTTCACTATTATGGAGGCTGGTAATATTGTACTTTAAGCACCTTTAAACAAGGATGATGATTTCTTCAACATGGATACCCAAACTCGAATGGATAAAGCCGCGAATGTGTTGTCCAGAGGGCACACCACCCTACCAGATGATGTGCAGGATCTCAGATCTAATATGAAAAATATGGAGAAAAATCTTATTGCAAGGCTCAGAGTTTGTTGGGACTGTATAACTTCAATGAACAACATAGAGAAAAACCTGATACTGCGAGGTTTGCGTCTCAGGAAAAGACCGACAATGACTTACGATGATGACTTTGTTGTTGCATGAGACAATATTCTCCCTATTTTCTTACAAAAGTTAATGCAACTCATTGTGAAACATGAACATGTTAAAGGGAAACTCCAGGGAGAGAAAACTTTTGTTAGTACAGTTCCTGCCCTCCTACATGATGAAGCAGACTTCGGCACTACAGTTCTAGGATCTGAAGATAGCTTATAAATCAATAAAATCATACCTGCTCTTTTGCGCTCACGTTCCCCCGCAGGGGTTTGAGAAAATTGGCTTCATGCTGCTGCTGAGAACAGGAGGTGTGTCGTAGAAGTGGACCCTGGGGTCCAGGATCATCTGACATTCTTGCCCCCTCACACTTATGTATGAGAGGGAGCATGGCAGGAGGCATGACCGCTGGCCCCATGTTCACACTAAAATCCAGCCCCTGATATGCCATCTTATGTAATGTAATAGGGCTGTTCTAGCTTCAAATAGCAATCATGTCACCAAGCAGATATAAATACATGCTGTGATTTTTTTTGCTGTACAATGATATGATGGTGCATACTGTGTACCATCATGTAAAAGGCTTGGAGAACAGGCATCGATTCAGCACTGCCATGGTCTCCCCTCCTCCATAGCAACTTGGTAGGTTCTCACCATGGACCTTCACTATCCTCAGTTACAGGAAAGCATCCAGATGTCTGTGCAGCATTTGTCACACATGGTATAAACAGGGTCCTTTATTATGTTTTGTTCCTTATACAGTGCACTAAACATATATGGGCTTAAAAATATGTATGTACCTATCCTTTATCTATTTCTCACATGTATGAATATTTATCTATCATCTATCTATAAATTTGTCTATCATATATCTTATGTATTCATCCATCCATCCATAAAGCATAGGACTCGTTGAAGCAGAGAAACTGCGAAACAGCATGTCGTTGTCTGCTGCCTCCGCTACCTCTCCTTGCTTAGATGTGACTTTCGGGTTGAATTAACATGGGAGCATAGGACCGGTTGAAAAGGAGAAACCATGAAATGGCGTGCCATTGTCCGCCACCTCCATTCCCTCTTCCTGCTCAGATGTGACCTTTGGGTTGAATAAACATGAACTGCACAAACCCGGTGAGTGCCATCTTTCATTTCTTACCTATAGGGGCAGACAAGGGTGCAATAGATCTCATCTCCTTTAAATTACTGTCAATATTCAGTGCAATACTGTTCACCTTGTCCGGTTGTATGACCCACAACTGGTATAATCGCCTTATACAGCTGCTGCTAGATCCACTATTCCACGTGGATGGTCAAGTAGACGCCAAAGAACACAAAGACAGAAGATGAATACAATCCGCACTGCTGTATAAAAGTGAAGATGGACCAAATTCTTGGTGAAAGCGGTGTTTATTTCAACGCGTTTCAAGGCCGTTCCAGCCTCCTCTTCAGGAAATACACCATAATATTATTACCTGTATTATGGTGTATTTCATGAAGAAGAGGCTGGGACGGCCTTGAAACGCGTTGAAATAAACACCGCTTTCACCAAGAATTTGGGACAGGTATTAATAGGCTGGGGGGCTCATTTTTAGGGGTCAGGTTCACTTTAAAATCGTAAGTAGAAAACATATGAAATGGAGTTTTTGAACAATCTTTATTGTTTCGTAACGGATAAAATAAACTGCAAAGTAATTTCAAATTAATCATGTGTTGTAACATACTACACTACAAAAATATGGGTTAATTATGGACAGAAAATATGCGCTTTTGCAAGCGCAACCATGCAAACCTTTTGGCATTGCGTTTGCATTGTGTTCGCCAATAGAAGTCTTTGGCTGCGTTAACGCTAGCGTTTCATAGCGGTAATGCAGCTGTCAAATGCAGCTGTCCAGATGGATAGCATAACACAAATGTGACCCTAGACGAAGAAAAAAGAGAAAATAAGGAAGAACTTTACAAAGCTTCAACAAAGCCCTAATATATTCACTATGGACTAGTAGCTCTCTGTATACATAGCATTCATTTGTAACTCCTTTTGAGATCATGAATAAGGCTGCGTTTTCAGCAGAAACGCATCTCTCTTGATATATCTATTCAACTCTGGTCTGACTGACAATTTTTGTACTGTGCATATTTTAAGGCAAACTAGTAGATGGAAATTTTACCCTAATTCTAACGTGCTTGCTGTTCGCTCGGTTACTGTTTTTAGTTGGTGGCTCAAATATTTCTAGTTTGTTTTCTACAATGCCAGATATGAATCAGTTTATTAGAAAACTAACAGTTAAGAAACATTTTTTTTGAGGAAACTAATGTAACCGCTCTCATATCTAAACTTTCTGTTACTAATTCATTTGAATATGTAACCCTTACTGAACAAATGGCACTGATTAATCTCGGATCCCTTTCCACTTCTGTTTCTCAGAGTAATTAAATTAATGATCATTGTTTTTCTAATAGGGTACCTAAGCCAGATTTTTGCTCTAACCATTCACATAGTCAAGCCATGGATGATTTCCACTATTTTGTGGAGAGCGACCTGGGATCCATCTGCCAGAGTAAACATTCTTCTAATGACAATTTATCCATGAGAGAAAAAAATGACATAAAAACTTTAGAATTTAACTCTACTGTCATTATAAAAAATTCTGACAAGGGGATCTATCGTAATTCTTGATAGGGGTTTATATGAAAGGGAACTCATACAATTAATTAATGACCCTAAGGGCCACGTCACACCTGGCGATGTCGGCGGCGATTTTTTAGGTGATGCTGGGGCGTGGCCTATCGCCGCCGACGTTGCCAATGCGTCGCCCAATGTAACTAGGCGAGGGCGACGCATTTGAGTGGTCGCCTGGTTTCACAGCAGTGCTGTGAAACCAGGCGGCTACTCTGGGGCAATGTGTACACATCTCCCCATGTAAACAGCCAATGGAGACCTGACAGGCGATGGGAGCCATAGGCTCCCATGGTACTGCATCGCTGCTGGGGTTTTGACACACCCCAGCGGCGATGCCGCCTGTCAGATCGCCAGTGAGTCGCCGGAGGTGTTGCCACATGTAAACATGCGGCGGCGACGCTGGTGGGGCGCCAAAAACGTGCGCGCTCCCGCCAGTCACCGCCGACATCTCCACCGATGTCACCTCGTGTGACGTGGCCCTAAGACATATCGATCTCTTAACAGTGATCCTAAACAAGGTATAAAAAATTAACTGACTTTACTTTTAGATGAGGATGTCTCTTTAGGCTATACAGTATCACTCCTAAACAAGCAGATTCCTTTAATTTCCCAATCCAAAAATACCCCTCTTTCTTGTGTTACCGAAGACGCATAAAAATACATTTTCCCCTTTGCTTAGACCAATTGTTTCTAGCATTAATTCTCTCCTGGAGAATCTATGTGAGTGGTTGGATGATCAATTGCAGCTAGTAGTTCAAAGTTTACAAAGCGATCTAAAAGACAGCAAATTTGCTGAATATCTTGAAAAAGAAGTGTTGTTTTTCCTCTACTGTATGGCTTATCTGCGATATACAAGAACTGTACTTTTCCATCCTCCATTATTTGGCACTGATAGCTCTAATGGCCACTTTACACACGGCTACATTTCTAGCTTATCCACAGGTAACTTACTAGCTGCAGTGAAATCATGGAGACATTATTCCATTTGTACACAGCAACAAGATAAAACCATGTCTCCATGATTTCACTGCAGCCAGTAAGTTATCTGTGGATAAGCTAGAAATGTAGCCGCGTGTAAAGTGGCCATGAGAGACTCAAGTACACTGGGTATTCTGAAAACCTGATAGCGGCTTTCTTATTGAAAAGGTTTTTTTTTTAAATCATTTTTGTACAGCTTATAGGCAATTTGATGGGGGCCAAGTTTTTCCCATTGATTGCAAATATTTTCCTCAATTAGTGGGGAGAAATTTATATTTAAAGAGGACCTGTCACCCTCCTGGTGCAAACTAAATGCAGCACTGAATGCAGCATGTCTGCTGCTTTCAGGGAAGGGGTCCCTCATGGCTCTAGCTCCCCTGTGAGCTTTAACAAAGACTTTAGAAACCTTACAGTTAAGAGATCACCTGGGTGGGATCTTATTAAGAGGTCCTGGCTGCTGGCACAGCACTCCCTGCCTTCTCCTTGTGTGTCTGCAGCAGCCTCCTCTTCTTCTGGGTCTGCCCTCCTCTTCTGCTCCTTCTGATGTCAGGAGCAGAAGAGGAGGGCAGACCCAGCAGAAGAGGAGGCTGCTGCAGACACATAGAGAGGGCGAAACACACAAGGAGGAGGCAGGGACTCCTGTTCCAGCAGCCAAGACCTCTTAATAAGATCCCACACAGGCAATCTCTTAACTGTAAGGTTTCTAAAGTCTTTTTTAAAGCTTAGAGGGGGACTAGAGACATGCAGCATTCAGTGCTGCATTTAGTTTCCATGCACCAGGGGGGTAACAGGTCCTCTGTAAACTGATTCAAATCCTTTTTCAAACTTTCTATTTTGCAACATGCACTACATCGATGATACCCTTTTGTGTGTACAGGTCCCACTGAAAGTGTTCCAGTTTTCCTAGATTATCTTAACAGCAACCTGTGTAAGGGTACTTTCACATCTGCATTTTTGTTAAATATGACATTTCATTCAAACTTATCCATGAACAAGGTCAGCCACCTCGGAAGATGACTGCCTTGTCAGCGCTCAATCGTATTATATAAACAGAGAGGAAGAGCAATAGCTAATTTCATTAACGTGCTTTTATTTTATGATCTGAAAGGAGGAAAGGACGGGAAAGTGGGTCAAAGCCCCAAAACACATTGATACATATGTAAAGTTTTTTTGTAAGGTCACACAGGACTCTTTATACATATTATGGAGGGAAAAATCTGCTTTCACATAAATACACAATGCTTGATTAAATAAGAATATTGCACTCTTTTTTAACACCAATATAGCCAAAATCAACAGCATAAGTACAGAATTGCTATAACATACTTCAGGGTGCACAAAAATGATAAAATACACAATTATTGGTCAAGTGACCCAACGGGACTATGCCTCTGTCGTATATCAAAGAAAAACTTCAAAAAGAATCCAAGAGTAAGGCCAAAATATTTTGCAGTCACAAAACAAACACTATTTTTTCATCTATTCTCCTAATATACCCCTATCCAATGTATATATATATTCATATAGTCACTTAACCATACACACAACCATACATATAGGCCGGACTATCATATACACATACACACAACACCTAAAGTGCATATAGGGGTACATTGTACCTAAAGAATAAAATATGCAAAAGCATATTAAGAACTGTACAAATTAGCATAAAGTGCCTAAAAATTCCTAAATATTGCTAAATGTAAATACATTATTAGTGAATGTTATAAATATACAACACCATGACATATAATCAAGAGAAAAAGTATACATAAAAATATTTATATATATATATATATATACAAAATATGGTTGGAGTCCAGATGTCCATGACTTTCATTCTCCCATATTGATCCATCCTTCATCGCCAATTCATAACAGAAGCCATTAAAGAAATAAAAAGACCTAAATAAAAAAGATTTTATAAATAAAATTTTTTTATTGCATTAAAATTACCTACAGAGATCGTGCAAAACTCAGAACTTCATTGAGGCCTTTCGGACGTACACATCCAATTTTCATGATCCATTTTGCCTCAAGCTGTGCTAAGGCCTTCCTCCAATTGCCTCCACGTGCATTAATGTGTACCCGATCTATTCCAAACGCTTTGAGTAAGCTCGCGTTGCAGCCATGTACCAATTTAATATGCTTAGGTATAGGTTTGAGTTGTGCAAGATCATCAACTCCCTCTGCATTTATGATGTCCCTCACATGTTCTCTAATCCTGATTTTTACCTGATGAGATGTGAGACCCACATATACCAGGTTGCAAGGGCATGTGGCGTAATAAATTACACCAACAGAGGTACAGGTAATGTTCTGTATAATCTTGAATTTCTGCAATCCATCACTTGAATCAAAATCAGTTGCTCTCAACAAATTGGGGCAAGTTATGCATTTTCCACAGGGATAAAATCCCCATTTAGGTCCCTGTGATCCAAACAATTTATGTTCCTGGGGGCTTTCATATAAACTATGCACCAGAGTATCCCGTAAATTCTGAGCTCTCCTATACGTAATAGATGGATCCTGGGTATCACTTCCGTAATAGTAGCATCTGTCCTCAACATTGGCCAATACTTGCGCAAAATACCCTCCATTCTCCGCTATTGACTATTAAAGCCAGAGATGTATCGTACCTGTCCATTCATTTTCCTTTTTCCCTGGGTACTGGGATGAAGTAAATCTTCTCTCCTTGTCTTAGCAGCACGTCGATATCCCTTCTCCACACAGCTCCTCGAGTATCCACGATCAAAAAAACCGTTTCCTCAAGTCTTGTGCCTGTTGGTAAAACAAATCATCTGAGGAATATATCCGACGTGCTCTTAAAAATTGTCCGACAGGTATTCCACCCACCAAGTGGGCTGGGTGCGCACAGTTCGCATATAGAACGGAATTAACCGAGGTGCTCTTTCTAAACAAATCCGTCATCATTAGTCCATCATCTCCTCTTTTTACCTTGACGTCCAAGAAATCAATCTCTGTTTTGCTGTATTTCATCGTCAGATGGACATTACGTCCATTATTGTTCAACATTCCAATGAAATCCCTTAATTCCAATTCCGACCCCTGCCAAATAGCAAAGATGTCATCAATAAAACGTGTCCATAAGCTGACTTTACTACATAGGCCTGAAACATTTGTAAGAAAGATCACCCATTCCTAAGCCCCCAAAAACAAATTTTCTTAAGAGGGCGCCAAGGCGCCCCCCATTGCGATACCCCACTTTTGGAGATAAAATTTATCCCGGAACACAAAAAAATAATGTGTTAACGTAAATTCAAGTAAGGACATCAAAAATTCCACCAGAGCTGATTCATAATCAGACATCACCAAATACATCCTCACTGCCTCAATCCCATCAGTGTGTCTTATTGAAGTATGTAAAGACTCAACGTCCAATGTGACAAGCCACATGTCATCCTCCAAATGTATACCGTCAATTTTACCAAGAAAATCATTAGTATCCCGGAGATATGCTGGTAAGGTCTCCACTAGGGGTCTTAGATGGCATTCCAGATACTTGCAAGCCTGTTCACAAAGGATGCCATTACCCGAAACAATTGGGCGTCCCGGGGGACGTTTGGGGTCCTTATGTACCTTAGGTAACAGATACAGGCATGCCACTCTTGGGTGAGTCGGAACCAGACCATCAACTTGAGCGTCTTTCGAGATCACACCATTTTGAAAAGCCTCTTCCACAAGTAGCTGTAATTCACTGAAAAAGATATTGTAGGATTAAATGTCAAGCGGGTGTAACATCCCTTATCATTCAATTGTTTAAATGCTTCCCGCTCATATTGGGATGTGGGCCAAATGACCACATTACCCCCTTTATCAGAGGGTTTGATAACCACCTCTTTCATATTCTTTAATTCCATTAATGCTTTTCTCTGTGACCCCGACAAATTATCACCATAGATGCTTTTGGGATTTTTTGAAATTCCTCCGCTACTAATTTAACAAATAAATCTATGTTGGGATATAGATTCAACGCAGGGAAACTTTTCTTCTTGGGAATGTAAACTTACCCCTTGTGTCCGCATTATCATTAATTTCTCCCAACTCCTCCAATTTTTTAATTGCCTCGGCCTCCTGAGATGTCCAACTGGTCCTATTATCCCCAGATTTATCATGGAGTTTTGTTAGGACCAACTTCCGGGCAAATACATGAAGATCTTTCACTGCTGCAAAAGAGTCAAATTTACACATGGGAGAAAAAGTCAAACCCATACTCAAAAGCTCAATTTGTTCCTCAGTTAGTACAGTATTAGACAAATTAATTACCTGTAAGCCAGATGTGGAAGGTTTAACCACACCGGTACGTCACCTCTTGCCACTATCTCTGGAAAAAAATCTCTTCTGTTTCCCTCTACGAGAGGGATATCTTTGTCCGCCACTAGACAATTCACCTTCCTCATCAGTAGAGGCTATAGAGGACATAGATGTTTCATGTCTAGTTGTTTCACCACTCTGTTTACCCTGTCTCCACCTATAAACTGTGCGGGATTGATAGTCCTGGAGGTCCCGTTGGAATTTCTTGGCTTTCCCATCTTGTACCTCCTTCTCCCACGTGGCAAATAGCTTATCAACTTCCACTTTAAAGGCCTCAAATTCCTCCACCGATACACTCTCCTTCAATTTATTCTGATTAGTCTCAATCTCTACTTTCAAACCTTGCAAGATCTTCTTATTGAGTCCAATCAGGAGCTCAATAAAGGTTCTGGAGCAAATATTGCAGGCCTCTTCCCATCTACCACGGAACACTGCATCTTCAACAGGAATGATGGCAACACTTTAACACGAAGACCACGTGGCACCAAGTTCTTGGCCAGATAACTCTCTAGGGATGCCTTATTCCACCATAACTTAAGGCGTCTCTTACACAGCAATTTAATAGTGTTCTTAAGTTCCAGCTGTCCACCACCAGTAGGAGGAACCACATTAACATCTCCACTGAAAACTGAATTCACACGGGACAACCATGTTTGGTCCCTGGACCTAATATCCATTGTTCAGGTCAAAATTGGAAAATCTGTCAAAACAGACAACAAACAATAAATCATTTACTTGACCGTATTACCTTAATTATAAGCCCCTCCAACCATCAAAAACTTCAAAAAGAATCCAAGAGTAAGGCCAAAATATTTTGCAGTCACAAAACAAACTTTATTAACAACTTGGGTCAGCTTTAAACAGAGATGTTACATATAGCAAGCACACAAGCAGTAACCCAACCAATATACATCACATAGGTGCAGTCCAATATATCTCTAGGCCAAATAGCCCACCTGAAATAACATTGCCACATACCCTAAAATATAAACCAAGTGGTAACAATCAAAATATAGTAAAGGCAATGGACTGGGTCAAGATACCTACCTGCTTGTTGCTGCCTCCACTGACGCGCGTTTCGCATTAGCTTTATCACAAGGGGGTAGTTCCTCAAATGATGATCTTTTTATACCCCATGAGGTGTAATGGCATGTGACATCACATCCAAGTATATGATTTATCGTATATCAAAGAAGTGCAGATATATACTAATTATCACATTGCCTAGCAGAACTGATCATTAGCTGTTACCTAAAGCGCATTATTTAATGCAGTATTTTGTGCAAACCTTTACAAGGGGACTACTGTACCCAGCAAACCTTTCTATATTAAAGCATTTAAGCCATAGCTATAGCTGCAAAGCAGACTACTACCGCCTTAATTACCAATACCGCTGTGTTTCAGGGCCCAGGTGGAGGGGACAAGTTATATTATATTGTTATATTGGTATAATGTTTATGTGATGTGCTCTGTCATAGTGCCTGATGTTCCTCGTTTGTTCCTGGCCTCCTAGGTGCTATGGTCCCTGCGCCTGCTCCTCCGTCTCTTAGTGCGGCCCCCCCTGCACGGCCTTGATCCCGGAGACGCGTCCCTGGATTGGGGCTGGTGTGGCCTGCGCTTGGGGGCGGGGTTGAGTACGGTCATCTGGGTAACCTGGTGCTGGGGTCACGTGATCGGACGTGGCGCCGTGAGCTCCGCTCTGATTGATGCGGGGTTGCGCGACATCACTTCCTGTCATGTGATACGGCCGAGACGTCACTTCCAGTTCGGGTGACGCGGCTGCATGCGGCCAAATATAAACTGGAGACCGCATCAATGCTTTCTATCCCCTTGATGAAGTGGCTGTGAGGGGTGCCCCCTAGCCACGAAACGGCGTCAGGGTCTGCAGCCCTGACTTGTCCCCTCCACCTGGGCCCTGAAACACAGCGGTATTGGTAACTATGGCGGTAGTAGTCTGCTTTGCAGCTATGGCTATGGCTATGGCTTAAATGCTTTAATATAGCAAGGTCTGCTGGGTACAGTAGTCCCCTTATAAAGGTTTGCATAAAATACTGCACTAAATAATGCACTTTAGGTAACAGCTAATGATCAGTTCTGCTAGTCATTGTGACAATTACTATATATCTGCACTTCTTTGATATACGACAGAGGCATAGTCCCGTCGGGTCACTTGACCAATAATTGTGTATATTATCATTTTTGTGCACCCTGAAGTATGGAATAGCAATTCTGTACTTGTGCTGTTGATTTTGGCTATATTGGTGTTAAATAAGAGTGCAATATTCTTATTTAATTAAGCATTGTGTATTTATGTGAAAGCAGATTTTTCCCTCCATAATATGTATAAAGAGTCCTGTGTGACCTTACAAAAAAACTTTACATATGTATCAATGTGGTTTGGGGCTTTGACCCACTTTCCCGTCCTCTTCTCCTTTTTCAGATCATAAAATAAAAGCACTTTAATGAAATTAGCTATTGTTCTTCCTCTCTGTTTTTATAAATATGACATTTCAGTCAAAATTGCATTTTTAGCTTTTCCAGATTTTCCGGTAAATACTGCATGTATCCAGTCCGGTTTTTCTTCCAGATCCTATGGTTGTATCCAGAAGAAACTGGAACGGATACATGCAGTATGCATCCAGAAAATCAGTTTTTTTCTGGATCTTGAATTTTAGTGCCCACCCACATGCTATATATAGATTGAGTTCTACTGTCTCCAGACCTCATTTTTCCTGGAATCAACAGCAAAATGCCTCTCTCATCTCAGCAACTGGACTTTAGATTTAAAATGGCTTTTAAAGTTGAGCGTCTCTAGGTTTAGCCTATCATAATGAGTGCTGAAGAAGAAGATTGGGTACACCTAAAATCTGTGACGTCTTTAGGCCAATTACTTAGCTGGGAATGACTCATGGTGTGTTCTATACTTTATACCTAGAGCTGCGGAACCACCCTGACAAATTTATTTACTGCCTGAAGATGAATGTGCAAAGTTTTGGTGACTTTGTTGAACACATTTGTGGATTCATTACAAAACAGGATACGCATTTCCGTCAAATTGTGCTGAGGAGCGGCTCATGTTAACACTAAGGTAAGGCCGATTTGTCAGTACTTTTACATCTTGATAAAGAAATGCTAGGAAAGTTATGATTGTGTAATGACATTTTGTTTTATTGTCTTGCAGATTCCTCGCTACAGTTGAAACTCTTTCATCTTTACATTTTCAATTCCATCTTGGAATATCTACAGCGTCTGGAATAGTGAAAGAAACCTGCCAGGCTTTGTGGTGCGCTTTACACCCAGAATTCCTGCCCCTACCCACAACGGAACACTGGATGAAAATTAATGACAAGTTTCAGGAAATTACAGATTTTCCAAACTGGTTGGGTGCTGTCGATGGAAAGCATATACGCATCATTAAACGTTTAGGAAGTAGCTCAGAATAGTTCAACTATAAAAAATATTTTTTCATTGCACTAATGGCTATTGTTGATTCACAATATCAATTTGTTGCTGTCGACATGAGTTCCTATGGGCGACCAAATGACTCCCAGGTTTTTAAAAGTCTGTAATTGGACGGTAGTTATATAACAATGATTTTTATTTTCCACCACCAACACCTAACACCATGGACAAGGTTGTCAAGCTTGTGTGGTTCTGCACAATTATATCTTGGACAAAGAATGACTTCCCTTGTAATATGTTGAAATTTCAAAAACCAAATTAGATGACTACTAAGGTCTTTGGGTTCAAACAACTCATCCATCATTTCTGCAATGGCTAAAGTTTGCGTACTATTTTGTTTCAGATGATGGATGTCGTGGCAGGATGAAATGGTGTAATGTTTTGGTTGTCATTGACATGCCATGTAATGTCTCACCTTAATGAACAATGTTTTTCATTGTTTTTTACCTGTTCAATGTGCTCCACAAAGCTCTGGGCCTATCATATGACTACTCCCTCTATACTTTTTGATTTTGAAAAGTTGATTGTGTTGAAATGTTTTTAATTGTTACCTTTTTAATATCAACCAATAAAAGTCTGGGCCTTATTCCCTCTACACTCTTTGCATTTTATTTGAAAAGTTGATGTTGTGTAGAAATGTTTACTTGTACAATTGAAATGTAGTATAGTTAGCCTGACATATCATGTACTTTGCATTAAAGGACCTTTGCTATCCATGGTTAGGAACAAAGACAAGTACATCACTAAACAGTTGTACTCAAAAGTTTATATACCCCGGCAGATTTTCTGCTTTTTTGGCCTCTTTTCCGAGAATATGAATGATTACACAAAAACTTTTTTTCCCCTCATGGTTCGTGGTTTCCTGAAGCCATTTATTGTCAAACTACTGTTTTCTCTTTTTATATCATAATGACAACCCAAAACATCCACATAAGCCTGATCAAAAGTTCACATACCCTAGTTATTAATACCGTTTATTGCCCCCACTAACATCAATGACAGCTTGAAGTGTTTTGTGGTAATTGTGGATGAGGCTCTTTAGTTTCTCAGATGGTAAAGCTGCCTATTCTTCTTGGCAAAAAGCCTCCAATTCCTGTAAATTCCTGGGCTTTCTTGCATGAACTGCGCACTTCAGTTCTCCCCAGAGTGGCTCAATGATATTTATGTCAGGCGACTGGGATGGCCACTCCAGAACCTTCACTTTGTTCTGCTGTAGCCAATGACAGGTCGACTTGGCCTTGCTTGTGTTTTGGATTGTTGTATTGTTGGAACGTCCAAGTATGTCCCATGTGCAGTTTCCAGACTGATGAGTGCAAATTTGCCTCCAGTATTTGCTGATAACGTGCTGGCATGGCAGCACCCACACAAACCTGCATGGCTTCACCCTGAGTCTTCTCACTGACTTCGGCTGCCGTGGCACGATCCTTTAAAGAGACAAAAGTCAAATATATATTCACACATTACAATTACAGTACACTAATATGCGATGGTCTACATTTTGGGTGAATGAGCACTTACCAACACATCTGGGAAAGCTGAGCTCCCACTGCTATCTGCACTTTCAGACGTGGTGGATCTCTAGCAGGTGGGTGGGTCAACATGACAATGACAGTTCAGTAGGACAGGGATGGCCTTCCAACCATGAATTAAATATTAAAGTACATTAAAAAACACATTGCTCCACAAGCTACAGGGAGGGTACCAGATGTCCTAAAATACTACTGGGCCACTCACCTCAGGAGAATCCCCTGCTGGGTATCCCTTTGGGCCTACAACAAATGGACCGAGTTGGAGAAACTCTGTATCACCCCAATACACCCCAACTCCCTCCTGTGGTGGTCAGTTCAATGTGACTCGTTCCCCCCTCTCTTGGGCCCATGCAGTTCACAAGGGATATTTGGCTCTCCTTTATGTGGAGATTCACTTTAACTTCCCCTTGTTTTCCCCTGTTGTCCTTCATATATCAACCAATGCTCCCGAGTAGTTTGGAGGCTGCTATAGTGCACCCCTGACTTAGAGCGGGGCTGTTTAGATTCGCAGATATCATAGATGGAAACACTATGCAAATTCATACTTTCAACTTTCTTAAAAAGCACTTTTCCCTCACAAATCGCAAATTTTACCAATATTTACAAATCTGGGACCTAGCAAACTGGGCGGGAGCTGCCTACAGAGTTTGAGAGGCTTTGTAGAAGAGGTACAGGCACTAGGGGGCAGATCTCCGAAATGTATTGCTTACTTACTGGCTCACAGGGTGAGTCTGGTGGGGTCTTCTCATACATTCACAGGTGGGAGTCAACCTTGGGAAGGTGGATCTTCCCCCGCGTGTGGTCCACTATTTGGAGAAGGGTGTCCAAGTCTTTCATACCTTGTATGAGGAGAACATCTACAAAATTCTGATGTTCTGGTATCATACGCCTGATTTCCTTCATGGGCTGGACCCCTCTATCTCAGCTGCGTGTTGGAGGTGTGGGGGCAGCACGGGAACTCTCTTCCACATATTTTAGACCTGCCTGAAAATATCTTCCTTTTGGGATCATGTCAAGACTCTGATCAATAATGTCCTATATATTGACATAGACCTCGATCCCATGGTCTATCTCTTAGGCTCTGGAGTGCAGGGCATGGTTAACTTATCCTTCAAACTATTGAGCCATATTCTCGCAGCGGCCCGAAGCTTGATCGTACGTTGCTGGAAACAGATGACGGCTCCCTCTCTCCAGAGGCTCTTGAGCAGGATACTAGATGTTAGACATATGGAACATCTCACTGCATTGGTGAATGCTTTGGTGGACTGCGTCCAGGTGGTTTGTCCCCCTTGGGACTACTATGCAAGAGGCATAGACCTCTAAGGCCAAGGGTTGTTGGCGCTACTACCTTACCTCCGACTCTTTCCTTACATATTTGCTCTGGTCTCCACCCCTTTCCCCAACCTCCTGTCCTATCTTTGTTAGTCATCACCAGTTCTTGTCGTTTTTATTTTTCTGTTGGTTCTGGTGTAATTGGTATGAATCAGTAAATCGTCATCGTGGAATTCTTCTTTACCCTAGCCTTTTGCTGGGTCTCCCCCAGGGCAATGGCAATCCCCTGACCATGTTTATTCTTTCCATTGATGTTCGCCCTAAATTTTTGCTATTCCTTTGTCTGCAAATTGCTCTGATCACTTGTATTGATTTTGCTTCTAAATTTCAAGAAAAATGTATAGTTAAAAAAATTAAATAAAAACACATTACTGCCTCAGTCACATGTCAGTGTCTGTCCTCAATGTCTCATTAGTATTTGTAGTTGAAAACCAGAACACAGCACTGGCGTTGGACTGCAATATGCAATCAACCAATGATGACAAATACTAGTGTGAGTGAGGCCCCAGGGATACACATTCTAGGCACAGTGTCAAGGTACTCAAAATGAAATGTGGCTGCAGTCAAGTCAGCAGCAACTCCACTAGCACCAACAACAACCAGAAGGAGGGTACAAGAGAGATGTAGTGCAACTGTGAGTTGAAAGACAAAGTACGTTAGGAGACACAAGTAGAGGATACGCAATGTAAGCACAGTATCAAGATACTCACAGTCAAATGCAGCAGCAGTCAAGTCAGCAGCAGCAACTCCACCAGCACCACTAAGAACACTGACAATAAGATAGAGAGTACAAAAGATATGTAGTGCAGCTGTGAGTTGAAATACAAACTAAACAGTGAGGACTTCAGTTTGTCAGCACTATTTCTACGCCAAAAGCAAAAATCACCACTTAATTTCTCCAAAAAATTCATAAAAAATAACGTCATGTGAATGAGGCATCAACATTGTCAACCCAATGAGAACCAAATGAAAATAAACATTGAAGTTCAAAAAATGCAGCAGCAAAAGTATACCTGAAATACAGACGGTCACTATGGAAGGGCATGAGTCACAGCAGAGTGACCGTGAAAGCAAAAACCGCTAGGCCTCATTCACACAGCAGGATTTTTCAACAGCTTTTTCCCATTATGTGTTTCACAAAAGCAGACAGCAACACAGGTTTTTAAAAAGAATTACAGGTGAAAAACTGCAGAAATTTACTGTCATTTGAATGAGGCCTCCAAATTGTCAGCACATTGAGAACCAAAAAAAAATAACATATAGAAATTTACAAATTGCAGCAGCAAAAACATACTGAAAATCAAAAAAAGCACCAAAAAAACCCACACTGAAATTAAAAAAAGCAACAGCAAAAAAACACACTGAAATTCAGAAAATGCAACAGCAAAAGTATATCCAGAAATACATACAGACATTATGGAAGGAGCATGAGTCACAGCAGAGTGTCCGTGAAAGCAAGAACCTCTAGGTCTCATTCACACAGCAGGATTTTTCAACAGTTTTTCACCACTATGTGCTTTACAAAAGCAGACATTAACGTAGAATTAAAAAAAAAAAAATTACTGGTGAAAAACTGCAGAAAAATACCATCATGTGAATGAGGACTGAGGGATACACATTATTATTATTATTATTTATTTATTTATTTATATAGCACCATTAATTCTATGGTGCTGTACATGAGAAGGGGATACATAAAAAATTACAGATATGACTTACAGTAATCAAATTAAGAACTGGTACAGAGGGGAGAGGACCCTGCCCTTGCAGGCATACATTCTACAGGGTAATGGGGAGGAAACAGTAGGTCAGGGGTGCAGCAGATCTGGAGGTGGAGAGGCGGCAGCTCCGGTGGCAGTGGGGAGGCAGCTTGGTCATTGCAGGCAATAAGCTTTCCTGTAGAGATAGGTTTTCAAGTTCCATCTGAAGGATCCGAGCATGGTGGATAATCTGACGTGTTGGGGCGCAGAATTCCAGAGGATGGGGGATATTCAGGAGAAATCTTGGAGGCGGTTGTGTGAGGAACGGATAAGTGTGGAGGAGAGGAGGAGGTCTTGGGAGGATCGAAGATTATGTGAGGGAAGATAGTGTGAAATTAGTTCAGAGATATAGGAGGAGACAGTTTATGGATGGCTTTGAAGGTCAGTGTTAGTAGCTTAAACTGGATTCGTTGGGGAATTGGGAGCCAGTGGAGGGATTTGCAGAGGGGAAATAAAGGGGAGTAGCGTGGAGAGAGGTGGATTAGTCAGGCAGCAGAGTTGAGAACAGACTGGAGAGGAGCAAGAGTGTTAGCAGGGAGGCCATAGAGGAGAATGTTGCAGTAGTCAAGGCGGGAGATGATGAGGGCATGTACAAGAATTTTAGTAGATTGAGGGCTGAGGAAAGCACGGATTCTGGAAATATTCTTGAGCTGTCATCACCAGGAGGTGGCAAGAGTTTGGATGTGTGGTTTGAAGGACAGGGCAGAGTCAAGAGTTACTCCAAGGCAGCGAATTTGAGGTGTAGGAGAGAGCATAATGCCATCTACCATAATAGATAGATCAGGTGGTGAAGATGAAAGATGAGATGGAGGAAAGATGATGAGTTTGGTTTTGTCTACGTTGAGTTTTAGGTAGCGAAGAGGAGAAGAAGGAGGATATGGCTGACAGACACTATGGGATTCTGGATAGCAGAGAGTTGACATCTGAGCCAGAGAGGTAGATCTGAGTGTCGTCAGTGTACAGGTGGCACAGGGAAGCCATGGGACTGTATGAGTTGTCTTATGCCAAGGGCATAGATGGAGAAAAGTAGGGGTCCCAGGACAGAGCCTTGTGGGACTCCAACAGAGAGAGGGCGGGATGAGGAGGTAGTGTGGGAATGGTAAACACTAAATGTGCGGTGGGAAACGTATGAGGCAACCCAGGACTGAGCAAGGTGTTTGATGCCAAGGGCAGAAACAATCTGAAGTAGGAGGGAGTGGTCGACTGTGTCAAAGGCAGAGGATAGGTCGATAAGGAGGAGGATGGAGAATTGTCTGTTAGCTTTGGCTGTGAGTAAGTCGTTGGTAATTTTGGTTAGAGCAGTTTCGGTGGAGTGGTGGGGCCGGAAAACCAGATTGTAGATTGTCAAGGAGAGAGTTAGGCTGGTTTCACACTGCAGTTTTTTTCACTGATCAGTGTCTATCCAGTTTGTTTGTCAAAACCAGGAGTGCCTCCAATACTCAGAACAGGTGTCAATCTTTCAATTATGGTTTTTCTCTGCAAGTTCCTCTCCTGGCTTCGGCACACAAACTCGATGAACACTGATCAGGAAAAAAACTGCAGTGTGAAACCAGCCTTAGATGAGAGGTGGGAGGAAAGTTGAGCATGGACGTGTTGCTCAAGGAGTTTGGAAGCAAACGGGAGCAGCGATATGGGGCGGTAGCTCATCTTAGCAGTCGGGTCTAGGTTTGGCTATTTGAGGATGAGCTGATGGCGGCATGTTTGAAAGCCGAGAGGAAGTTCCCGGAAGATAGTGATAGATTGAAGAGGTGGGTTATGGCTGGGATGAGCATGTTAGTGTGGTTGGGGAGGAGGTGGGAAGGGATGGGATCAAGTGCAACAGGTGGTAAGGTGTGATTTGGATAGTGATGTTGGAGAGGGAGGTTACGAGAGAAGAGAATAGGTCTGGTATGGATGGTTGGGGCGGTGGAACAGTAAAGGTTTGCTTTGTTTGGTCTTTATTTTTAAACTTTTATTGTTATTTGCAAACTCACAATACAGAAATTGATAAAAACTAGGTGCACAGAAAGTACAGAAGGAAGAGGCAATACCTATACTCTTGCTCCCTCCTCTCCCTGCCTGTCAGCGGAGATCGGTGTCGAGCCCCAGGCTTTGGGGTACTCGGGTATCAGGGCTCCAAGGGTTAACGCTCCTGACTCACGGGGAGTGGTGGCCGTGCCTGATCCCGTGTCCTGGTTGACACTTAAAAAAGGGTATATATTTACAGAGGATTATCTATACACAGTTCTCGTGACGCCACCTGTAGTGTCCGGTGATGGGTCACCAGCGCCCCACAGTCCGCCGGAGGTAGATGGTAATGCGGCTTAGTTGGTAAAGTCCCTCACAGGTAGGGCTGGACCTCTGGGGCAGCGTTCCTGCAATGGGAACAAGTTCATGCAGAAGAAAACACAGGCAGAAGCAAAGTCACTTTCTCCCGGGTATTTTTCTGGAAATTGTAGCCGTAGTTACAATTTACAGTTCAGCATTCAGATGTTACAAACAGGTAGCTTAACGGGTGGCTGCAAGTGGATCCCAGGTGGTATGTGGAACCCTTGGTGTACCTTTGTTAACTAACCCATGTCCGTTCTTCCCCGCTTTAGATCGATCTATACCCAGTAAGCTCCGTGTAGGTAGTACCAGGAGTCCCCTCCCTCGTTGGTAAGGAAGATGAACAAGCCACAGCAGCCGGTTGCCGACTGCAAAGCTGACTTTGGCCGGATCCCAGGGCCTGGCGTTCCCCTGGTGGACTGGAGTATCCCCTGGAGTATGGACGCTCCACTCGGAGGAACTCCCTTTCTCTCTAGGGCCTAGACTTTCCCGTCGGGTGCCCTCTTTCAGGACCTCCTTAAGGTCCCTTCTTCTTTCCTCCAGTTCGGCTTGCAACCAACCCAGTGTGACCTTCCGCCTCGTTCCACTTAGCTGATCTTTCTATAACCTTTCCTCTTTCTCCATCTCTCCCCTTTCTCCCCTAGAGGTGAATATATCCCCTCCCGGGTAACCTCCCACCCTAAACTAATGTGGGAGTGCTGGGAATGGGTCCCACCCACCATCCTAGGGTCCACCTGCAGCTGGAGCAATTGCACCTCTTACGGGTGCAATACCCTCTGTGATGCCTGCATTTGCGGGGCACCACATACCCCCTTGATTGAATATACTCGTCCGGAGTATCTGTACCTGTTTACCGGGAAGTGAAAAAGCATTTTTCTTTTTATATTCAACATCAATGGGTAAACTAATTACAATCAATATTATTCAGATTTCTTCCTATCACTAGAAGGCACTATTCTTCAAATGTTACACATATATAGACAATGCAGTAGTTAGTATATTAGACCCCACGGTCCTCGGGTCACCTGTTGGCAAAGTTGTTACTCTCCGGCTATGACTATCTGCATAAAAGACATTATCTAACTTGGCCCAACGGGGATCAGTACTAACTACGCGGGCCCAGCGGTAATGTATTGTCCAGCACAGTCCATCACACAGCACACATCATCAACAAGAAAAGTTCAAAAATAAAAGTCTCTGATTCTTCAGATTCAGGAAAAACATACGGGACACATTCTTCATTCTTAGGAATTTGCAAAAAGGAAAGGCAAAAATAAAGGGCATGATTGCTGGAAAAAGGGGGCTATATACAGGCCAATTTCTCAACAATGGAAGTCTATTGCTGGCGGGATATTCTTATTGCGAACCACCTTAAGGGCCGGGGTAACCTCAAAAGTGACCTGCTCACCTCGTAAGTCTCTGTGGGTGTCCTCGCCGCAGGTAAGACTACATCGCGTCTGACGAAAAATACATCATCCTGAAGTCCGGGTTCTCTAAGAAATCCCCATCCTTTGTCCTGGTACATGGAGATGACGGTTGCTTGACGGCGTAGTTCTACTGGAAGCGGGGGCTGCGATCTTGCCTTGTCCCATAGTCACCTTGTTGCCTGCTCTCGCTGGAACCACTCCTCTCGGCGATCGTTGTCTAGTCACTTGGTCTCTTTCATTTAAAGCTGATTGAGACGACTGGAGTGACTGGTACTGTGGAGGTGGTGAGTTGCCGTTTGGGACTCTGGAGTTCACTCTCGTCTCTGCTGAGCTCATTATGGTGGGGGCTCCTCGCTGCTGCCATGTGTCCACCACGCAGCTTCTGGGTGCTCCTCCCGTGGCTCCTTCTATGTCCTCCGGCTCCTCATAGTCTGTCTCGTCATCCTCTGCTTCGACGATGACATCTGGGTCAGTAGAGGACGTCCGCGCTGCCTCCAGCCGGAGGTGGCTGCTGGTACGGGACGGTGGTGTTACCGGGAGTTTGGTCTGAACTCCCGTGTCCCGGGTCTGGACAGGTTGTGGTACGGATGGTAACGAGGCATGGTACTCCACAACTGCTCGCTCTGCTACCACTGCCTCTTGCGCTTCGAGGCCTTCTCTCATTGACGACAGTTCATAGGCCCGCCCCAGGCTCCACCATCGGCAAACCCACGTCAGGGCTTCTTCCATGTCCTGGCTGAGCCATCCAAACGCGTCCTATCCAGTAGTCAGTATTCCCCTCTAGAGTTAAGAGGGACGCCGCTGCAAGTTTCCTTGCGCTGCTCTGGCTTCCTCCTCAAGCTCACGCAGTATGTCTCTCCAACAGGGTGCCGCCATGCTGCCTGGTAAAAAGCGAGCCTTGGTTGTTCTGTCCTTCTCTTCCGGTTTGTCTCTTTATTGGCAGCCACTCCCGGAGAACTTCCTGTGGGCCGCCCCCCTGATTGAAGATGGCAATCTGGGCAGCCACACTTTTGGAGCTTCCGTCTCGGCCCTACTTCTTCTAGGGGCTGAGGCACACCCCCGGGCCTGCACATGGCATTTAGTACATGGCTACGGCGCCATCTTGGGTCCTCCTGCAGTGATGGCGGGAACCCATTTTTGGTGCCAAGCAATGGCGGAAAAAGTTCTTTTCACAAGTCCAAGGCGCACAGTACCTGGTAAAACGAGATCCTGTTCATGACACCAGAAAGATGAGTCGAGCCCCAGGCTTTGGGGTACTCGGGTGTCAGGCTCCAAGGCGTTAACACTCCTGGTGAGTGGTGGCTGCTCCTGATTCCGTGTGCTGGCTGACACTTCAAAAACGGTATATATTTACAGGGGAATATCTATATTTAGTTCTCGTGACTACACCTGTAGTGTCCGGTGATGGGTCACCAGCGCCGCCACAGTCCGCCGGAGGTAAATGGTAATGCGGCTTAGTTGGTAAAGTCCCCATACGTAGGGCTGGACCTCTGGGGCAGTGTTGCTGTAGTGGGAGCAAGTTGATGCAGAAGAAAACACAGGCACAAGCAAAGTCACTTTCTCCCGGGTACTTTACTGGAAACTTGTAGCAGCAGTTACAGTTTACAGTTCAGCATTCAGATGTTACAAGGACAGGTAGTTTAACGGGTGGCTGCAAGTGGATCCCAGGTGGTATGGTGGAACCCTTGGTGTACCTTCATTAACTAACCAGTGTCCATTCTTCCCCACTTTAGATCGATCTATACCCAGTAGCTCCGTGTAGGTAGTACCGGGAGTCCCCTCCCTCGTTGGTGAGGAAGCAGGCAAACCTCTCCGATGTCAGGGTGCTGTGGCTGATGAACAAGCCACAGCAGCCGGTTGCCGGACTACAAAGCTGGACTTTGGCTGGATCCCAGGGCCCGCGTTCCCCTGGTGGACTGGAGTATCCCCTGGAGTATGGACACTCCACTCTGAGGATCTCCCTTTCTCTCTGGGGCCTGGACTTCCCCATCGGGTGCCCTCTTTCAGGACCTCCTTAAGGTCCCTTCTTCTTTCCTCCAGTTCGGCTTGCAACTGACCCGGTCGTGACCTTCCGCCTCATTCCACTTAGCTGATCTTTCTAGAACCTTTCCTCTTTCTCCATCTCTCCTGACTGACTTTCTTTCCCCCTAGAGGTGAATATATCCCCTCCCGGGTAACCTTCCACCCTAAACTAATGTGGGAGTGCTGGGAATGGGTCCCACCCACCATCCTTGGGAAGGGTCCCACCCACCATTCTAGGGTCCACCTGCAGCTGGAGCAATTGCACCTCTTTTACGGGTGCAATACCCCTCTGTGATGCCTGCATTTGCGGGCGCCTCATCAGCACCCTTAATACGTCATGGCGCCCCCACTCGACGGCGGCTATCCCTCTACTTCTCTATGCTGACCCTGTAAGCAAGAAAAGGGTGGACCTCACCCTCTTGCTACTGATTCTCTAATCTCTTGGTATCATGGACTTGGCTCTATCCTGGATCTCTTCATATCTAACACACCGGACATTCGGTTTTTCACTCTCCAACACTACTTTCTCACCTTGCCCCTCTTTCTGTCGATGTTCCCCAAGGTTCAGTTTACTCTTCTCCATCAATACCTTTGGCCTGGATTAGCTCATAGAGTCCTACAGCATTCAGTATCATGTCTATGCTGATGACACTCCTCTCTGGACCTGATATCACCTCCTTACTAACCAAAATCCCACAATGTCTGTCAGCTATGTCTTCTTTATTTTGTGCTCGATTTCTAAAACGGAACATAGACAAAAATGAATCCATCGTCTTTTCCCCATTTCACACTACCACACCAGCAGACCTATCCATCAAAGTCATTGGCTATGCATTCACCCCAGCCCGCATGCTCACTGCCTCGGCGAAATACTTGACCTGCTCACTCTTTTAAACCACATATCCAAGCTCTAGCTACCTCCAGCTGGCTCCAACTCAAAAATATTTTCTGTGTTCCTCAAACGAAAAACTGCATAAACACTCGTACATGCCCTCATCATCTCTCGCCTCAACTATTGCAACCTCCTTCTCTCTGGCCTCTCCTCTAGCACTCTTGCATGCCTCCAATCTACCTTAACCTCTGCTGCCCAACCAAACCACCTGTCTCCCCACTACTCCCCAGCCTCCCTCCCTGCCAAGCCCTTCACTGGCTTCCCATTACCCAGATACTCCAATTCAAAATCCTAACCATCACATACAAAGCCATCCACAACCTGTCTCCTTTGTACATCTGTGACATGGTCTCCTGGTACTTACCTACATGCAACCTGCAATCCTCTCAAAATGTCCTTCTCTATTCCATTATCTCTTTTTCCCACAATCACATACAAGATTTCTCCCGTATTATGGAACACTGTGCGCAAACACATCGGACTCGCCTTCCCTGGAAACCTTCAAAAAGAGCCTGAAGACCCACCTTTTACAACAAGCCTACAACCTGCAATGAGCCTCAGTCTACCAAACTGCTGCATGACCAGCTCTATCCTCCACTAGTATATCCTCACTCATCCCTTGTAGACTTAGAGCTGTCACAGGTAGGGTCCTCTCTCCTCCTTTACCTGTGTGTGCCTTGTATTGTTCATGATTATTGTACTTGTCTATGTATGCCCTTTTCACATGTAAAGCGCTGAGGAATAAATTGCTCTATATTATTATTATTATTAATAATAATAATAATAATAATAATTACTTTGTAGCTTCATTTATAATAATAATAATTACTTTGTAGCTTCATTTAACTACTTTGCCAGGGTATTATAAATGATGCCAAATACTCAAAGGATTAGAACACAAGTATTTTCACTGGAATCTCAATGTTGGCATTCATTTTCTGATATTTCAAAACAATCTCCTGATGTAATAGTTTTAAATATTGAATTTTTAAAAACAATGCAGTAAGGATTTCTAATGATGAAATACAATTCACATATTAATGGAAAATGTCTTCAGTGATATGATGCATTTTAAAGCAATATTTCTACCTATATATAGAAAATGAAAAATGAAGCAGTGGAGGTTAAGCAAAAGCAAAATGGGGCAGTGATGCCAAACAATAGATGTCTGGTAAGATTTATTATTGGAAAATGATGGACAAAAGGAAGGGACAACCACATTATTAAACAAACTAAAAGCACAATAAAAAAAGATGAACATCAAGGTAAAATAGAGACTAGGCAGACAACACTGACAGAACAAATTTTTTTCAACAAGGATTTGTGGAACACATTTAAGATGTGAAACGCCGGAGAATGTTTTAATCTAAAGGCCACTGGATTAACAACCTTCATAATCGTCTATTTGCCATTAAATTTAGAACCCAACTCTGCTGGTGGAATTTTTAGCTTCATAATTTTAGATGATAACCTCACCTTATCAACTACACTGAAGATGGGACCTACCGAATGTTTCTTATGGGTCTATCACTTTTGGCGACTCAAAGCCATTCCAATGTTCTTCCAATCCTCCCTCAAGACGTTGTTCAGTTTCTGTATGGCAACGTCTACTCCATGATACCAATAACTCATCTTAGGGTACCTTTACACGCCGCAACTGCGGTGTGAAAACTGAGAGACAATCCATCGTCGCTGTGAAATTGCTACGAAATTGCAGCGTGTAATTGGGGAACCCGGCGGTGATTTTCAAAGTTGCGTCTAGTTCCAATTTCACTGCACTGCTCCAAAACCAGAGGCAACCATGAAGGGGAAATTCCCTGCTTTTGGCGTGTGAAGAGGCGATAGGGATGGAATCAGCGTCGCCTACTGATTTCCCGGAGGCATATCACAGCATGCTGGAGACCCCCCCAGCGATGATTGGTGGTGGCTACTGTGTTTCCATTGGCTGTCCCTTCACAGGGTGACATATTTGAAGAGCTGTCCATTCACACTACACAATTGCAATTGCGTCATGTATTAGCCAGCCTTCCTGCGCTATTGCATTGTCTAATCAGTGTGTTTGGGGTACGGAATACACAAGTCTGTCATGCCTATGGTCTTGCAGCGCTGAACATGTACGCTCACATTCCTTTGAGGATTGCGGCGTGTGGAGCGGCGTCGAGAGTCAACCGGATGTTTCCCACCGTTGGTGTGGGAACTTCCGGGACGACACATCGCCTTAGGTTGAGGGCGAAATTGCGGAGTGTAAATGCGCCTTCGGTGTTCGGAGGCAGCCATGAAAAATGTGCACGCGCATGTTAGGTTGCCTCCGATAGCCGCCAAAAGTTGCTGCGTGTAAAGGTACCCTTACAGAATTCACCAAAATGAGGATTAAAACCATAAATGCAAATTCCAGTAGACTAATTGACCCAAATGTTAAAGACAAACTCAGCAAGAGATAAATGCTCCTGCAATGCTGCAACAAAACACCTAAAATTTGTTTCAAAGATTGAATGGTCCTTTCTGTCATACCATTGATTTCAGAATGGAAAGCAGAGGAAAATGACAACTCAATCCCCAATTTCCTAAAAATTGCTCTACAGAGTTTGGAAACAAATTGAACCTCCCTATCAGATACAATGTTCAGAGGGATTCCATGCAGTCTCACCACATGACTGCTGAGACACTTTCCATGTTGTTTATCAGTTAATAACCATGATAGGGAAACAAAATTATCCTCTTTAAAGAATTGATCAATTAACACCCAAATCACAGTTTTCCCACCAGTGAAAGCAAATCCATGAGCAAATGAGTTCATAATCTCTCCAAAATTGGCAATGGAGCCAATTCCCCGGCCTTCCAGCTATTACATACTTTAGTGCATGCACAAATTTCACAAGCAGATAACAATTCAAAGCATGGGTGGCCATCAAAAGAGTCTAGCAATACCTTCCTGCATAGCTGTGATGCCAGGGTTACCACTTAAGATGGAATCATGCAATTCCTGAAACAGATGTAATTTCAGATTCACAGGAACAAATAATTTTGATCTTTGAGTAGTAGAAGGAGCCAACTCTGCTTCATGAATCTACACTTCAAACTCTGAGGATAACTTAGAAATCACAATACCCTAAGGAAGAATGGAGGATGGAGGTTCTGGAGGAGAAACTGAATCAAGGTTGTGTGACAAAGCTTCAGCCCTCAGAAGAGAAGAAAATGTGTGGTCTAATAGGGTGCAGGATACAGCAAGGATTAGGATTATTTATTGAGCTTCTTTATTGAAAATGAGACTTCACATCACGTTTCAGCTGGTCACTGCCTTCATCATGTGGTAAAGATAAACGGCATCTCTTAAACCACACTTGGGTATATAATTGCAAATATTTTTATTTATTATATGATCAAATACACTCTGAATAAAACCATCCCCTAAAAGCAACCCCAAAGCAGTGTGGGTACAGTAACAATTATCCACAATACAGGCTTTATACCATTTTTACACAAACACTACTATGTCAGCATATGAGGAGTAACAAACACATCTCTATTATACATGCCCCATCCCCTTTACATACCCTCATAGAGGGAAGGAATACAGCATAGTATGCAATAAAAAGTTCCTATCCTTCATAATGCTGCAGTATCAAGTAGAATTGTGACCATACCGCACCACACTGCCCAGCACCTCAACGTTTCGCTCTCCGCTTCGTCAGGAGGTGCTGGGACAGTGTAGTGGTCATCCCTTTATACCTGTGCCCATTATCTGCCTCTGTAACAGCTGTTAGTTGGCGCGCCTTGCCTGCGCCTGCCCGCATCCGTCCGCGCCCCGGCGTCCCGTAAGTGCGCCCTGCGCATGCGCAGAATCAGCACGCTCCATTGGGCGCCGGAGTCACGTGGGAGGCGGGGACGCAGCAGACACCGCGCGCTCACAGCTGAGGGAGTCGGTGCCTCCTTGTCACACTGGTTCGGTATATTCTGACCCACACAACTATTTTGTATTCAAGGACCTCTTCTATCTCCAGGATAGGGGCACTGCTATGGGGGCATCTTGTGCGCCCTCATACGCGTGCATCTTCCTGGGGCTCTGGGAGCGGTCCATTGATTTCCCTGACAACATGGCATGTACAGTGCCAATGTGGGTCAGATTTATTGATGACGTGTTTCTGGTGTGGCAGGGGGGTTTGGAGGACCTGAAAATGTTCATGACTTTGCTGAATAACAACAGACGAAATATTAAACTCACCTATGTTTATAGCACTGATTCTATAGATTTCCTGCAAAATATAAAGGGAGGGGGCAAGAGGCGCAATAGTGCCCTATCACTAGTGACACTAGTATGTAAACGGTGGTGCTGTGTGGCCGCTCACCTGATCCAGTTGTGGTCCCCACAACTGGTTTGACTGCATTTAGGAATCAATGTTCCAAGCTGCTGCAGGACCTCCACCTACCACTGGATCGTGGTATGTTCCAAGAAAGATGATGGGAGTGATGGTGTGTCACGGTCCGCGCTGCTTCTGGATTAAAACTCACCAAAGAGCCCAGCAAACTTTCATCCTCTTTATTCCTTATTCCAACGCGTTTCAACGCCACAACCCGGCGTCTTCCTCAGGGATCCCTGAGGAAGACGCCAGGTTGTGGCGTTGAAACGCGTTGGAATAAGGAATAAAGAGGATGAAAGTTTCCTGGGCTCTTTGGTGAGTTTTAATCCAGAAGCAGCGCGGACCGTGACACACCATCACTCCCATCATCTTTCTATAGATTTCCTGGATGTCAGAGTGAAGAAAGAAGGTGATGGGTCTATCTCTACGAATATTTTTCGAAAAGACACAGCGGTGAATTCGGTCCTCAGTGCAAGATCCTCACATCCAGCGCAGGTGATAAGATCAATCCCCACAGGTCAGTTTCTGCGGGCCAAGAGGATATGCTCCTCAGACGAGTTGTTTGAAGAAGAGGCCAAGAAACTAAAAAATCGCTTTATGTCTCGTCACTACAGGAAAGGTCCGATAGAGAGTGGGTATGAAAGAGCAAAAAGGACTACACGTGACCACCTCTTGAGACCTGTGCAAAGGAAAACGGATGATCAGGTGAGACTTATCACACCATATCATTCAGAGTGGAGGGAAATGATGGAGGTGGTAAGGAGATACTGGCCGATCCTACACACAGATAGAGACTTGACGGGAGTACTTTCCAAGTATCCATCTATCACTACCCGTAGGTCTAGGAATCTGAAGGATATGGTGGTACGTAGCTTATATGTGCCACCTCCATCTACCTTCCTGGGTAATGCTAGGGGTGTTAGATGGGGCACTTTTCCCTGTGGTGACTGTGGGGCATGCACCCAAGTGGAGCGTGTCTTCGGATTCCACAACTATGATGGTAGTAAGGATTTCAAAATTGTACACTCGATAAATTGCCGCACGAGTGGGGTAATTTATTGGGCGAAGTGCCCGTGCCAACTGGTATATGTAGGGATGACTACCCGTGAATTGAGGGTTAGGATCCTGGAACATCTTAGAGATATCAGGAAAGCAGTGGAGGCCACTACCGATGTGGAAATAGCGGCCCTTAAGAATATCCCTAGGCACTTCAAGGAAGTGCACAACTGCAATTGGCGAGCATTGAAGTTTAGGGGGATAGACAGAGTGCATATGGGAGTGAGGGGTGGAGATTTAAAACGGGTGCTTGCACAAAAAGAGGTTAAATGGATCACCCTACTAGAGACCACAAAACCAGGGGGCCTCAATGATGCTGTCTCATTCAAACCATTCTTAGGATGAGGTCAGGAAATGATAGGGGTTTTGTCCTGCAAATTTTCCCGACTGTGTAATAATAAGGATTTAAACAATGTTGATTTTGGTTAATCTAAAATTGTTTTTCTGGGAGCCACATGTATAACCACACTGAACTTCTCATTGTGTCTTTTATCTGGTGGTCATTGTTTTTAATCATAGGTTATTTTGTATTCTAGTTGTCTCTATATCTGCTTATGAAAGTGCAAAGATCAATTGGGATTCTGTGCCATGCTACATCACAAGTGGAGGTTTTTGTTCTACAGTGCCCAGAGCCGCGCCACTGTTTCGTCAGGCGGACCTGCTATAACTGATGTCCACGTTTTTTCATATAATAATATGGACTGCATGATGATAATAAATATACTAATATATTGTGGATAAGTGTATGCAGGGGAAAAAAAAACCCATAAAGGGCATTGTGCAATATAACTGAATGGTCTAGACCTGCTTGTAGCCATTGTATGACTTATGGGCAAGTTTGCCCATACTTATAATGGCACCGACTCCCTCAGCTGTGAGCGCGTGGTGTCTGCTGCGTCCCCGCCTCCCACGTGACTCCGGCGCCCAATGGAGTGTGCTGATTCTGCGCATGCGCAGGACGCACTTCCGGGACGCCGGGGCGCGGACGGATGCGGGCAGGCGCAGGCAAGGCGCGCCAACTAACAGCTGTTACAGAGGCAGATAATGGGCACAGGTATAAAGGGATGACCACTACACTGTCCCAGCACCTCCTGACGAAGCGGAGAGCGAAACATTGAGGTGCTGGGCAGTGTGGTGCGGTATGGTCACAATTCTACTTGATACTGCAGCATTATGAAGGATAGGAACTTTTTATTGCATACTATGCTGTATTCCTTCCCTCTATGAGGGTATGTAAAGGGGATGGGGCATGTATAATGGAGATGTGTTTGTTACTCCTCATATGCTGACATAGTAGTGTTTGTGTAAAAATGGTATAAAGCCTGTATTGTGGATAATTGTTACTGTACCCACACTGCTTTGGGGTTGCTTTTAGTGGATGGTTTTATTCAGAGTGTATTTGATCCTATAATAAATAAAAATATTTGCAATTATATACCCAAGTGTGGTTTAAGAGATGCCGTTTATCTTTATCTGGTAAAAGTGATTTTGAGTGAGATTATGCGGCCAGTGATATATTTAAGACAATGGACAATTTTGGTAGTGATTTTCATCATGTGGTAGTCTGCACTGCTATACATACGTCTTATATAAGGAACCAAACATTTAAAAAACAGGTGCATCCAGTGGACCTATTAGAACAATTAACTCTCTGCTAACTGACCCACAGGTTATAAATAGGGATGAGCGAATATGCTCCCGGTACTCGGGATGCTCGGCGAGCACCAAGTACTGCCGAGATGCTCGGACTGCTCGCTAATAATTAGCAATCTGACACAAAAACACAGCTCCCTTCAGTGCACACAGTGAGCTGGCACCATACAGGGAGCAGATTAATTGTTAGGATCCCTCTGGGGGCACAGCAAGGTGTTATATGTTGCGGCGATTTGAAAAAGCCCCCCCTCCCGCCCTTTCCCAGAAATACTCGTTTTATAACCGGAAGTATGTGGGAGGAGCCTGTCACTCATTGACTTACATTGGGCTCGGTGCTCTGGCCGAGTACACGAGTATCTTGAGATGCTCGGACCGAGTATCGAGCACCCGAGCATTTTAGTGCTCGCTCATCACTAGTTATAAAGCAATTAACTCCTACTGGATTGTTTTCTATTGGAACTAATAACAGAGAAAAATAGCTGATTTATAAAAATAGCTACTAAATATTAATAATAATAATCCTTATTTCTAAAGTGCTAACATATACCACAGTGTTTCACAATTCAGAGGTTCATGTTCAAACAATCATAAGAAACAGTTATCAGAAAATACAATACAATACAAAATACAATACAAAGCATAATACAATAATTATACCAAAATAATGACAACCTTGCTCATAAGAGCTTTCAATCTAACAATGAGGTGGAGGTGACACAAAGTACAAGTGCTTACTTACAATGATGGTATAGTCACTTTGAGGAGACGGGGAACAGATAGGAGCAGCATAAGTGGCCACCAACCATTATTTGTGATGCATGTGAGACTGGTGGAGCGGATAGGCTATGTCTAAGTGACTTTGACTAGGGATCATGAAACGTCAACCTAAAAAGATGTATTTTTAGGGATCGCCTGAAACTATCTATGTAAGTTGTGGATACACCTAATTTCTTGGGGTAGAGCATTCCAGAGAATTGGTGTGGCTCGGGAGAAGTCTTGGAGCTGGGAGTGGGAGGTTCGGATTAATGCAGAAGTGAGTCTAAAGTCACTTCAAGAGTTAAGAGACCGGGTGGGGTGATAGACAGATGAGGGTATAGAGGGAGGGAGGTGCTGCACTGTGAAGAGCTTTGTGGGTGAGAACAAGAAGCTTGAATTGGATCCTATAGTGTATAGGCAGCCAGTGCAATGACTGGCATAGAGCAGAAGCATCTGAGTAATGGTTAGCTAGATAGGTAATCTAGGCTGCTGCATTAAGGATGGACTGGAGAAGGAGAGTCTAGTGCGGGGAGGCCAAGTAAAAGAGAATTACAATAGTCAAGGCAGGAGTGAATCAGGGCCATAGTGAGGGTTTTTGCTGTTTCCATGGTGAGAAAGGGGTGAATTCTAGAGATGTTCTTCAGGTGCAAGCGGCAAGAGCGGACGAGAGATTGTATATATGGGGTGAAGGAAGATCAGAGTCAAACATAACATCCAGACAGCGAGCCTGCTGCCTAGGCGTTATCATGGCACTGCACACTGAGTGAAAGATGTCAGAATTAGGGAGGTTAGTGGAGGGCGGGAGCAGAAGAAGTTCAGTTTTGGAAAGGTTGTTTCAGATAGTTATATTAAAAACAGGATTTATACTATTGAAACAATGTAAAAACAATAAAAGGAACACTTCTACCCTTAAAAAGAGAAATGTAGCTAGAATTAGATTAAATAAATGAAAATTCAGAGTTAAAATTAAACTTAATAATATATATATTAAAGCACATATATATATATATATGCACATATTTTATTTTTTCTTCTGTAACTACGGTGCTGATTTACAATTTGCTTATATCAGAATAATAAGCAATATTAAAGAATTGGAGCTTTTATATGAAAATAAATTATTTCAGAAAATTAATGTTTTGTCATATTTTTTTTGGTTTACACACCCATTATGTGTCCAAAACTGAAAAAAAATTATCTCCTGATCAACCAAAGCTAAGATTCAGTCCCTCTAGAGACAACGCCCCCAGTTTGTAAATCCAATAACGTTCTCGATCTTCCAAGCTTTTGTATCTATCCTGTACTGTATTGATTATGTATGTGCTCAATGATTGTAAGTGAGGTGAAGTTGTTTCAGATTTTTTTGATGTTTTAAAGAGAAATGCTTTGATACGCTATGAAATAAGAAGTAATTTCTAATATTTTACCGATGTTTGTTTAACCTTGCATGCATTGTTTGTATAATATGACCAACGTATTGTAGGCCATTTGTGCACTCTAATAAATAGAATAATAAATCAGAAAGACCGGGCACCATGAAAGACCAGGGGGCAGCCTCAACCTTGTATAGTTGGTCAGTGGATCGGGTAAGCCGAGATGCTGGTGTTGCTCAGTCTCACAAACATGTCACAGATAATAATGTCCAAAAGAGAGAGGCAGCACTCACCAGTAATCATGCATGTGTCAGTTCTTTATTCCGGGTGCTTCATAAAAAGTGCAGGGAGGTGGTGGGAGGATGGAGGACTACGGCGTACCATTTCGTACCGTGCAGGTACTTCTATGGGTCCATGGCTTGTGACATCAGATCTGTTCTTTTTGACAGGCATTGCCTGTCGTTCGTCACTGCCTCATTAACATAAGTGCAATTAAAACAACTATTAGACAAACAACACGAAAACCCAATGATAGAAAAAAATGCAAGTAAAAATACATATATACAGAGAAAAGAGACCACTTACATAGAGCAAATGATAGAAAGAGAAAACGTCAATTGTTATCTACTAAGATCTACAGCCTGAGTACAAGACCATAGTCACAGAGTTGTCAGCAGATTATTTCTTCTCTCTCTCTTCATCCCCAGGACTCCAAGATAAAAGATAGAGGAAAGGAGAGGAGAGAGGGAGGGAAATGAGTCAGAGGGTGGAGGCACACTAGCATGTGTGAAAATTGGAGCTTTTTTGATGCATAACAGTCATGCGAGTGCTTTCCGTATGGTCCTGCGAGCAGGGCCATATTTATCATTAGGCACCTCAGGGCACGTGCCTAGGGCACCGGGTTGGATGGGAGCGGCGCCAGAAAGAGGATGTGAAAAACTTTTTTTTAACAGTTCTCTCCCCTCGCCTAGACTCTATAGGAAAACTGGAGATTTTTCGAGGGTGTGGGAGTAACAGCGGTGGAGGCAACAGAGAATCTCTATTCATTTCATCAGCATCTGATGAAATGCTGCTCTGTGCGCCCCGGGTACTTCCGGGTTCGAGGAGCTCTAGGCGGCAGGGGTGAACCTACCATGGGGCGGCATCTCCTGCTGGTAGACTGGGGGCGGCATACACGGGGGTGCCCGGTGATAGCATGGCCCCCCCCGCAGATGCCACTCCTGCTCCTATAGTCCTAGCCACCGCTGCATCCACATTCTCCCATGTCCCGCCTGCTCTTTGAGTCTCTGCATGGCGGCTCGGGACTGGGAGAGATGATGTTATCACTCAGCGCCGGCGCCCAGCTGTGCAGAGATTCAGAGTGGCCAGGAGAACACTGAGGAGAGGAGACCTCGAGCAGCCAGTGAGGACCGAGGAGAGAGGAGAGTATTTACTTTCTTTTTAAACAGTGAGTACAATGGCCTTTTCCGCCCCCTGTAACTCCTCCCTCTCCTCTTATCTCTGCCGAAGACTTTGCCTTCTTTTTCAAACAGAAGATCGACAACATCAGAAGCAGCTTTGACCCACTGTCCCGCAGCCTCTCCTCACAACTAGACTGCCCTCACCTTCCAAAGACTGCTTCTCCACCATGACAGAAAATCAGCTCTCCTCCCTCGTCCTCGAACTGTCCTCCCATCTCTTCTCATCCTCCCTCCTTGACCACTTGCAATCTGGCTTCCAACTGCACCACTCCACTGAAACAGACTTAACCAAAGTTACCAATGACCTATTGACCGCCAAGAGCAAACAAGAGTACTCTGTCCTCCTCCTCCTTGAGCTATCATCCGCCTTCGACATTGTTTTTTTAAATCAGTTGGTTTTTATTAAAGTTATAAGCAAGCATTACAAACATAAGCTGGGGAGACGCCCCGAACAAATATTACAGTAGAAATCAAAACAAAGAGGGAGGGGTGAAGTGAGAGGGGAAAGGGGTAAGGTCCATTATGAATAGACACTTAACAACAAAGGTCATTAGGATACTTTCAAGAGGTCATAGCAGTAATAATAAAAACAATCGGTAGATTGATAATAACGGCAACGAACAAAATATAAGGATGCAATGAGTTCCACAAACCCCTGCATAGGCGCACAGATCAGTCGGAGTCGGGACCACATAGGGAAGACAACCAGGGGTCCCACCATTCTAATCTCCTGGTTTTGACGGCAAGATCATAAATCAAGATGGTTTCGTGCTGCAGATGTAGTCTAATCTGCGACACCAGTTCCGCTGTGGAAGGTGTGGTGGGAAGCTTCCAGTGTCTAGACAAGCACAATCTAGCTGCTATTAAGATATTGGTCACAATAAGGCGAACCATCCTGGGAACATCCTCCAGGCCAAGGACCAGCAGTGCCATAGGTCCGCTGAGCTCGAAGGGGAAACCAACGATCTCAGTGATTAACGACTCAATCACGTTCCAGAACCCTTGAACCAGAGGACAGAGCCACCACACATGCTCCATGGACCCGGTCTCCAGACAGCACTTCCAACAAGAGGAGGCGGAGGAACATTGGATTTTTGCCAGTCGGAGGGGCGTCAAGTACCAGTTCAGCTGGATTTTTTTTAGCTTGTTCTAAATGTAAGATACATGACGAAAACCTGGAGGTGTGGTTTGTGGCCCTGAACCAAGAGTCCAGAGGGGCCGAAAAGGATAGCCTCTGCTCCCATATTGCCATATAAGGGAGCTTGTGCTGGGCATTGGCCACGAGTAAAGCCTTATATAAAATCGACACCCTATGGGTATCAGAGCATTGGGGCTTAAAATACCTTTGTAGGTGATCATCAACAGGAAACTCGTCCCATGGAGGCAGATGGCATGTGGAAAGGAAGTGGCGAACCTGAAGATATTGGTAAAAAAACATATTGGGAAGGGAAAAGATGCTGTGCAGTGCATAGAAGGGTCGGAGCTCAGATCCATCAAATAGATCATACAAAGTCAGGATATTTAAGGCCAACCAGCGGGACAGGGATAAATCAGGTACAGCATGCTCCAGGACCCAGAGATAAATATATCTAAATAGAAAGGGGAGGTGGGAGCGGCCCAAGAGAAACCATAGATTCAGTAATGCCAACATTGTTCTTAAAATGCCGCCGGGGGAAAGGGGCGGAGGAGACCCATCTCCAGCAGGATCCTGAGGGAACCAGAGGGGGCATGATGCGCCTCAATTTGTATCCATGGTATGGAGGTAACATCCCCCGACCACCAGATCTTTGAATATTTAAGAATGGCAGCTCTATAATATGTGAGGACGTCCGGGACCCCCAGACCCCCTGCGGCACATGGGAGAATCATCACTTTGTGGGCATTGCGAGGTTTTTTTTTATTCCAAATAAATGAGTTGATGAGGTGTTGAAGACTAGAAATACATGTACGGGGAAAGAGTAGAGGGAGACAGCGAAACAGGTACATTAGTTTAGGGAGAATAATCATTTTAGTAATGTGTATGCGGGCGATCCAAGAGAGAACCAAGTGGGAGAGCCTATCTAGTTCCCATGAGATCTCCTCATGTATCCTATCAAAGTTTTTCTTAACAATAGTGTGTAAGCGGGATATATAGACCCCAAGATATAGGAAACCTACAGGGGATCAAGAAAAAGAAAACCGTCGCTGGAGGTGGTCTTGGACAGGTTTAGGTATATTGATAGGAAACAGGACGGACTTAGACATGTTAAGCTTATAGTAAGACGCAGCTGAAAATTCTGTGATAAGGGACATAATTTCTTCTAATGAGGATGAAACATTAACACACAAAAAGACTACATCATCAGCATATAACCCAATTTTATGTTCCCTCTCCCCGATGACAACTCCATTAATATTGGTATTGGCCCTAACTGCAGCAGCCCGCGGCTCCATAGCCAGCGCAAAAATTAAGGGGGAGAGCGGGCAACCCTGCCTTGTCCCATTAGTTATATCAAAGCTGCTGGAGATAAAGCTCCTCCTCCACCCCCGCAGAAACCTTAAGCTCATAGACTTCGACTCACTCTTAGAATCCCTCCTCCCCCTCTCCGACTTGGCCTCTTCTCATGACGCTGACTCTGCCGCCTCCCTCTACAACTCCACTCTCACCACAGCCGTCGACCAGGCAGCTCCACTCACATTTCACACACAACACGAGTACAACGACAACCCTGGCTCACGACCCTCACCAATAAACTCAGACGGACGACTAGGACAGCCGAGCGGAAATGGAAGAAATCCCACTCCGCAGAGCATTTCGCCCTATACAAACGTTCCCTCAATACCTTCAAGACTGCCCTTGACTCCGCAAAACAAGCCTACTTCTCCTCCCTAATTACTGCCCTCTCTCACTACCCCAAACAACTCTTTAAAACCTTTAACTCTTTACTTCGTCCCCCTGCACCTCCTCCCTCACCCCTCATCTCCGCCGACGACTTCGTCACCTTCTTCAAAGACAAAATTGATAAACTCAGACAAAGCTTCGACCTTCACTGCCCCCGCCCTATCCCACCTCCAGCCCATCCCCCCTCACCCAAATGCAGTTTCACCCCCATGACAGAGGACCACCTCTCCTCCCTCCTAGAACGATCACACCTCACCACATGCGCCCTTGATCCACTCCCCTCCCATCTCATCCCTAACCTCACCTCAGTCCTCATCCCTGCTCTAACACACCTCTTCAACATTTCACTCAAATCCGGCACATTCCCCTGTGCATAGTAGGAGAACGGGAAACCGCCAGGGCCGGGCGCAGAGTGTTTTTTGGCAGATTTAATCACCTGGGAAATTTTGGGTGGGGTTATAGGGGTATTCAAGAATGACAATTGCTGTGGGGACAATTTAGGGAGTTTGACCTTATTAAGAAAAGCCGTAATAGTTTCGGGGATAGGCTGTGGTGTATCAGGATCTTTGTTTAAATTATAAAGGGACTCATAATACTGTCGGAATTCTTCAGCAATTTTTTTGGGGTGACGAATCTGCTGTCCAGAAGGTTTGGTGAGATGTGAAATTCTATATTGTGCCATTCTCTTTTGTACCCTTTTGGCTAGTAGAGCACCAGCTCTGTCACCCATGCCGTAATACTTAGCGTTCAGGGTTTTAAGGTGTTTTTCCGTCTTGTGTATGAGGAGGGTGTGGAGACGGTTCCTTACCTCAGTGAGCGAGGACAATGTTGCAGGTGTAGGGGATGCTTTATGTTTCTCCTCGAGGGACCGTAGGGAACACAGGGTAGCATCAAGTTCTGCCGTGTACTGTTTTTTAACAAATGACGCCATCTTTATGAGTAAGCCCCTAAGTACAGCTTTGTGGGAGAACCAGAGGGTATCATCCCGCAAAGCTCCATTATCATTTAAACTAAAAAACTCTGTTAGTTGGTTAACGTTTCCAGAAATCTGGGGTTGGTCAGGGGGTATGAGTTAAGTTTCCAGATGAAAGGAGGTCTAACAGCGGAGGGATCCGCTATTTGCAGGGAAGTGGGCGCATGGTCCGACTATGTGATACTATCAATGGTGGCATCAGTGCAGGCTTGTATCAAAGCATCGTTTACAAATATATAATCTATTCTACTATATGTGTGGTAACGGGGAGATAAAAAGGTCTAGTCATGCTCCATACTGTGAAAGTATCACCATATATCATGTAAGCCATGTTCCGTCATGAGGGGACCCATTTCACCCCTCGAAAAGGATGCATCAGAACAATCAATATACTTATTCATGGGTGTGTTAAAGTCACCGCTTACTATTGTACGGCAACGGCCAAATACAGTGAGCCTATCCAGAAGTGAGTTCAGGAAAGTTTTTAGCCCAACATTAGGTGCATACAGGGAAACCAGAACATAGGGGTGTTATTATATTAATCAGACATGAAAGGATTATGTATCTCCCCTCTGCATCGGAGAAGGAGTCAGTCAGATGGAAAGACACCGTGTTTCTAATGAAAATAGCCACTCCAGCTTTTTTTTAAAGGACTTTTAGCAAACAATTGGAAGGGAAATGTTTTAGATTGTAATCTGAAATTATCTGTAGATAGTAAATGGGTCTCTTGGATAAAGATTATGTCACTCCTGGATTTGCCAAACTGCCGCAAAGCCATCGACCGTTTAACGGGCGAGTTAAGGTCGTTAGCATTCAAAGACGAGATGGCAATACTCATGATGCCAGACTAAATAACTTTAGCAGACATGACCCCGCAGAAACTGTCTATATACAGTTAGGGCCAGAAATATTTGGACAGTGACACAATTTTCGCGAGTTGGGCTCTGCATGCCACCACATTGGATTTGAAATGAAACCTCTACAACAGAATTCAAGTGCAGATTGTAACGTTTAATTTGAAGGGTTGAACAAAAATATCTGATAGAAAATGTAGGAATTGTACACATTTCTTTACAAACACTCCACATTTTATGAGGTCAAAAGTAATTGGACAAATAAACATAACCCAAACAAAATTTTTTATTTTCAATATTTTGTTGCGACTCCTTTGGAGGCAATCACTGCCTTAAGTCTGGAACCCATGGACATCACCAAACGCTGGGTTTCCTCCTTCTTAATGCTTTGCCAGGCCTTTACAGCCGCAGCCTTCAGGTCTTGCTTGTTTGTGGGTCTTTCCGTCTTAAGTCTGGATTTGAGCAAGTGAAATGCATGCTCAATTGGGTTAAGATCTGGTGATTGACTTGGCCATTGCAGAATGTTCCACTTTTTTGCACTCATGAACTCCTGGGTAGCTTTGGCTGTATGTTTGGGGTCATTGTCCATCTGTACTATGAAGCGCCGTCCAATCAACTTTGCAGCATTTGGCTGAATCTGGGCTGAAAGTATATCCCGGTACACTTCAGAATTCATCCGGCTACTCTTGTCTGCTGTTATGTCATCAATAAACACAAGTGACCCAGTGCCATTGAAAGCCATGCATGCCCATGCCATCACGTTGCCTCCACCATGTTTTACAGAGGATGTGGTGTGCCTTGGATCATGTGCCGTTCCCTTTTTTCTCCAAACTTTTTTCTTCCCATCATTCTGGTACAGGTTGATCTTTGTCTCATCTGTCCATAGAATACTTTTCCAGAACTGAGCTGGCTTCTTGAGGTGTTTTTCAGCAAATTTAACTCTGGCCTGTCTATTTTTGGAATTGATGAATGGTTTGCATCTAGATGTGAACCCTTTGTATTTACTGTCATGGAGTCTTCTCTTTACTGTTGACTTAGAGACAGATACACCTACTTCACTGAGAGTGTTCTGGACTTCAGGTGATGTTGTGAACGGGTTCTTCTTCACCAAATAAAGTATGCGGCGATCATCCACCACTGTTGTCATCCGTGGACGCCCAGGCCTTTTAGAGTTCCCAAGCTCACCAGTCAATTCCTTTTTTCTCAGAATGTACCCAATTGTTGATTTTGCTACTCCAAGCATGTCTGCTATCTCTCTGATGGATTTTTTCCTTTTTTTCAGCCTCAGGATGTTCTGCTTCACCTCAATTGAGAGTTCCTTTGACCGCATGTTGTCTGGTCACAGCAACAGCTTCCAAATGCAAAACCACACACCTGGAATCCACCCCTGACCTTTTAACTACTTCATTGATTACAGGTTAACGAGGGAGACGCCTTCAGAGTTAATTGCAGCCCTTAGAGTCCATTGTCCAATTACTTTTGGTCCCTTGAAAAAGAGGAGGCTATGCATTACAGAGCTATAATTCCTAAACCCTTTCTCCAATTTGGATGTGGAAACTCTCATATTGCAGCTGGGAGTGTGCACTTTCAGCCCATATTATATATATAATTGTATTTCTGAACATGTTTTTGTAAACAGCTAAAATAACAAAACTTGTGTCACTGTCCAAATATTTCTGGCCCTAACTGTATAAACCAAAAATCTTCAGTAGGACCTGTAAGGTAAAGGGGGGGAAGGGTGGGGGAAGAACAAAGGCTGTGGAGAAGAACACCCAGCCATAGTAACAGGAGCTCATAAAAACGTGAGCCCAATTCTAAAGAAAAAAAAAAAGGAGAAAAAAGCCTTAAAAAGAAAAAACAAAACATAAGACACGCAAGTCCCTGTGTCTCAAAAGAGTGACCAAAACACACTCGTGGGGAAAAAGTTTCCCAGACCGCAAAGCAGAGGGTCCAGAAAGAGGGACCAGCGCAGTCCAAAAAACTGAGGGTTATATCTGGGCCCTTAAGAGCAACAATCAACGGGCAGTTGTAGAATAGTCAGAGTCAGACAGCCTTCTCCCACTCCTTGGATACCATGCGGGCAGACACTTTAGGACTGGAACCAGAACGAGGCAGCATCTTCTCAGACTCCGGGCTTAATCCCCATTCCCTGAGAATATTTATGCAGTACCCTTGTTGCAGAACTGAACATGGACCGAGGATCCCCAAGTGTACACGAGGCCCTGATCTTGTAGGATTTTGCAATATGAGGCAAATTTGCGCCTCCTGACTAGGGTACCCGCTGAAAGATCTGGGAAAATGGACACCCCTGCAAAGGGTGGGCCAGCGTGGGGTTTTGCGCATGACTTGCAGGATAGAGTTAGTAAGTGAAGGCTTATTAAAGTGGACCAAAATGTCTCTGGGGAGTGCTTTATTAACATGCGGGGGTTTGGGGATCCTGAAGATTCTTTCAATCTCTGGCTCCCCTCACTGGGCATCTGGGAGCAACTGGAGCAATAAGGAGTGGACCGTATCCTGTAAGTCCTGTGCGTCAGGAATCCCTCGTATCCTAATGTTCCCTTTCCTGGACTTGTCCTCCAAGCTACAAATCCTGAGTTGGGCTTGTTTTAGTTCCTCCACCATTAGGCCATAGTTGGTAGCCAACTCATTATGAGCAGAAGGAAATATAGTATGGAAGTGAGAGCTAGAAAAGACCAAGGAACTGAAAATTAAGAGAATTACCTCTAAGTTTATTAAAAGGTGGCTGAGGGCTCGCTCCACCCACCTTTTAATAAACTTAGAGGTAATTCTCTTAATTTTCAGTTCCTTGGTCTTTTCTAGCGCTCACTTCCATACTATATTTCCTTCTTGTCATTATCCTCCTCCCTTCGGGGTGTGGTATATGAGAGCTGCTGGAGGAGAGACCCTGCTGAACATGCAATAGAACTGCCTCCCCTGGGATTAAGTGTTCAGGCCCGTTGGACACGGTCGGCCCGACCGCGGAGCCTTACTACACGGAGCCAAGTGGAAGGTTGCTTCAGGAAAAACAGACAGATCTTACACTCACCCTGTACCCCATTCCCTGTTGTGCAGTGCACAACAGATCCAGGTGAGTGTATCTCTGATTAACCCTTATTCAAAGTGTGGGATCAGCGTGGCGCAACTTGTTGTCTTTTCCTTCCAACTCATTATGAGCGTCTGAATATTCTGACAACTTCTTCTCAATGTGATCCGTCCTCTCTCCCAGGGAGGACAGATCTTTACGAATCTCCCCCAGCATGTCCCGCATGTCCTCTTGCAGGGACCCCCGTAACGATCCCAAAAGATCTTTTAGCGCCCGCCGCGTCACTGGAGCATCATCTCCATTCTCCCTGTCAGCGTTCTCCTCAATATACTATATGAAGGAGTGTGGGGATGTATTATACTTTATGAAGGAGTTTGGGGTGCATTATACTATATGGAGGACTGTGGGGTGCACTATTCTATATGGAGGACTGTGGGGTGCATTATTCTATATGGAGGACTGTGGGGTGCATTATACTATATGGAGGACTGTGGGGGTGCAATATACTATTTGGAGGACTATGGGGGTGCATTATTCTACAGTATATGGAGGACTGTAGGAGTGCAATATGCTATATGGAGGACTATGGAGGTGCATTCTATATGAAGGACTATGGGAGTATAATATACTATAGAGAGGACTTTGGGGTGCAGTATACTATATGGAGGACTATGGGGGTGCAGTATGCTATATAGAGGACTATGGGGATGCAATATGCTATATGGAGGACTATGGGGTGCAATATGCCATATGGAGGACTGTGGGGTGCATTATACTATATGGAGGAATGTGGGGGTGCATTATACTATATGGAGGAATGAGGGGTGAATAATATATGGAGGAGGTGGGGTACAATATACTATGTGGAAGACTATGGGGGGCATCATAATATTATTATTATTATTATTATTATTATAATTTATTTATATAGCGCCATTGGTTCCATGGCGCTTTACATAAGAAATGGGGGTGACAAGAACAGGTACAGTACATATGAACAGTCAAGGCTTGCTGATACACGATGGGAGAGGACCCTGTCCACGAGGGCTCACAGTCTACAGGAACCCATTAAAATATTTGGATGGCTCTGTGGGGGGCATGATAATACTTGGAGGGCTACAAGGGAGCCTTTATACTTTATACTATACTATATTATATGAAGGACTTTGGGGTGCATTATACTATATGGATGAGTTTGGGAGTGCATTACACTATATGGAGGAGTATGGGGGTATATTGTACTATATAACAGACTTTGAGGGTTCAATATACTATACAGAGGACTGTGGGGGTGCATTATTCTATACAGAAGATTGTGGGGGTGCATTATTATATATGGAGGACTGTGGGATGCATTATTCTATATGGAGGACTGTGGCGGTGCATTATTCTATATGGAAGATTGTGGGGGTGCATTATTATATATGGAGGACTGTGGGATGCATTATTCTATATGGAGGACTGTGGGGGTGCATTATTTTATATGGAGGACTGTGGGTGCATTATACTATATGCAGGACTGTGGGGTGCATAATTCTATATGAAAGACTGTGGGGATGCATTATACTATATGGATGACTGTGGGGGTGCATAATATGGAGGAATTTGGGGGTGCAATGTACTATGTGGAAGACTATGGGGAGTGCATTATACTATATGGAGGACTGTGGTGGTGCAATTGCTATATGGAGGACTATGGAAGTGCATTCTATATGGAGGATTATGGGGGTGTAATATACTATAGAGAGGACTTTGGGGTGCAGTATACTTTATGGAGGACTATGGGGGGCAATATGCTATATGGAGGACTATGGGGTGCAGTATGCTATCTGGAGGACTCTGGGGTGCATTATACTATATGGAGGACTATGGGGTAAATAATATATGGAGAAATTGAGGATGTAATATACTATGTGAAAGACTATCTATGGGGGGTGCATTATAATATCTGGAACCCATTATAATATTTGGATGGCTCTGTGGGGGGCATGATAATACTTGGAGTACTACGAGGAAGCCTTTATACTATATTACATTATATGGAGGAGTTTGGGGCGCATTATACTAAATGGAGGAGTTTGGGGAGTGCATTATACTATATATTACCATTATACTATACTATACTATATTATATATATAGCAGAAAAAAGCAGAAAACAAAGCAGAAAAAAACTGCTTAGCACTCACAGATTAATGTGAACTGGTGCCAGCAGGGCTGCTGAATCAAATAACTAGAAAGAAATGCTCTGCAGCACTCGGTTACTACCAAAGATGTACATGTGCTAACAAGCTATATATATATGAGAAAAAAGTTAAAAACTTACGTTTTTTCAAAAAACTCAAAATCATGTCTTTTTATTCTGAAGTTCTTGGTACATACATTGGCCAATGTCTGTTTGCTCGTCGACTGCGACAAAGTGACTTCAGGTCCGACGAGTCCTACTCTGTTATCCCTATCCTCCTTGTCCACCCCCCACCTCTCAGTGGGCAGACCCCATCTCAACCTTAGATCACCTGCAGTCAACAAGGGTGCAATTGCAGCATGGAGCCAGCAACTCCATAAAATACAAAGCAATAAAAAACTGCATAGCACTCACAGACTAATGTGAACCGGTGCCAGCAGGGCTGCTGAATCAAATAACTAGAAAGAAATGCTCTGCAGCACTCGGTTACTACCAAAGATGTACATGTGCTAACAAGCTATATATATATGAGAAAAAAGTTAAAAACTTACGTTTTTTCAAAAAACTCAAAATCATGTCTTTTTATTCTGAAGTTCTTGGTACATACATTGGCCAATGTCTGTTTGCTCGTCGACTGCGACAAAGTGACTTCAGGTCCGACGAGTCCTACTCTGATATCCCTATCCTCCTTGTCCACCCCCCACCTCTCAGTGGGCAGACCCCATCTCAACCTTAGATCACCTGCAGTCAACAAGGGTGCAATTGCAGCATGGAGCCAGCAACTCCATAAAATACAAAGCAGAAAAAAACTGCATAGCACTCACAGACTAATGCGAACCGGTGCCAGCAGGGCTGCTGAATCAAATAACTAGAAAGAAATGCTCTGCAGCACTCGGTTACTACCAAAGATGTACATGTGCTAACAAGCTATATATATATGAGAAAAAAGTTAAAAACTTACGTTTTTTCAAAAAACTCAAAATCATATCTTTTTATTCTGAAGTTCTTGGTACATACATTGGCCAATGTCTGTTTGCTCGTCGACTGCGACAAAGTGACTTCAGGTCCGACGAGTCCTACTCTGATATCCCTATCCTCCTTGTCCACCCCCCACCTCTCAGTGGGCAGACCCCATCTCAACCTTAGATCACCTGCAGTCAACAAGGGTGCAATTGCAGCATGGAGCAATTATATATATATATAATATTTTATACTATACTATATTATGCCATTATACTATATGGAGGACTATGGGGGTATATTGTACTATATGGCAGGTGTTGAATGTGCAATATACTATACGGAGGACTGTGGGGGTGCATTATTCTATATGGAGGACTGTGGGGTGCATTATTCTATATGGAGGACTGTGGGGGTGCATTATTCTATATGGAGGACTGTGGGGGTGCATTATTTTATATGGAGGACTGTGGGGGTGCATTATTCTATATGGAGGACTTTGGGGGTGCATTATACTATGTGGAGTACTGTGGGGATACTTTATTCGATATGGAGGACTGTGGGGTGCAATATGCTATTTGGAGGACTATGAGGTGCAATATTCTATATGGAGGACTGTGAGGGTGCATTATACTATATGAAGGACTGTGGGGATGCATTATACTATATGGAGGACTGTGGGGGTGCATAATATGGAGGAATTTGGGGGTGCAATGTACTATGTGGAAGACTATGGGGGGTGCATTATAATATATGAAGCCAATTATACTATATAGAACCCATTATAATATTTAGAGGCCTCTGTAGGGAGCATGATAATACTTGGAGGGCTACAAGGGAGCCTTTATACTTTATGAAGGGCTGTGTTGGGGTCTATTATAGTGTATGTAGGTAAATTATACTACTTGGAGGGCTGGGTGGGGGTCGTAGTTGGGGATCATACCGTGCTGGGATATTTGATGGGGGGATTGTGCGTGTGGAGGAATTCAATGTGGGGGAATCAAACAGTGTTCATGGGGCACTTTTGTTGGCCTCATACTTTATGGGGCAATGAAAGGGGATCTAGAGGCTTCAATAGGAAGAAAATCACTTTGTAAGGGCTGAAAAGTTGTGAGAGATGTACCTATATGACCCAGCCAAATATTCTTTTTTTTTGGGTGGGCCCAATTAAAACTTCTGCTATGGGGCCCCGTGATTTCTATGTACACCCCTGGTGCAGGATGCATTGTCCCTCTGCTGCAGCACTGATTGGCCATAACTTACACACCCCGTCCACTACCACCCCCTCAGTAACTACAAGCATCCAGCTATGTTTCTCCTGAGCTGCAGTTGGTTGGTGGAGCTCGTCCCCCTTCCCGCTCCCACATCCTTTGCTCAACCCAATAGGAAGGCCCCTGCTATTAGCTCCGGCCAGCCCCATGTGCAGCGCTTGTGATTGGCTAACTCTTTTGGAAGAAGCTGGCGTGGTCTGTTGGAGGAGAAGTGCCATTTTACCAGCTTAGTGCAGTGGCTGCTTATTAATGCTCAAACTGCAGGTCATTGCATGTGGTGTGTGGACTTGCTGTACAAGTCCGACTAGTTAGTGCCAGTCAGCGGCCACATTGGAGCTGCCCAGAGTTTTGTAGGTGCCATGTTTAATTAAATTTTATTAAACTAGTGAGCAGCCAATAAGAGTAAGGCGGCCGTCACACGCATCAATTTAATGCACGATATCGCTTAAGTGATCTGCTTTTTGATCGCTTAAGCGATATCGTTTGTGCATCGCTGCGTGCAATCAAGCGATTTTACAATGTAAAATCACTTGATCGTTAGATCGCAGATTTGTGAGCCGGAGCTCATATCAAGCGATAAACGCTTGATCAATCTGCCTCATCGTGGTGTGTGACACCACGATGAACGATCTCCCAGCGGCAGAGCCTATGCTGGGAGATGGTATCTATGGTAAACGTCGGGTTACTAAGCGCCGCGCGGCGCCTAGTAACCCGATGTGTACCATAGTTACCAGCAATCTCGCTGGTCCACATCACTGGTGAGTCTGCCTGTGTGACAGCTCACCAGCGATGTGAACGATATTGTTAGCGATCGCGCGTGCACGTGATCGCTAACAATATCGCTATCGATATTGAAGCGTGTGACGGCCGCCTAAGTTGTCTGAGTATCCCATCCGATCTGATCAGGCACGTCACATGTTTGGAAACCTGTAGCTTGAAAGACTGAACATATACTCATGAAGTCTTTCTACACTGCAGGAAATATATCCAGTCTTTTTAGAGTTTATTTAGCTCTTTTTAAGTTGGGTAACGAAGCAGATCTGCCTGATAAAGATGTTGTGAGGGCATACAGTTAATTATCAATAGGGTCGGCACACCAAAAAGTGCCTAGGGCAGCATGAACCCTAAATACAGACCTGACTGCAAGAGTGGTGGTCAGTGTGTGCAATGTGTTTTTAACATGGCCTTTTTCATGGTGTACTGAGAAAAGAGCAGATAGAATAGCTATACTGTGTTCCAAATTATTATGCATATTGGTTTTAAGTGTCATAGGGTTTGTTTGTTTTTTTAATGAAACCCTTTGATGGTATTGTGTCTCAGGGTTCTTTGGATCATTGAAATCAATCTCAGATATCTGTGATAATTACTGGAGTTTGTGTTATATAAAATATCACTTTTATTGGTACATTATATAAACGTACATTATATGCACGTTATTTAACTGTTGTATACTGTATACTATAAACCCACTGTGTGACTACCTGCTTGTAGCCCTGGGAGGTGTCTCCTACCAATTACTTCATGTAAAACGTTTGTGTTATATAAAATATCACTTTTATTGGTACATTATATAAAAGCAGAAACATAAACTCCAGTAGTGGTTCCCACTTGTTTAAATGTTAGAAAGGAGTGTTATTTACCGTCCTAAAAAGATACACACGATTTTGATAATGGATTTATAAATATGAACCATATTATCAGGTGTGTCATGCTTTTGAATAATTGCATTGATCTGTGATAATTAGTTTGGCTGGTGAGCCCAATAAAAGGAAAACTGGGTGTTCCACAATATTACGCAGGGCACAGTTTTCAAGTAACATGGGAAAGAAAAAGGATGTCTCTGCTGCCGAAAAGCAACAAATAGTGCAATGCCTTGGACAAGGGATGAAAACATTTGATATTGCACGAAAACTTAAGCGTGATCATCGTATTGTGAAGAGATTTGTGGCTGATTCTGAGCACAGATGTGTTCGTGCAGATAAAGGCAGAATGAGGAAGGTTTCTGCCAGGCAAGTTCATCAGATTAAGAGAACAGCTGCTAAAAAGGCCTTACAAACTAACAAACAGATATTTGAAGCTGCTGGTGCCTCTGGAGTCCCTCGAACCTTAAGGTGTAGGATTCTTCAAAGGCTTCCTGTGGTGCATAAACCTACTATTCGGCCACCCCTAAACAGTGCTCACAAGCAGAAACAGTTGCAGTGGGTCCAGATATACATGAAGACTCATTTTCAGTCTTGTTTACTGATGAGTGCCGAGCAACCCTGGATGGTCCAGATAAATAGAGTAGTGGATGGTTGGTGGATGCCACCATGTCCCAACAAGGCTGCAACGTCAGCAAGGAGGTGGAGGAGTCATGTTTTGGGCTGGAATCATTGGGAAACAGCTTGTAGGCCGCTTTAAGGTTCCTGAAGGTGTGAAAATGACCTCTGCAACGTATATAGAGTTTCCAACTGAGAACTTTCTTCCATGGTACAAAAAGCAAAAATGTGCCTTTAGGAGCAAAATCATCCTCATGCATGTCAATGCACCATCTCATGCTACAAAGAATACCTCTGTACAATTGGCTGCTATGGGCATAAAAGGAGATAAACTCATGGTGTGGCCACCATCTTCCCCTGACCTCAACCCTATAGAGAACCTTAGGAGTATAATCAAGCAAAAGATCTATGAGGGTGGGAGGCAGTTCACATCAAAACAGCAGCTCTGGGAGGCTATTCTGACATCATCCAAAGAAATACAAGCAGAAACTCTCCAGAAACTAACAATATCAATGGATGCTAGAATTGTGAAGGTGATATCAAAGTAGGGTTCATATGTTAACATGTAACTTGGCCTATTAGGATGTTTTGGAGTTAAATAGCTTTTTATTTCAGTGAATGTGACCTGTTAATGCTGCAAATTCAACAAATGAGCATTTTCAGTTCTTTCAAACATATCAAATGTTTACAAACTCTACTGTGCGTAATAATTTGGAACAGTGCTTTTAGAGTTTTTTTAATTTTGAAAATTATACTCTTATCATAGGGTGATTTCTTCAATAAAATTTGATGTATACTCTGACGGGTGATGACTTTTATTACACTGACTGTCATTTGCACCAACCATTTAGAAAAATCAGAGAAAAAGAACATTTGCATAATAATTTGGAACACCGTGTAGATCGGGCTTAACAGTCTCCAGCTGTTACTTCTGGGCTGCTTATTAAGCTAATTGCATATTCATTGCACTGTCAACTAAGCAGCCAATCACAGAAGCTCACAGTCTGTGAGAGCTTCTGTGATTGGCTGTTGTAGTCAGACTGGATTTCCTCAATGTGGACAGTGAATCTTCTTGGTTGACATACACATTAGTGTATGGCAACCAACCTGACATCATAGGGTGGTAAATAAATAACTCTGCTGTGAATGTGGCTGCTCTATGTGCCACTCATTTTGCAGCCCCGGTATATACAGCAGTAGATAGGGGCTGTGTGTGAATAATGCTGTATATAAGGAGCATTTTCTGGATCACATTGTATATAGGAGGCTCTGTGTGGCTCATGCTGTATATAGGGGGCTGTGTGTGGCTCATGCTGTAGGTAGGGGAGCTGTGTTCGGCTCATACTGTATATAGGGGGGCTGTGTGTGGCTCATGCTATATGTAGGGGGGCTGTGTGTGGCTCTTGCTGTATGTGGAGAGGCTGTGTGTGGCTTATACTGTATGTAGGGGGGCTGTGTGTGGCTCATGCTGTATGTAGGGGGCTGTGTGTGGCTCATGCTGTATGTAGGGGGCTGTGTGTGGCTCATGCTGTATGTAGGGGGCTGTGTGTGGCTCATGCTGTATGTAGGGGGCTGTGTGTGGCTCATGCTGTATGTAGGGGGCTGTGTGTGGCTCATGCTGTATGTAGGGGGCTGTGTGTGGCTCATGCTGTATGTAGGAGGCTGTGTGTGGCTCTTGTATGTAGGGAGGCAGTGTGTTGGTCATGCTGTATGTAGGTAGGCTGTGTGTGGCTTATGCTGTATGTAGGGGGGCTGTGTATGGCTCATGCTGTATGTAGGGGGCTATGTGTAGGCCCATGCCGTACATAATGAGCTCTGCTTGGATCACATTGTATATAGGGGGCTGTGAGTTTATCACACTATACTGTGTGTGGATCATGCTGTATTTAAAGCTCACCCTGACTGTGTTGCTATAGCAACCACAATTCTATCCAAGTGTGACATCACCGCTTAGCAACACAGCTGTCTGCTGAGTCATTCAGGGCTCCTGCGCAGATTCTTCTTCATTCCCACAGGCGTGCTGAATGAAGAGGAGGTACGAGGAGAGGAGAGAAGAGGAGGAAGCGCCGAATACTTAGGAGACCGAAGAGGAGTGAGGTCCGGATACACTGACAAGATCCCCCCGGATCACGTGAGAATGATTTACATAGAGGACGGGAAAGTTTATAAAATGTTTTTCAGGTGTACAGGAAGGGGGGGAGGGTAGAGGGATTATAGCCTCCTTCACAGAATGTAGCTTTGGCGCTGCTGAAGGTGGGCTCGGGGGGAAAGGGGGTGACAGGTTCACTTTAAATAACTGGGTAGGGAATTTGCTCACATCATTCTCCAGAATATTTTTTTCTAATAGAGATTGTAAATTTGCAAGAGCCTTAAGTTAGTGATAAACTCACAGCCTCAGGGGGCTGTGAATTTATCACACTATATAGGGGACTGTGTGTGGATCATGCTGTGTTTAAAGGCTTTGAGAATTATACTCTACTAGCTAAAGCCTGGCATTGCCCGTTGTCAGGAAAATATTAATTATTTTCTATTCTAGAAAGCAACTAGAGCTGACATACTTCTCCGCCTCATTTTGGTTTGTAAGAACTCACTGTCTTTTCCCTTCACTCCTTCCCCCAGTCAGGTATTTACAACATGGCAGTGTCATAAAACCTAACAGAGCTGAATGCTTTTTCTTTTCCCTCCAAGGAAAAATCCTTTTTCTTCAAGAAAATACACCTTATGTCAAATTGAATAATATACATTAATACCACAATTACATAAATCATATTTTTGGAGTGCTTGCATCTGTGGGATCGCACTGCCCCCTCTTACATTTTTGAGAAACTATCTGAAACCTAGGAGAAAAATTCCTGTCCATCCTCAAGCCACAGACACCCTATGTTTGGTCTAAAAAAACATAAAATTAAAAGGAAAACATAACACTAATATGTTTGACCTGTGATTGACCACCTGTGATCTCACATCTCCAGAGGCCACAGCGAGCGCTGCCTCTAGGACCCTGAGGCCTGGTATGTGACCGGGTGATGTTGCTCAGTCACATATTACAGTCACGGGTCCTCCAAAGGTCCTACATCATTGGGATGAGGCAAGATCCCCGTGGGAGCGCAGTGAGGTCAGTAAAAGCGCAGCAAAATAGCACCAAGATAATTGACATGCTCATTCTTTTTACGCATCCACTTTTCAGCCCAAAAGCGGATGCGTAAAAGTGCAGCGTGTGAATGGAAAACAGTGAAATGCATTGTCTTAGCTAGGACACCTAATGTCAATGTGTTTCACTGCATTGCACTGCAATAGTGGATCCGTACAAAGCGGACCACTAGCGCAGGAATAGCGCAGCGTGTAAATGTAGCCTTAGGCTACATTCACATGTAGCGTATTTCTGCATTTATGCAGCGCTTTTTAGCATTGCATAAATGCATTGAAACGCAGAGTCGTAACGTAACCCTGCAAAAGCAATGGCCTTTGCAGAAATGCATTCACATAGTCCATAATTTTGCAGATGTGCTTTGCGCAATGACCATGTCAATTCTTTGCACTTTTCTTCCTGCGATTTTACTCGAGCGACGTCACCTGGTCACATGATGCTGCGGGGTCCTAGAGGCGATGAGGAGATGAGATGATCACCAGCGGTCACCAAGGGAGAACGGCGAGGTAAATAAAAGCGCAGGAACAAAAGCGCAGCGGCGTTCACATACAGAACACTGAGTTCTGTGAGGATCCGTTCTTGGTGCAGTTTGGTACCAAAAAAGAATCCTCACAAAACACAGCAATTATGCTACGTGTGGACATAGCCTTAAACACCAGCAGAGATTCACTTACAGGATTCTCCAGTGAAAACAATTAATGACCTCTCCCCATGGTGAGTGATGACTTTATTGATGTGGGATTCAACTGCTGGTACTACACTGATCAGCAGCTCGAGGAACTTTTATCCCCAATAGACTGGAGCTGGTTGTTGAACTCTGCCCCTGATCCTTTTCGTCCCTCAGGGGCTATGAGCGCTGCCTTCTTATGGCCCCAGATAGGATGGATGGATCTGTGGCCACACATCCCACCGACTGTGGCATTTTATAATGGGGATATTTGTGTCCTGTCAGGGAGAAAAGTTCCTTATTCTTGGAATCAGTGCTGTTTTCAGGGATCGGATTTCTCTGATTAATAAATTCTGGCCGATCTTATGGATTCCTGATTACCTTGTTTTCACTATAGAACCGATTTACTGCAATCTCTGGTAATTGTACCTGGCGGTTCTGGTGAGAGCACAGTAGATTTGCAGGAGCCACCAGTATTTACTGTTGATGCTCCATCATAATGGGGAGAACGGCTGCCAGGTATTTGTGTATAGCTGTTTTGAGGCCCCTGGAGTCAGTTCCCCTTGTGATCCCGGAACCCCAAGTCCGGCCCTGTATATGGGGAACGGGGAAGTGCGGTCCTAGAGGGGTCACGCGCTGGAGCCACAATCTGTTCTGACAATTCATTTGCTCCATTGTGTTCTGTGTATTCTACGGTAGCACCGAATAGAAGATTTTATTATCTTTTTCACACTAAATGTACTGTAACCCCTTCCTGACCAGGTTTTCAGCTTTCTGTGGGTAAAAACAGTGATGAATCGGGGCCACAAATTTATTATATTTCGTTTACATCGTCATAAAGGCATTTTTTTTTTTTGTGGGATGAGTTGGACTTTTAATGACACCATTTACTTTACACTATAATGTGCTGGAAAATAGGAAAAAAAAAATCCAAGAGCGATGAAATGATGAAAAAAAACTAAATTTAGCCATTGTTTTTTCTTAGCACTATTTTTTTCACTAAATTAATTCAAATCTTATTTTCTCTATTTGCTTTTAAAAAATTCGCAGGCGGTCAAGGCTGCACATCAATTGAGGGCCAGCCGGCGGCCAAGGCTGCGCATCGATCGGGGGCCCGCTGGCGGCCAAGGTTGCGCATCAATTGGGGGCATGCCGGCAGCCTAGGCTGTGCATCAATCGGGTGCCCGCCGGCGGCCTAGGTTGAGCATCATTCGGGGACCGCCGGCGGTCAAGGCTGTGTATCAATCGGGGGCCCACTGGCTTCCAAGGCTGCGCATGTATTGAGGGCCCGCCACCAGTCAAGATTGCGCATCAATCGGGGGTCCACCGGCTTCCAAGGCTGCGCATAAATCGGTGGCCCGCCGGCGGACAAGGCTGCCAATCAATCGAGGGCCTGCTTGCAGCCTAGGCTACGCTTCAAACGGGGGTGCACCAGTAGCGAAGTCTACGCATTAATTGGGGGCCCGCCGGCAGCCAAGGCTGCGCATCAATCAGGGGCCAGCCGTCGGCCTAGGCTGTGCATCAATCAGGGGTGTGCTGGCGGCCAAAGCTGAGCATCAATCAGGGGCCCGCCTGCGGCCAAAGCTGCACATCAATCGGGGGCCCACCGGCGGCCAAAGCTCCACATCAATCGGGGGCCTGCTGGCATCAGGGTCCAGCCGTCGGCCTAGGCTGCGCATCAATCGGGGGCGTGCTGGCGGCCAAAGCTGATGATCAATCGGGGGCCCACCGGCGGCCAAAGCTGCACACCAATCGGGGGCCTGCTGGCAGCCTAGGCTGCACATCATTCGGGAGAAGCGCTGGCGGCAAAAGCTGCGCATCAATCGTGGTCCTGCCGGCGGCCAAGGCTGCACATTAATCAGGGGCCCTCCGGCGGTCAAGGCTGTGCATTAATCGGGGGCCCGCCGGTGGCCAAGGCTGCGCATCAAGCAGGGGCCTTCCGGCGGCCAAAGCTGCGCATCAATCGGGGGCCTGCTGGCAGCCTAGGCTGTGCTTTAATCGGGGGCACACCGGGGGCGAAGGCTGCGCATCAATCTTGGGCCCGTAAGCTGCCAAGGCTGCGCATCAATCGGGAGCCCGCCGGTGGCTATGGCTGCGCATTAATCGGGACTGCCAGAGGCCTAGACTGCACATCAATTGGTGATGCGCCATCGGCCAAGGCTGTGCATCAATCAGGGGCCTGCCGGCAGCCAAGGCTGTGCATCAATCAGGGGCCTGCTGGCAGCCTGGGTTGCGCATCAATCGGGGGCATGCTGGTGGCAAAGGCTGCGCATCAATCGTGGGCCCGCCGTAGGCCAAGGCTGCACATTAATTGGGGGCATGCCGGCGGCCTAGACTGCGCATTAATCGGGGGCATGCCGGCGGCCTAGGCTGCGCATTAATTGCGGGTGCGCCGGCAGCCAAAGCTGCGCATCAATCAGGGTCCTTCCGGCAGCCAAAGCTGCGCATCAATCGGGGGCCTGCTGGCAGCCTAGGCTGCGCATTAATCGGGGGTGCGCCGGGGCGAAGGCTGCGCATCAATTTTGGGCCCATAGGCAGCCAAGGCTGAGCATCAGTTGGGGGCCCGCCGGTGGTCAAGGCTGCGCATCAATCGGGGGCCCGCTGGTAGCCAAAGCTGCGCATCAATCGGGGGCCCGCCATGGCTGCGCATCAATTGGGAGCTCGCCTGCGGCCAAGGTTGTGCATCAATCATGGGCATGCCGGCGGCCTAGGCTGCGCATCAATCAGGAGCTCGCCGACGGCCAAGGCTGCGCATTAATCGGGGGCCCGTCCGCGGCCATGGGTCAGCATCGATCAGGGGCCTGCCGACGGCTATGGGTACGCATCAATCGGGGGCGCGCCGGTGGTGAAGGCTGCGCATCAATCTTGGGCCCATAGGCGTCCAAGGCTGCACATCAATCGGGGGTGCACCAACGGCCAAGGTTTCACGTCAATCATGAGCCTGCGCTTCAATCAGGGGTGCGCTGGCGGCAAAGGCTGTGCATCAATCTGGGGCCTGTAGGCGGCCAAGGCTGCGCATCAATCGGGAGCCTGGCGGTGGTCAAAGCTACGCATCAATCTGGGGCCCGCCAGTGGTCAAAGCTTCGCATAAATCAGGGGCCCGCCGGCAACCAAGGCTGCGCATCAATCGGGGGCCCGCCAGCGGCCAAGACTGCGCAGCGATTGGGCGTCTGCCAGTGGCCTAGGCTGGAAATCAATCGGGGGCGCGCAATCAGCCAAGGCTGTGCATCAATCGGGGGCCTGCCGGCAGCCAAGGCTGTGCATTAATCAAGGGCCTGTTGGCAGCCTTGGCTGCGCATTAATCGGGGGCGCGCTGGCGGCAAAGGCTGCGCATTAATTGGGGCCCCACCAGCGGTCAAGGCTGTGCATCAATCAAGGGCCTGCTGGCAGCCTAGGATGCGCATTAATTGGGGCCCCACCAGCGGTCAAGGCTGTGCATCAATCGGGGGCCCGCCGGAGGCCAAGTCTGCGCATTAATCGGGAGCATACTGGTGGCCTAGGCTGCACATTAATTGGGGTCCTGCCAGCGGTCAAGGCTGCGCATCAATCGGGGGCCCGCCAGCAGTCAAGGCTGCACATCAATCGGGGGCCCGCCAGCAGTCAAGGCTGCACATCAATAGGGGGCTCGCCGGCAGCCAAAGCTGCGGATCAATCGGGGACCTGCCGGCGGCCATGGCTGATCATCAATCGGGGCATGCCGGCGGCCAAAGCTGCGCATCAATCGGAGGCCTTTCGGCAGCCAAAGCTGCGCATCAATCGGGGCCTTCCGGCGGCCAAAGTTGCACATCAATCGGGGCCCTGCTGGCAGCCTAGGCTGCGCTTTAATCAGGGACACCCCAAGGGCGAAGGCTGCGCTTCAATCTTGGGCCCGTAGGCGGCCAAGGCTGCGCATCAATCGGGGGCCCGCCGGTAGCCAAAGCTGCGCATCAATCGGGGGCCCGCCGGTGACCATGGCTGCGCATCAATTGGGGTACCGCCTGCGGCCAAGGCTGCGCATCACTTGGGGGTCCGCCTGCAGCCAAGGCTGCTCATGAATCAGGGGCATGCTGGTGGCTTAGGCTGCGCATCAATTGGGGGCCCGCCGATGGCCAAGGCTGCGTATTAATCAAGGACCTTTCTGCGGCAATGGGTCAGCATCAATCAGGGGCCCGCCGACGGCTATGGGTGCGCATCAATTGGAGGCCAAAACTGCGTATCAATCGGGTGCCGGCTGGCAACCAAGGCTGCGCATCAATTGGGACCCCGCTGGCGGCTATAGCTGCGCATCAGTTTGGGGCCCACCAGGGACAAGGCTGCACATCAATCGGGTGCCCGCAGGCAACCAAGGCTGCGCATCAATCGGAAGCCCGCCAGCGGCCAAGGCTGCGCATCAATCGGGTGCCCGCAGGCAACCAAGGCTGCGCATCAATCGGGTAACCGCTAGCGGCCAAGGCTGCGCATTAATCGTGTAACTGCCGGCGGCCAAGGCTGCGCATCAATCGGGGGTCTGCCGGCGGCCATAGCTGCATATCAATCAGTGGCCCGATGGCAATCATGGCTGTGCATCAGTAGGGTACCCGTTGGCAACCAACGCTGTGCATCAATCAGTGGCCCAACGACAATCTTGGCTGCGCATCAATTGGGGGCCCCCTGGCAACCAAGGCTGCTCATCAATCGGGGGCCCTACTGGTGGTCATAGCTGCGCCTCAGTTGGGGGTCCGCCGGCGGCCAAGGCTGCGCATTAATCCAGGACCCGCCAGCGGCCAAGGATGTGCATCAATCGGGGGTGCACCAGCAACCAAGGCTGCACATCAATCGGGGACCCGCCAGCCATCATGGCTGCACATCAATCGGGGGCCCGCCAGCAAGGCTGCACGTCCATCGGGGGCCCACTGGTGGCCAAGGCTGCACATCAATTGGGGGCTTTCCAGCAGCCAAGGCTGCGCATCAATCAAGGACCCGCCAGTGGCCAAGGATGCACATCAATCGGGGGTGCACCGGCAACTAAGGCTGCACATTTATCCGGGTCCAGCCAGCAATCATGGCTGCACATCAATCGGGGGCCCGCCAGCTGCCAAGGCTGCGCATCAATTGGGGGTCTGCCAGCCGCCAAGGCTGCGCATCAATCAAGGACCCACCAGCGGTCAAGGATGCGCATTAGTCGGGGGTGCACCAGCAACCAAGGCTGCACATTAATCGGGGGCCAACCAGCTGCCAAGGCTGCGCATTAATCGTGTAACCGCTGGCGGCCAAGGCCAAGGCTGTGCATCAATCGGGGGTCCACCGGCAGCCATAGCTGCATATCAGTCAGTGGCCCGATGGCAATCATGGCTGTGCATCAGTAGGGTGCCCATTGGCAACCAACGCTGTGCATCAATCAGGGGCCCCCTGGCAGCCAAGGCTGCGCATCAATCGGGGGCCCGCTGGTGGTCATAGCTGCGCCTCAGTTGGAGATCCGCCAGCGGCCAAGGCTGCGCATTAATCAAGGACCCGCCAGCGGTCAAGGATGCGCATCAATTGGGGGTGCACCGGCAACCAAGGCTGCACATTAATCGGGGACCCGCCAGTCATCATGGCTGCACATCAATCGGGGGCCCGCCAACTGCCAAGGCTGCACATCAATCGGGGGCCCGCTGGTGGCCAAGGCTGCACATCAATTGGGGGCCTTCCAGCAGCCAAGGCTGCGCATCAATCAAGGACCCGCCAGCAGCCAAGGATGCGCATCAATCGGGGGTGCACCGGCAACCAAGGCTGCACATTAATCGGGGGCCAGCCAGCAATCATGGCTGCACATCAATCGGGGACCCGCCTGCTGCCAAGGCTGCGCATCAATTGGGGGTCTGCCAGCAGCCAAGGCTGCGCATCAATCAAGGACCCCCCAGCGGCCAAGGATGCACATCAGTCGGGGTGCACCGGCAAGCAAGGCTGCACATTAATCGGGGGCCAACCAGCTGCCAAGGCTGCGCATTAATCGTGTAACCGCCGGCGGCCAAGGCTGTGCATCAATCAGGGGTCCGCCGGCAGCCATAGCTGCATATCCGTCAGTGGCCCGATGGCAATCATGGCTGTGCATCAGTAGCGTGCATGTTGGCAACCAACGCTGTGCATCAATCAGGGGCCCCCTGGCAGCCAAGGCTGCGCATCAATCGGGGGCCCGCTGGTGGTCATAGCTGCGCCTCAGTTGGGGATCCGCCAGCGGCCAAGGCTGCACATTAATCAAGGACCCACCAGCGGTCAAGGCTGCGCATCAATCGGGGGCCCGCTGGTGGTCATAGCTGCGCCTCAGTTGGAGATCCGCCAGCGGCCACGGCTGCGCATTAATCAAGGACCCGCCAGCGGTCAAGGATGCGCATCAATTGGGGGTGCACCGGCAACCAAGGCTGCACATCAATCGGGGACCCGCCAGTCATCATGGCTGCACATTAATCGGGGGCCCGCCAACTGCCAAGGCTGCACATCAATCGGGGGCCCGCTGGTGGCCAAGGGTGCACATCAATTGGGGGCCTTCCAGCAGCCAAGGCTGCGCATTATTCAAGGGCCCACCGGCGGCCTAGGCTGCGCATCAATCGGGGGCCCGCCGACGGCCAAGGTTGAGCATTAATCAAGGGCCTTTCCACGGCAATGAGTCAGCATCAACCAGGGGCCCGCCGACGGCTATAGGTGCGCATCAATTGGAGGCCCGCCAGCGGTCAAGGCTGCGCATCAATCGGGGGCCCGCCGGCAACCAAGGCTGCGCATCAATTGGGAGCCCGCCGGTGGCTATAGCTGTACATCAGTTTGGGGCCCACCAGGGACAAGGCTGCGCATTAATCAGGGGCCCGCTGGTGGCCAAGGCTGCGCATTAATTGGGGGCCTTCTAGCAGCCAATGCTGCGCATTAATCAAGGGCCCACCGGTGGCCAAGGCTGCGCATAAATCGGGGTCCTGCCGGCAACCAAGGCTGCGCATCAATCGGGGGCCCACAGGCTGCCAAGTCTGCACATCAATCGGGGGACCGCCTGTGGCCATGGCTGTGCATCAATCAAGGGCCCACCAGCGGCCATTGCTGCACATCAATTGAGGGCCCGCTGGCGGCCAAGGCTGCGCATCAATCGGAGCCCGCTGGCGGCCATGGATTTGCATCAACCAAGGGCCCGCCGGCAGCCTAGGCTGTGCATCAATCGGGGGTCCGCCGGCGGTTAAGCCTGCGCATCAATCGGGGGCCCCCCGGTGGCTAAGCCTGTGCATCAGTCAGGGTCCCACTGGCGGCCATGGATTTGCATCAACCAAGGGCTCACCGGTCGGCCAAGGCTGCGCATCAATAGGTCTGACGACGGCCAAGGGCATCAACCAAGGGCCCGCCGGCAACAAAGGCTGCACATCAATCGGGGGCCCGCCGGTAGACATTGCTGCGCATCAATCGGGTGCCTGCCGGCAATCATGGCTACGCATCAATCGGGGGCCCCCCTGCTCCAAAGGCTGCACACCAATCGGGGGCCCACTGGTGGCCAAGGTTACACATTAATCGGGGGCCCGTAGGCAGCCAAGGTGCTGCAATGAATATCAAGAACTCCATCAATGGCCTCGCCTCCAATTCAACTTCAATAGCACACACACTGCAATCCTCACAGGTGTCAGCCCAATCACACGTGTTTCCTCATGTGTCACAAGTCTCCCACCGCCCTACTGACTGTGAATCAACACAGATGGCTAAGTCTGCAGAACTGTTCACATATACCATAGCCATGGAATGATAGGTTGCTCCAAAGCTTCACTGAGTCAAGAGGAAGACGTGATCTGCACCAATGCACAAAATCTTTGTGTATCGGATGCAGGGCCGGACAAAGAAGGGGGAGAGCATAATGTAGACTCTCATTACCAAACTTTTGCCCCTGTTGGTGGAGATAATGAGGCTGAAGATGATGACACTCAGATACCTAACACGGATGCCAACGTGACTTTGCAGCCAGGGCAGGAAGTGGGTGACATCGGGAGCACCACCTCTTCATGAAGGCACCATAACCTCTCCGCCAGCACATCCATCAGAGTCCGGCAGTTTGAATGGTACACCCTACTCAACCCTGTCTCAGCACAGCAGTCAGCCCTCTGTCCAGCTGATGTGATCAAGTTAAAAAACATTTCCACCTACCCATGCCAAGCTAAGAGCTTAAATTGTACCATCTCCAAGCTGTTGGCTGCGGAAATTTTGTCTTTCTACCTGATGGATACAGGTAGAAAGACAGGTGCGCTCTGTTTATTTTTAACACTTTTTATTAACTTTTATTTCACTTTTGCAGTGTATATAGATACACTGCGAAAGTACTCGCATTTCCCATTGACTTACATTGGACTCGGAACGAGTACCCGAGTATTAGGACCTACTCGTTACGAGTATAGCGAGTTTGAATATTTCACTACTCGCTCATCCCTATAGATCACCTAACGTTTATTAGGATGAACAAGTCATGGGTCTCCAAGGATTTTTCCACTACAATATCAGAACGGGAGACGGAAAGTATCCCAGGGCCTAGTGTGCTGCATTAAGCTCCACATTACAATATTTCTACTCTGGGGCAAATCTTTCCGCTTTAGCGGTGGCTGTGCCTAATTTTTAGAAAAGTACGGACTCTTGTTAGGGTCTCTCTGCTGTGTGGTGCATTCTTTGAGCAGGACGTTTTGAACACAATTCCTGCTCATAACACTTGTGCACCACTTCCTAAATAGGAAAGGCTGTGCCCAGGTCTACACCCTTGCTGCTATTGTTACCCAATACAAGATGTTTTAATGGATACATACCACTTTGCTGTAGTGTGACCCTAATTTTTGGAAAAGTGGGTCTCTCTGCTGTGTGTTGCATTTCTGGAGCAGGACTCTTTGAGCACAATACCTGCTCATGGCACTTGTGCACCACTTCCTAAATGCTCAACCTTGAAATGCTGGGCTCAGGTCTCCAGCCTTGCTGTTATTGTGCCCAAATACAAGATGTTTTATTGGATACATACCACTTTGCTGTGGTGTGACCCTAATTGTTGAAAAAGTGGGTACTCTTGTTAGGGTGGATGGTACAATCCTTGAGTTCTCTGAGTGCCATGCCTACTCCTGTAATGTATTCTCTTTTTACTCCTCCTCCTCTTTATACTTTATGTAGAAACTAGTGATGAGCGAGTACCAAAATGCTCGGGTGCTCGATGCTCGGGCCGAGCATCCCAAGATACTCGTGTACTCGGCCCGAGCACCGAGCCCAATGTTATCCTATGGGAGACCCGAGTATTTTTATGAAAGGACCGCCGGCAGCATGTAGAAACCCTAAAAATGTCACAAAAGTCTCAGAAGAGTGCTCAAATGACATGGCAACACCATGGGGAAGACCCCTGTAAGCATTGCTCAGTCAAAAGACACAGCTGTGAACAATGTTGTCCGAGTTTCACGCCAATTTTACGGGAGTCACCAGAAAACCTTCCAAAATGACACCAAAATGAATATTCAAGGTGGAAATGTTAAGGGCACATACCCAATAGTGAGATACAGCAGGTGGATGTTACTTTTTGTGCTTACATAAAGATTTTACGTGAAAACATTGTGCGGCACTCTGATGTCCCTGAGAAGAGACATACATGAAGCCCTGTCTTGACATAATGTGCCCATTTGGAGGAAGTGGGTGTATTGTAGTATTTTCCTTTACCAGGGCAGTCCAAAATTGGGAGGTTCACCAATGACCCATGCATACAGACATGCATGAGGGCCTGTAAACCTGAAGTGGGTGTATTGTAGTATAGCTCTCTGGAAGAGCAGCTAAAAATTGGGAGGTTCAACAATGCCCTGGATACAGACGTGCATGAGGGCCTGTAAACCTGAAGTGGGTGTATTGTAGTATAGCCCTTTGGCAGGGCAGCAAAAATTGGGAGAGTCCACATTGTCCCTGGATAGAGACGTGCATAAGGGCCTGTAAATCTGAAATGGGTGTATTGTAGTATAGCCCTTTGGCAGGGCAGCCAAAAATTGGGAGGTTTAACAATGCCCCTGGATACAGACGTGCAGGAGGGCCTGTAAACCTGAAGTGGGTGTATTGTAGTATAGCCCTTTGGCAGGGCAGCCAAACATTGGGAGGTTCAACAATGCCCCTGGATACAGACGTTGCAGGAGGGCCTGTAAACCTGAAGTGGGTGTATTGTAGTATAGCCCTTTGGCAGGGCAGCCAAAAATTAGGAGGTTCAACAATGCCCCTGGATACAGACGTGCAGGAGGGCCTGTAAACCTGAAGTGGGTGTATTGTAGTATAGCCCTTTGGCAGGGTAGCCAAAAATTGGGAGGTTCAACAATGCCCCTGGATACAGACGTGCAGGAGGGCCTGTAAACCTGAAGTGGGTGTATTGTAGTAGAGCCCTTTGGCAGTGCAGCCAAAAATTGGGAGGCTCCACATTGTCCCTGGATAGAGACGTGCATGAGGGCCTGTAAACCTGAAGTGGGTGTATTGTAGTATAGCCCTTTGGCAGGGCAGCCAAAAATTGGGAGGTTCAACAATGCCCCTGGATACAGACGTGCAGGAGGGCCTGTAAACCTGAAGTGGATGTATTGTAGTATAGCCCTTTGGCAGGGCAGCCAAAAATTGGGAGGCTCCACATTGTCCCTGGATAGAGACTTGCATGAGGGCCTCAAAACATTTTTCCCATTGAAAAGGAGCGGGTCTCCTGTCGTTGTAATGCCCATTCTAAAAGAATGGGTGAAAAAATTTACCACTGGGGGTATACCTGAAACAACAGCCTAACTATTGTAACGGTCATCATGGTGGCACATGAGGAGAAGGAGGAGCAGTCCAGCGATTAGCCAAAGTCCAGAAGTGTGTACCCATGGGTGAGTGGAGGTACATGGCAAATTCCCATAATAAAATTTAAATTCCGCTGTCATTTGCTGGTGGTGTGGTGAAGTCTGGCCCAATCCAACCCTTGTTCATCTTGATCAGAGTCAGCCTGTCAGCATTTTCAGTTGACAGGCGGGTGCGTTTATCAGTAATGATTCCACCTGCGGCACTAAAAACACGCTCTGACAAAACGCTAGCAGGCAGGGCAGGTCAGGACTTCCAAGGCGTAGAGAGCCAATTCATGCCACGTGTCCAGCTTGGAGACCCAATAATTGTAAGGCACAGAGGAATTTCGGAGTACAGTTGTTCGATCTGCAAGGTACTCCTTCAGCAACTGGCCAAACTTAGCATTTCTTGTGGCACTACCCCGCACCTCAGGGGCTGTGGTACGTGAGGGGCTGAGAAAACTGTCCCCACATCGTAAAGACTGTTCCCCTACCTCTGGCGGATTGGACTTGTGCCCCTCTCGGCCGTACGCCTTGGTTGTCCACCGATTCCTGACCTATGCCGCTAGCGTTTTGTGAGGGGAATGCTTTGCCTACTTCCGTGACTATGGCCTTCTGGAACTGCTGCATTTTGGCTGACCTCTCCGCCTCAGGAATAAGAGACATAAAGTTCTCCTTGTAGCGTGGGTCTAAGAGTGTTGCCAACCAGTAGTGATTGTCGGCCAAGATGTTCTTAACACGAGGGTCACGAGCCAGGCACCTTACCATAAAGTCAGCCATGTGTAACAGACTCTTAACAACCATCACTCCAGTATCCTGACCAACACGATGACTGAACATACTGTCCTCCTCCTCCTCCTCATCTCCCCTGTCCTCTGGCCAGCCACGCGAGAGTGTGACTGGTGTGCATGTCATATCCTCAATTTGGCCAGAGAGTTGCTCCATGTCTTCATCCTCCTCCTCCTCCCCTCCTCGTCATCATAGTCCTCCACTGCACGTTGTGATGAGATGAGGCTGGGCTGTGTGTTATCACCCACACCCACTACTGTTTCTTGCTCCAACTCATCACGCTCCGCCTGCAATGCATCATCTTTGTTTTTGAGCAGAGACCGTTTTAGAAGGCAGAGTAGCGGTATGGTGACACTAATAATGGCGTCATCGCCACTCACCATCTTGGTGGAGTCCTCAAAGTTTTGGAGGACGGTACATAGGTCGGACATCCATCTCCACTCCTCAGGTGTTATGTGTGGAGTTTGACCCATTTCCCGAGGCTTAGGTGATGCAGGTAGTCAACAACTGCCCTCTTCTGCTCACATATCCTGACCAACATGTGCAGAGTTGAATTCCAATGCGTGGGGACATCACACACCAGTCTGTGGGCCGGAAGACGCAAATGGCGCTGAAAGCCGGCAAGGCCGGCTGAAGCAGCAGGTGTCTTGCGAAAATGTGCACACAGGCGGAGAACTTTTACCAGCAGATCAGACAGCTCTGGGTATGACTTTAGAAACCACTGAACCACCAGGTTGAGCACATGGGCCACGCATGGAACATGCGTCAGCTGGCCTCGCCTCAAAGCTGCCACCAGGTTCCGGCCATTGTCACACACAACCTTTCCTGGCTTTAGGTTGAGAGGTGTGAGCCAGTGATCTGATTGCTGTTTCAGAGCTGTCCACGCCTCTTCTGCATTGTGGGGTTTGTCACCTATGATATTCGCTTCAGTAAAGCCTGTTGCTGCTTCGCAGAGGCAGTGCTGCAGTGCTTCCAGCTTGGGTGTGGAGGGTAAAGTGGATGATGATGCGCAGGAGGAGGAGGAGGCTGAGGAGCATGACATTCCGGAGCTGTAGAGTGTGGGTGAAACCCTGACTGAGGTAGGGCCTGCAATCCTTGGTGTGGGAAGGACGTGTTCCGTCCCTCGCTCAGACTGGGTCCCAGCTTCCACAATATTAACCCAGTGTGCCGTCAAGGAGATGTAGCGGCCTTGCCAACAAGCACTTGTCCACGTGTCTGTGGTTAGGTGGACTTTGGCTGAAACAGCGTTGTTCAGGGCACGTGTGATGCTTTGTGACACGTGGTTATGCAATGCGGGGATGGCACACCTGGAGAAATAGTGGCGGCTGGGGACCGAGTAACGTGGGACAGCAGCCGCCATCAGGTCGCAGAATGCTTCCGTCTCCACCAGCCGGAAAGGCAACATTTCTAGCGCAAGCAGTCACGAAATGTGAGCATTTAGAACTGTGGCATGTGGGGCGTTGGCAGCGTATTTGCGCCTGCGTTCAAAGGTTTACTGAATGGACAACTGAACGCTGCGCTGGGGCAAGGACGTGCTTGATGGTGGTGTTATTTGTGCGTGGGCAACTTCAGGTGCAGGGCCGGAGGCTTGTTCGCGGGGAGCATGGACAGGGGATTGGCTCACACGCACAACACGCGAAGTCGTAGCAGTGACATCACCAAGCACCGCTCCTCGACTCTGTTGTACTTCCCACAAAGTCGGGTGATTGGCTGACATGTGCCTGATGATGCTGGTGGTGGTCAGGCTGCTAGTTTTCATACCCCCTGCTGATGCTGGCATGGCAGGTGTTGCAAATTGCCTTTTTAGAGTCATCTGGAGCCAACTTAAAAAACTGCCAGACTCGGGAAGACCTAACATTTGTACAGGCACCTTGTGTCGTGTTGTTGTTCCGGGGAACGGTTGCCTGACTTCTGCCTGGGGCCACCACCCTGCTTCTTACTGCCTGTTGGGATGCTACGCCTCCCTCCCCCTGTGCACTGCTGTCCTCGCTCTGCATATCCTCCTGCCAGGTTGGGTTAGGTACTGGATCATCCACCACGTCGTCTTCCTCTTCCGCACCCTGATCCTCCTCCTGACTTCCTGGCAATTGTGTCTCATCATCGTCCGCCCCTTGTTGAGGCACGTTGCCAACGTTCCCTTCGTGAGAACGTGGCTGCGCAAATATTTGGGCATCTGTACATAAGATCTCCTCATGACCCACTTCAACAGGAGCTGGCGAGAGGCCAGATTGTGCGAATGGATACGTGAACAGCTCTTCCGAGTGTCCAAGTGTGGGATCAGTAATGTCCGTGGACGTGTACTCGGCCTGGTGGTAGGAAGGAGGATCAGGTTGGGAAATGTGCGGTGCAGTATCACGGCTACTGACACTTGACCGTGTGGAAGACAGGCTGTTTGTGGAGGTGCCAATCTGACTGGAAGCATTATCTGTTATCCAAGTAACAACCTGTTGACACTGGTCTTGGTTCAAGAGCGGTGTACTGCTGCGGGTCCCAAGAATTTGGGACAGGACGTGCGAGCGAGTAGATGTGGCACTTTGTTGTTGCGAAATTAGTGCTTGCACACGACCTCGGCCTCTGCCTGCACCACCATCACCCTCGGCCATTATCTGGAGGAGCTCTGTATAGTTGGACACAGCCATTACACAGTAGGGACACATTTAAAGGATTATCTCAGCACAGGAACATTTTTTAATACAGCCAATTATGGAATTTATTATTATTGAGAGATCTATTGATTAAAATGTACCTTGTTTTTGAGAAAACCCTTTTAAGGTAAGCTTTATCTCTATTTATTTAGGGTTTGACTTTTGGACACTTCCATGTTTTATATGTCACATTTTTCATGATTCTGCCTAATATTACCAACACTTTTCAAGATTCACAAAACGTTGAAACATTATTTGCACTGATGTGTTATTCTAACATTTCTAGGAATCTATTCTCTAGAAAAACAGTATATTTTCTAGTTATTCTAGTTATTAAATGTTAAAATTGTGCATTCCCATTTAATTAACCTCCTCATTTTTGTACTTTGAACAAACTTAATGCTTTGGCAAAAAGCGTGTTAGTGTATTAATCTCTTAGTCACTGAGATAACAGCTTGTTTTACTAATTATATACATGAAGCAGGCAGGGGTGAGCTTGGCTCGTGGCCGTTTCACTTGGCAGCACATTTCATTCTGTAATTTTTAATTCTCTGTTTTGATGATATGGCCTAATGGGGATATATTGCATCCTGATAAGATTTGCAATCTGTGTTGATAGCTTTGGTTTGTTATAGTGTAGGTTTTCTCTGATTAAGTTTATTTTTCAAATTAAATGAATATAGTTCTCAACATACTTGTGTATACCATATCAGATGAATATGTAATCTATACATGAAAAGCAAAAAAAACCATGAGCCTTCAGACACAATTTGTGTTCAAAATGTGTCTTTAAGCCCAGATCCGGTAACTGGTTTGCTCAGAATGTGCAATCTGGTTGCCGGATTCATTGTTCATCCCTGCTGCCGCAGTGCACCGCTATAGAACTAATGTTAAAGCTTTCAGGACCCTGGATACAGTACGCTCATTACATTAATTCATAAAATAATAAATGCCGACAATAGCCGGCAATACAGTAATACATCTAATTAACCCTTCATATGCTGCCCCATATGGTCACCATGTCTCTAGGGAGGATGGGCACTCCCTGGAGACATATAAATAAATAATAATAATAATAATAATAATGTTAATAATAGATGTGGGCAGCAACACTTTGTTCATCCCTGCGGCAGCAGGGATGAACAAAGCATCCCGCTACCGCAGGCATTCACATGTGCCTTGCGGTAGCCGGATGGGCTCCCATGGGAGCCCATTATAGCAAGCCTGCTGCAGTTTGCAAACCACTCCTAAAACTGCAGCCTGCATGATTTTTACCGCAGGCTGCAAATCCGGAAGCGGTAACCAGATTGCATGTAGTGCAATCCAGTTTTATAATGGTCTCCTATGGGCTGCGGTTCCTGATCCAGTTTTGAGCATTTTTACAGCTTAAAATCGGATCAGGATCTGCATTTGCTACCGCAGGTGTGACCCTAGCCTAACACTAATAATGCTATTAGAGATGAGAGAACTTTCCACAAACATATTTGCCGATTTCAAATTCGGCACAAACATTGCCAATTTGGTTCGTGATCAGAAATATGAGCAATTTACTAAAAATTAGCCGTACACAACTTTGTTCGTGAAAAAGTTTCAAATTTTAAAATGGCCCTAAAACTGTCCTTAAAGTGATCCCAAACCCAGAAACTGACCCCCCCTTATCTTTAGACCTGTCCCTGCACCCCCTCTTATCATTTCTAGCCATCCCTTTTGCAGAAAAAAATCGCTTTTGTAAAGTAAGAGAAAAGGTTATAATACTTTGTCCTGTGTGAGTTCTCTCTTTCTGTGGAAGCCGCAAATGCCCTGCCTGTCTGCTGCAGCCTTGTAATTATGCACGCCCCTCTCTGCTTCTAAGAGCCTGGCCGCATCATGAAAGGGGGCGGGGCTCCGGCATGACGCGATTTAGCCCCGCCCCTTTCATGACGCGGCCAGGCTCTTAGAAACAGAGAGGGGCGTGCATAATTACAAGGCGGCAGCAGCAGACAGGCAGGGCATTTGCGGCTTCCACAGAAAGAGAGAACTCACACAGGACAAAGTATTATAACCTTTTCTCTTACTTTACAAAAGCGATTTTTTCTGCAAAAGGGATGGCTAGAAATGATAAGAGGGGGTGCAGGGACAGGTCTAAAGATAAGGGGGGGTCAGTTTCTGGGTTTAGGATCACTTTAAAGGTTTGGGGCCAAAATATTCACTGGATAACCTGGTGGCTAAGAACACCCCTAACATAAGGTTAGGTGTTGTTCACAGCCATTGGGTCTACCAGTTTGTTTCAACATGTAGAATGTAATGGAGCTTTAAAGGAGAACGCCGGAGAGAAAAAATTTGTTAGTACTGTCCCTGCCCTCCTACATGATGAAGCCAAGCTCGGCTCTACAGTTCCAGGATCTATAGATCACTTATAAATCAATAAAATCATATCTGCTTTTCAGCCCTCACCCGTCCCTTAGTGGACAGTGAAATTCAGTGAAGCTTCTGCAAATAGCAGGAGGTCTATCATGGGCATGGACCCTGGGAGCTCCAGAATCGTCTTACATCCCAGTCTCCTTATACTTCTGTATGGGCAGGGGGCATGGTCGCTACTGCCCCTGATAATGCAACCTTGGTGTTTAGAAAAAAGATGCGTCACTCATCCGGGTCCAGGTTGCTCTGCGGTTTTTATTTATGCCATGAGGTTACATGCAAGGGATGGGGTGCAAAGGACTACTGTCACCGTTTAGCACAACCTTGTGCTTCTATGGGTCCAAATAACTTGGACCCGTAGAAGCACTAGGTTGTACGAAATGGTGACCGTAGTCCTTTGCACCCCTCCCTTGCATGTAACCGCATGGCATAAATAAAAACCGCAGAGCAACCTGGACCCGGATGAGTGACGCATCTTTTTTCTAAATTATCACCTGTGTCTTTGCCGAGCAACCCCGGACTCCTGGATGCTATTGTGTGTGCTCCTACCCAAGCCTCAAAAAAGGTCAGTGCCTGGTCTTTCTACCTCAAGTTTGGAACCTGGGAGTTTATACCATACCTAACATGCTGCAGAGATGTCTGGATGCTTTGCTGTGACTGAGGATACAGTGACTATCCATGGAAAGTTTCAGGGGACAGGATTGTAGTGTGACCATGGGGCTGGCAGCCACACCCCTTGCCCATACAGAAATAAGAGGGGGCAGGAATGTAAGATGATCCTGGAACCCCCAGGGTCCTGTGCCCATGGGGAACTTTTTGATGCTTTTTTTGACTCAGATTTCAAGAATCTGCATCAAATTCTGCATGTCTATCATTAGGCCAGTAAAATCTATGACAGCTCAGAAGTGCTGTGCCGACGGTGCTTTTTATTTCCTTTCACATGTGGTTCAGATTTCTGTTTTCTGACCAAAAATCTGCATCAAATGTGCAAGGAAAAAAAATATTGGCACAACACTTCTGAACTCTCATACACTTTACTTCCTTTCAGATAGACATGCAATCTTGATGCAGGTTCTTAAAATCTGCTTCAAAAAGCATCAAACTATGCACTGTGGGCATAGGGCCTTCAAAGCATATACAGTTGTGGCCAAAAGTATTGATACTCCTGCAATTCTGTCAGATAATACTCAGTTTCTTCCTGAAAATGATTGCAATCACAAATTCTTTGGTATTATTATCTTCATTTAATTTGTCTTAAAGGAAAAAAACACAAAAGAGAATGAAGCAAAAAGCAAAACATTGATCATTTCACACAAAACTCCAAAAATGGGCCAGACAAAAGTATTGGCACCCTCAGCCTAATACTTGGTTGCACAACCTTTAGCCAAAATAACTGTGATCAACCGCTTCCGGTAACCATCAATGAGTTTCTTACAATGCTCTGCTGGAATTTTAGACCATTCTTCTTTGGCAAACTGCTCCAGGTCCCTGATATTTGAAGGGTGCCTTCTCCATTAGTTTCCTAGAGTACTACTTAGTTAATGAAGAAAGGATAGAGTATGTGGTAAGCGCTAGGGAATAATTACAGCTCCACGGTCAGTAGTAAATTACCTTTAGGCTTTAATAAAAATGTGTACAGCACGCGGGTCCATTCACCACGATGCATTTCAACGCAGTGTGCGTCTTTCTCAAGTGAATCTCAGGACCCAATTAAAACATTTATATACTTTCAATCTTGTTCATGATTGGGGGAAGACAAATCATAACAAAGCTTAGACTAAAACCCGTCCTAGACTAGTAGGACGGATTACAAGGATACAAATTTATACAAAATTAAAAAACCTACCATTACTTACTAAAATCATGTGAATAAAATCGCTATGTATAATAAAACTATATTTGCACCCACGAGTATATAAATTTATGTACGTATATATAACTTTATATTCTATTCTTTCCTTAAAATAGTCCTTGCTAATTGTAACATTCACTTTTCCCTGTAAACACCAACTAACCTCGATCCAGTGCCGTCGTCCCTCCCCCCTCCGGACCGCCCCAGGCTCAATGAAATGGTATTCATGTGCCTAATGAGCGGCACCAGAAGTGAGAGGACCCTTCGGCGTCCGATCGAGGCAACACCAGATTGGCAACCGAGGAAAACGCTGAAGACGCCATTTTTTCACATCATTCCAGAAGGTGAAATTCATTATTTCAAAGACCTCGCAAGTGTGCAAGTTAATCCAGTTGTGCGGACGGCACAACTGGTCAAGGTGAGCAATACAAAAATATACCGAGGGTAATTATTGCAAACACAGTATGGCGCAAATTGGATTTTATTTTTTAGAGTACTACTTACAAAGCTGGGTGAGGCACCAGGATTGGCACATTTTATGGCAGCACCTGTTCTGAGGTGGCTGCAGCATGATATTTTTAGAGTGGTGAGGGCCCGTGAAAGATGGCCCTTCCCATTCTGAGAATACCAGACACCAGTTGTCAGCTTTATCTTGGCTGTTGCGGGGGGGACCCTGCACCATTTTTTTAAAATTATTGTATAACTTATAAATAGGAAATTTAAAAAAAAAAATACCTTTGGGTGACCACTGTTTTGGATTACAAACCAAGATTAAGCCACCAGCTATGGTCTACAGGCTGCAATAGTTTACTGTATCCTAGCTAGCAATAAAAAACAGGGGGTACCCCATGCCTTTTTTTTCTATTTTAACTACTGTTGATATAAGGCTAAAACACCCCTTTCATGCAACATGAAAGGCACTAAAGGGTGCAAGCTTACTATATACAGGGGCGTAGGACACAATATATAGCTCTTTGACATCTATCTATCTCTAAATCTATTTTTTCCATCTATCTATAAATCTCTCTCTACTGTGCATCAATCTATCTATAAGTCTTTCTCTATTTTCCAACTATATATCCTTCTTCTTGAACTGCTGACAACTTGAGTAATCTTTAAAATCTTAAAAGACTTTAAAATCTTTAAAAAATTTGCAGGCTGTAGCCACCCCAGAGTGGTGCCTCCATTACAGGTTCCACTCCTGGCGCTTTGCCCCAGCTTTCTCCCTATCCAGGTGCATTGGCAAACAGGGTAATGGTATTTGGAGATGATGCCAGCTGGGTAATGTCAGCTAACATTGACTCTTAGGCATTACTAACCTAGGGCTCAATCAGTTACCCAATATTACTAACCAATATTACTAACCAAGTCAGTAAAGACACAATTAACCAAACCAATAAATATTTTACTTAAAAATTAACCCCAATACATCCTTCTTTCACTATTATTATTAAATTAAAATCAACTTTTTTAATGTCTCCCATTCTACCCAATCCTTCCCCCAAAAAAACATAGGAGGTAAAAAATAATTGGAAAAAAAAGAAACCCAAATAAATGCTGAAATAGTCACAGCATATGGGGAGCAAGATCAGTGACTGCATACCCCATACAGTGTGACAGTAGGCACTGCATGGCTACCGGCAGTGTGACAAGCCCAGACTTCCCTGAGGTTGTCTAAGGTTACACAGCGGATATCACACAGCAAGGAATCCCGCTGTGTGACCTGGGATAATCTCAGTGGCATAAGCGCTCAAAATATATGCTGTCTTGTGAGATTCACAATATTGTGTGAGATGTAGCGGGTATATCTCGCTAGTACCATGAGACAGTGCACTACAGTGAACTGTAGTAATGTTTGTGATGGCACCACTTGCCACACTCACACTAGAGACTGCATGCCTGCTTTCACAGCATATGGGGTATGCTTTTTGTGAACATTGATGCCCTACAGTTGTGGCCAAAATTATTGACACCCCTGCAATTCTGTCAGATAATACTCAGTTTCTTCCTGAAAATGATTGCAATCACAAAATTCTTTGGTATTATTATCTTCATTTAATTTGTCTTAATTGAAAAAACACAAAAGAGAATGAAGCATAGAAATGGCGGCGTGTAAATAGGGAAATTTCTTCCTGTGTCCTGACACAGGAAGGAATTTCCCTATTAACACGCCGCCATTTTGTAGCAATTTCATGGCAACAGGCATAAATATCCCCAAGCCAGGCAGTTGCTACCTTTCAGTGGTGGCGTGTAAAGGGGCACTAAGGCAACACAAAAACGACAAAAACAAACAAAAAAACTCCCCTTTGCCGTATATTCACAGCTTTTGTTTTTCCTTTTCCTTTTGTGAGGGCCCTGACTTAAAATGATGTTAAGGGAGGGACCTCCAAAATTGTATATTTAGATAGAGCAAAACATATTCTGCAGCGCTTTACAATATCAGCTACAACGTGCCATTTGGTATTCCAGACTTTCACCTTTCTCCTCCTCCTCCACCTCATCCTACAACACCATATCATTTTGCAGCTGTCACTTAAAATTTTGAAAGGGTTAGCAAGTGGCATGAAACCTGAGTTTTGTGAGGGCCCTCAGGTGGCCCTGTACCATATATTTGGGAAGGACTGGTCTCATTCATACATTTGGGAAGTCCCTTTCTCATTCATAATTGTTATCTAAATAGTGGAATACATATCCCACACTTACAATGCCAGCCACGACATACCCATTGGTATTGTAGGTTTTGCCCTTCTCCTCCTCCTCCAGCACCACTACCAACACCACCACCATTTGATTATGTGGCCCTTACTTCAAATTTTGAGAGGCCAGCAGGTGGCATGAATCCTGAGTTTTATGAGGGCCCTTAGGTGGCCCTGTACTATACATTTGGGAGGGACTGCACTCACTCATACATTTAGTAGGTCCGTCCCTCATTCATAATTGTTATGTTTTCAAATGATTTTTATTGAATTTACTATGCAAAACAGATAGCTCACGAATGCATTACTGAGCGTATTAATTAAAGAATAGAGTATACAACTCGATAATAGTAATACAATAACATGTACAATTAGAAACATTAATTACAATGTAGGAAAATAAAAAGATAATATTAGCAATTACAGATAAGACGGATTGTTCATAACAGAATTACTCCGTCAATATGCATTAACAAATGAACTATGTACATATCATTTACGCGCTATCATTAGGTGAGGTAGTCAATACAGCCATAAACGTAAGTGACCTAAGATCCAAGTGAGTTTTAAGCAGGATGGTCTAATGTATCTGGCAGTTTAGTATACGTTGTCCATGTCTCTGGGAATATGTGGAGAGGGCATAAAGGCATTCCAATAACGCCATTTCTTTTTATATTTTCTTAAAAGGTTATGCCTAAGTGAGTAAGCATATTCATAAACATTATGTGATCCTATTTTATCAATAGTATCCTCAAAGCTCGGAGGAAGAGGGTCTCTCCACTTAGTAGCTATGTTATTTTTTGCAGTTAATATAATATGGGACACAATTGGTCTATGAAGTTTGGGAATTAGGTCGATTCCAATAAGTAGAAGCACTAATTCCTCCGTAAGTTGAACCTGTAGTCCTGTAACATCATTTATTAGAAGGTTTATTTTGTCCCAATATGATCTGAGGGATTTGCAGTGTCAAAATATATGTGATAAAGAACCAACCTCCATACAATTTCTCCAACACAATGTGGAGTTTTGGTCATGAATAAGGTGTAGTCTATAGGGGTTAAATACCATCTGGTAAAGATTTTGTAATGGGTTTCAATTAACGAGTAACAGGGAACGGCAGAATATATGTTGTCAAAAATGTGTTGTATTTGGTCCAGACTAATATCTAGGGCAAGTTCTTTCTCCCATGCCACCAAGTTTGTTGTTTTTTGAGTAATAATATCTAAGTTAAAGGATTGGTAAATAGTACTGGTTTTCCAGAACACGTTACTTTGGAAGTATTTAACCATTTGACTAGGTTTTGTGGCAGAGAGAATTTAAGATCATGAGTCTGAACCAGTTTTTCTAATTTAGTCCACTTGCTAACTTCTGAGGTATCCAAATCAAATTTGTTTCTGATTGTGTGAAATGGGAGAGTAAATTATTACCTGTCTACAATATCAGATATATAAGTAATTCCCTTTAATTTCCATGACCCATTCAATTTTGGGGGCAATCACTTCAAATACTTCAATGGGTATCCAGGACGGGGGGAAATATTTATGCGTTTTGCTTGAATAGTTGAGTAGTAACTTCCAGGATTGGATTATAGTTTTAGTGATTGGATTTTTAGGAAGTGGTCTTTTTTTATCGCAGAGATGAGCTATAACCACTAGGCCCATTTTGTTCCTCATGTTTTTGGGTTCTTCTAGTTCTGAACCAATTAGGTCGATCATGTTCCCTCCACCAGTCACGACTATTTTTGATCAAGATAGCATGATGGTAAGCATATAAATTTGGAAGAGCAAGTCCACCTCTAGTCCTCTCTTTCATAAGTGTAGTTTTGGCAACTCTAGGCTTACCGTCATTCCAAACAAACTTGGAGATCTGCATCTGGAGTTTTTGCAGCCATTTACAAGGAATTTTGAGGGGAATAGATCTAAATAAGTAGATAAGTTTTGGGAGAATACACATCTTATATGCGTTGATTTTCCCTAACCAAGACATTTCAATTTTTTTCATGTGGAGAAGGTCTGTTTGTATGGTTTTATATATTTCTGCGTAATTAATGTCTATGATATTTGAGAGTGGTTTGGAGATCTTAATCCCTAAGTAGTCGAGAGTGTTGTGTTCCTAGGATAAGGGAAACTCCAACTTAAGAATTTCTAGTGTTGGTTGGTCAATGTTAAGAGGTAAGATTTGTGTTTTTGCAAGGTTGATTTTATAGTGAGAGACTCTGGAAAAATTTTGTATGGTGTCTAGGAGATGTCGCATTGAAACCAAAGGTCCGTTAGTGTCAGGAGGATATCGTCAGCAAACAGCGAAATTTTAAATTGCCTATGTTGGATGGGGATTCCTTTTATATAAGGATTCATACGTATCATTTCAGCCAATGGCTCTATGAATAAGTCAAAAAGGGTAGGAGAAAGAGGGCAGCCCTGCCTAGTTCCATTAGTAAGGATAAATTTATCAGATAAAGTGTTATTAGTTAATATTTTGGCCGTAGGTTGGGAGTATAGTGATTCAATTGCATTCAGGATTCCTCCCTGAAGGCCGAATTTGTGTAGTGTTTGGAAAAGGTAATTCCAATGCACTCTATCGAATGCCTTTTCGGCATCGACAGCTACTACTAGTGCTGGTGTCTTTGTTTCCTCCACACAAGAAATCAAATTAAGAGCTCGCCTCGTGGCATCAGTAGTATTTCTGCCCGGTACGAACCCCACCTGATCTCCCTATAATAAGTTGGGGGTAACTTTCTGTAACCGGTTAGTAATTGTTTTGGTAATAATTTTAAAATCTGAGTTGAGGAGAGATATTGGCCGGTAGTTAGTAACATTTTCCCTATCTCCTTTATTTTTGTAAATAACCGAGATCAGAGCTTCCTGCATTTCTGCCGGGAGGGCACCTTTATTGGTAGTGAGAGAGTTCACCAATTTTGTGAGGTAGGGTGCGAGAGAGGATTGGAACGCTAAATAATATTCATTCTGGAATCCATCGGGGCCCGGGGATTTACCTTTTTTAATGTTTTGATGGTTTCTAAAGTTTCAGAATCTGTAAAGGGAGAGTTTAGAAATTTTAGTTCTTCTTCTGAGATAGAAGAAGCTGGATGGAGTCTAAAAATTTGTTTATGTCTTGCATTTCAGGGAGGGGTTCCTGTTTTTCTAGTTTGAGGTTATAGAGTTTTCTATAGAAGTTTGCGAAAATTTTCGAGATTTTTTTAGGATTTTTTTGGATCGTATCATAGTTATCTTTAATTTGTATTATCCTTGTTTTAAGTCTATGTGTTTTTATCCGTTTGGCGAAGAGTTTGGTTTGCTTATTCATGCAGTAGTAGAAGTTAGCTTTGGAAACTCTTATAATTTTGTCATAGTCAGAGGTCAGCAATATTTTAAGCTGCAGTCTTAGTTTTAGTATTTCTTTATGGATTTCCTCTTTGTTAATTGGAGTAGGGACACTTCCAACTCTCTAATTCTTTTAACAATTATTTCAGTATCTTTAGTGTTCATGCGTTTCAATCTAGAAATGAGTTGCATAAGTTGCCCTCTTAGTACGGCCTTATGGGCAGTCCACAGTGTGGATATCGAGACATCCGCAGTATCGTTCTCTTTGAAGTATAGGCCAATAGAATTTTGTATTAATTCTTTATATTGTGGGTGGTGGAACAGGTAAGAATTAGCTCTCCAATTTTCCTGGGGTATATGGGCAGTGAGTGGGGTCAATTCGAATACTACTGGTGAATGATCTGACCAAGATCTGGGATTTTTTAAAATTTATGTAACGTGTGTATGTCTGTCAAGACCAAATCTATTCGGGCGAAAGACTTATGGGCTTCTGAATAGTGTGTAAATTCTATTGATGAAGAATTTAAGCAACGGAACACATCATATAGTTCCTCTTTATCTATCCATGGATTCAAAGATGTATTGGAGTTTCTTGACTTGTTTGAGGAGTCAATTTCCGGGTTGGGTACTGCATTGAAATCCCCTACTATTATCAGTTGACCTTTCTTTTGTTGCTGAATAATCTTAATTAATTTGTTCAGGAAGCCAATTTGGCCCCTATTAGGAGCGTAGATGTTTGCCAGAGTAAAAATCACATCATCTATCTTACAAATCAATATCAAAAACCTACCATCTTTGTCTTTGACTACCTCTATCTCTTCAAATTTAACCGTGTCTTTAACTATAATTGCAACACCAGCTTTCTTCTTTTCACCAGAAGAAAAATAAATATGGGGAAACTTCTTATTATCAAACTTCGGAGGGTTATCAGTTGAGAATTTAGTTTCTTGCAAGGCTGCAATATCCACATGTAAATGTATAAGTTCCTTCCAAACTAAATGTCTCTTTTGAGGTGAGTTGAGACCATGGACATTTAAAGATACAAATTTATTAGCCATAATTAAGCAGAGATGGGTCGGTCTTGAGACTCAGATCTTGAACTGGCAGTATGACAAAAAGGTTATTGGTAATTATGTTAAGTATAGAAACAGCGCATGACATGAAGGAACAATCAAACATTTCAAAGATTTCAACAATTAACAACTAAAATATCTTAATGTTCAAATGGAAGGGTTCTTGTGAACCGGTGGTAACTTCCTTGAGGCTCACGTTTTAGCCTTATGTGCTCATATAGACCAAATTATATATAGAGTAGTATACTATATAACAGGAACAGAGAGTCAGGAAGAGGAAGCCAGGTAATTTAAGAAGCGCCATCCATTAAAGTGAGGTCCCTAAGAATTCTGAATCCTTTTTCAGTATCCTCAATAACTATTGTTTTTTGTTTATACATGAAAATAAACTGAGGTAGACGGGCGCCCCCATCTGTAAGAGATGTCTTTTGTTCGTAAAATATCAGTAATTGGTTTCAGGGTACGTCTTTTGATCATAGTTTCTTTAGAAATGTCTGTGAAAACTCTGATCCTATCATATGGTTGTGGTAGGGATTTGTGAAGTCTCAAAAAGTTGGTTATCTGATCTCTCGTTTGGTGAAACGTAAATTTGACTATGACATCCCTAGGAATTTCTTCCGAGAGACGTGTTGGTTTGGGCAATCTATGTGCTCTTTCAATTGAATATTCAATCTCTGGAAGAGATGGTACCGTTTTTTTAATTATGTTTTTCATGTAACCTAGGAGTTCCTGGTTCTTAATTTTTTCCGGAATCCCCCTGAATTTAAGATTGCTTCTTCTGTCCCTGTCTTCTCTGTCCGCTAATTTATCCTTTAAAAACTGCAACTCTTTTTTAATTTTATCTTGTTCCTGTTTAATACCTTCATTGTCCCCCTTAAGAATCTGAACTTCTTTTTCAGTTACCTCTGTCCTGGTTAAAACAGAGGAGAGAGAAACTCTGAAATCCTGAAATTGCCTAGAGATCTCATCAGTTACAGATTGTTGGAATGCTGTAAAGTGTTTCAAGAAAAGATCCGTGTCCAAAGGTCGCCCACTCTCCAAATTTCTAAGAGAATCTCCCTCCCCGGAGCTTTTCTTTTGTTTTTGTCGGAGTGGGCTTTTGAGAGGGGAGTCTCCCTCGGAGTCCACTCCCTCTATCTGTTTGTTAGTAGGGTTACTAGTTGTACAATGTTCCATTAGCTTACGTTTATTTACATGTTGTGAGGGTCACAGGTCATCTCTCCTTCAGAGGAATTTTTGGACCCCTCCGAAGGTGGTACAGCCCCATCCCCAGGACGCTCCACCGCCCACTGGTCGTCCTCCCCCCGCACGGATGAGGAACCCATATCGTCATTTTTATTTTATTTTCCATAGATAAGTCAGGATTGTTAGGTTTGGTGGCACTGCTAGGTTTTAGTTTAGGAGCCATTATAGTTATAGATATGTAATAGTAAATCCCTTATACGTAAAGCTATAAGGGTATTTCCCCAAGTATTTGAAGAAAGATATGCTTTCTTATAAGACTGGTAATCAAGATAACTATTACTTAGGCACCCAAGCGGTTTGGGTTGAGTTATTGGCCAGTCTAGAAAGCCAGGTAGGAGGTCTCAGTATAACAGCACTCCAACTAGAAAGCAATCCAACTATTTTATGATAATGAGCTGCTGGTAAACTCAGACTACAGCCTATCTGATGGTACTCACAGAACCAGCTACATAAGTCACTACTGCAACTCGCAGAACCGTGTAGGGTAAATCAGTATCAACAAATCATTAAAATGCTTAATACATAAGAGACTGAAGGATAGGGGAAAAGACAGAGATACTCCGCTATACAAGTGGTGGATCCTTGATCTACTTCTTCTCACTTCTCCTCCTGTTCTGCGGAGCTAGGGAGCGTCATAGGCCCGCCGACCTAACTTGCTTGTATGTTTTCAGAGGAAAAAAAAAAAAAAAAAAAAAAAAACCCCTAACAAGTCCTTATGTCAAGGGGACTTGAAAGCGTACTTCCACCAAGAGAAAGTAGTTATTAGGTTATAGTTCACAATGCAATGCGTTAGTGTGGTAATAAAGTTCTGTTACTGGGGAGCTCATATAGTTTTCACAACACGGAGAGCTCAAACTGTGGAAACCAATAGAAAAGTGGCTGTGAACTCAACAGTATTATTTTACTATTAGGACTGAGTGTGTTAATAATTGTGCTTGAGGAATTTGCAATCCATAGAAGGTATCAATATACTTGTAAATACTTCTCTGCACTATGTAATTAATTATCACATATAATGAACTGGATGGGTATGGTTAATTTCTGTAGTAACAGGTAACGCCAGAAGGTGGCAGCAGATGACTGTAGCACAGACCTGGAGGTAAGCGAGCTGTAATTTGCTTTTTCAACCACAGGGGGCAGCAGCCGCTAGCTTTCAATGAGAGAGGTCTGGACCTTATAATTAATAGACAGTAGATCAGCACAGTGTGCTGTGGCTTGAAACAGACTTAACCTACCGCCACTTGTGCCTCAAAATGGCGTACAAGGGGAAGAGAAGAAATAGTTCCTCTACACCTCCACCTACCACCCAAAACGACCCAGAGGCTCAAGACAAGCGGGAGGGCACCCGTGCAGATGGGAGGGAGAGCACCGGCAGTAGATACAGGAAGGCACCCATGTAAATGAGAGGGAGATCTCTGGCACACAAACAGGAGAGCCTCAGATAGGGCAGACCCTTCACTGTAGATGATGGCAGTTACAGGGTATTATGCGATACAAGATGGCGCCCGCAGAGGTTCTCCTCAGCTTCTTCTCATACCGTAGTGTATGCAGATGATGGGAGCTGTAATCCACAACCAGGTCTGGTCATAACCTTCCCGGGGGTTTACAAGATTTGGTCCAGTAGCTTCAGTTAGGGTCAGAACCTTAAAGGCTCAATAAACCCAGTCGCTTTGGTACAAGCACAGGAGCTCCAGAAATAGTGACCTACATGGAGCTGCAGCAGGCCACACCAGGAGTATTATTATGAAGCATTCAGTGATCACAAAATGGCGCCACCTTCACTCTCATGTGAGGAAAAAAAAAAAAAACAAACAAATAGACTTCAGGCAGTGTCTTGAGGTAAAAATCATTACAAATTCAGCCGAATAAAGGTAAAAGCCAGTATAATTTCAGAATTACGACCTGAAATGTCAATTCCTGACTTTTAACAGACAACAGGAGGATATTATTATGAGGTGACCAGTAGTCTTAAAATGGAGCCTCCATCATCCTCTGAGGGGCCAGATTTCAAGGTGTCCTGAGGTGAATTCCTCTCAGAATTGATCTCAAAAGGGTTCAAATGAAGCCCAAAGATTAGATCTTACAGGTCTTGTCGCTTTGATGAGACAATTTGCCTTTAAAAAGGCAAAAATTCCCAGTAGCTTGTCTGTGGGCACAGGAGCTCAGGGATCCACGTCCTCACATGCTGCTGCAGGCCACGCCTCCCTTCATAATTGTTATGTAGATAGCGGATTACATATTCCCCAGCACTTTAAAATGCCAGCTTCAACATGTCTGGCATTTTAGGGTATGTCCTCCTCCTCAACCATTACCACCCCTACCACCCCTACCACCATGTCATTATGCGACCAGAAGAAAAAGGTTTGGTACCATGTTAGCCAGTTGAGAAAATGTTGATTGCTCTCAGTGTAAGAAATAAGATAATCTTGTGGTTGTGATACCTTTTAATGGCCAACAAAAATTAAATAAATGATATTATAAGGCAAGCTTTTGAGACGACTCAGGTCTCTTCATCAGGCATGGTATGACAAGATATTGAATGAAACTCAAAATATATGCATGCACAATTATGCGACCCTCACTTCAAATTTTGAAAGGGCCAGCAGGTGGCATGAAACCTGAGTTTTGTCACGCATTCGTTTCGGAGGTCCTTCTATACATTTTGAAGGTCAGCCCTCACTAATTTGGGAGGGCCCACATGTGGCCCTCTACTATAAACTCCGCAGTCCCAAGCTGGAAGCACTGCAGCAGTGCCACGTTGTAGCGGCAACAGGCTCAAGTTAAACTGACATCTCCTTTACTTGATAAACTGCACACTACTGCAATGGCATCCACACTCAAAGTCGAAGGTCATATAGATTTGTCAGGGTCATCACCTGGTTTTCAACCTGAACTTTTTGAGGGTCATCAGGTGGACCTCATCTATACATTTTGGAAGGCCCTCACTCATTTGTTTGTGGAGGGCTCATGAATGTCAAGGTCGCAGTGCTCGGCAGTGGCATGATCTGCATTAACGAGATATGTGGAGTGTATTACATTAGTGACAGGCACTGGTACAGAGCTCAGATAAAGGTCTGAGCATGGCAATGTACTTGTTTCCATATGTCGAAGGCTACGTCCTCAATAGATCTGTGCAGTGTATTACCCCATTCTCTCAGGCCTGCAAGAAATGTCCTGAAATTGGACCCTAACAGACCCACAACATTTTTTTACACTTTTTCATAATATTTAGGAGAATCAATGGTTTGAATCAGTCTGCTCTAGGGAAAGAGACAGAACTCTTATTTAGGACCCTGCACAACCCAGTAATATTTTTTTGCCAGTGACGGACACTGTAAATTGTATGGCAGATGTATACCCTACCTAAACAACAGTTTTGGAGAACCCAGCAATGTTTTTCTGTCAGCAATGGACATTTTAATTTTTGCTTATCACTATCCCTCAGGCTTTATATTAATATTTTTGCTGATACCTCTACCTTTCCAGTCTGTTGGAAAGTTATATGAGTTCCAACTAATGATGAAATTCAGTTTACTCACCTGTGGCTTTGCTTATGCACAATTATCCTCGTTAAGACGCATTCCAGATCAGGCCATCATCCAATTCTGTAACTATGAAATTCAACCAAAGGGAACCTGTCATGTTGTTCTACTCCCCTCTGCTATCACTACCTGTCACCCTTCCTAGATGATCCCTAACCTTCCCTGTCTGCTCTAAAATGGCCCTATAAAGATTGAAAAAATAAGAACTTATATACTTAGTCCATTGGGAGACTGGAAAAGCGGGCTTCGGGGCTCCATTCTCCCTCCTCGCTTGCTCTCTGCATGCCCTGCTGGGCATCATCAGTCTTTCTTCTGTTCCACCTTCAGTTTGAAATTCCCACCTCCTCTGCTACTGTGATGCCAAGCCAGAACGTCATAACTAGGCCAGTGCATTGAGGGGGCTGATAACGTGGTGCGACCTGACTCCGGCCCATGTGCAGTGTGCATATTGCATATTAAAGACAGCCTGTACCACGTGATCAGCCACCACAATGCACCGGGCCTGATATGACGTTTCGGCCGGGCATCATATTAGTAGAGGAGGCAGGAATTTCAAATAGGAGGTGGCACAGAAGAAAGACTGATGACGCCCAACAGGGCATGCGGAGAGCAGGCAAGGAGGGAGAATGGAGCCCAGAAGCCGCCTTTCCAGTCTCCAAATGCAGACTGTATTAAAGTATATAAGTCATTTTTTTCAATCTTTATAGGGCACTTCTAGAACAGACAGAGATGGTTAGGGATCAGCTAGGAAGATGCAGGGACAGGTAGTGATAGCAGAGGGGAGTAGAATGACCTGAAAGGTTCCCTTTAAACCTGACCTCTGTACCATGTTCTTGTATGTGTAATCATGCAGCCTCAAGAGGTCTGTGGAGCTCTATTACTCTGGTGATGGGCAATGGTATAGAGCTCAGGTAAACAGCCCTGCGTGGCAATGGCCGTCTTCCTATATAAGTAAGGCTGCGACCACAAGAGGTCTGTAGGGCGTATTACACCAGTCTCTCAGGCCTGCAAGAAATGTGCTGAAAATGGACCCCTAGAAGGCACACATTTTTTTCCAAAGTTTCAGAACATAAAAGGGAAGTGACAGCTTAGGGAAAGAGAGAGTAGTGTCATCGCTGCCCCTGAACACCCCAGGAATGTTCTTTTGACATCATTGATGTTTGTTGTGTATGTGCAACTGCAGGTTGTGGGCAGGAGGCATCAGCTCCTGCTTTCTGGACACCACATTGGGAAGAACCTAATGCAGAGGAAGGGGCAGTGGTTTCACACTCAGACACTTTTTTTTGCCCAGACATTTCAACCACCTACTGTGGTGCTGCATACATTATCAGTATTTGGCATTTGCTAACAGAGGTATTATGTAGAATTTCAATTTTTAAGGGATGAGTGGGTAAGATTTTCAACCTAACAGCATACATATAGAGCATATGTTAATATTCTTATTATTATGTGTAAGGATGACACCTGAAGAAGTGTTTGGAGCATATTACAAAAAGGGGTGTGGTTGGGAAGTGATGCACGTTATGCCAACTTACAATAATGAATATTTTAGGTGACTTTAGATTGGGTTGCTGTCATCTGGTGGGCTTGCAAAGTCTGGGGAAATCCAGCTCTTGTTAAATTTTATCAGAGTCAGCCTGTCTGCATTTTCTGATGACAGCTGTGGGCACCTATCCATTATGATTGCCTGACAGAACTAAAATACACTAGTGGCAGAGCAGGCCAGAACCTCCTATCTTCACAGCATAGACAATTGCCTTCAGATGAGTGATGAGGCAAACTTTTTTGTGAATGGTGATGTTAACAAACAAAACCACCTCTATTGGTGTGACACCAACCCACAGTGGATAGATCCCTCCAAGACTGTTGGAACACAAAAAGTTATGGTATGGTGTGGTATATGGGGTACAAAGATATGGGGCCATTCTTCATCAATGGAAAACTCAATGCCACTGGATATCTGAATCCTGTAGCAATTTCAGATTTCCAGTGGCATTGAGGTTTCTGTTGATGAAGAATGGCCCACTATCTTTGTACCCCATATACCACACAATCAATTTTTGTGTTCCAACAGTCTTGGAGGGATCTATCCATTGTGGGTTAGTGTCACATCAATAGAGGTGGTTTTGTTTGTTAACTTCATCATTCACAAAAAAGTTTGCCTCATCACTCATCTGAAGGCAATTGTCTATGCTGTGAAGATACGAGATGTGCAGCATCTGAAACAACGGATACTGGAAGCCTGTGCTAGTATTTCTTCTGCGAAGTTGTCAAGAGTGGGAAAAGAGGGTTGCATTGACAATCCAACACAATGGGTAGCACTTTGAACACATTTTAAACTTATGGTCTTAAACTTGTAAATAACTCATTAAAGAATAAAATTACGTTAAAACCAAGCACACCGTTGTATTTCTTATGAAATGAAGTTTGATTTGTCACATGACCCTCTTCCCATTGAAAAAAATTAAGTTGGATCCAAAATGGCCGACTTCAAAATGGCCATCATGGTCACCACCCATCTGGAAAAATGTTCCCTCTCCCATATACTAATGTATCCCAAACAGGAAGTTGCTATAACCAACCATTGACATTTTATTTAGGTGCATCCATATAAATGGCCCACCCTGTAGTACCAGCAAAAAGAATATCATGATTTCAAGCTCCCTGTGGGGAGTTAAAAATAAAGAAGAAAATGTTTGCAACAATATGAACATTTTAAATCGCCTCCTTTTTCCCTATTAAAATTAAATAAAGTAATTAAAAGAAAAAAAAACATATTTAGTATCACTGAGAAAAAAAGCAAAACACAAAAATTAAAATTTTTTGGTTACTTTCCAAAAAAACAACAATACAAATCGAGCAACACATTGTATTAACTCCAAAATGGTATCAACAAAAAACACCAGTTTGCCCTTACACATTGTAATTGTAGAAATGAAAAAGCTACAGCTCTTTGAAAATAGTGACACAAATGACATTTTTTTAAATACAAATTTCCATTTTTTTCATCATTTGAATAAAAAAACTGTAAAAGCTTAAAATCTCTGTAATTGTAAAGAACTGGAGAATCATATTGCCCAGTCATTTTTATGCACATACAGAGTTAATGCATTAAGGGTTAAGTCATGACTCTAAGGTGCATCAATTATGGTCTGTGATTAGTTCTCTGTCTTTTCGGTTTCTATAGTATTATTCGCTCAAAATGAACTTTGGCACACGTAAGAGGAAAAAAGTCCTTGAGAAGTGCATTGCGTAATTTTGATTGTATTTTATTGATGATATACAAAAGAGACAGTCCAAAAAACTTAATGCTTGACTTTTCGGCTTTACACTTAAGACTTTGTCAAAAAGGTACTTTATCTACCAATCATACAAAAGAATATATTTCAGTACATATAAGAGACAATTGAAACAGACAAGTAATATTACACAAAAACGAATAACAATATATACAACAAGAATTAATGTGTCAACTAGGTTTAAAACAAGTCAGGTTGAATAAATCCTCCTAGCGTGAGGAATGTGAATGATAATGGTTTTAACATGCAAGGTAATTACCTCTAGTGTAATATGACGAAGTGACATGGTGATCTTGTGAAAAGGTTTAGATAACCAAGAATATCCTATAAGATAATAGCTGCATTAGTGACGTTCATTCAGAGGTGTATCTAGGTTTTCTGGCACCCGGGCAAGAGTTCAGTTTGGCACCTTCCCCACCCCCCCTCCATTGGTCTGAGTAGACGTCATGTGACCAATCATCCATATGCGATTTTTTACACTTACAGGTACAGTGACTGCTGGAGTATAGTATATGTTGTTAGGAGTGGGCTAAGGTGTTTAATGTTATAATTAAAGGGCTTGTCCAGGTTTCAGATGAAAGTCTAGGTGACTGCAGGCCTCCAAATTTTCATGGCGCATGCACTGCACACTTTCAAGATTCTCCCATGTCAATGGTAAGATTAAACGTCATGTGAACACAAGCATGCAATTTATATACTTCTGGCCACATTCTGACTAGACGTGTCCGGCCTCGCTCAATTCATTTAATTGATTTGAAGCCTCGCATATCTAGTCAGCACGTGACTGCATGTATGTAAATTGCATACTTATAGTTACGTGACCTTTCACTCTCACCAGACAATCCTGACAGCAGGCAGTGTGCGCTCTGTGAGAATTCAGAAGTCTGCAGTCACATAGAGACACATAGAGTGACTGCAGACTCATCACAAGCTTGGGACAACCAATTTAATGCTTCTAACAAATAAATACATAGAACCCTTAACTTGTTAGAATGCACAACACTTTATTAACATAGCCATGTATCAAGAAAGCTCATAAGTTATGGATTGTTAGATGTGTACAGGATCAGAACAATTAACAACACAAAACTACATCACTAAACCCACTAGAGGTACTGAAATACATCCATATAACCCCCATCAGTACAAAAATACAAAGTCAAAACCCTCATCAGTACAGAAATATATCACCAGACCCACCAGAGGTACAGAAATACATAACTAGAACCCCTATCAGAACAGAAATCACAATCCTTATCAGTACCAAAATTCAACATCAGAACCACCATCAGTACATGGTAAAGCAATTGTAATGCAAGGTCAGACCCATACACAAATGTACTGCATGAACCTACAACTCCTACTACATCATTAGCAATGGTGAGGGGGCGTGGCCTAGCCTGCAATGTAAGCGGACGCGTGTGCCTGGTCTCTCCCGCCGACACACACTGCAGAAGCCGCCACAGAGTTGCTAATTGCTCCGGGAACGGACCAACACGTCCACGGAGTCTCCTGCCTATCAGCCTGGAGTCACAGGAGGGTGAGATGACCCGCACAAGGCAGCGGGAAGTCGGCGCCGGCAAGCCCTGTAAGAGCCAAGATGGCGCTGAGGCGCGGGAGGAGGCAGCGCGGGCGAACGCTGCATATGCCAGGAAACTGAGTGCTGCAGCTCGCCTGGAGAAATTTGCAAGAAGAGAGGTAGGGGAGAGCAGCACCGGAGGCATGGAGGGAGACCCTGGCTGTGAAGAGGAGGTGGAGGTGCAGGACTCAGCTGTACAGGTACAAATGACTGTGGATCCATTTCAGGGGGGACAGCATGGGGAACTGCAGCTTAATGAGGACACTGTGCAGGGGGAACCCTCATTGCGTGATATATTTGCAGTGGTGTCTTATTGCAAACAAAGCCTCACCACTTTGACCCTGCAAGTATCAGGAATTTCTGCTGAGATTACCAACATTAAAGCAGCAATGCAAAAGGCTGAGGTGCGCACGGGGGAGGTGGAGGAGCGTGTAAGCACAGCAGAGGACAGTATTGTGGCCATACAAGCAGCCCAGTCAAAATTTGATAAGCAAATTATTGAAGTTATGGCAAAAAATGACGATCTTGAGAATAGATCGCGCCGGAATAATATCAAGATAGTTGGAGTTCCGGAAAAGGCGGAGGGAGCTAACCCGACAGAATTCATTGAAAATTGGCTTTTGACTAAGTTTGGAGCGAATAATCTCTCTAAAGTCTTTGTGGTGGAGAGAGCTCACAGGATTCCACTCAGACCCCAACCTCCTGGTGCTGCCCCCCGGGCCATGCTGGCCAAATTGCTTAACTACAGGGACAGAGATACGATCCTTCGTATGGCCAGGAACATTAAAGATCTGACAATAGACGGACAGCATATTTCCTTCTACTCGGATTATTCCCCGACGGTACAGAAATTGCGCATGAGATTCTCGGAGGTAAAGAGGAGATTGAGAGACATGGGCCTGAAGTATTCCATGATGTACCCAGCCAAACTTAGACTAGTGGCGCTGGGCAAGATTCACTTTCTGCAATCCCCGGAGGAGGCTATGGACTGGATTGAAAAGAACGGAAGAAGAGTCCGAGAATTTAAGGACAGCTGAACGCTGACTGGAATAGTCCCTTTATGCTTTTTTGGTATTTTTCTTTTTTAATTGCAGGTCCTATGTGATAATGGAGATATAGCTGGACTGACGGCGGCGACTGCAATATGGAAATGTGATATTTTTCTTTTATTATTATTTATTATTTTTTATATACGTATATTTACTTAAGGCGGGAGAGGCCTTTGGTTGAGACAACTGTTATTATTTTGATAGACGTTGCAGAGCGACTGTTTTGCTGGTGTATAGGCTAATATTCACCCACTCTCTGCTAAAGAGAGGTAGATAACGGAAGGGGTGGAGAATTGGAAAGGAGAAGGAGAGAAGTTTATTATTATTGTTATATGTTTGCGGTTGGGGAGGGGGATTACATGGAATGGGTTTGGGGGTGGGAGGGGTGGGGGGGGATCAGGAGAGACAGCGTGCTACTATTTTGAGAATACGAAATTGCATGGGAATGTCTAACTGGATACGAAATGGCTGAGAAAATTAAAGTCCTTAGCTGGAATGTAAGAGGTTTGGCGGACCGGGGTAGACGAGCAGCTATCTTACAGAATGTTATGTCTTTTAAACCGTCTATAATTTGCCTTATGGAAACTCACCTATTAAAAGGGAAAACTGGTGTTTTGGCTAGAAGGTGGATTCAGAAAGGGTACCATGCCACCTATTCTGCATATTCAAGGGGGTCTCAATATTGATACATGCTACAGTTCCATTTGAGGAAGTAGAGGCTAAAATAGATAAGGATGGCCAATATATATTTCTTGTTTGTAAGATATTTGGGAAGTTACTTTGTGTGGCGGCGGTCTATTTTCCACCGCCATACAACGGAGGGAAATTACTGGAGATCATTGATTTGACCAGACACTGGCCCGGAGTTCCCATCTTACTTATTGGGGATTTTAACAACGTCATGAATCTGAAGTGGGATAGGACGGGCAGGCCACATGGTAGATTTGAAAAGGATGAAGATACACAATTTGCTAAATTTATGGGAGAAATGGGCCTGATAGACTTGTGGAGAGTGAGAAATGCTGGGATAAAATTATACTCTTGTTATTCCTCCTCTCACAACTCTATGTCTCGGATAGACATGGCCTTTGGAAACAAGCTGCTAGACTCTAGGATGACGACGATTATGTACTTGCCACGTGTAATATCTGATCATAAACCCCTGACAGTGGAACTACAAATGGGAATGAAGGGTACCGGACTGGGTAAAGAGTGGAAGGTGCACCCTGCTTGGTTGGAGAATTTAGATATGCAGACAATAGCGGAGGAAGTGGAAGAGTTTTTCCAGAACAATGAGGGGAGCGCAGGGACAGATATGGTTTGGGATGCTGCAAAAGCGTATATTAGGGGGCTCTTGATAAGGGACATATCCAGACGCAAAACTCAAAATAGAGAGGAAGAGGCTGAGAAATTGGAGGCTTTGAGGAGGGCAGAGGAACGATTGGCGATGGAACCCACTGCCGAGACGCAGCAGTCAATGAAAATCGCACAAGAAGAGGTAGACAAAATGTTTATGGCCAATGCTGCTAGGAGAGTAGAATTTCAAAAAGCAGCTTTTTATGAAGAAGGGGAGAAAGTGGGACATCTATTATCCACTATAGCGGCAGCACAAAGGAAGTCAAGCTATGTCTATGGACTGTATTGTTCTGACGGGAGACTGATGACGGACTCGACCGGGATCCTGCGGGTGTTTGAGGAGTACTACCATGAACTTTACACATCTAAATTGGGGGTCTCTGGGGAGATAATTGATAGATTTTTGGGGGAAACCATGCTGCCCAGACTTAGTGAAACAGATCGAGACACTTTGGAGGGACCACTAACATTGGAGGAATTGGAAGTAGCTATGGCTTCTATGAATAATAATAGAGCACCTGGGGCGGACGGATTACCAATAGAAATCTACAAACATTTTGGGGAGGTATTGTTGCCCAAACTGAGAGATGTCTTGTTGTCAGCATTGGAGCGAGGACAGTTGCCAACATCTATGAGAGAAGCAACCATAGTGGTGATACCGAAAGAAAATAAAGATCCCACATCACCAGAGTCATACAGGCCCATATCCCTACTGTCGACAGACGTCAAGTTGTTGGCTAAAGTACTGTCGAACCGTCTGACCGGGGTGATCGCGAATGTTATACACCCTGACCAGACCGGGTTTATGCCAGACAGATCAACGGCCATTAACTTGAGACGGTTGTTCTTGAATGTTCAAATGAAGGCAGATAATTCTGGACATAGAGTAGTGGCGTCTTTAGACGCACATAAAGCCTTTGACAGTGTGGAGTGGGAATATCTTTGGCGAGTTTTACAGCGTATGGGCTTCGGTCCGGTTTTTATAGCATGGGTGCGGCTGCTGTACTCCTCCCCGATGGCTCGGATTAGGGTAAACGGAGAGAGGTCTAATACATTTAGTCTATCAAGAGGCACTAGACAAGGTTGCCCCCTCTCTCCGTTGTTATTTGCCCTCGCCATGGAACCGCTTGCGGCAACATTCCGGCAGACGGATAAAATACATGGATTCCGATACGGATCGGTGGAGGAGAGGATAGCCCTTTATGCTGACGACATATTACTGTTTTTACAGGACTCCGGGGAGTCATTGACTAATGCCATAGACATCATTGATAGATTTGGACGACTATCTGGACTGCGGATAAATTGGGAGAAATCATGCCTGATGGCGGTGGACAATGAGGTGGGTCCAGAGAGGGACGAGACGGCCCATACGCAATTAAAGACGGTAGAAGTGTTCAAATACCTAGGTATTAAGATAGCGATACCAGTTACAGAATATCTGACTCTTAACATACAGCCCACGATAGGACACTTGAAAGAAAAGGCGATGACATGGAGGAAGCTGCGCCTCTCGGCGGTGGGTCGCGCCAATTTAATTAAAATGGTATTAATGCCAAAGCTGCTTTATGTACTACATAACTCTCCAATATGGATTCCCCAATCAATATTTCAGCGCTTAAACGCGATATTTAGAGATCTAGTATGGGGAGGTGGGCAGCCGAGAATAAAATTAGAGACCCTACAAAGACCCAAGGAGGAAGGGGGGATTGCCTTACCTAACCCATTGTTATATTTCCTAGCAGCACAATCTCAACATATAAGGGGATGGGCAGAGAGGGCAAGTAATGACTCATTGCAAGCGATACTTGAAATATATATTCATAGGAGACCTTTGGTGCAGGGATTAGAGATGGGTCTATTTGGAAGAGGTGGGAAGATGTACCCGACTTTTGGTCTCTTGCAAAAGTTGTGGGAGAGGGTGAAGGAAATTAGAGGGATTACCGGGATGACGAAATATACACCTGTCTGGGGCAATGAGCATTTAAGTGAATTCCATAAACTTGGGGAATTGAAGGATTGGATACAAAAAGGAATAGTGTACCTTCATCAGCTGGTTGACCGTAATGTTATCAAATCATTTGATCGTCTAAAATCGGAATTCCAGCTGACTGATAAAAATGGGTTTCAATATGTACAAATTCAACACGCTTACACCAATCAGAGGAGAGTGGGGGATCTGTGTGTATCGAGAGATATTGTCCTTGATTTTATTTGCATGTCGGGAAGAACAAAAGGAGTGATTTCTACGGTATATGCAGACCTTCTTCATACATTTCTGTTGAATTACCCTGTGATGGCAAGGGGAAAGTGGGAGGCGGAAGTGGGACCCATATCGGATGATAATTGGGAAACGGTATTGGAATACATCCCAAAACTGTCAGTTAGTGAACCAGGAAGAATGTCCCAGCTCCTACTCATTCATAGGGCATATAGATCTCCGGAATTTCTTTTCAAAATAGGGGTACGTACGAATTCGGATTGTCCGAGATGTGGATCAGAGGAAGCGGGAGTCTTACATATGATCTGGGGATGCCCGAGACTCGCATCCTTTTGGATAGTAGTCCTTGCCTTGATAGAGGGGAAATATAAATGTGACATCCCGAGGGACCCGAGGGTGTGCGTTTTGGGGTATGTAGAAGAACTTAGGATAGACAGTATTGGGAAGATAGCTGTTGCCCGCCTTTTATATATAGCTAGAAAATTAATAGCTAAATATTGGATTAAAAAAGAGCCGCCCTCTAGACGAGAATTTATTAGACAAGTTGACTATGTAGTAAAACTGGAAGAAAGAATTTATTTTAAAAGAAAGAACACCAAGTTCCAGGAGAGACTGTGGGCGCCGTGGAAAGAATCGTAATATAGATACTAGTTGAATGTTTCATTTGGTATTGAATAAACGGGATTAGGTACGGATATTAGTTACTAATGAGAATAACCTTTCTTTAACATGCAATATGTAATGTATGTATATAATTTGGGAATCGCTGTCTGAATTGGGGGAGGGAAAGAGTTTCTGCTTTAATGGGATAAAAGGGAGGGGGGAGGGGAGATAAAATAACGTTTGTGGAATATTATACAAAATGACAAAATGTTATATACATGAGCATTCTTTTTGTATGTTATTAATGTTTCTAATAAATAAATCTGATTTAAAAAAAAAAAAAAAAAAAAGCAATGGTGAGGACATACTGGGAGTTGTTGTTACCAGCCATCAATAAAAGCATACAGGAACCACAGCACTGATGAGAAGTAGTCATTATCACAAATAATCATTTGCATCCTGGTACCTTATAGATGACTTTGGCTGATCGGGGTCGTCTTTTTCTTTTCTTCATCTTGTGCAGGCATCATGATGACTTTTGACATTCACAGCTCGTCTCTGCAGATTTCCATCTTCTCCGATCCTCTGCAGCACATCCCCGCACAATATCCATAAAAATAGCAGAATGATCAACATTTTCCTGAGTAAAAATATCTGCCGTAGACTGTGCCCCGAAATAAATAATTGCTCCTTCTCACTGTTCCCTACACAAAATATGGTTTACACACTGTCCCTCATCTGGTGCATGCCCTCCTCACTGCCCTCTCATCACACAGCCCTCTTCTTTCCATACTGGGCTCCCTGGTCACTCTATCCTCTACACTGTATCCTTCAATACTGCTCATGGTTTATACTGTTCTCCCTCATTAAACTCGACATACTGTCCCCGCATGCTGCCCCCTCTCTATACAGCTTCACACATGCTCAGTCTCTATTCTGTGCCCCTTTACATTGTTCTCATCCCCTACTGTTTTTTCATCCCTTTCTCCCTCTACATACTGTATCTACACCTATTCCCTCCTTCCTCCCCATACTGTGTCAGCAGCCATCCTCCCTCAGTCCACATACTGTGTTCACACCCGTCCCCCTCTCACTCCTCATACTGTGTCAGCAGCCACCCCTTCTCCCTCCCCATACTGTGTCCACACCAATCCCCCCTCACTCCAGGTACTGTGCTGCAGCCATCCACCTGTGACTCCTCATACTGTGACCATAGTGATCCCCCCTCACTACATATACTGTGCCACATCTATCCCCCTTACTCCTCATACTGTGTCCATACTGATCCCCACTCACTACATATACTGTGCCACATCCATCCCCCTTACTCCTCATACTGTGCCCATACTGATCCCCACTCACTACATATACTGTGCCACATCCATCCCCCTTACTTCTCATACTGTGTCCATACTGGGCAGCTCCAATGTGGCTGCTGCCTGGCACTGAGTAGTCAGACATGTCCACCATTCAGCATCATCCACACACCACCTGCAGTGATCTGTAGTCTGAGCATCAACAAGCTGCCACTATACTGAGCTTCCCCAGCAGACCATGCCTCCTTCACCCAAAACGCTGAGCTAATCACATGCCCCACACACGGGGCTGTCCAGAGCCAATAGCAGGGGCTGTCCAGTTGGGTTGAGCAAAGGATGTGGTAGTGGGAAGGGGGACGAGTGCCACCGATCAACCGCCGCTCAGGAGAAACATGGCTGAATGCCTGTATATACCGAGGGGCGGCACTGGACCTGGTGTGTAAGTTATGGCCAATCAGTCCTGCAGCAGAGGGACAATGCATCCTGCACGAGGGGCCTACATAGAAATCATGGAGCCCATTAGTAGAAGCTCTTATTGCCCCCCCAAAAAATATTTGCCTGGGTCACATAATAACATATCTCACAACTTTGCAGCCCTTACAAAGTAATTTTCCTCCTATTGAAGCCCCTGGATACCCCTTTTGTTACAGCTATAAAATGTGATGCCAACAAAAGTGCCCCCCAAACACTGTATGATGCCTCACAGTGGATTCCTCCATACGCACAGTATGATGACCCTACTGTAAGTCCCTCAACTACACTGGCACAGTGTGATCTCCAACTGTGGTCCACACATAGCCCTCCATACAATATAATGGACCTACATACAGTATAATGAATAGCCCGTACACCTAGTACACACACGGTTCTGCTCCGCACAACCCATACACACGCAACTCTGCTCCATACACCTAGTACACAGTTGGCTCTGGTCTGCACGACCCGTACACACGCGGCTCTGCTCCGTATACCTAGTACACTCTGAACTCCGCTCTGTACACCTCGTACACACACGGCTCTGCTCTGTACACCTCGCATACACAAGGCTCTGCTCCATACGCCATGTACACACTCGCCTCCTCTTTGTACACCTTATATACATCTGGCTCTGCTCCGTACACCTTGCATACAGAAGGCTCCACTCAGTACACTTCGTACACACTGGGCTCCGCTCCATACACCTTGTACACACTGGGCTCCGCTCCGTACACCTTGTACACACTGGGGTCCGCTCCATACACCTTGTACACACTTGGCTCTGCTCCATACACCTCGTACACACCTGGCTCTGCAGCGTACACCTTGTACACACGCGGCTCCGCTCAGTACACCTCCTACACACTCTGCTCAGCTCCGTACACCTCGTACATACGCGGCTCCGCTCACCTCATATACACCTCGCTCCGCTCCGTACATCTCGTACACACCTGGCTCTGCTCCATACACCTTGTACACACTCAGCTCCGCTCCGTACACCTCGTACACACGCGGATCCACTCCGTACACACGCGGCTCCGCTCCGTACACCTCATACACACACAGCTCCACTCCGTACACCTCGTACACACGTGGCTCCGCCTCGTACACCTCATACACACGTGGCTCCGCTCCGTACACCTCGTACACACCTGGCTCTGCTCTGTACACCTTGTACACACGCGGCTCTGCTCCGTACACCTCGTACACACCTGGCTCCGCTCCATACACCTTGTACACACGTGGCTCCGCTCCATACACCTTGTACACACCTGGCTTCGCTCCATACACCTTGTACACATGTGGCTCCGCTCCATACACCTCGTACACACGGCTCTGCTACATCCACACTGTAAATCCCTCCCAACCCCACACATAACCTTCACCTTATCCACGTTATCATGACAAACAGCACAACAGCGTCCTCAGCCCTATATACACGGAGGAGCTGATCATGTGACCCCTGGCTCCTCCACTCCATTGACATCAGCACAGGTCCTCTCAGCACAGAGTGCAAGTGGAGATGAATGCTGACTCTCACTGCGAAGGGGGGAAGGGGGTGCGCAATATACGGCCGGCAGTGGAGCTGTAGGAGGGAGCCCAGCAGCGCCCTCCCCCCCCGCGGCGCCTGGGGCTAATGCCCCGCCAGCATCCCCTAGACATGGCCCTGCGTTCATTGATAATAAAAATAAGTGGTGAAGGTACAGGATATAACAAAAAACGGACGAGGGGAATGGAGAGGTAAGGGTATGAAAAAAGTGGTAAAAGAAACAAAAAAGGAATGAAAAAGAAATGAATCAACTGTATACAGGGCGGATTATAATGAGGATATTTTGGGCTACAGCCCGGGGCCCTGGCTACTCTTAATCCGCCCCTGGTTGTATGTCTAATTGTCTAATAGATGATCCCTTACCCTTAATGGGGATTAGTGGGGGCTCTGACAGGATATCAGAGGACCTGAGAATGTAACTCATAAGAGCACAAATGCATATCAATAATATGATTAATTCCATCCTCAAGGAATCTGTATATGTATATGTAATTTGTCATCTGTTTCTGTATGCTGTAACTAAGAACACGTTATGTTCTTGAAATGCATAAGGAGATCAATATTTTAACATGTTTCAATAAAGATATTTTTAATTTAAACATCCCTTTCATTCATTCTAAATTGCGGGAGCTGGACAAACCTTTCCTGATTTTTTGTATTGCAGTAAATAGTACGAGCAATGTGAATATCATGGTTTCAAGTTCCCTGTGGGAAGTAAAAAAATGTCTGCAAAAATATAAAAAATTTAAATCACCTCCCTTTTCCTGTTGAAAATAAAGAAAAAAAGAAAGAAATTGAAAGAAAATAACATATTTAGTATCTTTGATAGAAAAATTGAAATAAAAAAAGTAAAATATTTTGGTTACTTTACGACAAAAATGCAATAAGAATCGAGCACCACATTGTAATTTCTCCAAAATAGTATCAACAAAAATCATCAGTTTACCCTTACACATTGTCGTAGTAAAAATTGAAAAGCTACGGCTCTTGGAAAATAGTGACACCAAAACAAATTTCAATTTTTTTCACAAGTTAAATAACAAACTATACAAGCTTGGTACCCCTGTATTTGTAAAGAACTAGAGAATCATATTGCCCAGTCATTTTTACTGCACAATACCATAAAAAGCAATTCCAGATTTTTTTTTGCAGTTTTACTGCACTTAAAATTGTTTTCTCATTTCCAGTACAATGAGATGCAGTAGTTGTAGTTTTGAATGCTGCTATTCACTTTATCAATGAATTAGAATATCATCAAAAAGTTTATTTATTTCAGTAATTAAATACAAAAAGTGAAACACATATAATATGTAGAGTCATTACAAACAGAGTGATCTATTACAACTGTTTATTTATGTTAATGATGATTATGGCTTACAGGTAGTGAAAATTCAAAGGTCATTATCTCAGGAAATAAAGTAGAGAGGATGGAGGGTATTACATATAGGTAGTAAATGTAAATAGGAGGTACATTTTTCTAAAGGGCTCAAGGTATGTAATTACCAACTACAAAAAGATATACCGTATATACTCGTGTATAAGCCGACCCGTGTATAAGCCGACCCCCCTACTTTTGCCCCCAAAACCTGGGAAAACCTATTGACTCGTGTATAAGCCGAGGGTGGACCCCAGCACAGGTATACAGCCCCCAGCAGTGTGGTATACAGCAGCCTCCCCAGTGGTATATACAGCAGCAGCCCCAGTGGTAGTATACAGCAGCAGCCCCAGTGGTATATACAGCAGCAGCCCCAGTGGTTAGTATACAGCAGCCCCAGAGGTATATACAGCATCCCCAGAGGTATATACAGCCCCAGTGGTAGTATACAGCAGCCCCAGAAGTATATACAGCCCCAGTAGTAGTATACAGCAGCCCCAGTGGTAGTATACAGCAGCCCCAGTGGTATATACAGCCCCAGTGGTAGTAAACAGCAGCCCCAGTGGTATGACTTATATTGGCAGCTAGCCTACTTACATACACATACCCATACATACACACATATACACACACACACATATACACATATATACACATACACACACACATACACACAGCTTCCTACCTTGTCCCCCCGTTCTGCAGTGCCTCCGGTGTCCTCCGTGCCGACCGCTGTGCTGCCTCCTTGATCCTCTTCTTCTGTGCTGGGATGTCCTCTTTGCCTTGTGGTGTCCTCCGTGCTCCGTTCCCGGTCTGCTGTGCCTTGTGGTTCCCCCTGCTTCGGTTCCATCATCATCGGTGCTGGGGGCCGCCATCTTCCTTCTTCCCTCCGCCCCCGGCCAGTGATGTCAGAGCAGGCCGCGCTGTGATTGGCTAGCACCTGTGACACGTGATCACGGGTGCTAGCCTATCACAGCGCGGCCTGCTCTGACATCACTGTGGCATCACTGGCCGGGGGCGGAGGGAAGAAGGAAGATGGCGGCCTCCAGCACCGATGATGATGGAACCGAAGCAGGGGGAACCACAAGGCACAGCAGACCGGGAACGGAGCACGGAGGACACCGGAGGCACTGCAGAACGGGGGACAAGGTAAGAAATACTGCGCAGCGCCCCCCCACCCCCTGCGCCCCCCCACCATAGGATTACCGTATTGACCCGTGTATAAGCCGAGGGGGGGACTTTTCAGCCCAATTTTTGGGCTGAAAAACTCGGCTTATACACGAGTATATACGGTATATAAAAAATCTTTATTTAATTTCCTTTTAAAAGGTCTAAGCGACCTACATGTGAGTAAACACCGAAAACATACAACATAAAAACATAGATGGATTGCAACGGTTGTGTAGATTACCTACATTTACCCCTATGTGCTGTTTCTACTTGACACCCTAAGGTTAGTGGTGCCCCCACTCCACAGTGGCTCTCCCTAAATCTGACACTAATGGAATACCAATGTGAACAATAGACATATGAACAGAATTATGTTCCAGAGGCTGGACTTAACTCATGGTGAAGTCTATAGTATGGCAGGCATCCATATGTAGGTGATCTAAACGACCATTGCAATCCATCTATGTTTTTAAAAAAGTAAATAGCTGCAGAGGAGGAGGGGCACCAGAGCCGTCGGCTGCACGGCAGGACAATGAAGGAGCGACCGGTGTATGAACCAGGGTGCCAGGAACAAAAGCAACATGCAGATAAACTTTGACAAAAGAGGAACGGCACTCACCAGTTCGTTTCTGTGCTTAATTGAGGTACGCTGTTCACACGGTGCAGGGAGGGAGAAGAGGCTAAGATGACAACGGCACCGTTTCACGCTACATGCGCTTCAACGGGTCATGAGGCATACGACACACAGGTACACGGGGTCAGAGGTGTACGACACATGGATACATGGGGCCAGAGGCATATGACACAAAGGGTACCTGGGGCCAGAGGCTTATGACACATGGGTACACGGGGTCATAGGTGTACAACACATGGGTAAATGGGGTCAGAGACGTACGACACAAGGGTACATGGGGCCAGAGGCGTATGACACAAAGGGTGCACGGGGCCAGATGCTTTTGTCACACGGGTACAGAGGCGTAAGACACACAGGTACACGGAGCCTGAGGCATATGACACATGGGTACACGGGGCCAGAGGCGTATGACACAAAGGGTACATGGGGCCAGAGGCGTACGACACACAGGTACAGGGGCCAGAGGCATATGACATGGGTGCATGAGACCAGAAGGCGTACAACAAATGGGTACACTGGGCCAGAGGCGTACGACACATGGTACACGAGGCCAGAGGCGTACAACACATGGGTACATGGGTACAGAGGTGTACGACACACGGGTACATGGGGCCAGAGGTGTACAACACACGGGTACACAGGGCCAGAGGCGTACGACACATGGGAACATGGAGCCTGAGGCATAAGACACATGGATACACGGGGCCAGAGCAAAAAGGAGCTGAATCCAGCAACACATCCAAAGGATCACAGGGGTCTCTTCGGTCCAGGCCTCACCGAGATCAAGCCCTCCGGGCTAGGCTGTGTGGTATCAGCACACAACGTCTGCACTCTCCTGACCTTGCCACTCACTAGCCTGATCTGTCTTCCCTCAGACCGAAGCTCCACTCAGAGAACCACACCCTGTGTTCCTGCCTAGCTTTTAACCCCATGCCTACCTCCAGGGAATCCTCTATGAACCCGGAGTGGAGTGCTTCCTATACGTGGAGGGAGCACAACCTGGGAGACACATATCGGCTGTCACAGACCATCCCGGTCACTGTCTCACAATGCACTGAAAAAAACAGGACTCCCATTGTTAATTGACAGAGAGAATCAAAATGGAGAACCACAAAATGGGTGACCGGTTACATTCAAGAAGATATAATTTATGAAATATCAAAAATCTATATTATATATATAATATAATATATAATGATATGATATAATTATATCAGCATAACATATGTATGGGCAGACATAATACATCCCAAAGCTTTAGGAAAAGATGTGCAGGCACAATTGAATACAATGACATAAATCATGTGTATAGTAATAAATAAGACTGAAGCATCATAATAAAGAACAACAGGTAAAAAAAGATTGCACATGCAATGCACATAAGAATTTATATACAGCATGGAATATATATTATAATAATAAATACAATATAGAATATAGTATTCATATTAACATTAAATATACGCAATGCTGTCATCTTCATAAATATATGTGTGGAAACCCTGCTACCAGAGTGGCCACAGGTAAGAACTGCAGCCAGGAAGGTGGAGACAGGTTTTCTACAAACACCTTCATAACACACCCACAGACACAAGATCCAACCGGAGCCTGGGACTCTAGGCAGGCAAGGGGTGGTAGGGCCAGTCAAAGTGGGTGGGAAGTTGTCAAGGTGACGGACCGGGTACATAAGGGGAAAACCAGGAAGTAGTAGTTAGTAGGCCAGAGGGTGCTGAGCAGAAAAGTCAGAGAACAGCAGAGTGAACAGGAAGAGGCTTCTCTGAAGATTTCAGGCTCCCTGGAGGGCCTAAGCCCCTGGAGAGAAAGCCCGCTCCACAGCCCGGGAACAAAGGTAAGGGGAAAGATTGAGCACCGGACCAGTGCAGCTGGGTCGGAGGAAAACGGCAGCAGTGACAGAGGACAACTGACAGGAGGGATCCTCTGATGTATGCCGTAATCACGCGGGTAGGAAAGAGACTGGTGATCCCCTGCAACAAAGGGACACTGAAAGCTAGGCTGGGACCAGAGAGTCGGCTCTGAGGTGACCGTAGCTACATGCCGGATCACAGACACACCGACGGGGAGCTCAGGTTCCAAGTCTGATCTCCTGAATATGCAAATAAGTCTGTGGAGCCTCGGTTAGGAGTCTCAAACACAAGACTAGCCAGATATCATTCCAGGGAAGGACCCAGTCAAGGGGTGGCTCCTTGCGGAGAACACCATAACCACCATGTTAAGTGGCCCTTTTAGTCAATATCCAGCTCTTTTACAAGCTTAGAGATATGACAAGGGAATACCAAGACCAAGTATCCATCCACAGACAGCTGTTTCGGGGTGTTGCCCCTCATCAGTGTGGAGTAGGATTCTGGCTAGGTGGAAGCAAGGCCTAGTAGACCAACATCACAAAGTATTCACTGATCTCAGGGAGACCAGTCCAAGAAAACACTGCGGGCAGCTGGCTAAAGCGCTCAACACAGTGAATTCCTAGGCGCATTGCCTCCTGGGAATTATGAATATGCAAATAAGTCTGTGGAGCCTCGGTTAGGAGTCTCAAACACAGGATTAGCCAGATATCCTTCCAGGGAAGGACCCAGTCAAGGGGTGGCTCCTTGCGGAGAACACCATAACCACCATGTTAAGTGGCCCTTTTAGTCAATATCCAGCTCTTTTACAAGCTTAGAGATATGACAAGGGAATACCAAGACCAGGTATCCATCCACAGACAGCTGTTTCGGGGTGTTGCCCCTCATCAGTGTGGAGTAGGATTCTGGCTAGGTGGAAGCAAGGCCTAGTAGACCAACATCACAAAGTATTCACTGATCTCAGGGAGACCAGTCCAAGAAAACACTGCGGGCAGCTGGCTAAAGCGCTCAACACAGTGAATTCCTAGGCGCATTGCCTCATGGGAATTATGAATATGCAAATAAGTCTGTGGAGCCTCGGTTAGGAGTCTCAAACACAGGACTAGCCAGATATCCTTCCAGGGAAGGACCCAGTCAAGGGGTGGCTCCTTGCGGAGAACACCATAACCACCATGTTAAGTGGCCCTTTTAGTCAATATCCAGCTCTTTTACAAGCTTAGAGATATGACAAGGGAATACCAAGACCAGGTATCCATCCACAGACAGCTGTTTCGGGGTGTTGCCCCTCATCAGTGTGGAGTAGGATTCTGGCTAGGTGGAAGCAAGGCCTAGTAGACCAACATCACAAAGTATTCACTGATCTCAGGGAGACCAGTCCAAGAAAACACTGCGGGCAGCTGGCTAAAGCGCTCAACACAGTGAATTCCTAGGCGCATTGCCTCCTGGGAATTATGAATATGCAAATAAGTCTGTGGAGCCTCGGTTAGGAGTCTCAAACACAGGACTAGCCAGATATCCTTCCAGGGAAGGACCCAGTCAAGGGGTGGCTCCTTGCGGAGAACACCATAACCACCATGTTAAGTGGCCCTTTTAGTCAATATCCAGCTCTTTTACAAGCTTAGAGATATGACAAGGGAATACCAAGACCAGGTATCCATCCACAGACAGCTGTTTCGGGGTGTTGCCCCTCATCAGTGTGGAGTAGGATTCTGGCTAGGTGGAAGCTTGTAAAAGAGCTGGATGTTGACTAAAAGGGCCACTTAACATGGTGGTTATGGTGTTCTCCGCAAGGAGCCACCCCTTGACTGGGTCCTTCCCTGTGTTTGAGACTCCTAACCGAGGCTCCACAGACTTATTTGCATATTCATAATTCCCAGGAGGCAATGCGCCTAGGAATTCACTGTGTTGAGCGCTTTAGCCAGCTGCCCGCAGTGTTTTCTTGGACTGGTCTCCCTGAGATCAGTGAATACTTTGTGATGTTGGTCTACTAGGCCTTGCTTCCACCTAGCCAGAATCCTACTCCACACTGATGAGGGTCAACACCCCGAAACAGCTGTCTGTGGATGGATACCTGGTCTTGGTATTCCCTTGTCATATCTCTAAGCTTGTAAAAGATCTGGATATTGACTAAAAGGGCCACTTAACATGGTGGTTATGGTGTTCTCCGCAAGGAGCCACCCCTTGACTGGGTCCTTCCCTGGAAGGATATCTGGCTAGTCCTGTGTTTGAGACTCCTAACCCAGGCTCCACAGACTTATTTGCATATTCATAATTCCCAGGAGGCAATGCGCCTAGGAATTCACTGTGTTGAGCGCTTTAGCCAGCTGCCCGCAGTGTTTTCTTGGACTGGTCTCCCTGAGATCAGTGAATACTTTGTGATGTTGGTCTACTAGGCCTTGCTTCCACCTAGCCAGAATCCTACTCCACACTGATGAGGGGCAACACCCCGAAACAGCTGTCTGTGGATGGATATCTGGTCTTGGTATTCCCTTGTCATATCTCTAAGCTTGTAAAAGAGCTGGATATTGACTAAAAGGGCCACTTAACATGGTGGTTATGGTGTTCTCCGCAAGGAGCCACCCCTTGACTGGGTCCTTCCCTGGAAGGATATCTGGCTAGTCCTGTGTTTGAGACTCCTAACCGAGGCTCCACAGACTTATTTGCATATTCATAATTCCCAGGAGGCAATGCGCCTAGGAATTCACTGTGTTGAGCGCTTTAGCCAGCTGCCCGCAGTGTTTTCTTGGACTGGTCTCCCTGAGATCAGTGAATACTTTGTGATGTAAGTCTGATCTCCTAACACACGTGCAGGAGGTACAGCGACACATAGGACCCAGGCTTGCTGCCCACACACAGGGGGGAGCCAAACAAGGAACTGCGTTTCCTACCATACAGCACACGGGGAGAAGAGAAGTGCAGAAAAGCCTGAATGGTAGAGAAAAAGAGAAGGGTCTCAAGAAAAGAACCTGGCTGCAGTGGGGTTAACCAAATGGTGGAGGTTTGGAGTTAAATTGTGGAGCAGCTTGTGAACTGTAGTGTAGAAGAACTGCCAGTAAAACCCGGTGAACCCTGCCAGAGTCTCCCGTGTGTGATTCCCTGCATGTTGAACTGTTATACTATTTATACCCTGTCAGGAGCAGCCCGACCCACGGTGGGCTCATCCATCCAGCTTCAGCACCATCCATTTTCCTGGCAGAAGTAAGCAGCAGCGGTGGTCCCCTCACTGACCACAACCCGTGCGTGGCGTCACGACAACCCCTGTAAATAACCCCTTTTACTTGTGGGCTCGGTTCACGGTGCGGACCAAGACCGCCGTGATAACCCCGTGATACCCTGGTCCGGTACCGAGTACCTAGTCCCAGTGGGCTCCACATATGCTCCAGTAGAAATCATCAAACATCTCTTGAGGAAATATTTCATCCATAATTAGAACACATTTTCACCTTGGTTGGTGCCAATTTTTGGGCTGCAGAAAAAATAAATTGTTCCTATAGAGGACGGTAGTTAATAAGGGATATAATAACAATTAAAAAATGAAAAAATGAGATAAAAAGTGATGGAAATAGCTAACACCAAATAAAATAGCGCAAAATATTACAAGAAATAAATTTGAAGCTAATAACCTCATTAAGGACATGAAGAGCAATGATGTGGAGGACAGCCGTTCATCTGGTTTCTTTTTGGAAAAGTCTCTTTTTAATATCATCTCTCCTATGGCCATATTTACCTAATCACTCCCGTTCACCACCAGACTGGTAGGGTCTGATTGGTGAAAGTAAAAGAAATGCTTGGGTATACTCTTAAGATTGGCTGGTTCATCAGAATTTAGTGAGTTCCTTATGTCCCGAATATGTTCTTGTGTGCGAACCCTTAACATTCTTGTGGTCATGCTAATGCATTGATATACCACATTGGCTTGTGGCATAATAAATCACGGCCTCGGTGCTACAGGTGATATGATGCACAATTTTAAAATCTTTAGTGCCCTCCCAGTTGGTGAAAATAGCATGTCTTGGGATATATCTGCCCACTGTGCAGTCGCCAAAGGAGAATTAGCCCCATGGGGGAACCACGACTACCAAGACAAACTTGCTCTTCTGTGGAACATAATGGCTCTTGGTGAGCAAATCTTTAAGGGCCACTTTACACACACCAACTTATCTGTCCAACTTCTGAACAACTTACTGGTTGCAGTGAAATCATGGACACATTGCTCCATTTTGTGGCTGTGTACAAATGGAGCAATGTGTCCATGATTTCACTGCAACCAGTACGTTGTTCAGAAGTTGGACAGATAAGTTGGTGTGTGTAAAGTGGCCATAAGATCTGCAGCATGTTATTGAGGGATTCTGCAGAAGGGTAAACTTAAGATCCTTATCTGTCCACAGAATCGGCTAATGTTTACATAGAATAGTGTCGATATCATGCCAGTTCACATTAAACATGGTAATAAGCCGTGTCAGATTGTCTTTCTTCTTTGTCCGTTGCTGATTGGGCATTAGAAGTGTACCTTTATCAGTCTGGTATGCATGTTGATATCCCCTCTCCTCTTACAAAAATGTTGTTGGAGGGAATTAACATGCTCAAGAAAGACATTATCGAGGCGTGGCCTGCAGCTTCATGTAAGGAGCACACTGCTGGAGCTCCTGTGCACACTTAAAAGCAACGGGTTTTCAAGCTTTTTTTAATGCTTATTTGTCCCAAAAAAGCTACTGGACCGGCTTCTGAACCGGAGGACCCCCTGACTGAGCCTTGGGCCCTGGGAGAAGCTTGCTGCGGCCCGAAGCTGAGGGAAGAAACCACCAAGATATCACCCTGCCATTACTGAGTGAGAAGACCGAATGACATCCTACTCCTAGCAATACTGCAGCTGATTCACCGGGCAGCCACTCCAGGCACTACCTGGAAGCGAGATTTTTGACAGAGATTATCATTAAGGTGAGCTGCCCCCTGCCTGACTGAGAAGCTCCCACACTCAGGAGCACATAGCTGCTTATGTAGACAGCCTCCATTACTGCTCTTCTCGCTGCCCTCCTGCTACTCCTCAGTTGACTGAAGGCAGTGACAGCGAGGTCGCAGGATCCACACTATTAGGTCACGACCCCATTAGCACAGTTCGGCTCTCTCTGTGTCAGAGAGATCTGGGAGAGATCTGGGAGGTCGGCTGGAGCTTAGCTGAAGCACAGACTCTGGGGGGGAGTGAAGTACGGCTTGTGGAGGAAGGCACCATTATCACCCGTCCTGCCCGCTGCCCTGCTGATCTAATCTGAATCTGCATTTGTGAGAACAAGTAGCCTTAATTAGTGAAGTACAACCCGGATTAGCACATACAGGGCTGCAAGGCTGATAAAGCTCCAGAGACTGACAAAATAGTAATAGTAACTGGATTGCAGCTGGGAGCTGAGAGGAGAGCTCAGCTAAGAGTCCCCCCTCCCACCTTCACTGCAAGAACTTCAGCCTGCAAGCAACTCCACACCAAGACTCACATGTGCTCTCCTTGCAAAATCACAAAAGTTAATAAAGTCAGAAGTAGCTGAGGCAGGCAAATACCTGGTTTCCCTGCCTTGCCCCATCCTCACTGCTCCCTGATCAGGGAATAATCTAGCAGACATTGGGCTCTGCGCTTTCCTTCTGCTTCTTTCTCTGCACACATATTATAAGCAGAGAGGTCCCACAGCCCCATTCAGTTTGCTACACTTCAGGGGGGGGAAAGGGGTAGGAGGCTGTGAGCTTGTATTCTGCTGGGAACACTACTTGCTGTGAATCCCTCTAAGATCTAAGTCTGGAGACAAGGCCAAGGCTGTTATGCATAGGTCATCTCCCTCCATCTTGCCTCTGCTGAATAACTAGATTTCTGCTCCAGGTCTGGTTTCCATCCAGCCACAGTGTTTCTGAGATTGGAGAGACAGAGGCTGAGCAGAGAACTAAACAGTGACCCAATTTCCAGTGATCTCCGGCTCTGACTCACCTGTCCTGTTTGCCCCCCTGAGATTTAAAGCTAGTTAGGTGATTATCTCTGAAAAAACTGCCCCTGTGGGAGAACTAGTCTGGCCTACCATTGATGCCTGTGCATCGCTAAGAACATCATACAGTTTCCGAGGAAGAGCTTCAATCAAGCAAGGCCGGAGGGCCTTCGACGTACCGGAGCTTCGCAGACACCGGAGCGGCTTCCTTTTGCATAGCTCTTCATTTCTTCCTTCATTGTCTTTCCCTCATTCTCTCTCTTTTTCTCTACCTATCAACTCTGCCCCGCTTTCTTCTCTTTCCCTCCTCCCTCCATTTCCTACCATCATTTTGATCATAACTGCTCTCTCTTCATGCTGTTTAGAGCTAGTATATTGAGAAGTACAATATTGTATCTTTATCATCTTTGAGGTTGCTGCATTTTGGTAGTTGACAGATAACTTATACATGTAGAGCTTGTACTTTACAACAAACTTGAATACTCTAATCTCAGATTTGAATCTTATGTAAAATTCCTCTCTAGAACAGTAGTGGCCATCAAGAACTACTTAAGATAATTCACTATCATTTAATAGTCGAGTTATGGAACCTGTGGTTTAGTATTAAGCGCTAGTAGCTATCTAAATTACCACTACCTTTCACTATATTTTCATATTTATTAGTTTATCACTAAAATAATCAACTTAATAACCGTATCCTCTGGAAGTTTCAAACGATAATACGTTCGCCCTCTGAGGAACAGAGTTTGCTAGAGAGACCTCACACTACCGAGCTGCGAGCATGCCTTCAAAAGCTAAACCCAATAATATTCCCAAAACAAACAATTTTGACACTGTAGCTGATAACAGCAGAGACCAACTTAGAAATAAAACTACATTACCCTCACAAGGGATTAACAGTCAAGACGTTGTGGTTAATAGAGGCAAAACTACATTTCAAACAGAAGACACAAGTCCCTCCTCAGAAGACGAGATGTCGTATGAAACATCTCCAGCTACATTAAAACGCAAACAATTAGAGTCTCCATTCAAGTCCCAAACAAACCTAAATGTCCTGAAGCCATAGACGTGGAGGGGGATAACTCTTTCAGGAGTCCTTTAAGGCAGAAGTTGAACAAAGAGACATCTGCTGAGACCCCTCATCCACACTCTGACTCAAGTCAAACCCCGGATAAGGAGTTCTTCCTAGAGCTGTTCTCTTCATCGTTATCATCATTTAAACAATCCCTCAAAGAAGACCTAGCAGAACAGTTCGATGAAATGAAGTTCTCCCTTGCATCCATTGTAACCCGAACGGAACACACAGAGAGGGAAGTTCTTGACCTGAAAGAAGATAGTAAAAACCTAAAACTTGATCAGGAGAAGATGAGAAAGGAGATTACATTTTTGAAGGACAAAACAGCGGACAGGGAGAATAAGTAATCTGAAATTCAGAGGGATATAAGAGACGGTGAAGAACTTTGAGCTTCTCACTTATATGAAGAATCTGACAAAGAAGATCGTCCCTTCCCTGACGGAAATTGAATATTCGATAGAGAGAACCCATAGATTGCCAAAGCCGCAGCACCTCTCAGAAGCAACGCCCAGAGACGTCATAGGTAAATTTACTTTTTTCCAAACCAGAGACTTAATTACCAACTACATGAAGCAAAACAACTCCCTCCCACCCCCCTACGAAAAAATAAAAGTCTTTACAGATATCTCCAAGGAAACAATGAGCAAGCGTAAAAGCCTTAAACCAGTGACAGATATACTGAGAATGAAAGGAATCCCTTACTGATGGGTCCGCCCAACGACCAGTGTCATATTCTCTTACAAGGAGAAGACAATAGTCATTGAAGAGATGGAAAGTGGATTGAAGGCCCTTAAAAACCTACAGATTTCTAACTCTGATTCCTGATTATATGGAGGTCCTACCTTATGAACCTTATAAACTTCAGAATGGTCTTACCATGCACAGAAGGCCAAAACATTAGTCCGAGTGGAAGCACTACACCGGTTTACTGTACGAACCCTTCCACCAACTTAACTAGGAGCAACAATATTAGACAGTTGCTCTTTCAACCTTCCTTATTGAGTTACTAAGCTCTGTAGTTTTTGTTAATCTGTTATAAGATGGAAAACCCGAATATCTCAACCCAAGCTTCTCTCTCTAGACTTGAAATTAGTTCAACTAGAACCCCATCAGATCTCTACTCCCAAGCATTTCATATTGACCATGGCTAACAAATTTTTATCCCTTAACATTCATGGTCTCAACTCCCCACAAAAAAGGTATTCAGTTTGGAAAGACATATCAACATACAATGTAAACGTGGCAGGTCTTCAAGAGACTAAAGTTTCAAAAGACAACACTCCGAATTTTAGCAACAAAAAAATCCCGCATATTTTCCTTTCTTCCAATAAGAAGAAAAAATCAGGCGTGGCAATAATTATCAAAGAAACACTAAAATTTGAAAAAACTGAGGCGATCAAGGATGAAGATGGGAGATTCCTGATCCTAATCTGCAAGCTTGATGATGTACTCTATACACTAGTTAATCTATATGCCCCTAATAAAAGCCAAATTTCTTTCTTAAATAAACTCATTAAGATTGTCCAAATAGTTAAAAAAGGTAATTTGATTATATTCGGTGACTTTAATGCGGTCCCCAACCCTGAAATTGATTCATCTAACAAATGTAGGAACTCCAATACCTCCCTCAACCCTTGGATACATAAAGAAGAACTTTATGACACATTCCGTTGTCTCAACACAACATCTGTTGAATGTTCCCATTACTTTGGTGCTCATAGATCCTTTGCCCGCATTGATCTAGTACTAACCGATATTAATACTCTCCCCAAATTCAAGTCGATTAACATCTTTCCAAGAACGTGGTCAGACCACTCCCCAATAGTCTTTGAAATAGCTCATCATCCAAATTATTCTGGCCACAGGATATGGAGGGCAAACTCGTACCTTCTATTCCACCCTCAATACAGAGACCAAATAGAAAAGGTGGTAAGTCTCTATTTTAAAGAAAATGATAGTGGAGATATCCCAATAACTACCCTCTGGACTGCTCATAAGGCAGTCATAAGAGGACATCTCATCCAATTAAATTCTAGACTAAAGCAGGAAAAAAAACAGACCACAGAAACATTTGTTTTTTTTTTGAACCATCATTTTTATTGTTTAACATATAACAAATATACGCGTATCATGACATATCTTGTATGATAGGATCTTTCAATATCATAAATTTACAGTAATGTAGTACAACACATTTTATCACTTTTGTGTATATGCATTGATAGTATAACATCTAACATTTAGAGAAATATAGTTCCCCTTATACCCGCCCACCTCCCTTCCTAGCTAGCATTACAACAGCCTTTGTGGTTGTTCATTCTGTTCATGTATACCTATTTTGGGGGTCTACCATTAGGTAGCGCATTTGAGCCTGCCCAGTGTATCTCCTAGGTCTTCCCTGGCGTACCAAGTAGATGATCTATGGGGTATCATAAGGGTCTTAATTTCAGCATCTGTAAATTCTTGTTCAATGAACCACCTCCATTTGTAGAAGAATTTTGATGTTAACTTGCTGGGATTGCGTAGTGCATCTAAGGATTCAATTGTGAGGACAGCACGCAGTGAAGATTTGACCTGTGCTAGGTCAGGTGGTCTATCATTCAGCCAAAACTGCAATAGAAGTCTCTTTGCAGTGATAGCGATATAGTGGAACAGTATGTGTAGCTGCTCCTTCCCCTTTAAGTCTCCTTTATAGTGGAAAAGCCACATCATTGGGTTCAGTCTGTCTAATCCCTTGCAGAGACCTCTCGCCCATCGTTCCACCCCCTTCCAAAACAGTTGAGAGGCAGGACAAGACCAAAGACCATGTTCCAGATCCGTCAAGTGGGACTTACATTTAGGGCAGTCTACCCATCGTTCCTGGGTATTTTGAGTATATGGTATATTAAATGCCTGTAAAGTCCCATGTATGATCCGAAACACCTTTCATTGTGTATATATCTCCTGAATGTCTCCCCATCCCTCCAGAATTTTCTGTGCAAGGTCAGGTTCTTCTATATGTTTTTTTCCATTTTGCAAAGAGAGTAGTCCTCGTTGCCGGTCTCAAAGCTGCCTGTAGTTTAGCGTAAAGAGAGGTAATGGAAACATCTCCCTCGTTCAGTCCCATCATGTTGGACCACAAATTATCATCTATCTCCCCAGTGATATCTCGTAATTGAGAGAGGAGATAGTGGTAAATCTGGCGATATTGCATAGCTGAAATCGAGGGAGATTATAGGTTTGTAGGACCTCGCTTTCCGTCATCCATCTCCTTTCTCTGGTGTTTATAAGGTCGCCTAAGGTTTTAATGCCTCTTTCCCTCCAAGTCACAAAGAGTTGGTTCTCACGACCCAGTTGGAAAGCTGGACATTTCCAAGGGTTAAGTATCTTGGAAATTTTCCAAGATAATCTTAATTTCTTCCTCACCCCCTTCCATGTTGCTATTGTGTCTCTGTAAATAACCGTGTTCTTAAGTTTTTTGGGTATGTAAGGCATTGGTGAGTGTAGCAAAGCTGACAATTCCCATGGTTTAGCAAATTCTCCTTCTAATACCACATCAGAGTATCTGTTGGTTCCCTTTATCCAGTCGAGCACATTACGTAGGATACATATCAAATTGTATCCGTGGACATCTGGGAGCTGTAGGCCTCCCTCTTGTCTCGACTGCATCAGGACACCAAGAGCTAATCTAGATTTTCTTCCCCTCCACAAGAATTTTGAGAAGGCTTTATTCAGTTTAAGTATGTCTGTATGTTTTAACAGCATGGGGATAGTCTGAAGCGGATTATAATAGCCTGGCGAAACTGATCATCTTAAGCAGATGGCATCTTCCCATCAAAGATAGAGGCAGCTTAGCCCAGCCTATCAATTCTTTTTCAATTTTCAAGAGAATTGGTGTAAAATTAAGTTTGTATGTCAGATTAGGACATCTAGCCAATTGTATGCCCAAGTATTTGATACTTTCTTTAGCTATTGGGAGGTCGCAAAATTGTGTTTTTTGTGAGTGTCTACTTTTCGGGTTGATGAACAGAATTTCACATTTTTCTTTGTTAAGAGAAAAGCCGACTGTTTGCCTAAACTTTCAATGGTGTTTAATATTTGGGGTAAGTCTCTCATTGGGTTTTGCACGTATAGAATAATATCATTCCCAAAAAGAGACAATTTAATTTCTCTGGTTCCCACTCTAAAGCCTCGTAAATTGTGCTTCTTTCTAAATAGAGTGCTAGGGGTTCTATGGCCAAATTAAAAAGTAGAGGGGATAGTGGGCATCCCTGTCTCGTCCCTTTTTGCAGGGAGAAAGTGTCGGACAGGTATCCAGGAGTGCTAATACATGCTTTTGGGTTATTGTACAGAGATTGAAGATATTTCCTGAAAGGTCCCTCCATCCCTATGGAATCCAAGACTTTACCCAGCCATGACCACTTTACATTGTCAAATGCTTTTTCCGCATCTAGTGTGATCATGGCTGGGTCCCCCCTCTCTTTTCCCATTTTCTTTCCCATGGCATCGATCAGTAGCATCGCTCTTCTGATATTCGTAGTGGTCGATCTACCTTTAATGAATCCAGCCTGGTGGGGAGGTATCAATTTGGGCATAATTATTGCCAGTCTGTCCGCCATTATTTTAGAAAGGAGTTTTAGATCCTGATTTATCAGGGAGATCGGTCTAAAACTCGCTGGATCTGTTAGTACCTTTCCTGGTTTGGGTATGAGTTTTATATGGGCCAAATTCATTCTATCAGGTATGGGAGTGCCCTGTAGTATAGAATTGAAAAGGTCATGTAGCACGGGGGAGATCTGTTCTCTGAGGGCTTTAAAGAAAGCCCCATTGTATCCATCTGGTCCAGGTGCTTTACCAGAGTTTATGTTTTTAATTGTGTCCTCTATTTCCTCTGTCGTTACAGGGCTGTTCAGGAATTGTTTATCCTCTTCTGTTAGTTCGGGGAGACGGAACTCATGTAGTAAGTCTGTCTGTATGGCATTTCAGGGTCTCTATCTGAGTATAGGGATGTATAGAATTTTCCTAATGCCTGGTTAATATCTTTAGGATTGGTCCACGTGTTACCTCGACTGTCTATTATTTTTTGGATGGGAGGTGAGATCTGTTTACCCCGGGATAGCCGTGCCAGTAATCTACCGGCTTTATCGCCGAATTTGTGGAGATTAAGTTCCAGTCTACTTTTATAGATATTTTCTCTACGTTTTGCCCACAAATCAAATGCTTCTTTGGCTAGCTGCCAGGTCTCTCTGTCAGGGTCAGCCATCGTGTTTTTATATTTAGAGTAGGTGTGTCTTACTTCCAGACTGGCTTTTACGAATTGCTCTTTTATTTTTTTTTCATCCCCATGCTGTAAGCCATTACATTACCCCTCAGTACCGCCTTCGCTGCTTCCCAAAATAAGCCCGGTTCGGAGCGATGTGTTTCGTTGTCTCTCGAGTATGCCGACCACCATTCTTTGAGGAGGGAAACAAAATTTTCATCTTTAGTAAACGTGTCTGGGAATCTCCATAGATAATCTGACCCTTTCTCATATGTGTCTTTGGATTCCGTCACCAATGGGCTATGGTCAGAAATCACCATGTCCTCAATTTTGATTTCGATTAATCTTTGTAGTACATTAGGAGAAGTGAAGAACATGTCTATTCTAGACCAAGACGCATGGGGGTGGGAAATGTGGGTGTACTCTCTGTCAAGAGGATGTACCGTTCTCCATGCATCAGTCATATTCACCACTGTAAAAATTGATTCAAGAAAGTTTTCTGTGCGTAGTCTTGTTGGTGGCTGACCTCCCCCTCCCAAAGGCGACGAAAGTCTCCTGTCTTCTTCTTGATTTAGTACCATGTTGAAATCACCACCTATTATCCTGTTGTGTCCTTCATCAGTTAGGAGTCTAGTTTGCAAATCCTGGAAGAATGTCTTTTGGTTTGTATTTGGTGCATAGATATTGTATACAGAAAATATGTCCTTCTGAATTTGGATGGTCATCTGTATTATCCTGCCTCCGCTATCTACCTGCGTGGACAGGATGTTATGTGATAAAGATCTATTAATTAAAATTAAAGCACCCTCCTTCTTCTCAACCGCTCCTGATCCATAAACCTCCCCCACCCATAACTTCTTTAATCTGAAAAAGTCCTCAGACGTCAAGTGGGTCTCCTGGAGCAAGGCAATATCTGTGCGGAGTCTTTTAAGATGCCGCAAAATCATCATGCGCTTTGCCGGGGAGCGCATACCCTTTACATTCCAGGAGACCCACCTAACCATCGTGGTTGTCATCTAGTGAATTGTCTGACAAATAGTGCTCTCTACGCTCCGCTATCTTTTTTCCCCGTATCTTCCTCTCTCTAATAGTATATGATTCCCAATTATGGTGCTGATATTTCTTTAAACTGTTGTTGCTGGCTCTAGGTACCCTCCCTTTTCCCTATTTCTCAAATTTCTCCCACATGGTATTGTACTTTCCTTCTCCTATTCTGTACTGGTATTTGACTTCTCTTCTTCCCTACAATACAGCCCATATGCGAACGTCCCATCCCGCCACGACAACCAGCTGATTATTAATTACATATTTACTATTTAACATATGCCCTTAGTTTTTCCTAAGTCTTCGGTGTCTAACCATATCACCACCTTATTTCTTATTGTAGTCACCGTCACATAACTATGTTTCAAAACTCTATAGGAGTAACACTGGGTTCGATACCCTTTAGGGTGATTCTAATTATTACAAACAATACGGAACTAGATTCATTATACATATGAGGACTCTCGGTCCTCTGTCTGAAGAAAAATATCTGTTTCCCCTTCTTCAAAAGGCCCCTTAACCGGTCCCCCCCCTCCTCGCCACACCCCCTCAAACAATAAGAGTCCATAAAATTTATCACTTATGACATCCTGTGCAGACTTGAGCGTTCATGCGTAAACGAATCCCAGTATGTCTTCTGTTCTCTTCCCGTTGCAGGTACAGAAATGCTGTTAATAGAGAAGAAAGAAAAAGAAAAAAAAAAAAAAAACAGAGTGTGGGGGCGAGATGGAGATAAGACAAAAACAAGCAAACAATAAACAAAGGAATTTAAATAAATAAGAAGAATAGGGGGGGGGGGTGAAGAGAAGGAAAGGTCCAGGGACGTCAAGGCAATTTGGACCACCGACGAGGATCAGCAGGTCTCACAAACATCATAGTTCTGAGTAGCGGGGCAATGTCGTCTCAAGGCCGCTAAGCCTGGTCTTCTGTGTGAAGAGTATCCACTTTGCCATCTCTTTAGGTGGATCTCAAATGTGTCCATTTCTGCTTACAGTTTCTACAGTGTCATTTCTTCTTTTGCCAGCGATTCCCTGTTTGACGTTGTTGTTTAGGAGTCCCATTACTGGATGATGAATTTTCATTTGTGGCGGTCGAGCGTAGTCTGTAAGATCTAACAGAGTCCCGATCCTCTTCAGATTCCATATCTGGTATCGATGATTTTGGCATTTTATCCGTGGTTACATTCGGTGGGGTCGCAGCTCTCGGTGAACGAGTGTTTTGTAATATCTCTGTCGTTGCTTCCACTGGGTCCATGAAAGCCATTGGTGCACCCTCTCTCGAATTAAATCTCAGGGTAGCAGGGAAAGTTAGCTGGAATCGCACATTTCTTTTGTGGAGTATGGAGCAAGCCTCGCTAAAGGCTCTTCTACGGCGAGTAACTTCTACCGAGTAGTCCGCAAAAACTAAAACTTTATGGCCATATAGTGTCAGAGGATGCCTTCTGGCCTTATAAGCCCTCAGGATCTCTTCCTTATCTCTGTGATTCAGAAATTTAGCAATGGCGTGCCTCGGCTTGTTATTATTATTAATATTTCTCGTAGAAGGAGTGCTTCTGGTGACACCTGTTGAAGTGGGTATACTTTCTTTAGGTGGCCCAAGTCTGTGGGTTCTTTCCGTTTTACATCTGTGCATTACCCCTAAAGCTTTGGGAAGGTCTACTTCAAAGATTTCTTTAAGCTGACCCACGTGAACAGATTCTGGGAGACCCACTATTTTAAGATTGCTCCTTCTTGACCTGTTCTCCATATCCTCCAGCTTTGAAAATGCATAGTCGGATCTCTTTTGTAGGGCTTCTACCTGGTCTTCAAGTTCTAGTATCCTATCTTCAGCAGAGCATATTCTGGCTTCTGTCTCCTTAATTCTAAGTGTATGATCTCCCACTGTTGTTGTGAGTTCTCTGGTCTTGGCTGTGACCATGTCAGCTACAGCTGTTTTAAATTCTTCAGCCATGTGAATTGCTAGCTCTTTGGCCAATAGTTTATAGTTTATTTGGTGATGTGACTGCCAACCTTCTGTAGCCTGTGTTGCCTGTGTAGTCTGTGTTTCACCTCCCTGCACTGCTTCAGGCTGCACGTGCCTTCTGTCCCTTGCGGTCCCGGCTGGTGCTCTCCTTCCTGGCTTATACTGCTGCTGCTGCTGCCTTTCAGGGTCTCTCCCATAGGTCTTTCTGGTTGCCCCCCGCTGTTGTTCGCCACCTCACCAGTGCTGGGCCCCCTGAGGGCATCATCTCCCCGTTCGGGGCTGCGGTCCCGCTCACCCTTCCCGCCCTGGTCACGGGCGCCATTAGTCGCGGCCTCGTGCTGCGGGAGAGACCGGCCCGTCTCCCCCTTCTTTGTCACATACCGGTCCATCATTATGGCTGCGTCCGGGTGCCTCGCGTTCTCGGGCTTCTGTCTGAGGTCGGCTTGTGGCAGTTGGTGAGTAGGTGGGCTGGATGCTGCTGGATTGCCGCGGCGGGACCCGGAGCCTCGCTAAACGCGGTTGATCATGTCGGCGCAGGAACCGGAAGTTAGAAACATTTGTTAACAAAAAAAAATAAAAAAAAATTAGAGAGTTGGAGACAAACCAAATGAACTCCCCTAAAGAAGATATCCACAAGGAAATACTTAAACTTAGAGCAGAATTAAAATAGGCACATACCTCAGAATACGACAAAATCCTTCAGCTCTCATAGTCCAATTACTACAACTCTATGAATAAACCCTCAAAACTTTTACAAAGAAAATTAAGATTCACAGACTTAAAACGAGAATTTCACAAATAAAGGACGACCATAATGTAACCCATAAAACTCCTCAAAAAATCACAGACACCTTTGCCAAATTTTACAAAAGACTTTATAATCTTAAAAATGATCCAGCGGAAACTCTTCCACAAAAACATAACATAGACACTTTTTTAGACTCCATACAGTCCCTTCTTTGTCAAACGACGAGTTGAGCAGTCTAAATTCCCCCTTTACTGAGACAGAGATCCTACAGACTATTAACGCATTAAAGAAAAACAAATTTCCAGGACCGGATGGCCTCCAAAATGAATATTATACTAACTTCAAAACATTTCTCACCCCTACCTCGTAGAACTCACCAATTATCTCACTTCCAATCAAAGTAAATTACCAGCTGAGATGCAGGAAGCGATAATATCAGTTATTTATAAAGGCAAAGGAGACAAAGAAGACGTTTGTAACTACCGGCCCATTTCCCTGCTAAGTTCAGACTTAAAAATTATAACCAAAACAATCACAACTAGAATACCAAAAATAGCTCCACACCTTTTACATAAAGACCAAGTGGGTTTTGTAGCAGGTAGAGGCACAACAGACTCAACAAGGCTGGCTATAAATCTGATTTCACATGTGGAGAAAGAGGGAATCCCAACCCTTGTAGTCTCTGTCGATGCCGAGAAGGCATTCAACAGAGTTCATTGGGGATTCCTTTTTCATACCTTGAATAAATTCGGTTTTAAGGGAGGAATTATGAATGCAATTATCTCCTTATATTCGACACCAACAGCTAGGGTGTTAACTAACAACTGCTTTTCTGATAAAATTCTCCTGACTAATGGGACCAGACAGGGGTGCCCTCTTTCTCCAACTCTTTTCGATTTCTTTATTGAACCCCTTGCAGAAAAAATACGTATGAACTCTCTGACCTCGCAGATGACATTCTCATCACTTTAACCGACCCTCTCAATTCTATAAGAAAATCTACTAGACACCATACAGCTATTCTCTGAGTTATCTCGTTACAAAATCAACCTAACAAAAACCCAAGTTCTAAGCTTTAACCTAACACCTCAACTACTAGACATCCTTAAATCTGAAACAACATTAGCCTGGGGAAAAGAGAATATAAGCTATTTGGGCATATACTTAACTAAACCCTTATCTTCAATAATTGATGTCAACCTAGCGGATATATACAGAACTATCCAAATAGATATACAACATTTAACTAAATTAGAAATCTCATGGTTAGGTCGAGTCAATGCATACAAGATGTGCCTGCTCCCAAGCTTCTCTACAAAAGATGTGCCGGCAAAGTGGTTGCAGAAACTTTAAACACAACTATTTAATTTCATATGGAACAAACTAAAACCCAGAGTTACGAAATCGACGCTCATAAAGAGTAAAAATAAAGGAGGCCTAGCCTTCCCCAATATCAGTGCCTATCTACAAACAACAATTATCAAACTCAGCCAGAATTGGTGGAAAAACACTGAGAGACCAGCTTGGCTAGGATTAGAAGAACCAAAGAACCTACGTAATAAAATGGGTCTGCTTCTCACAGCGTACCTCTGCGACAAAAAAAATTCTGCCTAAAAACACAATGGTGAAAGCAGCAATTAAAGCATGGAGATCTTTACTTAAGTCATCTACTGCTCACTTTACACCAGCATCTCCAGACTTGATAAACATTGAAGTTCTGGAAATAATTGCTCCCAAAATAAAAACGAAGATGTGGAAAGAAGCAGGAATCAATTCCATATCTGATATATTAGACAAGTCGAAAAGTCTTTCCCCCTTTGAACTCCTCAGAAGAAAATTTAAACTAAACCAGTCTGAAGCTACGAACTGGTCTAAAATTCATGCACTAATAGAATCGCATAGAATTAACCTCTCTGCCACAAAATGTAACCCAAATGCTTAAATATCCCCAGAGTACACCATTCTGGAAGACCAAAACAATCTACCAGAACTTTAACCAGGATGTGGTCTTCATGAACTCGCCAAACTTACAAGCGTGGGAGAAGGAGATCCAGGTGAAAATTAACACTGACCAAATGCAAACTATCTTTCATAACATCTACGCGCATATCAGAGGCTCCCATTTGATTGAAACGCATTACAAGATTTACACCAGATGGTATCTTACTCCATACAGACTTCACCAAATCAAATCACACAATTCTCCTCTATGCTGGAGGAACTGCACGGGAACAGGCACACTATCGCATGTCTTTTGAAATTGTAAGATACTTAAAACATATTGGTCAAAAATCCAGTCGTTAATAAACCGTGTCACCAGAGAGCGCATACAAATAATAGAGGAGTTTGCCTTAGGTGTCGACCAACTACCAACACGACATAGAGCAATAATAATACACATCATCCTTGCAGCCAAAAACAATATCGCAGCGAACTGGAAAAACGATCTTCCACCAAAAATAGAAGCAATAGAAAAAATTGCTTGCCACAATACATTCGAATTCTCCTATTCACTTCGGAATAATCTCCTTAATAAATACCAATTGAAATGGAAAAATTGGAACCTCCTATATCCCCTTTCCCCTATTGGCTTGAGGGACCGGGACTCCATAGGGACCAATACCAAACAATTAGCCTACACGAAGCCTAGCAGAGTCAATATACTAGAAGCTGTTAATAAACAGACTAAACAAAACAAAATAAATCAATCTAGTTACCACTAGTAGAGTCCATGACCCTCCTCTTATTATAGGCATGGACATACAACTCGAGTTTTCCACCATAACTTGTAGTACAGTTCTCACAAACTTATATTATAGTTCCCAGGAGACTAGTCGAAGTATTAACTCATTATATATTAGTCTATCACCAAGACATACTTGGATTGGAATCCCAAAGGCTGATAAACCTTTACATATTGAGATGTTGAACGTTAGAATGTTTACCCTTTCTTTTACTTAGACACATGCAACTATAATCTCTGATGACTGGATTTCTACATTTGTACAAATTTGCATCCCTTGAAGATAGTCAAATAGTGTCTTCAAAGACTGTGAGGTCAGCGAGACTGGGGATAGAGGAGAAAAGAGGAGGTGCAGATCTAAGTGCAGTATATTAGTAGCAACAATTGCTCTTAGGTATTATTCTCACCTTTCTGGTGTCTTGTGCAGTTCACATATAATCCTACAGAGGAATATTTCCTGGATCTCCTGGCCTGCTGCTTCTTCCCAGAGAAGCAAGCCGCCCAAAGGGAGGCTCGTGTTGAAGTGCAGGAAAAAAAAGTTTTTCTGGTCTGAATTGAAGCACTACCAGAGGGATCACAGGGATGGCAAATTATTCCAAAATAATTTCTTGTTTTATTACGCGTTTCGGCTTAACATATAACAAGCCTTCATCAGAGAGATGTTGAACGTTAGAATGTTTACCCTTTCTTTTACTTAGACACATGCAACTATAATCTCTGATGACTGCATTTCTACATTTGTACAAATTTGCATCCCTTGAAGATGTTTGGATATATTTAATGTAATTTAATGTACTGATATATTGGATATGTTTATTATCTTGTCATCTTATACCTGCTAACTTAAAACCAATAAAAACCATTGGAATAAAGAAAGACATTATCTAAAAAGCAAATCATCCATGCCCGAAGAAACTGTCCTATTGGGATATAACTTTTCAGCCGGGGGGATGTCATGAGGAGACGTGCAGTAGGGAATTAGTGGCCGTAGATTTACAGAAAATATCTGTTACTAGTCTGCCATTAGAAGACGTCTTGATGGCCAGATCTAAAAAATCTATGGAGTTGTAGCTGTAGTTCCATGTCAATTTGATATTCTTATCATTAACATTCAACAAGTGGATGAAGTTGTCCATTTGCAATGTGGAGCTTTGCGAGATAAATAGCACATCATTGATATACAGGGCCCACAAAATTATATGGTAATGTCCTGGTGTGTCAAGGACCATGTCCCTCTCCCACAGCCCCAAGAACAAATTTGAATATGAGGGCGCGCAAACTGCCCCCATAGCTGTATCCTGCAGATTTTGACATCTATAAAATGAAATAATCATTTGGAGCTGAGTCTTTTCACTAAGATCATGATATGTCTGTACAATATACTAATATTTTTATATTATCCTTTCTGTTTACAAAAGGGCAGTATTAAAAAGAAAAGTAAAAAGGTTTTTTTCCTTTCTCTGTCTTTCACCAAGTAATACTATATATCCTACTAGATTGGCCATATGAAGGTGACTTTTTAACACATGGCTGATAGCTTTTAGGATGAAAGAAAACATAGGTGGCAGCTGTTTTTCTAAAATTGTTTCATAAGAACATTCAAAAATGTAACAGTATCACCCCCAAATGTTGCTGTGAATTCCAGATTTATGATGTAATATAGATTTAGCTAACAAAAACATCATATGCATGACAAAATAATGAGAGCATTGTCAATTGCTATTGCCCAGTATTTAATGTATTTAACAAATGTATTTTAAATATATTGTCCTTTCCAAAATGTCAAAAACAAGTTTGGAAAAGTTGATGTATCTGGAATGCCCATTGTAACACCTGTGCTTTAGGCATACAAACTAAAAAACATAGTAATAATACTAATTCTAAGCCTTCTTAGAGGCCTTATTGAAATGTATCAACAATGGCCGAGAAAACCGACATACAAGAACATTGCATATTTGTGAGGAGATATGTTCTCTTTAGAATTTTCAAAATGTGACAGCAAGAATGGAAATCATCTGAAAACCTATAATCCAATACAAATTTGAATGACTAGTGCAGCTAAAAGTGAAATTAGAAAATAGGAGGAAGAATGCGACATTGTCACTCTGGTATGGTAACGTTAAGTTTTGATCAATTTAATAGTACACTACAGTGAAGATTGTCATTAATGCCCAACTCTGTCTATAATTTGTACACCTACAAATCTTCATGCTATATTACATTTTCTATACCAGAAACTAGGTTTGGAAGATCTTTCCTCTTTTTATCGCTCACCAAGGCTTGTAGTGAGGGAAGAAGCTCATTTGAGAAAGTCACATAATCAAAACAAACACCTTGCTAATTTTGTCCATGGAGCAATTTGGATCCAGAACACCATTTCTGAATAAATAAGTAGAAATTGATAGCATATTATAGAATGTATAAAATCATGTAAAAAGCAGTTAACAGTTCATTTTTGTCAGTTGACATAAAGAAAAGTGACTGAAGAAAAAATAAATCTAAAATCAATGCTTGGTGTGACCATCCTTTGTCTTAAAAACAGCATCAGTTCTTCTAGATACAGCTGCACACAGTCAGGGATTTTTAATTATAGCCAGGTGTAATTGGACTAAACAGGTGATGATAATCATCATTTTCATATGGAGGTTGAATCACAGAACTGAAACAGAAATAGCTGTATAGGGGCCAACTTAAAATCGTTTGAGAAACTGACAAATTCTGATTAAACATGATTAGGTTATCGAGGATAGTTTCAAGTCACTGGTCATATACCATGGTAAGATTAAGGATAGCAACAATACACAATGTAGTTCTACTGCATCAGCAAGGTCTCTACCAGGCAAAGATTTCACAGCAGACTGGGGTTTCAAGATGTGCTGTTCAAGCTTCTGTTAAGAAGCCCCAATAATTTTCACTGTTGATTGTTTGTTTCCCATCTAAATTTTAAAGAAGTCAGGCAGTGCCATCAGTGCAGAACTGGAAGCAACCAAAGGAACCCAGCTTCACCGATATAGTGTTCAGAAAAGTGTGGCCAGAAGTGTTCTTCATGGTAGAATTGCATCTAAAATAAATAACATCAACATGGAAACAATAGTGAGTGTTTGCAGACAACACTTGAAGTATGGTGGAAGGAGTTGAGATTTTCGTGAAAATTATTGTTATCCTCAATGCTGAGAAATACAGGTGGATACATACAGTCATATGAAAAAGTTTGGGCACCCCTCTTAATCTTACTCTTTTTTTTTTGTTTAAAATAGATTTTTTGCAACAGCTATTTCAGTGTGATATATGTAATAACTGATCGACACAGTAATATTTCAGGATTGAAATGAGGTTTATTGCACTAACCAAAAATGTGAAATAAGCATTATTTCAAAATTTGACAGATGCCAAAGTATGGGCACCCTTCTGATTTTCATGATTTGAATACTTCGAACTACTTTTTACTGACTTACTGAAGCACAAAATTGGTTTGGTTTTGTAACCTCATTGAGCTTTGTACTTCATAGCCCGGTGTATCCAATCATGAGAAAAGCTATTTCAGGTGTCCACTTGCAAGTTGTTCTCCTATTTGCATCTTCTCTGAGGAGTGCCATCATGGGCTCCTCAAAACAGCTCTCAAATGATCTTAAAACAAAGATTGTTCAACATAGTTGTTCAGGCGAAGGATACAAAAAGTTGTCTCAGAGATTTAACCTGTCCGTTTCCACTGTGAGGAACATAGTAAGGAAATGGAAGACCACAGAGACAGTTCTTATAAAGGCCAGAAGTGGCAAGCCAACAAAAATATCGGAAAGGCATAGAAGAAGAATGGTGAGAACAGTCAAGAACAATCCACAGACCACCTCCAAAGACCTGCAGCATCATCTTGCTGCAGATGGTATCACTGTGCATCGGTCAACAATACAGCGCACACTGCACAAGGAGAAGCTGTATGGGAGAGTGGTGCGAAAGAAGCCGTTTCTGCATGCACACCACATACAGAGTCACCTGAGGTATGCAAAAGCACATTTGGAGAAGCCAGTTTCATTTTGGAAGTCCTGTGGACTGATGAAACAAAGATTGAGTTGTCTGGTCATACAACAAGGCGTTATGCATGGCGCCACAAAAACACAGCATTCCAAGAAAAACACTTGCTACCCACTGTCAAATTTGGGGGAGGGTCCATCATGCTTTGGGGCTGTGTGGCCTATGACAGCATCGGGAATCTTGTTAAAGTTGAGGGTCGCATGGATTCCAATCATTATCAGCAGATTCTTGAGAATAATGTTCAAGAATCAGTGTCAAAGTTGAAGTTACGTCGGGGATGGATCTTTCAGCAAGACAATGATCCAAAACACCGCTCCAAATCTACTCAGGCATTCATGCAGAAGAACAATTACAATGTTCTGGAATGGCCATCCCAGTCCCCAGACCTGAATATCATTGAACATCTGTGGGATGTTTTGAAGCGGGCTGTCCATGCTCGGTGACCATCAAACTTAACAGAACTGGAATTGTTTTGTAAAGAAGAATGGTCAAAAATACCTTCATCCAGGATCCAGGAACTCATTAACAGCTACAGGAAGCGACTAGAGGCTGTTATTTTTGCAAAAGGTGGATCTACTAAATATTAATGTCACTTTTCTGTTGAGGTGCCCATACTTTTGCACCTGTCAATTTTTTAAATAATGCATATTTCACATTTTCAGTTAGTACAATAAACCTCATTTCAATCCTGAAATATTACTGTGTCCATCAGTTATTACATAAATCACATTGAAATAGCTGTTGCAAAAAAACAATTTTTTTAAATAAAAAAAGAGTAAGATTAAGAGGGGTGCCCAAACTTTTTCATATGACTGTATCTATCATGCAATACTATTAGGGAGGTATCTGACAGGATTCAAATTTATTCTGCAGCAGAATACCAAACATACAGCAAATGTCAATAAGAACTATGTTAACATAAAGAACAAGGAATCCTGAAAGTGATGGTTCACCTCCAGAGAGCCCTTATCTCAACATCATTGAGTCTGTGTAAGGCGGCCGTCACACGCAACGATTTCTTGCCCGATATCGTTTAAGCGATCTCCTTTTTGATCGCTTAAGCGATATCGGGCAAGAAATCGTTGCATGTAATCAAGCGATTTACGATGTGAAATCGCTTGATCGTGACATCGCTGATCTGAGCTCCGGAGCTCAGATCTAGCGATGAACGATGCCACGATCTGCTTCATCGTGGTGTATAACACCACGATGAGCGATCTCCCAGCGGCAGAGCCTATGCTGGGAGATGGTAACTATGGTACACGTCGGGTAACTAAGCGACGCGCGGCGCCTAGTAACCCGATGTGTACCATAGTTACCAGCAAGATCGCGGATCCACATCGCTGGTGAGTCTGTCTGTGTGACATCTCACCAGCGATGTGAGCGATATTGTAAGCGATCGCGCGTGCACGTGATCGCTTACAATATCGCTAGAGATATCTCAGCGTGTGACGGCCGCCTAAGATTACAGGAAAAGAGAGAATATATTGTACAAGCTATATCTACAGAAGATCTGTGATTCATTCCCTGTGTTGTTTAGAACGACTTCTCCATAGAGTTCCTTCAAAAACTGTGTGCAAGTCAGTCTAGAAGAACTGTTACTTTGCTGTTGTTTTGAAGGGAAAGGTTGGTCACACCAAATATTAATTGGCATTTGATTTATCTTTTCATTCACTTTTCATTTTAACCCTTCTATTTTTTAAAGTATTTTTTACTTCTCAGCATTGTTTCCATACCTGCCTAAAACTTGTGTACAGTACTGTATATTGCTACCTTTGCTAAATAAAAACAATTTGTTTAACTACTTAATGATCTATGACATATAAATGTTCATCAGATGTCACTAAGGAATGTATGAAGCTGGATCAAGGAGTTTCATCAAAGAAAATAGCTCTCTGTACTACCTGCAAAGTTATTTTCTCCAAAGAAATTGTTAGCAAAAGAAACGTAGAGCGCGACCATGAGTCCTGTGTCATGTCAACAGGGCAGTATCCTGAGACCATTCATGTGGGGGGCTACATTTCATCCATGGAGCAGGCTCATTCATAATTTTGCATAAGATCAGTTCCATGAATACAGAATGGTATCTAAATAACATGTTTTCCCAACGATCAAGGAGCAATTTGATTTTTAATGATATTCTAATTCATTGAGAAAAACTCGTAGCTATCCCTTATGCCTTGTGACATGGTCTTCATCATGCTGGAAAAAAGCATTGTTCATCACCAATGTAATATTGCCATATTTGAGGGCATTTCTGGGAGCCAAGAAACACATTGACTAATAAATAAATATTATATTCACCCTTTGATGTCTTGTGGAATACAGAGTTTTTAACCCATCATCCTCCCTACTTGAATTTTCTGAGATAATGACCTCTGGGTTTTCATTGGCTGTAAGCCATAATCATCGCCAGTTACAGAAATAAACACTTGAAGTTGATCACTCTGTTTGTAATAACTCTATATAATATATGCTTTTTGTATTGAATTACTGAAATAAATTAACGTTTTGATGATATTCTAATTCATGGAGATGCACTAGTAAGTGGCTCAGTGAACAAAGCATTGACATTATGGGTACATGACCGGGATCTCCCAAGATTTCAATCCTACTAAGAACATAAGGTCAATCCTCAAAAGCTTTGTAAACAAACAAAGCCATAGACTTTGTGATGCAGTCCAAGCACTGATTAGACAAGAATGGTTTGCCATCAATCAGGATTTTGGCCCAGGAGCTCTTATCCAAAAGGACAGGACAAATTGCAGAAGTTTTAAAAAGTAAAGGTCAACCCTGTAATTATTGAGTATTTGCATAAACTTGATGCATTTGTCAATACAAGTGTAAAAACTTATGAAATACTTATAATTGTATAATTTTTTTCTTCAGATATTCGTATAGTAGTGTATACTGCATTTTTATTTGTATCTAGTGATGGGTGAACCCGCCGATGTTTGGGTTCAACAAACTCGCCCAAACTATTTTTAAAGTTTGGGTTCAAGATCGAAAGTGGCTCGAACATGAGTCCGAACCCCAAACTTGGAATGTAAAGTTATGGGATGGGGCAAGGAGGTTGTAAAAGAAAGAAGATAGGTAATGATCAACATTATTCTTATTGGCATCCACCCCCTTGTACTATCAATGCTGTTCATTAACTTCCTGGATATTCACTGCAGAGGGACCCAAGAGCCAATCACAGATGCTGTCACAGAGTATTGGCGCACCAAAACCACGATGCGGTTTTTGGCACAGATTTTATGCTCTTTTGGTGCAATTTTGGCACAAAACTGCATGCATTGTGTGCAATGTGTTCATCTGCATCTCCCGGCCCAAAAAAACACCAAAACCACATCGCGTTTTTACCAGCAGATTTCATGTTTTTTTTGGAGCATTGTGTTTAATGTATTCATCTGTATCTCCTGGCCCAAAAAAGCACCAAAACCACAATGCCGTTTTTGCTGCGGATTTCATGCTTTTGTTGATGCAATTTGGGCATAAAACTGCATGCATTGTGTTCAATGTGTTCATCTGTATTTTGTTAAAATGACTTGGCGCTTCACTGTGTTTTTGCATGACAGCCAGGTACCGGAGGCAGATACAGGCAGCCCCCTACCCTCAGCTGCCTATTTCTTCCTAGCTGGAAACCAAAAATATGAAGAAGCCCTTTTTTTAATTATTTCATGAATTTCATAAAATAATTAAAAAAAAATGACATGGTGCTTTGGTTTCAAGACAAGGTACAGCTAGGCAGTTGGGGGCTGGAATCCTCAGTGCAGGGTGGCCTATGCTTTTTGGGGCCTCCCCGCTGTGAATTGAAGCCCGCAGCTGATCCAGAAAATTGTACATTCATAGAAGTGACATTTTCTGGCACTGTACCCTGACTTTTCCAGTGGTCCTGGTAGCGTTGGCACGCTGGGTAATAAAGGGTTTAATGCAAACTTTGTATTGGCTGCTGGCACTAAGCCTGAAATTCATAGTCTAACAGTAAAAGAAACACAACAGCAAAAAAACAAATGAAATAAAATACAAGACAACTGTTTCCCATTTTTAAGTAACAAAAAAACCCTTCCCTCCAACATAATCTACAGGTAATATCTTCAGCTCTGCTGCATATCTCTGTGTGGAGATGCCTATTCTTTGTGACAGCATCTGTGATTGGCTGTTTGTCCCTTCTGCAGTGAATACCTAGATAATCAGTGGCACCGGAAGTAGACGCAGCGGGACTGTGAGACGAGGTACATATAATGCTAAATAATAACTGTTTTGTTTATTTTTGCAGTTACCCCGCCCCCGAACCCAAACTCGAACTGTAACACGGACTTTCTAGGAAAGTCTGTGTTCGAGATCTGTGCCCGAACATTTGGTGTTCGGTACAGACCCAGAACTTTACAGTTCGGGTTCATCCATCGCTATTTGTATTCGTATCTCATCAAACTTATTTAATGTTCTTGCTTGTTTATAGCTACCTTACTTAATATAGGTTTCTTCATTCTTTCCATGTGTTCCTAAGCATCTTACTAACTTGTGTGTTCATAATATCAATGCAAATTGCCTCTATAGAGAGGAAGTGGACTCTTGTCTTGTGCAACCTATATGGAAAGAGCAACTCAATATCGACCCTTTAACAATCATGGCCATCTGACCGGTTAACAGCCAAACTAGAACTTCAATTTTAAGACAGTGTATCAGAGTGTTACCCCTGATTGGTTCACATAGGATTCCTACTTAGTGTTACCAATAGTTAGCGCTATAGTTCAAGACCTCGTCCTCTCTGAGGAGCTAATTACATGGCTTATAAACCTCTTCACACAGGCATGCCATACCTGTCACTCTACACAAGAAGAAATTTGCCCAATAGATCGAAAATATCAAGGCCCAGCAAATAGTATATGGAGACTCAGTTGTGTGTTAAACGTATTTTCCCACCATCAAAATTAAGGTACATATTCACTATCTGTAAAATACAATGACTAGTGATGATGAGCACTAAAATGCTCGGGTGCTCTGTGCTCTGGCCGAGCATCTCAAGATACTCGTGTACTCGGCCAGAGCACCGAGCCCAATGTAAGTCAATGAGTGACAGGCTCCGCCCACAGACTTCCGGTTATAAACCGAGTATTTCTGGGAAAGGGCGGGAGGGGGGCCTTTTTTAAATCGTCGCAACATATAACACCTTGCTGTGGCCCCCAGAGGGATCCTAACAATTAATCTGCTCCCTGTATGGTGCCAGCTAACTGTGTGCACTGAAGGGAGCTGTGTATGTGTGTCAGATCGATAATTATTAGCGAGCAGTCCGAGCATCTCGGCGGTACTCGGTGCTCGCCGAGCATCTCGAGTACCGGGATACTCGTGCGAGTAGCGCAGAGCATACTCGCTCATCCCTAAAAATGACTTCCTAATCCGCCCTAACCCATCTCTTCAACATATCACTTACCACCGGCATCTTCCTTTCATCCTTCAAACATGCCCTCATCACACCCATCCTCAAAACACCCTCCCTCGACCCTGCAACAGTCTCCAACTATCGTCCCATATCTCTCCTCCCCTTTGCCTCAAAATTGCTTGAGCAACATGTCTACTCCGAACTGTCCTCCCATCCCTCCTTGTGCTCCCTCTTTGACCACCTGTAATCCGGTTTCTGAGCCCACCACTCCACCGAAACAGCCCTAACAAAAGTCACTAATGACCTACTGATCGCCAAGAGCAAGCAACACTACTCCATCCTTCTCCTCCTTGACCTCTCTGCTGCCTTCGACACAGTCGACCACTCCTTCTTGCTTCAAATTCTAGAATCCCTTGGCATCACTGACCTGGCCCTCTCCTGGATCTCCTCGCACCTAACAGACCGGACCTTCAGCATCACCCACTACCACACCTCCTCCTTACCCTACCCCTTATCTGTTGGACTTCCCCAAGGCTCAGTCCTGGGACCCTTACTCTTCCCATCTACACCCTCGGCCTAGGCCAACTCATCAAGTCCCATGGCTTCCAATACCACCTCTACGCTGACGACACCCAGCTCTATATCTCCATCCCTGACATCACCTCCCTGCTATCCAAAATCCCACACTGCCTGTCCGCCATCTCATCCTTCTTCTCCGCTCGTTTCCTCAAATTCAACATGGATAAAACCGAGTTTATCGCCTTCCCCCAAAGTCGCTCTTCCCCCTACCCGATTTAACCATCACTGTCAACGACTGCACACTCTCACCCGTCCCCCACGCCAAGTGCCTCAGTGTAATCCTCGACTCTGCCCTTTCCTTCAAGCCATACATCCAGGCCCTCATCACCTCCTGCCACCTCCAGCTTAAAAATATCTCATGGATCCGCTCCTTCCTTGACCATAATACTGCCAAAACGCTTGTCCATGCCCTCATTATCTCCCGCCTCGACTACTGCTACCTCCTGTTCACCGGCCTCCCCGCTTCCTCCCTTGCACCCCTCCGAACCATTCTCAATTCCGCTGACCTACTCATCCACCTATCGCCCCGTTACTCCCCCGTATCCCCCCTCTGCCAATCCCTCCACTGGCTCCCTACTTCCAGAGATCTCAGTTCAAAACCCTAACCCTGACATACAAGGCCATCCACAACCTGTCCCCTCCATACATCTCCGACTTGGTCTCCTGATACCACCCCTCACAAAATCTGCGCTCCTCTCAAGAACTCCTTCTCGTCTATCCCCGCATCTCCTCCCACAACTCCATACAAGACTTCTCTCGTGCATCCGCCATACTCTGGAACTCTGTTCCACACCACATAAGACATTCCCCTACCCTGGGAACCTTCAAGAAAAACCTGAAGACCCACCTCTTCTTCAAGCCTATAACCCACACTGAGACCTAATCTGCTGCACCATCTCACCTCTCCCCCTCCTACTGTCTCCCACCCATCCCCTATAGACTGTGAGCTCTTGTGGACAGGATCTCTGCCCTAATGTACCTGTATGATTTATTCGTCATTATTTATGTTCTCGTCCTTGTTCTGCCCTCACACATGTAAAGCGCCATGGAACCAATGGCGCTATATAAATAAATAATAATAATCCATTTAGTTAGCAAAAATGAAGAGCTTTTTAGTAGCTACCCCTTAAAGCACTCTAGGATTGCTATGTTTACCTAATTACTTTGTGTTACATCCTCCAGTATTTCTGAAGATATCAATCAATAATAGACACTTGTTAGGGTGAGCATGCACATTGTAATCCATATCCTACACCAACTCTATAGATCTGAAGTAGGGTCCCACTCTGGGCTTCTGACATGTGAACAAAAAAAAAATTGCATTACATGAGTCATTTTCTGCCACTCGGACAGCTACTGGGAGCCAAGGGAGTAAGCAGGGAGTAGGTCATTAAAGAGTCTGTGTCTGGTAGTAACAGTAAAAATGGGGAGCACTTCAGAAGGCAGGAGCTCGTGTGTATGGGTAGAGAGTGCACTTTAGTATCAGGCAGGAGCTTAGCATAAAGAGCTATTGTCAGTCAACTTCAGCATGTAGATCAGGTACACTTATCAGGAAAGTTTCTTCACTAAAAGGGATGTCACACGCGTCGATATCGCTGTCAATGTCGCTCATACGTCACGGATTTTCAGCCGTTCAAGCGACGTAAAAGTGACGCAGGAGCGACATTGAAGCGTGTGACCAAGCGATGCAACCAGCGATATGTCGCTGATCGCCGATCGCAGGTTTCACTGCCAGATGTAAAACCTGTCGCTCATCGCTCAGTAGACCTTGTGCATCGCTGCGTGTGACACTAAACTCAGCGACGTATTTTCTATTTTGACACCGTACAAGCGACTAAATAAAATCGCTCGCTGGATCGTCCGCAAGATGGCGACATCACCGCATCGCTGGGTCATATTGACGCGTGTGACATCTTACCTGCGATAATTCCACATCGCTCAGGCGATTAATAATTTGTGACGCATGAGCGATATCGTGGGCGACATTGACACGTGTGACAGGCCCTTAAGGGGTAGGCTTGAAAAAAAAGCAAAAAAGAAAAGTAAAGAGTCGAAAGGATAGGTTGAGGTTTCAGTAAAATGTTTTCTAGGCTAAATCTAAGCATCACATGATGGCTTATGCAGGATCACCATTTTACGGAAAGAAACAATGCAGAGCAACTGGGGAACCAAGACGTAATATTGGCAAGGAAGGCACAGAAAAAAGATGCACTCACACTAGCGTATAGTATTCGATGCTAATGACACTCAGTTCAAATTCTCCTGCAAGCGAGTGCCAAGTGTCATTATGCTGTGCTCTGATTATCTCACATGCACAATTGGAGCACAGGTGAATAGAAGGAGACATTATTCTCTCCACTAGTCTCTGCGTATATCAGATTATCCTTGCATGGCATCCGGGTGCAGTCTAATGTTTTACTTGCACCCATAGAATTGGTGTAAGTGACTTGAGATACACTGCCTATCGCAGAATGCTTTAACTTTTTGCTCATGCCAAATCGGTATGGGAAAAAGGCCACTGATAGCATTGCTGCATAGTATAACATTGGTGATGATATAAGTGGTATTTGATAAAAACATCAAATAGCACTCACTGTGTTATAAACTGACTTTACGTAAGTGTGAGATCACCTTAAACCAGATTATGCAGAGTACACTATATATCTTAAGGCCTCATACACATTTAACCATTGTCGGCTGAACATGCTGATATTGACAGGCTTAGCAAAAGGTTTAATCTCATTGGGCACCCGCCTACTGATGGTCAGGGGAGATAAGGATGTGAATGTCTGATTTTGGACTGCTGATCATATTGTTTCCACTGACTGATGGATAAACCAGTGGCCGATGTCTCATTTGGCAAGTCCTCAACTTACCGCACCTGTGTATGTGAAAGTTCTGTATCTTAACAGAATGATCAGCAGAAGTTTTGTATGTACCTCATCACAAATCCTCCTCCAGACACTGCTAGAGTAAAGGGCCTGTCACACGCGTCAATATCGCCTGCACGATATCGGCTGCACGTGACGTTGCAGCGATATTGACGCGTGTGACATACTGAATCAACCAGCGATAAATCGCTGGTTGATGATCGCCAGGTTTCAGAATCCGTCCTAAAATCTGGCGATTGTCGCCCGGTGGACACGCAGCATCGCTGCGTGTGACACCGGGAGTAGCGATATTCCAGCTCCCAGCGCCTCTCACAAGCGCTGGGAGCTGGTAACTAAGGTAAACTGCGGGTATCTAGGCAGCGCGCGCTGCCTAGATACCCGACGTGTACCTTAGTTACCAGCCTCCTCCGCTCCGCTGTCCCTGTGCCAGTGTGGCAGAGGAGAGGGGGTTAACCAGAGAAGCTTCCTACTTTCCCCTGCTGAGCCCACCCGTCCTCTCTCTGCTGCTGCTCCGGCTCACAGGGGCCCCGCTGGACGCAGGTTAGCCCTGCAGGGGGGTCCCCAGCCGCCCCCCATGTCCCTGTGCCAGTGTGGCAGAGGAGAGGGGGTTAACCAGGGAAGCTTCCTGCTTCCCCTGCTGAGCCCACCCCTCCTCTCTCTGCCGCTGCTCCGGGGCCCCGCTGGACGCACGCAGGTAGGAGCCGCGACCTGATAGCACCCCCCCCCTGGTCCTCACCACACCTACACTGATAGCACCCCCTCCCCCCCTTTCTCAAACCAGGGCCCCCCCTCACAAAGGCTGCACTAGGGCCCCCGGGCAGCAAGGTCTGCCCCTGGCTCACCGGCTGGTATCTAAGGTACACAGCGGGTCCCTAGTTACCCGCTGTGTACCTTAGATACCAGCCGGTGAGCGGAGGAGGCTGGTAACTAAGGTACACGTCGGGTATCTAGGCAGCGCGCGCTGCCTAGATACCCGCAGTTTACCTTGGAGACCAGCCTGCTCTCGCTTCCAGCAGCCTGGCAACGGGAGCAAGACATCGTGGAAACGATATTTAAATCGTTTCCACAATGTTTCTGGTCAATTGATCGCTGGTGAGTCTGTCTGTGTGACAGCTCACCAGCGATCAGCTGTCAATGTCGTCAGCGATCATCTCACTGACGACATTGACGCGTGTGACAGGCCCTTAATATTTGTGACATTGTAATAGTCTCAGCTAGTCAACAATTTGATGAGAGGCGGTTAACACATTTTGCCTTACTTCCTTTGTCAGAATTGATCAAAATTAGCGTGCAAATGCCAACATTTGCTAAATTTTGGTGCAGCCTTGAGTTGGGTCAAAAGTTTGCAACTTTTCTAAGATTTTTTATGCTAGAATATTTTTGATGAATTGGCTCCATGGTATGTAAGTGAAAAAAATCTAAATCTTGGCAAATATGACATGCCATGTTTGTAAAGATCCATTCTATAAACTATATTAATATTTACCCCTTATGGTGAATAATGTTAAATGCTCTTTAAGCATTTATATAAAATATTATGCCTTCATTGATGTTTTTCCTTATTTCGGCCTCCATAAAATTCCTTTTTTTTTGTTCATGCCTCCTACATAGTATAATAAAAAGTCATTTAAAAATGTTATCGACTACGAAATGGTATCAATGAAAAATTCAGTTCGTCACACAAAAAATAAGCCCTCATGCAGCAAATCTGAAGGAAAATTGTAAAGCTTATGACTCTCAGAATATTGAATGCAAAATCTTGCATAAGCGTCATATAGAAATAAGCCCCTGGTGACACGATAACCTGTCAGAGATAAATGCACAATTTCCAAAAAAGCAACATATATAAACAAGAGAACAACTGGAGTATTTTGCAATGAGAAATTGTGAATTTTATTTGATATTAAATGTGTGATTCCGAGAAGCAAAAAAGAAGGGACGACTGCCACATGTGGCGAGGTAAAAGAATATTTACATTAGCACTGCTGCTTATCGCAGTACATTCTGGTAAGGTTATGCATATAGATAATGCTCTCAAAACATGTACAGTCATGGCCAAAAGTTTTGAGAATGATACAAATATTAATTTTAACAAAGTCTACTGCTTCAGTTTTTCTAATGGCAATTTGCATATACTCCAGAATGTCATAAAGAGTGATTAGCTTAACAGCAATTACTTGCTAAGTCAATATTTGCCTAGAAAATGAACTTTAACCCCCAAAACACATTTCAACATCATTGCAGTCCTGCCTTAAAAGGAGCAGCTAACATCGTTTTAGTGATTGTTCCATTAACACAGGTGTGGGTGTTGATGAGGACAGGGCTGGCGAACAATCAGTCATGATTAAGTAAGAATGACACCACTGGACACTTTAAAAGGAGGCTGGTGCTTGGTATCATTGTTTCTCTTCAGTTAACCATGGTTATCTCTAAAGAAACACGTGCAGCCATCATTACACTACACAAAAATGGCCTAACAGGGAAGAGTATCGCAGATTGCACCTCAGTCAACAATCTATCGCATCATCAAGAACTTCAAGGAGAGAGCTTCCATTGTTGTGAAAAAGGCTCCAGGGCGCCCAAGAAAGACCAGCAAGCGCCAGGACCGTATCTTAAAACTGTTTCAGCTGCGGGATCGGACTACCAGCAGTGCCGAGCTTGCTCAGGAATGGCAGCAGGCTGGTGTGAGTGCTTCTGCACGCACTGTGAGGCGGAGACTCTTTGAGCAAAGCCTGGTTTCAAGGAGGGCAGCAAAGATGCCACTTCTCTCCAGCAAAAACATCAGGGACCGACTGATATTCTTCAAAAGGTACAGGGAGTGGACTGCTGAGGACTGGGGTAAAGTCATTTTCTCTGATGAATCCCCCTTTCGATTGTTTGGGACATCTGGAAAACAGCTTATTCGGAGAAGAAGAGGTGAAACTGTAAAGCATCCTGAAACCATTCATGTGTGGGGTTGCTTCTCAGCCAAGGGAATCGGCTCTCTCACAGTCTTGCCTAAAAACACAGCCATGAATAAAGAATGGTACCAGAATGTCCTCCAAGAGCAACTTCTCCCAACCGTCCAAGAGCAATTTGGCGCCCAACAATGCCTTTTCCAGCATGATGGAGCATCTTGCCATAAAGCAAAGGTGATAACTAAATGGCTCAGGGAACAAAACATAGAGATTTGGGGTCCATGGCCTGGAAACTCCCAGATCTTAATCCCATTGAGAACTTGTGGTCAATCATCAAGAGACGAGTGGACAAACAAAAACAAACAAATTCTGCCAAAATGCAAGCATTGATTATGCAAGAATGGACTGCTATCAGTCAGGATTTGGTCCAGAAGTTGATTGAGAGCATGCCAGGGAGAATTGCAGAGGTCCTGAAGAAGAAGGGTCAACACTGCAAATATTGGCTTGCTGCATTAACTCATTCGAACTGTCAATATAACCTTTTGGTACTCATAATATGATTGCAATTATATTTCTGTATGTGATATAAACATCAGACAAACACAAATAAAAACCAGAGGGCAGCAGATCATGTGAAAATATAATTTTGGTGTCATTCTCAAAACTTTTGTCCATGACTGTAGTAAATAAATGCACATTTGAAAGCTTAAGTGCTTTACAGAGGGCAAAGTTAACAACAGAGTATACAATTAAACTATTGCTTACATATAAACCAGGTCATAGAAAAGTGCTAGAGCATAATATAACAATGAGCTGATCAAGTCATTCCCACAACTCATCCACAATGAAGAGAGATCCCAGGAAAAAAGAGTGCAGTCCTAAAAACAATCCCATCATGTGTTTTGCTTGGTATAGGTCAAGCTTCCTCCGTGGGGAAGAGATACAAAAATAGCAGACACATCCGCCTGGTGCCAGTGGCATTCTTATAAAGCGTGTTGATCCCGGGTGCAGCTGTATGCTACATCTGCATCCAATTATTGTCACCATCGCATGCGCATTCCTCCGCTCACATTTCTCGTGATGCGCCTCTCCCCAGCTCATATTGCACACGCGTCAGGTTCAGGGAGGCGTCACCTTGTAAACCAATCATGCTTGCAGAGCTCGAGTACGGCTGTTTCATAGAATAGGAGCAGGAGAAGATATTTACAGTGCAGGCAGATTAAGGTCCAGGAATATGGAACTCAGCAAATGGATATAGCAAAGATTCATTTTAAATATCAGACATAGTAATACATAATCATAATTCATACATTAATCACAAGTGTGTATACAAAATTGTCAATATTATTACAATTGTCCATAATCTAGAACTTTGATTAAATCCCAGATGACATCAGGAAACTTGGAACCTCAAGCAAGCCAGACAGCCTAAAATGACACCAAGAGGATGCCAATTTTGTAATCAAAGAGTAAAAGTCCTAAAATTGAAAATAGAACCAGGAACAAAGTTAGAAGTAAAGGAAATTGAGATTATCAGGTCACTATAAAAAAGGCGGAAATTTTAAGCTCTCATTGAGACCCTTTGGAGTACCAGTATTGAGTGTCATGATTCACTTTGTCTCCATCTGGATGAGGAACTTTTTGAGATTACTACCTCGGATGCCACCACGCACCATATTAATCCTCCTGATTTTCAGGCATGAAGGGTTGCATCCATGGTGTTTTTTTAAATGTTTCAGTATTGGTTGTAATGTGGTGTCATCCACAATTTCATTAGCCCCCGCAATATCACAAACATGTTCTCGCATTCTCACTCTTAATTCTCTAGACATAAAACCCACATAGATCAAAGAGCAGGCACAGACCGCAAAATACACCACATTTGTAGATCCACAGGATATCCACTGCCTGATCTTAAAACTATGGGATCTGTCTGAAGAGTGAAAGTGCACATTGGACATTAATGCAGGCTGCACAATACCCACATGGATAACAACTCAAAGTCTGTCCCCGAGAGCCAAAGGGACTGGGTATGCAGGGTCCTCTCATTATGCACAAGAGGCACATACGAGGAAGAAAAAAATGGAAACATTTTTTGCAAAAGGCAGTCAGTCAGTCTTGGATTTAGAGGAAACCAACAAAGATTTTAAACCATTATTTAAAGAGCTATCGTCCAAGAAAATAATGTTGCGATGTGTAAAGGTATCCTAACATCTTGTTCACTCAATCTCATGAAATTAATTGTGAAACATGAAGAAATCGAACTTCAAAATTTACAGGACAAAATTAATGATTATTTGAGCAAACTGGATAAAAGCACAAAACCCAGTAACTTACGGGATCTAGAGAATACATTAAATGCACATATTGACAAATTGGAAAATGAAATCATTGACATCAAGAACAAGAAGTTTGAAAGGGACTGCCAAGACTATGATGTAGGGTTTATGCATGGAAAAAAAAAAAAATAACAAACCAAAACCTAATTTTAATAAAACACCAAAAAAAAAACCACCTAAGAAAACACCAGGTGATGAAGACAGAATACCATTGCATAAAGTTAATTTTTCTTACCCTGAAACCTCAGTCGAGACGATTTCTTCTCCAGAATCAGAGGATTCATCTGAAATTGACTTTTGAAAGTCCCCCTGTAGGGAAAAACCGGAACTGAAACAAAAACTCTTCAAAAAACGTAGAAGGAGGACAGGACAAAAACATCCTAATTTGAAAGGGAAGTCTCAGAAAGCGGAATTAAATCACACCTGCCCGGTTTTGAACCTATCAGCACAAATACTACAAGATAAACACTTGTCGGTTCTTTCAAATGGACTAGGATTTTCTCCCACTAATGGTGGGTTTACACGTCCCGATATCGGCGTCCAACTCCGATCAAAAGTCACGTGGTTCGTGCGTTGGACCCGATATCGTTCGTGCGTTGTATGGTGTGAACGTCCAATACGATGCACGAACGATGTCAAACCGATATCGGGGATCTAATTAGCCTGCTCTCCAACGGCCCGATATTGGATGCCGGTTGGAGCCGGATCGTGCTGTGTGACAGCCCAACTCCGATGCGCAGTCCAACGTTCCCCATTCACTCCCGTGTTAAATGGTCGTTCCTGGGTCGGGGGGCGTAGACATCGTAGGGACGTTGTATCCTGGTATCGCGCTGTCTAAACCTCCGATGCGATTCTTGCAAATCCGGCCAGAAAAAGCGCGCTCCCGCGCCATCGGATCCAATATCGGACCGACGTTGGAGCGTGTAAACCCACCATAAAAGTTTGGACTTGTTTTCCACTTTGTTGGACATTAATAAATTTGCTAGGCATATTACCTTGAAATGCCATTTTTTTGGAGACAATAAAACAGAAACATCCACTATGGATAATGTGGGTACAATAGTTACTAAGGTAGAAACATCTATTCACTTGTTTAAAGATCTAAAAAGTACTGTGTCATTTATGGTACCTTTACACGCGGCAACATTTCTAGGGTGTCAACAGGTAACTTACTGGCTGCAGTGAAATCATGGAGACAAGGTTCTATCTTGTTGCTGTGTACAAATGGAATAATCTCTCCATGATTTCACTGCAGCCAGTAAGTTACCTGTTGACACCCTAGAAATGTTGCCGCGTGTAAAGGTACCATAAGAGATTCGGGAGCTGATTCGGGTCTACTCACACAGGTTAATGGTAATAAAACTTTTAAAACGAGTAATAAATATTATTATCCTGTGAATTCCAGATTGCCCATCCTGGATCATAGCCAGGATGTGGTGGAACAGGAACTTACAAAGTCGGATTTGAATAGGAATAAGTGCCTCAAAAATCTTTCCAAAAAAGAGAATCTTGCTTTGAAACAAATCAGGGATAATAAAAACATCATATGGAAAGCAGACAAAGGTGGAGCAGTGGTTGTCCTAGTCACAGATTTATATGTTAAATGCAATGAAATACTGTTAAAAAATACTGACATTTATGGTGTACTAGATGGCGGTCTAGAATCCATATATAGTTTTATTTACTAATAGATGGTGGCCCGATTCTAACACATCGGGTATTCTAGAATATGTATGTAGTTTATTTATGAAGATTTAATAATAATGCAATGAATACACAGGTTTTTCGGGATAAAATATATAAATATATATTTAAATCCTGTGGCAATATCACTGATTGGTCGCAGCCGGCCATGACCAGTCAGCGAAGACAGTTTAAATCCCACGCCAATATCGCTGATTGTTTGCTTCCGCCCATTTGAGATGTGGTTGGGGACTGCTCCTTTAAGAGGTTGAGTACAGCCCCTTTAAGAAGTGGTTGGGGTCCACTCCTTTAAGACATGGTTGGGGATGGCCCCTTTAAGACGTGGTTATGGACAGCCCCTTTAAGAAGTTATTGGGGACTGTCCCTTTAAGAGGTTGGGGACCACCCCTTTAAAAAGTGGTTGGGGACCACCCCTTTAACACGTGGTTGGGGAGAGGTGCTTGCGACTGCCCCTTTAAAAAGTTGTTGGGGACTGCACCTTTAAGAGGTTAGGGACAGCCCCTTGAAGAACTGGTTGGGGACGGTCCCTTTAAGATGTGGTTGGGGACCACCCTTTTAAGACATTGTTGGGGACTGCTCCTTTAAGACATGGTTGGGGACCGCCCCTTTAAGATGTGGTTGGGGACTGCCCCTTTAAAAAGTGGTTGGGGACAGCCCCTTTAAGAAGTGGTTGGGTCCGCCCCTTTAAGAACTGGTTGGGGATGGCCCCTTTAAGACGTGGTTGTGGACCGCCCCTTTAAGACATGGTTGGGGACTGCCCCTTGAAGACATGGTTGGGGACCGCCCTTTTAAGATGTGGTTGGGACTGTTTCTTTAAGATGTGTTTGAGGACTGCCCCTTTAAGAGGTTGAGGACAGCCCCTTTAAGAAGTGGTTGGGGTCCACTCCTGTACGACATGTTTGGGGATGGCCCCTTTAAGATGTGGTTATGGATAGCCCTTTAAAGAAGTTATTGGGGACTGTCCCTTTAAGAGGTTGGGGACCACCCCTTTAAGAAGTGATCGGGGATTGCCCCTTTAAGACATACTTGGGGTCCGCTGCCTTAAGACATGATTGGGTGCCGCCACTTTAAGATGTAGTTGGGGACCGCCCCTCTAAGACGTGGTTGGAAACTTCCCCTTTAAGATGTGGTTGGGGACCGGCCTTTTAACACTGGTTTGGGGAGATGTGGTTGCGACTGGCCCTTTAAAAAGTTGTTGGAAACTGCCCCTTTAAGAGGTTGGGGACGGCCCCTTTAAGATGTGGTTGGGGACTGCCCCTTTAAGATGTGGTTGGGGACTGCCCCTTTAAAAAGCGGTTGGGGACAGCCCCTTTAAGAAGTGGTTGGGGTCCGCCCCTTTAAGAACTGGTTGGGGATGGCCCCTTTAAGACTTGGTTGTGGACCACCCCTTTAAAACATGGTTGGGGACTGGTCTTTTAAGACATGGTTGGGGACTGCCCCTTTAAGACGTGGTTGGGGACTGCCCTTTAAGATGTGGTTGGGGACTGCCCCTTTAAGACGTGGTTGGGGACCGCCCCTTTAAAATGTGGTTGGGGACAGCCCTTTTAAGAAGTGGTTGGGGTCCGCTCCTTAAAGACGTGGTTGTGAACCGCCCCTTTAAGACATAGTTGGGGACCGCCCCTTTAAGATGTGGTTGGGGACCGCCCCTTTAAGATGTGGTTGGGGACTGCCCCTTTAAAAAGTGGTTGGGGTCCGGCCCTTTATGACATAGTTGGGGACCGCCCCTTTAAGATGTGGTTGGGGATGGCCCCTTTGAGAAGTGGTTGTGGACCGCCCCTTTAAGAGATGGTTGGGGACCGGCCTTTTAAGACATGGTTGGGGACTGCCCCTTTAAGACGTGGTTGGGGACCGCCCCTTTAAGACGTGGTTGGGGACCGCCCCTTTAAGATGTGGTTGGGGACTGCCCTTTAAGACGTGGTTGGAGACCGGCCTTTTAAGACATGGTTGGGGACTGCCCCTTTAAGACGTGGTTGGGGACCGCCCCTTTAAGATGTGGTTAGGGACTGCCCCTTTAAGACGTGGTTGGGGACCGCCACTTTAAAATGTGGTTGGGGACTGCCCCTTTAAAAAATGGTTGGGGACAGCCCCTTTAAGAAGTGTTTGGGGTCCGCTCCTTTAAGAACTGGTTGGGGATGGCCCCTTTAAGACGTGGTTGTGGACCGCCCCTTTAAGACATGGTTGGGGACCGCCCCTTTAAGACGTGGTTGGGGACTGCCCCTTTAAAAAGTGGTTGGGGTCCGGCCCTTTAAGAACTGGTTGGGGATTGCCCCATTAAGAAGTGGTTGTGGACCGCCCCTTTAAGACATGGTTGGGGACCGGCCTTTTAAGACATGGTTGGGGACTGCCCCTTTAAGACGTGGTTGGGGACCGCCCCTTTAAGATGTGGTTGGGGACTGCCCCTTTAAAAAATGGTTGGGGACAGCCCCTTTAAGAAGTGTTTGGGGTCCGCTCCTTTAAGAACTGGTTGGGGACTGCCCCTTAAAAAGTGGTTGGGGTCCGGCCCTTTAAGAACTGGTTGGGGATGGCCCCTTTAAGAAGTGGTTGGGGACTGTCCCTTTAAGAAATGGTTGGGGTCCACCCCTTTAAGAACTGGTTGGGGATGGCCCCTTTAAGACGTGGTTGTGGACCGCACCTTTAAGACATGGTTGGGGACCGCCCCTTTAAGACGTGGTTTGGGACCGCCCCTTTAAAATGTGGTTGGGGACTGCCCCTTTAAAAAGTGGTTGGGACAGCCTCTTTAAGAAGTGGTTGGGGTCCACCCCTTTAAGACATGGTTGGAGACCTCTCCTTTAAGACGTGGTTGGGGACTGCCCCTTTAAGATGTGGTTGGGGACTGCCTCTTTAAAAGTGGTTGGGGTCCGGCACTTTAAGAACTGGTTGGGGATGTCCCCTTTAAGAAGTGGTTGTGGACCGCCCCTTTAAGACATGGTTGGGGACCGGCCTTTTAAGGCATGGTTGGGGACTGCCCCTTTAAGACGTGGTTGGGGACTGCCCCTTTAAGATGTGGTTGGGACTGCCCCTTTAAGACGTGGTTGGGGACCGCCCCTTTAAGACTGATTGGACCGCCCCTTTAAGATGTGCTTGGGGACTGCCCTTTTAAAAAGTTGTTGGGGACCAGCCCCTTTAAAAAGTGGTTGGGGACAGCCCCTTTAAGAAGTGGTTGGGGTCCGCCCCTTTAAGAACCGGTTGGGTCCGCCCCTTTAAGACGTGGTTGGGGACCGCCCCTTTAAGAGTGGTTGGGGACTGCCCCTTTAAAAAGTGGTTGAGGTCTGTCCCTTTAAGAACTGGTTGGGGATGCCCTTTAAGAAGTGTTTGTGGACGCCCCTTTAAAACATGGTTGGGATGGCCTTTTAAGACTGGTTGGGACTGCCCTTTAAGACGTGGTTGGGGACCGCCCCTTTAAATTGTGGGACTGCATAAGAGTGGTTGGGGACCGCCCTCTTTAAGATGTGGTTGAGGACTGCCCCTTTAAAAATGGTTGGGGACAGCCCCTTTAAGAAGTGGTTTGGGGTCCACCCCTTTAAGAACTGGTTGGGGATGCCCCTTTAAGAAGTGGTTGGGACCCCCCTTTAAGACTGGTTGGGGACGCCCCTTTAAGAAGTGGTTGGGGACTGCCCTTTAAAAATGGTTGGGGTCCGCCCCTTTAAGAACTGGTTGGGGATGGCCCCTTTAAGAAGTGGTTTTGGACTGCCCTTTAAGAACTGGTTGGGGATGCCCCTTTAATAAGTGGTTTGGACGCCCTTAAGACATTGTGGGACCGCCTTTAAGACATGGTTGGGGACTGCCCCTTTAAAACATGGTTGTGGGTTGCCCTTTTAAGAACGTGGTTGGGGTCACCGCTTTAAGAACATGGTTGGGGATGACCCTCTTTAAGAAGTGGTTGGGGACGCCCCTTTAAGATGTGGTTGGGGACTGCCCATTTAAGACGTGGTTGGGGCCGCACTTTAAGAAGTGGTTGGGGACTGCCCCTTTAAAAGTGGTTGGGACCAGCCCCTTTAAGAAGTTAGGTTGGGGTCCGCCCCTTTAAGACGTTGTTGGGACCCCCCTTTAAAGAGTGGTTGGGGACAGCCCCTTTAAGACTGGTTGGGGACCACCCCTTTAAGATTGGTTGGGGACTGCCCCCTTAAAAGTGGCTGGGGTTCGGCCCTTTAAGAACTGTTGGGGATGGCCCCTTTAAGAAGTGGTTGGACACCCCTTTAAGACATGGTTTGGGACCGCCTTTTTAAGAACGGTTGGGCACTGCCCCTTTAAGACGTGTTTGGGGACCGCCCCTTTAAGATGTGGTTGGGGACTGCCCCTTTAAAAAGTGGTTGGGTCCGGCCCTTTAAGAACTGGTTGGGTATGGCCCTTTAAGAAGTGTTTGTGGACCGCCCCTTTAAAGACATGGTTGGGGAGCGGCCTTTTAAGACATGGTTGGGGACTGCCCCTTTAAGACGTGGTTAGGGACCGCCCCTTTAAGATGTGGTTGGGGACTTCCCATTTAAGAATGGTTGGGGACCGCCTCTTTAAGATGTGGTTGGGACTCCCCTTTAAAAAGTGGTTGGGGTCCGCCCTTTAAGAATGGTTGGGGATGCCCCCTTTAAGAAGCGGTTGGGACGCCCCTTTAAGAATGGTTGGGACCCGCCCCTTTAAGACATGGTTGGGGACCGCCCCTTTAAGATCGTGGTTGGGGCTACCCCTTTAAAGACGTGGTTGGGGTCCGCCCCTTTAAAATGTGGTTGGGGATTGCCCCTTAAAAAAGTGGTTGGACAGCCCCTTTAAGAAATGGTTGGAGTCCGCCCCTTTAAGACGTGGTTGGGGACCGCCCCTTTAAGACGTGGTTGGGAACCGCCCCTTTAAGATGTGGTTGGGGACTGCCCCTTTAAGACGTGGTTGGGGACTGCCCCTTTAAGACGTGGTTGGGGATCGCCCCTTTTATTTATCTCCGGACATTTATCTCCGGACAAAGCCACGGAAGTTGGCTTTTGACAGGAAGTAGATTTCTAGGCAATTATATAGTAGATATATATATAGTAGATTAAAAGGGGATCCAACCATGGTATTTCAAAAAGACTTTTTTGTGATTTTGAGGAAAAGTGTGGAGACTGCAATTTTTTCACAGAAGATTTTTGATTTTTTTATACATAGAAAATCCTATTATTCCTACTCTGCACTCTCTACTGAAAATTCACAAACCTGATTTTCCTCCTAAAATGAGACCAATAATATCGGTAGAGATGGGCGAGTCCTAAAAGACTCGGAATCGCAAGACCCCAACGAGTCCGAGTCAAGGACTCGGGACTCGTTGCGAGTCCAGCGAGTCCAATGTTAATGAATAGGGAGCCGAGTAATAGCGAATAATGACATTTACAACTCGCTGATGTGTCTCTGAAAGTGTGCGAGTCCAAACTCGCTGGTTTTTCTCTTATTTTGAGGCTTGGAGCCGATGATGCGAGGGAAGCGATTCTCCAGCACACACCATGCTTTAAGGAAACAGGAAACGAGTCGCGCTGACAGGCGCACACACAGAGCAATCCATTCATCATTGCAATCATGGCAGCAGGCCGTGGCACGGTGAACACACTGCGTCTTATTGCACTTGTGGAGGCTTGTCCATTTCTATGGCTCCCTACAGATCCTGACTATGGGGATACGACCCAAATTAATACAGCCTGGAGAGAGATCGCCCAAGAGATGTTCCCTGCGTTCCATCGGAGTGACCATGAGGAACAGAGCAATCTAAGTAAGTTAAATGAGTTCACACGTTATATATTGCATTTACTGTATATATACTCGTGTATAAGCCGACCCGTGTATAAGCCGACCCCCCTATTTTTTCCCCCAAAAACTGTGAAAACATATTGACCGCCATCCTGGTATACAGCGGCTATCACTGGTAGACAGCCCCCCAGCAGAGTATACACCTCCCCCTGCAGAGTATACAGGCCCCCAGAAGGGTATACATGCCCCCATATTGTGGTATACAGGCAGGGGCGGACTGGCCCAGGTGCCACGGGTCATGCGGCTGCAGGAGCCTGAATAATCCGCATGTCCCTGAAGCAGCAGGCGGAAACGGAAGCTCCTGGCCGCGCGATGACGTCATCAGCGCGCGGCTGCGTCCGGGAGTGAGCGTCTGTGAGTGGCGTGCGGCTGCGACTGTTAGCGAGCGGCTGTGAGGAGCGCGAGGCTGCGGCTGGGAGCGAGCCATAGGAGAATGCGGGAGCTGCGGTGACTGTGAGGCGGCCGCCAGTCATCACCCCCCCCCACCCCCCGTCCTCACCTGTGTCGGGCCGGTGAGGGAGGGTTGCGACCCAAACTGTAGGGTGCCAGTCAGTCCCTGTATACAGGGCCCTCAGTGTGTGTACAGGCCCCCCCAGCAGTGGGTATACAGGGCCCCCAGCAGTGGGTAGACAGTGGCCCAGTGGGTTTACAGGGCCCCCAGCAGTGGGAATACAGGGCCCCCATAGCAGGGTATACAGTACCCTGAATGTGTTATCATGCTCCACCGCATAGTTGCCTATATTTGGATGGGGTCACAACAGTACACTTAGTTTAAGGTCTGATCCTCCTGGCTCTTTCGGCCAAGGGGTTGGGTGTATATAAATACCACTAATGACCAGAGTCTGGTGCCCGCACTATTACATTCTCTATGCGTTGACATGTGTCCTGCCTCATTTGTGATTGTGGCCACGTGAGCTCAATGTCCGTAATGCTGTTGATGATGTTCCACACTGTCGTGTCACTGTGCCTTGTATACACATTACACACACAAAATGAATAAAATGTTATTGTTGATTTGTACACATACTTTTGTTGTTTCAAATATTACACATCTCTAAACCCGGTTTGCAATCATTTCACAGTTGACCATCTTAAAAAACGGTGGAGGAGCTGCCGGGACCAGCATAGGAAGCAGTACCGGCAGTACTCAGAGAGAGAACCGGGAGCCGCTCCATTGCTGAACCACTACCACTTTTACGACCGGCTGTCCTTCCTTCACCCGGTGGCCCGTATGCCAAGGTATGTGTCTGCAGCACTGTTGTGTACATTTAGTATTATTTATTAATATATACATTAGGTTCCAATTCGGCTCTGTGGGTAGCAGAGTATACACGTGGCTCTGTGGGTAGCAGAGTATACAGGCGTCTCTGTGGGTAGCAGAGTATACAGGCGGGTCTGTGGGTAGCAGAGTATACAGGCGTCTCTGTGGGTAGCAGAGTATACAGGCGGGTCTGTGGGTAGCAGAGTATACAGGCGTCTCTGTGGGTAGCAGAGTATACAGGCGGGTCTGTGGGTAGCAGAGTATACAGGCGGGTCTGAGGTAGCAGAGTATAAAGACGGCTCTGTGGGTAGCAGAGTATACAGGCGGCTCTGTGGGTAGCAGAGTATACAGGCGTCTCTGTGGGTAGCAGAGTATACAGGCGGGTCTGTGGGTAGCAGAGTATACAGGCGGGTCTGAGGTAGCAGAGTATAAAGACGGCTCTGTGGGTAGCAGAGTATACAGGCGGGTCTGAGGTAGCAGAGTATACAGGCGTCTCTGTGGGTAGCAGAGTATAAAGACGGGTCTGTGGGTAGCAGAGTATACAGGCGGGTCTGTGGGTAGCAGAGTATACAGGCAGGTCTGAGGTAGCAGAGTATAAAGACGGCTCTGTGGGTAGCAGAGTATACAGGCGGGTCTGTGGGTAGCAGAGTATACAGGCGGCTCAGTGGGTAGCAGAGTATATAGGTGATGAGAATAGGGTTAATAGATGGTGCTACAGTGTTGGGGCGTGCTAGAGGGAGCAGAGATCCGATTACTGCCATCATTACTGACCTTATTAAAGATAGCGGCCGCAGCTAAATGACATCATGGCAAAGGTAAACATGGGGTGTGGTTAGCTGCAGGAGGTTAGTGAGAGGTGTGGGTTGTTTGGCAGAGGGCGTGGTGTGGGCGTGGTAAGCGCGGCTCCTGCGTCAGATACGCTGCGAGCGCGTACCCGCGGCACATCTCCAGGAGCAGAGGACGTGTCCGGTACGTCCGTAGCCCCCGGCCTCCCCGTTGTCCGCACACACAGCCCCGCTGTGACCTCTGCAGTGTCACAGGCCCCGGCGGGCGGCTGTCATCTCCTCCTGACACTGACCTCCTCCTGATTTGATTGTCTGTGTTGTCCCCCCCCGCTGTCAGCATCAGTGATCTGCTAAGACCTGTGGGTGCACAGACGGGGGAAGTACAAATGCCAGCATGCCGGGGCGGATGGGGCGCTGTGAGGGGCGCAGGTCTTGCTGTGAGCGGAGGGCGCGAGGCCGCTCGAGAAAACGCTATAGCGGCTGTGTGAGTTAAGCGTCTGCGGCTCGCGAAGGCGCATACGCGTCTCCGCTCGCAGTGACGCTAAGGAGTTTGGGATTCGGCTACAGTGCCGGAATTTCAAACTCCCGATTATATAAATAGATTATATATATATATATTGTATACCTTTCAACCCCTTCCCTGCTTTATATAGATGATATAAGCTAAAAGTTTTGTGAATTAAGTATGTCAAGTTAAAAGTGAAGTCAGGGGGACTTTTTTTTTTCATGTGAACCATTGGTGTTATTGATCGTCTAGATTAGATGGGATGGGGGGTGGGGGGTGGTAATCAGGGGGTGAAAAATTATGTATTAGTATGGAATTAGCAAAGAAAGTCACGTATTCCTTTATGTTATGTACAGTAGGTTATTCTTTCATAATAATAACAAATATCTGATTAAGAATACACAGATACACAGAGTCTAAAAAGCGTGCAACTTAATGTTTGACCTATGTTTTTGTTTCCAAATGCAATGCATTCACCAAATTTTTTTTTACTTTACCCACAGAGAAGCTTACTACAGAGGGCGGCGTGCTGTTAACCCTCCACCGCCAAACAGAAGGCGGCGTGGAGAAAACCGACCACCACCACCACGGCCGGCGCCACCACCACCACCGCCGTCGCCGCCGCCACCACCACCACCAGCATCGCCGCCAGCAGCGCCAGGGCCAGCACCACCACCGCCGCCACCAGCGGCCGGGCCAGCACCACCACCACCACCACCAGCGGCAGGGCCATCAACACCACCACCGCCGTCCCCACCACCACCACCACCACCAGCGGCAGGGTCCGCACCACCACCGCCCCCACCAGCGGCAGGGCCAGCACCACCACCGCCACCACCAGCGGCAGGGCCAGCACCACCACCGCCACCACCAGCGGCAGGGCCAGCACCACCACCGCCGCCACCAGCGGCAGGCCCAGCTTATGGTCCGATCCCGGGGTCAGCACATTTAAGTGTTCAACAGAGTAATGCTGACTTTGCCCGCAGTATTATACCATTCATGGATAATATTCCATTTGACAGGCTACTGCGGGCAAGGTCAGCATTACAGATAGTGCTGGAAGCCTGTCAGCCAAATAACGACCCAGGTGATGTGTTCCAATATTTGGATGGGTGGAAAATAAACTCTAACAGGCTAGGCAGGCCCACAACACGGGACAGCCATGTGCCACCCCACAGGGCTTTGCCTCACTGCCAGTGGCCAGCTAACAGGGACCTACCACCGTTCCCTACACCTGTTCAGAGGATCCACCCTGAAGGGTTCGGCCAGGCCATACGTGGGGCCCTTGACCTTTTGCAGGACGGACAGCCCACCTACCAGGACCTGTAGGGCTCCATTTGTTGGGTAATACCTTAATTGTAAAAGGTAGTATTTTTGGGAATGTCCAAACAGTGCTGCCATTTTTTTTTTTTAAACACAGTTTTAAAAACAGCTTTGTGTCTGTCTTTTATCAAGGAATGAATGTGGAGTTTTTTTTGTGGTTGGGCTTCAAGTCATCATAATTATTATAATTATTTATTTATATAGCGCCCATAGGTTCCATGGCGCTTTACATGAGGAAAAGGTAGACAAGGACAAGTACAATAAACATAGACAATAAGGTCATACAGGTACAATAGTAGAGGACCCTGTACGCGTGGGCTCACATTCTACGAGGGGTGGGTGGGGATACAATAGGGTGGGGAAGGTGTCGGTCGTGGGGCGTGTAGCGGGGTGTCATGGCAGGTTGTAGGCCTGTCGGAAGAGGTGAGTCTTTAGAAGTATCTTTAAGGTTCAGAGGGTAGGCGACTGACTGATGAGGTGGGGCAGGGAGTTCCATAGCATGGCGGATGACCGGGAGAAATCCTGTATGCGGTTGTGGGAAGAGGAGATGAGGGTGGACTGTAGGACAAGTTCTTGGGATGAACGCAGGTTGCGTGAGGGATGGTATCGGGAGATCATGTCGGAGATGTATGGTGGGGATAGGTTGTGTAAGGCTTTGAATGTCATGGTCAGTGTTTTAAAGTGAGCTCTCTGTGGGCCGGAGGGGCCAGTGAACGGCTTGGCAGAGGGGGTAGGCAGGGGAGTAGCGTGAGGACAGATGGATTAGTCGGGCAGCAGAGTTTAGTATAGATTGGAGAGGTGCAAGAGAGTTGGCAGGGAGACCTATGCGAAGGAGGTTGCAGTAGTCAAGGCGGGAGATGATGAGGGCATTTATGAGTGTTTCAGCAGTGTCAGGATTGAGGAACGACCGAATTGGTTAAATATTTTTGAGTTGGAGTCACAGGGACTTGGTTAGGGACTACAGGTGGGGCTTGAAGGAGAGGGAGGAGTCAAGGATTACCCCGAGATATTTGGCGTGGGGGACAGGGGAGAGAGCATCATTAGCAAGTACTTTACGGCCCGCATGGCGCATGAAGTCACCTTGGTTACTAAGTGTCAAATCATGACTCCACATACAACTGTTGCTGACAAACAGTGCCTGTGTTTGGGGGGTTACTTTATGCCTCGCTATGGCAACAAGACTATGAACACACATGTGAGAGGCTGGGACGTCTACATGCTACACATCGCGTCTACGCGTTTTGTATGGAGCGTACAGTGGGACCCTTCAACAGGCTCCAGCAGGATGATAGTCCAAGCAACGCCCACGATGCAGGCATAGGATTGGTGCCTGGAAAAATTAGCCCAAGGGGCTGTTTCCCATTTTTGGTATAAATGTAGGCCTAAGGGCCATGAAAAGCTTGTTAGCCAGGGTGTCTCCCAAACCATGATAAGCTTGTTAGCCTGGGTGGCTCAAAAAATTAGCCCAAGGGGCTGTTTCCCATTTTTGGTATAAATGTAGGCCTAAGGGCCATAAAAAGCTTGTTAGCCAGGGTGTCTCCCAAACCATGATAAGCTTGTTAGCCTGTGTGTCTCAAAAAATTAGCCCAAGGGGCTGTTTCCCATTTTTTGTATAAATGTAGGCCTAAGGGCCATAAAAAGCTTGTTAGCCAGGGTGTCTCCCAAACCATGATAAGCTTGTTAGCCTGGGTGGCTCAAAAAATTAGCCCAAGGGGCTGTTTGCCATTTTTGATATAAATGTAGGCCTAAGGGCCATAAAAAGCTTGTTAGCCAGGGTGTCTCCCAAACCATGATAAGCTTGTTAGCCTGGGTGGCTCAAAAAATTAGCCCAAGGGGCTGTTTCCCATTTTTGGTATAAATGTAGGCCTAAGGGCCATAAAAAGCTTGTTAGCCAGGGTGTCTCCCAAACCATGATAAGCTTGTTAGCCTGGGTGGCTCAAAAAATTAGCCCAAGGGGCTGTTTGCCATTTTTGGTATAAATGTAGGCCTAAGGGCCATAAAAAGCTTGTTAGCCAGGGTGTCTCCCAAACCATGATAAGCTTGTTAGCCTGGGTGGCTCAAAAAATTAGCCCAAGGGGCTGTTTCCCATTTTTGGTATAAATGTAGGCCTAAGGGCCATAAAAAGCTTGTTAGCCAGGGTGTCTCCCAAACCATGATAAGCTTGTTAGCCTGGGTGGCTCAAAAAATTAGCCCAAGGGGCTGTTTCCCATTTTTGGTATAAATGTAGGCCTAAGGGCCATAAAAAGCTTGTTAGCCAGGGTGTCTCCCAAACCATGATAAGCTTGTTAGCCTGGGTGGCTCAAAAAATTAGCCCAAGGGGCTGTTTGCCATTTTTGGTATAAATGTAGGCCTAAGGGCCATAAAAAGCTTGTTAGCCAGGGTGTCTCCCAAACCATGATAAGCTTGTTAGCCTGGGTGGCTCAAAAAATTAGCCCAAGGGGCTGTTTCCCATTTTTGGTATAAATGTAGGCCTAAGGGCCATAAAAAGCTTGTTAGCCAGGGTGTCTCCCAAACCATGATAAGCTTGTTAGCCTGGGTGGCTCAAAAAATTAGCCCAAAGGGCTTAATAAAGTCTATTTTTAAATTAAGCAGGGCGCTTGGCCCATAGCATATTATTGCTTGTACTAGGAGCATAGAACAAGCAAGGCCAACTATGCAGGCCTAGGCTTGGTGCCTCAAAAAATTAGCCCAAAGGGCTTAATAAAGTATTTTTTTACATAAAGCAGGGCGCTTGGCCCATAGCATATTATTCCTTGGACTGGGTGCCGAATGAAATCAACAGAGCTAAGGGACATGTAATTTATTCCTGTCCAAAATGGTCATATTGTTAACAGCGCAATATCCCAATCATATAAATTATGATTAGGTTAATCTAGGATTGTGTACTGTCGTCAGGAGGGCTTAGGAACTGTGATGATATCCAATCCTTGTTGAATTTAATTAGAGTGAGCCTGTCGGCATTTTCTGTGGTGAGGGGGGACCTTCTATCAGTGACTATACCCCCAGCGGCACTGAAAACACGCTCTGATGTCACACTAGCAGCTGGGCATGCCAGCACCTCCAAGGCATACAATGACAGCTCAGTCCAAGTGTGCAGCTTGGAATCCCAGTAATTAAAGGGTACAGAAGGGTCGGTTAGGAAGCTGGTACTGTCACTGAGATACTGCTGCATGTTGGACAATTGTTGTCTCCTACTCAAGGTCACCGTAGGCAAATTCCGTTCTTGATTGGAAGGTCTGTTGAACATCGCCCAGTTGGCGGACATCTTACCCCCACCTCTTCTTGTCATTGATGGCGTTTGTGTCCCAACCAAAGGCTGCTTTTGGAAAGAGCTGGTTCTTCGATGTATAGCGGATTCAGACGGTGATATTGCCAGCAAAATATCAAGAAGAACCCTCTTTACATGATCCATCGTTAAGCCGCTGGATGAGTGCGACAGCAGCGACTGAAATTTGTCTTTGTACCGTGGGTCCAAAAACGTTGACAACCAGTAGAGGTCGCTGTCATAGATGTGTATGACGCGTGGATCTTTGGAGACACATTGACACATTACTTCAGCCATGTGTGCTAAGCTGCAAAGACTCATCTCCTCGGTTACAACAGAATGAAGATCACTACGCGTCGTGGCCTCTAAATCGGTGTCCGCCTCCTCCTCTTCAGCCCACCCATGCTGTACCGACATAAACGTAGGGTTGGGAGTCCCATCAGGGTTCACATCAGTACCAGAGAAAAATAAATCTTCTTCATCATCACCCTCATCACCATCTTCCTGAACCAATGTAGCCTGCTGATATTGGCTTGGGTGGCTAGGATCAGCGATGTTCAATTCTGGCTCCATAGCCATCCGCTGTGCTCTCAAAGCATCTGTTTTGAGATTCAATAGGGATTCTTGGAGCAGGCAGAGCATGGGGATGGTGAGACTTATAATCGACTGATCCCCACTGACAAGTTTGGTACAGTATTCGAAGTTATCCAGCAACTCGCAAAGGTCAGCGATCCAGACCCACTCGAAAGTACTGATGTGTGTGGTATGACTTCCAGGTTGACGGGCATGTTGCAGCTGAAATTCCGCTATTGCCTTCTGCTGCTCATTAAACCTTGCCAGCATATGGAAGGTGGAGTTCCATCGCGTAGGCATGTCGCAAATTAGCCTGTGTTTCGGCAAGTTAAATTGGATTTGAAGGGCTGAAAGACTTGCAGCTGCTGTGGACGAATGTCTAAAGTGGGCGCAAATTCGCCTCACCTTATCCAGTAGCTCAGATAACTCTGGGTATATTTTGAGGAATTTCTGAACTACCAGGTTCAGGACGTGAGCCATGCAAGGCACATGTACAAGTTTACCGTGCTTTATTGCCGCCACAAGGTTTGCACCATTATCGCTCACAACTAGACCTGGTTGTAGTTCCAGTGGGGCCAGCCACTCATCGGTCTGTTGCTTGAGACCTTTCCACAACTCTGTTGCAGTGTGACGTGTGTCACCTAGGCAGATAAGCTTCAGAAGAGCCTGTTGTCGCCTTGCAGAAGCAGTACTGCAAAGCTCCCAACTCGGACGTGATGGTGCGTGAGGCTCAGCAGTGGACAAGGAAGTGGCAGAAGCAGATTGGGCACTGGACATATATGAGGAGGCAGACACCCGGAATGATGTTGGGCCCGCTATTCGTGGAGTTGGAAGTATGTCAGATGGTACAGTTTTAGAAGTTGGGACACTCTCCACCAGGTTGATCCAGTGAGCCGTTAGTGAAATGTATCTGCCCTGTCCACAACTACTTGTCCACGTGTCCGTTGTTAGGTGGACTTTTGCGGTGACAGCATTTGTTAAAGCACGTTTTAAGTTGTTAACCACGTGCTGGTGTAAGGCGGGAACGGCACTACGTGAGAAAAAGTAGCGGCTGGGTACAGAGTATCGTGGTGCTGCCTCAGCCATCAACTCCCGAAAAGACTCTGTACCCACAAGCCTAAACGGCAGCATTTCCACAGCTAACAACTTGGCTATTTTCGCAGTCACTTTTTGGGAATATGGGTGTGTCGGTTGGTACTTCCGCTGTCTTTCATACAGCTGTGGCACAGACAACTGCACGTTTGGACCAGACTGACAAGAGGATTGACTACTGTCATGTCTGTCTTGTAAAGCACCTTGGGAGGAGTACGCTTGAGCAGGAGCTGAAGCCTGAACACTTGCTGGTGAAGGATGGATCTGAGGTGGCCTGGAAGTGTTTGGATCAGAAGGCACTGATTTTGAACCCTGATAGGGTGCCCACTGAATTGGGTGCTTAAGAGACATATGCTTGCGCATACTGCTGGTGCTCTGGTTTCCTTTTACCGTGCCTCTGCTAAGCCTTGCCTGGCACATCTTACAGACAACCATATTTGGTACTGTTGGGCTATCCTTAAAAAATTGCCACACACTGGCTGTTTGTCCTTTATTTTTAATTGGAGGAAGAGGAGGATGACTCTGTTCAACACCAACTGTGGACACATTTTGGGCAACTGTGTTTGCAGTTTGTGCAACAGCTGGCACAGTTTGTGCCACAGTTGACGCTATTTGGGCAACTGTTCTCACAGTTTGTGTTCTGGAGACAGTACGCCTTTGTGATTTTGCCAGTGGTACATAGCCACTTTCGTCCTCCTGGCTGCTCTCTTGGCTATGCAATTCAGCAATCCAGGTAGGATCTGTGGTGTCATCATCCACCCCTTCCAGTTCAAAGGATTCTGGATAAACTGACTGAGCAGGCTGGCCAGATGAGATGTGTGTCTCATCATCCTCATCATCATCCACCTCCTGCGATACTGTTTGCATTTCGTGAAAGTGTCTTTCTTCAGGACGCGGTACTTCCAAACTTTGGCCATGAGTAGACATTTCGTCTACTTCAAGTATCTCGTCAGGCAGTGACAAAGAGACCCCTTGATAAGAACCGAATAAGTCATCCGAGTGACCAAGGTCCATATCCAAATTTTCCTCTGGCTGCCGATGGGTTGAGGCAATATGAAGACTTTGAGGATTGGATGGCGCTGCATTGTCTGTAGCGACACTAGAATGTCTTGCCACGGATGATTGCGTACTGCAAGAACCAGTGGTCGAGGGCGTCTGAGCCATCCAAGATGTTATCTTGTCATGCTCATCCGGCCTCAACACACGTTTTCTTTGAGTACTGGGATTTCTAGGTAGAAAAAAGGACGTTCTATCAATCCTAGGCTGTGTACTTGTACCAGTGCCTTCTTGGGCAAGACTGCTGCGGCCACGACCTCGTCCCTGTCCCTTTGCAACATCCTTTTTGTTAATTGTTTTTTTTGAGACATTGTTGACGAATGCACAGTCACCGAGTTGGAGTTAGGTGTTGCTGTATGCGTCACTTGCTGGCGGGGTAAGTGTGCGCGCTCACACTTGGCAGTGAAGCCGCACACTACACTCCCTAAAAAAATTAGTTTCAAGTGCGCACAGCCACCGAGATGTGGTTAGGTGTTGCTGAATGCGTCACTTGCTGGCGGGGTAAGTGTGCGCGCTCACACTTGGCAGTGAAGCCGCACACTACACTCCCTAAAAAAATTAGTTTCAAGTGCGCACAGCCACCGAGATGTGGTTAGGTGTTGCTGAATGCGTCACTTGCTGGCGGGGTAAGTGTGCGCGCTCACACTTGGCAGTGAAGCCGCACACTACACTCCTTAAAAAATTGGTTTGAAGTGCGCACAGCCACCGAGATGTGGTTAGGTGTTGCTGAATGCGTCACTTGCTGGCGGGGTAAGTGTGCGCGCTCACACTTGGCAGTGAAGCCGCACACTACACTCCCTAAAAAAATTAGTTTCAAGTGCGCACAGCCACCGAGATGTGGTTAGGTGTTGCTGAATGTGTCACTTGCTGGCGGGGTAAGTGTGCGCGCTCACACTTGGCAGTGAAGCCGCACACTACACTCCCTAAAAAAATTAGTTTCAAGTGCGCACAGCCACCGAGATGTGGTTAGGTGTTGCTGAATGCGTCACTTGCTGGCGGGGTAAGTGTGCGCGCTCACACTTGGCAGTGAAGCCGCACACTACACTCCCTAAAAAAATTAGTTTCAAGTGCGCACAGCCACCGAGATGTGGTTAGGTGTTGCTGAATGCATCACTTGCTGGCGGGTAAGTGTGCGCGCTCACACTTGGCAGTGAAGCCGCACACTACACTCCCTAAAAAAATTAGTTTCAAGTGCGCACAGCCACCGAGATGTGGTTAGGTGTTGCTGAATGCGTCACTTGCTGGCGGGGTAATGTGTGCGCGCTCACACTTGGCAGTGAAGCCGCACACTACACTCCCTAAAAAAATTAGTTTCAAGTGCGCACAGCCACCGAGATGTGGTTAGGTGTTGCTGAATGCGTCACTTGCTGGCGGGGTAAGTGTGCGCGCTCACACTTGGCAGTGAAGCCGCACACTACACTCCCTAAAAAAATTAGTTTCAAGTGCGCACAGCCACCGAGATGTGGTTAGGTGTTGCTGAATGCGTCACTTGCTGGCGGGGTAAGTGTGCGCACTCACACTTGGCAGTGAAGCCGCACACTACACTCCCTAAAAAAATTGGTTTGAAGTGCGCACAGCCACCGAGATGTGGTTAGGTGTTGCTGAATGCGTCACTTGCTGGCGGGGAAAGTGTGCGCTCTCACACTTGGCAGTGAAGCCGCACACTACACTCCCTAAAAAAATTAGTTTCAAGTGCGCACAGCCACCGAGATGTGGTTAGGTGTTGCTGAATGCATCACTTGCTGGCGGGGTAAGTGTGCGCGCTCACACTTGGCAGTGAAGCCGCACACTACACTCCCTAAAAAAATTAGTTTCAAGTGCGCACAGCCACCGAGATGTGGTTAGGTGTTGCTGAATGCGTCACTTGCTGGCGGGGTAAGTGTGCGTGCTCACACTTGGCAGTGAAGCCGCACACTACACTCCCTAAAAAAATTGGTTTGAAGTGCGCACAGCCACCGAGATGTGGTTAGGTGTTGCTGAATGCATCACTTGCTGGCGGGGTAAGTGTGCGCGCTCACACTTGGCAGTGAAGCCGCACACTACACTCCCTAAAAAAATTGGTTTTAAGTGCGCACAGCCACCGAGATGTGGTTAGGTGTTGCTGAATGCGTCACTTGCTGGCGGGGTAAGTGTGCGCGCTCACACTTGGCAGTGAAGCCGCACACTACACTCCCTAAAAAAATTGGTTTGAAGTGCGCACAGCCACCGAGATGTGGTTAGGTGTTGCTGAATGCATCACTTGCTGGCGGGGTAAGTGTGCGCGCTCACACTTGGCAGTGAAGCCGCACACTACACTCCCTAAAAAAATTGGTTTGAAGTGCGCACAGCCACCGAGATGTGGTTAGGTGTTGCTGAATGCGTCACTTGCTGGCGGGGTAAGTGTGCGCGCTCACACTTGGCAGTGAAGCCGCACACTACACTCCCTAAAAAAATTAGTTTTAAGTGCGCACAGCCACCGAGATGTGGTTAGGTGTTGCTGAATGCGTCACTTGCTGGCGGGGTAAGTGTGCGCGCTCACACTTGGCAGTGAAGCCGCACACTACACTCCCTAAAAAAATTAGTTTGAAGTGCGCACAGCCACCGAGATGTGGTTAGGTGTTGCTGAATGCGTCACTTGCTGGCGGGGTAAGTGTGCGCGCTCACACTTGGCAGTGAAGCCGCATACTACACTCCCTAAGGTGGTGTACGTGCTAGCAGCAACGCACTGGTCAGCCACAGAAAAAATAACGCTCTATGGCTTATTAGGAACAAAAATCGATCTGGTGCAAAAACAAAAAGGAAACAGCACCTCAGCTAAGCCTCTGACTGCAGCTGTTAGCAAAGCTGAGTGAGTAAGCTAAGCTATGAGGTCCGTCCTGTGTGCACTCTAAGGCTTCTCCTTCCTTCCCTCCTTGCCTGCCTGCCTACACAGCACTACTCCGTCCTCCTCCTAGCTCTCAGAAGAGCTTTTTGGGTTAATATAAGGAATCTTCCCTACACTGACAATCCCTGATCTGCTCCAGCATATATCTCTCTCTCCCTATACTAGGTCAGATCGTCTCAGGAATGTGCCCAAAATGGCGGGGACAAGCCTTATATACTGCCTTGCCTGTCATACATGACATAGGCATCACGATGGACAGCAGCCAATCATAGTCCTGACACAACCAACTTTGCTATGCCATTACTGACTATGATTGGCTATCTTCACAAGTTTTCTGACCTAACACGCACGCTGTGCTGACTCGCAACATAACAGATTCTGTATTCGAGAGTCCGACTCCCGAATACAGTATACAGGACTCGGAATCGTAGACTCGTAGGACTCGGAATCGTAGACTCGCTCAGACTCGCTGCTGACAGCGGGTATCTGTGAAGAGTCAAGCTTATTGACATTGAATTCCATTGGACTCGTCACTGTGCGAGTTCAAGCTGGGAGATTCGCCGAGTAACGAGTCCTGCGAGTACCTTCAGAATCGCCGAGTCCCGAGTCCTAGCGAGTAGACTCGCCCATCCCTAAATATCGGGCATTGGGTCCCTAAATGAACGTCTAGGTGCATGAGTTGTTGACCACATGCTCCAACCTCTTGTGAAAGAAATCCCTGGTTACATCAAAGACACAAAATCAGTTAATCAAACTTTTAACAAGTTTTTATGGATGGATGAATACAGTTGGATCACTGCTGATGTGGTGGCTTTGTATCCCTCCATTACTTTTGAGATCAGTATAATAGCGCTTAAATCCTTTTTGGTGAAACAGCAGTTATGAAATCCATGTTGAATTTATTGTGGATGCAGTAAAATTCCTCCTAAACAGAAAACATTTTGTGTTCAACAAGGTTTTTTACATTCAGAAAGAGGGTGTAAGCATGGTGGGGAAAATTTTCACCCTCCCATGCAAACATTACTATGGCTTTTTGGGAGGAAACTGTTCTATTTTCTGAGACAAATCCTTTCCAAAAAAATCTGATTTGGTTTGGGAGATACATTGATGACCTCCTGCTGGTGTGGACGGGTGACATAAAACAAATTAATGCGTTTCTGGATTTTTTGAATGACAACCAATTGAACTTGAAGTTTACACATTGTCATAACAAAAATGTAATAAATCTTTTAGACGTCACCCTCCGCACCAGCAGTTGGTCATCAGATGTTACGATACTCCCATATAAAAAACAATCAGACATTAGCTCTATTTTAAAACCAAATTCATGTCACCCCAGACATGTCACACATAATTTACCGGTGGGGAAACTAATTAGGATTAAAAAAAACTGCTCAAATCTTACACGGTTAGATGAAGAACTAGAGAAAAAGTGTCAGGACCCCAAGGTGACAACAATACAGTGCGCTTTTCAGCTAGGAAAGCGCCAACATTAACCTCTATTCTATCACTAAGCTTTTTTATATGGAGAATACTAGTGATAACCAAAGTTGGCTAAGTGTGATTGGTTTTTTCAAGTGCGGCCAGAAAATCTGTGTAAATTGCAATCTTGCAACTAAATGCAGTAGTTTTACATCACAAGCTACTAAGGTAAGGCCCCTTTCACATCAGCGTTTTGCTGATGTTTCCGGCAGATCCGGCAGATGGCGCCCCATTTGCTGCATCTGCCGGATCTGCCGGCCGACTTGTGACGTGGATCCAGCAAGCTCCATGCATTGTCTATGGGGCTTGCTGTCGGGTGCGGCAAGCGTGATTCTGCCGGATGTGGCAGATCCGGCACTTGCGGAGGCAAGAAAAAAGCGCCGCTAGAAGTCGCATCAGCCGCAAACATCAGCAAAACGCTGACGTGAAAGGGGCCTTACATGTTCCATAGAGAATTTCATAAACTGCAACATAAATGGGTTCATTTACCTAATATAGTGTATCAGTTGTAAGGCCCAATATGTGGGTTGCACCATCGTTCCACTCAAGCGGAGAATACGTAGACATATCTCTGACTCAGTGGGAGACATGAAGATAAATATTTCTTTGGTCTTAAGACACTTCTCTACTGTACATCATGAAAATACCTCTACTTTCTGCTTTTGTGGTATAGAAAACGTAAAATGTTCTGCAAGGGGCAGGGAAAATAGGAGGAAAGTTCTCAACAAAGAAACGTTCTGGATGCTCAAGCTTGGAACACAATTTTCTGTAGGCTTGAACATAAGGAGAGATCTGATCTTACAGTACTCTTAAGTTTGGAAATACATCCGTAAATTGAATTTCCTCTCCTAAAACTATTGAACCTTTTATAATTATACCATGTATCTCACAGTGTTTCTCTTTTTTTAACAACTTAATTTTGTCCTTTGTCTTATCCAGATAATTGATATTGTGGATTATTAGACAGAAATTCTTGTGAAATTATTCTGTGCCAAAATGGTAAGATGGGATAATCATAGTACTGTGCGATATACTTTTTACAAGTGACTTGTCCAGCAACAGCCCTGCAATACGGCTTTCACAATTTAACACTTGATACACTTTTGAAAGATAGGTATGTATAAGACAAGAACAAACATATAAAAAATTAAAAATAAATACAAAAAAACCAGCAAAAACATATATCACACATATATTGCTTTACACACAAGGCATTCTCACACCACAATATTAAACACCAGATTTCTGTGCCAGACTCTTTTGGCCACTTTACACGCCCCAACATCGTTTCGATATTGTATACAACGGCACGGGAGCGCGCAATTTTTTGGATGAAATCCAAGATCGCATAGGAGATGTCACACAGGGAGATATCGGCAGGGAACACAACTGCAATGTCTAAGCCCCCTTGGACGAGCGAACCTGGGAACGACCATTTAATATGGGAGTGAATAGGGGAAGTTGTGCTCCAAGTCGGTGTTGGGCTGACACACAGCACGATCCTACCAGATCGTCCATCCAATATCGGGCAGTTGGATAGCCTGCTCATTTCTCCCCCGATATCTTTTTGGCATCGTTCTTGCATCAAATTGCACATTTACATCACACAATGCACGAACGATATCGGCGCCAACGTACGAACCACGTGACTTTTTATAGAAGTTGGACGACGATATCGGGACGTGTAAAGTGGCCATTTGACCTTTTGATGAGGTTCTGGTGGTGTATGTGTCAGTACAGACTTTTTTCCTCACATACACACTCCATAGCATTACACACCTAGATTTTTGTTCCAGACTCTTTGACTTTTTGACAAGATTTTGGTGATGTATGTGTTAGAACAGACTGCTTTATTCCTCACATATATACAGCACTTTTTTTCCCCTCTTCCCTTTTTCCAAATAAGGGTTTTATGCCATGTACATGAGTCTATTCCAGACACGTCGCAGTACACTTTTGCATGGAATGTTTTTTTTTCTGTGGTATCTTTATGTGGTTACAGGTTTAAGACAATTCTTCAGATATATGTAAAATGTATTTTTCAGAGAATTTGTACTTATGAATTTTCTGTTTTTTGATATACTCATATGAGATTTGTATTGTAGATGGGTAAAAAGGAGAAATTACCGCTATTTTCTACTATACAGATTTGTATGCCGAGATACTTGTAAATTAATTCTCTTTGATGATAAGAAAGGAGGAGGAAAGAAAACAAGAAGAGAAAGAAAAAATCCTACAGCTGACTTGAGAACTTCTAATTAGTTTCCTACATGGACTGGTCACACAGCCTTGATATACCATTCAATCGATTGTACTCTTTAGATCATGATTAAGGCTTCAGTTTTAGCCGAAACGTGTCGCTCTTAATTGTCCTATGGACTGATCTGACTGCCGCACACTGTGCATTATTTTTATATATATATATTTTTATGGATTTGCAATAAAGTGAAGTTTTATATATTTTTCCTCTGCAGGCTGCTGTTTTTTCCCATGGGTCAATCTCTGCCTTCTGGCACTCATGGTTGTAGGTACCCATGAAGTGCACCATTGGATCAGGCTCAGTCTTTTTCAGGATATATTTTAGAAGTCAGTCCATTGGTACATGACCTGCCTTCCGATACCCACACTTAATGCAATGATACCTAACCAGGACTGGTTAAGAGCAATTAAATTGGCAGGGCAGACATTTGGTTGTGCGGCCCACTTCAAATCGATACTCCACTGGTATTTTACTCCCATGAAGCTCCATTCCATGTTTCCCAACACCTCACACCTACTGTATGTTGGCGAAACTGTAATCAGGTGGGGTCCTTATATCATATATTTTGGGACTGTCCACTTATAACTTCTTTGTGAGATCACGTTTTTAGACATTTTTCATTTGTGGTGGGACAGAGAGTCCAGCCGACTCCCGAGGTGAAATTCCTCCTTTTAAACCTTCATGCATTCCCCCCATGCTCTAGAGTGGTAACGGCTCATATTGTGTTAGTGACAAGAGTCATATTAGCTAAACACTGGAAAACAGATGTTATTCCTAAGAATGAGGCCATACTCAAGCGGTTAATACAACGTTTATTTTTTTAAAAATCCTAAACCACAAAAATAACACCTTAGAGAAGTGTACCGGGGATTGGCAGGCTTGGGTAGCTGTACGGTCTAGCGATTCATAGTTGAACCAGTCAAATAAAGGTTGGGGGTGAGCCCTGGGGAGGAGAGTGTTGAGACCGCAGCAGTTTGTTTACACTGCTATGTTTATATAATTACGCATTTATGTTACATTGATCTGTGTTGCATATTTGTGCTAATGTTGTATTATAAAATTTTCAATAAAAATGAATTATCAAAAAAAAATAAAATAAAAAGAATAACCACAATCAATAAATCTCTGCCTCAAGTCTTTTGATGTTCGAATATCACAATTGTGGAAAACGTCCTACTCATCCTTAAGAACTGGCCAATGGGGATGGTATAAATCATGATAAAGTTGTCCCCAGATGTGGCATGTAATAAAGAATTGACAGAAGTTGACTTCCTGTGAACATCAGTCTGTATAAGTTGAGAGCTGTCTACTTCCATTGCAATGTCCAGGATATCATTCCTCCTCAAACTGTATTTGAAAGTCAATTTGATGTTATAACTATTCAGATTGAGATTGTTCATGAATGATTCAAGCTGCTCCACTGAGCCCTGCCAAATAAAGAGGAAATCATCTATACAACGCATCCAGTGCTACACATGGGCACAGCCCGTTGAAAAAGGTAGGGGTTGGATCCAGCTCAGCACACTGGGTTAATATAAAAAATCACAACTTTTATTAGAATTCCTTAAAAAACATGACAGTGACAAAAAACTGGGCATCCTAGAACAACAGAAAAACTACATGGGGTGGTGTCAGGGGCGTAACTACAATAGGTGCAGGGGTTGCGATCGCACCCGGGCCCTGCAGCCTAGGGGGGCCCCAAAAGTCCCTTTGGCCCATAGAAAAAGATTAATACTACTAAAGACTTGCAACAATTGGGGGCCCCGTTGGAGCTTTCTCATCGGGGCCCCGAGGCCTGAAGTTACGCCACTGGGTGGTGTGTATATAAGGATTTAGATGGCGCAGCCTGCAGTGCCTCCATCATTGTTGTTTTTCTTTAACGCTGCTTTTTTGTTCATGTTGCCTCTTACATAGTATAATAAAAAATAATTTAAAAATTGTATCGTCTACAAATTGGCAACAATGAAAATGTCAGCTCGTCACTCCAAAAATAAGTCCTCATACGTTAAATCTGAAAGAAAATTGTAAAGCTTATGAATCTCAGAATATGTAGACACAAAATTGTTAATTTTCTTTTCTCAGAATATGTAGACATAAAATTGTTAATTTTTTTTCAGTGTATATTTATTGTACAAAAACAATTAAACATACCGTATATACTCGTGTATAAGCCGACCCGTGTATAAGCCGACCCCCCTACTTTTGCCCCCAAAACCTGGGAAAATCTATTGACTCGTGTATAAGCCGAGGGTGGACCCTAGCACAAGTATACAGCCCCCAGCAGTGTGGTATACACCAGTCCCAGAGGTAGATACAGCAGCCCCAGTGGTAGTATACACGCAGCCCCAGTAGTATATACAGCCCCAGTGGTAGTATATACAGCCCCAGTGGTAGTATACAGGGCCCCAGAGGTAGATACAGCCCCAGTGGTAGTATATACAGCCCCAGTGGTAGTATATACAGCCCCAGTGTTAGTATACAGGGCCCCAGAGGTATATAGCAGCCCCAGTGGTAGTATACAGGGCCCCAGAGGTATATAGCAGCCCCAGTGGTAGTATACAGGGCCCCAGAGGTATATAGCAGCCCAGTGGTAGTATACAGGGCCCCAGAGGTATATACAGCCCCAGTGGTAGTATATACAGCCCCAGTGTTAGTATACAGGGCCCCAGAGGTATATAGCAGCCCCAGTGGTAGTATACAGGGCCCCAGAGGTATATAGCAGCCCCAGTGGTAGTATACAGGGCCCCAGAGGTATATAGCAGCCCCAGTGGTAGTATACAGGGCCCCAGAGGTATATACAGCCCCAGTGGTAGTATATACAGCCCCAGTGTTAGTATACAGGGCCCCAGAGGTATATAGCAGCCCCAGCGGTAGTATACAGGCAGCCCCAGTAATGCAGGGCCCCCCCAGCGTCTCTCCGGTCACCTGTAAAGCAAACTATACTTATCAGTGTCCCGCTCGCACCCGCCGCTGCCGACATCCGCGATCCTCCATCTTCATGCGACTCCTTCCTGTTTCCTGTGCGCGTCGCAGGGAATGACGTCATTGCCGGCGACGCGCACAGAAACAGGAAGGAGTCGCATGAAGATGGAGGATCGCGGATGTCGGCAGCAGCGGGTGCGAGCGGGACACTGATAAGTATAGTTTGCTTTACAGGTGACCGGAGAGACGCTGGGGGGGCCCTGCATTACTGGGGATGCGGGGGCTGCTGTATACCGATGTATACATCGGTATGTACCGATGTATACATCGGTATACAGCACTGACTCGCGTATAAGCCGAGGGGGGTACTTTTCAGCCCAATTTTTGGGCTGAAAAACTCGGCTTATACGCGAGTATATACGGTAAATAAAACTATAAGATTTTAATCAGCATATTTGTGCTCACCTACAAAATAAAGATAACTCTGAATTTGTACAGCACAGGGAGCATTTAAAATGTAATAGAACAGCAGCAGAACTACTTTTATGTTTATATTCTTTCCCATGAAAAATAAAAATTAGTTTTATGTAAAATAATGCCACTTAATAATATTACAACTCATCCTGAAAGATTAAGATGCCAATGAATAAGTAATAATAGGAGAGAAGCAAAACTGACTATCTGTAAGTGCTCAGAAGGAATAAGACTTTGATACAGTCTATTATAGTACTTCAACACACAAAAATATTCAATGCAACTGAGGTAATTGATGCTTGGTAAGTTTATTACTCAATTTATGCGCACAACTTGTGACATAGAAATGAGGTAATTGTTTTAACACGTTTTTTCCACCCTTTACTCCTTCCCACCTCTACTTTACCCTTAAGGTACCTTTACACGCGGCAACTTTTCTAGGAATTTCACTGGCAACTTACTGGTTGCAGTGAAATCGGTGACCAGAAAAACGCCCACAGGAAAAATGCCCACAGGAAAATTGCCCACATGAAAAATGCCCACAGGAAAATTGCCCACAGGAAAATTGCCCACATGGAAAATGCCCACAGGAAAATTGTCCACATGGAAAAATGCCCACACGGAAAATTGCCCACACGGAAAATTGCCCACATGGAAAATTGCCCACAAAGAAAATTTCTAATTGCAGTATCACAAAGTTTCAGATCTCTGATATTTGAGGTGCAAGATGAGGATGTTCACCTGATATGTGAAAAATGCCCACAGACATGAATGCCAACAGGAAAACAGGACTGGAGAATAATATAGAATTTTATAGGTTATATGCTCTGCAAGACGAGGAATGGTATAGAGGTGTAAGTGAGATGCTTTGCAGGACTGCGGACGGTATAGAGGTGTAGGTGAGATGCTCTGCAAGACCGGGATGGTATAGAGGTATAGGTAAGATGCTCTGCAGAACTGTGGGATAGAATAGAGGTGTAGGTGAGATGCTCTGCAGAACTGTAGGATAGTATAGAGATGTAGATGAGATGCTCTGCAAGATGGGGGATGGTATAGAGGTGTAGGTGAGATGCTCCGCAGAACTGGGGGATAGTATAGAGGTGTAGGTGAGATGCTCTGCAAGACGGGGATGGTATAGAGGTGTAGATGAGATGCTCTGCAAGATGGGGGATGGTATAGAGGTGTAGGTGAGATGCTCTGCAGAACTGTGGGATAGTATAGAGGTGTAGGTGAGATGCTCTGCCGAACTGTGGGATAGTATAAAGGTGTAGATGAGATGCTCTGCAAGATGAAGGATGGTAAAGAGGTGTGAGTAAGATGCTCTGCAGGGCAGGAGAATAACATAGAATTGTAGGTGAGATGCTTTACAGGGTAGGATAATAAAGAATTATAGGTGAGATGCTCTGCAGGGCAGGGGATAATATAGAGGTGTAGGTCAGATGCTCTGCAGGGTAGGATAATAAAGAATTATAGGTGAGATGCTCTACAGGGCAGGGGGATAGTATAGAGGTGTAGGTGAGATGCTCTGCAGAACAGGGAACAGTATAGGTGTAGGTGACATGCTCTGCAGGGCAGTGGGATAGTATAGATGTATAGGTGAGATGTCATGCAATACAAGGGAATAGTATAGAGGTGTAGGTGAGATGCTCTGCAGGGCAGGGGGATAGTATAGAGGTATAGGTCACATGGATGTCACACTGATGGTAGCTGATGAAAAAAATGCATAATTGCACCACATTCGTACCACAGTCGCATGACCATACGGAAAGCACTCGAGCGACTGTCAATCAACAAAATCCCTCTGATAATGCATCCAGGACCAACTATCTCTGACAGCAGCATCCTGCTTTTGGTGGACTCCCACTAAGATGATAATGTATTGGACCTGCAGTCCCATGTAACTCCACAGATAATCCAGTGATACTCCTGTGAGTACAGATAGCAGTGATGGCTCCTCTGAATCTGCTGCTGGTTCGGTTCTGCTGTTTTGGGCTGGTGGGAGGGAGGAGTAAGGCAGAATCACTGAGAGATGAGAGCAGACTGGATCTATCTATTGCAGATAATGAAAGACTGCTACAAACCACAGATCTTCAGCATTTCTGCACTAGGTCAACTGTAATTCACTAGATGATCACAGATCATGTGAATCCTCATCTTGCACCTAAAATATCAAAGATCTGAAACTTTGTGATGCTGCAAATGGCAGTTTTTTATGCGGGCAATTTTCGTGTGGGCAATTATCCGTGTGGGCAATTTTCCATGTGGGTAATTTTCCATGTGGGCAATTTTCCTGTGGGCAATTTTCAGGGAACCGAAAGAAATTCTTAAACTAAGAATTGAACTCAGATCTTTGCTCGTATGTGACTTTGATAAAATATCCCGTCTAAGTAGGTCCAACTATTACAATTGCTCAAATAAACCCTCGAAACTCTTTGCAAAACTTATAAAAGTTCGCAGGACAAAGACCAACATTCTCCAAGTGAAAAATAAGCAAAATGTTCTGCAAAAACTCCCACAAGCAATTTCAGCTACATTTGCTGAATTCTATAGGGCTCTTTACAACCTAAATGAATCTCAGACAGAGCCAATCCCTACTCAATCCAAAATTTCTGCATTTCTTGATTCTGTGGAACTTTCCTCTCTTTCTAATGAAGACTAAATAGAGTTCCTAAATTCACCATACACTGTCAGAGAGATCTTAACACAATTAATTCTCTAAAAAAACTTACCGTATATACTCGTGTATAAGCCGACCCGTGTATAAGCCGACCCCCCTACTTTTGCCCCCAAAACCTGGGAAAATCTATTGACTCGCGTATAAGCCGAGGGTGGACTCCAGCACAGGTATACAACCCCCAGCAGTGAGGTATACAGCAGCCTCCCCAGTGGTAGTATACAGCAGCCTCCCCAGTGGTAGTATACAGCAGCAGCCCCAGTGGTAGTATACAGCAGCCCCAGAGGTATATGCAGCCCCAGAGGTATATGCAGCCCCAGAGGTGTATACAGCAGCCCCAATATACAGCAGCCCCAGTGGTATTGCAGCCCCAGTGGTATTGCAGCCCCTATATACAGCAGCCCCAGTGGTATTGCAGCCCCTATATACAGCAGCCCCAGTGGTATTGCAGCCCCAGTGGTGTATACAGCAGCCCCTATATACAGCAGCCCCAGTGGTATTGCAGCCCCAGTGGTATTGCAGCCCCTATATACAGCAGCCCCAGTGGTATTGCAGCCCCAGTGGTATTGCAGCCCCTATATACAGCAGCCCCAGTGGTATTGCAGCCCCAGTAATGCAGGGCCCCTATATACAGCAACCCCAGTGGTATTGCAGCCCCTATATACAGCAGCCCCAGTGGTATTGCAGCCCCAGTGGTATTGCAGCCCCTATATACAGCAGCCCCAGTGGTATTGCAGCCCCAGTGGTGTATACAGCAGCCCCTATATACAGCAGCCCCAGTGGTATTGCAGCCCCAGTGGTACTGCAGCCCCTATATACAGCAGCCCCAGTGGTATTGCAGCCCCTATATACAGCAGCCCCAGTGGTATTGCAGCCCCAGTGGTATTGCAGCCCCTATATACAGCAGCCCCAGTGGTATTGCAGCCCCAGTAATGCAGGGCCCCTATATACAGCAGCCCCAGTGGTAGTATACAGGCAGCCCCAGTAATGCAGGGCCCCCCCCTCATGCTCCGGTCTCCTGTAAAGCAAATTATACTTATCAGTGCCCGCTGCCGTCCGCGCCCGCATCTGCCGACATCCCGATCCTCCGTCTTCATGCATCTTCTTCCTGTTTCCTGTGCGCGTCGCCGGTAATGACGTCATTGCCTGCGACGCGCACAGAAGCAGGAAGAAGATGAATGAAGATGGAGGATCGCATGTCGGCAGCGGCGGGCACGGACGGCAGCGGGCACTGATAAGTATAACTTGCTTTACAGGTGACCGGAGCATGAGGGGGGGGGCCCTGCATTACTGGGGATGCGGGGGCTGCTGTATACCGCTGTATACAGCAGCCCCCGCACTGACTCGCGTATAAGCCGAGGGGGGTACTTTTCAGCCCAATTTTTGGGCTGAAAAATTCGGCTTATACGCGAGTATATACGGTAAATCCTCCGGACCCGGCCGTTTCAAAATGACTATTATCTAGCTTATCGAGAAATTTTATCACCCTACTTAACTAGACTGTTAAACTCTCTTACCAACCCCAATTCTCAGTTCCCTAAAGAAATGTTACAAGCCACCATCACAATGATCCCAAAAAATAAAGGTGACCCGGAGAATGTATCTAATTTTAGGCCTGTCTCCCTGCTTAACACCGATCTCAAAATTCTTACAAAGACCTTAATACTAGAATTCAAAAGATAATCCCGAAATGAATTCATAATGACCAAGTAGGCTTTGTTCAAAATAGAAGTTCAGCTGACGCCACTCGAAGAATTGTCAACCTATTGTCCCATATTGAGAATCATAAAACTCCAGCGATTCTGGTCTCTGTTGACGCTGAAAAAGCGTTCAACAGAGTCCATTGGGGTTTCCTTTTTGACACATTAAAGAAATTCGGTTTCAAAGGCAACATTCTCTATACTCTCCGGTCACTCTACTCTAACCCAACTGCAAATATTTTAACCAATAATATGCTCTCTGAAATCTTTCCTTTATCGAATGGTATGAGGCAAGGATGTCCCCTGTTCCAGTCCCTCTTCGACCTTTTTATCGAACCACTTGCCGAAAAAATTTGCATGAACCAATGCATTAGGGGAATATATACAAAGGCCAAGGAATATAAAATTAGTCTCTTTGCCGATGACATCATATTGACTCTCTCTGATCCTTTGAACTCACTGAGAAACTTCTTATTGATTATTGAAGAGTTTTCTACTGCCTCTTTATATAAAATTAACCTTAATAAGACCCAATCTTTACACTTGAACTTAGATCCTGAAACTCTAACCGCAATTACATTTGAAAATCACCTTACATGGGATAAAAAGGAACTAGATTATTTGGGTATCAAAATTACCGATCATACCTCTAATATTTTAGATAAAAATTTCACAGACTTATTTAAAACTGTTCAAACCGACCTAACGCACATCTCAAAAGCGGATTTGTCCTGGATAGGCAAAATCGAGTCGTACAAAATGTTTGTACTTCCAAAAATTCTCTATATTTTCACTCTCTTCCAATCCCTATTAAACAACTTTGGATTAAAAAACTCCAATCTCAGCTTATGACCTTTATTTGGGGAAACAAAAAACCGAGGGTAGCAAAAAGTACTCTAGAGAAGAGCAGGGCGAACAGTGGCTTAGCCATTCCTAATCTTTCAGCATACTACAACGCGACCATAATTAAACTAAGCAAGACCTGGTGGAATGAAACTTTGAGGCCTAGCTGCCTGGAAGAATCAAAATACCCCAGACATAAACTTAATCTCCTGCTACTTTCACATTTGTGTGATAGATTGAAACGTTTACCTAAAGATCTGACAATTAAAGCCACGATTCAATCTTGAAGCAACTAGCAATCAAAGCTACAGATCTCACCCCTAATTGTTCTCCCGACTGGATTCCTCTTGAACTCTTGAAACTACTAATACCAAACTTACATCTGGATTCCTGGACAAGCTTGGGCATTAGTCAGATGTCTGACATCTTGAACAAGGACAACCAGTTGATTCCCTTCCACATACTACGCTCAAAATTTCAACTAGAAGATGGAGATTTCCTGATATGGGAGAAAAACAAAATTTTTTTGAGTAAAAGGAAACCAAATTTTCATATTCCATTGACTATAGCACAGATGTTTAAATTCTATCACAATCCTCTGTTTTGGACCACTAAAAATATTTATAAAACTATCAACTCAGACCTGTCTTTAACTAAGACGTCGACTTTGATTGCTTGGGAAAAAGAATTGAGAATTTCCATTAATACTGATCTCATGAGTGACACTTTTTCTAAACTCCAAAAAATGATACCATGCTCTGCGTTACTTGAGACTCACTACAAGGTTATTACTCGGTGGTACTATACTCCTCAAAAACTACACCAGATTAAAGAAGAGATATCGCCGCTTTGCTGGCGATGTTCCCTCGAGATTGGAAACATTTCACAATATTTTTGGCAGTGTAAATGCCTAGAGACATTTTGGAGCAAGATTCAACTACTGCTTACAGATCTCATGGATCATATTTTTATTCTCACACCTGAGTTGGTCACTCTCCTGATTGGAATAGACTCGATACCTACTCATTTCAAACCTTTGGTTATCCACGTAGTACTCGCAGCAAAAACCCTTATTGCCTCAATGTGTTTCAAGATATTTTTATTGAAAACGTTTTTGAAATAACCATGGGAAGGGAAGGAGAAAGGTACAGAAGAAAAAGGGGGAAGGAAAAAAAAAACAATCTGCACATTATAGACAAAAAGGTTTGGAATCACTGTATAATACAATATAGTCAAGTATCAGATGTAGAACTATAGATAAGTACCAAAGCTATAAATCCAGATATAAAACATGTGAAAACAAAAACTGTAAGTTTGCTAAAGAAATATACACCAAATGTGTCAAAAAAAGGTAGAAGATTCGTAAAGAATTAAGATTTTATTTGAGTCAAAGGTAGTAATGTATTACCATTTAAGAGACAAGGAAAGGGTAAACAACTGGTAAACCGTGATGATATATAAAATGTCAATTGGCCTTAATTAAGAGTAGTGGAGAATATATAGATATCCAGGGGGTCCAATGATCTAGGTATTTTGAAAAAGAATTGCTTCTAATTGCTATAATGTGCTCATATACACTATGTTGGGTAATTCGGTCTATAAGAACATCTATAGTGGGTGGATCAGGTTTGGCCCATCTCGTAGCAATGATGAGTCTAGCAGTCACTAAAATATGTGAAATAATAAATCGTAAATGCTTTGGGAAGTCCTCTATTCCAGAGGTTCCCAACTCCAGTCCTCAAGGCACACCAACAGTGTAGGTTTTCAGGGTTTCCTTAGTATTGCACAGGTGATAATTGAATCACCTGCACTGGGGATGATTCCAATTTCTAAGGAAATCCTGAAAACCTGCACTGTTGGTGTGCCTTGAGGACTGGAGTTGGGAACCTCTGCTCTATTCCAATTGATAGAAGGGCTAATTGTGGAGTAATAACTATAGTGATTCCTGTGACATCTGATAGTAAAATTTTAGTATCTATCCAAAATGTAAGCAGTTTAGAACATCCCCAGAACAGGTGGGCTAGTGTGCCTGGAAGATTGCAGTTCCTCCAGCAATAAGGAGAATTGGAGAGGTTTATGCGATGTAGCTTTATCGGAGTCCAATACCACAGTGAAAGAAGTTTAAAGTACGACTCATGCATTGTCGCCGAAGCTGTATGAGAATATGTCATGTTTAAAGTCTTACTCATTCTTTCTAGATCTATTTTAATGTTAAGTTCTTTCTCCCAAGATTCAAAAAAGGAGTGGTTCGGCAGATTCACTTCCTCATTAAAAACCTTATACAATACATTTGTCTTTCTGGTAGATATTTTCACTGGATTATTTAGTAATTGTACTACTATTTCGGGAATAGCAAACTTGAGGGAAAATTTCGCTAACAAATTAGAAATAAGCTTCCAGTTCGTCCTTTCATCTCTTGAGAGAGTATCTGGTTTGTATTATGTAAAAGGGTAACAGGGTACCATCAGAAATTAGGTAATTAACAGTATTTATGCCTTTAGCTAGCCAGGTCGACAGGTCAAGGTTAGTAATTAAAATTTCTAGTACAGCCAAAGGAATATTTTCAATTGTAATTAGAGGGGAGTGTGTAGCAGATTTGTACACCATGTCTCTCCAGGCCAGAATAACAGCTTTAAGGGTGGGGTAGTTTGGCGGGGGCCTAGAGGGCTCAATAAGGTGGGTGAGAATTAAGGGCCGTAATTGTTCAGTTTTAGCAGCTGACCTTTCTATGTTGATCCAGGATGTGTTATTAGATTCAAGTAGCCATCCCTGAGAGAGCTTTAATGTGGAGGCCAAATAATAGTTATATAAATTGGGAACACCCTGTCCCCCCATCTTCTTATGCTTCGATAATGAGGAGCTAGGAATTCTTGCCTTTTTATGATTCCAAATATATTTCATAAATTGAGACTGTAGTTTCTGAAACCATCGTTTTGGTTTAAAAATGGGAAGAGATCTTATAACATAAATAAATTTAGGGAGTAAGAGCATCTTGAACGCTTCAATTCGACCTAACCATGAGATTTCTAGCTTAGCAAGACGAATATAATCTAAATGAAAAGCGTTGAATAGAGTAGTCAAATTTTCTCAAACTAAATCTGAAGAAGGTTTAGTCAACTTAATACCTAAATATGTAATTTTCTTTTCCTCCCATATGTATTCAAATTCTTTTTTAAGGTAGTGTAGGAATGTGGTTTCTATATTGAAGTCAATTATTTGGGATTTAGATTTGTTAACTTTATATAATGATAGACGCGAGAATTCTGCAATTGTGGTGTTAATATGCCTGAGGGATTTAAGGGGATTTGAGATGGTGAGTAAAATATCATCCGCAAATAGGGCTATGTTAGTTTGTGCAGTATTAACAGGGATGCCCGTAATGTTAATGTTGTCTCTAATGGAAGAGGCAAATGGTTCTCTAAACAGGGCAAAAAGAATTGGGGAGAGAGGGCACCCCTGTCTAGTGCCATTAGACAGGGAAAATCTTTGTGACTGGGAACTATTAGAATAGACACGAACTGATTGGGCAGAATACATTCACTTAATTAAGTTGAGAATTTGTGCAAATAATGATTAATTTCAGAGTCAGAGGGTTTAGAAAAGCTTGGGTCATCTTTCAAATTATAGAGGGAGTTATAAAAGTTTGCAAATACTCTAACTATATCTTTAGGGTGTTTATAGGAATGGCCTAGGGGGTCCATAATCTCGCTAATACGTGATTTAGTTTTATAATGTCTAATTTTACCTGCAAACAGTTTTGATGGTTTATCAGCAGAGAAATTGTACCTAGATTTATTAGTATGTAAAAATTTGTCATAGTCGGTGGTCAGGAGAGATTTGAGATTTGTTCTCAATTTAAGGATATCTTTCGAATAGTCAAAGGAAGGGTTGGAGATTTGTTTTTGCTCTAAAGCATGAATTTCATTAACTAATTTTTTAGTTTTTTTCTCTATTATATTTGTTGAGCTGCGAGTTTAATTGTATGAGTTTGCCACTAAGTACTGCCTTGAAGGCCGACCAAAGTGTAAAGACTAAGATATCTTCAGTGTCATTCTCAGTGAAATAATTCTGGATGGTTTTGTCGATTTCTTTTCTGTAAACAGAATGGTTATAAAGGAAGCTGTTATTGCGCCAGAGTTTCTCTACCGAGGTATTTTGGGGGTTTGATACTTCAAATATTACAGGGGAGTGATCTGATCATACTCTGGGAGCTATTAGAATAGTTTTAAATCTAGGGAGTGAAAATATACTTATTAGAACTAAATCAATCCTAGCGTGGGAATTGTGGGTTCCAGAGTAATGCGTAAATTCTAGGGAGGACGTGTGGAGACATCTAAAAACGTCATATAAATCCGATTTAAGCAACCATGGGTCAAGTGAGGAGGATTGACGTCTAGACTTGTTAGAGGAATCCAGGGTGGGATTTGGAACAATGTTAAAATCTCCAAAAAGGATTAGGTCGCCTTGTATATTTTGAGTAATAATATGCATTATTTTGTTCAAGAACGATATTTGGCCTTGGTTGGGTACATAAACATTTGCTAAAGTGAAAATTTGGTTATTAAGTTTGCAGATTAAAATAATATACCTCCTATCTGGGTCTTAAATACTTAAAATAAGTTCAAACAAATCCGAATTTTTGATTAACAGGGCGACACCCCACTTTTTTTTAGAGTTATTAGCATGGATTATATTCTGAAATCTCTATGGGTAAATCGGGGAGGTTTAACAGAGGAAATTTTTGTCTCCTGGAGAGCTACAATATCAGCCTTATGGCTCTTGATTGTCTTCCAGGCAAAGAAGCGATGTTGTGGAGTGTTAAGACCATTGACATTATGAGTAAGAAATCTAAGAGACATGACTAATTTGGACAAGAAATGATAAAGGCTCAATATTTGGTGAAATATGACAATCTAATACATCTTCACATGTCATCTCTCAAAGTTAACCGTAGAGTGTTCAGAAAAACAATACAGATCAGAATAAGTCTATAACCTTATATACAGGAGGAAATTAAAAAAAAAAGAAACACAAACTTAACTAAACAGTAGAAGTAGACCTCAGTGCAGGTACAAATCCAATTAACAAAACAAAATTCAGAGTTCCAAACAAGGAGGGACTAAACAGTACAATGGCAACCTCCTAGATGGGACTAAAGTTACAGCCTAATGCCTCAGCCAAGTGTACAGACTTAAAACGTCAGGTGATGTTAATACCTAGTTCCCTGAAGAGTTTCCCCCCCATCTGCAGTGTCAGAAATACCATAATTATTCCCTTGGTGGTAAAACAAGACCTTTGTAAGATTGAAACCCCATTTCTAAGTGATCTGATTTTTACGCAAAACATCCGTGACCTTGATTAGGTTTTTACGTTGGGATATTGTCTCCCTTGACAAATCAGCAAAGACCTTGATGGAATCATACGGTTTGGGGATGGACTTCTTATGCCTAAGAAATTCCATCAGCTTTTCTTTGGTTTGATGAAAGTGAAACTTAGTAATCACGTCCTTTGGGACATCAGGCTTTAGATGCATGGGTTTGGGCAGGCGATGTGTCCTATTCAATGTGACCTCTAAGTCAGAAAGAGCTAGGATCGCAGTTTTAACCAGTTTCTGGATATATGGGGCAAGCTGGTCAGCCTTGACAGTTTCTGGTATGGCTCTAAATTTTAAATTCTGTCGTCTACAACTGTCCTCCAGGTCGGTGAGCTTGTTTTTAACTATTCTAAATTCCTCTTTGAGGAGACGATGCTCTTTTTCTAGTTTGCTATTTTTTTTCTCTAAGTCAAAGATCTCTGACTCATTCTTTTCAGTTTTATGAGTAAGTGAGTCAATTTGCTTTTGTAGTTTATCATATTTAGAGTCAAAGTCGATACGTAGTGACTCTCAGAAAGCAGAAAATATCCCCTTAAAGAAAGATTGGTCAATTGGCTTAGTCCAATCTAAATTTTGCAATGGGTCGGCAGTATCTGGGGCTGTCTGTCCTCATCCGTTGTTTAGGGGGACTAGTTATAGGTGACAAGTCGTCATCAGAGTCAGTGTTTTCCTGCACTGTCGGTTTCTGAGCAGCCTGTGATCTGGAGGCTGACTCTTTTCTCTTGTCCCGTTTATGTTGTTGGGGGTCAAACTCAGAAGATACTGAGTCATCAGATATTGTACCCCGATTTTTAGACCATGACTCGTTATCAGGATGCATAGTGGGGGATCTGGATCTATCCCTATGTACAGTCCTATGTACAGTTGTTGACTGAGCAGAGTCTTTGTAAGAGGGTTTGTTTTTTTCAGATCTAAGTCTGTGGGATGCCATGGACCCCAGTGAATCTGCTCAAATATTAGAATATTTTATAATACAATGTGGATATATTCAATTGTGCCCACACCACTAATCGGTCACACAAGGGTAGAGCCAACCAATTAAATAAATGGAAGTAACAGTTGAAAATAGAAATTTTTGCTAGATATCATCCAATAACTTAATATATATAAATGAAAATAAGTATTACCTCTAGTTTCCTGTGCAGGTATTTGGTAGAATTTACACCAAAAGTCCTCATAAAACAAGCAGTATTAGAAATGTTTGCAAGTGGAGACAAACAGATATATACAATTGTTTGAACAAAGTACAATTAGAATACAAACTCCAAAGTACATTCCAACCTTCTCTTCACACACAAGGAAAATTATATGCTAAATAATGGCAGGTTATTTAACAATATAAGCATTAGGTATTTAATGAAGAACAGTTGTATGAATTAGCTCAAAGAATAAGAAGAAGAGGAAAGGGTTAAATAAAGAGAACGGTTGAAGAGAGGACAGATACAATACAGAACCTAATACAAGGCATCAATGAGAGGCCGGTCCCGATTGCAGCAGTCAAGGGGTTGAAAGTTCAAATTATTCTTCCAGATGTTGCAGGGTAGAAATTTCAACAATTGTATGAGATGTACAAATCTTTAATGTCCAGCTCAGGTTGTATCTAATAATTGGGGAAGAGAAGTGTAGGAAACCCTCCAAAAAGTGTAATAGTCAATATATCCAGAAATAGTGGAGGACTGGACACCAGATAGTTATCAAACAACCAAATGGACTAAAAGGGGTTGGAGCATTCAAATGCAGTATAAAACCAGAGAGTTTTGTAGAATGAGCAGGTTATAATGGCACAGTAGAATTATGTTGTAAATGAAGATATACGGTGATGGTGATGATTCATAGCAGGCTATCACATCCAATGCCAAATCTAGTATATCTAAGACACCAATATAACAATACAATTTAACCTTCCTAGCGGTATTCCCAAGCCTAACTCGGGGTTAACATTCACTGCCAAAAGCGGTAACCCCGAGTCAAGCTCGGGCTTACCCGCGGTCGCGGCAGATGCGGTGAAAAAAACGCATCTGCCGCGATTGCCGCACAGGTTGCGGCGCGGTTGCGGTAATCGCCATAGTTAGTATAGGGGGACTTGCGGCAGGTGCGGAAAGTGCGGTTTTGCACTTGCGGCAGGTGCGGCCGCGAAAAAAAACGCACTTGCCGCACCTGCCGCAAGTCCCCCTATACTTACTATGGCGATTACCGCAACCGCGCTGCAAGTGCAGCGGTTATGCGGCAATCGCGGCAGATGCGTTTTTTTCACTGCATCTGCCGCGACCGAGGGTAAGCCCGAGCTTGACTCGGGGTTACCGCTTCTGGCAGTGAATGTTAACCCCGAGTCAGGCTCGGGAATACCGCTAGGAAGGCTAGAGTCTTCTTTGATCTGGTAATTACTAAGAATTGCAGGCCTACTGTACATAACACCAAATTTCCATGCCAAAAAATGGTACCGATTTTAGCACAAAATTCCTGACATAATCATACCGCCAGGGAGGTTAAATAGTAAAAAGAACACTCAGCAAATGTTCCAAGGAATGTTGCAGGCAGAGTTGGTCCAAAGGAGTCCAGGAGCAGACTTTACCATCCAGCAACTGGCGCTCTGATAAACACGGCCGCCAAAGGGTTAATAAGAGTGCTGAAAATCACTGCAATACCACATCCATCACCAAGACAACAAACTGTCCATCAGGGTGACGCTTGTGTTGTTGTCTCAAATTACAGGCACAGCTGCTAGAAGAGGTGTAAACTTGCCAATGAAGGATGAATGCTGATGGGCACCACTGTAGGAGAACTCCAGGTCTCCAATTTCAAACACTGTCTATCAGAACAGAATATGATTAAATACACTGTCATCAGGAAATCCAGTTTACAACACAAAGTGTCACATTCCACAGTAGCATTAATGGCAGAATTATTAGGAAGAATCGCCGGCTAAGATATTAAAACTGCAGCGGATGTTATAATGATGTGATGGGCACCAATCCTCACACAGTTGCCCCACCAGTAAAATAGAATAAGATAGGGTGTCTCCGAGGACCCCCAGCCGAGGGACTCCTCTCAATCGCCAGATGCTGGTGGACAATACAGGAACAAGATATCCAGCGGTCCCTTCTCTATTGTTAGTGCAGGTCACAGCTGTGAGGCAAAAACAAGATGGCCACCATTGTCATTTTGTGCTTTGATATTTTCTGTCAGAATAGAGTATGATTAAATACACTTTCACTGGGATACCCAGCTCACTACACAAGGTGTCACACTCCACAGCAGTATGAATGGCAGAATTGTCTGGGAGAACCGCCGGTTAATATATTAAAGCTGCAGCAGATGTTGTAATGGTATAATGGTCACCAATCTTCACACAGCCACCCCACCAGCAAATTATATTACGATAGCGTGTCCCTGAGGATCCACAGCCAAGGAACTCCTCTCAATCACCAGATGTTAGTGGGTAATACTAGAACAAGGTATCCAGCGGTCCCTTCTCTATTACGGGTGTAGGTCACAGCTGTGAGGTAAAAACAAGATGGCCGCCACTGTCATTTTGTGCTTTTCTTTTATCTCTCGGTCTCAGATCAGATAGTCACTTCAGATGGTGGAGGTTAAATAATATGACACCAGTATCTTCTAAACCTCAGGGTCCCCTCCAATATATCAGAGGGAACCCTGGAAATAATAACTAACCTCCTGTGTAGTGAGAAACAATCAGGGAATAGTACAACAGCATGTGCCAGTGTGTAGAACTGCAAATGGGATCCAGTGGGCTAAATCAATCCATGAGGTGGATTTTAGGTATCCAAAGGGATCAGGGGAATAACCCAAACGATTTCCAGTCGGAGTGGAGGGATTTTCATCCCAGTAAAGGGGCTAAATCCCGTAGTTTTATGGCTGGATGGCAAGAGCCTCAGCTACACACGACCTCTCTCCATGAGCTCCAGGCCACCCCCCCTGCCTCAATGTGGAGGGACACTCAACCACCCACATTTCTTGCCCTCCTAGAAAGAGTAGCTACACATAACGCTTACGAATTCTCTTTTGCTATAAGAAATAATCTAATCAAAAAATATCAAAATAAATGGCTTTCGTGGAACAGATTATTTCCCTTTAAGCAGATTATACTCCCTAATTCCTGTACACGTTAGTACTCACATGACATGTCGAAGTGAATGACTCTATTACTTCTCTCCCTCCACCCTCCCTTTCTTTTCTCCTTCTCATCTTCCCCTCAATCCAATTATTCCCTGGTTAATTTAGCCTTGAATTGTTTAGGCAATTTCTTTATTGTACATGACTATTCATTATTTTGAAGCTTTTGCCTGTGTTGTACTATACATTTCACTTGTTACTTTAACTTGATTCTGGTTAGATATGCAAATTACTAACCTCCTGATCCCATAATCATTTTTGTTCTTTGTACAATTCAAGACTTTATGTCGTATGCTGTATATTCTTGATGTTATTTTAAAATCAATAAAATTCTTTGAACAAGAAATGAGGTAATTGTCTGATGTTTTGGCTCTAACTTTGAGACTCTTTCAAGGTAAGATTATCTACAATGAATATGTACAAAGAACAATCATTCAGTACACTGGGTATAGAATTGTATAAACAACCAAACTAAACAAAATATTACTTATCAATGTTCTGCCAGAAATATGTCTGAATGTAAAATATGTATAGAAAAAGGTTTATAGGTTACCTAGGATTTGTGGCTAAATGATGATTGCATGAAAATATTTCAGTAATAAACCAAACATCAATTAACTCCATTCTATCAGATCTTTTTGTGTGGCGAAGTACTATTATAGACGACTGAATTTTATGGCTCATCTGAAAAAAAAAGCCCTCATACAACTATGTTGCCAAAAAAAGTTATGGCTCCTGAGACATGACAAAAAAGTATAAAAAATGGTTTTTCATAAAAGCCAAAATTTGCTGTGATGACAAATAATAATAATAAATCTTTATTTATATCTAATATATAAAGATGAATGTGTGTGTGTATGTATGTGTGTATGTATGTCCGGGATTGGCATCTACACCGTCGCAACTACAGCCACAAAATTTTGCACAGTCACACGTCTGGACCCCGAGAGCGTCCTAGGCTATGTTGTGAGGCGAAATTTTAACCCTGCGCGTTCCAGTTCACCAAACAATTTTGCCCCTATCTACATAATGGGGAAAAAGTGAATGGAAAATCGACAGCTGTCAGCTATAGCCACAAAATTTTGCACAATCACACATCTGCACTTCTGGAGCGTCATAGACTATGTTGTGAGGCGAAATTTTAACCCCATGCATTCCAATTCACCAAACAATTTTGCCCCTATCTACATAATGGGGAAAAAGTGACAGTTACCAGTTGACAGTTGTGAATGAGAGGGGCTTAATGATAGCGCCAAAGACTAACAGCACATACCAGCATATAGTCACTAAGGTGGGGCCCCAGCATGAGATATTCACCACTCTTGGGGACATGTATACACACACCACACACACACAAAGAGTAACAGCAAGTGTATAGTCGCTAAGGTGCAGCCCCAATATTGGATACTCACCACGCACCCGAACAAACACACACACCACAAAGAGACACACACAACACAGAGACACACACACACCCACGGGGACACACACCCTATAGCGACACATGCACTCACCCCACATGGACACACACACACACCACACAGACCCCCCCCACAGGGACACACACACATGCACACCCTATAGGGACACATGCACTCACCCCATAGGGACACACACACATGTGGAGCCCACTGGGATGAGGTACTTGGTGCCAGACCAGGGTACTGCTGGGGAATGTCACGGCGGTCCTGGTCCGAACCGTGTCCCGGGCCCGCACAATAAAATGGGGGGTTATTTACAGGGGATTTGTCACTCGTGACGCCACCCACTATATGCGGCCAGTAATGGGGCCGCCGCTGCTGCAGAAACTCCGGGGATGATGGGATAGCAGCTTGGATAGAATAGTTTCCTGTGGGCAGAACTGGGTTCCCCGGGGCAGTGGTAGTAGTAATTAAAGTCTGTGAGGATAGTTATTGATGCTGCAGGAGAGTAGGAGTAGCAGTAGAGATGATGAGAGTAGAGGCAATGGCAGTGTATGAGGGCAAGTGGGGCCTCAGCATAAGGATCACACACACTCACGGTTTTTGTTGTTTTCCAAGTCTTTACTTGCAGATGGTATATCACAATATTGTCCACGGAGTCTGTACCGGGTTGCTCCCACCCTGACCGGGTCCTTGGCTTCCTACTTAAGTGCTGTGTGTGGCCCTGCTACTTCTTGTAGCTATACTGCTGGCCCTGTCTCTGCTCACGGGTACCAATCTGCTGGGCAACTCGAGTCCTCTGTGTCACTGACTCCTCCGTGTTGCTTTGCTATGGTGCTGTGAAGATGGTGGACCTTCACTAAGCCGGTGTTTACTGTCCTGTCTGTCTCAGGCACAGCCTCGGATCCGGTATCCATCTTAAGCGCCTCCCCAGGGTCAAGTTTTTGGGGTAACTCTTTATCCCAGGTATGTTCCTCTGTCCCTCTCCTCAGACCTCTCAGGACCTCCACTTCTACTTGGCTCTGCTCCTGCTCCAGACTAAACTGAACTAACTGTCACTCCTGCTCTGTGGTAAACAACTTAGCTCCTCCCACTAGTGCAGGTGCCACCTAAGCTCCTCCCACCTTCTAGTGTAGTGCTGTGTGGAGAGTAAACCTGTGTTGATGTTTCTGTGGCACTTTAGCCATTGGGGTGCCACATTCACACCACAAAGAGACACACAGCACAGATACACACACACACACACACACACCACACAGACCCCCCCACAGGGACACACACACATACACACCCTATAGGGTCACATGCACTCATCACACAGGGACACACACACACCACAAAGAGACACACACAACAGAAACACACACCACACAGACCCCCCTCACAGGGACATACACACCCTATAGGGACACATGCACTCACCCCACAGGGACACACACCCCAGGGACACACACACACCACACAGACAGACACAGATGTGCACAAATCACCTCACACAACTCGCCTCATACGTGTGCTATCTTTAATTTCCAAACATAAACATCTGATTAAAAACAGCCAATGTGCAACACATGTGCCATATAGGGCATTAAGGCAGATGTCAGTCACATGAGCTGTCTATTATGTGTATGTGTGAGGTAACATATACTGCCCGGCCAGGGGAGGGTTTACTGTTGGCTGGAGATTTATTAGGCTGCCTATAGCAACCAATCATAGCTCAGCTTCTATTTTCTTACAGGTCATTAATATGACATATTCAAATTCTATTTTGTTATAGCTAACATCAGTTATTTATTAACCCTGGCGTAGCCGGGTACTACAGCTAGTATTATATATATTTATATTCCGCAGCACTTTACAATACAGTGATATACAAACGGTCATAGGTACCAAATGCTATACAATACAGTAAGTAATTAGAGTAGAGAATCAATATAAAATAATCCAATACACTAACCAAAGAATCAATGTAAAAAGTACAATAAAGCAGAGAAACAATGAAAAAATACATTACAGCAATTAGATACAATACAATAAACATTGAATCAGTGTAAAGACTACAATACAATAATTAAAGCAAAAATAAAGGTGACCCTGCTCAAAAGAGCTTGCACAACGAGATAGGGGTTACACAAAGTTCAGGGGCTTATTACACTGATGGTCCAGGCATTTTGAGGAAGTGGGGGATAGAACTAAAGTTAAATGAATTGTCACCAGCCAATCTGTGTAGAGCTTTTGGGTTTGGTGGAGTTTGAAGAAGAGTAATGTCGACAGAGGTAGTGAATGGGCTATATACAGTATAAAGGACTTCTATTGGAGGGCTTTGCAGTTGAGGCATTATCTGAAATCTCTGCCGACGGCAGCTCAATTCCTAAGTCCCACCACCAAATTTGAAAATCTGTGTTTGGAGGAGGGTCCCCTGCCTCATGCTTTATCAGTGGTAAAATCCACCCTAGATTCGATAGAGGATCTCCCATCTCCTAATATCTGCTGAGGTGGGAACAAGATCTTTAAATTCAGTTATCGCCTGAACAGAGGGAGGGGATCCTGACTCTGGCACATAAGTCCACAATAAGCTCAGGCCTGCAAGAAGCAAATTAAAAGCTTTTGTCCCGATGGTACAGGGTCCCTCAGAGGATCCATGCCATGCTCCCGTCTGTGGACCCCACATGTTGACGATGGAGAAAAGAGGTGGGATCTTTTTTGCATATTTTTTGGAGCTGTGAGGGATTGGAGAAGTACTGGGGAGAAGTTAAAAAAATTATTAAACAGGTCACAAAAACTGAACAAGTGTTAGGACCGGAACTTTTTTTGCTCCAACTATCTACTCTCACAGTCTCGTCCTACAAGATGTCTCTATTAAGGTTTATGGTAATGGCGGCAAGAGCATGTGTTCCTTTGTGCTGGAGGACCCGTCCCCCCTGAGTATCTGCATGTGGGTGACTAAACTTAACGAACTGATGCTGATGGAGGAAATGACAGCATCAATACAGAACAAACATACAGAGTTCTTTGGCACCTGGTATCAGTGGACTGAATTCAAATCATCCCCAAAGTACCTGACCCTTCTGGGACGTGCCCAGTGAGACATCCCTTCCCTTATCCTTTTTCCCTCTGCCTCTCTGGATTTTCTTCTCCCCCGCTACACCCCAATTCTCTTTTATTTTCTCTTGTTATTTCTTTTCTTCCCTTTTCTCCCTTTTGGGATTGACCTATAATATAGTTTGTCCATTGGGCTTCAGATAATATATTCCCCCAGGCTTAGTTGGGTAAAGGACCTGGTCGGAAAGTAAGGGCCTGTTGCCTGTATGTAAGGGGTGGGATATTAATCTGTTCACCTACAATTTAAATAAAAATGTGTGAAAATGGATGCAGACAGCTGGTACAGAAACAGAGATACATATGTTTATCTGAGGATATTTGTACCATTTTTTTTGCTGTCTGGGTGTACTACTGTAACTTGATATATTAAAACAGTATTATTGACTGTGATAATCTGCAAGTTTCTGTTTTATATAAAAAGTCTGTCAAATATTTGTCATGCATACCTGATAAATAAAAAAAATAAATAAAGGACTTCTATTAGGGAGCATCTAAAGCTATGCAAGTTGTGGATAGTCCTGATTTCTTGGGGTATAGCATTACAGAGAAATGGTGCAGCTCTGGAGACGTCTTGGAGCTTGGAGTGGGAGGTTCGGATTAGTGCAGATGTTAGTCAAAGGTCATTTGTAGAGCGTAGGGAGCTGGTAGGGTGATAGACAGAGATGAGGGAGGAGATGTAGGAAGATGCTGCACTGTGAAGAGCTTTGTGGGTGAGAACAAGCAATTTGAAATGGATCCTGTAGTGTATGGGGAGCCAGTGCAATGACTGGCACAGAGCGAAGGCATCTGAGTAACGATTGGCCAGGTAGGTGATCCAGGCTGCTGCATTAAGGATGGACTGGAAAGGGGAAAGTTTAGAGAGGGGAAGGCCGATTAATAGAGAATTGCAGTAGTCAAGGTAGGAATGAATTAGGGCCATGGTGAGGGTTTTTGTTGTTTCCATGGTGAGAAAGGGGCAGACTTTAGACATGTTCTACAGGTGCAAGCAACAAGAGCGGACGAGAGATTGTATATAGGAGGTGAAGGAGAGATCAGTGTCAAACATAACACCCAGACAGCGAGCCTGCTGCCTAGGCGGTATCGTGGTGCCACATACTGAGAGGAAGATGTCAGATTTAGGTAGGTTAGTGGAGGGCGGGAGCAAAAGAAGTTCAGTTTTGGAAAGGTTGAGTTTCAAATAGAGAGCAGATATGCTGTTGGAAACTGCAGTTACATAGTCATTGGTGTTCTGTACAGGAGGGGTAAGGTCAGGGGCTGAAGTGTATAACTATGTGTCATCAGCATAGAGATGGTACTGGAAGCCAAATCTGCTGATGGTGTGTCAAATTGGGGCCGTGTAGAGAGAGAAGAGAAGAGGGCCGAGGACTGAACCCTGAGGGACCCCAATAGTGATAGGAAGAGGAGAGGAAGTGGAGCCAGCAAATGATACACTGAAAGAATGGTTAGAAAGATCGGAAGAGAACCAGTAGAGAGTTGTCCTTTATGCCAATGGAGTGTAGTATAGAGATTAGGAGATGGTGGTCAACAGTGTCAAAAGCTGCAGAGAGGTCAAGAAGAATAAGCAGAGAGTGGTCACCATTACGTTTTGCCGTCAGAAGGTCATTGGTCACTTTGATAAGGGCAGTTTCTGTAGAATGTGGAGGGCAGAAACCAGATTGTAATGGATCTAGAAGAGAGTGAGTGGAGAGGTAACAGGTGAGGCGGGTGTAGACCAGGTGCTCCAAGAGTTTAGAGATGAAGGGCAGATTGGAGACTGGTTTATAGCTATTTGTGCAGGATGCATAAAGAGATGTTTTCTTTAATAATGGAGTAATGATAGAATGTTTGAGGGAGGAGTGGAAGATGCCAGAAGAGAGGAAGAGATTGAAGATTTTCATTAGGTGAATAGTGACGACCGGAGAGGGGGACTGGAGTAGGTGTGAGGGGATGGGGTCAGTGGTGCATGTAGTGGGACAAGAGGAAGAGAGGAACTTGGAAACGTCTTCTTCTGTAACTGGGTCAAATATGGAGAGAGAGCCGAAGGAAATGTGGGGAAGAATGGGAGTAACAGCGTGTGGAGGCTGGGAGCTGAATTCCTGGCAGATGTTGTCTATTTTATCATTAAAGTAAGAAGCCAGATCATCAGCACAGAGGTCAGTGATAGGGGCCTGCACTTTAGGACTAAGGAGATAGTGAAAAGTGTCAGAGTTTTTTTGGATTGTTGGATAGTGAGGAGACCAGAGTGGTGAAGTAGGTCTGTTTGGCAAGGTGAAGGGCAGAGTTTTAACTTTTTAGCATGAATTTATAATGCATAAAGTTTTCTAGTGAGCGAGTTTTCCTCTATAGGCGTTCAGCACTCCTGGAGCATCGCTGAAGGAATCAAGTTTGTGATGTGAGTCAGGGCTGTTTTTCTCTGTGTTTGGAGGTTCTGAGAGTGAGGGGCGCTACTTGGTCCAGGGTGCTTCTTAGAGTGTCATTGTAGTGATTCTCAACCATATCAGGACAGGAGAAGGCAGAGATTGGGGACAGCGGTAAGTGTAGAGAGTCTGTGAGTGTATGCGGGTTAATGGCTTGTACATTACTGGATGTGTGATAGGTAGGAGTGTGCTGGGATTAAATAGTTAAAAAGATAGTAACATTTTTAAAGGAAATCTGTCAGATTAGAAATTCATATGTAACTGCTATCATTTTCTAATTCCTTGCTCTAATCTCTCGCTATTTATCTCTCTCTATTATGTATTTCTTTTATTCATATTTCCCTCCTATCCTCTGTACACTTCAAATAAAGAGATTCATTCCATCTGTCACTCACAGTGAATGATCTACTTAGTTCTCTGATATCCACTCCCCATAAGATGAATATGCATGTCACGTACTCACACTACATCACTGCACAGGACATCAGTGTGGGCAGGGCTGTATATATATAACTATATATTCATATTATCCCACAATTACTTTAAATACAATAAAACATTTTACAAGCAAGAGTGGGGGACAGCCATGGGGATGCGTTTCGCGCCAGGCTATGTCAATCTTTACATGGGAAAGTGGGAGGAAGAAGTCATACACCCACATGGTATCCTCAGAAAAGGACTCATCCTTTGGCGGAGGTATATAGATGATATCCTTTTCATCTGGAATGGCACGGAAACATCATTGAATCAGTTCTTGAAAGACATCAGCAGCATCAATAATGGCCTAGAGTTCACAGCCACAATCAACAAAACCACAGTCAATTCTCTGGATTTACAAATTTACATTGATCAGAAAAACCATATCTGCACGAGAACCTACAAAAAAGAGGTAGACTCTAACAGCTACCTACCAATGTCCAGTTGCCACTAACCAAATTGGCTTAGAAATATACCCAAAGGGCAATTTACCAGACACAGGGCCGCTTTACACACACCAACTTCTGTGACCAACTTCTGAACAGATCTCTGGTTGCAGTGAAATCATGGACACATTGTTCCATTTGTACACAGCCACAAAATGGAGCAATGTGTCCATGATTTCACTGCAACCAGAGATCTGTTCAGAAGTTGGTAAAAGAAGTTGGTGTGTGTAAAGCGGCCCTAAGGAGGAACTCTACAGGGAAGACCCAATTCCTCAAAGAAGCAGCCGAAATAAAGGAAAAATTCAAAGCTAAAGGCTACAGAGAAGACATGCTCAATCAAGATATACTGTAGAAAGAATTGCAAATACAGAAAGAACAACATTTTTGACCAATAAAAAGAAAGATGACATTTCCATTGGACAGAAAATAAGTCAATTACAATAATTACAGACTTCCGTAGTAATTATAAAGGATTTAATCAAATCCTGAACAAACACTGGCACCATCTGAAGATGGATAGAATCGTAGGAGAACATCTCCCCACCAATCCAAAAATTGTGTATAGAAGAGCAACTCCTCTTAGTATACTAATTGCCCCAACAGTAAAAAAGAAAAATGTTGTATCAAATCCCACAAAGAATTTTCCAAATAATCCAACCAACGCAGGTTTCAGACCATGTAAACAATGTAAGGATACATCCAAGAAATTAATCAATTCCATTGAAAATTCCTCCAATAGTCAATCATTCTCCATCAACGGTCTGTTAACTTGTCACACATCCAGTGTGATATACGTAATAACTTGTCCATATAGAAAAACGTATATAGGGAGGACATTAAGACTACTAGCCAAAAGAATGGCTGAACATGTTAGTGGATGACCCAAAAATCCTTTATTTATATTTCTAAGTAAACATTATAAAGAAGTTCATAATTCCTCATGTAAAGCCTCATAGTTCTGCGTTATTTAACAAATAAAGAAATACTGGAGAGGAGCAAATCACGTGGAAAGGATGTCCCGAGCAGAAACTAAATGGATATATGAACTCAATACCCTCGCCCCCACAGGTCTCAACCATGATGCTGAACTATTTGGATTCAAATAAATACAATATCCAAATCAATATAAAATAGTTCAGAAGAATGCATTCAGTTATGTCAAATAGAAGGAAGAAGTTGTCCACATAGGATCTACCCAATATTGAACATTATTTACTGATAAAGAAAAATATCCCAATTTGATACACATACATCTAGTATATAATTGTCTAAGGCGTCTGTCTGAAGCCGAAATCGCGCGCCAGACAGAGGGCGCTCAATGGAGGCGGCCAGCAATGAGCGCAGACTATGCAAATAGGCGCGTAAATTCAAAGTTCAAATTTCGCGCCAATTTGCAGTCCGGTGACAGCGGGATACACGGGTCCGGCCGACGGTGGCCACAGCGCGCGCGAGCCAGCCGGGAGATGACCTGAGTCAGCCATCATCTCCCGGCTGGCGAGCCGTTGACCGGAGCTCAGCCGCGGCTACCTGCGGCAAAAAGATCCGCTGAGAGCACAGAGCATTTTTTGCGACGGTACTAGAAAATGTGAGCTGGGGCGGGCTGGTGGAGGCTGCAGGAGGGAGCGGGAGATCTCCTGCTCCCGCTCATATAATATGCATAGTCGCTCTCCATCACCATGGTGCTGAAACCGCACCGCAGTGATGGGCTGGGGGAGCAGCACATATTATATGATTCTGCACCCCCCCTGTGATGGCACATGCCCCCCCTATGTTAGATATGGCCCCCATGCTGCTGCCATAGTAAAATAATAAACTCTATACTTACCTCCTGGATCCTCCTCCAGCGCTGATCTCCTGGTGTCTCTCCACTCCCAGCTGCTGCTGTGATCACATGCAGAGATGATGTCACGCTCTGCTGTGCCGATCACATGACCGCACAGAACCAAGAAGTGGAGGAGCTCTGCTGCATCATCTCTGCCCGATCACAGCTGCACGGAGGGAGACCGAGAGATCAGCGCTGGAGGAGGAGGTAATTATAGTGTTAATTATTTTCCTATGGCAGCAGCATGGGGGCCATGTCTAACACAGGGGGGCATGTGCCACACATAGGGGACGTGTGCCCTGCATAGGGGATGTGTGTCACGCATAGGGAACATGTACCAACCATAGGGGACGTGTGCCATGCATAATGGACGTGTGCCATGCATAGGGATGTGTGCCATGCATAATGGACGTGTGTCACACATAGGGGATATGTGCCCTGCATAGGGGATATGTGCCACGCATAGTGGACGGGTGCCATGCATAGGGGACGTGTGCCATGCATAATGAATGTGTGCCACGCATAGGGGACGTGTGCCATGCATAATGGACGTGCGACATGCATAGGGGACATGTGCCATGCATAGGGGACGTGTGCCATGCATAGGGGAGGTGTGCCATGCATAATGGACGTGTGCCCTGCATAGCAGACGTGTGCCTTGCATAGGGGACGTGTGCCATGCATAGGGGATGTGTGCCATGCATAGGGGACGTGTGCCATGCATAGGGGATGTGTGCCATGCATAGGGGACATGTGCCATGCATAATGGATGTGTGCCATGCATAGGGGATGTGTGCCATGCATAAGGGACGTGTGCCATGTATAATGGAGGTGTGCCATGCATAGGGGACGTGTGGCATGCATAGGGGACGTGTGCCACGCATAGGGGACGTGTGCCAAGCATAGGGGATGTGTGCCTCGCATAGGGGATGTGTGCCATGCATAGGGGACATGTGCCATGCATAGGGGACCTGTGTCATGCATGGGGACGTGTGCCCTGCATAGGCGACGTGTGCCACGCATAGGGGATGTGTGCCATGCATAGGGGACATGTGCCATGCATAGGGGACGTGTTTCATGCATAGAGGACGTGTGCCATGTATAGGCAGGGCTGCACTGTCCAATGGTCAATATGAGCCTTTAGGCTCAGGCGGCATGGAGGCAGGGGGAGCCGCAGAGCAGAAAGGGCCAGCGCCTGCACCATGCAGTCGGCTCCCTGTGTGACGTGCGCCAGCTGCATAAGGTAAAATCACCAGCGTCTGCTACCGACAGCACCCCCCCTCCCCGCACCTCACCCGTGGCCGACAGCAACCCCATACCCCTGTTCCTCGCCTAGGCTCAGGCGGCAGTGAGCCTTTCTGCACCCCTGTGCATAGGGGAAATTAATCTGAAATGCGTACCGGCAAATATGTTTTTTATAAAAAAAGCACTGGCGGCGCATCAGCGATGCGGGATTGCCGTGACAGAGACGACAGCGCTACACTCACATAGAGGGCGGGAAAGCCGACTCCACTGTCGACTTTCCCATCCCGCTATTTGAAATGAACAGCGATGTGAAAACGACGCACCAGCGATCCCGGCCAGGTCGTATTGTTAGCGGTATCGCTGGTGCGTCGTTATGTGTGACGGAGGCTCTATACTTACAGGATCTCTAATAATGTCACAATCATGGCCGGAGCAAAATCACATGGCTGTGACATCACCAGAGGTCCTTAGGCTAAACGCACACAGCACCTGGAGACAGGTACTGCAGACCACTTACACTCACACACCCTACACTCACCCTGCACTCACACTCACCCACCACTCACACTCACCCTGCACTCACGTCACACTCTGCCCTGCACTCACGTCACACTCTGCCCTGCACTCACGTCACACTCTGCCCTGCACTCACGTCACACTCTGCCCTGCACTCACGTCACACTCTGCATTGCACTCATGTCACACACTGCCCTGCACTCACGTCACACTCTGCCCTGCACTCATGTCACACTCTACCCTGCACTCATGTCACACTCTGCGCTGCACTCACGTCACACTCTGCGCTGCACTCCCGTCACAGTCTGCCCTGCAATCACGTCACACATAGCCCTGCACTCACGTATCACTCGCCTTGCAGTCACGTCACACTGTCTCTAATGCAAAACCCGTGTCGCTGATTGTTCGCGGCTGGTTGGGAGCGACCAATCAGCGACTCGGGATTTCCATTACAGCGAAACAGGCACAGTCTGCCTGGTCTCCCGGCCCCCTCCTCTCGGTCTCCTGCCCACTGCTCACCCACTCCACACTCCCTCCCGGACGCCGCTGCATGCTCCTTCTGCCCGCAAATTACCCCGCCATTCTTCTTCTTTTCGTGGCATAGACTCCAGAAATTCAAAGGCCGCAGGGGGTGGGGGTGGAGCTACCAAAGGGAGCATCGTAATGGCCGTGAACAGGGGCACGCCAACCACATCAGGGCTATGTGCTTGGACACACCTACTATAATGCCCCCTGTTAACTCCGCCCCCTGAGGCCTTGGAATTGTTGACATCTATGCTGGAGGAAGAAGAAGAAGACATGATAGGGAGAGAGGCGGCTGGACAGAAGCCTGGAGCGGGTGAGAACTGAGGGGGTCACTGCTGCACACTCGCACAACTGCACCGCCGTACACCCGCACTGCCATACACCCGCATCGCCACACACCCACATATTCTGGAATATCCGATGCGTTAGAATCGGGCCACCATCTAGTACACCATATATTTTACATTCTGTACTAAGCACATATTTTATTAATAAAGTTTGGGATTATCATTGTGAATTAGTATGTGTCAGCCAAACAGTGAGAACAAAACATCCAAAAAAATAAGTTGTCCATTGATTATAATAAAAATGCACTAACTAAATCGATAGACACTTAATGTATATTCTCGAGTATAAGCCAACCCGAGTATAAGCCGAGGCCCCTAATTTTACCCCAAAAACTGGGGAAACCTATTGACTTGAGTACAAGCCTACGGTGGGAAGTGCAGCAGACCTCCATCCTGGTATAAAACTCCTCATCACAGGTATATGTCCTCATCAATGGTATATAGCCCCCATCACTGATATATAGCCCACATCACTGATATATAGCCCACATCACTGGTATATAGCCTGCATTACTGGTATATTGCCCGCATCACTGGTATATGACACCATCACTGGTGTATAGAATCCACATCACTGGTATATAGTCCCATTACTGTATGTAGCACCCCCATCACTGGTATATAGCCCCATTACTGTATATAGCCCCTCATCACTGGTATATAGACCCCATCCCTGGAATATAGACCCCTATCATTGCACACACTTCCATCCCTGGTTCATAGCCCCGCATCATTGTACATACCCCCCATCATTGCATATAATCCCCATCATTGCATCACCCATCATTGCACACACCCCCATCACTTGTATATAGTCCCCCATGCCTGGTATACGGCAGCCGCATCATTGCACATACCCCCCCAATCACTTGAATACGGCTCCCCTATCATTGCACACACCCACCCCATCATTGCACACACCCCCCCATCATTGCGCACCCGCCCCATCATTGTACACCCCCCCATCCCTGGTATACAATGATCCCCAGCATTGTATACCCCCCATTACAATATATGCCCCCCTTGCTGCCGCTCACTATAAAATAATAAACTGATCTCACCTATCCGATGATTCTCTCCCGGCTCCCTGCGTCCTCTCTCTGATCTTCCTACTTCTAAAGTCATGTGACTGGGGCTTACAACAATGATGTCACCGCAGCTCCGGTCACATGAATTTAGAAGCAGGAAGTCGGAGGGAGGACACAGGGAGCTGGGAGAGAATCGTCGGATAGGTGAGATTGGTTTATTATTTTATTGTGAGCAGCAGCAAGGAGGGCATATATTGTGATGGAGGGTGTACAATGCTGGCGGCATATACTCTGATGGGGGGTACATTAATGTAATATGCGCTGCTCCTCCTGCCGCTGATGGACAGGGGATGCAGTGCATATTCATTAAAGGAATGAGCAGCCCCACGTGACTTCTCCGCTCACTCTGTAGCCTCCCCCCGCTTCATCCAGCCCCCGGTCACCGCCTTCCTCACTCAGCAACTGTATGACTCGAGTATAAGCCGAGGGGGGCACTTTTCAGCACAATTTTTGTGCTGAAAAACTCGGCTTATACTCAAGTATATATGGTAAATGATATACTAAAAAATGTTCTTCAACTAGTTCCTGCACAGTGCCCTATAAAAAAACTGAATACAAATAGTTAACTAGCAGAACACATTTGTTTCCACATATCTCTTCTACCAGTTCTCCAACAGTGCCCTCTCAAATACAGAATACAAACGGTTAACTAGCAGAAAGCATTGGTTTGCACAGTAACTGAACTGCAGCAATGGAATTGGTCAAATCTTACACAGCAAACAGGGGGGTAGGCTATAAAATGAGATTGACAAGCACTATCTGACCATCCTGAGGAAGAAGGGCATACCCTTTGAAACTGGTCGATGATAGATTAGTGACTGCTCTAGTAGCGATCCCCCAGACGATTCCCCTCCCACCGCTAACATCAATAGTGATGAAGCCCCTCTGACGCGGAAATCAGGTGACGCGTGACGTGACTGGTCACGTGATTGCCGACCAACGCAAGCAGGAAGCAAAACGCCACAGCTCTTCAGAGTGGAAGAGTGGGAATTCACCGCGGTAATACCCTGCTGCCAAGCTGTGAAGGATCCTTATCCTGGCATTGACTGTGTAAGTGACCTTCCATGCTTTAACCAGTTCAGTTCTAGCAGTGATTAGTTTAAACTGTGATTGGTTTTACAACATTATTCGACACCTAAAGCTGAAAAGAGTTTGTAACCATCTGTAGCAGGGAACAAAACTGTGAATCTGTTTCATGGTCACATACTCAAAGCTATTAAGTGATTCACAGCTTACCAGACATATCGAGAATACCATAACACACTCTGGCTTCTCATTGAAAAGATGACAAACCTTAATTTGCTTCTATTAGCACATAGTTCTGTATGCAAATACTTAACAAAAGGTTTTTAAAATCTCCAGTGTATTATAGGCATACACGACCAAAGATCTGTTAATCGGTTTTTATGAGGAGTCATCTACCATAAGGATTATTGTCAATCTTGAACAAGCTACAAACAATTTAATTCATTATAAGAGTACTAAAAACAATTAACTGCAATCCGTCATTATCCTTTTCTAGATCCATCCTGTTTTCAGTACCATCTGTAAATTAGAACATAAAAAAAACAATTTTAAGAAGTCACCTGTGCTCCACTTAATTGAGCAGGTATGTACCAAGAAGCACAGGGTCCAATACTTAAAGCGAACCTGTCACCCCCCACTCCCTCCCTGGGCACCAAAAGCTAAAATAGCCACCTTCTGCAGCACTAAGGCTGCATTCAGAGAAGGTGCCTATAGCTTTTTGATGCCCTATATTCACTCAAATATGAACTTAGATAAATGCTCACACTTAAGAAGACCGGTGACCAGGAGGCGTGGTTTCACGCTCCTTTGACCTACCCCTGTTGTTAATCATCGTGCTCTCCTGCTGCTGCCTCCCCTCACTGTGTGACATGAACGCGCGCCTCCGTTGTGCTGTATGGTGCCGCGCATGCGCTGTGCGCGCTGCCTGACAACTTCCTGGACACCTGGCTCACAGCGCATGCGCGGCACCATACAGCACAACGGAGGTGCGCGTTCATGTCACACAGTGAGGGGAGGCAGCAGCAGGAGAGCATGATGATTGACAACAGGGGGCGGGTCAGAAGAGTGTGAAACCCCGCCTCCCGGTCACCGGTCTTCTTAAGTGTGAGCATTTATCTAAGTTCATATTTGAGTGAATATAGGGCATCAAAAGGCTATAGCCACCTTCTCTAAATGCAGCCTTAGTGCTGCAGAAGGTGGCTATTTTAGCTTTTGATGCCCAGGGGGTGGGGGGGGATGACAGGTATGCTTTAAAACATCTAGAGGTAGTTAACAAAGTGATTATCTCTTATAGGTCGCATTACACCTATCCTACATTGAAGAAGATGGCCACTTAAACCATCACACCAATCTACTGCCGCACTCTACTATAACAGAAAGGTGGATATTAATAGAATTTATTAAGCAAACCTGTACAAACAGCCAAACAGCACACAAACTTCTAAAAAACAACATTTTTATTTTAGATGGGCATGAAAATTCCACCATTCCCAAAAGTTGTGGGACCACAGTAGAAAATACAGCCTCAAGACATTACTCAGGAACCTTAATGACCTCTGGTTGCAATCTTAATTTGGATATTCCAGCTAAGTTCCACAAGAGGAACTAAAACTTCTTATATATAAAACCCGAAGGCCACTTCCGGAAAAGGCCACGCCCACTTCCGTGATGGTCTTCGCCCAGGCTCATCCAGTGCACTGTAGCCGGGCTGCCCCCCGGCTACAGGCATCGGCACACGGAACGTTCCGATCTCGGAAGTTCCGTGAGCCCTCCAGCCACTCCCCTCCACCCTCTGCCCTCCAGCCAGTAGCTACATACCGGGGGGCAGGGGGGGCCCATTGCCCGCCACCTCGGGGGCCCACACACACCCTGGGGATACCCGTGCTCCCTGCTGTCTGCCTACAGAGGAGGGAGGGCGGGACTTCCTCTCCTGCAGCTCTGCCCGCCCCTCCTCTCCTGCTACAGTACACCTGATGGCCGGCCCGCGGTGAGTCTGCCCTGCCGGCTCCAGCAGCCTCTGCCCTACCGGCTCCAGCTGCCTCTGCCCTCCAGCCTCCTCTGCCCTGGCCTCTGCCCTCCAGCCTCCTCTGCCCTGGCCTCTGCCCTCAGCCTCCTCTGCCCTGGCCTCTGCCCTACAGCCTCCTCTGCCCTGGCCTCTGCCCTCCAGCCTCCTCTGCCCTGGCCTCTGCCCTACAGCCTCCTCTGCCCTGGCCTCTGCCCTCCAGCCTCCTCTGCCTGCCTCTGCCCTCCAGCCTCCTCTGCCCTGGCCTCTGCCCTCAGCCTCCTCTGCCCTCCAGCCTCCTCTGCCCTGGCCTCTGCCCTCCAGCCTCCTCTGCCCTCCAGCCCTCCTCTGCCCTGGCCTCTGCCTCCAGCCTCCTCTGCCCTGGCCTCTGCCCTCAGCCTCCTCTGCCCTGGCCTCTGCCCTATCCAGCCTCCTCTGCCCTGGCCTCTGCCCTCCAGCCTCCTCTGCCCTGGCCTCTGCCCTCCAGCCTCCTCTGCCCTGGCCTCTGCCCTCCAGCCTCCTCTGCCTCCTGCCTGCCTCTGCCCTCCAGCCTCCTCTGCCCTGGCCTCTGCCCTCCAGCCTCCTCTGCCCTGGCCTCTGCCCTCCAGCCTCCTCTGCCCTGGCCTCTGCCCCAGCCTCCTCTGCCCTGGCCTCTGCCCTCAGCCTCCTCTGCCCTGGCCTCTGCCCTCCAGCCTCCTCTGCCCTGGCCTCTGCCCTCCAGCCTCCTCTGCCCTGGCCTCTGCCCTCCAGCCTCCTCTGCCCTGGCCTCTGCTCTCCAGCCTCCTCTGCTCTGGCCTCTGCCCTCCAGCCTCCTCTGCCCTGGCCTCTGCCCTCCAGCCTCCTCTGCCCTGGCCTCTGCCTCCACTCCTCTGCCCTGGCCTGCCCTCCAGCCTCCTCTGCCCTCCAGCCTCCTCTGCCCTGGCCTCTGCCCTCCAGCCTCCTCTGCCCTGGCCTCTGCCCTCCAGCCTCCTCTGCCCTGGCCTCTGCCCTCCAGCCTCCTCTGCCCTCCCCTCTGCCCTGGCCTCTGCCCTCCAGCCTCCTCTGCCCTGGCCTCTGCCCTCCAGCCTCCTCTGCCCTGCCCTCTGCCCTCCAGCCTCCTCTGCCCTGGCCTCTGCCCTCCAGCCTCCTCTGCCCTGGCCTCTGCCCTCCAGCCTCCTCTGCCCTGTCCTCTGCCCTCCAGCCTCCTCTGCCCTGGCCTCTGCCCTCCAGCCTCCGCTCTCCTCTCCCTGTCCTCTGCCCTCCAGCCTCTGCTCTCCTCTGCCCTCCAGCCTCCACTCTCCTCTCCCTGTCCTCTGCCCTCCAGCCTCCACCCTCCAGCCTCCGCTCTTCTCTGCCCTCCAGCCTCCGCTCTCCTCTCCCTGTCCTCTGCCCTCCAGCCTCTGCTCTCCTCTGCCCTACAGCCTCCGCTCTCCTCTCCCTGTCCTCTGCCCTCCAGCTTCCGCTCTCCTCTCCCTCTCCTCTACCCTCCACCTTCCGCTCTCCTCTCCCTCTCCTCTACCCTCCACCTTCCGCTCTCCTCTCCCTCTCTCTCGCCCTCCAGCCTCCACTCGCTTCTCCCTGTCCTCTGCCCTCCAGCCTCCGCTCTACTCTCCCTGTCCTCTGCCCTCCAGCCTCTGCCATCCAGCCTCCGCTCTCCTCTCCCTGTCCTCTGCCCTCCAGCCTCCGCTCTCCTCACCCCTCCATATGCAATGTATACTATGTGTGTATGTACGCACTTCCGTCACTTTGTCCACACTTCCCTCAACTTTGTACACACACACACATACACACACACTCCGCTATACTTACCACCGGCCCTGCGTCCGCTGCCTGGATCCTCAGTCGACATGTCGCTGCCCCCAAACTACTGGATCCAATATAGCGTCCAAGATGTCTTGAAAAACTACCCGGACAACATATTGGATCCAGTCGTCCGGGGGCGGCGACATGTCGACTCAGGATCCAGGCGGCGGGGAAGACGCAGGGTCGGTGGTAAGTATAGCGGAGTGTATGTGTGTGCTTACCACTCTGCCCACAGCGCTGCACTGACCACTCTGCCCACGGCGCTGCGCTGACCACTCTGCCCACGGCGCTGCACTGACCACTCTGCCCACGGCGCTGCACTGACCACTCTGCCCACGGCGCTGCACTGACCACTCTGCCCACGGCGCTGCACTGACCACTCTGCCCACGGCGCTGCACTGACCACTCTGCCCACACCGCTGCGCTGACCAATCTCACCGCACTCACTGCTAACCACTGAGCAAGCGCACGCAGTACTAACCACTGAGCCACCGCGCAGTGCTAACCACTGAGCCACCGCGCAGTGCTAACCACTGAGCCACCGGGCAGTGCTACCCACTGAGCCACCGCGCAGTGCTAACCACTGAGCCACCGCGCAGTGCTAACCACTGAGCCACCGCGCAGTGCTAACCACTGAGCCACCGGGCAGTGCTACCCACTGAGCCACCGCGCAGTGCTAACCACTGAGCCACCGCGCAGTGCTAACCACTGAGCCACCGGGCAGTGCTACCCACTGAGCCACCGCGCAGTGCTAACCACAGAGCCGCCTGTATACACACAATTAATTTCACCGCACTCCCCTAACTATTAGTAAATAAACTATATATGGATTCTAGACTACCCGATTCTTTAGAATCGGGCTGCCATCTAGTATTTTTATATTTGTACATTTATACTATTATCAATTTTTTGATTGTTCATTTATTTTAATCTGTAAATTCATCACTATTTATTAAAAGATTTTTAACAGCACCATTTTTTGGCCATGTTCTTAATATTAGGTGTACCATAACAGTTGCACTGTATCCCATCTATAACCTACCCACTGAGTGTATTTTTTTAAAAGCCATCACACGGGGCTTTTTAGGGATTTTCTAGCTGCAACAGAGGTATAGACATTATATTGCCTACAATTACCTCATCAATAGCCAGCTCCAGTGTCACGATACTATTTATACAACACAGAAACTGTCACAGCAGCGATACCTGCTTAGAAAAACAAATGTCTAGATAAGGGAGATCTGCAATAGCTCTCTCCTCCGTGTCCTCATCAGAACAGAAGCTCCTATGGGAACTGAAACTACACTGTACTGAGAGCAGAGGGAGGAGGGAGGGAGGGAGGAGAGAGCTGCTGAGAGGGAGGAAGGAAGAGAGCTGCTGAGAGGGAGTGCATAATTATATGATAGTTTATACAGCAGCCGGACTATTCCTGTTTGCTTATAATGGAGAAGACTAATCCAGGAGCTCCCTACAGGGTCTGACAATTTTGATAATATGGAAACTACAAAGGGTAGAATAATGATTTGACATGTTTTTAAAAGGTCTGCCCAGGCACTATTCGAGGGTAATATTAGTATTAGTGTCCCTTTAAATTATCCCATAAGGGTTTCCATAAAATAATAAATAAAAAAAATTTGGAAACCACATACACAATTTGACAGGCACAAAACAAATTTAATGTGTTCACATTATTCACCTATTTTTGTATACAGATTAAATGCAAACATTATAGTATTAGCAAACAGGAAAAAAAAAAACATTTTTAGAATATAACTTTTTTACCAATCCATATGTCAAACAAGAATTTTCTTGAGCATCTTCTACTTTGGGAAATTGAGGTTGGTATTGGGTCATGGTGGGTTACAAAAATGGATTGAAGGTGTACACTCCCTGACAGAAGTTATGTCGCTTATCCATTTTATGTAAATAAAAGCTTATAACCTGAAGTTAAATTCATCCATTGGTTGTATAAATTACTCTTTTGAAAGCTGAAACCCTCCAAAATTTGGTTTAGGTTAAGAAAATAAATTGGCATCAATGCTGAAATATTGATCATTTAAGGGACACAGAATGGTCAGATTTTGGCAAGACAAAAGTTTTGTTGCCCACAGAAAGTAATGTCATTTTCAAACAAAAAATTTACTTTAAATAGAAATGTATGTTGCCTAACATTGGTGAATGAAGTTGGGGAGCTATTACAGTCATAATTAATATTTTGTGTGACTTACATGAGCTTGAAGGACTGCATCCATGCGGTTCAACAATGATTCATACAATTTATTAATTCATCAGGAATAGCAAAGTATGCAGTCTTACATGCCTTCCAGAGTTCATCTAGATTCTTTGGTTTTGGCTTCCAAACTTCCTCTTTTATCCTACCCCAAACATGCTCAATGATGTTCATGTCTGGTGACTGGGCTGGCCAGTCCTTGAGCACCTTGGTCTTTTTTGCCTGGAGGAACTTTGTTGTAGAGATGGATGTATGAGATGGAGCACCATCCTGCTGCAGAAATTGAGCCCTTTTATGATTTGGAATATAAGAGGTAGTCAATACTCATGATATTTTAGGCTATTGATGTTGCCTTCCACTTTTCAAATGCTTCGCACACCCCCATACTGAATGTAACCCCAGACCATGATCTTTCCACCACCAAATGTAACTGTTTTCTGGGTGTATTTTGGATCCATACGGGCTCCAGTAGGTCTCCTGCAGTATTTGCAGCGGCAGTGGTATAATTCTACTGAAGATTCATCAGAGAAATCCACCTTCAGCTACTTACCAGCGTCCATCTGTTTAGTAGGCTGTGGGACTTTGCAAATGCCACATGGTTTTTTATTTGCCTTTTGTTTAGTGCTGGCTTCTGGGCACTGATTCAACCATGAAGGTCATTTCGAGACAGAATCCTGCAAACTGTTCTAGTTGACACAGGGTCTTAAGGTGACCAGGCCTGATGGAGCTCTTCTGCAGTGGAAGAGGGGCTTGCTTTGGATTTTCTAACCAAAAAACATTCCTCTGAGCAGTTGTCTTGCAGGGTCTGCCAGACCTGGGCTTGACAAACACATCTCGAGTCTCTTCAAATTTTTTTTTAATTCTTTGTGCTTGACGCTGGGACACATTAAAGGTGCCAGCCACCTCTGCAATGGATCTGGTCTTCAGTCTCTTGATAATCAAGGCTTTGGTCGCAGGGTGGATTTTTTGCATGTTGTCAGAGCTCAAGTTGCAGTTCAAGTGAAGGTCTGGGGTGCTGGGTTTTATTTTTAGACACACCCACTAATTAACTGATCATTTACAGAGCACAGGTGAGGATGTAAACTAGAATTGGGTGCATTATATGACCAGGCGACAAAACATTTGTCTTGCTAAAATCTGACAATTCTGTGCTCATTAAATGATCAATATTTCAGCATTGATGCCAATTTATTTTCTTAACCTAAACCACATTTCGGAGGGTTTCAGCTTTCAAAAGAGTAATCTATACAACCAATGGATGAATTTAACGTCATGTTATTAGTTTTTATTTACATAACAAGGATAAGCGACATAACTTCTGTCAGGGAGTGTATTTTCAGGGACAGTCGATAGCATACATGTCTGTAAACTGAAATGTTTTTTGTGGCACATCTAGCTGTTATGTCTGGTATTTCCGATATTCATAGGCCACTAATCAAGACATGTGATGCTAGGGTGAAGTTGCTGTGTGCAGAGAAGGGCAATAGTTCTGATAAGTGTAGCATAAGAAATGCCAGAAGATACTCCATCTCATTGCCCTTCACTTTTAGCTGAAGACTGTTCCTGAGAAAAAGGAAAGGGTCTTACCAAACTCATCATCCTTATACTCTAGTGTGACATATTGAATATAATTGAGGAATTGCTTTACCATCTCCTGTGCTCACTGCAGTGGAGGGAATATTATTAGGGATGCAACAGTTGCTCAACCTGAAGCTTCAGATTACTAATTATTCCCACCTGTGTCTCACTTGCATTGACTGAGAATGGTCCAGCAACTTTTCCCTTAAACTCTGGTTTCTTTTAAATGTTGTCTTCAGTCCCACAATTTTGAGCACAATATTAAATTTGGTATGTAGTAAAAGTGCTAAAATGTCAGCCTATGATGCTTCATAGAATGTTCAATGTTGTTCACATTGTGAAGGTACCTACCCTACTTTTTTTATTCTATGTAGGCTACAATTGTTTCTACAAATGATAGACAACAATATAAACCATCATGGAGGAGTCAAATCACACAATGTTCTCAACTCACAAACAACATATTGTCTGGCAAATAGAGACATATGTTTAAATGGAACCTGTTAAATGAAGCATGCTCCTCAACCAAGGGCAGCATGAATCATGCACTGGCTTGTGTCTGAATCTGAAAAAATGAAAAGTTTCACAGCAAAAAAGTTTTGAAATGGCATCCGAAGATGAGGTGACTGTTCATATAATTACAGTGTGTCCCTGCTGGCTTATTAACACCTGCCACATACACCGACTTGTCTCTCTCTATGTGAGCATAGGGAGATATCTTTCAGAGTATGTGAGTGGATGGGAATAAATTACATAGTCATGTGGTAGCCAGACAAGCACTTTTAACAATGCTATACATTTAAATTGAGCAAGATTTTTAGACTAAAAATCCCAATTAAGGAATACAAAAAGGGACCAATTATGGAAGCACTTATGGAACTTTAGACTTTCATCATCAAAGCATTGCTCCCAATTATGATAAGAAAGCTTGCACGCTATTTCCTCTGGGTGGTCATGTACCATGCTTGGATAATTCTGCACATCCTCAATTTTGAAAAATGGGTCTCAAATGGGCTGCCCTCCTGCACACAGCAGGAAATGGCAAAATAAGCCTGAAGGGTTTTTCCAGGTAAATCTTGTAACAAGCCGGTAAAAACAAACTACATTTGAATAACACACATGACAATTGAATGCTTTATTACATGGACCATTTACAAGAATGGACATGTTTGATCTCCCTATGGGATAATAAACTGACTTTCTTGGTGTGGAATTTTGATCCAAGAAAAAATAGGCAAGTAAACATGCCCAAAGACTATAATGGGTACATGTTCTATTTATTAAAAACACAGATAGGCATGTTTTACTTGTACATCATCTAAGGTAGGCCTTAGATTAAAGCTTTATTTAATAAGGTTAGACTAGAACAAACAAATATAATACATCCCCAAAACACAGATGCATGTCAAACATCTCAGCTTGTTCTTAGTCATTTTAAAAGATTTTCTCTGTGGGACACACTTTCACAGCACTTTTCTTGTAAAAACAGGTGTCTGATAACCACATTGCTAAAAGAAACCATATACGTACCACTATGTAGCACAATATCCTTTCAGAATATCATAAAAAGTAATACTAAGACAGGAAAAAAAATGTTTCAACATGCCAGTAACTCCTAATAGCAAAACTGCTAACACTCTCTTTCATATTCTCATTCAGACCTTTGTCCAGCCCATAGATTTAACAGATCATTTAAATATTAAGAAAAATGTAGATTTCTCTAGAATAAAATATCAGATTGTAAATATCAAGATATCATATTCTTTGATATGAAGAAAGGTGATTCCCTTTAGGGTATACACTGTGTGCAGAATTATTAGGCAAGTTGTATTTTAGAGGATTATTTTTAATATTGATCATCAACTACAGTTGTGGCCAAAAGTATTGGCACCCCTGCAATTCTGTCAGATAATACTCAGTTTCTTCCTGAAAATGATTGCAATCACAAATTCTTTGCTATTATTATCTTCATTTAATTTGTCTTCAATGAAAAAACACAAAAGAGAATGAAGCAAAGAGCAAAACATTGATCATTTCACACAAAACTCCAAAAATGGGCCAGACAAAAGTATTGGCACCCTCAGCCTAATACTTGGTTGCACAACCTTTAGCCAAGATAACTGCGATCAACCGCTTCCGGTAACCATCAATGAGTTTCTTACAATGCTCTTCTGGAATTTTAGACCATTCTTCTTTGGCAAACTGCTCCAGGTGCCTGATATTTGAAGGGTGCCTTCTCCAAACTGCCATTTTTAGATCTCCCATAGGTGTTCTATGGGATTCAGGTCTGGACTCATTGCTGGCCACCTTAGAAGTCTCCAGTGCTTTCTCTCAAACCATTTTCTAGTGCTTTTTGAAGTGTGTTTTGGGTCATTATCCTGCTGGAAGACCCATGACCTCTGAGGGAGACCGTGCTTTCTCACACTGGGCCCTACATTAAGCTGCAAAATTTGTTGGTAGTCTTCAGACTTCATAATGCCATGCACATGGTCAAGCAGCCCAGTGCCAAAGGCAGCAAAGCAACTCCAAAACATCAGGGAACCTCTGCCATGTTTGACTGTAGGGACCATGTTCTTTTCTTTGAATGCCTCTTTTTTTCTCCTGTAAACGCTATGTTGATGCCTTTGCTCAAAAAGCTCTACTTTTGTCTCATCTGACCAGAGAACATTCTTCCAAAACGTTTTAGGCATCTCGGCAGCATCACGCTTGATTTTCCTCAATTCATGGGCAATTATTTGCGCCTTTTTTGCCCAACAATCGGCTTGCGACCCTGTTGGCTATTTGCCATGAAACGCTTGATTGTTCGGTGATGATGCTTCAAAAGTTTGGACATTTCAATACTGCTGCATCCCTCTGCAAGACATCTCACAATTTTGGACTTTTCAGAGCCTGTCAAATCTGTCTTCAAACCCATTTTGCCTAAGGAAAAGCATTTGCCTAATAATTAAGCACACCTTATATAGGGTGTTGATGTCATTACACCACACCCCTCCTCATTACAGAGATGCACATCACCTGATTTACTTAATTGGCAGTTGGCTCTCAAGCCTATACAGCTTGGAGTAGGAAAACATGTATACAAAGTATCATGTGATTAAAAAAACTAATTTGCCTAATAATTCTGCACACAGTGTATACAAAAATAACAAACAAGCGGTGCCAATCTCAGCGTGTTACCAATTTAACCCTCTGGTGCCCTTTTAATGAAGTCTTATGCACTCACCCCTTGCCATAAAACCTCAAGCATATGGTTTTGCCAAAGCCTCCTCACGCTTTGAATATTTATTCAGGTCTGCTGCTCGCCTTGAATTGATCCTCTGTTGCGTACTGCCACGGACTCCCACATGCATAAATGTTCAATAGGAAGTAATGCAATTCTATGGTGGCCGCGCTCCCCGTGGTAATGATTTAACGATCTTCTTGCCCACAAATTAAATTTATTGCTCAAACATACGAAAATATTAAAAACGGATGCAATGTGTTTCGGCAGGGACAACAGCCTTCCTCAGGTATCTGAATAAAAATGCATACGACTCTTTGCTTTATAGGTAAAAGATAATTACAGCTTGCTAGGTATTCAAATGAGGGTGTGGGTATAACCACACCTGTCTAATCAGTCTCACTATCCACTTCATTAAATGATAAAAACATTTCCAAATAGCAAACCACTATACTAACAACCACTAAGGCTGGCTTCAGACTGCGTGTCTGATCCGATCCGTAGCTGTCCGCTTGAAGCAGACAGCCGCGGACCGGATCAGCACACAGGACGGGGGGCTATTATGCCCTCCGATCCTGTGTGCAGCCGCACGCAGCTCCCGATGCTAATAGGTGAGGACCGCGGGCGCCGCGGTCCTGACCTGTCAGCTGGTTCAGCTGCGTGCGGCTGCACACAGGATCGGAGGGCATAATAGCCCCCCGTCCTGTGTGCTGATCCGGTCCGCGGCTGTCTGCTTCAAGCGGACAGCTACGGATCGGATCAGACACGCAGTCTGAAGCCGGCCTAAGAACATTTATCAATAACATTACTATCCACGAAGAATCTTGAATTACATAAAAAGTAACAAAGAAAGTTTTTTTAATAAAAAAGATTTAAAACAACATCCCGTTACAACCATTACAAGATCCAGATTTTTCCTCTGCGGAGAATTCAGAATCTGCAGAAGAACAAAATCAAACTGGAACACATCTAAATACATTCGAACTAACAATACATGAGGAGACAGAAACATAATTAATATTCACCACAGTGCTACAGGCACCTTCGCCATCACCATCATCAGTAATATCTTGGTCCAACGAGACCAAGCACATCAGAGATAGTGATTTTACCCCCTGTAATCAGCTGCTCCCAATTAGCTCGGAACCTGAGCCCGATGCAAAAGAATCATATAACAAATTATTTTGCACCACTAGTAAACCAGAGAGCAAAAAAGAGAAAAATAGGGCAAGGGGATCGAGAGGGAGAGGGCACACAATAAGGAAAAGGAATAAAAATAATAAAAATAAAAAAATTGAACATGGAGAATCTGAAGGTATATCTATACCAATAGTGAAAATATTTAATCTATCCTCATATATTCTATCTGAATCTGAAGTAGAGATTCTTAGTAAAGGTTTAAATTTTTGCCTGACACAGGACACGAATGCATTCGATCTGTTCCTGGATCTGAATGTTTTTACACGAAAATTAATCCTCAAATGACAATTTTTGCTGGAAGAAGAAAAGATGCAGAATACTGATAACATTAAGCCAACAAGTGATATGGAATCTATTCAATTTATTAATAATTATATACATAAAGAGGTACAGCCAAAATCTGGGTTTTACTCTGTACAAAATAGAGGACGTAATATAGACACATTTTTTGCATTGGTGCAGGAGGAATTCAGACTTCTGGAAGTAAATAAGCAAAATAATGATGATAAATTAATGAAAGATAAAACAAAAATTAATTCTAAGAAATTGAATAAAAGCATACATTGTTTTAAAAAAGGAAGAAGGTTGAATAATATTTCCAAGCTTTGGAGTCTTGAAAATAATAATACAATCATTGGGATACGCCAAGCAGATAAAGGGGGCGGGGGTGGTGATCCAAAATAGACAAGATTATATAGAAGAAGCGCATAGGATCCTTTGCTAAATGCTAAATATTATTTGAGATTACAGAATGATCCAACACAAATATAAATTAAAGAATATATGACCCTTATTAATGAAGCATTTATAGAAAATATTATAAATAAAAAGGAGAAAAAAATGTCTGATTCCTACACCAACAATGGCACTGTTTTACTATCTGGCAAAAATGCATAAAGATCCTGTTAACCCCCCGGGGAGACCAATAATATCTGGAATCGGCTCACTGACTACAAATTTATCCCACTATATAGACCTTTTCATGCAGGACCCTGTAAAATCTTTATCATCGTATCTACAAGATTCCATACAATTAATTAACGATCAAAAAAATATAGAATGGCAAATTTTTATTAATTTTTTTACCATGAATGTTAATACATTATATTCCAACATAAATCATGATTTAGGAATAAATGTGGTAAATTATTATCTCACAGAGATTGGTCTTGCAACTAAACAAAAGAATTTTCTGTTGAATGGTTTGGGATTTATTTTAAGGCATAATGTTTTCAGTTTTGAAGAGTCACTATATTTAAAACGACTCGGGACCGCGATGGGGACTCGGGTCATCACAAGTTTCGCAAATCTTTTTATGGGGCGATTCAAGTCCTTATCAATTTTAAGTAAGCTGGAGAATGCAAAAAAAAGTTTTTTTAGGCCTCTTATAGATAATTCGATAATTATTTAGAATGGTACAAAAGAAGCAATGGAAATGATAAATACGCTGAATAAAAATGATTGGGGCATTTCATTTACCTCAGAAATAAATAACAAAAAAATTACGTACAGTGAGTCCTCACTTAATAACGGCTCTGTTCAATGATGACTCAAAGTTACGACGTACTTTCACGAATAACTATTAATTCTGTTTAACTCTGGAATACGACCAAATTTCAAAGACACGACGGATGGCCGAGTGATATTTTTGAATTTTGCGCGGTGCGTGGCGCAGTGGCAGTACAGTGGAGTGTTGTTAGGGGGTGCTGTCAGCCGATCGCCGTGGAGCGGGTTGTGTGGAGGTGCTGTTGCAGCTGGCTGCCAAACAGCGAGGAGCAGTACCTGATTGTCGCCGCTGCGCTGGTAGTCTGGTAGTGGCAATCGACATTTGGTGGGCGGCGCCAGGTTGCAAGACGTTCACTGTTGCCGCCCTCTGCCTTGGCACCGCCCACCTTACAGCCCAATAGACAGTGCAGCCCTGATCCCATCAACATGGCTGACAAAAGGAAGAGTTCAACTCCTACAGGATCTTCCGCTAAGAAGCCCAGAAAACCATCGACCTAGACACGAAGATGAAGATCATACAGAAGTACGAAGGTGGAATGAAAGTCTTAGCAATCACTAGTACCATGTATGTAGCCTACGTTCGTGTCTTTGATTCAATTTAAAATCTAGACCTTGCTCTGTAAGTTGAATTTTATTTGCTTCCATTTTAATACAATCATATTTTTCTGATGTAGGCTACCTGTTTATGCTTTTTTCTTTTTTCAGTAAATATGTTTATTATTTTTCAAATAGTCATGAAGGAGAAAAATATAACAATTTTAACAAAAAGAATTACACAGTCATACATAGTCCAGGATGTAACAGAAATCACACTCCATAGCCAAGGTTAGACCCTGGCATCAATCTCTAATGGCCGTGGCACATATAATTCTCCAGTTATATCACCTTATAATAAAACATAAAATTAAATGGAAGTAATTTCTCGCTGTACAATAGCTACCGTATATACTCGTGTATAAGCCGACCCGTGTATAAGCCGACCCCCCTACTTTTGCCCCCAAAACCTGGGAAAACCTATTGACTCATGTATAAGCCGAGGGTGGACCTCAGCACAGGTATACAGCCCCCAGCAGTGTGGTATACAGGCCTCCCCAGTGGTATATACAGGCCCCAGCAGTGTTACAGCAGCAGCCCCAGAGGTATATACAGCAGCAGCCCCACAAGTATATATAGCAGCAGCCCCTCAGGTATTTATAGCAGCAGCCCCACAGGTATATATAGCAGCAGCCCCACAGGTAAATACAGCAGCAGCCCCACAGGTATATAGGAAGCCCGCCCGCCACCATGAGTATACATGTGCCCCCCCCCCCATCAATATCCAGGGCCTCCCCTTGCAGGCCAAACCTGTAAAGAAAGATCATTATACTTACACCTGTGGCCGCCGCCGTCCCCGCTCTGCACCGCGCTCCTCCATCTTCTTCCGTCTTCCTCCTCGGTCGCACAGGCAATGACTCGCACAGGCAATGACGTCATTGCCTGTGCGACCGAGGAGGAAGACGGAAGAAGATGGAGGAGCGCGGTGCAGAGCGGGGACGGCGGCGGGCGCAGGTGTAAGTATAATGATCTTTCTTTACAGGTTTGGCCTGCAAGGGGGGGCCCTGGATATTGATGGGGGGGGCACATGTATACTCATGGTGGCGGGCGGGCGGGCGGTTTGGGCGTACTTGCGTTGGTGTACTAGCGTATAAGCCGAGGGGGTACTTTTCAGCCCAATTTTTGGGCTGAAAAACTCGGCTTATACGCGAGTATATACGGTAACTAAACATCGCCAGCATCCCTGCGGACTTAAGAGTAAGGAAAGAAGACAAGAAAAATAAAGAGAAAAAACATAAAAGGGGGGAACAGAAGGGAAGTAGGGGCGGAAAACGCAGGGGGGGAGGGTGGGAGGGAGGGGTAGGCCTGGTTGACCAAGTTCAAGAAGGAACAGAGGACCAAAACAGCCAGTCCACAAACTCCTGGCTCTCCTTAAAAGAATGCCAGAGAAACCATGTGCTGCCCCTGTCTGATCTAGTGCCGTAGTCATCGGCCATCAGAGATTCCGTACGACAAAGTTTATTCATCTCAGCTATTCACTCCAGTGCGGAAGGGACCTCAGTCGACCTCCAATGTCTAGGAGTAACAGCTCTAGCCGCCAATAAACAGAACCTCAAGATTCCTCTCTTTACTGGCTATATATTAGGCTATATCTTTGGAAGCGCCCGCCCCTATGTAAACCAAGTAACCCTGACAACGGGTAAAGTGTATACAATCTGCGCGCAGCCGCACTACGCAGACGGTGATTATCCGCCAACACTACAATGTGACGGCTACTGCGCACGCGCTACGTCACTTCCGGTGACGTGTGCGGTCCACTGGGTGGATAATGGCGGCGGTGGAGTGCGTTCCAAGGACCGGGTGGCCTCGCCAGACCTTAATTATGTGAGTTTGACAGTGGTAGCATGGCTATAGCACTATATTAAGGAGATAGACCCCATTTTTATCTTAATTTGGGGTTTGGCTGAATGGTTAATGATGGAGAGGGGAGTGGCTAGATGTCACAGGATGTGGGTGGCTTTGGAACACAGAGTACTCGATATAAGGGGGTTGGAGCCATAGGACAGCACCCCCTCCACATCAAGGTTGTGTGTACTTACACAGAACATATGGACTCATGACATCGAGCCTCCTGATGAATGGTGAAATGCGTCGAGGCGCACGTAGATGAACACACCACCCTGTTAAGCTAAGTACCCCCCACTTCTCAAATGTGTGATACCAGTTTAGGTGTGGTCTGTTGTTATCAGAGGAGACCATGCCGGTAGTGGGGTGAGAGACGCACAGAGTATGAGACTTTATCATCTAAACATCTAACTCTACATCAGTTTTTTTTGGGGGACCTAGCATATGGGTGGTGACACTCTGTTTTAATACTAGGACACAGTGACAGACCAGTCGGCCGTTTTCCCAAACCCTGGAAGGATTTATCACAGGGGGGAGCACTACCTCCTTACTTCCAGGGTAAGGTCAGGGCAAGACAGGGCTAGCCGTCGACAAGTGGGGGCGCCACTACGTTTTCTAGGGTGCTGACCTCCGCTATCAGGCAGGTGAAAGGAGGGAGGCATTAATCAAGGACAGCATCCTTCCTTCACGCTATCCTGTGCACGTAGTTTTTATCCACGTTTGATGTGTTTGTATAAGTTAACAATAAAGATATCAATTGAGGGTTTAATATGATTTACACTTATTCTGAATCCTAAATTATCTAATTTTCAGTTAAATGAATAACAGCTCTAGCCACTAATAAACAGAACCTCAAGATTCCTCTCTTTACTGAAGATACAGAGGTAGGAATCAAGGACAGGAGGGCAATCTGGGGGAAGGCTCATGATATACCCCAGACATCAAGTGAAAGGCCTCAAAGACCTGACCCCAGAAGGGTTGGAGGAGACCGCACGACCACCAGATATGGAGCATAGAGCCCCTCTCCAGCCCACATTGCCAGCAAGCATTTGAGACTCCATGGTCAAGCCTGTGGAGGAAAGTGGGGCAACGGTACCAGCGTGTTAAAATTTTGTAGTTCCGTTCTTGAGCATCACGAGACCGTCATTTTATGAGCGAGTACAAAGATTTTTTTACGATCAGTCTCAGATAAGGTGATCTGCAGATCTTTCTCCCAAGCCTCCATGTATCCAAGGGGGTCGGATACTGACCCAGCCAGGACCAGGATATAGAGCATGGAAACCACATGGGAAGGGCCCTCAGATGAGAGCATCAGTAACTCAAATGGTGTTGGAACCCCCAAAGGAATCCCCGAGAGATAATCACGAATCTGGGCAAGCTCCATCCACGAGAGCGATGCCCCACCGGTTCGGTCCCGAAGCCCCCCCATTTATGCTTTTTTCAATGTACTGTACAGTAAGTACAAATTTGATTTAATTTCTATGTGCAATAATTTATATTTTTGTCAATAAAACAATGTTTTGTCAGCTGTGTTTCCTTTATTCTTTATATGTAACTTGGGAAAAATACTACAGTGCAAGAAAGTGAAAAAAAACATGTACCGTGAAGGTTGCCTGCCATTACATCTAGGGTCACACTTAACGACGAAACATACTTAACGACGAAACATGCTTAACAACGGACTTTGTGGTCCCTAACCCCGTAGTTAAGCGGGAACTTACTGTATTTAGATTTGGAAATTAGCCACAAAGGGACATGTATCATCACAAAAACGCATTTTAAAAAAGTTGATTCCAACGGATTTTTGGATTTTAGAAGTGCCCGTTAGAAAAAATGGAAAGAAACCCATACAGTTAGTTTTTCTGCATTAGGAAAAACTGTACTGAAGAGAAAAACTAAGAAACGCAGGCTGACATCTTAAAGAAAAGATTTGAGGAAAAGAAATATAAAAAAAATTGGTACATGCCGCATATGAAGAAAACAGGCAAGAATGTAAGACGATTTGTCTGAGTAAGGCTACGTTCACACGCTGCGTATTTGCAGCATTCCCCTGCGTATCCCTGCACTTTCCTGCATTTACGCGATGCTTTTTTACGTGTGCTTAAATGCTGTGAAACGCAATTATGGAAACACGGTTCAGCAAAACCAATGGGTTTTGCTGAAATGGGTTCAGATGTTGCGCTTTTTTACGCACACGCTTTCACTGCAAAAGCGCGTGTGTAAAAAGAATAGAGATGTCAATTCTTTTTGCACTTTTCTGCGCACTTTTGCCATTGCCTACATGTTAATATGGGCCCAGGAAAAGTGTGCAGAAAAAAGCGCACAAAAGCACAATGTGTGAATGCAGTTGCGCTTTTTGCAGTGTAACTGTAGAAAAAAGTGCTAAAAAGGCGCAATGTGTGAACATAGCCTAAAAAAGAAAGGGAAGAAAACAAGGTGGTTTGTAAAAAAATAAAGGCTAGAGAAGGAGGCAAGTTGAAATTTAATTTTATCACGACTTTTAATAGGGGAAATAAAATGATACGAATGATTGTGAAAAAATACTGGTATATTTTAAAAAGGGATCCGATTTTGGGAAAATCTCTGCCTGAGGAACCAGGTGTAACATTTAGGAGGGGGAAAACGATATAAAGTCTAATAGCCCCAAGTAGGTTAAGAGATAATAAAAAAAGATATCAAAATATGGAAAAAGTAAAGATTATGAGACTGGCAATTTTAGATGCAGTTCTAGGAAATGTCATATGAGTCGGTCGATAGGGTAGGGGGTACTCGGATACCGGGACAGGTTGCTACTTCAGTAGGGATCACGGCTGGTCGAGTCTTGGTCCTGTGCCCTGGGCACTCAATGGCTGAGGGGAAAACTATTTGGGATGGGGGATTATACGTGACGCCACCTGTGGTATCTGGTAATGTATTTACCAGCGCTGCAGCCGGTCGCTGAGGTGATGGTGATGCAGCTTTAGGTACTACAGCTCCACACAGGCGGAGCTTTACCTCAGGGCAGCAGGGTGGATGAGGGGAGTAGTAGTCCTTATTTCTCAGGTGCTGTAGAGATTTCCCAGGTGACGGATTAAATAGAGTCAGAGTTGAGCTCAAACAGATCTTTTGCTGGCACCAGCTGGTTTAATATGGATACACGGTACAGTTTAGTTTACTGGAGATTTGTTGCCACAGGTTTTGGGGGTTCACTTCAGAGTCTGTCAGAGGTGCTTTTCAAATCCTTTCTAAGTCCTGTTCCTTTATGGGCTCTTTTGGCTCCTTACACTCCCACTCTTGAGTCTGGTTTCTGGTCCCCGGATCTGTTGCTTAAAGTCCCTCTTACTTGTCAGCGTCTTGAACCCTGCTATGAGACAGAAGTTGGACTACTTTGATAGGTGCTGTGGCACCTTCTTGATAAGGCCCACAGCCTGCCGGTCATCAGTTTGGGATAAACTTTGCAAACTACCTCAGTTCCAGTATACTGGTGGTGACCTGGGCACTCCACATGGCTGTTACCAAGCCTGGGGTGTCCCCTCTGCATCTGGGTTACCTCCTTAAAGTTGAGGTACCCTCCTCTAAGAGCTGCAGGCCTCTCTGCTCTCCTCACACCGTCTGACTTACTGCTGTCAACTGTCACGTCTCCCGATCAGCTAAGCTCCACCCCCCTGGGATCTACTGAATATACAGTCCCTGGTGCCAGGGTGGCTGTGATTGGGACTTTTGTACACAGACTCTGCAGTTCCCCCCCTCTACCTGTGGCTATTGAGGGCACCACACCTCCTATCTGGGGTGCAGTACCTCCCTGTGGCATCCTGCCAGAAGGGAACCACACATACACTGAAACTGCACATTTGTAATAATATAAGTCTCTATAGGTTACGTGCCAATTTGTAACTGCAAACTGATAATGGTCTTCCTTTTACAGGTGCTGAAGTGGTTTGAGGTGTGATAATGAACCCAGTGGAATACAGAGAAGTCATTAAGTGCCTTTAGTTGAAATGCGTGTTCATCAATGGAGTTGCCCTGGAATTGGAGCCGTTTCCACTGACATTCGACCACATTTGAAATGGCAATGCCAGTTCTTGACTACATCATATTATGGGGAATTGTCATCATCTCATCAAAGTCTTCCTTGGTTTACGGCCTGTCAAGTAAAGGAACTTGATGACTGCTCTGTATTCCACTGGGTCCATTATCACATGTCACACTACTCCAGCACCTGTAAAAGAAAGACCATGATCAGTTCAGAGTTGCAAATTGGCACGTAACCTATAAGTCCCGTCACACCAGGCGACGGGGCTGGGGATGTCGTCGGCGACTGGCGGGTGTGCGCACGTTTTTAGCGCCCCGCCAGCATCGCCGTCCCCCGTTTACATGGCGAGATGTCAGGCGGCATCACCGTCGGGGTGTATGGAAACCCCAGCAGCGATGCAGGACAATGGGAGCCTATGGCTCCCATCTCCTGACAGGTCACCGGCGCCCGGTTACATGGGGCGATGTGTGCACATCGCCCCATGATGGTCGCCTGGTTTCAGAGCACTGCTCTGAAACCAGGCAACCGCCCGGCACCGCTGACATCACCCCTTTACATGAGGTGATGTAGGGGTGATGTCGCCGCCGATAGGCCATGCCCCCACGTCGCCTCTGTAATGGGTGGCGATGTCGCCCCATGTGACGGGGGCTATAGAGTTATCTATAATTACAGATGTACAGTTTCGGCATCCTGCAATAAATAATAGTGGATCAGGGGAAATCTTTAATAAAAGCCCCTCGTACATCTCGGTACCACAATCTGGAACTGGAACTTTTGGACTGTTTAAAATGGTGTCTACCGGATGTAAGCCCAATGTGTGGTGTGTAACTAATTTATTAAACAATGAAATAAAATTACAGTTCTTCTCTTGCATAGACATTATCAAAACTATTATATTTCAATAAATTCATGTTATCCAGTGAAAAGATGAAAAAGTATTTTATCCTAGAAATACATCAATGATTTTATTATGTAACCATTGTGCCCTGATTAGGTCATTAATTAATCTGTTTTGTTTCTCATTATACAGAAGGCATACTAAGCTATGTTTTTATCACGACTGTTTATTTTTCTTGATTTATAACATATGCACTAACGGCTGTCTCACCAGAAGGTCTTTGAAAACAAGTGTATTTTTGCCACATGTAGTAAATATGTTAAATTAAGGGCAATTTAATTTCAGTGTCTTGTAATCTGGCATAAAGGGTGTTTGTGAACATCAACTTTACAGTGCTCGCAAAAGAAAGAAGGTTCATCAAAAGAATTCGAGGGTGAAGAAAAAAATGACACTTTTCACAGCTAATGGTCTCGATGTTTCTGAATTTGCAAACTTGAATACATTTGTCACTAATCAGTACACTTGTACTCTTTACACTGTTTACTAGGAACCATAGATATTATTAATATTGTGAGCCCCAATGGGAACAATGTTGGAAATTTATGTAAAGTGCTATGGAATTAATAGCGCTATATAAATGAATACTATTATTATTATACGTTTAAAAGGTTAAAGCAGTTGTTCAGCCCTATTGGATTTTTTTGGCAAGCATTAAAGCTTGCCAAACCCTAATAGTATGTAATGTAAACACTGTCATGTCTCACGACTTGGGATTTATATAATATTGTATTGTTTTACTGTGTTGCTATGCAAGGGGTTTGCCTTTTTAAAACCCTGATTCCTCCCCATCTCTGTAGCGTCTCAGATGTCAGTTACTCCTTCCCTCTTCTCCATTTTGCGTTGTGTCAGCCATTTTAGTCACATCATCATCTATATAGCTCGGACAAGAATCATCCTTTTATACCTGCTGTACTATGTATTACTCAAGACGTCTGAAGAAAAAATAAACTACATATTTTGGAAAACTTCTTACATGCCCATTTGCAGCTGAGATTCAAGCTATATGATGACACTTTTACATGCATATGAGTACAGTCCATACTAGCATCAGATGAAATGATAGCCTAAGCATCTAACACAGGCAGTGTACTGGTGAAGACAGAATAGTAAAAAAAAGGATGTTCTGCCATGTAAAAAAGGTGATCTACCTTTAGAACCAAATCAGATCACAGCTTCTATAAAGATTCTGCAACAAACAGCTTCTGCATCTGTCTGCTCATGCAAAGTATCGGTGTGTGAGTGTGTGTGTGTGTGTGTGTGTGTGTGCAGCAATCTCAGCATAATCTCCCCCAACTCTGATCCCTGCTAGAAATCCAGCAACCCTCATCATCACAGAAATCCATCCTGCCTGTGACATAACATGTCTGAGGAAAAGACCAGACTGTCTCTGCCTGATTTAAAGGCACAGGAGCAGGATCTAAATCTTGATCCACAGTACAGAGAAGGGGCCAAATCCTCTTTTAACCCAACATGGAAAGTGATAGAGAATTTAGAGACTTCAAAAGGTGAATTCTCTGATAAGGTGTCACTCCTCTGGCAAGAAGTGTTGAGCCACATCACCAATGTATCAAGGTCCGCTTCTCAATAGCTACAACTAGAGTGAGGCCTAGCACAATATCAATCATATAAATAGACTTGTAAAATTGAAATTGTTATTCTGAAAAAATTGAACATGCACAATTCTTTAAATGAACTGCATAATTTCAAGCAATGTATTTCTGAGAGACCGCACAGTATGCAATATTAAGTCTAAAGCTGAAGCCATAATTACATAGATTTCAAAGATGTAATCTCTGATATCTAGATACATCAAGCACTCAAAGCTTTCTAGGTCAAGTTCATCAAAACATTCAACTCTCAGTGAGCAGATTATAAGAGCGTATGCATAAGCAGAAGCAAACAAAACACAATACGCGTTTGCAAAAATGAAAACAGAAATGAATACCAAAATAATATGCAAGAAGGCAGAAATGGATGCCGAAATGAGACACAAGACGGGGTAGAAATAGAACCTCTAGAGGAAGCATGTGAGCATGCAGCAGACATGGCGAAATTGAAGGTCCTTGAACTAGCTATCGGCATGAGTCAAAAAGACAATATCAGTTAATATGAAATGAATGCAGAACACCCTCTTAAACGCACCAAAGACTATTTGCTAGGTCAAAATGGTGAACCCCTGATCACTGTTATTGTTCCTGACAGTACTGACATTTCTCCAAGGCACTGGGACCCTGTATCTCAGCACACTCCACACTTTAACGCATACATGCAACCCAATATGTCAGCAAGTCCACCATAACTCTGGTTCCAGCTTCCACTGTGGCAGAGACTATACATACTAAACCAGTTATTGGACTAAATGCCTATGTCGCACATTACTCTCCCACGCTTCAAGGTCAATACGCTGCAGACCATATGAACAGCACTAATGAACCCGCTATTGTTCTCCAAAATCAGAGCGAATGGACACGTCTGACTTAGTAAGTTCATGTTGAGCCATTTACTTTGCAAAGACTGGTCTCACAAGGTTCAACAATGAACCCAAAAACTACAGCGGTTGGAAATATGCCTTTAGAACCATAATTAGTGATCTCGACATCACTGCTGCTGAAGAGCTGGACCTGCTGATCAGGGGTATAGGAAAACAATCCATAGAACAGGTCAAGATCTCATCTCAGTCCATACAAGTAGTGATTATTAGGTCAATATGAGTGTTAACTTTACCTCAATCAATGTTAATGGGCTAAATTCACCTGGAAAGCGGGCGTTGGTATGGCAACAATTAAGGAAATTACACAGGGACATAATTTTTTTTACAGGAGACTCACCTCTTACAAAAAGACAACAGCAGAATGACCTCCGCTTTATTTCCTACTCAGTTTTTTGCAAATGCCGACTGCAAAAAGGCTGGAGTGGCGATATTTATTCATAAATCTGTGACATTTAAAATGGTTGATGTTTTTCAGGACCCACGAGGCAGATACCTGGTGTTTAACAGGTATCTTAATGATACATTATATTCATTGGTTTCCATAAATGGGCCTAACACTGGTCAATTGTCATTTTTCAGAGAAATGCTTAGTAAACTCGATTCCCTAACTAAGGGATGTACAATATTGGCCGGGGACTTAAATATTCCAATAGAAAAGCGTTTGGATTGCTCCACCCCCACCCAGTTTAGAGGAGAACTGAGTTCTCTACTCACAGACCATCACTTGTAAGACGTGTGGCGCTATCTACATGGAGGGGAGAGAGACTACACATACATGTCCCCGAGGTTCCACACATATAGTAGGATATACTATATCTTAGTGAACGATCTCCTTCTTCCTCACTGCTCGGCAGCAAACATTGGAAATATTACGTGGCCGGACCACGCACCAATCTCTCTTACAATTGCGGATCCTACTAATATCCATCCAACGGCCCTTTGGAAATTGAATGATTATCTCCTTACCTCTCCCGCCAATGTGACTCACAACTCAGATCAAATTCAGGAATACTTCTCTTTAAATGACACAGGAGACATTGTGCCAGACATGCTCTGGCTAGCCCACAAGGCGGTCCTCCGTGGCACCTTAACCCTGCTTTTCTGTTCCCATGTACTATACACTTGTATTGCTCCTGGGTCACTATGACCCGGTTTATTAAATCTTGATTTTACATACTCTAACTCAATTATTTTCAGACCTTTTGCTAACTAGATTGTATGGGAACATGTTTGGAAATAAAAAAAAAAAAAGAAAAATGAAATTGAAATCTTTTTTTTTTATTCAGAAAAAACCTAGTAATAAGCAAAACGGAAAATAGCAAACTACACATATGTGGTAAAAAAAACAAACCAAAACAAGCAAATCAAACATTTTGTGAAAAAAAATTAATGATATTAAACACTTCAATTCGAACATATTCACATGGTAATATTGCTTTTATGTTTTCTTGCATGAAGAACAATAAACATGGGCTTTGCATAAGAATTTTTGGCATCCAGACCATGTAATACTTGTTTTATTATCACAAGAATAAGGGCAATAGCTGCACCTTTTTCTTTTTATTATTTCTTTCATCTGATTTGTTGTCTGGGGATCAGGTTCCTTATCAGTTTCTATTTCTGAATCTGAGTTTTCTGCATTTTCTTCCACCTCACTTATGTAGTCCTCCTCTTCACTCACGTTTTCCACTTGAATGTCATCTAAATCAGAGGTATGGATGAACTCTACTAATTAAGTTTCACGCCTTCTACGTCTAAGGCGGCCGTCACACGCTACGATCTTGCTAGCGATATTGTAGGCGATCACGTGCACGCGCGATCGCTTACAATATCGCTCACATCGCTGGTGAGCTGTCACACAGACAGACTCACCAGCGATGTGGACCAGCGAGATCGCTGGTAACTATGGTACACATCGGGTTACTAGGCGCCGCGCATCGCTTAGTAACCCGACGTGTACCATAGTTACCATCTCCCAGCATAGGCTCTGCTGCTGGGAGATCGTTCATCGTGGGGTTATACACCACGATGAAGCTGTTTGTAAAATCGTTCATCGCAAGATGTGAGGTCTGGAGCTCAGATCTCGATCTTGCGATTTGAACACTTCTCGCTCGTCGTATCTTGCCGTCACACGCAGAGACATCGTTCACGCGATGTTTAATCAGGCGCGTTCAAGCGATATCTTTCAAGATATCGTAGCATGTGACGGCCGCCTAAGCATCATTTTGAAATTATACAGTCAAAACTTGCATGGCGTAGACAACACTGGAATAAAAAAATCCTCTATAAGTAAGCAATAATAATAAAATCTGAGAAAAATACAAACAGCTTCAAAAATAATAAGAGCTTCTATACTACATCAAAACATACCTAACATGCTAATCATTCAGTCAGAGCAGTGAGAATACTCAACCGCTTAAAAACACATTGAGTCTTTCAAATGTAAATAACCACCTACTTCAAAAAAACAGGTGGAGCCAAGGAAAAAAAAACAGCTCTTAGCTGAAATAAGGGTGCCTTCACACTGGCATTCCCCTCCGCAGCATTCTGCGGAGGGGGACCGCCAAGTGAGCGCAGGCACTGCAAGTCCCTATGTTTATTATGGAGACGCACGGTGCTGCGCTTGACTGTGCAAGACCGTGCACTCTTATTCATTTCCGTGAGTGATTTGTACGCAGGCAGATGCCTGCACACAAACCACACACTCTCTTCCGCACCAAGAATGCAACATGTCATGTTCCTGGTGCGGACGAGAGTGTGTGATTTGTGCATCCGCCTGCGTACAAATCACTCATGGAAATTAATGGGAGCGCACGGTCATGCACAGTCAAGCGCATCACCGTGTGTCCCCATTATAAACATAGGGACTTGGGGTGCCTGCGCTCACATGGCGGTTCCTCTCCGCAGAACGCTGCGGAGGGGAACGCCAATGTGAAGCCAGCCTAAGTTTGTCAGCTTTGCAGACAGTATGCACTGACCTATAGCTTACAGATTCACACAGTAATAACACTAAGTACATGTAAAAAAATAAAATAAAAGTATTCCTTTACAATATACAATCTACCGACAGAATTGAATAAGAAAACCATAACAAGCTCGATACCTGTAAAAAGCCAAGATACAGCCTGGAACAGAGATGTGTACAGAGCTGCTGTCCAAAGAAACTGAAAGGTCAAATGACTAAGTGTGCTAGCATAAGTGTACTGATAACAGCAGAGAAGATAGGAACCCTTCTGAAAACAAGGAGATAAGCCAGGAAGACAGAATTAAGGGGCCATCACACGCGTCAATATTGCGTGCAATATCGCTGCTGCACGTGACGTTGTGCAGCGATATTGACACGTGTGACAGGGCGCATCAACCAGCGATAAATTGCTTTTTGATGGTCGCCAGGTTTTCGGACTGGACCGAAAACCTGGCAATGGTCGCCTGGTGTACACGCAGCATCACCAGCTCCCAGCGCTTCTCAGTAAGTGCTGGGAGCTGGTATCCATGGTAAACTGCAGGTAATTAGGCAGCGCGCACTGCCTAGATACCCGATGTATATCTTGGTTACCAACCTTCTCCGCTCACCGGCTGGTATCCAAGGTACACAGCGGGTAACTAGGGACCCTAGTTACCCGCTGTGTACCTTGGATACCAGCCGGTGAGTGGAGAAGGCTGGTAACAAAGGTATACATTGGGTATCTAGGCAACGTACGCTGCCTAGTTACCTGCAGTTTACCATGGATACCAGCCTGCAGACATCGTGGAAACAATATTTAAATCATTTCCATGATGTCGCTGGTCCAATGATCGCTGGTGAGTCTGCCTGTGTAACAGCTCACCAGCGACCAGCCGTCAATGTCGCCAGCGATCAGATCGCTGACGACATTGACGTGTGTGACGCTGGCTTTACTTAGCAAAAAAAAATCATTTGGAGGCCTTTAGAGCTCAGCTTTACAAAATAAGGCCCTCTTACACAGCGCGTTCTGTGCAGTCTGTTCTGCGCAGAAAATACATGTGTAGTGCACACCTAGTGATCCCTCTGGATGCGCTCTACATTTTAGTATAGACGACGCACCAAAAATAATCATTATAAAGCCATTTTTATGGTGCGCAGATCTCAATGCATACACCCGGCAGATCGTGTGTACGACCCCATTGAAATAATTTAGGAAAAAAATTAATTCATATGCAATAGTAGATGCAATAAATACACCCAACTTAGGTTATAACTCCTTTATTTCACTGAAAATATGGCCTAACATCTGTAAAAAATGATGCCGGGTCACTATGACCCGAACACGACAAGTGTACAAATTGGCGTGTAGCTAAAAGTAAACACAAAAAAAAAAAATACTCATAGATAGGTGTCCCCAAATGAGGAAAAGTCAAGTAACCTCGAGCTTTAGAAACCTATAGAAAAATATCTACAGGGACATAAAAAATTGTCTATGGGTCACTATGACCCAGCAAGGTTAATTAAATTAGCCTCCAGAAATAAGAAAGAGCGGGAACTGGCCATTCGAACCTTGACTACAAAAATCGCTGCCCTAGAAAGCGTCCATAAGACCTCCCCCACCCCGGCAGTTTTAAAAGAACTTTTGATGTGCCGCCAAACCCTAAGAGGCCTATTTCTCACTAAAGTAAAACTACATTTGAAAAGAACCAAAGCTAATTACTACGGAATGGGGGATAGAGCTGGTGCCCTCTTAGCAAGGCATGTTAAAAAACGACAGGCTCATTTCAAAATAGCACACCTGATTGCCAAATCAGTTGATAAAATCTGTAACCCTATTCTTATAGCGGAAGAGTTTAAATGGTTCTACAGCTCCCTTTATAATTTAAAACATGACCCACACACTCCTCAACCCTCTCCAGCCTCGATCCAGAAATTTTTACACAGAGTGAAGCTTCTCAAATTAACCTTAGAACAACATAGATTTTTAAATGCCCCATATTTGGAGTCTGAAATACTTGATGCCATTCGAAATACTAAAAAACACTCAGCTCCGGGGCCTGACGGTTTACTTACTTATATTACACCACCTTTGCATCAAACCTTAATCCCTATCTTTTAAAACTGTACAATTTTCACACACTGTGATTCACACTGAAGACATCAAAATATGAATTAACACGTGGAATTATATACTTAACAAAAAAGTGTGAAACTGAAAATATGTCTTATATTCTAGATTCTTCAAAGTAGCCACCGTTTGCTTTGATTACTGCTTTGGACACTCTCTGATAAGCTTCAAAGCAGCAAAGCACCCCCACACCATCACAGCTCCTCCTCCATGCTTCATGGTGGGAACCAGGTATGTAGAGTCGATCCGAGGAGGTTCCATGGAGGTTGGAACCAAACATCTCAAATTTGGACTCATCAAACCAAAGTACAAATTTCCACTGGTCTAATGTCCATTCCTTGTGTTCTTTAGTCCAAACAAGTTTCTTCTGCTTGTTGCCTGTCCTTTAATTTTCAAAAACTCCCTTATAAAGATAAAAGGCCATCCAATCACCATATAATTCCTATATAAAAACAACCCTGGAGTCAGGCCAGAATATAATCAAAGTGCTCTTTATTAAAACCACTGCATAATTACTGCAGTAAAAGTAATGCCTAGGCGGCACACGTGACAGGTGACCACATGAAAAATAACATATGAGTATGATAGCTAGATACAATGCTTCACAAAACGTGCACAAGCCAGTAGTTGCCCCAGAACTTTGGTACAAATCATACACAAACGCAAAAGTATAAACCGAAAATCAGATCATGGGTCAAGATTATATTACGTGTCCGTGGCCACCGCCCCCTTACGCGTTTCGCTAAGGCTTTTTCCGAGGGGGGTGACCATGGAGCGAGAATAAAATCCTTATATACAGGAGACCGGGATCTCAGCGTCTGTCATCACTTCCGGCCGCTGGACCGGAAATGACGTTGCCGCTACGTCACCTCCGTTTGTTGATTCTGTTGCTAAGAGACCGCACAGGATACAGAGCGGTCTGTGAGCGCTGTCCTTGTTGTTGCCTGTCCTTTGCAGTGCTTTTTTTGCAGCTATTTTTACCATGAAGGCCTGCTGCACAAAGTCTCCTCTTAACAGTTGTTGTAGAGATGTGTCTGCTGCTAGAACTCTGTGTGGCATTGACCTGGTCTCTAATCTGAGCTGCTGTTAACCTGCGATTTCTGAGGCTGGTGACTTGGATGAACTTATCCTCCGCAGCAGAGGTGACTCTTGGTCTTCCTTTCCTGGGACAGTCCTCATGTGAGCCAGTTTCTTTGTAGCACTTGATGGTTTTTGCAACTGCACTTGGGGACACTTTCAAAGTTTTCCCAATTTTTCAGACTGACTGACCTTCATTTCTTAAAGTAATTATGGCCACTCGTTTATCTTTACTTAGCTGCTTTTTTCTTGCCATAATACAAATTCTAACAGTCTATTCAGTAGGACTATCAGCTGTGTATCCACCAGACTTCTGCACAACACATCTGATGATCTCAACCCCATTTATAATGCAAGAAATCCCACTTATTAAACCTGTAGCTCCAATTAGCTCTAATCCAGTTGTGCGGACCTGCACAACCTTAGAAGGTGAGCGGAGGGGTGATTAAACCGACCCCATATAATTTTTTATAGCAGTTTGGCGCAAACGATTCTGTTTCTTTTCACTTATTAAACCTGACAGGGCACACCAGTGAAGTGAAAACCATTTCCGGGGATTACCTCTTGAAGCTCATAAAGAGAATGCCAAGAGTGTGCAAAGCAGTAATCAAAGCAAAAGGTGGCTACTTTGCCTTGAAATTTGTGTTTTATATGTAGGGCTCTTTCTTCTTTTTTATGCAATGTAAATTTTGATTATACACCTCTATGAGTGATTTTAACTGTTTGTAACACAAAGGGGGCGTTTCCACGGGAAATGACGTCATGATCCTATTTTTTTTTAAGATATGTTTGCGTATATAAAGTCCTTTCTATGTAACTCTGTAATTAATGCCCTGATGAAGTGGCCACATGGCTACGAAACGCGTCGGCTTCCTTTTGTTTGGTGTGTGGATGAATAAAGAATAAAATCAAAATTGTCTCCTGAGGTCAGCGCGGAGGAATCCCGGTAAAACAAAAACCTTCCTTACTTATTAAACCTGACAGGGCACACCTGTGAAGTGAAAACCATTTCCGATGACTACCTCTTGAAGATCATCAATAGAATGCCAAGAGTGTGCAAAGCAGTAATCAAAGCAAAAGGTGGCTACTTCGAAGAACCTAGAATATAAGACATATTTTCAGTTGTTTCACACTTTTTTGTTAAGTATATAATTCCACATGTGTTAATTCATAGTTTTGATGCCTTCAGTGTGAATCTACAATTTTCATAGTCATGAAAATACAGAAAAATCTTTGAATGAGAAGGTGTCTCCAAACCTCTGGTCTGGACTGTATGTTAAATGGTTAATTGGTTTCCGGTACAGGGATGTCTCTATTTCATTGTTCTGTAGCTTAATGATGGTGTCCAGAAAGCTGATTTCAGTGTAGGAGTAGTTGAGTGTTAAGTTGATGGTGGGATGAAACTGATTAAAGTGTTCATGGAATATCTTCAGCTGTTGCTCAGACTCTGTCCAGATGATTAAAATGTCATCAGACAGAAGCCTGATAGGATAAGAAGATAAAAAGTATCCTTCAAGCTTGGCCATGAAAAGAATTGCATACTGTAGTGTAATTTTGCTTCCCATTGCTCTGCCATTCTCTTGTAAACATATGTTGTCATCAAATGAGAAGTAGTTGTGCATGAGGATAAATTTTAAAAGCTTCACCACAAAGTCAGCATCAATCCCTGTGTTTTCCAGAAAGGTTTTGCAGGCATTTAATCCATCCTGATGTGGGATGTTACTGTACAGAGATTCCACATCCATGGTGGTGAGGATGATTCCTTCTGGTAGAGGACCTATTGCTGACAGTTTATTCAATAGATCAGTTGTGTCTTGAATGTGGCTGGGGGTCTCTTTTACCAGGGGTTTGAGAACACCATCTACCCACGAAGAAATTTGTTCAGTGAGGGTGCCCACACATGAAATGATTGGTCTTCCTGGATTTCCTGATTTGTGAATTTTGGGAAGCATGTAGAATGTGCCTGTTCTTGGACTTTCTGGAATTAGGTCATCACCTCTTAATGATATGTAAGGTAGACAAGATACCAGCCTGTTTAATTCCTTCTGATAGTACTGTGTAGGGTCAAACTGCAATTTCTTGTAGTAGCATGTTTGCTGCCTTCTGTTAGATTTGTTCATCATGTCTATTGCACCACTCTTGTTTACAGGTTTAATGATGATTTCTTTGTTAGTTTTCAAGATTGCAAAGTATTCACTGATCTCAGGGAGACCAGTCCAAAAAAACACTGCGGGCAGCTGGCTAAAGCGCTCAAACACAGTGAATTCCTGGGCACATTGCCCCCTGGGAAATATGAATATGCAAATAGAGTCTGTGGAGCCTCGGTTAGGAGTCTCAAACACAGAACTAGCCATATATCCCTCCAGGGAAGGACCCAGCCAAGGGGTGGCTCCTTGCGGAGAACACCATAACCACCATATGAAGTGGCCCTTTAAGTCAATATCCAACTCTTTTACAAGTTTACAGATATGACAAGGGAATACCAAGGCCAGGTATCCATCCACATACAGCTGTTTCGGGGTGTTGCCCCTCATCAGTGTGGAGTAGGATTCTGGCTAGGTGGGAGCAAGGCCTAGTAGACCAAGTTTGCAAAGTATTCACTGATCTCAGGGAGACCAGTCCAAAAAAACACTGCGGGCAGCTGGCTAAAGCGCTCAAACACAGTGAATTCCTAGTCACATTGCCCCCTGGGAAATATGAATATGCAAATAGAGTCTGTGGAGCCTCGGTTAGGAGTCTCAAACACAGAACTAGCCATATATCCCTCCAGGGAAGGACCCAGCCAAGGGTTTTTGGACATATGCATGATGGGGGGCCATATTTACAGCATGGGGACATGTATGCCATGATGAGGATACCGCTTCCAGTAACCATCAATGAGTTTCTTACAATGCTTTGCTGGAATTTTAGACCATTCTTCTTTGGCAAACTGCTCCAGGTCCCTGATATTTGAAGGGTGCTTTTTCCAAACTGCCATTTTTAGATCTCTCCACAGTTGTTCTATGGGATTCAGGTCTGGATTCATTGCTGGCCACTTTAGAAGTCTCCAGGGCTTTTTCTCAAACCATTTTCTAGTGCTTTTTGAAGTGTGTTTTGGGTCATTGTCCTGCTGGAATACCCATGACCTCTGAGGGAGACCCAGCTTTCTCCCACTGGGCCCTACATTATGCTGCAAACATATACCACCGGAAGCGGTTGATCGCAGTTATTTTGGCTAAAGGTTGTGCAACCAAGTATTAGGCTGAGGGTGCCAATACTTTTGTCTGGCCCATTTTTGGAGTTTTGTGTGAAATGATCAATGTTTTGCTTTTTGCTTCATTCTCTTTTGTGTTTTTTCATTGAAGACAAATTAAATGAAGATAATAATACCAAAGAATTTGTGATTGCAATCATTTTCAGGAAGAAACTGAGTATTATCTGACAGAATTGCAGGGGTGTCAATACTTTTGGCCACAACTGTATACCAGAATGGGGGGGAAATATATACCAGGATACCAGGATGGGGGTTTATGTACCAGGATGAAGGACATATATACTGATTTGTAAGACGGACACTGGCATTATAAGAAGGACCCCATTTAAAATTAAAAATTATTTATTTTCTCTTTTCCTTCACCAAATTTGGGGGTGCGTCTTATAATCAGGTGCATCTTATAAAGCAAAAAATATGGTAATTGTCCATAAAAAATAAATGTATGGCACGCTAAAAAAAAGTTCCTGCAAAATGACAGACATGTTAGTTGTGCTGATCGCTTGAGCACAAAAGATTTTTTTCCCTTTCAACGTACAATACTAAATTGTTGCCTACTTCAGCAAAGTCAATGATTGGTGGCAGCGTTGTTCGTGTGACATCATTGCTGCAGTTTCTAATCACTAGACCAGCAGCAGAGATGCAGTCCTGGACTTCAAGATGGTAGCATCTGATTTTTTTATTTTTAGCCTGATTTTATTACTTTTTAGTAAAGAAAGTTAAAAGGGAAAATCCCTTTAACATGCATTTAATGTAACTACAATGCACTGAAACTGAAATATAAGTGCAGTATTAGTGCCTGTTAAAAGATACTTTTAAATAAAACATATACCTATCCTTATACTTGTAATGACCTATACAATAACATTCAAACAGCTAATAAAAATGGTCAGTGAGTATGACAAGCAATAATATTTGCCTACCTAAGCAGTTTATCATTCTAAAAAAAATTCAGTTCTACCATATTCACACCAGAAAATTGTGGCCAAAAATTTACATCTTGTCTTGCAAAAAATAAAAAAAATAAATAGGTTCTGCTGACTAAGTACAAGGAGGTAAAAATAATACCAAACCAGCAAAAATGACTTGGTCGTTAAGAGGTTAAAAAGTTATAATTTCAGGTACAATTTTTAATAAATTTGATTCCATACTTCATATAAGAAAATATTTTGGGCCAAAAAGTGCTAAAATGTAAAACTGAATTTTTCAGTATGATACTAATATTACCCTTGAATAGTGTTCGGATAGACCTGTCAGAATATGTAAAAATCATTAATATAACCTGTGTAGTTCTCTTGCTATAAGCATTTGCAGACCCTGCAGGCAGCTGGTGCATTAGTCCTGTCCATTACATTCATTGCTGAATAGTCCGGCTGTGTAAGTGCTATTTAAATATCCGCCTATCCAAGCGGGTATTTTGTCCCTCCCCTCTGTGCTCTGTGCTGTTACATTGAGAGGAGGAGGTGTTTTGTGCTACAACTCTTCTAGCAGCAAACTACAGTGTGTGTTATCTTTAAATGATTTCTGTTTATATGAACATTGGTTTTCCTGCATACATGGGAGGCACGGTGGCTCAGTGGTTAGCACTGCAGCCTTATAGCACTGGAGTCCTTGGATCAAATCCCACGAAGGACAACATCTGTAAGGAGTTTGTATGTTATCCTTGTGTTTTGCGTGGGTTTCTTCCAGGCACTCTGGATTCCTCCTACTTTTTAAAAGACATACTGATAGGATATTTGGATTGTGAGCCCCAATGGGGACAGTGTTGCAAATGTATGTAAAGTGCTATGGAATTTTGCACCTAAGAAATGCACTTAGTCATAGATAAAAACAACAACTGAACATTCTTTTATGCTTGTTTCACAAAAAGGTACACAGATGAATTAAATTAATACAATCAACTAGCTAAAGACGTTGTCCAGTCTTTTGCTATAATTCATATGTGTATCAAGACTGCAAAATGTTGACAGTTTGTAATATGCATGCGATCAAGATTTTGCAGGATTATCTAGATATCACATATTTGCGGCAGCCAGAGAACGTTCAGGCTGCGTGTTTGTTTTGGAACTGCATAGAAATGGGAAACTGGTCATTTCCTCGTAGTCTCCTACAAACACGCCCCCTCCCCAGTCTCAGTATGACCAGCCACCCCCAGGGCTCCTACAGCCCGCCCCTGCTCCTAATGTCACCACCCACCCCATTGTACATAGCGGTCCCCACTGCACTTACTCACTGTGCCAAATCTGCTGCTGTGAAGGAGATTCTGCACAGTGTGTCAGTGCAGGAGAGACCACTGTATGTGTGTGCGCTCACCGTGTGGGCTCTGTGCAGGGAAGCCAAGGTCAGCACTCTGCAGCCCGGGACTCTGCTGTGGAGCCCGATGCTTCTCTCCATACCTCCAGTACCATAGAGCACAAAGCCGGTGGAGCCGTCCTCTCTATACTGCTCCACCAGCTCTATTGTAAGGGAGGTATGGAGAGAAGCATCGGGCTCCACATACCCATACCATAGAGTGGAGCACAGAACTGGTGGAGCAGTATAGGGAGGACCGCTCCACCGGCTCTGTGTTCTAGGATACTGGAGGTATGGAGAGAAAAGCATCGGGCTCCACAGCAGAGTCTCGGGCTGTGGAGTGCGTACATCAACTCCCCTGCAGAGCCCACATGAAGAAAAAGAGCTTGAATGGAAAAGGCGCAATCTAGGGTGTTACCAGTATAACAATTGGAAGTGTTCAATACTCACCTGGCAGGGTTGTGTAAGCCACAACCACTACCAAAACATATTAGAAGGTTTGCTGCAGTCTTCCCAATAAAAGTGTGTCAATAAAACAGAAATAAAAAGAAAGGGAATATTGCCCACGCTACAATGTACATGTACATTGTACATCTGTAATTTTTTCCTGATGAAGGGGCCAGAGAGCCCAGAAACACATAAAAAGAAAGATAATATTGACCACACTACCATATATGACAATCAAAAAATCGTGAATTGATTGTGATTTTTAATTTCTATTACTGTTTTAGACAGAGCCCACATGGTGAGCGCACACACATGCAGCAGTCCCTCCTGCACCGACACACTGTGCAGAATCTCCTTCACAGCTGCGGATTCGGCACAGTGTGTCAGTACAGTGGGGACCGCTGTACACAATGGGGTGGGTGGTGACATTAGGGGCTAGGGTGGGCTGTAGGAGCCCTGGGGCTGGCTGGATATAGTGTAGAATGGGGGAGAGGGCGTGTTTGTAGGAGGCAGGGAGGAAACAGCCAGTTTCCCATTTCCATGCAGCTCCAATACAAACACGCCCCCTGGACGTTCTCTGACTGCCGTAAATATGTGATATCTAGGTAATCTTGCAATATGTTGACAGCATGTATATTACAAACTGTCAACATTTTGCCCGGACAACCCCTTTAACTCTCTGTGGATTACCATATGTAATAGAATTTCTTCAAAGGATACATACCGTATATACTCGTGTATAAGCCGACCCGTGTATAAGCCGACCCCCCTACTTTTGCCCCCAAAATCTGGGAAAACCTATTGACTCGTGTATAAGCCAAAGGGTGGACCCCAGCACAGGTATACAGCCCCCAGTAGTGTGGTATACAGGCCCCCCCAGTGGTATACAGGCCTCCCCAGTGGTAGTATACAGCCCCCAGCAGTGTGGTATACAGCAGCCTCCCCAGTGGTATATACAGGCCCCAGCAGTGTTACAGCAGCCTTCCCAGTGGTATATACAGCAGCAGCCCCAGTGGTAGTATACAGCAGCCCCAGAGGTATATACAGCAGCCCCAGTGGTAGTATACAGAAGCCCCAGAGGTATATACAGCAGCCCCAGTAGTAGTATACAGCAGCCCCAGAGGTATATATAGCAGCCCCAGTGGTAGTATACAGCAGCCCCAGAGGTATATACAGCAGCCCCAGTGGTAGTATACAGCAGCCCCAGGGGTATATACAGCAGCAGCCCCAGGGGTATATACAGCAGCAGCCCCAGGGGTATATACAGCAGCAGCCCCAGGGGTGTATACAGCAGCAGCCCCAGGGGTATATACAGCAGCAGCCCCAGGGGTATATACAGCAGCAGCCCCAGGGGTATATACAGCAGCAAAACCAGGGGTATATACAGCAGCAGCCCCAGAGGTATACAGGCCCCACCCATCAGTATCCAGGGCCCCCCCCCCTTGCTCCGCAAACCTGTAAAGTAAAATCATTATACTTATCACTGTCCTGTTGTTGCCGTCCCCGCCGCTGCCGACATTGCGCTCCTCCTTCTTCATCCAGCGTCTTCTGGCTTCCTCCTGTGGGTCAGACAATGACGTCATTGCCTGCGCCGACCACAGGAAGCCGGAAGAAGACGGATGAAGACGGAGGAGCGCGATGTCGGCAGCGGCCGGGACGGCGGCGACAGGACAGTGATAAGTATAATGATTTTACTTTACAGGTTTGCGGAGCAAGGGGGGGGGCCCTGGATACTGATGGGGGGGCCTGTATACTGATGGGGGTGGCGGGCGGGCAGCCTGCAGTTGGTATACTCGCGTATAAGCCGAGGGGGGACTTTTCAGCCCAAATTTTGGGCTGAAAAACTCGGCTTATATGCGAGTATATACAGTATATATTTAAAAAATTATTTTAAAGGGAACCTGATCCCGAAAAATGAGCCCCCAGCCTCTTTATACCTGTCCCTGCACCATGATAATACTTTTTTAGCCATCCCTTTGTGTCTGTATAGCGATATTGCAAACTTTATAAAAGTTGTTTTCATTCCTTCTGATCTGCAGCTTCTCAGTATTTGAGAAGCCGCAAAAGGCGTTCCTTCCTGCTTCTCCCCGCCACCTGCTTGTTAATTATTCAAGCCCCAATGGGCATGCTAAACAGCAGAGAGCCTGTGCGCATCATCAAAGGGGCGGTAAAGCCGCTATGATTCGATCGTCATAGCGGCTTTACCCCCCTTTGATGATGCGCACAGGCTCTCTGCTGTTTAGCACGCCTATCGGAGCGTGAATAATTAACAAGCAGGTGGCGGGGAGAAGCAGGAAGGAACGTCTTTTGAGACTTCTCAAATGCTTCTCAAACTTTTATAAGGTTTGTAATATCGCTATACAGACACAAAGGGATGGCTAGAAATGTATTAGCATGGTGCAGGGACAGGTATAAAGAGGCTGGGGGCTCATTTTTCGGGGTCAGGTTCCAATTAAATATATTCATTTAATTTATGATAAATATTATTTTATTTCTTCTATACAAGTATATATACAAAAAATTTATTCATATCATTGATATTATTGTATTTTAATAAATTAACATTGTATCCCTCCTATTATTCATTCCAAGAGGTTGTTTAGTGTCCAGCCTGATAATCCGGAATACTTCCCTCATAAATATTTTTTTCTCTCAGTCTTGCCCTGGTTTAGGGGCATTAACCTGTTCGATCCCCAAAAATCTTAAATCTTTAAGTTCCACATCATATTTTTCCAAAAACTGCTTTGTGGCTCCTGAATAATATACATTTTTATTATTGATGTTATATAAATGTTATGCAATCCGTTTTTTAATTTTTCTACTGGTAAAACCAATAATCTAAGCTTGCATGAACTACATTCAATGCAATAAAAATTATATTAAATTTATCTTTATACCTATTTGTGATTCAAGTATACATGAATGTTCAGTTGTAATGTTTTGCAAGAACGTTTTTTATGTGCTTGAAATGCGTCATAACTGTGAGCCCCTGTGTGGGTAATTTTATTATGAATATTTAATAAAATTCTGTTTTAAATTTTTGCCCTTTTTGTCCTGAAATACTTTTAACGTATACGGTTTTGTTGCTGATTTCTGCTGGTCAAACAGGTGGAAATGGGAGGAAGTGGAATAAAGATAGATGCAGATCTAAAATAAAGTACGGACCACGATGTTTACTCTATATCTGTTCCATGCTTATATTTAGTAAAATGCAAGCTTTGCCTCATTTAGGGCCCTTTCACATCAGCGTTTTTTGAAATTCGCGGCAGATGCGGTGAAAAAACCGCATCTGCCGCGATTACCGCATACCGGCTGCACTTGCGGCACGGTTGCGGCGCGGTTTCGGTAAACGCCATACAAGGTATAGGCGGACTTGCGGCAGGTGCGGCAAGTGCGGTTTTGGCACTTGCGGCAGGTGCGACCGCGAAAAAAACCGCGGCTGACAGCATTTTTTTTCGCGGCCGCACCTGCCGCAAGTGCCAAAACCGCACTTGCCGCACCTGCCGCAAGTCCGCCTATACCTTGTATGGCGTTTACCGCAACCGCGCCGCAACCGTGCCGCAAGTGCAGCCGGTATGCGGTAATCGCTGCAGATGCGTTTTTTTCACCGCATCTGCCGCAAATTTCAAAAAACGCTGATGTGAAAGGGCCCTTAGTTCTACAGAGGCAGCCAGACAAAACAGTTTAAACCATTAAACTGTGAAAATAAAATTATATCAGAACAGTAATAAATGTAAGAATGAAATAAAAAACTGCAAAGTATAAAATTGTTATAGGATCATAAAGCATCATAAAACAAATGTTTTGTTTAAATTGTACAAGTGCTACATTTTATAGCAAATAACTAAAACAGTAATAAATTATTACAAAAAATATTACAGTACAGACCAAAGGTTTGGACACACCTCATTCAAAGAGTTTTCTGTATTTTCATGACTATGAAAATTGTAAATTCACACTGAAGGCATCAAAACTATGAATAAACACATGTGGAATAATATACTTAACAAAAAAGTGTGAAACAACTGAAAATATGTCTTATATTCTAGGTTCTTCAAAGTACCATATATACTCGTGTATAAGCCGACCCGTGTATAAGCTGACCCCCCCTACTTTTGCCCCCAAAACCTAGGAAAACCTATTGACTCGTGTATAAGCCAAGGGTGGACCCCAGCACAGGTATACAGTCCCCCCCAGTGGTATATAGCAGCCTCTCCAGTGGTAGTATACAGCAGCCACAGAGGTATATACAGCAGCCCCAGTAGTAGTATACAGCAGCCTCCCCAGTGGTAGTATACAGCAGCCTCCCCAGTGGTAGTATACAGCAGTCTCCCCCTGTGGTAGTATACAGCAGTCTCCCCCTGTGGTAGTATACAGCAGTCTCCCCCTGTGGTAGTATACAGCAGTCTCCCCCTGTGGTAGTATACAGCAACAGCAGTCTCCCCCTGTGGTAGTATACAGCAGTCTCCCCCTGTGGTAGTATACAGCAGCCTCCCCAGTGGAAGTATACAGCAGTCTCCACCTGTGGTAGTGTACAGCAGCCTCCCCCTGTGGTAGTATACAGCAGCCTCCCCCTGTGGTAGTATACAGCAGCCTCCCCAGTGGTAGTATACAGCAGTCTCCCCCTGTGGTAGTGTATAGCAGCCTCCCCCTGTGGTAGTATACAGCAGCCTCCCCTGTGGTAGTATACAGCAGCCTCCCCAGTGGTAGTATACAGCAGTCTCCCCCTGTGGTAGTATACAGCAGTCTCCCCCTGTGGTAGTATACAGCAGTCTCCCCCTGTGGTAGTATACAGCAGTCTCCCCCTGTGGTAGTGTACAGCAGCCTCCCCCTGTGGTAGTATACAGCAGCCTCCCCCTGTGGTAGTATACAGCAGCCACAGAGGTATATACAGCAGCCCCTCCCCTGTGGTAGTATACAGCAGCCCCCCCCCCTGTGGGTATACAGCAGTGCCTCCCCCTGTGGTATATACAGCAGCCCCTCCCCTGTGGTAGTATACAGCAGTGCCTCCCCCTGTGGTATATACAGCAGCCCCCTCGTGGTAGTATACAGCAGTACCCCCGTGGTATATACAGCAGCCCCTCCCCTGTGGTAGTATACAGCAGTGCCTCCCCCTGTGGTAGTATACAGCAGCCCCCCCTGTGGGTATACAGCCCTCCCCCCCCCCCGTTGCCGCACACCTGTAAAAAGCAGATATTTCATACTTATCCTCCTGCTGTCACCGCGCGCATCCTCCGCTCTCTTTCTTGCTTGCACCCGGGCCCCGGCGTCCATCCATATGACCGCGCACAAATAATGACGTCATTATTTGTGCGCGGTCACGTGGATGGACGCCGGGTGCAAGCAAGGAGAGCGGAGGATGCGCGCGGTGACAGCAGGAGGATAAGTATGAAAGATCTTCTTTTTACAGGTGTGCGGCAGCAACGGGGGGGGGGGGGCTGTATATACCACAGGGGGGGGCTGCTGTATACCCACAGGGGGGGCTGCTGTATACTACCACGGGGGGGCTGCTGTATACTACCACAGGGGAGGGGCTGCTGTATATACCACGGGGGGGGGGGCTGCTGTATACTACCACGGGGGGGCTGCTGTATACCCACAGGGGGGGCTGCTGTATACTACCACAGGGAGGCGGGAGAGCACTGACAGTGCTATGTAATATGCACGGCTCCCCCTGCCGCTGATGGACAGGGGGATGCAGTGCATATTGCATTGCACTAATGAGCGGCCCCACGTGACCGGCCGCTCACTATACAGCCTCCCCCTGCCTCCTCCAGCCCCCGGACACCGGTCCCACACAGTCAGCCGTCACTGACTCGTGTATAAGCCGAGGGGGGCACTTTTCAGCACAATTTCTGTGCTGAAAAACTCGGCTTATACACGAGTATATACGGTAGCCACCTTTTGCTTTGATTAATGCTTTGCACACTCTTGGCATTCTCTTGATGAGCTTCAAGAGGTAGTCCCGGAAATGGTTTTCACTTCACAGGTGTGCCCTGTCAGGTTTAATAAGTGGGATTTCTTGCCTTATAAATGGGGTTGGGACCATCAGTTGTGTTATGCAGAAGTCTGGTGGATACACAGCTGATAGTCCTACTGAATAAACTGTTAGCTGCTTTTTTCTTGCCATAATACAAATTCTAAGTAAGGAAAAATGAGTGGCCATCATTACTTTAAGAAATGAAGGTCAGTCAGTCCGAAAAGTTGGGAAAACTGTGAAAGTGTCCCCAAGTGCAGTTGCAAAAAACATCAAGCGCTACAAAGAAACTGGCTCACATGAGGACCGCCCCAGGAAAGGAAGACCAAGAGTCACCTCTGCTGCGGAGGATAGGTTCATCCGAGTCACCAGCCTCAGAAATCGCAGGTTAACAGCAGCTCAGATTAGAGACCAGGTCAATGCCACACAGAGTTCTAGCAGCAGAAACATCTCTACAACAACTGTTAAGAGGAGACTTTGTGCAGAAGGCCTTCATGGTAAAATAGCTGCTAGGAAAGCACTGCAAAGGACAGGCAACAAGCAGAAGAGACTTGTTTGGGCTAAAGATCATAAGGAATGGACATTAGACCAGTGGAAATCTGTGCTTTGGTCTGATGAGTCCAAATTTGAGATCTTTGGTTCCAACCACCGTGTGTTTGTGCGACTCAGAAAAGGTGAACGGATGGACTCTACATGCCTGGTTCCCACTGTGAAGCATGGAGGAGAAGGTGTGATGGTGTGGGGGTGCTTTGCTGGTGACACTGTTGGGGATTTATTCAAAATTGAAGGCATACTGAACCAGCATAGCTACCATAGCATGCGGCATACTATTCCATCCGGATTGCGTTTAGTTGGACCATCATTTATTTTTCAACAGGACAATGACCCCAAACAAGGGCTATTTGTAAGGGCTATTTGACCAAGAAGGAGTGTGATGGGGTGCTATGCCAGATGACCTGGCCTCCACAGTCACCAGACCTGACCCCAATCAAGATGGGTTGGGGTGAGCTGGACCGCAGAGCGAAGGCAAAAGGGCCAACAAGTGCTAAGCATCTCTGGGAACTCCTTCAAGACTGTTAGAAGACCATTTCTGGTGACTACCTCTTGAAGCTCATCAAGAGAATGCCAAGAGTGTGCAAAGCAGTAATCAAAGCAAAAGGTGACTACTTTGAAGAACCTAGAATATAAGACATATTTTCAGTTGTTTCACACTTTTTTGTTAAGTATTTAATTCCACATGTGTTAATTCATAGTTTTGATGCCTTCAGTGTGAATATACAATTTTCATAGTCATGAAAATAAAGAAAACTCTTTGAATAAGAAGGTGTGTCCAAACATTTGGTCTGTATTATATATTGACAAGTGGAAATGAAAAATACTAAGACGTAATAGTTCATACGTAACTTAATGTATAATTTAAACGCCCACACAATAATAGATGATATATACAATGTATTAATGAATGTATAAACATAAATACATAAAACCTAAATGAAGGAATCATATGAATATTAGAATTCCTATATTCGTATTGTATCTTATTATATCAGAAAAATAATGGGTCAAAATAGCTTGGTTTTACTTGAGAGAGGGAAAATAAATATTTTTAGATTAAGGTTGGAAAATAAGATTGCATAAAGTTTTAATTAAAACTATTACGTGTATAGGCACAAATGCTAGGTTTTTTCTACAGTCTTCATGCTATTTAATGATGATCCTGTAATATTTATTCCTTGTTTACATTTTTGTTTTATACATTGGTCCTTGTATTCTGTTGCATTCTCTCTTAAACTGTTATAGATGTTTATTACAAATGTGTTTTTAATTAACCCTGATATGAATGCACTATTCCCCACCCATAAAGAGGGGAAGTGACGTCATCAGACTCTGTGGACCCGTTGAAGAGTAACATGCTCGAAACGGAGCGGCCGTAGTCCCCTCCGCCTCTCCTCCCTCCCCTGCATTACTGTAACCCGATTCATAGATGGAAAAATAAAGAGCACTGTGAAGAACTCAGAAGGATGAGTGCCGTCATTGTTTCTCTTTTTAGACTGATTAATTTATTTAATAGTTAACCCAAACTTTTAGCAAATACAAACATCATAATACAGTGAACAGTGGATATAAAAAGTCTACACATCCCTGTTAAAATGACAGGTTTTTGTACTGCAAAAAAATCATAACAAGAAAGGGGTTACACATTTTCAGTACAAGACAATTGAGAAACCATTGTATAGGTATAAACATCCTCTTATAATTGAGGATGTGGTTGTGGTCAGAATTAGCCCGTTACATTTAACCCCTTTATGATCTAGGATAAACCAATACGTCCTTGTTCGCCTCCTTCCCTTTTAGGCAAGCTCACATGATTCCCCAATCTGATCAACAAACAAGTGCATATAATTTGCCGCAAGGATAATGTCGTTCCCTGCCACCTTTGGCAACATCATGAGGCAATCATGGGGTGCGGATGTGTTACCATGACAGCAAAGGATCAGATGATGACCCCTGTAACTATCATGATGTACTTACTGTGGACGCCAGCGGAGTGCTAGTGTTTACACGAGATGATCATTTGTGCTGTGCAGACATGCATTAGCATGGCTCTGTACAGCACAAGCAATTGGACATCGCAGACTCCAAGCGCCCTAAGAGGAATAGTATAATAAATAAAAAATAAAAAACAGTTTTTAAAAATATGAACAGGATAAAAATATTAAGTTCAAATCACCCCCTTTTGCCCCATTGCAAAGAAAAACTATATAAAAAATACGCATATTTAGTATTGCCGCATTCAGATATGCCTGCTCTATCAAAATATAAAATCAAATAATCTGATTGATAAACTGAGTAATGGAAAAAAACTACAAATCGCCAAATTACGTTTTTTTTGGTCACTACAACTGTGCAATAAATGCAATAACAGGCGATGAAAACATTGCATCTACCCAGAAATTATTTAATTAACAATGTCAGCTCAAGATGCAAAACATAAGCTGTCACACAGCCCCAAATCTCGAAAAATGATAATGTTACAGGTCTCGAAATGGTGACAAAAGCACAATATTTTCTTTTTAAAAACTTCTGAATTTTTTTCACCACTAGATAAAATTAAACATATACATGTTTGTTATCTATGAACTCACATCAACCAGGAGAATCATACCGCAAGGTCACTGTTGCCATATAGTGAACATAATAAACAAAAAAACACAAAAAGAAATTGTGAAATTGCACTTTTTTTTGCAATTTCACTGCACTTGAATTTTTTTTTCCCATTTTCCACTACAATATATGGTAAAATTACTTATGTCATTCAAAAGTACAACTTGTCCTGCAAAAAACAAGCCCTCATATGGCTATATTGACAAAAAAATAACTAAGTTATGGCTCTTGGAAGGAGAGGAAAAATGAAAACTGAAAATTGCCGGGTGGTGAAGGGGTTAAAGTCATGGTTGCATACGTGTGAAGAGTGAAGACCCTTTTATATTTGAGGAATTTGGTTGTGTTCAGAAATAGCCAATCATACGTAAACTCATTAAATATAAATATTATGAAGAATATTATACAGTGAATATAAGAAGTATAAGAAAATAATTTCAGAACTTTTTTGTTAGTGTCACACCTATTCTGTGCAAACCCCTTGAGAGACAAATTGTTGCATAAGTACGAACAGTCTCTTATACTAGTGCATCTCAATGAATTAGAATATCATAAAAAATCAATGTAATATTGCCAAGTTCCAGGCTGTTTCTGGGAGCCCTGAAATACGTTGACTAATAAATCAATATTATATTCACTCTTTGATGTCTCATGGAATACAGCAGTACGGTTTTTAATCCTTTATCCTCCATACTTTATTTTTCTGACATAATGACCATTTGGTTTTCATTGGCTGTAAGGCATAATCATCAACACTAACAGAAAAAAACACTTAATATAGATCAATCTGTTTGTAATGACTCTATATAATGCTAGCTGTACTACCCGGCTACGCCCGGGTTAATAAATAACTGATGTTAGCTATAACAAAATAGAATTTGAATATGTCATATTAATGACCTGTAGGAAAATAGAAGCTGATCTGTGATTGGTTGCTATAGGCAGCCTGATAAATCTCCAGCCAACAGTAAACCCCCCCCTGGCCGGGCATGTGACTGACATCTGCCTTAATTCCCTATATGGTACATGTGTTGCACATTGGCTGTTTTTAATCAGATGTTTATTTTTGGAAATTAAAGATACCAGACATGTGAGGCGATTTGTGCACATCTGTGTCTGTCTGTGTGTCCCTGGGGTGTGTGTGTGTGTCCCAGTAGTGTGCGTGTGTCCCTGTGGGGGAGTCCCTGTGGGGTGTGTCCTTTTGGGGGGGGGCTGTCCCTGTGGTGTGTGTCCTTTTGGGGGAGAGGGGTGTCTCTGTGGTGTGTATCCATCCCTATGGGGTCTGTGTGTTCCTGTCGGGTGTGTGTATGTGTGTGTGTGTGTCTGTGTCCCTGTGGGGTGTGTATGTGTGTATGTCCCTTTGGGGTGTGTGTCCCTTTGGGGTGAGTGCATGTGTCCCTATAGGGTGTGTATGTGTGTGTGTCCCTGTGGGGGGGTGTCTGTGTGGTGTGTGTCTGTGTGGTGTGTGTCTCTGTGTTGTGTGTGTCTCTTTGTGGTGTGTGTTTGTGTTCGGGTGCGTGGTGAGTATCCAATGTTGGGGCTCCACCTTAGCTTTTACTCTTTGTGTGCATGTGGTGTGTATACATGTCCCCGTGTGTGGTGAATATTCCATGTCATGGCCCCACCTTAGTGACTATATGCTGGTATATGCTGTTAGTCTTTGGTGCTGTCATTAAGCCCCTCTCATTCACAACTGTCAACTGGCAACTGTCACTTTCTCTCCATTATGTAGGGCCAAAATTGTTTGGTGAATTGGAATGCGCGGGGTTAAAATTTTGCCTCACAACATAGCCTATGACACTCTTGGGGTCCAGACGTGTGACTGTGCAAAATTTTGTGGCTGTAGTTGCGACGGTGTAGATGCCAATCCCGGACATACATACACACATTCAGCTTTATATATTAGATATGTGTTCACTTTACGTATTGAATTACTGAAATAAATAAACTTTTTGATGATATTCTAATTCATTGAGATGCACTAGTAATTGGGGATGTGGTTGTAGTCAGAATTAGCCAATCAAATGTAATTCCTTCATGACCTCTTACATAAATGTACATCATATGTGAGTTCCTTCTTTTGGTGTCAGCTCACACTCCAAGCCCACATCTTTCTCCACACATGATGATTGATTTAATCAGCCATCATATGCCTTTAACTGCTGCAGATGGATCGAAGTTCCGTGTGAGGCTGTTAACCAGTTAAATCAGAAAATCAATCACTTACAGTGGGATGCGCAGGTAGGTGGCCAGGCCATTCAATGCTCCCATTGGCATCCCCGTGCCAGCCAGAGGTCCGCTAATGACCCCTGTGTCTATCATTGCGATTCTCCTGCGAATGCTGGCTGTGAGACAACATTCATAGTGATTTCTGCTACGCAGAACAGTGTTGATGGACTTCTCTGTATATCACAAGTGATCTGACAATTGCAACATCAAGTCCCCTAAGTGGACTAATATTTCCAGCAAAAAGTGAAAAAAAGTGTTAAAAATATGTATTAAAAACCACAAAAAAATTAAAATTACCCCCTTTTACTCTATTGAAAAATAAAATTAACCCCTTTACCGCTCAGCCTGGTTTGCACCTTCGTAACCAAACCAGGCCATTTTTTGCAGGTCTGACCATTCTTATGAGGTTATAAGTTTGGAATGCCAGTGATTCCAAGATTGTTTTTACGAAATATTGGACTCCATTTTAGTGGTAAATTTAGGATGATATTTTTTGCGTTTTTTTGTGAAAAAATCTGAATTTTGACAAAAGTTTAGCAAATGTCAAACTTTTAACTTTTATACCAGTAAACCAGAGAGTAATTTCACACAAAATAGTCTGCTTTAGATCAGCACCATTCTTGAAACTTTATTTTTGTTAGCAAGTTAGAAGGTTTCAAAGTTTATCAGCAATTTCTCATTTTTTCAACAAAATTCACAAAGATTCTTTTTTAGGGACCGCATCATATTTGAAGTGATTTTGAAAGGCCTACATGACAAAAAATACCAAAAAGTGGAAGCAATCCAAAAACTGCATCCTTAAACTGTTCAAAACCAAGGCAAGAAGTTTATTAACCCTTCAGGTGCTCGTACATTGTGCCCAGCATGTGCTTCTGAAGACACACAGCAATTAAGTGGTCTTTCTTACTACAACAATGCCAAACGTGGACATTAACTGTGGTTTAGACATTGTGGTGCTCAGAAGGGAGGGGGGCATTTGGATTTGTCTTGTTTTCTTTTTGGGGGGCGAGGAGCCATAGCGCTTTTCCAGAGTCTTTGTGCTACCAGTAATGTGGAAACCTCCTATATTTGGTTACCAGATGACGGACGTTGGTAGGGACTTGGTTTTTTTGGAATGAGTTGAATGCTTTTGGTTGCTATTTAGGTACAGGACATTTTGAATCAGTCCACATTATCCTGTGCTCTATGCTGAGCACTTACATTTCGGTTTCAGCTATAAATCCAAAATAAGTGATTCAGATGAACGCCAGATGTATCCATTCACTAATAAGAAAGCAGTGTTAGGCTGGGGTCACACTTGGCATGAGTTTTTTTAGTGACTTAAAAAAACTCATGCGTTTTACCATGCGTTTTTTTCATGTAATTAGGAGTTTTTCAAGGTGAGTGATGGCTCCCTGCGTTTTTGGCTGCGTTTTTAAATCTGCACCAAAAAATAGTGCATGCACTATTTTTTGGTGCGTTTTTAAAAACGCATGTGTTTTTGTAGAAAACGCATGCGTTTTTTAACATGGGCCCCTATGGAAAATGCATGCAAAAACGCATGGTACATTAGTACCATTTAGTGCCATTCAAAAACGCATGCGTTTTCCATAGGAACCCATGTTAAAAAAACGCATTCGTTTTCTAAAAACGCATTCGTTTTCTAAAAACGCATTCGTTTTCTAAAAACGCATGTGTTTTTAGCATCGGCTCCTATGGGAAACGCATGCGTTTTTGAATGGCACTAAATGGTACTAATGTACCATGCGTTTTTGCATGCGTTTTCCATAGGGGCCCATGTTAAAAAACGCATGCGTTTTTGGAAATGCACCAAAAACGCATGGTACTGTCACACATGCGTTTTTGCTATTAGGGCATGCGTTTTTTAACATGGGGGCCTATGGGTGCATTTTTACATGCGCTTTTGAAAACGCAGGTCTCCAAAAACGCTTGTAAAAAACGCAAGTGTGACCCTAGCCTTACTCCGGACTCTGTTTCTCCTCTGTTCAGTTGTGTCCTTTTCAAAAGTGCAAAAAACTGTGGTTGACTGCACTTTAGTGCATGCCTAAAAAGATGTAAAAAAAAAGATGGACACCACTGAATCGCAGGTCAGATGAGAGATCTGAGTGACTCCCTCGACCTAATTATCATGAATTTTCCATTTGGAATTTTGTCTGAATGATTTTTTTCAGAGATTTACACGTAATTGCCAATGTACTCGTAAATGCTCAGTGTACAATGCAGGAAAACTGTGACTACAATCTTTGGGAGGCACAATAAATTAATCAGAAGCAGTTGAAAAATTGCCTTTATTACTATATTGGCACCGTTCACCTAGAGGTATAAGGGATTAGGCGGCTTTATTCATCAGGTTGGTACAATTACAGCGATACCAGATTTATATTGTTTGTTATTAGGTTTGGCTACCATCGCAATAAAAATGCTTTTTTACGAAATAAAGGTTTTTTGCATCAGCAAGGTTTGAAGGCTGTCTTTTTAAAAAAATTTTTGCTGACAGTTTTTATTGGTACCATTTTGGTCCACATAATGTTTTTTGAATGTTTTCTTCTTTTGTGAGACACAATCAAGAAGAAACAGCAATTCAGGATATTTTTAGTTTTCTCTTACATTGTTCACTACTTAGTAAATGTGATAAGACAGCTTTATTCTTCAGTTCAGTATGATTACAGTGAAACTATATTAATATAATTTGTTTTATGTTTTACTGCTTTTACACCTTAAAAACAATTTTATAGAAAAAATAATTGTTTTTTGCATTGCTGTATGCTGAGTCCTATAGATTTTTATTTGTTCACTGAAGAGCTGTGGGGCACCTTGTTTTTGCAGGAAAAATTATGTTTCCAGCGGCCATGGACACAAAAACAACACCCCTAAAGACTAGTCCCTGCGACATTTACATACAAAATTGTAAGTTATAATGCTAAACTTTTAGCTCAGACAGGGATGCTTAGGAATGTACTAGGAAGCTGCAAGGACAGATAGTGAGAGCTTTGGGGCATAAAGTAGCTGATAGGTTCCCTTTAAGGCAGAAAAACCCAAAACCAAGCAACAACTAAAGTCCGCTGCAGTAGAGACCTGGCAAAGCATTGAGAAGAAAGAAACTCAGTGTTGGGTAATGTCCACGGCTTTCAGACTTTAGGTAGTCATTGAAGCAAAGGATCTCTATAAGGTGTTAAAATTGAACAATTTTTTTATATGGTAAAGTAAATTTATCTAATTTCTGTTGAGCCTCTGAAATGAGTAGACTCTGTAAAAAATGGTTTAATTTCCTAAATGTTTCACAAGATATTTTTGCTCAAGCCTTTTAATGAATCCTAACAGAAAACACGTTGGATCTCAGTTGTTTAATTTTAAATAAAAAATAGTGTCATGCACAGCTCAAATCATGAAGATTCAGTCTCTATCAAATATTTCTGGAGCTAACGCTTGGACGAAGGGGATGTCCAGCAACTGTGCGTGACAGTGGCGCACGGACCAACGATCTCTGGTGTGCAACATTGAAAAAACAACAGATGTGGAAACGCCAAAGTGAATAAATACAATGGAGGACTCTGCTCATAGGGAACGGGGGAGAGGTGACCTCCTGCACTTATCTGTGGCAGCCCTGATCTCCCTACTGTTCATATACGAGTTCTTTCACCTCATCGCGGAGCAGAAAACCTAAGCCCTCCACTGGCCCTGATGTTAACCCTCACAAGGGAAGGCCGGCGGGAGCACTAGTCCCATCCACTACAATAAAGAGACATGAGGGAAGGGGAAAACAAACAAAGAACAACAGGACAGCTACTTCATGTCTGCTGACACTTCACCAGACAGCAGATGGCTTGACAGCAAGTAGTTCTCCACAGACCTCCTTTCATCTCAGGAGCTTGGCCAGGAATGATGTGCAATCTCCAGCAAAGCATGCTGGAACCCTGCAATCACAAGGTAATCACAGAATGACTACACCTGGACAAGGCACAGCTAGCTTGCTAGCAACAAAGACTAATGGCCACTTTACACGTCCCGATATTGGCGTCCAACTCCGATAAAAAGTCACGTGGTTCGTGCGGTGGCCCCTATATCGTTCGTGCGTTGTATGGTATAAATGTCCAGTACAATGCACGAACAATGCCAAAACGATATCGGGGATCAAATGAGCCTGCTCTCCAACGGCCCGATATTGGATGGACGTTGGACGATGGCCGGATCGTGCTCTGTAAAAGCCCAACAACGATGTGGAGTACAACTTCCCCTATTCTCTCCCATGTTAAATGGTCGTTCCTGGGTCGGCTGTACAAGGGGGCGTACACATTGCTGTTGCGTTGCCTGCCGATATCGCGCTGTGTAATATCTCCTATGCGATTTTGGAATTCTGCCCAGAAAAAGCGCGCTCCCGCGTCGTCGTATCCAATATTGGACCGACGTTGGGACGTGTAAAGTGGCCATTACATTAACTCCCCCAGGGCCAAAGGAAAAGGACATGTTTAAAATGAAGTCTCAATTCATACATGAGACTTAGGTCCAAAGCAGTCACAAGTCTCCTATGAAAGGGAGACCATTGTGGCACTAACTGTATAGATAAGAGTGAATAGCATTGATATTTTCTAGAACAAGTCAAAGTATTTCCTTTTTGGGAAGTTCATTATTTAAAAGTTATATTATATTATATATAATAAATTAATAACTTAAACAATATGGATACCTTTGGGGGCATTTTTATTATACTTAAATGCATTTATTTTGAGGTAAAATTTTTTACCCTTAGTTAAAATTTGCATTGTTTGCCTAAATATTGTAATAAATGAAACAACATCTCAGAACAATATTAGGTCTAAAATATAACTTGTAATTTGATTTCATTCATTTTTGTACATATAAATACATTACAATAGATTAACACTACCAGGTGTGAGCCGAGATAATCACCAGCAAGTTATGTATAATATCAAGTCAATAGTAGTGCATATATTTTTCAGTATATGAGCCAACCAACCAGATAAAGTGCTAGTGCAAAAGTGTCAGTGAAATTACCCTATTGAACTGTATATTACATCCTATAAGTTTCTACATACTGTATATAGGTAAGTTCTCAGCTGCAGGGTACTATCCCTTTAATAAGCCACTAATGGCTATATTATGCCAAATATGTTGATCAGATGAATTAGGTAAGCAGCTATTCTAATACTACAGGGGAAGCTCCTCAAGATGTAAGTATGTATAACTATAACAGGGACGTTTATTTAAATCACCTTCTTTGGTTCCTATGGATATAGATCTGTTACAAAATAATCTTGTCACCACTACCTTTTGTTTTCTCAATCGCATGGCATCCATTATCATTTACCACCTTGCACCCATCTACATTCAATTAAATACACTTACTGTAGTTGCTTAGTCGTTGTAGTTAATAATTTTATCTAATTATATAAGAATCACATTTATCTCTCTCTGTTACATCTATCTCTATTCACTTTATACCTATTATTTGGATTATATTGAGTGGTCCATCTACAGTATAGGGCAGGGGTGGGCACCTTCAGTCCTCAAGGGCTGCAAACAGTTCATGTTTTGAGCATTTCCTTAGCATTTGACAGTTGGAATCATCACCTGTGCAGAAGATTAAATTACCAACTGTCAAAGACTAAAGAAATCTTGGAAACCTGCAGTGGCTGCGGTCCTCAAAGCTTGGAGTTGCCCACCCCTGGTATAGGGAAACAGATTTCAAAAGATCTTGTATTGAGGCTGACATGAAAACACTGACTCTGCTCCCCGCAGGCCAGTGCGCATGATGTGAAACCTGTTAGCTGGAGATCTGGCGGCAACGAGGAACATCTGTGCAGGTGCTGTCTCCTTGACAGCGCTCTGTGTTTTCATTCAACCTGCCATTGGACTAGTTATCCAACTGAGTGGATGAGGGAATGATGCTGTCATGCTTGCACTAAGGGAAATATCCAACAACCGTGCATGACAGTAACAGACAGGGAGAAAACAGAGAGATAAATACAGTGGAGGGCCCTGCTCATAGGGAACGGGGGAGAGGTTACCTCCTGAACTTGACTGTGGCTGGGCCCTGATCTCCCTACTGTCTCTATACAAGTTAAGTTCTTTCAAATCGTCGTCTAGCAGGATACCTTAAGCCCTTGCTGGTCCTGATGTTAACCCTCAATTGGGAATGGCCAGCAGGAGCACTAGTCCTCAGCCACTGCAATAAAGGAGATGAGGGAAGGAGAAGACTGACAAAGAACAACAAGGCAGCAACTTCACGCTTGCTGCCAATTCTCTCTTGACAGCAGACGCTTAGCAACAGGAGGTTCTCCAGAAAGCTTCCTTCACCTCAGGAAGCTTTGGCCAGAATGAGTTCAATCACCAGCAGAGCATGCTGGGACCATGTGATATGTAAAGGGGATGGGCTAATCACAGAATGGCCCCTGGACAATACCTAATAAGCTTGCTGGCAGCAGAGATTGATATTAAATCCTCAACTGCCAAACAAAAAAAGCATGTTTAATATGAAGTCTCAATATAGACATGAGACAGAGGTCCAAAACCAGTCACAAGTCTCCCAGCAAAGAGAGACCATCGTGACAGGTGCATGCGCCAAGTCATAACCTGCGTTTGATGACCAGATTACATGCTATTGGTTCACTGCCTGTTATTATCCATTCCCCTCCTCCTCAATGCATGCCTCCTGAGGAAGTGGACATGAAATGTGCATTGAGGTGGCAGCAAGAGTGGAGAAATACACCAACATTTATTTTGTAAGTAGCTCTACTGTATATACATAGGAACCTAAGAAAGTGGTTTAAATAAATGTCCCTGCTATAGAAGTTTTACATATGGTACTTACATCTCGATGAGCCTTTCCATGTGGTATTAGAATAGCTGCTTATCTAATCCATTTAATACATTTATTTGGTATAGCATAGCCATTAGTGGCTAATTAAGGCGATAGCACCCCTGCAGCTCAGAACTTACCTACATATATAGAGACATATAGAATATACAAATATATAGCGTAATCTCACTGGCACTTTTGCACTAGCATTTTAAATGGTCAGTTGGCTCAAATACTGAAATAATACTACTACTATTGACTTGACATTATACATAACTTGCTGGTGATTATCTCTGCTTACACCTGGTAATGTTAATTTATTATAATGTAATTTGATTTTATTCATTTTTGTACATATAAATAAAAGTTATATTTCAAGCTTAATATGTGAGATGTTGTTTCATATATTATGGCAATTGTATGGCCCCATATATATATATGCATAGAGGGTGCTTTTGTTTACTATCTGCTGGACTCTCTATTGAGATTAACTTTAAATACATCAGTGAGCTTGCTTTGACATTTTTCTTTATTTTTGGTGGTCAACATTAGAGCATGCACAACACACAATTTCCAATGTTAAGGTCATTGTCCTGTCCAATGTAAAAATATCCTAACATGAGTAAATTAGCAGTATTTTAATCTTATTTCATAACCTGAATATATTCTAAAGCACAGAATAAATATGTAAATGAGACACATATAAAAGAACACTGATCAAAATTAGGGAACACTTACAGATAACTGCAAATTATTGGCGTTAATCTGGCACCTGGTGCTAATTTCCTTAATTAGCTGATAAACCCTACTTAACTGCAAGCCTAACTTTCCAGTTTGCACTCACTTTGCAAAAATGGTGTACTGTTCTAAAGTGACTGAAACCCTCCTGCAGCAGGTTGTCCAGATGAAGGCCAAAGGGGTTACCCTATCAGCCATAGCAACAGAAGCTGGTCGTTCCAAGTCTGTGCATTCTAGAATATTGAATCTTTACAGCCTTACAAACCCTTTCCAGTCCCCCAAGAAGGCTAGTTGCCCTCAAAAGACAAATGCAAAAAAGGACAGGATAATGAGGAGAATCTCCATGGGTAATCCTTTCAATACTTCAGCTGGAATAGCTCGCCAGTTACGCAGTGAACAGGGTAAGGATTTGTCTCATCATATAGTGTCATGATGTTTAAGAGCATTTGGACTGAAAGCCCACTCTGCAGTGACCAAACCTCTCATTAGCATAAAGAATCAAAAGGCTAGACTAATCTTTGGTGAGGAGCATGTTGTGTGGACAGAGGATAAGTGGTCCACAGTTCATTTTAGTGATGAAAGCAAGTTTAATTTATTTGGGTCTGATGAGAAACATTATTTTCGTCAACAAACCAGGGGAGAGACTGAACCCAAAATGTGAAAAGAAGTCAGTGAAAGGTGGTGGAGGAAGTGAAAGCAAGTGTGTATCAGAACCTTCTTCAACAACACATGGTTCCTTACTTGTGTTCAGCACTCAAACAGCCAGCAATTTTCATGCAGGACAATGTCCCCTGTCACACAGCAAAACGGGTAAAGCAGTTCCTTGAAAAAGAAAACAATGAAATGGCCGCCAAAAGGCCTGATCTGAACCCAACAGAAAACCTATGGAAAATCCTTGGTGACAAAGTTATGGCAAAGGAAACCCACAACAGTCACAGAACTGTGGAAGAGACTGGAAGAAGAGTGGACCAAAATCACCAGAGCAGAGTGAGAGACTAGTGATGTCCTGTGGCCGCAGATGTGCTGAAGTCATTCAAAGTAAAGGCCTGTATACAGCAAAGGCCTGAACACTTCCTACTGATAGCTGACTGTTGTAACCTTCACTAAATTTAGTTTTAATCTTTCTCTATTCTACAATCATTGCCATTCTTTAGTAATAATCATCACGTTTTATGTAAAATAAAGATTTTAAGTTGATTAACTTTGGTTGTTTGGGAAAACACAGTTCTAATGGCACGGTGTACCCCTTACACAAAAACTTTCAAGTGTTGATCAATGTAGATTACATTCTGTCTGAAAAATATCAAGTGATAATTCATATATTGTTCTCTAATTTTGATCACCAGTGTACATGCTGATTTATAATCATAGTAAATTTGAGCTGAACTTTGTGGTCATAAATCAGATGAGAGAAGCTCAGAAAAAGACCAATAGGTCCGAGCACATGGTCCGGAGGAGCTGCGTGTTGGACGCGGCTCCTCCGGACCGGAGTTGAAGCCGCGGGTGACCACAGGGAGACCGCAGCCGCCCCGTACTGACCATGTACGGTGGGTGCGGGGCGGCTTCTCCCTGCAGTCTCTCTGTGGCAGCCATTTCCGACTCCGCAGCATGAAATAAACATGCCGAGGAGCGGACTCCCAGTAACCCGCACCGCAGCTCCAAACACGCTGCGGGTGAGTTACGCATAGTGAGGATGGGATTTCTTGAAATCCCATCCACTATGCTTATGTTGTACTATGCAGCGTTTTGGACGCAGCGGCAAGACTCTGCGTCCAAAACGCTGCGTACACTGACCGTGTGCATGCACCCTAAAACAGCTACAAACTCTTTCGCCACAAGGGACTGACTGGCAGATTCTCTGTTTACTCATTCAGCAGCCTAGAAACAAAACTCCTATAGAATTCAAATTTTTAATAAAACCAAATTGTAAAAGTTTCTTTTTATCTGAAAATACATACATTCATTAATTAAAGAAAATGTTTCACTGCAGACTGTGAACAATCACTAGAGCAGTGGTAGAAAAGAACCACAAATCCAGGGAAGGTTATAGCTCTTTTTGTTATTTTAACGATGTACTAGCTGATAGGACAATAAAAACTATTTTTGGAAAACTACTAAGATTTGACAATTTTATATATACTTTCTGTAAAATACAACACTCTTTCACACAAAATTATACACACAAAAAAATACAATAACACGTAGGTCCAAAATAATTTTTCTGAAATGGTTTTTATACACATACTCATTAGGGAAATATATTCCCATTAAAATTCTTTTTCCGGCCGAAATGTGTAAGTATTATAGTTTTTAAGTTTTTTTTTAATTTTTTATCCTAACACCAATAATGCTATAATTTGGATTAATTTCTATGAGAAAAGATTATCCATTATAGCTGTATATATCTTCTTGTATGCATGCAGTCCTTTTTATACCACACAGCAAAGTCTGTAAGAGACCGGACCGACACGAGTGCAGACACTGAGCTGGCTTGATTTTATCCCAGGAGTTTGTGATTTAGAGAACCATCCTGGTCCTGGATGCAGGAGTTGACCAGCAGAAAAACAGTCTGCGCACTAAGGGCTCCGACACGCTGATGTGAAAAACGGGTGAATGCAATGCGATAAAATCTTGCATTGCACTCTGACCAATGTTACAGAATGAGTGAGAACAGATTAACGTGTGTTGTCCGCTTTGTTCTCATCCAGAATCTGGATGAGAAAAAAGTTGCAGCATGCTGCGACAATATGCGATTCTCGAACGAGACTCGCCAATGCAAGTCAATGGGTCTGACAAAATCATGGACAGCACATGGACCATCCTTAGTGGATGTTTTTTTCACTGATACCTTATCATTCTGTAGCTCAGAACACTGTAAAATGTTCCTGTAAATGATTGTAGAGTAATAGCAGCTGAGAAAAAAACTGATTGCACACGGACAGCACAAGGATTCACACGGATGTTATCTGAGAAAAAAATCATACACTCGTACAGCAGTTGCATGCCACACGGATCAAAAAACGGATGTCACTCGTCCAACTCTCCTGGATGAAAAACGGACCGAATTTTTCAACGCCAGTGTGTTTCCAGACTAAGCGTGCATTACTGAAGCAGGGGAGAGTGCAATGATCTACCCTGGAAACTACAAATATCGCAAGTATCTGCTACTACATTCTATTTGTCATAAAAGAACTGTATGCATACGAGAAGATAAATTTAAAGTTATAATGGATAATTTTTTCTTGTAGAAATGAATCCCAATTATAGAATCATAGGTGTTAGGATAGAAAATTAAAAAAAAAAATCTTCTTATAAAATACTTATACATTCTGGCCAGAAAAAGAGTTTTAATGGGAATATATTTCCTTAATGAGTATGTGTATAAAAACCATTTTAGAAAAATTATTTTGGAGCAATTTTTTATTGTATTTTTTTAGTGTGTATAATTTTGTGTGAGAGTGTGTTGTATTTCAGAGTAAGTATACAGTCATGGCCAAACGTTTTGAGAATGATACAAATATTAATTTTTACAAAGTCTACTGCTTCAGTTTTTCTAATGGCAATTTGCATATACTCCAGAATGTCATAAAGAGTGATCAGCTTAACAGCAATTACTTGCAAAGTCAATATTTGCCTAGAAAATGAACTTTAACCCCCAAAACACATTTCAACATTGATGCAGTCCTACCTTAAAAGGAGCAGCTAACATCGTTTTAGTGATTGTTCCATTAACGCAGTGTGGGTGTTGATGAGGACAGGGCTGGTGATCAATCAGTCATGATTAAGTAAGAATGACACCACTGGACACTTTAAAATGAGGCTGGTGCTTGGTATCATTGTTTCTCGTTCAGTTAACCATGGTTATCTCTAAAGAAACACGTGCAGCCATCATTGCACTGCACAAAAATGGCCTAACAGGGAAGAGTATTGCAGCTACAAAGATTGCACCTCAGTCAACAATCTATTGCATCATCAAGAACTTGAAGGAGAGAGCTTCCATTGTTGTCAAAAAGGCTCCAGGGCACCCAAGAAAGACCAGCAAGCACCAGGACCATATCTTAAAACAGTTTCAGCTGCGGGATCGGACTACCAGCAGTGCCGATCTTGCTCAGGAATGGCAGCAGGCTGGTGTGAGTGCTTCTGCACACACTGTGAGGTGGAGACTCTTTGAGCAAGGCCTGGTTTCAAGGAGGGCAGCAAAGAAGCCACTTCTCTCCAGAAAAAACATCAGGGACCAACTGATATTCTGCAAAAGGTACAGGGAGTGGACTGCTGAGGACTGGGGTAAAGTCATTTTCTCTGATGAATCCCCTTTTCGATTGTTTGGGACATCTGGAAAACAGCTTATTCAGAGAAGAAGAGGTGAGCGCTACCACCAGTCTTGTCTCATGCCAACTGTAAAGCATCCTGAAACCATTCATGTGTGGGGTTGCTTCTCAGCCAAGGGTATCGGCTCACTCACAGTCTTGCCTAAAAACACAGCCATGAATAAAGAATGGTAGCAGAATGTCCTCCAAGAGCAACTTCTCTCAACCGTCCAAGAGTAGTTTGACGCCCAACAATGCCTTTTCCAGCATGATAGAGCACCTTGCCATAAAGCAAAGGTGATAACTAAATGGCTCAGGGAACAAAACATAGAGATTTTGGGTCCATGGCCTGGAAACTCCCCAGATCTTAATCCCATTGAGAACTTGTGGTCAATTATCAAGAGACGGTGGACAAACAAAAATCAACAAATTCTGCCAAAATGCAAGATTGATTATGCAAGAATGGACTACTATCAGTCAGGATTTGGTCCAGAAGTTGATTGAGAGCATGCCAGGGAGAATTGAAGAGGTCCTGAAGAAGAAGGGTCAACACTGCAAATATTGACTTGCTGCATTAACTCATTCTAACTGTCAATATAACCTTTTGGTACTCATAATATGATTGCAATTATATTTCTGTATATGATATAAACATCAGACAAACACAAATAAAAACCAGAGGGCAGCAGATCATGTGAAAATATCATTTTGGTGTCATTCTCAAAACTTTTGGCCATGACTGTATATACAATTGTCAAATCTTTGTAGTGTTTTTTCCTATTAGTGCACCACCTTTTATTTTAATTTTTACGAATGACTAATTTTAAAGGCTATTAGGGTGAAAGCGATAGGTAGTGCAGCTTTAGGTAGGGAGCTGAGCGCTAATCCCATTAAATTTAACTATTCTTGGAAAAACCCCTTTACTGAAAATATAAACCTGGGTGACAAGACCACCTTGGTTTCACTATCTGGATAGCACTGGCAGTTTGTACCTTATTTAACACTCCATGATTCATTAAATCAGTTATAAAAAGGAAGCCCAAAACAAAACAATAGCAATGTTAACAAAAGGTAAAAAAATAATGACTGCTTGAATGTTGAGGAGAGAGAAGAAAGTTTTTGGCATACTCTACATGCAATATCCTCATATATTTTCAACTTACTTTACTACTCCCACATTGAATCATCAACAAAACTATAATATCGTAGAATAATCTGTGTATGGTTTAACACCTAGAACTAAACTATGAATACTTTAGTATAGAAAATGTAAACCCTTTATTTCTCAGTCATGTATTAGTGCAGGATGGTCCCAGTCATGATGCAGCAGTGGTGCTCACGCTATCACTTGCTACGGCAAACTATTATACAGCTTAAAGCCAGCTCTAATGATTGACTTCCAGAGATATGTATCCTGCATAATGGCCAGACAGCATATACTTAGATTGGACACTTTTCCAACCATGCAATTTTCCATTATTGTGCTGTGTTTTATTCCTTCCTATTTTTCAAGAGTTATCATTTTTAATTTTTCCATCCCCATTATTATATCAGTTCTCTTTGTGTGTGATGAGTTGTAGTTTTAAAAGACACCATTCAATGAACAAGGAAACAGAAAAAGCTTGAAAGTGCATTGACACGCAATAAAACTCTCATTTTCGTTTTCTTTTTTACAGCATTCATTATATGGTAAAAATGACCTAGTAACATTATTCTCCTGGTCAATACAATTGAGGCAATAACAAACAAAGTTTTTTTATTCCAGGGGAAGGCAGCACGGTGGCTCAGTGATTAGCTCTGCAGTGCTGGGTTCCCACCAAGGACAACATCTACAAGGAGTTTGTATGGTTCTCCCTGTGTTTGCGTGGGTTTCCTCTGGTTTCTCCCCACACTCCAAAGACATGCTGAAAGGGAATGTAGATTTAGATTGTGAGCCTCAACGGGGACAGTATTATTAATGTATGAAAAGCCATGTGGAATTAATAGTGTTATATAGTTATAGAAGAGAATAAATATATTATAAAAAAAAATATATTGCAATCTGAGAGTCCTCAGTGGTTGATACCTTTTAATGGCTAACTGAAAAGATGGTAAACATAGCAAGCTTTCGAGACGACTCAGGTCTCTTCTTCAGGCTGATAATGACACAAATTCTGAAGACACATACATTTATACATAAGCAATAGAGAAAAAAAAAAAAAAAAAAAGGAAGGGGAAAGAAGAGAACAGAAAAAAAAAAATGGCAAAACAGTGTTATATGCTCTGGTGGATATGACAGGTGACGCAAAGCAGAGTCGGGTAGGGAGGGGTGGAGGAGCAGGGACAGACAAAGCAGATTTCTAAGATAAGCAGAACCAATGTATTAGGTGGATGGTTAATAACCCATGGAAACCTGAAAATACTTAGTTAAGTTGTGGAGAGCAGAGTTCTAAATGACAGAGTTCACAGAAGTGTCAGGAGTTCATTGTCCTATGATTTCAGTGTGTAGCAAGCTGTCTCCAAATGCACTTTCATTTTATATATAAAATGCATGAATCTGCTATCCCCAAATGTCCGTTCATTTTACATAGAATCCCATAAATCCATGTGAAATATTTAATCCGGTTATGAGTGTGTTGAAGGTTGTTATCAATTTGTATTCCCAAATTCTTCTCTCTCTCTGAGATTTGAAGTCACTCTTTAAGATGAGCAGCCTCATATCGGATTCAGTGTTGTGCTCAGAGCTGCAAAAATGCTTTGCTACAGGTAGATCCATACGCTTTTCTTTTATTGAGTGGCGATGAGAAAAGCGTAAGGATCCCCTTCCTTTTTTTTTTTTTTTTTTTCTCTATTGCTTATGTATAAATGTATGTGTCTTCAGAATTTGTGTCATTATCAGCCTGAAGAAGAGACATGAGTCGTCTCGAAAGCTTGCTATGTTTACCATCTTTTCAGTTAGCCATTAAAAGGTATCAACCACTGAGGACTCTCAGATTGCAATATATTTTTCTATCTACTGGCTAACACGGTATAAATATTCTTTACCTTATAAAAAAAAAAACAGTTTGAAAAATCGTAAATAAAGTTTACCTGTAAAATTGATCTGTAATTTTCCAAGTCAAGTAATATTTTTATTTTTCTCTCAATTAAGTTGTATGAGGACTTTTTTGTATGGTGAGCTGACAGTTTTATTGATAGCTCTTTGGGGTAGATAAACATTTTGACAACATCTTACTTCATATTTACAGTGTTGCCAGGCTAAAAAAATGCAGTTCTGGTGTTTTAAAATTCTTTTCTCTTTAAAGTGTCTACCAATCAAGCTATTTCATTTGATATTTTGTCAGATCTGACATTATTATTATTATTATTATTATTATTATTATCATCACTGCATTGGAAGACCTTTCCAAGCAAGAATGGATTAAAATTCCTTCAACAAGAATTGAAAGACTCTTAGCTTGCAAGAAAAGCATTCACAAGCTGTGATAATTATATAAGGGGGTGCTACTAAGTACGAACGATGGAGGGTGCGCAAACCTTTGCATTGGCCCATATTCCATTTTGGAACATTTAACATGTAAAAGATGAAAATATATACCATATAGATTTTTTTTACCTAAACTGCAAAGGAAGTGTCCTCTTTAATTTTATGCCGTTTAAAGGGATCCTGTCACCTCCAAAACGCCTCCTAAGCTACCAAAACATGTCCCTGCAGCATCCCATCACTAATCTCACACTCCTTTTGTCTCCTAAAAGCATCCTGTGAAAGTGCATAAAGACGTTTTAATACTTACTCATTAGTGATTATATTTAGCAGGGGCTATATTCTTTAGTCACCAGGGCAGGCTGTTTTGCAGGCTCCAGGATCCACCCTCTCTCTGTCTGTTTGCTGTGCTTGTGCAGGCATTGCCCTCCCCCTCTCTATCACTCACAGAATGCAAATCATTAGTCCTGCCTTCAGTTTCAGTTTCACAGGAGCTGCAAAACAACATGCCCTGGTGACTAAAGAATATAGCCCCTGCTGGGGGCATGGCCTGACTGCCTAAGGCGATGGTCACATGATCCCAGAGCTCCGGTCACCCCAGGCATAAAGCGGCTTATATTCAGCACAGCAGCTCCGTTCCCGGCCTCCACCTGACTCCTCACCTCTGTTAACCTCCGGTGAGTGCATGGGGCGAGTTAAGCCCGCGCTCCCTCCACCCTCAAAGAGGGTTTCAGATTTCTTCTCCTCTGCCCCTCAGCATGCAGGACCTCCAGCTAAGATGGCGCCGCCGACGTCCCCGCGTCTGCCGCGCTCCAGCAGGCGCGATACACATGCTGCTGAAGCTATTAACCCTTTGTTGGGAGAAGCCCCTCTAACACATGCAGGGATGAAAGAGCTATTGGCTGCCCTCTGGACCTCGTTACAGGAGGATATGCGAGGCATGATGTCTGAACTTAGAGGGAGGTGAAAGATCTGGGAGCCAGAACTGATAGACTGGAAACCAAAATGATGGAGATGGTGAAATTGCATAACTCCCTAATAGACTCTCATGAACTTCTCCAGGAACACATGATTAAAGTACAGGCTAAAAACATGGACTTGGAGGATCGTCCCGCCGGAACAATATCAGGTTGAGGAGTATTGAGGAAAAGCTGATGCCCAGTGAGCTTAGGGCATACGTTCAAGAATTTATGCAATCGATCCTGCCTGATGTGGATACCCTGACCTTATAATTGACAGGATTCATAGGCTTCCAAAGCCCTCAACGGTAGCTCCCTCCCTCCCTAGGGATGTATTAGCACGTATACATTTCTTTGAAACTAAGGAGGATTTTCTGGGGGGTTTAAGGAGGAACGCAGAGATCCCTGCCAAGTTTACCCACATTGAAGTGTTTCCGGATTTATCGCCTGCTACTCTAGCCCTGAGGCGAGCCTTTCAGCCCTACACTAAGCTGTTACGAGAAAAGGACATTCAGTACCGATGGGGACATCCGCCAAAGCTTCTTATAAGAAAAAATGACAAGACCCATGTTTGTCTTACACCCAAAGCTGCTGCTATTCTCCTAACTGAATGGGGTATGGACCCCCTTGTCCACCGGATTCGCCTCTGCCGGAAAATGGAGGGCTGGCCGTCTCCCGCCGCAGCAGCGTCCCAGAATTGATCCTGAATGGTCGTCTGTATGAACCTTTGACGTTCATCTTAGGTTATATATATGCCTGGGGGTTCCCTCTCCTATGGATCTCTCTCTTCATCCTGTGTTGTATCTCGGACTAATCTCCTGTGTCTTTTTCTAATCTCCTTTCCCCTGTATGTTTCCACTCTCTAACTTCCCTCTTCCCTCTATCCCTTAATCTTTGACTCACTCCTATCCTATCCTCTTCCTTACTATTGAATCCCCTGTGACCCCACTACTGCCCCTATACTTCTCCCTCTCCTTTCCTCTTTCATACAGTGTACTCCACTGTTCTCCTCTGCTCTTCTTCGCTATATAACTATCTTTTTCTTGTTATAACAGTTTTCTAAACTAATTTCATTCTAGTAGTCTTGATTCTCTCTTTCCTCTTTACGGGATACTATGCTGCCCCTTAAATGTGATTTAAACACTCATTTGGACTCTGGACATTTGCCCTCTCTTTTTTGTTTAGAGGGTATGTTAATGTTAATGATTGTGTTTTCTTTCCCTCCCCTTCTCCCTCGGACCTCCCTTTTACCTTTCCCTATGAAGGCTATTATGTATGGTTTGCTTTTAATGTGGATTATGCTTGACTATTATATATTCCATGACCCACCATGAGCATTTCCTGTGTCTCGATAAATGTGAATGGTCTGAATTCCCCCACTAAGCGATCACTAGTTTGGCGCAGATTACTAAAGCATAGAAGTGACATCCTTTTTTTACAGGAGACCCACCTGATCAGCTCTGACACGTATAGAATGTCCTCACCTACATATTTTCCATAGATTCTTTGCTTCCTCGGATGCAAAGAGGGCAGGGGTTGCAATTTTTGTTCACAAACGTATAACTTTTGAGCTAGTTTCCTCACACCCGGACCCACTGGGCCATTACCTTGTAGTAAACTGTAAACTGAATAATATACCCTACTCTCTAATTACAATTTATGCCCCTAACGCTGGCCAGTCAGGATTCCTCACCTCTACTTTTGAAAGGATCTTTCCCTCCTCCACTGGGCGAAAGTTAATAGCAGGGGATTTTAATGCCCCTATAGATAGAACCATAGACTGCTCCTCCCTAGCCTCGTATAGAAGAGACTTAAGTACTGTGGTTTCCATGTTTGGCTTGCATGATGTGTGGCGATACTTCCACCCAGACGAAAGAGATTATTCTTTCATGTCTTTCAAGATTTGGGATGTATTCTAGAATAGATTACTTTCTAATAGATGACACACTCCTCCCTCTCTGCACATCTGTAGAAATTGATTCCATAACATGGTCAGACCATGCCCCTGTCTCAATTGAATTGACTGACCCTTTAGCAATATCTCCCTCGGACTCTGGAGAATGAATGAGTACTTACTCTCCTCCCCGGATAATATATCTGACCTCTCGAATCAGCTGCGGGAATATTTTCAACAGAATGATACGGGAGAGGTTTCCCCAGAGGTCCTCTGGTACGCACATAAGGCGGTAATGAGGGGCAGCCTGGTGAAACTAGCCGCTTGGGCCAAAAAGAAATATAATCAATCTACACAGGATACCCTTCAACAGATAAAGGTCCTTGACACCCAGAACAAGCTCTCTCCTTCTCCTGTGACGAAGGCAGCCTTGATCGCCCTCAGACACCAATTTCGTTCTCTGTTACTGACCAGGGTGGAGAGAAACCTGGCCAAAATGAAAACCTCATATTATGGCATGGGGGACAGGGCGGGAAAACTCCTAGCACGAAGAATTAAGAAAAAAGAATCCCTTTCCAAAATTTCTCATCTCCTAACTTCTGAAGGTGCCCATATCCGTCACCCCATAAAAATAGCAGACAAATTTCGAGAATACTATGAATCATTATATAATTTGAAAGACTCACACGAAACACCTCAGCCCTCCACAGAAACCATTAACTCGTTTTTGGATAAAGCATCTCTTCCAACCCTTTCATCAGATCAAATTACTTTTCTCAATGCCCCTATTGCGTAAAGCAAGATCCTTCAATTAATTAAATCTTCTAAAAAAACTTCTGCGCCGGGCCCCGATGGTTTCACATACAGATACTACCTCACTTTTGCCCCGATTCTTGCCCCTTTCCTTCTAAAAGTCTATAATTATTGGCAGAACACAGGTTGTGTGGGAAAAGAGGGTCTTCACGCGACTATATCGACCATCCCCAAACCGGGCAAACCCACCACATCCCCGGGAAATTTTCGCCCAATAGCCCTTTTGAATTGTGACCTGAAGTTATATGCAAAATTATTGGCTAATCGTCTTATGACTGTTCTCCCTTCGCTTGTGGGCCGGACCAGGTTGGGTTTGTCCCGGGCAGACAGGCCAGAGTCAGAACTAGGCGTATCATAAACCTACTGGAGATCATGGAGGAGGGGGGGTGCCCCTGGTGCACTCCTTTCGCTAGATGCAGAGAAAGCATTTGATCGGGTGCACTGGGGGTTCCTTAGTGAGGTCCTAAACAGATTCCAGATAGGAGGACGTTTTAAACGTTCCATTATGGCACTATACTCGAACCCTTGTGCCACAGTTCGAGCCTCGGGATTGCTTTCCCAAGACTTTACCATTACAAATAGTACAAGATAGGGCTGCCCACTCTCTCCCTTGATTTTTACACTGGTTATGGAACCACTGGCAGCCATAATCAGATCGGATCCGAGGATCTCGGAATCAAAGTGGGCTCCTTGGAGCATAAAGTAGGCTTATACGCCGACGATGTCATTTTTATTTGTACTTACGTTCAGGTCACAATTCCGGCGCTAATGTCCACTTTGGGAGATTTCTCCAAAGCTTCATTTTATAAATTGAATTTAACAAAATCGTCACTATAACCCGCCGTTAAATATCCCCCCCTCCATTCAAAATAGCTTTACAGCAACAATTCACCCTTTACTGTGGGCGATTGGGTGTGTTTCGTTTATCTGGGCATTCTTACAATTAACACCAATAAATTGGTGCGACTCAACTCAGATTTGCTTCTGAAAAGCATGAATTCTTTAATAGCATCATGCTCCTCTGCACAGTTGTCCTGGATTGCGAGAATTCAGGTCACGAAGATGGTCCTGCTTCCTAAAATATTATATTATATGCGATGCATTCCTTTCCGATTCCCTCATAAAATTCTTAATCTTATCCAGTCAATACTGGGCAAATTTATTTGGCAGAATAAGCCCCACAGAATAGCCTCTTCGACTCTTACCCTCCCCACCTCTTTGGGTGGAATGGGAGCCCCTGATGTGCACACCTATTATAAAGCTATTACCCTTGATATTGCTAAGGTTTGGTTAGAAATTGAGAATTGGTATGCCCCGGGTCATTCCACCAGAATTTTATTAGAAGCTCGTCTTCTGTGTCGGGGTCCCGCGAACACAATGCTGAAATCCATGCAGGCGGTACTTATGGTCTGGACCAGTCTTGGAGGTAGTTGTCTTGGTTTCTTATCTCGCTACATTTCATTACGGGCAGTTGAGCTTATGGTTAACTCGCCGTCCTTTTCCTTCAGCCAGTGGAGGTCGGGGGGGGTCTCTCTGTTGGCTCAGATTACAGACGAAAACAAAATACTGCCCTTTGACACTCTAAGGAGTAAATTCTCTCTACCCCAATCATCATATTTTCAATATCTCTAGTTAAAGCATTTTGTTCATTCTATACGCATACCAAAAGTAGATTTCACTCAATTAGACCCTACTCTACAAAATATTTTCAAACAAAATACTTCTGTGTCACATGGAGTCTCAGTCCTTTATAAGGCTCTGGCTCGTTATAGATCAGCGCCCAAACTACCTTATATGTTGTGCTGGGAATCCAGGCTCTCATTCACTACTTCACCTGATTTATGGAGATTGGCGGCCAATCATGCAGCTCTATTTTCCTCCTGTATCAATCATCAAGAACAGGCGAAAAAGCTACATTTTGATTGGTACCTCACCCCCCAAAAATTGGCCAGGTTTGGTTCTCACTCCTCGCCTGGTGTTGAACTATGCTGGAGAGGATGTGGCGGAGTGGGTGATACCTCTCATATTTGGTGGTCATGCCCTGAAAAATTACTGGTTGGTTGTTGAGTCCCTCCTGGCTCAGTTCACTAGCCTTTCAATTTCTTTAACTCCCCAGATGGCCCTCCTAGGTGTGGACTTATCGGACATTCCTTATATTATACGCCCCATGTTTACGAATGTTTTAATAGGGGCCCGTCTTTGTTTGGCTAAACATTGGCGTTCTCCTATGGTTCCTTGCAAGATGAACTAGTGGCAAGACTCAATATTCACTTCCAACATGAAATATCACTGGCCGACAACTTGCGAAGAAAGACTAAAATCATACAATGGTGGGACCCTTGGATCGCTTCACCTTACAACGTGGTGACAATTCCTTCTTAATATTTGGTTAAATATTGTACTAATTGCTTACTCCATCAAGTAATATTGTAGCCTTGAAAAAATTCTATTTCCCCTTCCTCCCCGCCTATCCATATCTTCCCTTTCCCCCCCTTTTGTCTCTTTGTCTGTTTAAGCCTTGTTTTGGTTGTAATATACTTTGGAGTGCTAGTTACGATGGGCGCCTAACTTGTCTGTGTCGCCCTACGTTCCTTATATGTACTCTGATGTGTAAAATTTTATCTTTTTGTTATATTTTGAAAATATTCAATAAAAATCTAATGGTTAAAAAAATATAGCCCCTGCTAATTATAATCACTAATGAGTAAGTATTAAAACGTTTTTATGCACTTTCACAGGATGCTTTTAGGAGACAAAAGGAGTGTGAGATTAGTGATAGGATGCTGCCGGGACATGTTTTGATAGCTTAGGAGGCGTTTTGGAGGTGACAGGATCCCTTTAAGGCTGCTTCACACACTAGGATATCGTTAACGATATCCTTGAAACGTCACAGATTTGTGAACGTTCCAACGATATCGTTAGTGCGTCCTTACGTGTAAACGAACGATGTAGAAAGGAACAATCGTTGAAACGGTCATCACGAAAATGAGATCCTGACCTCAAATTTATCGTTCGTCGTCCAATTCAGGAACTGTGAAGAAGCAGCATCGTTCAGTGTGACATCTTTTTAAACGATCTCGTTCAAAATTCTCCTATTCCTGCTGATTTAAAAGATTGTTCGGTCCTTGCTCTCCTATGTAACTGGTGCGTTGCCGAATGGGATATCGTTAACGATATCCTTGTGTGTGACAACGCACTAATGGTGTCGGAACGCTCACTGTCATGTGATCGTTCTAAGGATATCGTTAACATTATCCTTGCATGTGAACCGGCCTTCAGAGATCATATCATCTTCAACAAACTTAATGGTTCACAGTAACCCTAATTTTTACCAGGAGTGCTCAACCTTTTGTATGCCACTGTATCTATCTATTATAAAAAAAAAAATATGTAGTATTGCTGCAATCATGCTGATCCAGTCTGAACACTTATATCTGACAGTGAATGGCAAAATAAAAATGTTGTCTTTTTCCTGAAGCATCTTCATCAGCATCTCTTCTTTGTACTTTGAATTGTTGAAGTAGATTTCTCTACTTCTGAAGTTTCAAGGATTCTATCAGCGCTGGTGAGAATAAAAGAAATACACCTATTGTGATTTCTGAAACTCTCCAAATCTTTATTGTGTGCTCACATCTTAAATGCTTGCAGAGACATGGGTGTATCATGCATAAATTAAGGTATGTCTGACATAGTAACAAATAGCAGCATGCAAAGTTCCATAATGATCAGGACCACCTCCAGCCTCTGCCCAGTTTGACCCAACCCATCAACTAACTCCTTTGTCCGAAAGGAAAAACACCCTCCCACTAGAAGTTATTTTGGAAGGTCTGAAAAGTTAACTCATTCATTACTTTAACAGAAAGAATGAATTAATATGCTAATTATTTTTACTCTTTGAAGTGGTTTCCAAAGCATGAGGAGGTTAAAATAAGTAACAAAGGCTGAACATGTGCACATCAATGTCATTTTAACATTGCTGTGCATTGTTCATTTTTTTGTGACAGTTTTGTGTGCTTTCCAAGTAAAATATCCTTAGGCTTGCTTTATTATTTTGAGGTATCCATAAGAATCCCCCCAAAATGAGATTTTGGAGGGGGGCATAGAAGGAAACCTCAGCATAGAGCACAGGATAATTGTGAACTGAGCCTAATATACTGGAAGCAATTGAGAAATGTTATGTATCTCAAAATGTTAGCAATAAAAACTTAAAATCAACCCACAAAAAGCTCATGTCCATCATCTGTTAAAGGAAAAATAATGGGATTCCATATTACTTAAAGGGCAAAGACTTTAGAAAAGTGATTATGGCACCCAAAACCAATCCAGCAGAATATGTCTTTTCTAATCCAAATGCTCCCCCCCCCTTCTGTGTTGTGCCCACATTGTGCTGAAACCACAGTTAGGGTATGTTCACACTGTGCTTTATTGTATGTTTTGCATGTTTTTTATGAGTTTTATATAAATTAAAAGCTGTTTTTTACAGTATCAGAAAAGCTATAGGATTTCAGAAATCTCATGCACACACAGACATACCACATATACACATATGCACGCCACACACACACTTAGTTTTTTTTTTGCTAAGGCTACCTTCACACTGCATAATTCCTGGTTCGTGTCTATCTGTATTAAAACCGATAGCCACAGATCAGTTTTGAGCTCCCATGTATCCCTATGAGCACATATTGGCCCTAAGTGGCCATCCGTATTTGTCAGTTTTGTCACTGATCTGTTTGTGTCAAATTTTTTCAAGCACCCAGAATCAGAGACTGTTCCGATTTTGGGCTTCCTTGAAAATCACTAACATCAACAGACAGACACGAATCCATAGCTGTCCATGTCAAATAACATGAATGGCTATGGAGCATGGATCCATAAGGATCTGTGAAAAAAAACGGATCAATTAAATTGATCTGTTTTGCTGTACTGAACATGCTCAGAAGCAACGTGAAGCTCCTCCCAGCCCTATCTCTGGTGATAACAGATCCATTAAAAATAATGGTCCGTGGAAATCAGTAAGCATCCATTTAAACAGATCAGTGCCTTTCCATGTGGTCCTTGAAATTCAAGGATGCACACTGATGTGAAAATTATGCAGTGTGAAGGCAGCCTAACTAAAATGGAAACTGCATTTTTTGCTTCATTTTTGATGCATTTTTACTGCTTTTGTTTAGGTAAAGAAGCTCTCATTATACTCATCCCTGCAAGCTGCTGAAAGGAGTAAGCACGCTAGGGCAGTGCAAGGGCGCCTGTTTTGAGTTACAAAATAGTCACAACAGCCATAGATTCATTCATTAAAAGGTTCAATTTCTACATTGATGTCACTTTTGGAGTTTTTCTGCTATTCTAACACCTTTGCAGCACTACAAATGTCACCTGTAAATTATTCTAGCAAATTCCGTGCTCCAAAAGAGAAATAGAGCGCCTTCCTGCTGAGCTCTGCCATGTGGCCAAGTAGTAGGTTCTGATGATATATAGGGCATTAATGCATTTGGGAGAAATTACACAATAAATTGGGGAGACCAAATTTCCACTATTAACTTTTGTTTAACTCACACATTTGTAGATATTGAAAAAATATGTTTTAGCCACTAAAATGTTTTATTTGCTTATCCAAAAGATATAAAATTCTGTGAGGCCCTTGTGGGTTCAAAATACTAAATACACCCCTAGATGACTTCCTTACACAGTGAAGTTTCCAGTACTGGGTCATTTGTGTGGCTTCTGCTCGTCTGAAGCCTTAGAGCTGGGCTAGTGGAGCCCACAATGTATGAAGGAATCTGCATTTTATATGATAGGTTGCGCTCCATCCCATTTGATTCCTGCTATGTGCTCAAATATTAGTGTACAACCCAATATGTGGTATTGCCACATTTGGTAAAAATTGAATAACAAAATGTTATGTCCATTTTTTTCTATTAACCCTTGTGTAAATTAAAACTTTGAGATTGAAGAAAAAATTTTTAGATGAAAAAATATGTATTTTATGTTTTCACGGCCCAATCTTATAAAATTCTATGTAGTTTGTGGGTTACAAATGCTCACTACACCAATAGATGAAGTCATTATGGGAATAATGAGGTCACGTTTGGGTGTTTCTATTTTTTTGACATCTCAGGGGCTCTGGAAATGTAACACAGTGTCCAAAGTTGCCTTCCAAAAAATAAATAGCACTATTTACTTTTTGAGTTTTACCATGTGCCTAAAACTTGGCTTTTGGCTACATATGAGGTATAACTCTTGTTCAGGAGCAAATTGGTGATAAAGTATTTTAGTGGAAACTATTTTTTTGTTGTTTTCACATTTAAATGTTATAAAGTTTTGTGAATCACCTGAAGATTAAAAATGCTCAGTACGCTCATAGATACATTTCTTGAGGGGTCTACTTTCCAAAATGGGGTCACTAGTAGTTGTAGAGAGAGAGCAGGGGTGCAGGGTGCAATCGCAACCGGGCCCCGGGGCCTACGAGGCCCCAAAAGTACTTTTGGCCTATAGAAAAAGACCAAAGTTCTTAGGGATTTGCAATTGGGGGGGCCCTGTTTGAGCTTTTGCACCAGGGCCCATGAGCTTCAAGTTACGCCACTGGAGAGAGGGGTTTGCTGTTTTGGCAGGTCAGGGGTTCTACAAATGCAACATGGAATTCACTATCAATTCTAACAATAAAATAGCGCTCTTTCCTTTCTGAGACTTTCCATGTGTCCAAACAGCAGTTTTTGACTACATATGGGGTATCATCACATTTGGGAGAAATTGTATATCAAATTTGGAAATATGTGTTCTCCTGTAATCCATTGGGAAAATCACAGATTTGGAACTAAAACAACATTTCACTGGAAAAAAATAATTTTCATTGTCATATCCACATTTTAAAAAGTTTTGTGAAACACCAAAATGGAGGCATTTGTGGGGGTTTCTGATATTTTCGGACCTCAAAGGCTTTAAAAATGCAACATGGCATTCTCAATCTGTTCCAGACAAATTTACGCTCCAAAAGTAAAATACATTTCTTCTTCTTTACGAGGCCTGTCATGTGCACAAACAGCAGGTTTTGACCACATTTATGATCTCTTTCGGGAGAAATTGCAAATCGAATTATGGGGTCCATTTTGTATTCTCCATTGTGAAAATTACAAATTTAAGGCTAAAACAACATTTTCACATCCACATTTTAAAAAGTTCTGTGAAGCACCAATTAGTTGAAAATGCTTAACACACCCCTAAATGCATTTCTTGATGGGTCTACTTGTAGTTTCCAAAATGAAATGAGACATGGTGTCTGCAATATATCCAGCCCCAATTAATACTCCAAATACCAAATATCATTTCTTCCCTTCCAAACAGATCTTTTTGACTACAAGTGGGATATTCCCGCATTCAAAAGAAAGTGCGGTCCACATTTTTGTTCATGTCACATTTCCATAAAAAAATGAAAATGTTCAATATGATGATCTAGTGTTATTAATTTCTGTGTACCTATGAGTTCAAAATGCTCACTATACCCCTGGATAAAATCCTTGAGGGTTATTGTTTTCAAAATGGGTTCAGTTATGTGGGGCTTTTGCTGTTTAGGCACCTTAGGTGCCCTGCACATGTGACATTGTGCCCGCAATGTATTTTAGCCAAATATTTATTCCAAAATTCAAATGGTGCCCTTTCAAGCCCTCCCCTGCCATATCAGTGTGCTCAGTGGAAACTGGTTAACAAATTATGTGGTTCATTTTCTTCTATTCTTAGTAAAAGTGAAATAATGAGGGCTAAAGTAACATTTTGGAGTACCGTATATACTCGTGTATAAGCCGACCCGTGTATAAGCCGACCCCCCTACTTTTGCCCCCAAAAACTGGGAAAACGTATTGACTCGCGTATAAGCCGAGGGTGGACTCCAGCACAGGTATACAACCCCCAGAAGTGAAGTATACAGCCCCCAGCAGTGTGGTATACAGGCCCTCCCAGTGGTATACAGGCCCCAGTAGTATCGTATACAGCAGGCCCCCAGTGGTATACAGCAGGCCCCCAGGGGTATTCAGCAGGCCCCAGGGGTATATACAGCAGGCCCCGGGGTATATACAGCAGGCCCCCGGGGGTATATACAGCAGGCCCCGGGGGTACATACAGCAGGCCCCCAGGGGTACATACAGCAGGCCCCCCGGGGTACATAAGCAGGCCCCCGGGGGTACATACAGCAGGCACCCGGGGGTACATACAGCAGGCCCCCAGGGGTACATACAGCAGGCCCCCGGGGGTTTATACAGCAGGCCCCCGGGGATACAAACAGCAGGCCCCCGGGGGTACTACAGCAGGCCCCCGGGGGTATATACTTCAGGCCTCCGGGGGTATATACAGCAGGCCCCCAGGGGTATATACAGCAGGCCCACAGGGGTATATACAGCAGGCCCCCGGGGGTATATACTTCAGGCCCCCGGGGGTATATACAGCAGGCCCCGGGGGTTTATACAGCAGGCCCCCGGGGATACAAACAGCAGGCCCCCGGGGGTACAAACAGCAGGCCCCCGGGGGTACATACAGGAGGCCCCCGGGGGTTTATACAGCAGGCCCCCGGGGGTTTATACAGCAGGCCCCCGGGGGTTTATACAGCAGGCCCCCGGGGGTACATACAGCAGGCCCCCGGGGGTATAAACAGCAGGCCCCCGGGGGTACAAACAGCAGGCCCCTGGGGGTACAAACAGCAGGCCCCTGGGGGTACATACAGCAGGCCCCCGGGGGTACCCAGCAGCCCCCAGGGGGTACCCAGCAGCCCCTGGGGGTATCCAGCAGCCCCCAGGGGGTACCCAGCAGCCCCTGGGGTACCCAGCAGCCCCCGGGGGTAACCAGCAGCCCCCAAATGCTGGCACTCGCCCCCCTTGTAAGGGCCCCCCCCCCGCTGCTTCTCTTACCATCCCGGTCTTCTTCAGCGCTGCTCCGTCCTTGCTGCTCCCGTCCTGCTACATCCGGAATCCCGGCCGTCGCGCGATGACGTCATATGACTGCGACGGCTGGAGATCCCGGATGTAGCAGGACGGGAGCAGCGAGGACGGAGCACCGAGGAGCGGCGCTGAGCAGAAGACCGGGATGGTAATATAAGCAGCGGGGGGGGCCCTTACAAGGGGGGAGAGTGCCAGCATTTGGGGGGCATATATGCACTGCTTCCCCCTGCCGCTGATTGACAGGGGGAAGCAGTGCATATATAATGAGCGGCCCCACGTGACGGGGCCGCTCATACAGCAGCCTCCCCCTGCCTCCTGCAGCCTCCACAGCCCCCACCACGCAGCCTACTGTATAGACCCGTGTATAAGCCGAGGGGGAGACTTTTCAGCCCAAATTTTGGGCTGAAAAACTCGGCTTTTACACGAGTATATACGGTAATAATTTTATTTCCACTTTGCGTTAACTCTTATGTAGCACCAGAAGGGTTAAAAATAATTGTGACAGCTGTTTTGAAGTATTTGAAGGGGAAGGGCAGTTCTTAGGGCCGCTTTACACACACCAACTTCTGTGACCAACTTCTGAACAGATCTCTGGTTACAGTGAAATCATGGACACATGACTCCATTTTGTGGCTGTGTACAATAGAACAATGTGTCCATGATTTCACTGCAACCAAAGATCTGTTCAGAAGTTGGTCACAGATATCTGTGTGTGTAAAGTGGCCCTTAGGCCACGAGCACACGTTCAGTATGTGATGAGTTTTTTACCTCAGGATTTGTAGACAAACCCAGCAGTGGGTGATAAATACAGAAGTGATGCAGGTGTTTCTATTACACTTTTCCTCTGATTGCTCCACTCCTGGTTTTGGCTACAAATCCTGAGGTAAAAAACTCATCAAATACTCAGCGTGTGTATGTGGCCTTAATATGGGATCACTTTCAGGGATTTCCTAATATATCAAAATGCATTTAAACCTGAATAAGTCTTTAAAGAAACAGGTTTTGTAAATTTCTTGAAAAAATGAAAAATGTTTAATTCGCAAGTTTTACCGTATTTAGAAACAAAATATCAATTGCTGGAAAATTGTACTTTTTTCCCAATTGTTTTAATGTTTTATGTTGTTATCTTGTTCAATGAATATTTTTTTTACACCAAAAATAATTCCTCTGTTTCTCATGTGTGTATCAGTGTCAGATGTGTACAATCAGAAGGTAATGTATGACACTATGGTGTCAAGAACTAAATCCCATTTCAGTTTTAAATGTATCTCACTCTCTTTTATTTATATGCCGCCACTGTACATAAATAGTATTCAAGTAAGGAAACTTTTTAATTAAGGCGTATATTACTACTGTCTAGAACAGGTGGTTGGAGGATGCTCTGCTTATTCAACTCTGTATATGTGTATATATGTGTTTGTTAGGAATGTGTCATTAAGCCTGAAGAAGAGACCTAAGCTGTCTTGAGAGATCGCTATTATTCACCATCTTTTCAGTTAGCCATTAAAAGGTATCAACCACTGAGGACACTCAGATTATAATATTTTTCTATCTACTGGCTAACACGGTATAAACATTTTTTACATTATCAAAATATTTGTGAGTATTAAAGCAACTTACACTAAACTTGCAAAATTGCTTAGATGAACTGGGGCCATTGTGTATATAGCGTACTACACAGATTTTTACCTATTTATTGGATAACTGATTACAGTTAGATCTACCAGTGGATATATAAAATGTCAACACACCTCTGTTAAAACACCAGGTTTTTGTAATGTAAAAAAAAAAATCATACCAAAACTAATAATTTCAGTACTTTTTCCACCTTCAATGTCACCCATAATCTGTACAAATCACTTAAAATGGAAACTGAAATCATTTTGAGGAGGAAAATAAATCAGAAACAATGCAGTTGAATATACTAGTGCCTCTCAATGAATTAGAATATCATCAAAAAGTTAATTTATTTCACTAATTCAATACAAATAGTGAAACGTATACATTATATAGTCATTACAAACAGAGTGATCTATTCAAGCGTTTATTTCTGTAAATGTTGATGATTATGGCTTACAGCCAATGAAAACCCAAAAGGTCATTATGTCAGAAAATTAAAGTAGGGAGGATGAAGAGTTAAAAACCATGCTGCCGTATTCCACGAGACATCATCATTGATTCATTAGTCAATGTGTTTCAGGGCTCCCAGAAATGCCCTGAAACATGGCAATAGTACATTGATTTTTGATGATATTCTAATTGATTGAGATGCACTAGTATGTAAATATCCACTTATAATTGGGAATGTGGTTGTGTCCAGAATTAGCAATAACATTTACAGTACACTCATGTAAATAATAGCCAGTACACAGCTACCATCAGTTATAGTGATTCTGATTACCTCATATATAGGTTAGCTGTTTTAATAAAATTTTACTGACATTTTCTTAATTGCCTTTTAGAACAAAAGCCATTCTCTATAACAGCTTACAACACAGCACAATCTGTGTAATGTTAATTTAGTGGAAGAGTATAGAAAATGTTGCAAGTTACTAGATATGGCTTGGAAAGGTTGGTCACCAAGAAGTGTTTTAAATTTACCACAAAAGTGATATTGTCTAAAACTGGACATCCCAGAAGTATTAATAAAAAAATGTAGACCAAAATTGGTCCTGGAGGCTGCCAAGAGACTTAGGCTGGGTTCACACTGCGGCAGCGTCCGGTACGGGGCTGTCAGGGGTGACAGCCTGGACCGGAGTTTTGCTGCATAGAATACTATCGGGCTGCACGGAGCTGGATCGCGCCGGGTGGCAATTATCTGCCATCCGGCTGCTAGCTCGCCGGATGAATCCTGGAGTAGTGGGGAATTGTCTGCCGACTCCAAAAACATTGCATGCACCGTTTTTGGAGTCGGCAGACAAATCCCCACTTCTGCAGGATTCATCCGGCGAGTTAGCAGCCGGATGGCAGATAATTGCCACCCGGCGCGATCCAGCTCCGTGCAGCCCGATAGTATTCTATGCAGCAAAACTCCGGTCCAGGCTGTCACCCCTGACAGCCCCGGACCGGACGCTGCCGCAGTGTGAAGGCACCCTTACTGCAACATTAAAGGAGCTGCAGGAATTTCTACCAACTACTGATTGTAATTGCATTTAACAGCACTCTTCCATATAATTTATATGTCTGATTGGTGGGGTGGGGGTGAAAATTTCACAGAAAAATAAACAACATAAATAATACCGGGTCAGATTTTCAAATCATTAGCAGATCCCCGTGATAAAAGTGTGGGCAGCGCAAGTGCAAAATACTGAATAACACCACTTTCAAACCTAACAATTCATGTAGGGGATGGTTTCCTAGTATTAAAAATGCACAGAGATGAGACTTACATAGGGCACTAGTCACACAGGTATATGTGATGTATAGTGATGAGCGAGTAGTTTAATATTCGTAATTGCTATACCCGTAACGAGTACTTTGTAATACTCGCGTACTCGTCCAAATAGCGAGTCCAATGTTGGTCAATTAGTGATAGGCTCTATCCACATACATCTGGCCATAAAATGAGCATTTCTGGGACAAGGTGGGGGATGGGATTTTTTGCATTTTTACTGCATAAAACACCTTGATATGCCCCCTTAGAGAGAGTCTAACATTCAATCTACCCTAACTGGGCTGCTAACTATCTTTGTGTACTAAAGGGAGCTGTCAATTTGTCTTTTAACATTCACAATCGACACACCACTCATGAGCACCAGCGTTACTCACCGAGTTACGAGTATTGTGAACACTGTACTGTCTGTGTGAGTAGCGAATAGTAATAAATACACTCGCTCATCACTAGTGATGCACAGTGTCTGGCTAATCTTCATCTTTTTATTGCACATTTTTCTATTTTTGTCTGTAGTGAACTTTTTCACCATAATTCTAAGAGGTATGTTTGGCACAAAGCCAACACAGTGCATCACCATAAGAACACCATACCCACAGTGAAGCATGGTGAAAGCATCATGGTGATTTGAGACTATTTTCTGTAAAAAAGAAAGAAAAATGTTTTTTTTGCTTATAATTACATGTTTGAATTTATGTTTGCACATCTCTGTATGTATTTAATATGTATTTATCATGTGTTACATAATCAACAGTATACAGTGGCCTCAAGCGCTGGTTTTGAATATGTAGTTGTTGGGTATGTATTGTGTAGTATTTATTTCTATTTAACAACAGCAGTCTAAGAATAAACATAATATAAACTATTTACAACACTAAATCAATATTCATATTGTTGTAATTTTGTGCGGTAAGCACTTATGTGACTTACCACCTAACCTAAGTATAGCTTTAAGAAATCTATGCCCATGCTGAAGAAATATCCAGTCTCACATGGATTGTTAAAGGGAATCTGTCATGTGAGAAAATGCTATTAACCTGCAGATATGGAGTTAATCTGCAGGATAATTGCGTTCTGAACCTGCCCGACAACTGCGCATTAAACCCTGCTGCCAGGCGGAAATTAACTATAATCCTCCCGGAAGTGTTTGAGATTCAGTAATGGGGTGGCACCACTGCGGGATCAGTCATTGCTCTGTGCAAGGAGACATGCAAGCTGTATTTGTATTTTAGGATTATACAGCCATTATTACATGGATATTAAAAGTAAATACACTAGCATCATCAAGTCTATGAAAACATTTTAAGCAATGAAGCAATAAAAACAGTTTGTATTGTGAAAATTGGTGACAGATTTGGTTTAAGACCCAGAAAATTTTAATTTTGTCAACAGACCATACTAAAGGGATTCTGTCACCAGCATAATGTTGAAACAGAGACCCAGGATATTATTATTATACAACAACTAATAAACCTGCTGCCAGGTAGTCAATTATATTCATGAGATAACCTCACCACAGCACTGATAGGCAGCTTTCTGTGTACACGGTTGTCCAATTATTTCAATAACCTTTGCAGAGGACTATCTGATCTTATGGTTAGGGACAGGTTTAGTCATTCTGGAGTTAAGAATCTGTTAATGGCAAACCAATTTTTTGCAGGATTTTATATAGCTTTTTTTTTTTAAAGAAAGGAGACTTCACTTTCATTGCTGTCATTGGAAATGTCTGAAGTGTTTGGGAATGTAGAAATGTTCTTACTGTCATTCTTGACATGTCTTAATGACTCTATTAAGCTGATAAGTACTTCTAAAAGACAACACAATTAATGGAGAAACACATCAATATTCATGTTTTCTCATCTTGTATAATAATGGGTTCTGCATTTAATAATATCAATCTCTACTAGTCCATAGTTTATTTTCCGACCCAGGAAATAATCAGAACAACTATATTGTATGTTTTCATAAAAAGAGCATATTCTTGAAAGAATTAAAGTTATATTGCTACTTGTAGCTAAGAACAATATTTGGAGACAATTTGATAACTGTATTGTTGTTGGTAGAATGATATGAATTACTTGTACAGACATATAATTCCTGTTTTGCTTAGTATTCATATCTCAGACACATTTTTTGGCTGTTATTACCACTATTTTACTGAATCCACAAAACAGCAATGAGCGTAATGTTTACTCTGCAGTCAATGCTATAAAATCTGTCTTGTTGTTATTTTTAACTTGGCAGAAGTTATCTAAATCCTTGATTCTGTAATTACAATCATTAAGTGCCATATTGTTTTAATGTACAATATGCATGCTAGACGCATACTGCAACATATTGAGTATTTTAAATACAGTTTGGTATTCGTAAGTTTAGGTTGCTAAAAATATGAAGTCAAATATTTACATTTTTCGGGAAAGTTTCAAATCAATGTAAAATAATTAGCAATTACAATGTTTCATAATTATAAATATACTGAATGAACCTGAGAAATTAGCAACCACTGCTCCCACATTGAAGAATGTAATAATGCAGGTAAATGGTAAATCAACTTACAGAGTGATGCTGCTTGCTTCAGTATCAGAAGGAAATTTGCAGCTTTCACTTGACTATTTTATATAAACCCCCTGAATAAGAGGTTCAAATGGAGATAAGTCAGATGTATGGGAAATTCATGGCTGACTAATTTGGTGGGTGGCATGTGCTTAGAAAGGCTTTGAGTCACCATTTTATTATTCAACGAAAGTAAAAAGCCTGAATGCAACCTTATCCTTAAAAGCAATCTGCCTAAAATGCTAAAATAATTAATGTGGTAGGACTTCATGTCTATGATGACAAACCTTTATTCACAGATATGACTGTACAAAAGTTCTCAGTTCTTTAGTGGGAGTCTTTTTTTGATTTTGCAATCAAAGTTATAATAAACTTTCAGCTCAGGCCTTAATGTTCTTTTCCTAGGCCTCATACATACATCTATTTTCAAATGTCTTCTCTTACAGTTTTCATGCATAGAACACATTTATGTTGTACTCTATGGAGCTGTTCATATATCCATGTTTTTTATTTTCAGATTTTCATAAAAAGTAAACATGCTAATTTTTTAAGCAAACAGGATAGAAACTAGTGGTAAACATGCATGGGGATATGTATTCTTAAACCTTAATCTGTGATAGTGGGGAAGACTGAAATTTCCACTAGTACTGACTCTCTCACCTTTATGGGTCTTGTACATCAAGACTAGATGTACTCCAGGCAAAAGAAGAACCAATATGTCAAAGTTGCTGAAAACACAGTAACTTTTATTAAGATGTCCACATCTACTCATGTCAAGGTCAATCTGAAAAAAGAGTACCTACTGTCATTGCTGTTTGGTAACTAAACGCTTATAACTACAATGTTTCAACAGTTTATAAAGTAAAAACCTTTTGACAACAAATTTAGTATGTTCAGGCCATTACTGCAGTGAGACTACAAAAGGTTAGGTACTGTGTTAGCCAGTTGAGAAAATGTTGATTGCTCTCAGTGGGAGAAACAAGATAATAATCTTGTGATTGTGATACCTTTTAATGGCTAACAAAAATAAAATAAGTGATGTTACAAGGCGAGCTTTCAAAACTGCTCATGTCTCTTCATCAGGCATGGTATGACAAGATATTGAATGAAACTCAAATATATACATGAACAACTTGAGCAGACGCAAGGTATAATGAATGGACATTTAAATAAATAAATAAAACAAAGCCTGGAGAGGATCCAGGCATAGTGATGTCAAAGTTTTTATGATCCTAATTCATATGTAAACCAGGTGTCTTAAAGCCCCCATCACACCTAGCGAGATCTCTGTTTCATCACAGGTTTTGTAATGCAACAGCGACCTTGCCAGCGATCTCGCTATGTTTGACATGTAGCAGCGACCAGGCCCCTGCTGTGAGATCGCTGATCGTGTCGAAATGGCCTGGACCATTTTTTGATCATCAGGTTCCCTGCTGGCCAGCATGCATCAGTGTGTTTAACATTGACCTCGTTGGCGACTCAGAACTCAGTCACGTAGGTCTGAGTCATCAGACAAGATGCTGTGTGACAGGGTCCCAACGACCGCCGAGGTCGTTATACGGGTTGCGGTATCGTTGCTGCGTATTCAGTAGATCTAATCAAAACTAGAAAAGGGAAAGAGAAGCACAATAGGGTCTTATCACTGATAAAAAGGAGGACTAAATTTAATTAGTCACTCACCTGGAGGGGTTGTGTAGCACACACCCTGCTTCAGGACAAAAGGTAATAGCTGCTTCAAGGATCCACACCACAACGGTCAACGTAGTTCAAACTTGCAGAAGGTGGACGGTGTATATGGACCTGCTCTGCATAGACCAGAAAGATCAGACAGTGTTCATCATTATAGTGTTTATTTCTGACGCGTTTCGCATTTCGCAATCACAATACGTTAAGACCTACCTGGGAACTTTACTGATATTAACTATCAGTTTGAGGGTTTGATAAAATTAATAATGCTGGTTATTGGCATGAATATTTCTTTTATACCCCATGTAAAAATGTGTGTTCTGTATTCCATTTGAAGCAAATTATTATCTATGATGATTATGACCATTTTCAAATTATGAATGTTTTTTCAAAAAATCCCCATGCCTTGAGGGGCTCCCGGCTAATGGTTTTGGCTTCCAGGTTGCTTATAAATTTTGGATGCATCAGCACTTTTTATACCATTTTGTACAGCGGTTTTCCGGAGCTCAATTTTGAGTGTAGGTAGTTGTAGCGCTACTAATACTTACACAAGAAAACATCTTCCTGAATCCCGTTTAAACCTTTTCTCCATTTTTTTTGTGTCGCCCATACCTTCTTTTAGCATGACTAATACTTATATAAGAAAATACCTTTCTGAATTTCATTTAATCCCTTTCCTTGTGTTATTGATACCATCTTTGGTTCCCAGGTAGGTCTCACCGTATTGTGATTGTGATACACAAGTCCTTGTTTTCTTATTTTCTTTTTCCCTATGTCTTGTTTAAGTATGAGTTTACAGTTGACCTTTTCCCTTTGGTGTTTCGACTTGTTCTTCATTCTCACAGCCGGATCCGTGTAATTCTGATCTAGCATTGCATTTGTCTATTATAACATATAGCTATTCTGGTTGTTACACGACTCCTCTGCCTGATGACATTGACATGATTCTGATAATGTTTTTGAGATGGCTCCCATCGCATAAATCTCTAGTGAATATATTTTTACACATAGAAACTTGATAACTCTTTCTTTTAATGGTCTTTTTATTGAAAAATTAAATCACAGTCAAACATTCAACGTTTTTCATTCCCTAACATAGGGAAGAAGGCGTAACAGTTAATACAGATAGTTCAACAGGTATAATTGTAATAAAGAAATTCGAGTAAATACTCTGTATCAATAGCAAGAAATGTAAAAATGGGGGAGAATCAACAAGGGGGAGGAATATAGGGAAAGGCAGGGGTGGACAGAAGGAGGATGGGGGGGGGGGTATGCAGGAGAGATCTCAGTATGTTCCTCACTCGGAGGTATGCAATAACATAAATTCAGGAGTTGAACGATACCACATCCAGGGTGTCCAGGTTTTCTCAAAGGTCTCTTGCGAGCTGAATGAGAGGGCCGCCAGTTCAGCTGCATGGTACACCATGTCTACTTCTCGTATTATTTGTGCTTTCGTTGGAGTCTTATCAGATTTCCAGAGGGTAGATATAAGGAGTCTACATACGGCTATGATGTTAGAAGCTAATTTGGATACATATAGTTCTTTTGGCCATATGTAAAAGTTGAGAAGGGATGTATGAGGTGTGAGAACTATTTCCCTCTGCAGAACATCTGTGAGTAATGCTGATACTAATGACCAATATACTTGGATAAGAGGGCATGTCCACCACATATGGAAGTATGTCCCTGTTTCGGAGTTGCATCTCCAGCAGGAGTCTGGCGTTTGTGGGTGCCATCTATGTATTTGTGAGGGGGTGCGATACCATCTCGTTACTACTTTATAAGTGCTTTCTTGAATTTTTACACAAGGGGAAGGGCCATGAGATCCTCTGTATATCTGTCTCATTTGTTGTTCTGAAAACTTTATTTGTAGATCCTGTTCCCATGGTTCTAGAAAGTCTCTTTTAATATGGTTCGTGTCTAGCGTTAGTTGTTTATACAGTAATGATAGTACTTTTTTGGGCTCAGCTAGTTGTGAACACAATTGTTCAAACAGTGTTAAAGGTCTCATGAAGTCTAAATTTTTCAGGTGTTTGTGTATAAATGTTTTTAATGCACCGTATTGCAGAAAGGATAAATTTGGTAGCGAATTGGATTGCTGTATTTCTTGGTGGGAGAGCAGTGCTCCGTCCAATAGAAGGAGGTCGATTGGGATGGGATCGGCAGGGTTCCTCTCCAGGTCCCTTGGGTTGTTTGCTGGAGAACCCGTCGGTAATCTGCCGACGAGATCCCTCAAATCTAGAATTGGTGTCATTGGAGGGAGCAGCCGACCACATTCTTTTTTCCAAATGGCTACAATAGTTTTAGTAAAGGTGTTACTAATTAATTTTGAGTCAGTGTAGTAATCTGGAAGAAGTGCCAGAGACCTTAAAGGTACCGGAGACATAGTTTCCTCAATCGACAACCATAACTTATGAAGTGGTCGCCTAATCCAGTCTACAACTCTCGTCAGCATAGCTGCCGTATAATATTTACGGATATCTGGAGCTCCCATACCTCCACTGTCTCTCGGCATGGAAAGTGTCCGGTATTTGATACGTGGTTTTTTATCATTCCAGATAAAGTTTGAAATAAAGGTGTGAATTTTGTTTAATATATATTCCGGAATGCGGATTGGGAGCATTTGAAATAGATAAAGGAATTTCGGTAGGATCATACTTTTAATTAGATTTTTTCTTCCTATCCATGATAGAAAGGGTGCCCTCCATGATTTAATCGTTTCTTTTGCCTTTTCTAATGTGGGTAGTACGTTAAGGGAGAGAAGGTCTTTATCTGTGTGTCCTATCTTTATACCTAAGTATGTGATGTATTTCTCTGGCCATTTAAAGGGGAATATAGTTTTATATTTGGTTATGGTATGTTCGGGAATATTGAGGCCTAGCGCTTCTGATTTAGACAAATTAATTTTGTAATTGGAGAGTTGGCCATATTTTTCTAAAGTTTGTACAAAGGCAGGGATGCCCCTATCCGGTTCAGATAGAATTACCAGCAAATCATCCGCAAATGCTGCTGACTTGTGGTGTACATTATTCAGTTGGAATCCTTTAATGTCTTTATTCATTTGAATGCTCCGTAGCAATGGTTCCATAACTAAAACATATAATAAGGGGGACAAGGGGCATCCCTGTCTCGTACCATTTTTTATTAGAAAGGGGTCCGAAAGTGTATTATTAATTTTCAGTTTAGCTGATGGGGACGTATACATTTTGAATATGGCTTCTATTAATGGGGAAGGTATATGAAAAGCTACTAGGGTGCTACGGAGAAATGTCCAGTCCACCCTGTCGAAGGCCTTCTCGGCGTCTGTACTCAGAAGGACCATCTGTTTTTGGTGTCTTTTGGCGTATTGCATTAAGTGTAAGATTCTGCTTGCATTGTCTCTTCCCTCCCGTCCTCGCACAAATCCCGTCTGCTCCAGCGAGATCAGATGGGGAATCAGGTCCGTCAAGCGTCTTGCTATTAGGCTAGCATATATTTTTAAGTCGACATTGAGCAAGGAGATGGGCCTGTAGTTCCCGCATTGTGTCGGATCTTTGCCGTCTTTATGCAGAAGTGTAACATGTGCCTCTAAGGTCTGGGGGGGAAGAGAGCTGCCCTTTAGTACTGCGTTGCACATCTTTAACAGGTGTGTGTTTAATTCTGGAGAAAAAGTCTTATAATAGAGTAGTGAAAAGCCATCTGGCCCTGGGGATTTGCCCGATTGACCCTCAGACAGGATGGACTGGAGTTCCCCCGGTTCAAAGGGTTTAGTTAACCATTTCTGTTGTTGCTCATCTAATTTTGGTAAGGATAAGGTTGAAAGGAATGAATCTATCTCTTGTTGTCTTTGAGTAAGGTTTACTGCAAGATTGGGTGTTGGAATCTGGTATAAATTTTTATAAAATGTTAGGAATTCTGAGATAATTTGGTCATAGTTTTGCGATATTTGGCCCGTACCCGTTTTGATCCTGTGAATGAAGGTTCGGGATTGTCTCTTTTTAATCAATGAGACCATTAACTTGGAAGCTTTATCCCCATGTACCATAATGCGATTTCTCCAATTTGTGAAGTATTTAGCTCCATCTCGATTGAGGAGATCTTTAAGGCGTTGTCTGCATCCTGTAAGTTTTATCATAGTTGGATGGTGTAGTGTTATCTGATGTTGTTTCTCTAGGTAAATAATATCTTTATACAGTTTTTCTTGTCAGCTTTCCTTTGTTTGTTTCGAAACGATGCTATAGATATAATAATACCTCTTATTGTTGCCTTATGTGCTTCCCAAATAATCGTGGGGTCTACGTCAGGAGTGTTATTGTGTTGGAAATAGTCCTTAATGGCCGTTTGGATTTTAAGTTTAATCTCATTAGATTTTAATAAGGATTCGTTTAATCTCCATGTCCTATTAGGTTGGATAGGTCTTCCCCATTCCAGTTTTATAGTTACCATTGCGTGGTCTGAGTATAATGCCGGGAGTATTTCAGTTTCTATAGCTGTTGGAAGAAGGTTTTTGGACACAAATAGATAGTCTAGTCTATGGTAGTTTTTATGGGGGTGAGAGAAATACGTGTATGTCCTATCTTGGGGGTGGTGATATCGCCATATGTCTATCAAGTTTGCTGTATGGAAAGAAGACCTAATTTGGGCTAAATCTCGCCTTGAGATGTTGCTGTTCCCTGATGAGGTATCCAATAAAGGTTCTAGCGTTATATTTAAGTCTCCTCCAATCAAGACGGAGCCTTCAGCAAATAGTGAGAGCTTATTTTGAATCTTCTTAATCCAAGAAGAATGTTTTGTATTTGGAGCGTAAATACTCCCTAATGTAATCAGTGAACCCTCCAGTAAACCTTTTACAAATATATATCTACCTTCATCGTCAACTAGTTTATCTATGAGTAAGAAAGGGACATTTTTCGTTAGGGCAATGGCTACTCCCCTGGCTCTTTTTTGGGGTGAGTATGCATGGTACCAGGTATTATAATGATTCTTTTCGAAATTAGGTGATTTAGTTTCAATAAAATGGGTTTCTTGTAGCAGTAAGATGTCATAGCCTGCTTTCTTGAGGAAGTGTAGTGTTTGAGACCTGGGAATAGGGGAGTTGAAGCCATGTAGGTTATGCGATACCACTTGGTACGACTTACGGTTGTTGGTCATGGCGGGTGTTCGATTTCATGCTGGATGTGAAGTAGAGACTCTCTCGCAGGATTTTGTGACGGGGTAGGGTGGGAGAGAACAGAGGGGAGAAAGGGGAACAATAGAAGAAATTTTCCTGGAAACACAAAACAAGGTAAGATTAATGCGTATACATGCATTGTGAAAAAATACTTTTTGTGGGTGAGAAATCTGAGTAAACAGATTCGTCTCCATCACGACCATCCCGGCACTGCGTAGGATCCGCACGTGATGGAATGGGCCGACAGAGAGGGCTTTACTTTGTATCATGAAATATAACTATCAGGCTTTCGTGCCATAAACATTTTGGCAAGATGGACTCTTGCAGGCTAGCCTATGTATAAGTAAAACCTACTACAAGAACCAGAAGAAATTGGTAACGTTATCAGAAAATAAACGTGGGGAAGTGTAACCACCCCAAAGGCGCCCCTAGGGGCTAACAAGTTAGTGAGTGTCTGTCACAATGGTTATCAAAAACAGTTCGGATTGTAATTCCTGCCGACCACAGCATGTGGCGTCTTATAGAAGGGGACAGGAATATTGGTTTCCCAGGCCAGCTATGTAACTAGACGTTTGCAAGTACATCAATGTCACAATGAGAGGCCTTGGGAAGCAAAAGAAGACGTGCTTGATCCTCTGGTTTTATCATCCGTTCGGGCTGTCATCGCCCCGATGTTCGGTCAGCTTGGAGTTTTTTCGTTTTGTTCTTTGAGACTTTGGCGTCAGGTGGGTTTGCCACGGTGGTGGTTGCTGCAGAGGTGTCATCTGGTACGCAGCTCCCACTTCCTCCAGATTGGGATAATGTTCCAGTTCAATACTCAATTCCTGACACATCCATTTGATATCTGCTGATGTACGGCCTTGAATCCTTTTCTCCCCAGCTGTAACAGATATGCCGAAGGGGAATAACCATCTGTATGGGTAGTGTCGTTGATGGAAAATCGTGGTTAGCGGCTTTAGGAGTCTCCGTTTAGTTAGTGTTATCCATGAAAGGTCTTGGAATATTTGAATTGGGGAGCCAGTGCATGTGATGGTGGTCTTCTCCCTGGCCCTCTTCATGACCAACTCCTTTGTTCTGTAATCCAGAAAGCGGCAGATTACATCTCGCGGAGATTCGTCAGGTTGTGGCTTCGGGCGTAATGCTCTGTGGACTCTCACCAGTTCCATATCGATAGGGTCGTCTGGCTGTAATAGTGAACGGAATGTATCTATGATGGATGGGGTTAAGGCATCTTGCGTAATTGTCTCAGGAACCCCTTCAAGCGCAGATTATCTCGCCTGTCCCTGTTCTCATGATCCTCCAACATCGAATATATCTTGTTAAGATGGTCCTCATGGTTCCGGAGGCCAGAAAGGGTAGCGTTGGTGTGTTTGACCACCTCTGTGTTGGCTGATTCTAGGGCCTCGACTCTGCGGCCAGTCTGTGTAAGGTCCTGTTTTATATCCGCCATCTCTTTTGCCAGGGGTTCTAAAGCTTTGTGTAATATCTTTTTGAGGTAAGCTCTAGTAATTGGGAGTTCCTCATCATCTTCTGTTTCCTCGCAATCACTATCCTGGTCTGGTGGCATGTTGTCTTCAACCAATAGTTGTCTCGAAGCCTTGGATAAGGAGGATAGACCAGCTTGTTTTTTTAAATATTTATCCAGGTCCACTTGTGTAGTAGTAGTGGCCGCCTTAGTTGAGGATTTTGTAGATTTTGTGCTGGATTTAACCATTGTGACGCTTTAATATATAAGAGTCTATCTGGCTCTTGTTCTCCGTCAGCCCCTCCAAAGTGTCGCACGGTCTTCACATTCCGGGGTCTGGCAGTTTACGGAAAGAATCAGTTAGTAAAAGTTCAGATAGAGATCCAGAAGATGGGTGAACTTGATGGAGAAAAAGTTCTGTATATGGTTTCCACTGAGCAGGATGGGTAGATAGGGAGTGCTGTATTATTTCAATCAGGATTTGTAGAAATGTGTATTGGGTATTAATATATAACACCTTGAATTCTGAAGAAATCCTTGTTGGGTTGATATAATGAAAACTTCAGGATAGATCTGTGATGCCCTCTGCTGGCAAATGGTGGTATGAGTCTTTGTGCAGGGCCAGGGTAGTGAGAGGGTTAATCCAGCACTCAGTGTTCTCCCATGTGTAGATATGAGGTGGATTATTATAGGATAGTGGTAGAAACAATGCTCCTCACAGCATAGCGTCCCTTGGGCTTTATCAAAGTGGTGATGGTGTGTGTAAAAGATAAGTTACACTGAGTGTTACTGCTGGGGAGGGGGGAAGGTGTAGATCGAGTCCCCAGGTGTCACAGTACAGGGATCTTTATCAGTTTGCTGCGGCACTTTTCCGTCCCTGCTTTCTCCCTTCCTTCCCCCTGTGTCACTCCACCAGACCTCGTTTCCCTCCTCTCACCTCGGGTAGCAGATCCGCCAGTCTCCCCTGCGGCTTCCTTTTCAGTCTCTCCTTCGCCCCGGTGGTGTCAGGGACAGGGGCTTCACCCACCGCGACAGGAGGCCGGGTCCGTGCGCTTGTCTGCCGGCTTCCCGCTCTCTCCCGTCAGTCACTGAGGTCGGTCGCTGCCTCCGTCCGACTCCTCAGCTCATGGGGAAAGGGGCTGGCAGCAATAGGTGGCTTTTGGACACGGTCCCTTACTTTCAATGGCGGTCGGCGAACGGCGGGAAGCGCTGCTCCTGTGCGCGGCTCCTCTCCTTTGCCTCTCCCTGGGTCCGTCCTCAAAGTGTGGGGTCCGCAGCGGGGTCCCCAGCGTCTGGGTCTCCTGATGGGGAGGGTAAATCACCGCTGCTCTGCCTCCGGCCTTGTGTACAGGCAGACTCCTCGTGCAGGGGGGGAGGATGGTGTAGCCTTCTCCCACGTGTGTCTCCTATGTCCTGTGCCCCGAAATATCCAGAAACTTGATAACTCAGTAATGTTTAATCATAAATTTTATTAAATTATTATCGTTTTGTAATTTAGACACAGATATTTGAATAACATAAAACACAATATACTTGCGCCATTTGTCTACCTAATTTCAGAGCATGCACGACACAGATTGTATAGCACAATTAGTAGGATGGCTGCAATTGAATTGTATGATCTTACCAGCATTAAATACCTGATAGGTTCAAGACCTCTGATGACACATATAATTATTTAAATATTCTTTATTAAGTCAAATTTTTCAACATTCTATTTTTTATTTAATGCACAGATCAGTTTCACAACACTGTTATATAAAGCAGTCAAATCTCACAGATATACATGATTCCTTCATTATCACTACGGTTTCGTATATTAAGGCTGTCCCATAAACAAATTTTAACGGATAGCTTCACAATATTGATTTGAAATTATTCTCCCGATGTGTTTCTCCTCTGTAAATCACATTCCCGAGGTGCTTCTTCTTAATTGATTAATATTACCCTTCTTTGCGATCCAACATTAGTTCCAGTTATGCATTTGACATCAAATCCACTAGTAGCTGAGAGGTGAAAGACAAGAAGTATGATGATTATATGTCATGTTGGAATGAGTTTAAATCTTGAATGATTTCTTTTTTAGAAAAAAAAAAAAAATTTTGTACTTTTTAACTTATTTATTTTTTAAAAAAAGCTGAGTGTATTGTTCTTAATAAATATAAATTTAGTTGTTTGTACTATTCACCATTAATTGTTTTATTATCAAGCTGAATATGGTTACAGACCTAGCGCTTGCCTTCACACTTAAGGTAGGGAAGACTCTAAACTAAATGTATAATTTCTTAAAACTATTTATTACAAATATCAAAAACATGATTTAAAAATGAGTACATAAAAATATATTAGATTCTGAGAATAAAATCTGTAATAGCAGTTTGTGCTCAAATATGCTTTGTGGCGTCCTGGCAGTATGAAGTGCCTTCTACTAGTGCTTCTGAACAGTTGATGCAATAGATGATTGTCGCTAGTTCCACTGCAATCTGAACGAACTCCTCATTTGCTGTGGAAAATAGAGGAACTGTGTTACTGGACTATACCGGTCCACCTCACTAAAACTAGTACTAATTGCAGTATTGCTCTCACCGGTTGCTGTGCTTTATGATATACGTTTTCCAGCTTGTTTGTTCCTCCTTCCTGATTCCCTTCTCCCCTGGAGGTGTGATTCCCTCTATATGACGGTGGTATATATTCTGAGGGGGGCATGTAAACAAAATTATCAGTAATCTCCCATTTAATATTAATCTTGCTTAAAGATGAAGATGCTCACCCAATAACTTTATAAGGTGGGTAGGTCTTCTTAAAATTAGTTGTGCGTTTTTTCTGCTAGAGAATGGAAATGTGTATAGGCTGTCATGCGTATAATCAGTATGCCAAAAGGGTAATGATTGCAGATCTTGTTTAGATTACTAGTCATACATAATCTCCCTTGTTCTGATGTGAGTACTTACTATTCGTAGATGGTAGCGAGTGCTCGCATCTGTCATGGGGCGGTTTCCCAAGCTGTCTGGTCTGTTGTGTCGGCTCGTCTGCACCACAGCACGGGCAAGCACATCTGCGGCCGACAGTGTGCACCCGGCTTTCTGATAGATGATGTTACAGGAACTGGTCACAGTGAGCTCAGCACAGCCTCCGGCTTCTTGTGATGGGCCAACTCGTCTGTCTATCAGTCAAGCAGTCTTTGCACAGTCTGGGCAGAGCTATCAACATGTTTCGTTGCTCACGGACAACTTTCTCAAGATACCCGCCCACCTGTGCTGATCTTAGTTATATCTGCCTCCTGACTGCTCCTCCTGCTCTTATTGGTCCTCCTGTGTCCACATGATCTGCTCCTGGGTGTTCTGTTACACTGTGCTCCCTGTCTCAGCTGATTTCTGTTGTTTCTAATGATATAGCTCTAGTTCTGCCCTATGGCCAGCTCTATCTGATGTATGACATCTAGTGTAAGTGATCCTTACTCTCAGCATTTCTCCACATCTCCTCATATTAAATGATATCTTGCCTGTTCTTGTATATGTGTTCCATTGGGAGCTATTGTCAGGTCTCTGTCAGGCATGCAATGTGAGACTGCATAATATCTTCCTATACCTGTCTATCGATCTTATACTTGATTTCTGGCTATCTTACCGCAGCATATTTCAATCCAGCATATCCAGCTCACTGACTACCTCTCAGTTGGCTCAAAGCCAACTGTTGTATTTGGCTATCTAACTGCAACTTGTTTCAATCCAGCATATCGAGCTCACTGACTATCTCTTAGTTGACTCAAAAACTGAGAGGTAGTCAGTGAGTTGGATATGCTGGATTGAAATATGCTGCAGTAAGATAGCCATAAATCAAGTATAAGATCGATAGACAGGTATAGGAAGATATTATGCAGTCTCACATTGCATGCCTGACAGAGACCTGACAATAGCTCCCAATGGAACACATATAAAAGATAGTAAAACCAAAACAAGTGTTGCAACCTAAAATTAATGATATGGTTATATATAACTAGCTGGGTGCCCGATGCACAATGCATCGGGATTCTAGCAGAGCGAGTCTCTGACTCGCAATGGCCGCTTCGCGGCCAATGCTTCGCGCTGCTAAGGCGACTCGCCATGCCGCTGCGCGGGCATAGCGAGTCGCCTTAGAGCGACTCGCAATGGCCGCTGCGCGGCCAATGCTTCGTTCGTATCCACATGACCACGCTGACTCGCAGCGAGTGCGGTCTCAAAAGGGGCACTCGCTGCATTCGTGATTATATAATAGATAACTAGATAGTAACTTAAGAAATATATTGACACAAACCTCCAGAATTATATCATTAATCTTCTATTCTAGCTGAAGAATTCTTCCTTGCTCATAAAGGAATTACATAACTAACATTGGCAGGGATACTATATTTTACCATCACTTTATTTGTCAGCATTTTACACAATCTCTAGCTAAATAGCAGTTCCCCATGGGAGACTTTTACTCAATAGTTGGGAATATATTCTGTCAAGAAATTAGGCTGCCTTCACACTTGCAGATGCATCTGCAGCGTTTTGCAGATGCATCTGCAAGTATCAGCATGCAGACCGCGGCCCCTATGTTTATAATAGGGCGCACCGCGGTCTGAAAGCTCTCATTCATTGCTATATGTGAAGCGTCCGCAGGCGGATGCCTGCTGACAGATCACACTCTCCCACCCGCACCATTGACGCGAGATGTTGCGTCCATGGTGCGGGCGGGAGAGTGTGATCTGTCAGCAGGCATCCGCCTGCGGACGCTTCACATATAGCAATGAATGAGAGCTTTCAGACCGTGGTGCGCCCTATTATAAACATAGGGGCCGCGGTCTGCATGCTGATACTTGCAGATGCATCTGCAAAACGCTGCAGATGCATCTGCAAGTGTGAAGCCAGCCTTACTTCACATTTTATGATCACATTTACCCCCAGATTAATGGGACTACAATGAGTACAATTTCAGGAAACTCTCATTATCAACAGAACATCATTATATACCATAGGCACATAGATGTTTTTTTTTTTTGTTATCTAGCAAGGTCCTGAAGAATGAGACAAAATATTATTTAAAGAACTTATCAAAAATACTAGGCATTCAATTTGTTCTCAATAAAAGTAAGATCCAAATGGAATTTCTGTATATCATGATAACCAAAACAGCAAAATTGTTAAACCAAATTTGATTTTTGAATGGAAGCAAAAATCTTAAAAGATAAATGCTAACCTGAATAATGCATAAAAAGAGGTATACAAATGAATGTTGGACTTAACACAACAGAAGTCCCTCAACCCCAAAAACCATTACTAATACTAATCTATACCAGTGGTCCCCAACGTTTAATACCCTGATTGCCATATTTTCCTTGTGAGATGGCTACGAGCCACATCCAGCACCACTCCCTTCACTATTGACATTTAGAGTCCTCCATGACTAGTATAATAACCTACAATCTTCCCCACAAAAGGCACACCAAGGCCTTGTGCCACCCCTTATTCATGGGCAGTATATTTATATCCAGGAATTTCCACTTTACCCAACTTTAGTATTATTGCATCAAGAGTGCTATTAGGAAGTTAGAAGGGCTAAAAGTTTATCAGCAATCTTTCGTTTTTCCCACAAAATGTTCAAAACCACATTTTTAGGCACCACATCACATTTGAAGTGACTTTGAGATGACTATGTGACAAAAAATACCTAAAGGGATACAAGTCTAAAAATTACACTCTTTAAACTGCTCAAAACCACATCCAAAAGTTCATTAACACTTCAGGTGCTTCACAGAAATTAACCTCTTTCCAACCTTGGATGTACTGGATATGTTATGAAAACTCATGACTTAAAGGGAACCAACCAGCAGAAATTAACCCCCTGTAAATCAGTGCAGCAGGAGATATGTGCAGTATGACATCATTATTTTTTTTTAATTCCTCCCTTGTAGGCTTGTCTTTCTGCTGTATGCCAAACCCACTCCCCCATCCCTCTCATCCAGACTCATCCGGGAGGTTGTCTTACAGCAGAAAGGAATTTAAAAAAAACAAATAGTGATGTCATGCAGCACGTGTCAATCACCTGCTGCACTAATTTACAGGTGGTTAAATCCTGGTGGTTGGTTCCTTTTAATATATCCAGTACATCATATCAAGTTTTCTGAGCACAAAAACTGTACTCATGCGATTGCTGCAGGGTCTCCAGCTAATTTGACAGCTGACACCCGTCTCTCACTGCCAGGAGTGGTGACCACACCACTCTGAGCAATTTAACCCCCTATTTGCTGTGATCAATTGCAATCGCAGCATTTACAAGGCAGGGAGACATATTGTGCTTCTCTCCCGAGTGATCAGGCCCCCATGACGTGATTATGGGGACTCGATCCCTGCCATGGTAACTCAGGGTCGAAGTCATGACAACGCTGGGTCACCTAACTATGGAAACCTTTGCACACCATGCCAGTTACATATTGTGCATTGTGAAATCTCAGAGCTGCGAGTGCTGATGCAATTGCAATGGAGTATATCAGTAATCACAAGAATGAAAAGTGATGTCCCATAAAGGGACTAGGTAAAAATATTATAAAAAAGTAAAAATAAATACATAAAGAGCAAAAACATATGAAAAAAATACAATGTCAATCAATATAAAAAATCATTATGTGGATCAAAATGAAGCCGATAAAAACTCCAACTAATCCCGCAAAAAAACAAGTCCTCACATGACTCTACAGACAGAAAAATAAAAAACCTGCAGCCTTTAAACTTTGACAATGCAAAAATCCTTTATTTTGTAAAAAAAAACATTTTTATCACGATATTAGCCAAACCTAAAATAAACTATAGAAATCTGGTATCACTGTAATCGTATAGACCTGATAAATAAAGCCGTCTAATCACTTTTACCTCAAGGTCAACAGCATAAAAATAGTAATAAAGCCAATTTTTCAACTGCTGTCCCCACCATGGTTTGTCATCTGTTAATGGAAATATAAGAGGCTTCCATGTTACTGGTAGCACAAAGGCTCTGGAAAGGCACTAAGGCTCTTTGTCCCCGAAAAAGAAAACCAGCAACACATGCGCTCCCAAATCCAAATGCTTCTCTCTTTTCTGAACCCCTCAATGTCTAAACTACAGTTAACATCCATATGGTTGGCATTGCTGAGGAAGCCCGTTAAATTTACCAGATGTGTTTCTCCAGAAGCATGAGCTGCACACAATGTGAGAGCACTACAATGTACTGGGCACTGCAAGGGCATATTTTCAATTTTTAATTCTGCAACATTCATTATGTTTGACTCCGTGGGTGTTTTTTTAGAGATAAAATCTTCACTACACACACAGATGAACTCTCAGAAGGCTGTAATTTCCAAAATGTGGTCACTTGAGGGTATTTCGGCTGTTCTGGCACCTAGCGTCACTGCAAATGGAGTCCACAAACTATATTAGGAAAATCGGTGCTCCAAAAATGAAATGGTGCTCATTCTCTCATATGCCCTGGCGTGTCCCCAAAAAGTACTGTACAGGCACATTTGGGGTATTGCCACATTCAGGAGAAATTGTGTAATACATTTTGGCCATTTTTGACTATTCTTCTTGTTAAAATTGTTAAGCTTGGGTTAAATAACATTTTAGTGGTAAAAATTGAATTATTTTTTCTTCATTGCCCAATGCTATAACATATAGTGATGCACCCGTGGTGTCAATATGCTCACTGCACTCATTTATGAAATTATTGAGGGATGCAGTTTGTAAATGGAGTCACTTGGGTGGGATTTCTGCTGTTCTTGCACCCCAGGGCTCTGCCAATGTTACATGGCACTCCCAAACCATTCCAGCTAAATCTGAAAACCAATATGGTGCTCCTACCTTCTGAGCTTTGCACTGAACCTCAAAAGAAGTTTTCAATCACATATGAGGTGTACTCAAGAGAAATTGCACAACAAATTGTATGGTGCATTTTGTCTTGGTACCCTTATAAAAATACTAAATATAGGGCTAAATCAACATTTTTGTGAAAAAAATTAGATTTTTTTTTTCTTTTCACGACTTAAGGTTCTAAAATTCTCTGAAGTACCTGGGGGTTCAAGGTGAGGAGAGTTGAGTTTCCAAAATAGGGTCACTTGTGTGGGTGTTTCCACTGTTTAGGTACATCAGGGGTTCTCCAAACGTGACATGTTGTCCACTAGCAATTGCGCCCAATTTTGAGTTTGAATGACAGTTCTCTTCCGAGCCCTGCCTGGCGCTCGAATTGTAGCTTTCCACCACATATGGGCTGTTGGCATACTCAGGAGAAATTGAACAACAAATTAGTGGATCCATTTTCTCCTACTACCCTTATGAAAATAAAAAATTGTGCGCTCAAAGAGCATTTTTGTGGATAAAATGTCTTATTTTTTATTTTCAAGGCCAAATTATGAAGCACCTGGGGGGTGCTTACCACAAATCTAGAAAAGTTCCTTGAGGGGTCCAGTTTCCAAAACTGGGTCACTTGTGGGGTATTTTCTCTGTTGGATACCATGTTGCGCTTGGTTAGCTCCTGGTGTGCCTAAGCAAAGGTTCAGCCATTTTCTGCTTGAAAAGTCAAATGATACACTTCTTCTCTTTGAAGCCCTGCTGTGCACCCAAACAGTAGTTTTTCACCACATACACCACATATCATCATACTCAGTAAAAATTTCACATCAAATTATCATCAAACTATTAGGTCCATTTTCTCTTGTTACCCTTGGGAAAATAAAAAAAATTGAGCTGAAAGAATATTTTTGTGGAGAAAATGTAATTTTTTTCAATTTTCAAAGCCCAACGTTCTAATATTCTGTGAAGCACCTGGGGGTTGAAAGTACTCATTACACATCTAGATAAGTTCTTCAAGGGATCGAGATTCAAAAATGGGGTCACTTGTGTGGTGGTTTCCACTTTTTAGTTACATCAGGGGTTCTCCAAACGTGTCATGCTGTCCACTAACAATTCCGGACAATTTTGAGTTTGAACAACGCTTCTCTTTCAGGCCCTGCCTGGCGACCAAACTAGCTTTCCACCACATATGGGATGTTGACGTACTAAGGAGAAATTTCACAACAAATTGTTGGATTATTTTTTTCTTTTTACCCTTTTAAAATGTTGAGCTCAAAGAGCATTTTTGTGGATAAAATGTGTAATTATTTATTTTCAAGGTGAATTTATAAAGCACCTGGGGATTCAAGATGCTCACCACACATCTAGATAAGTTTTTTGAGGGGTATAGTTTCCAAAATGGGGTCACTTGTGGGAGGTTTCTACAGTTTAGGCACATTAGGGGCTCTCCAAACACAAGGTGACGTTCGCTAATAATTATGGCTAATTTTGAGTTAGAAAATTAAAATGGTGCTCCTTCCCTACTGAGCCATGCTGCGCGCTCAAACAATGTTTTTTCATCCTACAGATGGGGTTTCGGTGTACTCAGTAGAAATTGATCATCAAATTTTGTGGTCCATTTTCTACTACCTACTACCCTTGAGAAAATAACAATTTTTTAGCTCAAAGAGCATTTTTGTGGAATAAATGTGATTTTTTTTTTCATTTTTACAGCAAAACTTGTAAGCACCTAAGAGTTCAAGGTGCTCCCCACATATCTAGAAAATTTCCTCGAGGGGTCTAGTTTCCAAAATGGGATCACTTGTTTAGACACAACATGGGCTTTCCAAACACAACATGGCATCCGATAATTGCAGATGATTTTAAGCTTGAAAGGTCAAATGGTGCTTCTTTCTATTTGAACCCTGCCATGCACCCAAACGGTAGTTTTCCACCACATATGGGATATCGGCATACACCGGAGAAATTTTACATCAAATTTTGAATTCCATTTTTTCCTGTTACCCTTGTGAAAATGCAAAATGTGGAGAAAAAAAAGTTACATTTTTGAAGAAAAAAAGTAACATTTAAATTTTTTCCTTCTATATTGTTTTAGTTCCTGTAAAGCACATAAAGGGTTAATAAACTTCTTGAATGTGATTTTGAGCAGTCTGAGGGTTGCAGTTTTTAGAATAGTGTCAATTTAAGTATTTTCTCTCACTTGGGCCCCTCAAAGTCACTTCAAATGTGATGTGGTCACTTTTTGTTTTATTTACATATTTAGAAATACCTTGAAAAAGGCTAAATCTAGCTGAAACCTAGCTTTTTCTGTTTATCCACATTAGTCGGTTTGAATAAGAATTCGCACAGCAAGAATTCTTATTCTCCTTTTTCTACAAGTGTGCCCAAGTTCAATATTATGTTCCTCAACCTCTGACAGTGGGATTTAATACACACAGATGGGGAACCTGTCATTCTCTGCTACCAACGGTGGTCCCATTGCTTAATTGCGGGTGCCGATAAGTTGTCATGACAGCTGTGGGTCAGCTCATGACTAGAGATTAGGGATGAGGGAACTGAACTTTAAAGTTTGGTTTGTGTACCAAATACAGGCTTTAAAAAAATGTCAGTGTTTGCAATAGGAGTTCTGACATTTGAGGGTGCGTTCAGACGCTGCGTATTTTTACACGAGTGCTGTTGCAGTTTTTGTAGCCAAAACCAGAAGTGGAAAAATCAGAGGAACAATAGGAACAAGTGCTCCACTTCTGTATTTAATAACCCACTGCTGGTTTTAATCAGCCACTCCTGATTTTGGTTACAAAAACTGCAAGAGCACTCGCGTAAAAATACGCAGCAAATACGTAGCCTGTGAACACAGCCTTAAATGGTTGAGAAGGCCCATGGTAGTTCGAGTTCTGTTGGTTTAGCTGGACTTTACATACAGTTTTGTACTTTACCGAAACTTGATCCAAACCTCATTGTAAGTCATTCATTGGGCACATACAGTTTTCAGGATTTTCATAACATTGCATAGGTGATAATTTAATCACCTGAACAAGTGATGCTCCCAACACCTTTAATAATGCTAATTAAATTCTGAAAACATGCACCCCATGTTCAAAATAATACCAGTATGTTCAAAATCATGAGTTAAAGGGATCCTGTCACCTTCAAAACGCTTTTTAAGCTACCAAAACATGTCCCTGCAGCATATTATCACTAATCTCACACTCCTTTTGTCTCCTAAAAGCATCCTGGGAAAGTGCATAAAAACGTTTTAATACTCACTCATTAGTGATTATAATTAGCAGGGGCTATATTCTTTAGCCCTTAGGGTGTGTTGTTTTGCAGCCTGAATAATCCAGCCCTCTCTGTGCAACTTCTGTTGTGATGTGCAGCTAAAAGCAGCACAAATGATTTGCATTCTGTGAGTAACTGAGAAGGGGGGAGGGCAAAGCCTGCACAAGCAAAGCAACACAGAGACAGAGAGAGGGTGGATCCTAGAGCCTGCAAAACAACATGCCCTAAGGGCTAAATAATATAGCCCCTGCTAATTATAATCACTAATGACGATTAGAACATTTTTATGCACTTTCACAGGATGCTTTTAGGAGACAAAAGGAGTGTGAGATTAGTGATAATATGCTGCAGGGACATGTTTTGGTAGCTTAGAAGGCATTTTGGAGGTGACAGGATCCCTTTAAGCCCAAAATCTTCATAATAGTTTTTATTTCCATCCATTGGGATCATTGCACACTGTTTTCTATATCAAAACATGTAGATATATGTATATAATTTTTAAACACGTTAAAGAAAATAAACAAAAAATGAACATTGGGCTGTTGAAAAAAAACAGTAGTGTCTGCATATGTCTTTATAAACTCAATTTATGTATTTTTTTAGGATTTAGCATTCCTGTAAATCACTAAACTAATATTTAGTTGTATAACCACAGTTTGTTTTAGAACTGCTCCACATCTATGTTGCATAGAGTCAACCAAATTCTGGCACCTGTGAACTGTTATTCCAGCCCAGGATGCTTTGACAACATCCCACAATTTATTTGCATTTGTTGGCTTTGCCTCAGAAACTGCATTTTTGATGTCACCCCACAAATGTTCTATTGGATTAAGGTCCAAGGATTGGGCTGGCCACTCCAAAACTTCAATTTTGTTGGACTGGAACCAATATTTTACTTGTTTACTGGTGTGTTTACGGTTGTTGTCTTGCTGAAACACCGATTTCAAGGGCATTTTCCCTTTAGCATAAGGCAACATGACTTTTTCAAGTATTTTGATATATGCAAACTTCTCCATGATACCTGGTATTTGGTAAATAGGCCCAGCACCATAGTAAGAAACACATGCCCCTATCATGATGCTTGCACCACCATGCTTCATTGTCTTCAGAGTGTACTGAGTCAGACAGCCCCCAAACTCTGAATTCAAGCCAAACTGTCTGTGGCCCTTGGACCCGAAAAAAACAATTTTACTTTCATCAATTCACAAAATATTTCTCCACTAGATGGCAGCACGATTCTAAAGAATCGGATAGTCTAGAATCCATACATAGTTTATTTACTATTAGTTAGGGGAGTGTGGTGAAATTAATTGTGTGTATACAGGTGGCTCAGTGGGTAGCAGAGTATACGGTGGCTCAGTGGTTAGCACTGCGTGGTGGCTCAGTGGTTAGAACTGCGCGGTGGCTCAGTGGTTAGCACTGCGCGGTGGCTCAGTGGTTAGCACTGCGCTGTGGCTCAGTGGTTAGCACTGCGCAGTGGCTCAGTGGTTAGCACTGCGCGGTGGCTCAGTGGTTAGCACTGCGCGGTGGAACAGTGGTTAGCACTGCGCGGTGGCTCAGTGGTTAGCACTGCATGTTGGCTCAGTGGTTAGCAGTGAGTGCGGTGGCTCAGTGGTCAGCGCAGCGCCATGGGCAGAGTGGTCAGCGCAGCGCCATGGGCAGAGTGGTCAGCGCAGCGCCGTGGGCACAGTGGTCAGCGCAGTGCCGTGGGCAGAGTGGTCAGCGCAGCGCCGTGGGCAGAGTGGTCAGCGCAGCGCCGTGGGCAGAGTGGTCAGTACACACATACACACACACACACACACACATACACACACTCTGCTATACTTACCACCGACCCTGCGTCTTCCCCGCCGCCTGGATCGTGAGTCGACATGTCGCCGCCCCCGGACGACTGGATCCAATATGTCGTCCGGGTAGTTTGGCGAGACATCTTGGACGCTATATTGGATCGAGTAGTTCGGGGGTGGCGACATGTCGACTGAGGATCCAGGCAGCGGACGCAGGGCCGGTGGTAAGTATAGCGGAGTGTGTGTATGTGTGTGTACAAAGTGAGGGAAGTGCGGACAAAGTGACGGAAGTGCCTACATCCACACATATATACACATACTGTACATTGCATATGGAGGGGTGAGGAGAGCGGAGACTGGAGGGGTGAGGAGAGTGGAGGCTGGAGGGTTGAGGAGAGTGGAGGCTGGAGGGGTGAGGAGAGCAGAGGCTGGAGGGGTGAGGAGGGGTGAGGAGAGCGGAGGCTGTAGGGGTGACGAGAGGGGAGGCTGGAGGGGTGAGGAGGGCAGAGGACAGGGGAGGCTGGAGGGCAGAGGACAGGGGAGGCTGGAGGACAGGGGAGGCTGGAGGGCAGAGGACAGGGGAGGCTGGAGGGCAGAGAACATGGGAGGCTGGGGGGCAGAGGACAGGGGAGGCTAGAGGGCAGAGGACAGGGGAGGCTGGAGGGCAGAGGAGAGGAGAGGCTGGAGGGCAGAGGACAGGGGAGGCTTGAGGGCAGAGGCTGGAGGGGAGAGGCTGGAGGGCAGAGGCTGGAGGGGAGAGGCTGGAGGGCAGAGGCTGGAGGGAAGAGGCTGAAGGGGAGAGGCTGGAGGGCAGAGGCTGGAGTGGAGAGGCTGGAGGGCAGAGGCTGGAAGGGAGAGGCTGGAGGGCAGAGGCTGGAGGGGAGAGGCTGAAGGGGAGAGGCTGGAGGGCAGAGGCTGGAGTGGAGAGGCTGGAGTGGAGAGGCTTGAGGGCAGAGGCTGGAGGACAGAGGCTGGAGGGAAGAGGCTGGAGGGGAGAGGCTGGAGGGCAGAGGCTGGAGGGGAGAGGCTGAAGGGGAGAGGCTGGAGGGCAGAGGCTGGAGTGGAGAGGCTGGAGTGGAGAGGCTGGAGTGGAGAGGCTGGAGGGCAGAGGCTGGAGGACAGAGGCTGGAGGGAAGAGGCTGAAGGGGAGAGGCTGGAGGGCAGAGGCTGGAGGACAGAGGCTGGAGGGAAGAGGCTGAAGGGGAGAGGCTGGAGGGCAGAGGCTGGAGTGGAGAGGCTGGAGTGGAGAGGCTGGAGTGGAGAGGCTGGAGGGCAGAGGCTGGAGGACAGAGGCTGGAGGGAAGAGGCTGGAGGGCAGAGGCTGGAGGGGAGAGGCTGGAGGGCAGAGGCTGGAGGGGAGAGGCTGGAGGGCAGAGCAGTGGCGTAGCTAGACTGCTCCCTCCGGGCCCGGGGGGCAAGATTTGCACCCAGGCCCTCTATGTGAGGACCGGGGGGGGGGGTGCTGGCAGAGAAATCTGAGGACCGGGGGGGTGCACAACACTCACTGCGGCCGCCGTGCGTTACCTGTAAGGAGGTGGCCCCCCCAGGGGGCGTCCAATGGGCCACTCATGCCGGGGGGCCCAGGGCACTGGCCCCCCCTGCTCCCCCCGGTAGCTAAGCTACTGGGGCAGAGGCTCCTCCGCTGGTCCGTGTAGCCGCAGGGACGAAGCCCGGAACTTACGAGAGTGGAACGTTCCTCCGCCGGTCCCTGTAGCAGCCCGGCTACCCCGCAGTGGTGACGTCACCACCATGGTCCGGAGGCCATCACGGAAGTAACCTTCGGGTTTTCCGAAAGTGGCCTTCGGGTTTTATATTATAGATTTCTCTTTAGGCCAGTTGATGTGTTCTTTGGCAAACTGTATCTGCTTCAGTACATGTAATTTTTTAAACAGTTGGACTTTGCTGGGACTTCTTGCTAACAGATGAGCTCCACAAAGGCATCTTCTAATTGTTACAGCACTCACAGGTAACTTGAGACCATCTTTGATCATCCTGGACCTGATAATTGGCTGAGCCTTTGCCATTGTGGATATTCTTCGATCCATTGAAATTGTAGTCTTCTGTTTTATTCCATGTCTCTCTGGTTTTGCTTTCAATTTTAAAGCATCTGATAACATTTTAGCTGAACAGTCTGTCATTGTCTGCACTTTTTTGGAAATTTTACCCTCTACAATCAACTTTTTATTCAAAGTATGCTGTTCTTCTGAATAATGTTTCGAACAAACAATATTTCTCAAGCTTTTAAGCTTGATCATGTACAACATGTTCTGACTTTATCCTTAAATAAGGGCCACCTGATTTACACCTGTTTCTTCACAGAATGATTGACCTCACTAATTGAAATCTACACTGCTATTATTTTGAACATACCCCCTTTCAATTAATTGATCAAATACACAGAGTCAAAACATGAAGATCATGAAGACTGAGGGCCACTTTACACACACCAACTTATCTGTCCAACTTCTGACCAACTTACTGGTTGCAGTGAAATCATGGACACATTGCTCCATTTTGTGGCTGTGTACAAATGTAACAATGTGTCCATGATTTCACTGCAACCAGTAAGTTGGTCAGAAGTTGGACAGATAAGTTGGTGTGTGTAAAGTGGCCATGAGGCTGTTGGTCTTCAAAAAAATCTACTGCACCAACTGTTAAATTGTTTGACGTGTGGTAATATAATTTATACCAAAAACTGTGAATAATCTGGCTACTCATATTGGACTGCTATTTTTTGAACACTACTATATTATTGTTGCTTGAAATGTTTCAATATATTTCTCCCAATGTGTGTACACTGGGCACATCAAGTTCTACTTTGGTGTTATATTGGACAAGAGCACCTTCTTTCACATGCCATGTAGGGGATACAGCTAAATTGTGGAAGATGGTGCTGTGGTTCAGATGAGACCAAAGTAGAACTTGATGGGCTAAATGCAAAATGCTATGTGTGGCATAGAGCTAACACTGCACATCACCCTGAAAACACCATTCTCACTGTCAAACATGGTGTTGGCATCATCATGCAGTGGGGATGCTTTTCTTCAACAGTAGCAGGAAAGATGGTCAGAGTTGATGCTAAGATGAATGGAGCTAAATAAAGGGAAAACCTGGGCGAAAACCTGTTGGAGTGCTTCAAAAGACTTGAGACAGGGACATCGGTTCATTTTCCAGCAGGATAACAACCATAAACATACTGTCAGAGCTCCAATGGAATTGTTTAGGTCAAAGCATAATCATGAGTTAAGTCCAGACCTAAATCCCATTGACAATCTTTGGTAAAACTTGAAAATTGCTGTTTACAGATGCTCTCCATCCAATCTCACTGATGTAGAGCTATTTTGCAGAGAAGAATAGGTGGAAATTTCAGCTTCTAAAAGTGCAAAGCTGGTAGAGACATACCCTAAAAGACTTGCAGCAGTAATTGCAGTGAAAGGTGGCCCTACAAAGTATTGACTGAGGGAGGCTTAATACAAATGCACATTACAATTTTCAGATTAATATTTCTAAAATAGTTAGAAAACCATTGTATCATTTCCTTTAGAATTCTCAAATACTTTCTACTTGGTGTAGGTATATACATAAAATCCCTATAAAATCCATTTGTTTGTGGATGTAACATGAAAAAAGGTAAAAACATTCACAGGGTATGATACTCTTTCAAGGCAGGGTAGAATTAGAAATAGAGGAGCAATGACTACTGAGCCTCACAAACTGTCCCTTGGAAATCACGCTTTTTAAAGTGATGACTTCACCAATCCAAAGGCTGTTGCTGTTGGCTTTCTAAAATAGTCGCGGATGTCTGGCCTATCTTGTCAAAGGCACAGACACAGCAGTACGATTAATTTGCTATATGGTGATACTACGACAAGTAATATTTAGTCACTGTATGGTAATATTATTTAATCACTTTATTGAATGAACAATATTGTAGTCTAATACCTAGTTATTGACTGATAGCAAGTACTCACTTATTGAATCAAAGCAGGTGCATGTAATATGTCTGTAAGTAAACGAAACAGAACTTTCAAATTATGGTCATTTTTCAGTTTTCTGTGCAATTTCGTTTTACTTACGGTAGTCCATTACAGGATGTTAGCATTCTAAAATATGAAAAGAGCTGTAATATAACACATACCTAACACCTGGCGAAAACAGGAACTGAAAAACAAATTTAAAAGCTGTTACCTGGATTTCCATACATTTTCAATATATTTTGTCATTTTAGATAAATGTTTTGATTGTTTCATATGAATTAGAAATTCTTCCATCTGAATCTTTGTCCATTATCACTGTAGTTAATCACTTGTGTTCACTGATCTGCTATCGTTTCAGTGCATCTTCATTGGGCTCCAGTTGCTATGCAAGAATGCCTAATTAAAGTATATATTAAAGTAATCAAATGTGAGTCATATTGAACAAGGGAGTGGGATGCTTTGGGCGGAGATGTCCTGTTTTAAATCCAGAAGTCAGCTTGCCAGATTGCTTATATAAACAGTTTCATGCAAATCTGTTGAAAGCAAGATATAACAATATCCATTTCTGAAAAATATATATTTTTTCTCTGTTTAAACAATGTAAGAAATTTGAAATACACCATAAAACAGCAGCTTAGAAAAGTTTTGTTACAGTGTTCACAAACAAGACAATAACACCTAACATCAAAATGATAGAGTTAAAAAAAAATTGAGGTGGGGAGGTATGAAAAAAGGTAACTTTAGAGGGATAAGGGAGGGGAGAGCATGTGGAAAATAAGAACAAAAGAAGAAATAATCTGTTGACAAAAGTTGATGATAGTATGATGCATTATGTTACATCATTAGCCAAAGGACAGATTTGCTCCTGACAAATGCAGGTGTGTGCATGTTATCCATGGGTCCATGACCTCAAAGAATTAGATTGAGTGTACTAGGAACATGTAGTTGCTCATCGGTCATAATTTATCTGCAAAGGCTAAAAATTCCGGAATGGAATGTGCCTTTTTTTGGGGCTTGGACTATCGTTTGATTTGCTTCTAAAAAGAGAAAAGTGAGGTGTTTGCAATTGAGACTAAGTTATTGTAGATGATTTATGATGCAACAAAGCTTTCACAGGGATCCCTAGTGAGAGAAGTATGGAAAATGGACTAAATGATATACATATGGACAGGCATGTACTAACCAGGGGCAGCTCCACTATATGTGTAAGGGCAGCTTCACACTGCGGTCAGGTCTGGTCCAGGGCTGTCCGGTGTAAACCGGACAGCCCCGGACTGGATTTTGGCCCCATAGGATACTATGGGGCCGGATGGAGCTGGATGGCAGCTATCCGCCATCCAGTTTCCATCTGTCCGGTAGGATCCGGGCCAATCCGGTGCTCCCTAACATGGGAGTCTATGGGGTCAGATTGCCCTCCGGTTCTGTGTTCAGATCCGGTCTGGGGCTGTCAGGTTCATCCCTGACAGCCCCGGACCGGACCTGACTGCAGTGTGAAGCTGCCCTTACATGTCATCTTTGTCTTACAACCTCAGAAGCAATTAGCAGGTAACCCGGAATCATGTGTGCTATTCGGGTGTAGAACATATACCAAAGCATGAACATCTTATATGCAGATTCCATTGCAATGCAGTTTATTGACCAGGAAGAAAAACTTATCACTTGCATTATTCCAAGTAGCAGTATCATAAGTGCTTACCAACTGTGTCTGTCAGCTATAGAGATGAGCAAACGTTTCCAAACATGGTTCGCAGATTTCAAATTCGGCATGAACACTGGAGATTAAGTTCATGATCGGAAACCCGAACACTTTTCTAACAAGTTGGTGAACTCAGGTTTGTTTGGTAACTGTTTATTTGAGAAAAAGCATGAATGCATTTGCAATAATGTTCTCTTCTACATTATAACTGTCTATGATTGCAAGTGGGAGGTGTTTGATGAGGGGAGGGGGTGGGGATAGGTAAGCAGATCTTTGGACTCAATTTTATTTTTTCCCCAGCCTTTACTGTGTGGATATTCTAGGTAGGCAGCCTATCAGGGTGTATAAACCGTCCACAACTTGCATACACAAGGGCTTGTGTCATTGCCTGCATAAGTTAATGTCCCTCTGCATATAAGAAGTTGTCATTTGTTGTCATCACCATATTGAAAGTGTTACAGCTCACAGACAGAACTGGTGCTGCTGTTGCTCCTGCGTTTTAGGCTGCTTTCACACTGGTAAATTTGAAAATCAGTGTGGTCATATTAAATTTATGCATAGTCATGGACAGGCACAGATCTGTACAAAAGAATGCCAACGTATGTCCACGGAACATTTTGTTAACTGATCTGTTATCAGTCACCAAAGATAATTCCACTTTTTAAGGTGTTAAAGAGTCAGAGAAAGCTAGACGATTATTGGGTGAGCTAGCAGAGAGGGAAAGCAGGAAAGGTTTGAAGTTAGTGAGCTTATTAGTGTTTTAAGGTAATGAAAATCGTGACATGGAATATGAAAGGGTTACAATACCCACAAAAGAGAATGTTAGTGCTGAGACACTAAGGGCCCTTTCACATTGGCGTTTCCGCCAAAATGCGGCAGATGCGGCGGATTTACTGCATCTGCCACCTAACGGCCGCACTTGCGTGCTCTTGCGGCAAGCCCCATGCATTGTGTATGAGGCTTGCGGTAAGTGTGCGGCAGGTGCAGTAAGTGCGGTTCTGACAGTTGCGGTAGGTGCGGACGCGAAAACAACGCTGCTGACCGCGTTTTTTTGCTGTCTCATCTGCCACAACCGCACTTGCCGCACCTGCCACACATTCCCACAAGCCCCATACACAATGCATGGGGCTTGCCGCAAGAGTGACGCAAGTGCAGCCGTTAGGCGGGGCCCTCGGCAGATGCGTTTTTTTGTTCGGATCCGCCTGATCTGGACAAAAATGCCAGTCTGAAACGGGCCTTAAAGAGGTGAAAAACAGACCTGGCCATGTCACAACAGATGCATTTGAAAGAACAGTATTTTAGTAGAAGGAATAAATTATGGGTGGGTGAGGTATATGGATCCCAGGCAAGAAACAATAAGGCCGGTGTTGTAATTTTAATCCACAAGCAGGCAAACTGTAAAGTAATAAAAAGACACAGACGAAAGGCTACAAACATTACTAATGGAGACCCCAATCAGAAGGGTCCAGCTGTTTAACATATACAGTTGTGGCCAAAAGTATTGACACCCCTGCAATTCTGTCAGATAATACTCAGTTTCTTCCTGAAAATTATTGCAATCACAAATTCTTTGGTATTATTATCTTCATTTAATTTGTCTTCAATGAAAAAACACAAAAGAGAATGAAGCAAAAAGCAAAACATTGATCATTTCACACAAAACTCCAAAAATGGGTCAAACAAAAGTATTAGCACCCTCAGCCTAATACTTGGTTGCACAACCTTTAGCCAAAGTAACTGCGATCAACCGCTTCCGGTAACCATCAATGAGTTTCTTACAATGCTCTGTTGGAATTTTAGACCATTCTTCTTTGGCAAACTGCTCCAGATCCCTGATATTTGAAGGGTGCCTTCTCCAAACTGCCATTTTTAGATCTCTCCACAGGTGTTTTATGGGATTCAGATCTGGACTCATTGCTGGCCACCTTAGAAGTCTCCAGTGCTTTCTCTCAAACCATTTTCTAGTGCTTTTTGAAGTGTGTTTTGGGTCATTGTCCTGCTGGAAGACCCATGACCTCTGAGGGAGACCCAGCTTTCTCACACTGGGCCCTACATTATGCTGCAAAATTTGTTGGTAGTCTTCAGACTTCATAATGCCATGCACACGGTCAAGCAGTCCAGTGCCAGAGGCAGCAAAGCAACCCCAAAACATCAGGGAACCTCCGCCATGTTTGACTGTAGGGACCGTGTTCTTTTCTTTGAATGCCTCTTTTTCTCTCCTGTAAACTCTTTGTTGATGCCTTTGCCCAAAAGGCTCTACTTTTGTCTCATCTGACCAGAGAACATTCTTCCAAAACGTTTTAGGCTTTCTCAGGTAAGTTTTGGCAAACTCCAGCCTGGCTTTTTTATGTCTCGGGGTAAGAAGTGGGGTCTTCCTGGGTCTCCTACCATACAGTCCCTTTTCATTCAGACACCGACGGATAGTACGGGTTGACACTGTTGTACCCTCGGACTGCAGGGCAGCTTGAACTTGTTTGGATGTTAGTCGAGGTTGTTTATCCACCATCCACACAATCTTGCGTTGAAATCTCTCGGCAATTTTTCTTTTACGTCCACATCTAGGGAGGTTAGCTACAGTGCCATGGGCTTTAAACTTCTTGATGACACTGCGCAGGGTAGACACAGGAACATTCAGGTCTTTGGATATGGACTTGTAGCCTTGAGATTGCTCATGCTTCCTCACAATTTGGTTTCTCAAGTCCTCAGATAGTTCTTTGGTCTTCTTTCTTTTCTCCATGCTCACTGTGGTACACACAAGGACACAGGACAGAGGTTGAGTCAACTTTAATCCATGTCAACTGGCTGCAAGTGTGATTTAATTAATGCCAACACCTGTTAGGTGCCACAGGTAAGTTACAGGTGCTGTTAATTACACAAATTAGAGAAGCATCACATGATTTTTCTAAGGGTGCCAATACTTTTGTCCACCCCCTTTTTTATGTTTGGTGTGGAATTATATCCAATTTGCCTTTAGGACAATTCTTTTTGTGTTTTTTCATTGAAGACAAATTAAATAAAGATAATAATACCAAAGAATTTGTGATTGCAATCAATTTCAGGAAGGAACTGAGTATTATCTGACAGAATTGCAGGGGTGTCAATACTTTTGGCTGTATATGGTGAAATGGGAGGGAGATATGGTCTTTTCTGCAGATGTAGATGAGTGGGAGGGAGCAATTCGAGTCAATTCGAGACAATTTTGCCGGGATGTCATAGTGCAATAAAACAGCATAAATAGTGGAGAGGCCTTTAGTGACCCCAGGACCCAACAGAACGAATTGCAACAAGGGGAACACCCCTGGAGGTTTAAGGTCATGGCGACAGGATCCCGAGCGGAGATAATGCAAAATCTGAACTGCAAAAAGGAGTGACCAAGCATGGGGTACACGGCCACAAAATCTGCAAAGGTCATTAGATTGCCTTGGCTCATCAGATCGCTCAGCCTCTCAAGACCGTGCTCCCTACAGCTAGGTAGGCCCAGCGAGGGGATGAGAAGCCGAAAGGCAGTGAGAGGAATCTCAGTGAAGGCAACCTGGACCACCTCCCCCTGAGTCCCCCCATACCCCCAGAAACGCACGCATTGACCGCAACATTCCGTTGTTCCGCAAAGAGCCCAGGGACTCCGCCACCAGGAGCCCCTTAAGCGAGCCTCCAGTTGATTTGTGTGACTCAATTTACAATCTGAGCACCCTTCAGGGTGGTTGAGCAGACATAACTCTACACATCAATTTACAACCAGCCATCATTCCCCTCCTCCCGCCACCAATCCCTTGCGGCCTCCAGAGTAATTGCCTTAAAGGGATCCTGTCACCCCCAAAACACCTCTAAACCTATTAAAAGCTGTCCCTAGAGCATATTAACACTTTCCCTACACTCCTTTTACCTCCTAAATGCACATAATCAAAGTGAATAAAAACGTTATTATAGTACCTCATTACTGATGATAATGAGTGACTATGCTATTCATAGTCACTCATCCAGGCTGCCCCTCTTCTTCATATCACGCCTGAATAGGCGTGATCTACAGCACAGATTCAAATTGCCGCCTCCCTGCGCGCCTCCCCTCTCTCCCATTGCGTCCGGGCTTCAGTGTGGGGCTGTATGACGCGATCCGCGTCATTCCCGGCGCCGGGTGACGTATTTACACCGGCGCCGCGCTGTCAGCTTCAAAATGCGCACTGCACATGCGCATGGGCATGCGCAGTGCGCATTTTGAAGCTGACAGCGCGGCGCCGGTGTAAATACGTCACCCGGCGCCGGGAATGACGCGGATCGCGTCATACAGCCCCACACTGAAGCCCGGAAGCAATGGGAGAGAGGGGAGGCGCGCAGGGAGGTGGCAATTTGAATCTGTGCTGTAGATCACGCCTATTCAGGCGTGATATGAAGAAGAGGGGCAGCCTGGATGAGTGACTATGAATAGCATAGTCACTCATTATCATCAGTAATGAGGTACTATAATAACGTTTTTATTCACTTTGATTATGTGCATTTAGGAGGTAAAAGGAGTGTAGGGAAAGTGTTAATATGCTCTAGGGACAGCTTTTAATAGGTTTAGAGGTGTTTTGGGGGTGACAGGATCCCTTTAAGGTATGAAACAACATTCGGGACTCCCATTCCTCCTCTGGCCAGCTGGAGATGCATTATTTTCTTCTGCACTCTGGATAGCTTATTTGCCCAGACAAATCTATTAATTAGGGCCTTGAGGCGGGAGAGTAACCCAGACGGATATAGCACTGGCAGGCATCTAAATAAGTATATAATCTTAGGAAGCCAAAACATCCGTACTGCCTGTACACTTGCCATCCACGACAAAGAGGCAAGGGGGTAGGTCTCGAGCGCCCCGCACAGATCTCCCAAACAGCAGTTTAAGATTATTAGAAGCTATTTTTGCAGAGGGACCAAGGGAGACACTCAGGTATAGGATTCCTCCCGGGCACCATCGTAAGTGGTAAATCCGCGCAAGATGCTCCGGCTCCAGTGCAGGCACATGTATGGGGAGGATCATAGATTTGCCCGTGTTTAATTTAGAGTAAGAGAGTTGTACAAATAGGTTCAACAATCTCATTATCCCGGGGAGAGAGGATAACGGGTTAATGGTGGAAATAATGACATTGTCGGCATATAGGGCTACTACATGTTTCCTTTCCCCCACTGTTATGCCCGAAATAGATGGGTCTGCCCGAAGGGATGCTGCGAGAGGCTCCATAAGAAGGGCGAATACCAGGGGGTAAAGGAGGCAACCCTGCCGGGCACCATTAGTGTTCGGAAAGGCCCGGGGCAGGAATCCAGCAGAAAAGATTCCAGCAAAAAAGACTCTCGCACAAGGGTGTGAGTACAGACAGAGAATCGCTGCTGATATAGGGCCTGAGAAGCTGAAGATACAGAGGACCTCCCGGAGGTAGCCCCAGTGCACCCTGTCTAACGCCTTCTCTGCGTCCAGAGACAGGAATACACAGGGGCCCTCCCTTCTTTCCACGACCTCAATCAAGTCTAGCATTCTCCTAGTCCTGTCCCGGGCCTGCCTATGTTGCACAAAACCCACTTGGTCCGGGTTGATCAGCAGGAGGATAACCTCCCCTAGCCTGTTGGCCAACAATTTTGAATAGATTTTTAAATCTGAGTTTAGTAGGGAGATTGTGCGTTAGTTTTCGGGCCGATTTGGGGCCTTCCCCGACTTAGGAATCGTTGTAATTGTGGCCTCCAAGGCAGAGTCCAGGATCGTGCCCCTAGTCTGCCACAAAGTGAACAAGCATAGCAAGTATGGGGCCAGAACAGGCCCGAAAAGTCTATAATATTCATTTGCAAATCCGTCTGGGCCCGGGGCAGAGTTAACCTTCAATGACCTAATCACTGATTCAATTTCTGAGAGAGTGAGCGGCCGGTTCAGTACTTCCAGCTTCTCCGGGGGGACGGAGGGAGGTCCAAGCCCCGTAGAAACCGATTAATAGCATCCACAGAGGGCTGTGGTGTGGTCGCATCATGTTTCAAGTTCTATAACTTTTCATAGTAGTTTGCGAACACCTCCACTATTTTGGGCGGGTCCCGTACCATCTCCCCGTATGCCAGTCTCATGGAGGTGATCATGGATTTGGCCGCTCTCTTCTTCAGTCTACGTGCTAACAAATTACCCACTCTGTCACCTCCCGCATAGTATTTAGTTTTCATCTTTCTAAGGTTCACTTCATATACTATCTGGGAAAGGAGGCAAGGCGCCGAGGCAGCTTTATTGGCTGTTTCAAGTTGTTGGATGCGGGAGATCCACTCCAATCTCAGGCTCTCTCTCTTTCTTTTTGCCTGGGCAGCCTTTTGCAGGAGGAGGCCCCGGAGGACCGCCTTATGGGAGTACCACAGCGTGTCATCTGAGACCTCCCCATTGTCGTTCAGGAAGAAGAAGTCTCGCAACTTCCCTTCAATGTCTATGACAATCTGGGGGTCGAGAAAGTCCACCCCCCGCTCCCAGACTGATCTCTAATGTAATCAGTACGTGGTCCGACCATGTTATTACTCCAACCTCCGAGGCCACACAGACCTCCAAGGTGGCATCGTTCACAAGGAAGAGATCAATAGGAATAGGTTGCGTGCCTATGCGAGAAAAAGGAGAAATCCCTTTTGTCCCCATGTAGATAGCACCATATATCGTGGAGGTGGAATTCCCAACAAAGGGGCCCCAGAGTCCCCCCTCTCCGGGAAACCGGGGAGGAGTCCAGACGCTCTTCCATGACAGCATTGAAGTCTCCGCAAACGACCAGTTTGCCCTCTGCAACCTTCCCCAATCTCCCAAACAAGGACCGCAAAAACTTAAGCTGTCGGTATTCGGGGCATAGACGTTTACAATTGTGTAGGTTGTTCTCGCAATTTCGCAGACCAGGATGAGGAACCTACCCGTCTGGTCTGGAAACACCCTGATCATTTGAAACTGGATAGTGTGCTTCACGATTATGCATACCCCTGCCTTTTTCTCTACATGGTTGGCATGAAAAATATGGGGGAATGCCTAATATTGTCACCTTCCAGTAGGTGCGTTTCCTGAGCACAATATTTTTCCGCCGAGGCTACCCTCACCTCTCTCTGGGGAGTTAAGCCCTTCAACGTTAAGCGACAAGATCTTGAGAGTCATGTCGGGTATGACGGAGCCTGTAGGACCAGTCTGCCCAGACCGAGGAAAGGGTAGGAAAGGGATTATGAGGTAGATGGGGCCAGAGGGAAGACTGAATAGGGAGGGGGGGATGAGCAGAAAGGGGAGGAAAATGGGAAGTTAGAAGGTGGAAGAACACTAGGGAGGTAACAGACAGGGGGAAATTATCAAACGAACACAAAAACACTTATGTAAACCAAATATTTCCAGCACAGACTAGAAGTGAAATGACGTGATGGGGGGATTCACATCAGTTCTCCCGCCTAGTGGCCCAAGTAAACAGATCAGGCCACAGGAAGGCGGGGAGGCTCTACAGGCTACCACAAATTCGTAGTAGCCGGGCTTAGCCTCAGGAGGAAGAGTGAGAGAGCCAGTCCCTCAGGACTGAACTGCAGCTTCATCCCAGAACTTTCCTGGGACCCTTTCCTCCCCAGGAGACGCCCCGATGTCGCGGCCAGCGACCGGGTGTGGAGATGGGAGGCTGCCGGGGGACGCCAAGTTCCATGACCTCAGTGTCTTTCTTAGTTGGGTGGGAGACGAGAAAGAGTGCCTCTTCCCCTTGTACTTGAAGTTCAGGGAAATCGGTGAACCCCAATTATAAAGAATGCCTCTGTCCCTGAGGGCCTTGCAGCTGGAGGCAAATTCACGCCGGCGGGACAAGGTACCGGGAAATAGATCAGGGAAGATCGCCACACCATCATACGGTTCCGGCAATGGGGATCTTTGTCTCATTCTCTGCATTCGGTGATCTCTCATTTCTGGCCGCAACAGACAAACCAATACATCCCTAGGGATCTCGGGGGGTAGTCGCGCCGGCTTAGGCATCCGGAAGGCTTTTTCAATGGCTATATCGGCAGCAGGGGCCTCCGTGAGGGCAGCTGAGAGAAAGTCAGTGACCACTTTGGTGATGTCCATGTCCCCTGTGGACTCCTCCAGCCCTCTGATTTTAAATTGTTTCTCCTCAGCTTGTCCTCAAGATGGCATAGGGTAGTGTTCACAGCTCCCATCTCCTTGTCGAGGTCTGAGTAGCTGTCTGATAGTCTATTGTTGGCTGCAGCAAACTCTCCCATTTTATTCTCTAGGAGAGCGGTCCTCTCACCCAGAGCACCCAGATCCTCTCTCAGGGTGCCAATAAGGTCCCGCATATCATCCATTATAGATCTCCTCAGGGAGCCCAGCAGCGACCTAAGGGACCCCTGTGTTACTGGGCTATGATCGTCATCTCCAGCTCCCTGCTCCTCCATGCTGCGAGGAGAGTGGGAGCTCATGTGAGGAGAAGGAGGCGGGCGCTCAGAAGCCACCGCCATGTTTTCAGGGAAAGCGTGCTGACTCTCTGCCCCAAAGTAATTAGTCACCTTATTCTTGGTGTGGCGTCTCTGTGATGAAGCCCTCGGCATGGCGGGTTACTCCCGGAGGGTTCACTGCGCAGTAGCTGCAGCTTGGGAGAGTCTGGGAAAGCTGTGGAAGTGCCGGTTAATCAGTCCCAGGTGAGGAGCTCTTCTATCTTGCGTCTGGCGCCATGAGCAGCAGGACACGCCCCTCCAAGATAGACTATTTTTGACAACACGAGACTTAGCTGCAAAGATATGTGAGGTAGAGCTAAAAGACTTGATCATTTTGGATCACTCTGCAATAACACTCACAAATAAAGGAAATTTTCAAAGTATATCGTACCCTTTGGTTAGATATCAGATAATGTAGCACAGGATGAGAATTTTCAGGCAACACTGGAATAGTGGTGGTCGAAATTCTGCCAGTACAATAGGGATCATGAAGAAAATCCACACCTATTTTGGGACACCGCAAAGGTGGATATAAGAGGTAGAGTAACAGGATATGTAAGAACAATTAAAAACAAGACACTAGAGGCATATGATGAAGCTAGTAAGAATACAAGAAATGCTTATACAAATGATGTCACGACCCTTCATTAACGGCAATAGATGGTTGGATGCCAAAACTAATATTGAGTTATGGCTGCACAGAAATGAGAGGATTAGATGACAAAAAGCCACATCCATGTTTTTTAAACATGGTAACATGGCGGGAGCACTGTCTGCAAAGATGGCAAAAAGGAAGACACTACAAGAACCCTCCACAAGGAGCCAAAAAAGATTAATGAAATATCAGCCAAGTATTATGCAAAACTATATAGACAATCTTTTACAAAGGTGGAAAAAGGGCAAAAATGTACTGAAAAACATGACACTCCCAGCACTGACGGACTCATTTCTACCTTTTGGCATAACAAAGCGCCACGCACAGATGGACTAACCAGAGAATTCTACAAAATTTTAAGTCAAGAAGTATCCCCAACATTAACAAAAGTATTTAGCCACACAATACAGACAAAAACGGTACTTAGCTCTGAGAAAAAGCCGTTATAAAATTGACATATAAGCAGGGGAAAGGTGGCACAGACCCTTGTTCGTACACACCCATTTCGCTAATAAACCAAGACATGAAAATAGTAAAAGAGGATAAAGGGATGGGAAACAGTTCACCGTTAATCTGAATCTGCTTCCACCGGTTCCAAACCTGCACGGACAACGCCCTGGTTGTGGGCTGGTACAATATAAGAAAGGAGATCCAGCAAGGAAGTTCCGGTATTTTCTTCTTTTATTCATTTATAAAAGTGGATACATCCAACAGAGAAAGGCAGTGCAGGTGTAAAACAGTCCAACACGTTTCGACGCACTCAGGTCTTAGTCATGGCTCATTTTGATAATACGGAAGTGTGCATGTATACACTCCCCCATGTTCATCACAGGTGTTAAAAATCTGCTCCATAGTATACAATTCAATTAAATTAAATAAACAGTAACATAATAACACAATCATAATAAAGTATTATGAAATACTCTGCTTAAATCATGTAACAACATGTTAATATTAATATTGCAGGATAACATAATGGAGGGAGGGAGGGGGGGTTAGAGGGGAGGAGGGAGGGGATGAAAAGAAAAATTAAGAAATATGGAGGTGAAATCAAACAAGAAAAAAGAAAAAAAGAAGGAAGTAAAAAGAAAGAAAAAGAAAGAAAAGAAAGAAAGAAAAGAAAAAGAAAGAAGTCCCAACCCCAGTATGTCCTTAAGTGACCGAGGTTACTGTAAAAACCCTTCGCCTAAACTAAACTCCATAAACCCCCGTAAAGAAAAAAGCAAAAGATTATTATTATCAACCTCCAATGTGTATAAATATCCAGCATATATCCTGGAAAGATTACCCTACACCAAAATACAGGTAGATTGAATCCATTGCATATTACAATAATCCGCATAAAACGCATTTCAGCTCATTTCATGTCCAATATTGCTGTGATGCCTCTTCGGGTAAGACAGATTTCTTTATATCTTCATCCGTATCTTCCACCTTCGGATAAGCAATCTCCTCTAACGGCAGTTATATGGACAATCGGAATAGACACAGAACAACTAAAATCTAAAAAAATATATAATTAATACCCAAAGATATACGTCAAATAAAAACTCAATAAAACATGTAACTTCCTCAACCTAAACTGGGTTACCCCTATGCTCACCTTATAGAAAGGCACTAAATCCCAAATTCTCGTTGAGTCCTTGTGGTGCCAAGGTCCCCAACCTGAAGATCTATCTACTTTCTATTTGCGCTAATCTTTTTGCCAGATTACCTCCTCTCACTCCCATCGATATCTGAACTATGGCTTTCAGTTGCCTAGCATCACACTGATGAAAGCTCTGAAAATGCCGTGGGAGAGTTTTTAATTGCTTAGGATCTTCTTCTGTCAATGCCTTCTCTATATCCCTAACATGCTCTCTAGTTCTTATTCTTAACTCCCTTGTGGTCATCCTGACATAAAATTTGCCACAAGGACACTCCGCCTGATATATGATCCCTTTAGATCCACAGGAGAGAAAATGCCGGATTTCAAATTCTTTGGATCCATTAAAGTTAGTAAAGGTTTTCGATTTTGAAATGTTTGAACACCCCTTACATTTCCCACAAGGATAACATCCCTTCAAGTCCAACCAGGTCTGTGTGATGGGGCGTTTTTCGTGCTCAAAATGACTCTTCACCAAGAAGTCCCGTAAATTTTTAGTCCTCCTCGCCGTCATATTAGGTACTGATGGCAAGCATTTCTTCAGAATTGGGTCAGTTTTCAATACCCCCAATGTTTTTTAACAATTTCTCTAAGTTGTGGCCACTGTGTGCTGTACGTAGTAATAAACCAGACAACATCTCCTTACCTCCACCTCTATCTTGTTGTTTATATAATACTTCATTTCGGGATAATTTTTTAACCTTCACATATCCTTGCTTAATCAGTCGGTTACTATAGCCCCGTTCACCAAATCTCTGTCGCAAGTCCTCCGCCTGCCTCTCAAAAAGTTGGTCATCCGAGCAGATACGCTTTGCCCTCAAAAATTGTCCCACCGGTAGCCCCCTGATGGTTGAGGGAGGATGACATGAGTTAGCATGCAACAGAGAATTGGTCGCCGTGGGCTTCCGATAGATGTTGGTTATCAGATCCCCCTTATCCGAGGTTTTGATTTGAATGTCCAGAAATTCTAGCTCTCTGCCCTCTTTATAGGTCAACTTCACGTTGATCCTATTGGAGTTTAGTTTGTCAAACAACTCCCTTAACTCAGCCGACGTCCCCTCCCAGATGAACCAGAGGTCATCAATGTACCTCATCCAATGGTGCACTTTTTCCATCTCTGGGAAGGTATCGTCTGAAAAAATTTCCCGCTCCCAGGCCCCCAAAAACAGGTTCGCATATGAGGGGGCACATGCCGCCCCTATAGCGGTTCCCTGTCTTTGGAGGTACACCTGGTTTGAAAATATAAAACAATTATGAGACCTTGGGTATCAAATAAAAAGTGGCCATGCGTGGTTGCATCTTCCTCACAGTCCACCATTTTCTTTGATACAATCCCCTCCTCAAAAGCATCCTCGATTATTTGTATCAGAGCAGTTTGGAATTCGGGAAGTGGATTCGAGGGCAATTTGGTGTAACACCTAGGATCGTTCAGTAACTTCCTAGCCTGTTTCACATATAGATGGTTCGGCCATATTACCAGATTGCCCCCCTTATCGGAGGGCTTGAATGTCACATTCTGCCATGATTGTAACTCTTTCAGGGCCTGTCTTTCATTTTTGGTAATATTTGACCTATAATCAGTCCTAGACGCCATCTGTTCCACCTCCTCCGCTACCAGCTTCGTAAATATCTCCACTGCAGGGCACATATTGAAATTCACAAACTTTTTTTTGGAGGGAATCAAAAAGTCAGGTCTTACACTTACCTCCCCCTGTGACTCTTCTCCCTCCTCCATAGTTTCCAACATCTCAATTGCTTTACTTTCCTCCTCCGTAAATGCAGAATAATTTAGATCATTTTTAGCATGCAATTTTTTCAACAAAAGCTTCCTCGAGAATAGATGTAGATCTTGATAGTCAAAAACGTGTCTAAGGAGGATGAAGGGGAGAATGTAAGACCCCTCTCAAGCAGTTCCTGTTGTACAGTGGATATAACATGAGCAGAAAGGTTAATACCTTAAAACGTTGATTCTTCGCTCTATCTGCTCCTTCCCTTGGTTCATTAAATTTTCGTTTACCCGCGAACCGAGTTCTTGGTCCTGTTGGCATGGCGAAACTTTTTTCGCTTGAGTCTGATTGCATGCCAGCCGCGGATGACAGTGAACTGCTTGAGATCTGTCTCTGCATTCCCCCTTGTTGTTCTGGTCCTCTCATCTGCCAGCGGTATACTCTATCATTCTCGTAATCTGAGATATCCCTGAGAAATTTTTTGTGCTTACGTTCACTGATCTCCTTCTGACATTTCTCTATTCCTCATCAATTTCCTTGAGATGTTTATTGAAATTCTCTAGCCCTAGATCTTCCACTAATTTTTATGTAACAGATTTATCTCTCACTCAATTGATTAATTAGTGCAGTGTTCTTATCAATAATTATACCGATAAATGTTCCAGCACCCTGCGGCCGTCTCCTTCCATTTTTGAGTCAGTGCCTCATCCTCTCATTTAAAAGATGGCTACAACTGTATTCTCAACCCCCGGGGTATAATTTTATTCTCATTATATTTTTCTAGCACTGTCCTAGTCCACCAGATCTTGGTTTTCTTTAAGAGAGCATTCTTATATTTTTTAAAGGCTTCCCTAATTGGTACAGGTGTCTCCCCAGTTGAATAAGACTGAGTCCCTTTTGAACATGTCAGATGCCTTATTTTGCCATTTCTCTTCTCTCGCTCTAAAATCCATTTTAGGTAAAATACCTGGGGCTATCTGTTAAAAAACAGAAACAAACATATACATAAAAATCCCCTAGTAATCTCGTGCTTCACCTTTATCAACGTTATACCTTGCAGAGAATATCAGTGGAACCCTAGGGCCACACCAATATCCCTCAAAGTGAATTAGCACACTAATTTCTCATTTAGGCAAACAAATGAATTACTTTATTTATTATTAAAAAATATATAATTTCATAGAAAATTCACAGTAATGTAATTACATATACATGTTACAGGGCACTCAGTCCCCTATGCACATTTGAAACAGGGTTGGCATTAAATCAAACAGAGAACCACCAATATTTGCACATGATAAAGTACAGCACCATCACTTTTATATCTAACCTGGATCCTTCCCTAATCTGAACACAAGTGCTCACCATTTATATGCAGTCCAGCTGCATTTAATTGTCACATAAATGGATTAAAAGAATTCAGACTATAACTGGTGCCAAGCGTGCTCTTTGTGCTGAATCACTCTGGTCCCCTGCTGCCACTGTGTCCCTTGAAATACAGCCTACGTACGTTTCAAAGTTAAAATAATAACTTCTTCCTCAGGGCGTGCATACTGACGTGAGAAAGTTTCTACCTTATATATTGATCACCCATCTAATTATCACTACCAGCTGTTTGATCTGTCCGTCACACTAAAGTCACCCCCTAGTCAGATTGCTTCCGGCTTATGGGGAGATCTAGTTCAACCTTCTATCCCTTCCCCATGCTCCTATATATGCTCTTACACCGCCTTAAGCCTCCAAGTTCTATTGTTTCCGGGATCTCGCAGTCACATGATCATTGTATGTGTACCGCGTTACCCGGACAACCATGAAAACCGCCCTCTCTACGCAGAATGAGACCGCAACTTCCCGGTCTCCATTGCACATGCGCAAGACGTCACAATGACGTGAATGCTTCACACCACTGCCATGGAGACTGGGAACTTCCAGTCTGCATTGCGCATGCGCTGGACGTCACCAATGATGTGTGCGCTTCACAGCGCTGCCATGGAGATCGGGAGTGGTTCTACTCATATTAAAACTATAATCTGCGCATGCACCGAGCGTCTTAAGGCATAGCAGCGTTCCAGCCTTACCCAGGCTGCTGGGGGCAAGGTCCTATCTTCCCTATTGTGCGGTCAGCGTCAATCTTATCTAAATAGTCAGTCTGTGTCCTCCTATCTTAGTATTATCGCCATTACCATAAATGATTTATTCTCTTTCCGGATATTATTTTTTAAAACTTTTTAAAGTGCCAGTGCCAGTCTAAAAACACTAAAGTGAAACTCATTATGTGGGATTAAATTCATTAAAGTGCCAGTGCTCTAATTTTATACCAAAAGTGATGATGCTGTAAAAACACTCAAATAACATTCATTTAGAACAAGTAGAAAAGTAACAACGTTATAAAGTGATCAAAACGGTTATACAGTAATAAATAGTGAACAATCATATCTTCAAAAAAATATATAAATATATTAAACCCTACACAAATATAAAGTGCTATTACTGCTGTGAAATACTATTGGCACCATATCAAACACATTATGCTGCAGATCTAAATTCTTTCGGGGGTTGCACATAAATAAAAACTATCTCTTATATCCCAGTTTGGTATTCTCGGGATACCTCAGAGAGGTGGAGAATGATTAATAAGGAAAAAACCAGGGAGGGGGACAAGGACTCAACGAGAATTTGGGATTTAGTGCCTTTCTATAAGGTGAGCATAGGGGTAACCCAGTTTAGGTTGAGGAAGTTACATGTTTTATTGAGTTTTTATTTGACGTATATCTTTGGGTATTAATTATATATTTTTTTTAGATTTTAGTTGTTCTGTGTCTATTCCGATTGTCCATATAACTGCCGTTAGAGGAGATTGCTTATCCGAAGGTGGAAGATACGGATGAAGATATAAAGAAATCTGTCTTACCCGAAGAGACATCACAGCAATATTGGACATGAAATGAGCTGAAATGCGTTTTATGCGGATTATTGTAATATGCAATGGATTCAATCTACCTGTATTTTGGTGTAGGGTAATCTTTCCAGGATATATGCTGGATATTTATTCACATTGGAGGTTGATAATAATATCTTTTGCTTTTTTCTTTAGGGTTTATGGAGTTTAGTTTAGGCTAGGGGTTTTTACAGTAACCTAAGTCACTTAGGACATACTGGGGTTGGGAGTTCTTTCTTTCTTTTTCTTTTCTTTCTCTTTCTTTCTTTTTACTTCCTCTTTTTTTCTTTTTTCTTGTTTGATTTCACCTCCATTTTTCTTAATTTTTTTTTCATCTCTCCCCTCTAACCCCCCTCCCTTTTTTTCCTTATTAATACTACCTCTCTGAGGTATCCCAAGAATACCAAATTGGGATATAAGAGATAGTTTTTATTTATGTGTAACCCCCGAAAGAATTTAGATCTGCAGCATAATGTGTTTGATATGGTGCCAATAGTATTTCACAGCAGTAATAGCACTTTATATTTGTGTAGGGTTTGATATATTTTATATTTTTTTGAAGATATGATTGTTCACTATTTATTACTGTATAACACGTTTTGATCACTTTATAACGTTGTTACTTTTCTACTTGTTCTAAATGAATGTTATTTGAGTGTTTTTACAGCATCATCACTTTTGGTATAAAATTAGAGCACTGGCACTTTAATGAATTTAATCCCACATAATGAGTTTCACTTTAGTGTTTTTAGACTGGCACTGGCACTTTAAAAAGTTTTAAAAAATAATGTCCGGAAAGAGAATAAATCATTTATGGTAATGGAGATAATACTAAGATAGGAGGACACAGACTGACTATTTAGATAAGATTGACGCTGACCGCACAATAGGGAAGATAGGACCTTGCCCCCAGCAGCCTGGGTAAGGCTGGAACGCTGCTATGCCTTAAGACGCTCGGCGCATGCGCAGATTATAGTTTTAATATGAGTAGACCCACTCCCGGTCTCCATGGCAGCGCTGTGAAGCGCACACGTCATGGTGACGTCCAGCGCATGCGCAATGCAGACCGGGAAGTTCCCGGTCTCCATGGCAGCGGTGTGAAGCATTCACGTCATTGTGACGTCTTGCGCATGTGCAATGGAGACCGGGAAGTTGCGGTCTCATTCTGCGTAGAGAGGGCGGTTTTCATGGTTGTCCGGTAACGCGGTACACATACAATGATCATGTGACCGCGAGATCCTGGAAACAATAGAACTTGGAGGCTTAAGGCGGTGTAAGAGCATATATGGGAGCATGGGGAAGGGATAAAAGGTTGCTTCCGGTTTATGGGGAGATCTAATTCAATCTAACTAGGGGGTGACTTTAGTGTGACGGACAGTTCAAACAGCTGGTAGTGATAATTAGATGGGTGATCAATATATAAAGTAGAAACTTTCTCACTTCAGTATGCATGCCCTGAGGAAGAAGTTATATATTTTAACTTTGAAACGTACGTAGGCTGTATTTCCAGGGACACAGTGGCAGCAGGGGACCAGAGTGATTCAGCACAAAGAGCACGCTTGGCACCAGTATAGTCTGAGATTCTTTTAATCCATTTATGTGACAATTAAATGCAGCTGGACTGCATATAACTGGTGAGCACTTGTGTTCAGATTAAGGAAGGATCCAGGTTAGATATAAAAGTGATGGTGCTGTACTTTATCATGTGCAAATATTGGTGGTTCTCTGTTTGATTTAATGCCAACCCTGTTTCAAATGTGCATAGGGGGACTGAGTGCCCTGTAACATGTTTATGTAATTACATTACTGTGAATTTTCTATGAAATGTTATATTTTTTTAATAATAAAGTACCGTATATACTCGTGTATAAGCCGAGTTTTTCAGCCCAAAAATTGGGCTGAAAAGTCCCCCCTCGGCTTATACGCGAGTCAGTAATGATTTCACCTGCGGCACTAAATACAAGCTCTGACAAAACGCTAGCGGCAAGGCAGGCCAGGACTTCCAAGGTGTAGTGAGCCAATTTCTGCCACGTTCAGCTTGGATACCCAATACCTTTGTAGACCTCTCCCCTCGGGAATAAGACAAATTAAGTTCTCCTTGAAGCATGGGTCTAAAAGTGTCACCAACCAGTAATGAGTGTCCGCCAAGATGTTGATAACGCGAGGGTCACGAGACAGGCAGCATAACATAAAGTCAGCCATGTGCACCAGACTGTTAACAGGCAAGACTTCAGGGTCCTCACCAACAGCATGACTGTCCATGCTGGCCTCATCATCCTCCTCCTCCTCCTCTCCCCTGTCCTCCAGTCATCCATGCTGAACCGACGGTATGACGGTTGTGCATGTATTACCATCAATTCCGCATGAAAGTAGCTCTATTTCTTCATCCTCCTCGTCATAGTCCTCCAATGCACGTTGGGATGAGATGAGGCTGGGCTGTGTGTAATCACCCAGTACGGTTTTTGCTCCAACTCATCGTGCTCCGCCTGCAATGCATCGTCTTTGATTTTGAACAGAGGGCGTTTTAGAAGACAGAGAAGCAGGATGGTGACGCTAATGATGGCGTCATCACCGCTCCCATCTTGGTGGAGTCCTCAAAGTTTTGGAGGACGGTACATATGACGGACATCCATGTCCACTCCTGAGGTCTTATGTGTGGAGTTTGAACCATATACCGACGGCCTAGTTGATGCTGGTACTCAACAACTGCCCTTTTCTGCTCACAAATCCTGACCAACATGTGCAGTGTGGAATTCCAACGCGTCGGGACATCACACACCAGTCTGTGAGCCGGAAGCTGCAAATGCCGCTGAAAGCCGGCAAGGGCGGCAGAAGCAGTAGGTGACTTTCTAAAATGGGCACGACATTTTGACAAGCAGATCCAACAGCTCCGGGTAGGATTTAAGAAACCGCTGAGCCACGAGGTTGAGCACATGGCCCACGCATGTGGGGTTTGTAACCTACGCATATTAGCTTCAGCACAGCCTGTTGCCGCTTAGCCGAGGCAGTGCTGCAGTGCTTCCAGCTTGGGACTGGTGTAGAGGGTGAAGTGCAGGAGGAGGAGGAGGAGGCTGAGGAGCATGACGTTTCGGAGCTGTACACTGTGGGTGAAACCCTGACTGAGTTAGGGCCTGCAATCCTTGGTGTCGGAAGGACGTGTTCCGTCCCAAGCTCATACTGGGTCACAGCTTCCAAAATATTAACCCAGTGTGCCTTCAGCGAGATGTACCGGCCCTGCCCACAAGCACTTGTCCACGTGTCCGTGGTTAGGTGGACTTTGTCTGAAACTGCGTTGTTAAGGGCATGCCTGATGTTTTGTGACACGTGCTTATATAATGCGGGGACGGCAAACCGGGAAAAATAGTGGCGACTAGTTTCTTATGGGCTTTGGTCATTTTGAGTACACTATTGATATCTTTAGAAGCTAATTTCTACAGGTGGTGTATATGTTTTCATTTTGGGGTATTTGACTCCTTTCAGTTGCCATATAATTCTCTGCTTGAGGGATGCTCTCCATATCATGGGACTTATTATGGTATTATCTTTGAGCCATCCAGTACTGGGCCATTGCACCTAGTGCTTTATTTGCATCACAGCTTTTGTGTTGATTCATTTGGTACTATACCATATGGTAGGTTCAGCCCCACACTGGGATTTGCAGGCTTATGGCTAGGGCCACACTTGGGAGCCTGCATCCATTTACTGGATGCATTACTGGATCCAGTTTTGTAAGTTGCCATCTTCATGTCATTTTTGCCTCAGTTAATGTTTGCGTTAACGCTAGGTACATTTATGCTCCCTCACTGCTGCGCGTACGGACTTTTTCTCTTGTGCCGTGCTGCGGAGTAGATATCTCTCCATTCCCCTTCTCTTCCCCATGTCAGCGACAGTTACGCTCATGATCCGGCTGTCACACGCTTAGCTTGCGCTGACATCGTTGGATGCTGCTGTATGTGTTGTTTTCCTTTAAGGGCTGCATGGGCATTGGTGTGAAGGTCTTGCTTCCTGTGTTGTGCTCCAGAGCTGCATTCACTATTATGTTTAGCTGCTGGTTGAGTGGTTGATGTGTGACTCACCTGAATTACCCTCCCCCTATCCTTTAAGTAGCCTCTCCTTCCACCAGGTGGTGTTGCTGATAAAGTTTCACTCTATGCCTGGAAGCCGTGCTGTGCAGACCTGTGTGTTTGTGTTGCTGAAGTCCTTTCCTTTGGAGTTGCTGTATCTCGATTCTGTGGAGGCAAGTGAGGGGGGAATAGCGCAGGCTGGAGGAGGAGTTTAGGAAGAGGCTGGTGACCCGAACCTTTTCACCATCAGAGATACCTTCGGGGACAGGGCCATTAAGGGTTCCTAGTCTAGGGTCAGACTAGTCTTCCCTGGTCACCCTGCCCGTAACTGCTATTCCCTCATCAGCATTTTCACTACACCATGACACCGGCAGGCTCAGTCGACTTTATGGTTCATTTTATCTCCGGAGGGCAGCAGAAGCTCACCCTCTATGCGTCCACCTTAGCCAGTGCTGGAACCAAAAGTCTCTGTTTTTCTTTATTGTCCTGTATAGTCAGTCATAATTTATCTGAGTGGCCGGTGGTGTGAGCGGCGGGTTGTGCATTCATCGGTTTCAGGGTCCTGTTGTTGGTGGCACTACTGGTGGTAGTGTGCAAAGGGCCACTACTGCTAGCGGGTGCTATATTTGCAAACCCATCACTTGGGTGTGCAAATATGATGGGTGCGGCAGAAGTGGAGCATGCATGATAGAAGGACATCGTAAATCGATGATGGAAGAAAGAGCATGATTATGTAAGTACACAGTATATTTAACAAATACCCACAGATCAGCAGACTCTGTTAAATTGTTGGACAGTCCATGAAGGGAAGAGTCCATTAAGGGCTTTGAGTTGCAGTCCAAAGGCTGCATGCATGCCCGCTAATCCAGCAGGGAAAGTGCCAACAGCACTAAAATTGGGAAGGGGAAATATAAAATTAACAAAAAAACAGGCCTCACTGGTCGAAGAACTGAAAAACAACTCAAAAAGTACATTTCTGGACAAAATGCAAATTAATGGATGATTCAGCAACCCAACAACATGCCTTTGTTTTAGGAAAGTCAACTAATTGGCATACAAACTCTCTTCCAGCCTTCTTAGCGCTGCCCGGGATGAAGGTCACAGTTGCTCATGGTACTCCGCTGTCGGACTGTCTTGGGGAATCGCAGGGGCTATGCCTCCAGATGTGTTCACCACCACTTGCTCTCTAGTATACTTCATCATGGCTGCCACTGTAGAAGATGATGGAGGAATTAGGGGACAGCCATGCCCTACAGGAGAGACAGGAGCAACTTGGGAAACACCGACAGGCCCTGTGGGTTTAGGTGCAGCTGGATGGCTAACCAAGAGAGGCCTGGCCTGCAGCCAACACCAAATCTCTCCCGTTGGCCTCCACCTGCCACTTTACAAAGTGTTTGGTGGTGGCAACCCGACTTACGCCAACCGTAAACCACCCCTTGCTAACCATCACCTTAATGAAAGTGACCTACTTCCTGTCAAAGATTGTTACGTAGCAGTGGACACTGGTTAATATAGCATCGATTCCCAGTATTTTGTTTGCGTAGGAAGCCAAACTCTCTCTGCTGATAGAATGCCACCACATTGCCTAGGGTACATTGGTCGTAAAGTGATTGGCCTTAGGCCCATGCTAGCACACTTGGGTGACGGCATCCATGAGCCAAATCTTCTCTAGAAAGGAGACAGGATGAGGTGGTTCATGCCATTCTGGATAGTTGCTTGGAGCGGGTAGGAGTCTCCACATGGCATTCTCCCAGTCAAAGGACTCTGTTGGGGTTGCTACACATGGCTGGGAAAGAGGACTTTCTGCCACTTCTAGCTCCTCCTCTTCATTGTCCTCCTTGGCCTCCTCATTGTCATCATCATGCACCTGGTCCTGGTGGATTTACTGATCTAGTAGCTGCGGCATTGGTTGTAGGTGTAATACAGCCAGGTATGCTGCAAGATCCTCTGGAATCTGACATCTGGTGCTCCTGAATGGCATGAGGAACGGATCACCTCCTGACTGTGAGCTCCTCAGGTCCTCCTCTGACATCCGAGCTCAGCACTGGACCTATATCTCGCTGCATATGAGGCTCAATGTGGGTAGCGTGGTGGAGCTCCATGTCACATATGAAGCATCCTCTATCCCTGGGGTGGTGAGGAAGATGACATCCTCCAGACCAGGCATATGTTGTGTGGGATCCTGTTGTGAATTCATTGGAGCTCCCTCTGGTGGTTGTTGCTGGTGATGCAGCTGACTGTGTGGGCTTCACAGGTGATGGTCATGATTGGCAATCTGGTTCTTGGAGCATATAATAGTTTGAAATGGATCAATCCTTGCCAGTTGTCTTTGGTTCCTGGAGTAGTTCACATGTCTCTGGTTTCTTCTGCGCTGTGGAATTCTTTGCAAGCTAAGTGGATGGTTTTTTGTTGCACACTTTTGTGTGCTTAAGGTTCTGCTTGTGTTTGGTCTTATTCTGAGCTGTGGGTTTGCAATTTAGTCTGTATATTTGTTTATCTGCTCTCAAGATAGGAAGTTTTCTTCCTAGGAATTTTACCATTCACTATTATTTTATTTCCAGCTCTGCTGGCATTCGATTTATAGACGTCTGCAGATATAGAGGACGCCGAGTCTTAGTGACTCAGGGTAATTTTTGTTCTATCTGTTGGTGGTGGTTTTTTTTATAGTGTTTTATACTGACCGCAATAGTATTCTATCCTGTCTTTCCTATAAATCTAGTTTGGCCTCTTTTGCTAAACCTTGTACTCTGACTGTGTTTGTTTTCTTTCTCTTGTTTCCCAGTTAATATCTGTGGGGGCTTGCTATTCTTTCGGGGTTCTGCTCTGAGGCAAAATAGCTTTTTGTACATCCATCTTTAGGAGCAGTTAGTTTTCCAGCTGTGCAGAGGTGTCTAGGTCTGGTTAGTTACATCCCATGGCTACTTCTAGTTGTGGTGTGTAGTCAGGGATTGCGGTCAGTACAGTTACGAACGACTTCTATGCAATCTGAATGTTACTCCTGAGTCATCGGTTCATAACAGGATCCATAAGCCAAACTGCAAACTGCAGACACATGTTAGCAAACATTAAGCGTAGAAAAGTGTAGCTGCGTTGTACTCACTATGCTGCTAAGTTGGAGCCGTGCTACGTCGTGACACCTCTTTGCTTTTCCTAGGGGTTCGCTTTTGCCAGTGCCAGGATATTACAGAATATTACTGTTTGTACAATCTTGTTGCTTAGCATTTTATTAACCCCTCCATGGGGTGGGATTCAGAAGTCACATCGCTTATAAATCCCATTCCCCCTGCCACAAGATAACACCTGAGTGTCACGGGTGTGTCAGGAAACAATGGATTAGCAGTCTGTGGACCGCCGGGGGGAACTTGAGGAGGATGTTAAAAGGACAAAGTTTAAACAAACATTTATTTAGTAGGTTCAATTCACTTCACAACGCGTTTCGGCAGAGGTTTACTGCCTTCCTCAGGTAATCACCGGATCACCTGAAGTGAATAGAACCCCTTTAATAAAGGTTTGTTTAAACTTTGTCCTTTTAACATCCTTCTCCAGTCCCCCCCCGCGCGCTGCGCAGACCGCTAATCCATTGTTTCCTGATATCTATCCCTCTGCGAGGGCCTGCGGCAAGAGTAGCCACAGAGGATGGGGGATCTAGACATAAATTAGTCGAGGTTCTTTATTCACCATCTGCACAATCTTGCATTGAAATCTCTCGTCAATTTTTCTTTTCCATCCACATCTAGGGAGGTCAGCCACAGTGCCATGGGCTTTAAACTTCTTGATGACACTGCGCACGGTAGACATAGGAACATTCAGGTCTTTGGAGATGGACTTGTAGCCTTGAGATTGCCCATGCTTCCTCACAATTTGGTTTCTCAAGTCCTCAGACACTTCTTTGGTCTTCTTTCTTTTCTCCATGCTCAATGTGGTACACAAATCACAAAGCAACCACTGACCTTGTGGAGACCAGCGGAGGATAACACTGCGGGCACCAGTTAAAGCACTCAAACACAGTGAAACCCAAGGTGCATTGCTCCCTAGAATTTGAATATGCAGATGAAGTCCATGGAGCCTCGGTTAAGAGTCTACAACATGGACACCAGCCAGTTATCCCACCAGGGAAGGACCTAGCCCAGGGTATTAGTAGCCCTTAAGTCACTATCCAGCCCTTGTGAGCTTGAAGATATGGCCAGGGGTTTACCATGGACTAGGTATCCAACCATGGATAGCTGTTTCGGGGTTGTTGCCCCTCATCAGTGTGGCGCAGGATTTTGGCTGGGTGGGAGCAATGCTTGATAGACATACATCACAAAGCAACCACTGACCTTGTGGAGACCAGCGGAGGATAACACTGCAGGCACCAGTTAAAGCACTCAAACACAGTGAAACCCAAGGTGCATTGCTCCCTAGAATTTGAATATGCAGATGAAGTCCATGGAGCCTCGGTTAAGAGTCTACAACATGGACACCAGCCAGTTATCCCACCAGGGAAGGACCTAGCCCAGGGTATTAGTAGCCCTTAAGTCACTATCCAGCCCTTGCGAGCTTGAAGATATGGCCAGGGGTTTACCATGGACTAGGTATCCAACCACAGACAGCTGTTTCGGGGTTGTTGCCCCTCATCAGTGTGGAGCAGGATTCTGGCTGGGTGGGAGCAATGCTTGATAGACAGACATCACAAGCAACCACTGACCTTGTGGAGACCAGCGGAGGATAACACTGCGGGCACCAGTTAAAGCACTCAAACACAGTGAAACCCAAGGTGCATTGCTCCCTAGAATTTGAATATGCAGATGAAGTCCATGGAGCCTCGGTTAACAGTCTACAACATGGACACCAGCCAGTTATCCCACCAGGGAAGGACCTAGCCCAGGGTATTAGTAGCCCTTGCGAGCTTGAAGATATGGCCAGGGGTTTACTATGGACTAGGTATCCAACCACAGACAGCTGTTTCGGGGTTGTTGCCCCTCATCAGTGTGGCGCAGGATTCTGGCTGGGTGGGAGCAATGCTTGATAGACAGACATCACAAAGCAACCACTGACCTTGTGGAGACCAGCGGAGGATAACACTGCGGGCACCAGTTAAAGCACTCAAACACAGTGAAACCCAAGGTGCATTGCTCCCTAGAATTTGAATATGCAGATGAAGTCCATGGAGCCTCGGTTAAGAGTCTACAACATGGACACCAGCCAGTTATCCCACCAGGGAAGGACCTAGCCCAGGGTATTAGTAGCCCTTAAGTCACTTAGCCAGAATCCTGCGCCACACTGATGAGGGGCAACAACCCCGAAACAGCTGTCTGTGGTTGGATACCTAGTCCATGGTAAACCCCTGGCCATATCTTCAAGCTCGCAAGGGCTGGATAGTGACTTAAGGGCTACTAATACCCTGGGCTAGGTCCTTCCCTGGCAAGGTCTAAGAGTAATGCACACCTGCAACAACAACAAACAGATGAGTGTTAAACACTGCAGAATAACAGCATACAACAGGACCAGGACCGGCAACCTCGGGATGAATGAAGTTGCCCCGGCAAGGTCCAGAAGCAAGTGCACACTTTATATACCTGCTGCCCTACAGGGATTGGCCGGGAGGCGGGGCAGACTAATTGGCAGGCTGGCCCTATAAAGGTAACAGAGAGAGCGGCCCCGCCCCCTAGTGAACACACCGACGGGAAGCAGAGCGGGGCAGCAGTCAGGGAGCGACAGTCTGAGCAGCAGGTGTGCGATGGAGCACCCCGGAGCCCCGGGATCGCCTGCGGATGGCCCGCAACCTGGAACCCCGACCCCGGAACCGGGAAGGAAGGGTAACTGCACGGGAAGAGGGACGGACAGGGTGCAGGGCGGAGGCGCTGGACCGCGGGGCAGTTACAGTACTCCCCCCTCCACGCCCCCCCGGAACCAGGCTGGCATGAAACCTGCGCAAGAGGCGAGGAGCATTGATGTTCTCCTCCGGTTCCCAGGACCGTTCCTCAGGGCCGAACCCCCTCCAGTCAACCAGGTACCAAGTGGTACGGCCCCTCTTCTTCATGTCCAGGATGGCACTGACCTCGAAGACGTCCGAGACCGAGACCGGCGGGGGCCGCGCTCCAGAATCCTGAGAGTACCGGTTGAGGACTAGAGGTTTGAGGAGAGACCGGTGGAAAGAATTATGGATACGTAGAGTGGGCGGCAATTTCAGCTGGTAGCATACCTCGTTTATCCTCCGGCTGATTTCAAAGGGACCAATGTAACGAGGACCCAGCTTGTAGGACGGCACCTTGAGACGGACGTACTTGGAAGAAAGCCATACCTTATCCCCTGGCTGGAACAGGGGGGCGTCCAGACGTCGTTTGTCGGCATGATCTTTCATCCGCCTAGATGCCTTTTCCAGGGCAGACCGCGTCTCGGTCCAGATCCGGGGGAAGTCTCGAGCCACCTGTTCTGCTGCCGGATTTGAGGTTGGGATGGCCACGGGTGTCGGTATCCTTGGATGGTGTCCGTAGACTATGAAGAAAGGAGAGTTATGCGAAGACTCACCGCCATGGTTGTTATAAGAGAACTCTGCCCAGGGAAGCAGGGAGGACCAGTCGTCATGATGGATGTTGATGTAGTGCCGTAAATAGCCGGAGAGCACCTGATTCACTCGTTCCACCTGACCATTGGATTGCGGATGATAAGCAGACGAGAAATCCAATGTGACATCGAGTCTCTTGCAGAGCGACCGCCAGAACCGGGATACGAACTGCACGCCTCTGTCGGATACGATATGGGACGGCAAGCCATGAAGGCGGAGGATGTGAAGGAAGAATAGCTCCGCTAACCGGGGTGCAGAGGGAAGACCAGGCAATGGTATGAAGTGAGCCATTTTGTAGAACCTGTCCACGACTACCCATACCACTGTGTTACCGGAGGAGACCGGGAGGTCGGTGACGAAGTCCATGGCGATGTGCCTCCAGGGTTCAGAGGGTACCGGTAGAGGTAGAAGAGGCCCGACGGGCAGTCGCTTGGGCGTCTTGTTACGTGCACAAGAGGAACAGGCGGAAACGAAGTCCGTGACATCCTGTCGCATCCGAGGCCACCAGTAGTGCCGTCCTATCAACTGAAGGGTCTTCGTTATACCCACATGCCCTGCGACTCTAGAAGAATGACCCCAGGTCAGGACGTGTTCTCGATCCACCTCGGCTACCAGTGTTTTACCTGGCGGGGGAAGAGATAGTTGGAGAGGAGCTACTATACCGAGACTGGATGGACTGATGATGGGGCGTGGCTCCTCCTCCTGGTCTTCGAAGTGAAAGGACCGAGACAAGGCGTCCGCCTTGATATTCTTGTCTGCCGGGCGGAAATGAAGACGAAAATCAAAACGGGCAAAGAACAGCGACCATCGTGCCTGCCGGGGGTTAAGTCTCTGAGCAGATTGCAGATAAGCCAGATTCTTGTGGTCGGTGTAGATCACCACTGGGTGTACTGCGCCCTCAAGGAGGTAGCGCCATTCCTCCAGAGCCATCTTGATGGCAAGCAGCTCCCGGTCCCCGATGGAGTAATTCCGTTCGCAGGAGAAAAAGCCGCACGTCACCATGCGTCCTGTGGAGGTCTTCTGGGTGAGGACGGCTCCTGCTCCCGAGGAGGATGCGTCCACTTCCAGGAAGAATTGCTTATCTGCCATGGGCCTGTGGAGAGCAGGAGCAGAAGAAAACGCATTCTTGAGAGTTAGAAAGGCGGACTCGGCCTCAGGGGTCCAAGCCTTGGCGGGCGTCCCCCTCCGGGTTAATGTGGTGAGTGGTTTAACTACATCCGAGAACCGAGGAATAAACTGCCGATAGTAATTGGCGAAGCCCAGGAACCGTTGAATCGCCTTGAGTCCCACCGGTCTGGGCCACTTCAGGACGGCGGACAGCTTCTCTGGATCCATCTCGAGTCCGGTATCGGAGACGATGTAACCTAAAAAGGGCAAGGAAGTTTGTTCGAACAAACACTTCTCGTATTTGGCATACAGCCGGTTCTCCCGCAATCGGCGTAGGACCCGCCGGACATCTCGCCTGTGAGTGGGCAGATCGGGAGAAAAGACCAGGATATCGTCCAGGTAGACCACGACGCATACATAGAGAAGATCCCGGAAGACATCGTTTACGAATTCTTGACATACAGCAGGGGCATTGCTCAAGCCGAATGGCATTACCTTATACTCATAGTGGCCATCACGCGTGTTGAAGGCAGTCTTCCATTCATCGCCTGCTCGAATCCGGACGAGATTGTACGCACCCTGCAGGTCCAGCTTGGTGAAGATCCGAGATCCCCGCAGCCGGTCGAAGAGCTCGGGAATCAGGGGCAGCGGGTACCTGTTTTTCACCGTTATGGCATTGAGTCCCCGGTAATCGATACACGGTCGGAGGGACCCGTCCTTCTTCTTTACGAAGAAAAAACCCGCTCCGGCGGGTGATGAAGATTTCTGAATGAATCCTCGTACTAGATTATCCTTAATATACTCTGCCATGGCCTGGGTCTCGGGCGGGTTTAACGGGTAAATGCGCCCCTTGGGGAGCGAGACCCCGGGGACCAGATCGATGGGGCAGTCGTACGGCCTATGAGGAGGTAACGTCTCGGCCTCTTTCTTGTCGAAGACGTCCGCATAGGACCAGTAGGCTGACGGCAGACCGGGCAAGGCTGCCGGAGAGGGAGGCATCCAAGCGGGGCTTACGGGACGAAGACATCGACTGTGGCAAATCGGGCCCCACCGCAAGACTTCACCGGTTCGCCAATCCAGCACGGGTTCATGTACGCGAAGCCATGGCAAGCCCAACAGGAAGGGGGGAGAAAGGGACGGCAGAACATAGAAAGTGAGACGCTCCGTGTGAAGAGCTCCCACTTGTATCTCCACCTCACCTGTGATGCTTGTTATTGAATCCCGTAGAGGTCTTCCATCAACGGAAGTGATGGAGCGTGGATGCCGTAGAGGATGGATGGGTATACCAAAGCGCTGGGCCGTCTCCTGCTGTACGAAGTTGCCAGCCGACCCGGAATCCAGATATGCCATCTCCGAATGGCGTTGACTGCCGACCTTCACCTGGATAGATATTGTAAGAGGTTGAGAGGAATCGCCCTCGCCTAGGTTGGCCTCTCTTACCTGACCTAGACGGAGAGGTTTTCCGGCCGCTTGGGGCACTGCCGACGGAAGTGACCGGATCCTCCGCAGTAAAGGCACAGGCCCCGGGTAATCCTCTCCTCTCTCGTCTGGGTACTCAAGCGGGTGCGATCAACCTCCATGGACTCGTGGCCCAATTGGGATGCTGAGGGTGCAGGAAGAAGGGGTCGCTGGAATGTGGGAGCCAGGCGGGGAGACTGCCTTTCCTGAGTCCTCTCCTGTGTCCGCTCCTTGGACCGCTCTTGAAGGCGGCGATCGATCCGGACAGCCAGGGTGATGAGCTCCTCCAGGGAGTTGGGTAACTCCCGAACAGCCAGTTCGTCCTTGATGCGACCGGATAATCCCCGGCGGAAGACACCGATCAGGGGCTCATCCGTCCAGCGGAGCTCGGAGGCTAGGGTACGAAACCGGATAGCGTACTGGCCAACAGACAGGTTACCTTGCTGTAGGGTGAAGAGGGCCTCTGTGGCGGAGGCTACCCGTCCGGGCTCGTCAAAGGTCCTACGGAATGTATCCAGGAAGGCTTGTAGGTTCGACACAATGGGGTCCTCTCTCTCAAGCAAGGGGTTAAACCATGCCAGTGCCTCTCCCTCGAGGTGAGAAGCCAGAAACGCCACCCTTGCCTCATCCGTCAGGAATTGGTGGGGTAACAACCGGAAATGGAGTTGGCACTGGTTAATAAACCCCCGACAAGCCTTAGGGTCCCCGGAGTACCTGGTAGGCTGGCACAGCCGTGGATAAGAGACAGCACCAGCTGGGACTCCGGAGGATGGGGCGGAGACGGAACCCGAGGTCTCTGTCGTTCTCTGTAAGCTGATGAGTCGGTCGTCAACGGAGGACATGAAGGACAGCAACCGGGTCTGCATCTCCCTCTGGTGGTCCAATTCCTGGTGGAGACGAAACACCTGGGAGGAGAGAGAGGGGTCAGAGGCAGGGAGAGACCCTAAATGGGCCTCCAAGGACTGGATAAATGACACTATTTGGTCATGACTCTGGCGGAGTCCGGCAAGCTCTCTCTGGGCATCAAACCTAGTGTCAGCGGGGTCCATGGCCGGGGCAAAATCTGTCACGCCCCAGGGGCGAACGAGACGTGGACCCGCTGGACCGCTGCCGGAGCGGATGCTGATACCAGGTTAGAGAGAGAGAACCGGACTAGAATCTATATTGCATAAAGGGTTTTATTGATACAAGGAGTCTACCCCTAGGGAAAGGCCACAGGGCCCCCTCACAGTTCCTTCCTCCGGAGACGTCCGGGAAGGCCTTGACCCCTATACAGGGATTTGCTCCCAGTACGGAGCTCCGGAAGGTCTGTGAGCGGGATAACCTGTGTTAAACCGACCCCAGGCGGTCAAAGAGAAACAGAGGAATAACACAGAATGCAAGAAACCCAAAGAACAACAAAAGTAGTAAAATGAAGAACACTGTGGAGGCTGGCCTGGAGGAAGGCTAGAGAACCAACACCAGGACGGTCCGGATAAGTGGCAGGGGGACTGCACGGAAACAGCACGGAGACTTGCGACCACCACGGAGTCCGGTCCGGGGAAGACCAGAGAAAACCACACAAGGACGGTCCAAAGGAATGGTAGTAACGCGGCACGAAAGAGCACGGAGCAGCTCGGAGGCAGAACAGCAACACTGCAACAAGAACAAACAGATGAGTGTTAAACACTGCAGAATAACAGCATACAACAGGACCAGGACCGGCAACCTCGGGATGAATGAAGTTGCCCCGGCAAGGTCCAGAAGCAAGTGCACACTTTATATACCTGCTGCCCTACAGGGATTGGCCGGGAGGTGGGGCAGACTAATTGGCAGGCTGGCCCTATAAAGGTAACAGAGAGAGCGGCCCCGCCCCCTAGTGAACACACCGAGGGGAAGCAGAGCGGGGCAGCAGTCAGGGAGCGACAGTCTGAGCAGCAGGTGTGCGATGGAGCACCCCGGAGCCCCGGGATCGCCTGCGGATGGCCCGCAACCTGGAACCCCGACCCCGGAACTGGGAAGGAAGGGTAACTGCATGGGAAGAGGGACGGACAGGGTGCAGGGCGGAGGCGCTGGACCGCGGGGCAGTTACAATCGCAGCTCTGTGGTAAGATTTAATGTCTGGGACCCCCATACCTCCCCGGTGCATAGGAAGGAACATAATTTTTTTTTAAACTCTGGGTTTCTTTGTGGCCCATACATAGGCGATCACCAAGTTTTGAACTTTTGTCAAGTGTTTATTAGCAATCCTGATAGGAATACACCTGAGTAGGTAGAGGATCTTTGGAAGTAGAATCATGCGGAAGGCCTGGATCCTGGCCATCCATGAAAGATCCAAGGCCACATGATCATTTAATTCTTTCTGCAGCGCCTGCTTAAGAACATCTATATTCACAGACACGACCGTGGAGGAGGGGCAAAGAGTTACTCCTAGGTAAGGTATGCCCTTTGGGCACCACTGGAAAGGGTAGGAGGCCTGAAGTCGAGGCGCAAGATTAGGGGGGACACAAATCGGTAGAACCACTGATTTTGAACCATTGAGTTTGTAAAATGACAGACTAGAGAAGGTTGACAAAATTGACATAATAGCCTGGAAGGAGATCGAGAGATCAGTGCATATTATGATTATGTCGTCAGCGTAGAGGCCAATCTTGTGGACTGAATCCCCGACTTGGATTCCCGAAATGCGAGTATCTGCCCGGATCCATGCTGCCAGTGGCTCCACCACCAGGGCGAAGACTATCGGGGAGAGAGGGCACCCCTGTCTGGTCCCATTAGAAATCAGAAACCTTCGCAAAAGGAATCCTGAGGAGAGGACTCTTGCATTGGGGTTGGAATATAAGGCGAGTATTGCTGATAGGATCGGACCAGCAAATAAGAATTTCCCCAGCACCGCCCGGAGGTATCCCCAGTGCACCCGATCAAACGATTTCTCAGCGTCCAATGACAGGAATGCGCTGGGTACCCCCCGGGATTCTGCCACCCCAATGAGGTCCAATACTCGTCTGGTTCCATCCTTCGCTTGTCTCCCTTCCACAAAACCCACCTGGTCAGGCCCCACCAGCAAGGGAAGGACAGGCATAAGTCTACAAGCAAGCAGCTTGGAGTAGATTTTCAGATCACAATTGAGAAGTGAAATCGGCCTGTAGTTCCCCGGCTGGTCTGGGGCCTTCCCAGGTTTGGGGATCGTGGAAATAGTCGCCTCTAGAAGAGTAGCCGGAATGGATCCTCTGGTTATCCAAAGCGTAAACAAACGTCTTAGATAGGGAGTTAGTTGGGCAGAGAAGGCTTTGTAATACGCATTCGGGAATCCGTCAGGGCCCGGAGCCGACATAACCTTTAAAGAAGAGATAGCCTTGTTAATCTCGGTGTTCGAGAACGGGGAATTTAAATCGGCTACTTGTTCCGAGGAAAGGGAGGGTAAGTCCAACTTTGATAAAAACGCATTCATTTCCAAAGGAACCGGCTGCGGAGTGTCTTGATCACTATTTAAATTGTACAATCTCTAGTAATATCCGGCGAAAATTTCTGCAATTTCCGCGGGGTTACGGACATCCGACCCCCTTTCATCTTTCATAATCATGATCATGGATTTCGTGGCTCTCTTTTTAATGCGCCTCGCCAGCACGGCCCCAGCTCTATCACCCTCAGTGTAATGCACCCTCTTTAAGGTTCTCAGCCCCTTCTCGTATTGTTCTAACAGTAGGGCTCTTAGCTGGTGGCGTAATTGAAAGATCTCCGAGGTTAGAAGAGGGGAAGGGCTCAATTTATTTAACATCTCGGCTTTATCCATGTTTTGGATCAGGTCAGCACGGAGAGAGTCCCGACAACGCTTCAGCCGTGAGGCTTTCTGGATAAACAGACCACGAATACATGCCTTGTGAGACTCATCAGAGACCTCATGATTGTCGTTTAAAGAGAAGAACTCTGATATGTTTTTAGAAAATCCGTCCTGGACCCCCCTATCCGACAAGAGGCCTGTGTTTAGTCTCCATGATCGGGGAGGGGGCCACCCTCCGCCCAATCTCAGCTCCCGGGACACTGGCACGTGATCCGACCATGTAATTAGTCCTATCTCCGCACAGGCACAGGCCGAGAGTGTCTGATCATCAACCAGGAAATAGTCGATTCTGGTATACGATCTGTGCCTGTGGGAGAAAAAGGAGTAGTCTCTTTCAGTGGCGTGTTGATATCGTCACACATCATGAAGCCGGAGTTCAAGGCAGAAGGGCCCCAGCTCCCGCCCCTTCTTTATCGGACAGGACGAGGAGTCCAGTAGGCGGGCCACCACTAGGTTGAAGTCGCCAGTCACAACGCAAAGTCCCCGGGACTCCGCTCTGACCCTTTCCAGTACATTGCGGGCAAATTTAATCTGGGCCTCGTTAGGACCATAGATGTTTGGAATCGTGACTAACTTTCCCCCAATCTCACAGATAAGGATAAGAAAACGGCCATTAGGGTCTGCCACCACTTTCTGCATCTGGAACTGCACAGTGTTTTTAATCATAATGCATACTCCCGCTTTTTTGGAAGAATGGTTAGCGAAATAAATGTGAGGGAACAATTTGTGGTGTAAGCGTACATTATCCGCTTCCAGTAAGTGAGTCTCTTGTATACAGAAGACATCTGCCTTACATCTGCGTACCTCTCTCCACAAGTATGACCTTTTAATGGGGGAGTTAAAATTGTATCACTAAATGCGAACGAGTTAAACACTCATAATAAACTGGCAAATTTCCCACTATGTCCTAGCAACACTCAGTTCTGCAATTTAAACCTTGGATTTAGTCAGGTGAGAAAGGAAAAAGAAGGGGGAATTATAGAAGACCCCAGAATGAGATAAAGAGGGAGGGGAGTAAGAGGGGAGATACAGGAGGGGAAGAGGGGATAAGGACAAGAGTAAAGGGGGGTAAGCCAAGACAAAACAATAAAAAAATGAAATTAGCAAGTATTAACCGTATTTCTAACGTTGTATAAACAGGAGTTCTCACTCCTAGTGGGGGGTAATGAAACTGCACTTCACCACCTCCGGATCCCGTAAGCCAACCTTCCTTGGCAAACGACGGGTGAAGGCAAAAAACACTGTTCACTTCCGAAGAGGGGAGTACAGAATAAAGCAGTCCACCCTCTTAAGAACAGTGAGAGCTGAGCTAAGACCCAGCCTAATAATGTCGAGTGATTCAAATGTCTCAAGACCTCCTAATCCTGTTCACTCATCTTTGGACGGGGAGAGGGGTGCGCCTCGGTTCGGGGAGTTAGGCTTTTGTCCACTTGGGGATCTAGGTGAAGTAGATCCGTTAGATGACGAGGTCAGTTTCCACTCTCGGATCGCCCTACCAAGCCTAGCCGGGGAAGAAAATATCTGTCTCATGCCTTTGTAGCGAAAGGTAACCTTAACGCGAGACCCCCATATGTATTGGATCCCGCGGTCTCTGAGTATACGGCAATGTGGAGCGAACTCCCTTCTCCTGGCAAGAGTGCCAGGGGAGAGGTCAGGGTAAATTTCAACTTTCTTGAAGGGGTCAGGTAGGTGTGGCCGAAGTCTCATGGCTTGTAGTAGTTGGTCTCTGGTTTTATGGTTGGTAAAGGCAACCAGGATGTCTCTGGGGACGTCTCTGTCCAGCTTAGGGGACTTAGGTAAACGAAAAGCCTTGTCCAGTGAGAGATCCGAAGCAGGAGAGTCAGGCAGCACTGCCTGCAGTAAGTCTCCCACCACATTCTGAACGTTTTCAGATTCTCCTCCCTCAGCAACTCCTCTAATCTTCATGTTCCCCTTCCTGAGTCTGTCTTCTAGGTCCCACATTTTAGCCTTGAGTGAAACAACCTCAATGTCCATGACAGTGTAATCCTCAGCAAGCTGATTATGTGCTGAGGCATACTCAGCCATTTTGTTTTCCAAATGTCCCGTCCTATCTCCCAGTGCAGCTAAGTCTTCTCTCATCTGGGAGACCATGTTCCTCATATCATCCTGGAGGGAGCGTTGCAGTCCTCCCAGCAAGGCTGTGAGGCAGCCCTGCGTGACTAAAGCTTCATCCCCCCCTCCTCCTTCATGTTCAGAGCCTGTATCAGCTGCACTGGAGGATCTAGTGTGAGGAGGGGAGCGGCGCGACGCTCCCGGGGACTGCGCTATTTTACCTCTGGGTCCCCGCTGTGCTTCCGCGCCAAAATAGTCTAGGACTGTTTGTGAGTCCTCTCTGCGGCGAGGTCCCGGTTTCGGCATCCTGGTGGGCTCAGTGAGATATCCGGTGCCGCTGGGGAGAACTGGCCGTTGAAAAGAGGCTTGAATCTGCCGGTAGTAAGGCTGGGGCTGAGGAGCTCCTTCAGTCTGCGACCTGCACCATCGGCTCCAGGACACGCCCCTCTTAACAATCTTTTCAAGGCTGTGGTTATCCGTTTGCTTTTGCATCTTTTTCTACCACACTTTTTCCTTCCACTCAACTTTCCATTAATATGTGTGGGTACAGCACTCTGTGGAGACCCAGCTTTTTTAGCAATGGCCTTTTTATGGCTTACCCTCCTTGCGGAGTGTGTTAATGACAGCCTTCTGGACCCCTATCAAGTCAGCAGTCTTCCACATGATTGTGTAGCCTACTGAACCAGACTAAGGGACCATTTTAAACACTTACTAAGCCTTTGTAGGTGTTTTGTTTTAATTATTCCAATTTTCTGAGATAATGCCTCTTGGGTTTTCATTGGCTGTAAGCCATAATCGTCAACATTAACAGAAATAAATACTTGAAATAGATCACTGTGTTTGTAATGACTCTATATATGTGTTTCACTTTATGTATTGAATTATTGAAATAAATTATCTTTTAATCTTTTTTTTATTCTAATTTATAGAGATGCACTTGTATATCCTACCCCTTTACAAATGGCAAAAAAAAGTAATGTTACTTAAAACACTTGTAAGTGGTTTTAATGTTATGGATAATGGGTGAGTAAATGTAATTTTGGGTCCTCTTATCCTGTTTATTATATATGATTTTGGTGGCAATATATAAACCATTTTTAAAATATCTGTGAAATGTGAGATGTAAAATGCAATTCTCTTCACACTGACCACCTTAAAGTGTCAATGAGCTGAAGTAAAATGTCCAGAATTTTGGAACATATTCAGCACAAACAAGCATGAGGTAATGTCTGCAACAAGAGAACAAATATTTATCTGCCATACAGATTGGACATGAATTGAAACGTAGCCAAACATGGGTGGAGATGGGGAGTGTAAGGTTCTGCTTGTTTTACTTACAAGTGAAAATAGGCTCATGGATGTTGTGCATATTTAGTACAGCATCTCTTCCAAAAAATCTGTTTCAGGGGGGAGTAAGTTTTTGTATGTAAGTCACACGGCCATAAAATTAATTTACGGTATCCCTTTTTGTAGTCATAAATTTGAAGTTTATGATAACGGGTTAACAAAGTAATGTAAGACTCTATACACAATCATTTATTTTGTGAAATTAATATTTAAGGCACCACTCCAGCTTTTTCTTTTTCAGCCCTAGAGTGGTACTTCCCCTCCCCTAGTAATAGTCACATTCTCTGGTATCTTCACCTTTGTTTGATGCCTTTCTGGTCCTGTGGCGTCATCTTGTGGCCACAACCTTTGACTGTACGAAAGTCAGAATTTCATCACAAGTACTCTGCAAGTTTGTGGGAGTCAGAATGAAGCTCTCATAGAGATGCGTTAAGTTGTGACTTTCGGCGCACTCCATGAAATATGAAGTGGTGGAGCCGCCAGGAGGTCACAAACTGTTTGAGACCATCCGGACTACTGCAGATAGAAGATGAAGATGACAGCAGGTGAGTATAAGAGTAGGATTAGGAAACTTAGATTAGAAGCGCCATTCAAATGGTAATATGAAAAAAAACAGCCTGAGAGGTGCTTTCATCTCTCCAGTTAATGAAAATGGAGCAAAGAGTCCTGTGCTGGTCAGATTTCAAAGTTAAGGTTTCAGACCAGACACTAATATTAACAACACTGAAAAATCCCCAAATTTAAAACCCCAGACTACACTTCATATTCTCATCAATCATACCTCACGCTAGACCCCATGATTGAAATTTAAAATTTTTAATTTAGACCCCATATTTTAGAAGTCAAACCAGGTACCATAATTCCATAATTCAGACCCCACAACATAAAAGAGACCATTCTATTTTCTTGCTGCTTTCTGTTCACTTTAGCAACTCTAAGAAATGTTCTTGATTCCGTGTTATATGCAAATGGTCACTTCAGTGAGGAAGTAGACAAACTCTAATGCAACCTAATAAAGATGCTAAAAGAAACAGAAAGAAGCACGCATAGGGCCGTAAATGCATATAAAGAGGGGTGCACTAGTGTAGTACACTCACCTTAATAGTTTGTGCGGGTCACAACCAACTGGACAAGCAAACAATATGTGGCCGCTGCATATCCCTGTGGTTACTAATGTTAGCAAGGATGAAAGAGACAGGTATAACGTCCGCACTGACCATGATGATGAAAATAGGAATACAAGAAGATCCTTTATTCCACTTTAGCAAAGTGGAATAAATGATCTTCTTGTATCTCTGGTTTCGTCATCATGCTCAGCGCGGACGTTATACCTGTCTCTTTCAACCTTGGTAACAACCTAATAAAGGTAGCAATCCTAAAAGTCATAATTGACTCATTAACAAGCCTTTTAATATGATTTAGGATTTGTGTCAGATCAGAGCCCCAAATAGCAGACGCTGCGTTTGGGGGTGACTGCCCCTCATCAGTGCAGTATGTTGGAATTCTGATCTGGCTGTATGAGAGGCTGAGACGAGGTCTGGGGGAAGTCTCCTAGTTGACTCCGTTTTAGAAACTTTTGCTCTAGGTATTGGGATTCTTCCTAAAATATTTCAATATACAGGATTTACCTGGAATTTACCTATTATGTTGTATGTTATTAAGGGTTGTTAATGACAACCTTAAAGTTTTATTCTTGCAATCTTGATTCAGTAAACAAACTAGTGGATTTTGCTATGAATTCACAATTCTACAGCTATATTTTATTATTCCCATAGCACAAAATTATAGTAAAAATCCAATCAAAATTAAATGATTATAAAGCCAGATTGCCCCATGATCAGCTTCTATTTTGTTGCCATGTACAAATGGAATAATGTATCCATGATTTCACTGCAACCAACAAATTGCCAGTGAAATTGCAAGCAATATTGCCGCGTGTGACAGTACCGTTAGGCTTATTAATGTTGCATGAATGATCTGAGAATGTACCTGCTGCTTGACATCCATCTACAAAGATATTGCAAATGAAATAGAGCGTAAAGTGGAGCACATGAATTAACTAACAATTAGAGATGAGCCACCCCCTAGTGTTCGAGTTCGATTCGATTCGCCGAATTCGTGAGATGTTCGTCGAATGTTCGTCGAATGTTCAAGGAACAACTCGAACCCCATTGAAATCAATGGCAGGCTACAAAAAACACATAGAAAACACCCTCAAAGGGCTCCAAAAGCTGCCAAACTACTTAGAATGGACAACAAACACCACAAAAAGTCACGACAAGTCAAACACAGTACAAATAGTCACAGGTAAAGAGGCTGAAGTTTTCTACATTCATTAAAAACATGTGGAAGAGTAAAAGGACGACGAGACACAGATATGGGCATGTCACACTCTTATTAAATCATGTAAAGCATAGTAAGGGGACTCCACCAACAATCCTCACTCTTTTCAAAGGGTCACACCTACAGCTAAATGGCATTATTGTCCCAGACCAGAAATTGCTGAATGGCCCAGCCTGCATGCATGGTGCACGGTCTAGAACAGGACTTGGCCTAGCATTTCAGTTGCTTGCTCAGCAACTAAATGATTTGTGGGGTACTACATGAATTCACAGAGAGGTAGGTCAGGGACCTGTTTAGGTCAAGAGAGCCACATGAAGTCAAAGCTCATACAAGCGTTCCCATAAAGTCATGTCCCACCACACACAGGTGGGACCACCATTAGTTTTGTGGAGTGCTACATTCATTCACAGAGACATAGGTCAGAGACCTGTGTTTGTGCCTACTAGGCCGGATAAAGTTAAAGGGAATCTGTCACTGAATATTATAGATGATCCAGCACCCTAGTGTTCGAATTTGACATGATTTGTGGAATTGGGGGTGTGTTTGTTGAATGTTTGTCTAATTTTCCTCAAACACAGTTGAATATCATTGTAAACAATGGCAGGAAAAACAAAAACATACAAACACATAGAAAACACATAGAAAGCAGTTTGCAAGGTGTCCAAAAGTTGACAAACTTCTTTGAAGATACAACAAACACGTGGAAAACTGACAAGAACAAGATGGACGAGAAAAACGAGGAGGAGACAGAGATATAGGCATGTCATGACCTTATAAAGTTGTTTTTTACTCCAGTATTTGTAAGGCACCATGCAGACAATGACCATTTATAGATTTTTACTTCATTTTTTGTAATGCCACGTTCAGACGATGAGTATTTTGTGACGTTTTTCCTCACTACACGTAAGGCCTCGTGCAGACGATGAGTATTGTGTCACATATAGGGGACTACAAGGAGAGTCCCCCTTTTTTCAAAAAATTTGTCCACAGACACCACTTAAGTGGCATCAAGCGCACCACAGTTGCAAACTTTAAATGGTTAGTTTTAGGCAAGAAAAACAACAAGGCTTTAGTCTCCCCAGGATGACACAGGAGTAGAAAAGTCCTTGCGGATCCATGCCTTGTTCATCTTTATGAATGTTAGTCTGTCCACATTCTGGGTGGACAGACGCGTGCGCCTTTCTGTCAGCACACCACCAGCAGCGCTGAAGACACATTCTGACAGAACGCTGGTTGCGGGGCACGACAAGATCTCCAAGGCATGAGTGGCGAGCTCTGGCCATTTTACCATTTTGGAAGCCCAAAATGAGCAATGGTCCAGTTCCCAAGTCATTGCTTCGATGTTAAGTTGGAGATACTCGTGTACCTTCCGCTCCAGGCGTTGAGTATGTGTCAGACTTCTCGTGTCTTCAGGGCTTGAAAATGATGGTCGGAAATAATCTTTAAACAAGTGCACAAAATTGCTGGTACCACCACCAGATACAATATTACTGGTAGAGTGTGAGTGATGATGACGCGTCAGTCCCACGGTTGGCAAGTTGGAATAGTGAGATTCACTCTGTGTACTACTACCACTGATGGGTTGTGGAAAAGCCGATCTGAGATTAAGTATCAGCTTCTGCTGATACTCCTGCATGCGTGCGTCCCTTTGTAGGGCAGGAATCATGTCAGCAAATTTGATCTTGTACCGGGGATCTAATAGTGTGGCAACCCAGAAGTCTGCATTGCTCCTAATTCGCACAATCCGAGGGTCATGTTGCAGGTAGTGGAGCAAGAAGGCGCTCATGTGCCTTGCGCAACCAAGAGGACCAAGTCCTTGTTGTGTTGGTAATGGGGAGGTGAGAATGATGCTTCCTTCCTCTGCCCTCTCCCCCCAACCTCGCACAATAGAAATGTCCTCAAGGTCTCCCTCATCTGCTGACTCTTCAATGCCCATCGCCAGTTCATCCTCCATTTCTTCCTGGGCTCCGGCACCTTCATGAGGAGTTTGGTTGCTACCAGGTGCCCTCGTCGTGAATGCCTCTCCCCCACCCTCCCATGCCTGCCGTCTTGGTGCTGCCGACCGTGAGGACCTTGGAGTTGTTGTCATCCTTTCCCCATAGGACTCCTCTTGTACTTCCTCAACCTCCTCTTGTCACACCACCCCAGTCTGAATATTGTTTAGAGTGTGCTCCAGCATGTAGATGACCGGAATAGTCATGCTGATGATGGCATCTTCAGCACTAAACATCTTCGTCGCCATCTCAAAACTGTGCAGAAGGGTGCACAGGTCCTTGATCTGAGTCCACTCCATAAAAGTGATCTGCCTCACCTCAGGATCTCGTTGGCCCAGGCTATACGTCGAAACGTATTGCACAAGGGCTCGGCGGTGCTGCCACAGTCGCTGCAACATGTGCAGGGTAGAATTCCAGTGTGTCAGCACATCGCATTTCAGCCGGTGAACGGGCAAGCCGAAAGACTCCTGGAGCAAAGCGAGTCGTTGAGCTGCGGGATGCGAACGCCGGAAGTGAGCACACAGCGACCGTGCCCTCTGTAGAAGCCCATCTAGGCCAGGATAGTGTGTCAAAAATTGCTGGACAACCAGATTCAACACGTGAGCCATACAAGGCACGTGTGTGATATTGCCCCGGCGAAGGGCTGCACCCAGGTTTGCAGCATTGTCGCACATGGCCTTCCCTGGCTGCAGGTTGAGTGGAGTCAACCAGTGCTGAAACTCGGTCGCCAGAGCTGTCCACAACTCCTCAGCTGTGTGACTCACATTTCCCATGCATTTCAAGGTAAAGACCGCCTGATGCCGTTGAGCCCTGCTGTGAGCATAGTAGGGAGGTGTGCAGGATTCCTTCTGTGCATTTACAACGTGGGTGGCATTACCAGAAAGGCTTTGGGCAGAGGTGGAGGACCGAGACGAGGTTGAGGAGGCAGTGGAGGCAGTGGAGGAACTTCTAGCTATAGAGGATGGACGCAAAACTCGTGGGGATGGCAATACTTGGACATCAGACCCTTCTCCAGCTATCACCATAGTTAACCAATGCCCAGTCAGCGACATGTAACGCCCCTGTCCATGCTTACTGGTCCAAGTGTCTGTGGTGAAATGCACCCTGTCACACACAGAGTTTCTCAAGGAAGCGGTGATATTGTCTGCGACATGCTTGTGTAGCGCAGGCACACCTTTCTTGGAAAAGTAGTGGCGACTGGGCATCTGGTACTGGGGCACTGCCACGGACATAAGGTCTCGAAAATCCTCTGTGTCCACCAGGCGGAAAGGCAGCATTTCTGAAGCCAACAGCTTGCAGATGGTGAAATTCAAGCGCTTAGCTTTCTCATGGCTAGGAGGAAATGGCCTTTTACTTGTCCACATCTGAGGAATGGAGGGCTGGCTGCTGTGCTGAGACTCAGCTGAGTATGGTGTCCCTGGCAAACTGCTGGTCTGGGAGGGAGGTGCAGGCGAACATGTAATGTTGCCATCATCCAAAGGTGGTGCTCTGGATGTCTGAGAGAGCTGAACATTAGCAGCATTGTCCAATTGAAAAGCAAGTGACGACCTGTCAATCACACTGCCTGTTGCGGGTAAAGAGGTGGAAGGTGTACGTCCTAAAGCATGCGTGACAGCTGTCCCCACAGTCACAGATGATGAAGAGCACACGGATGCACTTGCACGGTGAGCTTCCCACTGCGACTTGTGCTTCATGTCCATGTGGCGGTTCATACATGAAGTACTCAGGCTAGTCAGTTTTTGCCCTCTACTCAGCGATTGGTGACAAATCTTGCAGATGACATGAGTTGGGAGATCCTTGGCGATGTCAAAAAAGGCCCAGGCTAGGCAAGGCTTAGGGCCCATGCGAGCTGCAGAGCCAGCACGACTTCTGCTCAGAGGCAGAGTTGTGGTTGCAGATGCAGTTGTTGACGTGCTTCCAGTGCTCCTTCTATGTCCAGGAAGGCGCAACCGAACCTCGCCGTCAGTAGCATCCTCCTCCTCCACCTCCTGTGCTGACCTCATCAACTGGCTGACTGTGGGTTGAGGACAGTAAGTGGGATCTCCAACCTCATCATCCTCTGTGTTCTCACACCCATCATCCTCAGAGACCAACATTTCCTGCCTTGACCGAAAACCTAATTTGCCAGTCAAATCCGTTATCTGAGTCTCATCAGCATCATCCTCCTTGTGTCCACCAACAGTATGTGCTGTTGTGGCGCCCCGCAACGAGTGCGTCACAAGAGGGTATTGCAGCCATAAATGCAGCCGCAATATTCTCTGACACAGCAGTAACCTAGTTAACTTTGAGATCCAACCCTGCATGCATCACCTAGAACAGAGGGCCAATCCAGGGTCCTGGTGGGCGGAGTGCTAGGGAAGTGTGTAGGGAGAATAGACCCTTAGTCATTAGGAGAAGGGATCTAGAACTTGACCTGAGCAGTCTAGAACTTGGAGTAGGAGCGGGGGCTCCGCACCCCGTGCAGCCCCCGGGCCGTCACCGGTCGGGTGTCAGCACCTGAGGCCTCATCAACCGGGATCGGGCATCATTACCACGGGTTCCAAAAGACTCCCGTGCCCAACTCACAGCCGGTTCACTGGTACCGAAGCTGGCAGCAGTTCACCTCTGCTACGCGAACCAGAAGCGTGGAGGAGCAGCTTCACAGGAGCACCCCACCACCAGCCAACTTCCAGTCGTCTAACCAGCGGTGTACCCACTGCGGGATCCAAGGCTCCCCAAAACATCCACAACGTACAACTTGGATAGGGCATTGAAGCAGCCTCCCCGTACCCGATCTGGTATTCCTGGGCGACAATGGCAAAGCACTTAGCTAGAATGGAGGAACACTTGCGGATCTCTGAGGGACACTATCACTGCTGAGTCCACCCGGTCCACTACCCGTAACTGTATACCATGTACTGCCTGCTGGTTACAGTAAAGACCCATTGCAGAGACTTTCTGTGTCCGTGCTTCCTTATGAACTGTCCGTCCGCACTACAAGGTAACCGCAGCTGCCGCACAGCATCTTAAGCAGCTCCAGCCTCCGGGGATCACCGCTCAGCCTGTGGGGAGCGTTCCATCTTGCTGTTGTCCATCCACCGGAGGTTCCGCAGCGTCGGTAACGATTACCGAACCTACTCATAGGTGGCGTCACGAATAAATTAAACCCCTTTAATCTGTTCCTACAAGACGTCTTCAACTTTTGATCTGCACTACACTGGGCCCCACTACCGGCAGGCGCGGCCCACCCGTGACAAGGAGGAAGGAGCTTCAGCCTGTCTAAACCGGAGTCCCCGCCACGGTGAGTCAGAAAATGGCGTCACGAACAGGATACGAGCAGGCCCGTTCCCTAACGGGTATAATGTGCTTAAAAATGACTTTATTGTCTACAATTTGGACTTTGTTCGTCCCTAAAAGAACTTTCCCGCCTTTTCACCGTGGGCCAAGATGGCGCCCAAGATGGCGTTCCCGCCACAAGAATCCGCCACGTGCAAGCCCAGGAGTGAGTCAACCCCTCCCTCATCGTAGGAGGGCTAAAGACAAAAGGCGCCAAACTCTTTGTCCGCACTGATTGCTCGAATCAACCATGGGGGCGGACCCCAAAAGACTTTTCCCACCGTTGGACTACAAAAGCCCAGAGGAAATGGGAGTGTCACAGACCTTCTTCACCAGCTCTCTACCAGAACGGTTACCGGTTGAACGGGTGTGGTTTCCCTCCAAAGAAGAGAATGGCCAGCCCGAGACTCCAAGACCTAATGCGGGAGGTCGAGGCGGAGGCCAGAGCAGCCATCGGCCAACCGGGTCCGGGTCCTGCCCTTACTATAAACGGCAGCTCCGACTTTTGGCTAGAGGCTCTACAAGACCTCCGGGTGCGGTTACTTGAGACTGTGGAGTGGACGATTCGCAGCTGGAGTACGACCCTAGGCAGAAGACTCCATCATGCGATGCAGCAGAGCCGACAGGGTACAGCTTCTCCAGGCCCAGACGACATCGCCAGCTTCTCAACCACCTCACCGTCGCCCACCACCTGTCCTGCTTCGTCACCGGAGCCCATAGACTGCATCATTCCTGTGGAGGCCACAGCTCAGCTCGTTCCAGCGACTAAAGCCGCAGCTGACCCCGTTCCTGAGCCGGAGCTTCCAATACGCTCCATAGAAGAAGCCGACACATACCTGGTTCCACCTGCGGAACCTGCGACTAGTTTCCACACTACTGAGACTGTCGCCTGTTTCTCTCCCTGAACCGGAGGCCTCCTCTGCAATTACCGAGGCCTACCTGGTGACCGGGATTGAAACACCACTTCCCGCTGCTACAGAAGAAGAGGCAGGCAGCCTGCAAGACGACCTCGAGGAGAACTTTGCAGCACAGCCACCCATCGACCCAGAGGATTCCATTCCATCATCTCTGTCAGCCGAGCAGCCCGATGTAGTCATCAAGGAAAAGATCGAGGATGATGACGACGAGACCTACAGCACCGCTGAGGACCTCTACACCGGGTTCGCCTGGGGAGACACCAAGGATCCTTCTGCCGGGCGATCTGCTCGGGTACGCTGGTCGGGTGCCGCCGCCGCAACATCTTCTCTGTTTCCGATCAACCAGGCTCCGCTCCAGACTGCCCACCAGACTCAAGCCGTTCAACAACCAGCACGCCGTAGTGACTTTATCCTCACGCCGCACCACTCCGACGAAGAGGTACATCGCATCCGAAGGGAGGAGTGGCACGCTCGGCTGCGCGCCAATATGCAGGCCCACGCCGAAGCCCGCCGCCAACCTCCATTGCCTGAGGAGTTCCGTAAAACCGGACGGGTGAGCACCTTTAACTTATCCACCGGGTGGGGATTCGTAAGGGAGGAGGGTGTGAGTACTGAAGTGTTTGTGGGGCGCCGTGATGTGGAATCGGACCTACCGCGAGGGCATCCAAACCGAGACTTATATAGAGGGGACATTGTAACCTATGAGCGATATGTATGCTGTGACGGGTGGTTCGCTATACGAGTCCGAAACACTGCCCTCCATAAGTGACTTGTTGATTGAACTTTTCACCAAGAGACTTCTTCCTGTTTGCAAAATAACACCACGACTTGGCAGCTACAGCCTGAACTTTTACCTAAGGACAGCCGACCGCCCGCCGGGTCCGCGCAATGTGTTAACCTGTTTATTTTACCGTTTCACTTTTATGCATATAATGACCTGTCATTAATAAAAGTGTTTATTACCTGTTATAAAATATAAAAACCTCTGTAATGTGGGTAGTGTGACGCTTGGGGACAAGCGTATTCAACCAAGGGGGAGTGTGGCGCCCCGCAACGAGTGCGTCACAAGAGGGTATTGCAGCCATAAATGCAGCCGCAATATTCTCTGACACAGCAGTGACCTAGTTAACTTTGAGATCCAACCCTGCATGCATCACCTAGAACAGAGGGCCAATCCAGGGTCCTGGTGGGTGGAGTGCTAGGGAAGTGTGTAGGGAGAACAGACCCTTAGTCATTAGGAGAAGGGATCTAGAACTTGACCTGAGCAGTCTAGAACTTGGAGTAGGAGGGGGGGCTCCGCACCCCGTGCAGCCCCCGGGCCGTCACCGGTCGGGTGTCGGCACCTGAGGCCTCATCAACCGGGATCGGGCATCATTACCACGGGTTCCAAAAGACTCCCGTGCCCAACTCACAGCCGGTTCACTGGTACCGAAGCTGGCAGCAGTTCACCTCTGCTACGCGAACCAGAAGCGTGGAGGAGCAGCTTCACAGAGCACCCCACCACCAGCCAACTTCCAGTCGTCTAACCAGCGGTGTACCCACTGTGGGATCCAAGGCTCCCCAAAACATCCACAACGTACAACTTGGATAGGGCATTGAAGCAGCCTCCCCGTACCCGATCTGGTATTCCTGGGCGACAATGGCAAAGCACTTAGCTAAAATGGAGGAACACTTGCGGATCTCTGAGGGACACTATCACTGCTGAGTCCACCCGGTCCACTACCCATAACTGTATACCATGTACTGCCTGCTGGTTACAGTAAAGACCCGTTGCAGAGACTTTCTGTGTCCGTGCTTCCTTATGAACTGTCCGTCCGCACTACAAGGTAACCGCAGCTGCCGCACAACATCTTAAGCAGCTCCAGCCTCCGGGGATCACCGCTCAGCCTGTGGGGAGCATTCCATCTTGCTGCTGTCCATCCCCCGGAGGTTCCGCAGCGTCGGTAACGATTACCGAACCTACTCATAGGTGGCGTCACGAATAAATTAAACCCCTTTAATCTGTTCCTACAAAACGTCTTCAACTTTTGATCTGCACTACACCGGGCCCCACTACCGGCAGGCGCGGCCCACCCGTGACAAGAAGGAAGGAGCTTCAGCCTGTCTAAACCGGAGTCCCGGCCACGGTGAGTCACGGTTAGTGAATGAAGGTCTGCAGAAAGGTCAGAATCTTCTTGATCTGGGCCTGGGTCGGACTCACAAAGCTCCTGGGCATCAGGGAAGATCAATAACTCATCTTGACTCACTGCAGCTTTGGAGGAGACCTCAGATTCCCAGGCTATTGTGTGACTGATCAGCTCTGCAGACTCAACCATGTCTGTTACCCCAGACTGAGTAGGGCGGCTGGACACTTGGAAGCTTGGAGGAATCAAGTGTGATTGGGCTGACAACTGAGATGATGGTAGGGTTTGTGATGTAGAAGTTGAGGTCGAGGATAGGCCACTTGATGGAGCACTTGAGATCCATTCAAGCACATGCTGTTTTTGTGCATCACTTACAAGTGGTATCGATGGTCGAGTTCGTAAGAAAGGGATCATATCTGATTGGCCACGGAAAGAAGTAGACATCTTAGTTTGGCTGGAAGATTGTCTATCTTCAGCAGATGTTAATGTACCTTTAGCATCTACCTCACGGGCACAGACATTTTTTCCCTTTCCACCATGCTTACTCCCACTTCCACCAGCAGCAGGCCTTTTGCTACTCATTTTTTATGAGAAAATTGGGAGCAGTACAGTTGTACAAAAAAAAGGTGAATGTCAATTTTAAAATTATTAGTAACTTGCACACGGACGGTGTGCTGCTAAATAGTACTGCAGGTGGCCTACACTGATTTTAAGAACGCTGCGACATGAACACAAGACTGAGATGTGTCCTAGATGCAGCTAAAAATTAGTACTAACTTGCACACGGACGGTGTGCTGCTAATTAGTACTGCAGGTGGCCTACACTGATTTTAAGAACGCTGCGACAAGAACACAAGGCTGAGATGTGTCCTAGATGCAGCTAAAAAATTTGTACTAACTTGCACACGGACAGTGAGGCCAGATGCTATGAAAAAGACTTGTACAGCAGCAGTCTGGCACACACCTGCCTGGCAAAAAATAACAGGAACTGCTGTAACCTAGCCCAAAGGGCTGTAATTAAAACTGGTTCCTGGTTGTGTGGAGTAGCCCTGAGAAATGGCTGTTACAGACAGAACTACTCCAGTCCCTAATACCTAAATCCCTAATCCCTATCTACACCTATGATGCAGTTCTTACAATAACTGATTCTCCTAACATTCCACCCTCCCGTCAGCCCCTAGTCCCTAAACCGATCTATCTAACTATGTATTAGCTTTGTACTAGCTGAAGGAGATCTGATTTCAGAGTTTTCACTGAATAGTGCCCACAGCAGAAGCAGTGCCGTCTAACACCAGCTACAGCAATAGGCAAAATGGTGGTGTGGGGTAAAATGGCCGGGTCTTATAGTGCAAGGACATGTTACATACACAGCCAATGATGCCGGACCTTGCTTGTGAAAAATATGCCCTTTACTTTGTGTCACTGTGATTGGCTGACAGGAAGCCTGCACAGCCCCACTCTACATGAGGTCTGAAGAAAAAAAAATATCTGCAGTGCTGATCTGGAGTCCCCGCCCCTCCCCCGCACACTATACACTGAAAATGGATATTAGGATTGAAGATGAATGATAGGCGGCCGTCACACGCATCAATTTAATGCACGATATCGCTTAAGCGATCTGCTTTTTGATCGCTTAAGCGATATCGTTTGTGCATCGCTGCGTGTAATCAAGCGATTTTACAATGTAAAATCCCTTGATCGTTAGATGGCAGATTTGTGAGCCGGAGCTCATATCAAGCGATAAACGCTTGATCAATCTGCCTCATCGTGATGTGTGACACCACGATGAACGATCTCCCAGCGGCACAGCCTATGCTGGGAGATGGTATCTATGGTAAACGTCGGGTTACTAAGCGCCGCGCGATGCCTAGTAACCCGATGTGTACCATAGTTACCAGCGATCTCGCTGGCCCACATCGCTGGTGAGTCTGTCTGTGTGACAGCTCACCAACGATGTGAGCGATATTGTTAGCGATCGCGCGTGCACGTGATCGCTAACAATATCGCTATCGATATTGAAGCGTGTGACGGCCGCCTTAGTGTGAAAAGCCAGGTATGCTTTTGGTGACTGAATCGTTTTCGAACATAACCTAGAACTTCCGAATTTGATGCAAATTGTTCGAGTTCGACGAATCACTCGAAGACCGCCCAAAACAGGTCGAATCTGAGATTGGCGAACACTTCGAATCGAACATCGCTCATCTCTTCTAACAATATATCAAACTTCAGCCCAAACTTCAAATTATTTTTTAAAAATCACACTCTGTAATGAAATTAATAACATATCTCTGAATTATGAAGCAGAATTTTACTTTGTCACAGGCAAATCCAATCTGTTGCATGTGTTGTCCTTTCTTGTGTAGGCTCCACAGGGGAATTGTGTTTCTAATGTTTCATTCATCTATAATTATGAAAAACACTAAGTTCTTATTGCATTGATATCACAGCTTGACTTGTGACTTTTATGCAGTGAATGTAATTTTTGTTAAAGAGCTTATTACACGACATCTTTAAGACAGACTTCCTTCCATTTTTTTTCTGGATTATTTTCATGCTTTCATTGGATAGTTTAAAATTAAACCTTTTACCCTGATTTTGCAGTCGAATATGCAAGCACCATGTTCTAAATCAGGATGAGCTTAGTAAATTGATATTTAGTTTTGTGAGAAATGTCTTAGTATGACCCATATTTTCATCCTTTACACCTCTGCTCCTTCTGGGATTTTCAATCCAATGGGTGGTCCTATCAGTGATTGACATCTAACTTTGAATGAACACACAAAAAAGCTGCAGTCACTGATAGGACCACACACTGGACTGAAAATCCCAGAAGGAGCAGAGGACTACAACTACTATAACAGAGATTATACTGAATCTTTTCTATAAAACTATTTGTCAATCTAATCATCTCCCCCTACTCTATAACATGATGCCTTCATATCACTCATTCTTTTCTATAAATACAATATTTACTCTATATATAACCTTTTTTTTTTACTTTTGTTTACAGTTGTGCTGAAAAGTTTACACACCCTGGCAGTTTTTTTTGTTTTTTTGCTTTCTTGGCCTGTTTTCAGAGAATATGAATAATAACACAAAAATAGTGGTGGGTGAAGCCATTTATTATCAAACTATGTGTTTTCTCTTTTTAAACCATAATGAGAACCAAAAACATCCAAATGACCCTGATCAAAAGTTCAAATACCCTCATGATTTTGGCCTGATAACATGCACAGAGTTGACACTAATGGGTTTGAATGGCTATTAAAGGTAACATCCTCACCTGTGACCTGTTTGCTTGTAATCAGTGTGTGTGCATAAAAGTTGAGTGAGTTTCTGGGATCCAGACAGACTCTAGCATCTATCATTAAGCCTCTGATGTTTCTGGATTGTCAGTCATGGGGAAAGCAAAAGAATTGTCAACAGATCTACGGGAAAAGATAGTTGAACTGTATAAAACAGGGAAGAGATACAAAAAAATATCCAAGGAATTGATAATGCCAGTCAGCAGTGTTCAAACTGTGATTAACAAATGAAAAATCAGGGGCTCTGTAAGAACCAAATCAAGATCAGGTAGAACAACAAACATTTTGGCGACAACTGCCAGGAAACTTCTTCAGGATGCAAATAAAAACCCACAAATAACAGCAGCTGAAATACGAAACTCACTGAAAACTAGCGGTGTGGCTGTTTCATGATGCACAATAAGGAGGTACTTGAAGAAAAATGGGCTGCATGGTCGAGTCGCCAGAAGAAAGCCATTACTGTGCAAATCCACAAAGTATCTCACCTACAATACTTCAAACAGCACAGAGACAAGCTTTTCAAACTTCTGGAAAAAGGTAATTTACAATAGACTGTGAGCCCTCGTGGAGAGGATCCTCTGCCCTATTGTACCTGTATGATTCAATTGTCGTCATTTTACGTTCTTGTCCTCGTCTGCCCTTATGGTCCCTTTACACACGGCCACAGGAAGGTAGACACAGGCAGGCATCGGACACAATTGTGCCTGTTGCCTTGAAAAGACCACGATCTGGCTGTGTGTAATTCAGGACTTTCCTTCCTTTAGGGAAGACACAGGAAGGAAAATCCTGAATCACACGCAGCCACATCGTGGTCTTTTCAAGGCAACAGGCACAATTTGTGTCCGATGCCTGCCTGTTCCTACCTTCCTGTGGCTGCGTGTAAATGGACCATTACACATGTAAAGTGCCATGGAACCTAATGGCGCTACATAAATATTTGATAATAGTAATAATAATAAATGAGACCAAAATTTAACTTTTTGGCTACAACCATAAATGTTACATTTGGAGAGGTGTCAACAAGGCCTATGATGAAAAAAGCACCATTCCTACTGTAAAGCATAGAGGTGGATGACTGATGATGTGGGAATGTGTGAGCTACAAAGATATTGGAAACTTAAATATAACTGTATAAAAGACCAGGAACAATCATAATACTGGGCACACATCAATTCAAAGCTATGAAACGAAAGAGACCAAAAAATGCTTTAGTAACCCAGATTGAATCACCTGAATGTCCACACTAAGCAAGTGCAATACAAAAAGTTTATTTAGTAAATGGTGATACAGACAGGCGACAGTCAAAGACAATGATGTAGGACAGTGTAAGGAGGGGGAGGTGGGAGACCAAAAACAGGAGAAGCAGAGGACGGTGTACCCTCACCCTGGTTGCAAAGGATAGTAAAGTGCCTGTGCTTAATTATAGACAGCTCGGGAGCAGGGTAGGACGCTGCTAATAGCTATCAGCTTGCCCTAGTGGTCAGAGAGCTGCAGGCAAATCATCTAGCGCTTACCCATGGGTGTGTGAATGGGGGTCCGGTGCAATCCTGCCTCCGTCTCAAGAGCCCCGACACGTGTTTCGCGTCCGGCTTTTTCAAGGGGCGAGTGGTGCAGAGTGCTCTAAGTGACTGGCTTATATGGGCACCGACTAACAGCTGCAGCTTATTGGCTGCATGACACACCTCCTCACCGGGTGTGGAACGGCGGGGAAGACTCTCCTGGGTGCACTGTGGTCGGGAAAAACTTCCCATGACGTCACATCCACAGTGCATCCATTTTGGAGGTCCCCGTCACCGTCCACTTCCGGTGGCTCAGTGCGCATGCGCACGCCGCTAGCCGCGATTTTGGATAGGGGCAGAATAACTCTTTTCCCTTTCACCCTATCCACTACCACACTCCTAAAACTATACTATTTAGTAAAATCTATCACCATCGATAGGGGCAGTAGTGGAAGGGCCATTGGCGATAATGGACCAGGGGCAATCGGAGAGAATACCAAAATTTTGAAAATGTTACACAGAACAGTATGACAATATGAAATAAAAAATCAACAGTATAAAGAGTGCATAGAAGGGGAAGAAGGAAGAGGGAGAGAGAAAAGAAGGTGGGGGGCCGAAGGCACACTCAAATAGAAAATGTCCGAATGATACATCTCCATAAACCTCCTCCATATCCACTCTTGGTGTGTCCACTCTCTGTGGTTCTCATCGATATCCCGCAGACCATATTGTATCGCCAAATTACGTCCACATCCAAGCTGTAGGTCGGTCCCATAAAGATACTGGAAACTTAGTCAAAGTTGAAGAAAAGATGAATGCAGCACGTAATCAGCAACTACTGGAGGCACATTTGTACATCAACCCGGAAACTGCGCATGGGACATACTTGGACTTTCAATATGACAATGATCCAAAACACAAAGCCAAGTCAACCTTTTATTGGCTGCAGCAGAACAAAGTGAAGATTCTGGAGTGGCCATCTCCGTCTCCTGACCTCAATATCATTGATCCACTCTGGGGAGAGCTCAAGCACGCAGTTCATACAAGAAAGCCCAGGAATTTACAGGATCTGGAGGCTTTTTGCCAAGAGGAATGGGGAGCTTTACCATCTGAGAAACTAAAGAGCCTCATCCACAATTACCACAAAACACTTCAAGCTGTCATTGATGGTAGAGGGGGCAATACACAGTATTAATAACTAGGGTATGTGAACTTTTGATCAGGGTCATTTGGATGTTTTTAGTTGTCATTATGACTTAAAAACAGAAAATGCAGTATCATTCATATTCTCTGAAAAAAGCCCAAGAAAGCAAAAAATCTGCCGTGGTATGTAAATGTTTGAGCACAACTGTAGATGTTTAAATGCCCTGTTGCTAATACATTTAACATATTTTATAGCTTCTTGACTATTTAAAAAAAAGTTACAAGAAAAGCATTAATTCCTAAATTTTGAAAGGACTCCATCAAGCAGCCAGTATGTCAATGAACTTCAGAAAGTAAAAAATAAAAATAAATTAAAAAAAGATGTCTTTAAAATAGAGCAAAGTCATCAAAAAGTAACAAAATAATGTCTATAAATATTGTTCTGACTGTATTGGCAGCCTTCTGTACAGCCAGAAGTGATGACGTTTTCACACTATAACTACCCAAAAGTGTTTTGGATAATTCACTGATATTCTCAGTGCTCAAATTTCAGTTCAACTTCATTATTTAGACTTTAAAAGTTCTTCTTGTATGTGAAGTTATGCTGGTTTTTTTGCAAAGGAACTATTCCTATATAGTGTCCCAGCAATGCCAAGTGTTTCACATTTGTTTACTTCTCCCAGTCAATGAGTCATTCTAATGCCTAATGCATTGGCAATCTCTGGGCTATTATTTTGATTTCCATAACTATGTTGAAGTAGTTTGATTTCTAAACCAAGCCCAGCATGAAAGCACTTTTCCAAGTTATTTGAAAACACATTATTGACTTTTGACTTTATAATCATTAGAAAATCATTTAAAAGGACCTTATTGATCAAATTAAATAGTTTTTAACCATTTTATTTTTGAGAGTAGTATCAACGTCTGCATCCAAACAAGTATACATTGATGAATATCTAGAATATTGTATTTCTTCTATTTTAGTAGATCATCTGCTAAGATTTTTTGATATAACAAGGTAATCCACACTCATCTGTCTGTCTAATTGTTTTGCGTAAGTGGCACTCACGTATACTAATTCCAGCCCTGAGCACTGCATTGCTTCTCTCCTCTGACCAGTTCCATCTCTACCAATAATGCCATGCCAGCATGTAATTTAAATCAGGCTCAGGAGGAAGGATACTGCCTGAGTATTCAGTTAGTTTGTGTTCCTCCCACTATTTAATTATTCTAATTACCAAATCTAAAATCAGCTATATCAGGTCTCTACTACAACGCTGCTGTTCCAGCTCTGCTCCACTATGACAGCTCCCCTACTCCAACTTTACTACAATAGATTTGTATTGCAACAATTCCATTTGTTCTGCCCATTTACACTCAGTAGGAGAAAGCAATTGTAGTTTGACACCTGTTATAACCTGTGTAATGTGACATGTTAACCTGTTGTAATGTTTAATGTATTTAGCACAATCAGGTAGTACTGTTAAAACCAGAAGTTTAAATACACTATATGAAGAGACACATATACATGTTTTTCTCACCCTCGGACATTAAATCAGAATAAACCTTTCCCATTTTAGATCAGTTAAGACTACCATGATTATTTATATTTGCCAAATGCCAGAATAATGGGAGTCAAAATGTTTTAAGGCATTTTTATTACTTTCTGTACATACATTTCATTAGTATTTGGTACCAATGCCCTTAACCCGTTCACCACCCAGCCTGTTTTGACCTTAATGACCAGGTCATTTTTTGCAATTCTTATCAATGTCAGGTTATGAGGTTATACCTCTGGAACGCTTCAACAGATCCCAGTGATTCCGAGAATGTTTTGTCATGACACATTGGACTTCATGTAAGTGGTAAATTTAGGGTGATAATTTTTGTGTTTATTTTAGAACAAATTAGAAATTTGGCCAATATTTGGTAAATTTTGTCATTTTCAAATTTATAAATTTTACCAGCTGTAGTAAATTTAGGGTGATAATTTTTGTGTTTTTTTAGAACAAATTGGAAATTTGGCAAAAATTTGGTAAATTTGTAATTTTCAAATTTATAAATTTTACTAGCTGTAGTACCCGGCTACGCCCGGGTTAATAAATTACTGATGTTAGCTATAACAAAATAGAATTTGAATATGTCATATTACTGACCTGTAGGAAAACAGAAGCTGAGCTGTGATTGATTGCTATAGGCAGCCTAATAAATCTCCAGCCAACAGTAAACCCTCCCCTGGCCGGGCAGTATATGTTACCTCACACATACACATAATAGACAGCTCATATGACTGACATCTGCCTTAATTCCCTATATAGATGATGGGAGTGATGGTGTGCCACGGTCCGCGCTGCTCTGGGTTAAAAAACTCACCAAGGAGCCAGACAACTTTTCATCCTGATTTATTCCTCCTACGCGTTTCAACGCCACACCCGGCACCTTCCTCAGGGAGTACTGAGCAGCGCGGACCGTGGCACACCATCACTCCCATCATCTCTCTTGGAGCATACCACTGTTCAGTGGTAGGTGGAGGTCCTGCAGCAGCTTGGAACATTGTTTCCCAAATGCCTTCAAACCAGTTGTGGGGATCACAACTGGACCAGGTGAGTGGCTCCACAGCACCACCACATTACACTAGTGTCACTTGTGATAGGGCACTATTGCGCCTCTTGTCCCCCCCTCTTTAATTCCCTATATGGCACATGTGTTGCACATTGGCTGTTTTTAATCAGATGTTTATGTTTGGAAATTACAGATAGCACACATATGAGGCGAGTTGTGTGAGGTGACTTGTGCACATCTGTGTCTGTCTGTGTGGTGTGTGTGTCCCTGGGGTGTGTGTATGTGTGTGCCCCTGTGGGGTGAGTGCATGTGTCCCTATAGGGTGTGTATGTGTGTGTGTCCCTGTGGGGGGGGGTCTGTGTGGGGTGTGTCTCTGTTGTGTCTGTCTCTTTGTGGTGTGTGTGTGTCCATGTGGGGTGAGTGCATGTGTCCCTATAGGGTGTGTATGTGTGTGTGTCCCTGTGGGGGGGTATGTGTGGTGTGTGTTTGCATCTGTGTTGTGTGTGTCTCTTTGTGGTGTGTGTCCCTGTGGGGTGAGTGCATGTGTCCCTATAGGGCGTGTATGTGTGTGTGTCCCTGTGGGGGGGGGTGTCTGTGTGGGGTGTGTGTGTCTTTGTGTTGTGTGTGTCTTTGTGGTGTGTGTGTGTCTGTGGGGTGAGTGCATGTGTCCCTATAGGGTGGTTATGTGTGTGTGTCCCTGTGGGGGGGAGTCTGTGTGGTGTGTGTGTCTGTGTTGTGTGTGTCTCTTTTTGGTGTGTTTGTGTCCCTGTGGGGTGAGTGCATGTGTCGCTATAGGGTGTGTGTGTCTCTGTGTTGTGTGTGTCTCTTTGTGGTGTGTGTGTTTGTTCGGGTGCGTGGTGAGTATCCAATGTTGGGGCTGCACCTTAGCAACTATACACTTGCTGTTACTCTTTGTGTGCGTGTGGTGTGTATACATGTCCCCGTGCGTGGTGAATATCTCATGTTGGGGCCCCACCTTAGTGACTATATGCTGGTATGTGCTGTTAGTCTTTGGCGCTATCATTAAGCCTCTCTCATTCACAACTGTCAATTGGTAACTGTCACTTTTTCCCCCATTATGTAGATAGGGGCAAAATTGTTTGGTGAATTGGAATGCGCGGGGTTAAAATTTCGCCTCACAACATAGCCTATGATGCTCCCGGGGTCCAGATGTGTGACTGTGCAAAATTTTGTGGCTATAGCTTACAGCTGTCGATTTTCCTCCAACACTTTTCCATTCACTTTTTCCCCATTATGTAGATAGGGGCAAAATTGTTTGGTGAACTGGAACGCGCAGGGTTAAAATTTCGCCTCACAACATAGCTTATGACGCCCTCGGGGTCCAGACGTGTGACTGTGCAAAATTTTGTGGCTGTAGTTGCGACGGTGTAGATGCCAATCCCGGATATACACACATACATACATACATACATACACACACACATTCAGCTTTATGTATTAGATTCTGCTAAACCAGAGAGTAATATCACACACAATAGTTAATAAATGAAATTTCTTACATGTCTACTTTACATCAGCATAATTTTGGAAACAAAATTTTTTTGTTAGGAAGTTATAACGTTCATCAGCAATTTCTCATTTTTTCAACAAAATTTACAAAGCCTCTTTTTTAGTGACCACATCACATTTGAAGTCTCTTTTAGAGGCCGATGTGACAGAAAACACATTAAAGTGACACTATTCCAAAAACTGCACCCCTAAAGCTACTCAAAACCACATTCAAGAAGTTTATTAACCCTTCAGGTGCTTCAGAGGAACTAAAGCAATATGGAAGGAAAAAGTGAACATCTTACTTATTCCAACAAAAATGTTATTTTTAGCCTCAAATATTGCATTTTTATAGAGGTAACAGCAGAAAATGGACCCTAAAATGTGGTATACAATTTCTCCTGAGTACATCGATACCCCATATGTGGTCAAAAATCACTGTTTGGGTGCACAGCAGGGCTCACAAGCGAAGGAGCGCCATTTGTCTTTTTGAAAGGAAAATGAGAAAACAAGCTGGAATCGTTTACTGACGCCATGTCGTGTTTGGAGAGCCTCTTATGTGCCTAAACTGTGGAAATCCCCAAACGTGACTCTATTTTGGAAAATAGACTCCCCCAAGAGATTTCTTAGATGCCTGGTGGGCATTTTAAACCATCAGATGCTTCATACATTGAGCCATGCAATTGAAAAAGTACTTTTTTTATCACAAAAATGTTCTTTTAGGCTCAATTTTTTTCATTTTTCCAGGGGCAACAGGATAAAATGGACCCCACAATTTGTTGAGTAATTTCCCCTGAGTACGCTGATGTGTGGTGAAAAACCACTGTTTGGGTGTACGGCAGGGTTCGGAAGGGAAGGAGCGTCATTTGACTTTTTAAATGGAAAATTGGCTTGGATCGTTAGCTGACACCATGTCGCATTTGGAAAGCCCCTGATGTGCTTAAACAGTAGAAACTCCCCGTAAGTCACCCCATTGTGGAAACTAAACCCTCAAAGAATCTATTTAGATGGGTAGTAAGCACTTTGAACGCCCAGGTGTTTCACAGAATTTTATAATGTTGAGCTGTGAAAATGAAAAAAAATATTTTCTTTCCCACAAAAATGTTTTTTTAGGCTCAATTTTTTCATTTTCACAGGGACAAAAGAATAAAATGGCTACAAAAATTTGTTGGGCAATTTGTACTGAGTACACCGATATGTCGTGGAAAACTACTGTTTGGGCACATGGCAGGGCTCTGAAGGAAATGAGTGTCATTTTGAAATACAGATTTTGATGGAATATGCAGATGAAGTCCATGGAGCCTCGGTTAAGAGTCTACAACGTGGACACCAGCCAGTTATCCCACCAGGGAAGGACCTAGCCCAGGGTATTAGTAGCCTTAAGTCACTATCCAGCCCTTGCGAGCTTGAAGATATGACCAGGGGTTTACCATGGACTAAGTATCCAACCACAGACAGCTGTTTCGGGGTTGTTGCCCCTCATCAGTGTGGCGCAGGATTCTGGCTGGGTGGGAGCAATGCTTGATAGACAGACATCACAAAGCACCCACTGACCTTGTCTGTAACTGTAATGTCATATTTAGAGAGCCCTGATGTATCTAAACAGTGGAAACCCTAAACAGGTGACCCCAGTTTGGAAACTAGACCTACAAGGAATTTATTTGGATGTGTGGTGAGCACCTTGAATCCAGGGACGGACTAGCACTGGTGACAGGGTGGCATTTGCCTCCCCAGGCCGGCGGTTCAATCCTCGTTTAGGGCCGCCCAGATAGTGAGAGTGGCCGTGCGGCGGCGCATTGCGGCCGCACCCGCCGCACTCACATGAGTGTTTCGGGACCCAGAACCGGAGCTGAGGCAGCAGGTGAACATAGGAGCGTGCGCCCCCTCCCCCCTCCTCACTTGGCTCCAGCAGCACCCCCCCTCCACCCCCTGCTCCTCTGCTCCTCACTTGGCTCCAGCAGCACATGCCCTCCCGATCCTCATTTGGTCCCTGGCTGTGGAACTAGGACTGCCACCCAGGGCAAGAGTAGCCAGCCATCCCCTGCTTGAATCCCAAGGTGTTTCACAGATTTTTATAATATTGAGCCGTAAAAATGAAAATATAAGGGCTAAAAGAACATTTATGAGGTAAAACAAAGGATTTTTTTTATTTTCACACAAGCAATAGAATAAAATATCTTAGGCGACTTCTCTTCAGTATACTGATACTCCAAATGTGGTGGGAAAACATTTCTTGGGCGCATGACCGAGCTTGGAAGGGAAGAAGTGACATTTTTGAGTGGGGACTTGGCATGTGAATTTTAGGCTATCTTCCAACCTGCAGATTTTCTAAGTTTTTCCCTTTTTTCTGTGTATTTTTGACAATTCCACAGTACAGCGCCTTAAAAGTGTTGTGCGCATGCTGCGGATTTTCCTGCGGCGGTATTGGCATGCATTTTCCTGTGAAAAAATCTGCAGCATTTCAATTCTTTCAACATATTTTGCCGCGTTTTTCACCTACATAACTCAATGTCAGCTCGAAAATACTCAGAAAAAACACAGTACCGTTCACACAGTGAATATTTCTTGTGTATTCAGTGGGGATCTTGAAACTGATGATTTGGGGTTCTGCTGTAATTTTGGTCACCAGCCCAGGTACGGGCTGACACCCACCCTCAGCTGCCTAGTTTTACCTGGCTGGTAAACAAAAATACAGCAAAATCCTTTTTTCTTTATATCTAGAGATAATTAAAAAAAAATTATGTGGGGCTTCACCATATTTTTGGTTGCCAGCCAGGTTCAACTAGGTGGCCACCTACCCCCTGCTGCCTAGCTGTACATTGCTGGCAATCCAAAATACAGCGAAGCACAACTGTTAGGTCCCCTGGCACCGCTCCCCAGCTCACCTCTCGTGGGCCTGCATCCTCTGCTCCTCTACTGATCGGGCATCTGGCATCCAGGTGTGCTGTGTCTCGGAGCCATCGCCGAGTCCCCTTCCTGTCTGCTGACCACCGGGCTCACACATCAGCACAGTCATGAATCTAATCAGCAATGCACTAGGCGCGGCCGCACTCCTTTCTTGTGAATCTAGGGGTCGGCACGGCTCAACCTGACACTCCCCTTGACCAATAGCTGTCCGTCCTCCGATATATCAGGCCACCTCCACTGCTGGGAGGTGTCTGATTATTGTGTTAGTATGCTTCTGCTTCTCTGACTGGTAGTCAGGCCCACTTTGTGCTCTCCGCTGGTAGAACCCTTTCCAGCTTCCCTGACCCCAGGCTCTGGTGCCTCCTTATCTGTTTGGCCTTACCGTAGTACGAGTCGCAAGCCATGTCTGAGTATATCACGGACAACTTGGCTAGGGGCTTCATTCAAAAGTCCACGTCTCCTGCTGGCGCAGGGTTTTTCTTTGTGAAGAAGAAGGAGGGCACCCTTCGACCCTGTATAGATTACAGGGGCTTGAATGAGATCAACGTCAAGAACAAATACCCACTGCCGCTGATACCAGAGCTCTTTGACAGGCTCAAAGGGGCTCGCATCTTCACTAAATTAGACCTCCGAGGAGTCTACAACCTGGTTCGCATATGTGGCGGTGATGAATGGAAAACGGTTTTCAACACCAGGGACTTCCATTATGAGTATTTGGTCATGCCATACAGGTTGTGTAACACCCCCGCTGTGTTCCAAGAGTTCGTCAATGACATCTTCCACGACCTGTTGTACATGTGTGTAGTGGTGTATTTGGATGACATCCTCATCTTCTCCCCAGATTTATCCTCTCATAGACTGCACGTACAGCAAGTCCTCCTGTGACTGAGGAGGAATCGGTTGTACGCCAAGATGGAGAAATTAGTCTTTGAGCAGACCTCTTTGCCCTTTCTTGGGTACATCATCTCGGATTCCGAACTACGGATGGAGCCTGAGAAGCTCTCAGCCCTTTTGAAGTAGCCCATCCGGTGGGAACTAAGTCTATCCAGCGGTTACTTGGCTTTGCCAATTATTATAGGCAATTCATTCCCCATTTCTTTTTTTTGATCAAACCCATCATGGCTCTCATCTGTAAGGGAGCAAAGTCGTGCAACTGGACCCCGGAGGTCGAAGAAGCCTTCTCCACCTTAAAGCACTCCTTCCCCAAGGCTCCTACCTTGCACCGACCAAAGGTAAACAGACAGTTTATTGTAGAGGTAGACGCCTCCTCCATAGGAGCAGGGACTGTCCTCTCCCAGAAATCCTCTTCGGGTCGTTAGTCACCTGCGGATTTTTCTCCAAAGCATTTACCGCATCGGAGAGCAACTATTCTATTGGGGATTGTGAATTGCTGGCCATTAAATTAGCATTAGAGTGTCTTGGATTGGTTGAATGACACTTCCAAATTTTCTGATACAGGTCTGGAGGGGGAGGGGGCGAAGCCCTGGAAACTGTCTACACTCTTACACTCTTCGCTCTCGGACCTACCACCAAACATTAAACACACGACAATATGCAAAGATACGGTGATGACGTGGAAGGCAGTGAGGAAAAAACTGAACCTTTCATGGCAAATTTCTAAGAGACTATCCCCGTGGGCCTGTCCTTCTTTTCCGCAGGGACGAGATAATGCACTTTTCCGGGTCTGGAGGGCAAGGGGTGTTGCAACTCTGGGAGATTTTATGCATCAACGGGAGAAAAGGTGGTTGACAGGTCGGGAAATTTTATCTAAGTACGATTTTCCAGAGACTCATATGCTGCAATACTTACAGTCAGGGGCGGAACTACCATGGTGCAGCTGGTGCAGCTGCACCAGGGCCCCGGCCAGCTAGGGGGCCCCTGAAGGCTCCAGCGGAGGGTCCGTTCCGCTCCCTGACAGGTCGGTGGTAGTGGCCGCAAAGGGAGAAGCAATGGAGGCGGATTCAATATGAGTGAGTCCGGGGGTGGGGGGGGTCCGGAGGGCCCCCCTCTCCTGTGAGGAATCACCGCCGCCCCGCCGCCGGGCCCCGCCCCTGAGTGCTCTCATCAGATGCAGGGGGGTATCGGAGCAGCCGGCAGTGTCCCAGCCCAGGATTTATTGAATATACTGCTGGGACACTGCCTGCATTGATTCCCTGCGTGTTGGCACTTCCGGGATCAGTGAGTGAGCTCAGCTTGGATAGAGCAGCTGAGCTCCTCCTGACCCGGAAGCGCTGATGCTGCAGAGGTGCCGGCTGCATGAAGACTGTCTGGGAGCAGGAGCAGGACAAGGTAAGCGCCAATGAGCCGAAGAGAGCAGGGGTGGGGGGAACAGGGGCCACAAGAGGGACGAAGCAGGGTGAATGGGGGCACAAGAGGGACGAAGCAGGGTGAATGGGGGGGGCACAAGGGGAGAAGCAGGGTGAATGGGGGCACAAGAGGGACGATGCAGGGTGAATGGGGGGCACAAGAGGGACATGCAGGGTGAATGGGGGGCACAAGAGGGATGAAGCAGGGTGAATGGGGGCACAAGAGGGATGATGCAGGGTGAATGGGGGGCACAAGAGGGATGACGCAGGGTGAATGGGGGGGGGCACAAGGGGAGAAGCAGGGTGAATGGGGGCACAAGAGGGACGATGCAGGGTGAATGGGGGGCACAAGAGGGACATGCAGGGTGAATGGGGGGCACAAGAGGGATGAAGCAGGGTGAATGGGGGCACAAGAGGGATGATGCAGGGTGAATGGGGGGCACAAGAGGGACATGCAGGGTGAATGGGGGGCACAAGAGGGACATGCAGGGTGAATGGGGGGCACAAGAGGGATGAAGCAGGGTGAATGGGGGGCACAAGGGGAGAAGCAGGGTGAATGGGGGCACAAGAGGGATGAAGCAGGGTGAATGGGGGCACAAGAGGGACGATGCAGGGTGAATGGGGGGCACAAGAGGGACGATGCAGGGTGAATGGGGGGCACGAGGGACATGCAGGGTGAATGGGGGCACAAGAGGGATGAAGCAGGGTGAATGGGGGCACAAGAGGGACATGCAGGGTGAATGGGGGGCACAAGAGGGATGAAGCAGGGTGAATGGGGGCACAAGAGGGATGAAGCAGGGTGAATGGGGGCACAAGAGGGACGATGCAGGGTGAATGGGGGGCACAAGAGGGACGATGCAGGGTGAATGGGGGGCACGAGGGACATGCAGGGTGAATGGGGGCACAAGAGGGATGAAGCAGGGTGAATGGGGGCACAAGAGGGACATGCAGGGTGAATGGGGGGCACAAGAGGGATGAAGCAGGGTGAATGGGGGCACAAGAGGACGATGCAGGGTGAATGGGGGCCACAAGAGGGACGATGCAGGGTGAATGGGGGGCACAAGAGGGATGAAGCAGGGTGAATGGGGGGGCACAAGGGGAGAAGCAGGGTGAATGGGGGGCACAAGAGGGACGAAGCAGGCAGTATAGGGGGTCACAAGAGGGGAGAAGCAGAGTGAATGGGGGGCCACAAGAGAGGAGAAACAGGGAGAATGGGGGGCACAAGAGGAGAGAAGCAGGGTAAATGGGGGGGGCACAAGTCTCGAGTCCCTTCCTGTAAGTCCTGCATGCATATCTGGACCGTATGTCCCTGGCTGAGTGTGCATGTGTGTGCGTGCATTGCTGAGTGTGCATGTGTGTGCGTGCCTGGCTGAGTGTGCATGTGTGTGCATGCCTGGCTGAGTGTGCATGTGTGTGCGTGCCTGGCTGAGTGTGCACGTGTGTGCGTGCCTGACTGAGTGTGCATGTGTGTGCGTGCCTGGCTGAGTGTGCACGTGTGTGTGCCTGTCTGGGTGTGCACGTATGTGTGTGCCTGGCTGAGTGTGCATGTGTGTGCGTGCCTGGCTGAGTGTGCATGTGTGTGCGTGCCTGGCTGAGTGTGCGTGTGTGTGCGTGCCCGGCTGAGTGTGCATGTGTGTGCGTGCCTGGCTGAGTGTGCATGTGTGTGCGTGCCTGGCTGAGTGTGCATGTGTGTGCGTGCCTGGCTGAGTGTGCATGTGTGTGCGTGCCTGGCTGAGTGTGCATTTGTGTGCGTGCCTGGCTGAGTGTGTGGGGGGGGGCCCCGAAAAATTTCTTGCACCGGGGCCCACTACAGTCTGGGTCCGCCCCTGCTTACAGTTATATCACCACCTTATGTCCCGATTGAGTGATGTCTCGAAAGAATTAGACACCTCTGTGTGGGAGGATTTGGTGGGAATGAAATAGAAGATCTGTCTATATCCTCCCTTTAGAGAAATTAAGACTATTCTCGTGCCTGCCACCACCCACAAATTATTTCATAAGTGGAGGAAGCACATAAAAGACCCTGACTTGGTTCATAAGATATTGGAGGGTTGGGGCACGGTCAGGAAAACCATTATCGATGAAAAATGGAGAAACTCCCAATATAGACTTATGCATGGCACAATACTGGGATTTAATATTCCACCCTCTCCGTCTAATCAAGGGAGATTATTACACTGTCCCAAATGCAAAGAACACATGACTGATTTGGAACATGGGATTTGGTCATGTCCAGAGTCGAAGAAATATTGGGTGGGAGTAGGGAAATAGCTTTGGATCTGTACCCTAGGGACGTAGATTGGACCCGATGATGTGGCTATTCCATTATTGAATGCAACCGAGAGGTTAGAACCAACACACATTCTGTTTCATACTATTGCCTTAGCAGCGAAAAAACTACTGCTCCAGCACTGGCTTGATGGGTTCACACCGGGGATGGAATTACTACGAAACACCCTTATTAATTTAAAATTTGATGCTAGAATCTAGAGAAGAAACTTTCAGAAATCAACTAAAATTGGCCGGGAAGTTCTTCCTCAAATGGAAGCTGTTCATTGAGAGAAATTTCTCGGCTTCGGAAATAGAAATATTTATGACACCATATAAACTTACAGAATGGTATGCAATAGAGGAGTTAAAAGGCACCTTAGGCAAATTAAGTATGTAGTATGCTGGACGATTAGATATGATTACTATTTGAAAAATGATGACTCATACTGTTAGAGTAAAGGTAGTTTGGGGGTGGGAGTTGGGAGGGGGGGGGGAAGATCCTTATAACACTTTCTTGATTGAATTTACTGATCGTTTGTTTTTCATTCTCTCTGAGGATCTAGTTATGTGGGATCTAGTTTAGCTTAGTTGTTCAGTGATACTTAAATCTAAACACATTATCCATCTCATCTCTTGATCAGTATGTTTTATAGCTACTATGAAAATATCTTTTTATACTGACTTAAAATTTCTTTCTTTGTGTTAATTACATACAAAAACTTTCAATAAAAATGATGATTCAAAAAAAAAAAATTAGCATTAGAGGAGTGGCGACACATCCTCGAGGGCGCCGTTCATCCGTTCATTATCTTCACCGACCATAAGGACCTGGCTTATCTCCAGTCCGCCCAGAGGCTCAACCCCCGGCAGTTTCGATGTCCCTGTTCTTTGCCCGTTTCAATTTTGAACTGCACTTCCAGCCTGGCAGCAAAAATGTCAAGGCTGATGCCCTGTCAAGGTTCTTCCAGCCGTCGATGTGGAGGAGAGTCCTTCCATATCATTGACCCTACCAAGATAATCACTGTAAAACAAAGTATTCACTGATTTCAGGAAGACCAGTTCAACAAAACACTGTGGGCAGCCGGCTAAAGCGCTCAGCACAGTGAATTCCTAGGCCCATTGCCCCCTGGGAATTTTGAATATGCAAATAGAGTCTGTGGAGCCTCGTTTAGGAGTCTCAACACAGGACTAGCCAGATCTTCCTCTAGTGAAGGACCTAGCCATGATAACCACCATATTAAGTGGCCCTTTGAGTCAATATCCAGCTCTTTACAGTAAAGAGCTGGATATTGACTCAAAGGGCCACTTAATATGGTGGTTATCATGGCTAGGTCCTTCACTAGAGGAAGATCTGGCTAGTCCTGTGTTGAGACTCCTAAACGAGGCTCCACAGACTCTATTTGCATATTCAAAATTCCCAGGGGGCAATGGGCCTAGGAATTCACTGTGTTGAACACTTTAGCCGGCTGCCCGCAGTGTTTTCTTGAACTGGTCTCCCTGAGATCAGTGAATACTTTGTTTTGTTGGTCTACTAGGCATTGCTCCCAACTAGCCAGAATCCTACTTCACACTGATGAGGGGCAACACCCCGAAACAGCTGTCTGTGGATGGATACCTGGCCTTGGTATTCCCTTGTCATATCTTTAAGCTTGCAAAGAGCTGGATATTGACTCAAAGGGCCACTTAATATGGTGGTTATCATGGCTAGGTCCTTCACTAGAGGAAGATCTGGCTAGTCCTGTGTTGAGACTCCTAAACGAGGCTCCACAGACTCTATTTGCATATTCAAGATAATCACTGTGGCTCCCTTACGTATAGCTGGACTTCCGCCGGGTAAGACCTTCGTGGCACAGGATGAGAGGAAGACGGTGCTGTCATGGGGACACTCATCGAGAATTGCCGGCCATGTTGGAGTTAAAAAGTCTCTCTCTTTAATCTCTCGTCACTAGTTGTGGCCAACTATCCGTCAAGACGTCCACGATTTTGTTGCTTCATGTCCGTCTTGTGCTAGAAATAAGGTGTCCAGGAAGTTGCCGGCTGGACGTCTACTGCCTCTCCCAGTTTCATCGGCTCCGTGGCAACACATAGCCATGGATTTCATTACGTATCTTCCTTGCTCCTCCAGCTGTACAGTCATATGGGTAGTTGTGGATCGCTTCTCTAAAATGGCCCACTTCGTTCCTTTGCCCGGTCTACCATCCGATCCTGAGTTGGCAAAGATATTCATCTAAAGGGCCACGTCACACACACAGATATCTTTGCAGATATTGTTCACAGATATCTGGTTGCAGTGAAATCATGGACATATTGTTCCATGTTGTGGCTGTGTACAAATGGAACAATGTTCCATGATTTCACTGCAACCAGAGATCTGTGAACAATATCTGCCCAGATATCTGTGTGTGTGACCCCAGCCTAACACATCTTCCGGCTCCACGGATTTCCTCATCATATCATGTCTGATAGGGGAGTCCAGTTCACTTCCCGGTTCTGGAGGGTGCTGTGCAAGCATATAGACATCACATTGGACTTCTCCTCTACCTATCATCCTTAGTCCAATGGGCAGGTGGTGCGCATTAACCAAGTCCTCAACACTCATCACGATAACTGGACCTGTCTCCTCTCTTGGGCGGAATTCGCTTACAACAATCACTCTAGTGAGTCATCAGCCAAATGTCCTTTTGTCGTGGTATTCGTGCAACATCCTGGTTTGCCTCTTCCGATCTCCTCAGCGTCCGGCAACCCGGCGGCTGATACATTGTCTGTGGACTTCTCCAACATCTGGAGAGAGAGACCTGAGACGGTCTTACACAAGCCTCCGACAGGATGAAGAGACATGCCGATAAGAGACGTCTGGATTCGCCATCTTTCCTACAGTCATCCTACAAGTTAGCGCTACGTTATATCGGTCCCTTCGAAGTCCTGAGATGCATCCCTGAATATGCCTACAAGCTGCCTGCCTCGCTTCACATCCCTAATTCCTTTTATGTCTCGTTGTTGAAACCAGTGGTGCTTAATCACTTTCATCTATCCTCCGGCACTGTGCCACGGTCTCTCAGCTCCGAGTATGTCTATGAAGTCAGGGACATCCTTGCCATGAAGATAAGTAGAGGCAAAACCCTCTCCCTAATTGACTGGGTTGGCTTCAGTCCTTAGGAGAGAACCTTGGAGCCATGGGAGAACATTGATGTGCCACGCATTCTGGCGAGGTTCGTACTGTTAGGTCCTCTGGCACCGCTCCCCAGCTCACCTCTCATGGGCATGCATCCTCTGCTCCACTACTGATCGGACATCCGGCGTCCAGGCATGCTGTGTCTTGGATTCATCGCTGGGTCCCCTTCCTGTCTGCTGACAACCGGGCTCACACATCAGCACAGTCATGAATCTAATCAGCGATGCACTCCTCCCCTGTGAATCTAGGGGCCAACACGGCTCAACCTGATACTCCCCTTGACCAATAGCTGTCCGTCCTCCAGTATATCAGGCCACCTCCACTGCTGGGAGTTGCCTGATTATTGTGTTAGTATGCTTCTGATTCTCTGACTGGTAGTCAGGCCCATCTTGTGCTCTCCTCTGGTAGAACCCGTTCCAGCTCCCCTGACCCCAGGCTCTGGTGCCTCCTTCCCTGTTTGGCCTTACCGTAGTATAGGCTAACCCTAAGAGCCGCCCCCCTGGTACTAGCAGCTGTGGTGTGTAGACCCCCTGGGCTTGCCCCTGACAATCCCTGTATAGGGGTTGGCTAAACTAGGACCTGCTCATCTAGGGGAGTTTGGTACCACGGCCCAGTGGGTCCACTCTAGGACGCCTTCCCTCGGAAGTGTGACAACAACATTGTATTTTTAAATTTTTTTTTTAATTATTTCTAAAAATAATAATAAGTGGGGCTTCATCACATTTTTGGTTGCCAGCTGTCACAGTGGTTTCTCTTACCTGGGAGACTTGTGACTGGTTTGAGACTTCTGTCTCATTCCTTTATTGAGACTCCGTTTTAAACGTGTTTCTGTCCTTTTGCAGTTCAGGAGATAATGTCAGTTTTCTGCTTCTAGCAGACTCCTTAGTTTCCTTACTAGGTGTGGATACTTTGCGATTACTTCCATCCCCTTTATATGGTCACATGGTTCAAGGATGCTTTGCTGGTGATTGAACATTCGTAGCCAAACTTCCTGAGAAGAAAGTTCTTTAGAGAGCTGACTACTTCTAAGCTGTTTGCTGCCAAGGTGCTAAGCAGCAAGCGTGAAGCTACCTTGTTGTTCGCCTGTCTGTTTCCCCTTCCCTCTTGTTGTATTATTGCAGTTGTTGAGAATAGTGCTCCCGCCAGCCATTCCCTATTGAGAATTAACATCAGGGCTAGCAAGGGCCTAGGTATCCTGCTCAGCAATGAGTTGAAAGAACTCGTTTGGGATGGCAGGGAGATCAGGGCGCAGCCTCAGGTGAGTGCAGGAGGTCACCTCTTTTCTGTTCCCTATGTGCAAGGCCCTCCTCTGTATTTGACCCCACCGGGGTCTCCCTGTCTGTTGTTTTGTGTTGTGCACTAGACATCATTGGTCCATGCATCACTGTCACGCACGGTAGCTGGACATCCCCTTTAGTCCAAGCGTGACATCAGCCAGGTACAGATAGGCAGTTGGGGGCTGGAATCCTCAGCGTGGAGAGGCCCAAGCTGACTGGAACCCCATGCTGCCATTTTCAGCCCACAGTCGCCCAGAAAATGGCACATTCATTGAAGCACCAATTTCTGGCGCTGTACCCAGACTCTTCCATTTACCCTGCTGCTGGTGGCAAATGGGGTAATAAAGGGCTTAATACCAGCTTTGAATTAACAGCTGGCACGAGGCCCGAGATTCATAATGTCGAGCCAATGTTAGACCCGGCCATTAGGATCTCTAGTAAATAATAAACACAGAGAAAAATAATGTTATTAGAACAAAAAACAAACACATATGTATACTCCATTTTTATTACTCCACACACACTCCTACGTAATCCACAGCGATCAATCATCTCTGGTCATCCTGAGACTGCAGCAAAGGAACAAGGGATCTCTCCCTGCAGTCTCTGGGCACACAGTAATTGCAGGTGTACAGTATGGCAATATCCATACAGTTCACCTATTGGAGGCAGAAGGGGGGATCACAGAGGTAGTGGGGGATCACAGAGGCAGCAGGGGGAATCACAGAGGCAAAAGGTGATCACAGAGGCACTGGGGGTATCATAGAGGCAGCAGGGGGGAATTAAAAAGCAGAAGTGGGAGGATCACAGAGGCAGCAGGGAGATCATAGAGGCAGAAGGGGGGATCACAAAGGCAGCAGGGGGATCACTGAGGTAGCAGGAGGATTACAGAGTCAGCATGGGTAGAATCACAGAGACAGCAAGAGGGATGGCAGGGGCACTAGGATCACAGAGGAAGCGGGGGGATCACAGAGGAAGCTGGAGGGATCACAGAGGCAGCGAGGGGATCACAGCAGCTGTGGAGGGATCACAGAGGCAGCAGTGGGGAATCACAGAGGCAGCAGTGGGGAATCACAGAGGCAGCGGGGGAGACCACAGACGACGAAGAAGACAAAGAAGTGGGATCAGAAAGGCAGCAGGGGAGATCACAGAGGTAGCAGGGGGATCACAGAGGCAGCGGGGGATCACAAAGGCAGTGGAGGAATAAAGGAGGAAGCAGAAGGATCACAGAGGCAGCAGAGGGAATCACAGAGGCAGCAACCAGCAGGAGGATCACAGAGGTAGCAGGGGAGATCACAGAGGCAGAAGAGGGGATCACAGAGGCAGCGGAAGGATCCCAGAGGCAGTGGAGAAATCACAGAGGCAGCAGGGGGGAATCACAGAGGCAGAAGAGGGGATTACAGAGGCAGCAGGGAAAGAATGATAGAGGCAGCAGAGGGAGTGCAGGGGTCGGGGGGATGGCAGGGGCAGGGGGGATAGCAGGGGCACTAGGGTCACAGAGGCAGCAGGGGGAGGATCACAGAGGCACTGGGACGGGGTACTCGGTACCGGACCGGGGTATCACGGGGGTTATCACGGTGGTCTTGGTCCGGACCGTGTCCCGAGCCCACAAGTAAAGGGGTTATTTACAGGGATAGTCGTGACGCCACCCACGGGTTGTGGTCAATGGGGACCACCGCTGCTGCTTGCTTCACCCAGGAGAATGGATGGTGCTGCAGCTGGATGGATGAGCCTGCCGTGGGTCGGGTTGCTCCTAACAGGGTAAGATAACAGTTTAATATGCAAGGAAGCAAACACTGGAGACTCTGGCAGGGTTCACCGGGTTTTACTTGACTTCTTCACAACTTTTCAGTACAGTTCACAGTTCAGTTGGGTCACAAAGTTGTTACAGCTTCTCACAAGTTAACTCAATACTTTCACCATTCAGTTAGCTCTACTACAGCCAGGTTTCTGTATTAAGACCCTTCTCCTGCTTCATACCATTCAGGCCCTTCTTTACTTCTCCTTTCCTTATGTGCTGTATGGTAGGTTGCTCAGGCTCTTGTTTGGCTTCTCCGTGTGTGGGTATGTAAGCTCTGGGCCCTATATGCCACTGTACCTTCTGCACTTGTGTTAGGATCACTGACGTGGAGTCAGAGTTCCCCGCCGGAATGTCTGTGATCCTGCTTGTAGCTGCAGTCACCTCAGAGCCAACTCTCTGGTCCCGGCCTAACCTTCCAAAGTCCCTATATTTCAGGGGATCACTCCTTCCTATCTGTGTGACTACGGCATACATAGTGAACCCTTCCTTCAGTCATTCTCAGGTACTGCTGCCATTTTCCCCGGATCCAGCTGCACTGGTCCGGTGCTTAGCTCCTCTTGGTCTTTACTGCTTGCCACCCTCTGGCCTACTGCTTAACACTTCCTGGTTTTCCCCTTATGTACCCGGTCCGTCACCTGGCCTACGTTCCACCCACTATGACTGGTCCTACCACCCCTTGCCCGCCTAGAGTCCCGGGCTCTGGGTTGGGCCTTGTGTCTGTGGGTGTGTTTGTGAAGGTGTTTATATAAAACTGTCTCCACCTTCCTTGCTGCAGTTCTTACCTGTGGCCACCATGGTCGCAGGGGCACCACAGCAGCAGTAGGATTCACAGAGGCAGCAGGGGGAATCACAGAGGCAGCAGGGGTGGCAGGGGCAACAGGAAGAACAAAGAGGCAGGAGGGGGGATCATAGAGGCAGCAGGAGGGATCACAGAAGCAGCAGGGGGAATCACAGGGGCGGCAGCATGGAGGAAATCACAAAGGCAGCAGGGGGAGGGGGGATGACATGGGCACTAGGATCACAGAGGCTGCAGGGGGATCACAAAGGCAGCAGCAAGATCATAGAGACAGAAGGGGGATCACAGAGCAAGTAGGAATATCACTGAGGCAGCAGAAGGGATCACAGAGGCAGCAGGGGGATGGCAGGGGCACTAGGATCATAGAGGCAGCGGGGGATCACAAAGTCAGAAGGGGGATCACAGAGGTAGCAGGGGTGAGTCACAGAGGCAGCAGGGGAGGTGGCAGGGGCACTAGGATCACAGAGGCAGCAGGAGGGAGTGGCAGGGGCAGAGGGGATGGCATGGGCACTAGTGTCACTGAGATGTAGCAGGGGCACCAAGGCAGGGGATGAAGAAGGGAAGGTAGCAGTGGCAGTAGATCAGGGGCACAGATCAGGGGGCAGCATATTGGGGGCACAAATTGGGTGGCAACAGATGAGGGTCAGCAGACTGAGTGCAGCAGATTGAGGGAACAGATGGCAGGAGCACAGATTAAGGGGCAGCAGATCAGGACACAGATCGGGGGCAGCAGATCACGGGGCACAAATGAGGGGCACAGATCGGCATAGACCTCTCACTTCAGCCTCCATGAACAGGATGGTGCTGAGGGGAGCTGTCAGTGACAGGTCACACCGACCCTCTGCATCTGATTGGAGAGATAGCGGCACATGGACACTAGCTCCAATCAAATCTGGAGGGGGAGACACAGAGGTCACCTAGCTCCAGTCAATGGTCGGTGCTATTGCAGTACTGACCATGGCTGGATCACAATGTTTCAGACAATTTCATTGGTGAATCATTACGTACGCTGTGACTGGATCTTCTGAATTGAACTACCAATCACAACGATTGCAGGTGCAGGGTAGTAACAACATCCCCTTCCCCCAAAAGTCAAGCTAAAGTGCCTCCTTTCAGATTCTTCAGGGACTTTGCCATGATCTCAGTCACCTGAGTTATGGGACAGTGATTCTGCCATGACGTACCAGTACGTCATAGAACAGGAAGTACCATCTACAGTACCTATGACGTAGCAGTAGGTCTAAGGTCGGGAAGGGGTTAAACTATATGACTTGGGTCAAAAGTTTTGGATAGTTTTGGACATCCTTTCACAAGCGTCTCACCATAGTTGGTAGGAATTTGGGCCAATTTCTCCAAACTGAACTAGTTAGTGTAACTGAGCCATGTTTGTAGGTCGCCTTGCTTGCACCTACCTATTCAGCTTTGCCCATACATTTTCAGTAGGATTGAGATTAGGGCTTTTTGATGGCCTCCAAAACATTGACTTTTTTATCCTTGTCATTGTCTCTTTGAAAGATTAATTTCTGCCCAAGCTTTAACTTCCTGGCTGATGTCTTGAAATGTTGCTTTAACACTGCCACATAATCTTCTTTCCTCATGATGCCATCTATTTTGTGACATTCACCAGTCCCTACAACAGCAAAACAAACCCACAACATGATGCTGCCACCCCTGTGTTTCATAGTTCGGATGGTGTTTTTAGGCTTCCAAGCTTCTGCCTTTTTCTTCCAAAATAACAATGGTCATTATGGCCAAACAGTTTAATTTTAGTTTTGTCAGACTACAGGACAAGTGTCCAAAAATGTCTTTGTTCCTGCATGAATATGCAAGCATAAATCTGTTTGTTTTAATGTTTCTTTTGAAGTAATGGCTTTTTTCTGGCAGAGTGGCCTTTAAGCCCGTGTTGATACAGTACTCGTTTCACTGTGAATAATGACAAAATCTTACCAGCTTACGCCATCATCTTCACAAGGTCTTTGGAATTTATTCTTGGTTTAATATGCACATGTCTGACCAATTTCTGGGACACAAAACCCATCTTTTTCCAGAGTGGTATGATGGCTGGACATTCCCATCTTGTTTGTATTTGCGTATAATTGTTTGTACAGATGAACGAGGCACCTTCATGTATCTGGGAATTGAACTAGACTTGTGCAAGTCCACAATTCTCTTCTTGATATCTTGACTAATTTTTTTAGACTTTCCATGATGCTACACAAAGAAGCAGTGTGTGTCAGGTGTGCATTATAATACATCCACAAGTGTGTCTCTAGTTAACTTAGCTGTTCCAAACACATGACATCATCATATGAACTTTCCCAAATTGTTTTAAGGCATAGTAATCTTAGTGTATGTAAACTTTTGACTTTGCAGAAAGTAATTAATATGCTTTAAAACATTATATCTCTCATTATTCTGTCATTTGGCAAATATAAATAATTATAATTATAATAATCCTAATTGACTTAAAACGGGAAAGGTTTATTCTAATTTCAAGTCAGGGAGAAAAACATGTATACGTGTCTTTTTATATAGTGTATGTAAACGTCTGGTATCAACTGTTTTACCTGCACATTCCAGCATCTGCTCCTTTAAGAATCCAATGAATTGTGGATCAGCCCTCTGCATCTCTGGGAAAAGAGTAGCTATTTTAAATCAGTGTCAGACAGGATTCCATGCAGGCATATACGTGCTCTCTTGCCTGTGTTGCTTTTCTCTTGTGAACTCCATCATCCTTGTCAAGCATATCTGGTGAGAATTATACTCCTGTCTGTGTATTGTATACTTTAGAGTCTGTTAGGGTTGTATGACAATCGTTTTTTACATAGAGTTATGTCTGATAGGAATGCTTGTGTTCTATTATCCTCTGTTTTAGTGTAATGAACCTCTGTTCTGTACACTGTATATTGTATCATCGGTATTCTTATAGTTTTACCACTCGCACTTGTAATTGATGAATCACCAATCTTCTTTTCTTTCAATGTTCTTTTTATTGATTATTCAAAGTGAAAAGAAGCTATTACAGTAACTATTAACAATCAATCAATCAATCAATCAAAAACAGTATTGCTAAAAATAGTAAGCTATATAAAGTTGGAAAGCCAAAACCATTGACATGTCTTAAAGTACAGATCTGTGCATTCAACTCTTAAAGTTAGATTAGGTCAAGGGGAGGCAAGGAGTAGAAAGTTGTGAAGTGCAAGCAGAAAAGATAAAGAGAATAGAGAGTTGTCTATAGAGAGAATAGAGAGTTGGGGAGGGAAAGAATAGAGAGCAAGAAAGATTGATGGGTGCCATGGACGGTCAGTTCAATATCTACGGGTAGCTTTTTGTAGTAGTTGTGACGAAATGGACCCTTTAATATATAATGTAGGAGGATTTCTTATTCATCCAGACATATCATATTGTATATAGGTTTGTAAACTTGTAATGGTCAAAGAGAATTTCTTACAGTATTGTCATAGATTTCTGTGGTTAAAGTTTAGCTTGGTAATGTAATTATCTAACCTGTTTGTCATTGAAGGCCAGAGAACTTAATTATGCTAATCGTCCATTGTCTATTACCCTGTGAATGTGGATTGAGGCTCCAGCCACTATTGTGTTATTGTCATGGTTTGCAGACTGAGTGTCTCAGACTAACATTCCATTGTAAGGTGCTATATCAATCAGCATTTGGATTGCAATAGTACCTAAAATATGTTAAACGAGGATTGGAGTTCAGCGAATGAAAAGACTGTGTTATTGCACCAATCATGACGTCCCCAATATCCTACAATGAGGGCTGAGGGTATATAAGGAGGACTCTTGACTTTGACCAGCAGTTTTTAGGAGATTGGAGTTAGATTCTGTCTAGTGGCCTCAGTCTAGGGATTTTCGGTCCCGGCTAGAGGTCACTGGATTGGATACAGGCAGCTAATCTAGGGTCTTCGGATCTGATTAGCTAGCCATAACCCCAGGCCTAGGCATTTCGGTGCCGACCAAGGGGCTCAGAACACGGACTAAAAGAACCACAAGGACTTCAGTATCGGATTATCGGATTCGACTACATAAGGACAAGGAAGCAACCCAGGTTGGGACGATACAGTCACCTGGCTACAGACTTTGCCGTGCTACATTCTAAAGCCTGGTGAGCCAGCGGAAGGGTGAGACTCTGTTGCCTGTTACATTATGTGTTGTGCTTGGTTATGCGTTATATGCTGTTAACTGTTTGGGGATCCAATAAAGCCTTGTTATTGTGATTCCCTCACCCTGTGTTGTCTGAGTAGTGTTCCGCCCACGGTTAAGGAGCTCGGGCGTTCAGCTGGGGATGAGCCCTGGTCCACGCTGTCTTTGTAAAGGCGGCTGGGCCTGCGGACGAGAGCGCCCCCTGACCCCCGGGTCTCCACAATTGGTGGCAGCGGTGGGATACTACTCAGCCTGGTTTATCCAGGGGAGCTGCAGGGGACTGGTGTTCGTGGACACCGTCCAAGGGCTCAACAACCAGGGATGCATATAAGCATACCCAGCAGGCCATAGTGAGGCATTCAGGTTTCGGACGTTGCCATGTCCAACCCCACCAGCTCAGCCATGGGACAAGGGCCGGAGAGGAGATACGGCAGCAGCAGTAAATGGATGCTACAGGATCTGTGCCAGAGGAGAAATATTGAATACAGGAACGCTGACACTCGGTCGGCTTTGATTCAGAAATTGGTCCATTGGGACACCCAGAATGATGGTGAGGATGATGAGGACCCCGCCGACGTGGTACCAGAGGATGTAAGTTGTGCACCACATCATGGATACAGTGAATATCGTGAAATCACCAGGTCCACAGCAGTCCAAATCAAGGAGTGCTTGGCTGCATTGGGGCCCAAAGCCTCAAGAGAAGAGAGGGCTTGGGTTCTGGGAAATATTTTAGGAATTCCAGCTTACCAACTGCTACCACCAGCCGCTCGAGTAGGATTATTCCGCTACCCATTAGAAGCCCCACCAGGACAAAGGTATGCAGACAGGATACGTGACTTGCCCAAACCACGGCACTGTTATACCTGTGGACGTCTTGGACATATGGATATAGATTGTCGCGAACGCCGGGGCCCCATGCCTGGAGCTCATCGGCCAGCACAGCCAGTCCAGGTCAGTGACGTCCAAGCCCCGGGACAACAAGAAATTGATTCTGTCTACACCCTGGTAAGCCCAGCTATTGTTTCTCCAGACCCTGTACCCTGTTCCCAATTAACCATCTCCCTGGCTGAGGGTCAGTGCTCAGACATCCCTTCGGAAGGTGTGCAGTTAGCCGAGGCGAACGACCAGGGAGAGGGCGAGTTGGAGCTTACAGACAGTGACCCTACACCTGTTATTTTGGAGCCAGAGCAGGAAGAGGACAAGTTGGAGGTTATGGACACCGTCCCTATCCCTGTTGCTTTGGAGACTGACCAGGAAGAGGTTGATGTGGAGCTTACAGACAGCGTCCCCATGCCTGCTATTGTAGAGACTGACCAGGAAGAGGTCGATGTGGAGCTTACAGACAGTGTCCCCATGCCTGCTTTTGTGGAGACTGACCAGGAAGAGCTTGATGTGGGATTTGTGAGCAGCTTCCCCACACCTGTTGATTCAGGGGCTAACCAGGAGGAGGTTGAAGTGGGGTGCATGGATGGCCTCCCCACATCTGTTGTTTTGCGAGCTGACCCAGGACAAGGACTATCCAGCCAGTGTGTCACAGCCATCACCATCATCCAGGAAGCCAAGCAGCACCCTGATGTGGATCTTGCTACCCAACCTTCAGATGATAATCCATGTTCCCAGACCCCATCATTCTCCTCGGAGCCATCAACAGTGAGTACACCTAGCCAGACTGTGGTCATTGACTGGGGGGGAATTGATAACCAGAAATTCATGGGAGCTCAACTCCTGAATCCCATTTTACTGTTTATCCACAATATGTCTGCCCATCCTGGGGGAGGTAATCTGGGGGAGGTGTATAGATGGAAGCCTCGATTGCTGTCTTCACCATTAAAAAAGACAATGCCGCCAAGAGGAGAAGGATGACCAGAGACTTATCATATTTGACTGCCCTGTCTGGCTAAATAAGAAGGGGGAGGAATGTGACGAAATGGACCCTTTAATATATAATGTAGGAGGATTTCTTATTCATCCAGACATATCATATTGTATATAGGTTTGTAAACTTGTAATGGTCAAAGAGAATTTCTTACAGTATTGTCATAGATTTCTGTGGTTAAAGTTTAGCTTGGTAATGTAATTATCTAACCTGTTTGTCATTGAAGGCCAGAGAACTTAATTATGCTAATCGTCCATTGTCTATTACCCTGTGAATGTGGATTGAGGCTCCAGCCACTATTGTGTTATTGTCATGGTTTGCAGACTGAGTGTCTCAGACTAACATTCCATTGTAAGGTGCTATATCAATCAGCATTTGGATTGCAATAGTACCTAAAATATGTTAAACGAGGATTGGAGTTCAGCGAATGAAAAGACTGTGTTATTGCACCAATCATGACGTCCCCAATATCCTACAATGAGGGCTGAGGGTATATAAGGAGGACTCTTGACTTTGACCAGCAGTTTTTAGGAGATTGGAGTTAGATTCTGTCTAGTGGCCTCAGTCTAGGGATTTTCGGTCCCGGCTAGAGGTCACTGGATTGGATACAGGCAGCTAATCTAGGGTCTTCGGATCTGATTAGCTAGCCATAACCCCAGGCCTAGGCATTTCGGTGCCGACCAAGGGGCTCAGAACACGGACTAAAAGAACCACAAGGACTTCAGTATCGGATTATCGGATTCGACTACATAAGGACAAGGAAGCAACCCAGGTTGGGACGATACAGTCACCTGGCTACAGACTTTGCCGTGCTACATTCTAAAGCCTGGTGAGCCAGCGGAAGGGTGAGACTCTGTTGCCTGTTACATTATGTGTTGTGCTTGGTTATGCGTTATATGCTGTTAACTGTTTGGGGATCCAATAAAGCCTTGTTATTGTGATTCCCTCACCCTGTGTTGTCTGAGTAGTGTTCCGCCCACGGTTAAGGAGCTCGGGCGTTCAGCTGGGGATGAGCCCTGGTCCACGCTGTCTTTGTAAAGGCGGCTGGGCCTGCGGACGAGAGCGCCCTCTGACCCCGGGTCTCCACAGTAGTTCAAATCTCATTCTGCGGTAAGAATTCCAGTGAATTCAAGGTTCGATCTGTAAAATATCCAGGGTGTCCATGTTGTTCAAATAGAGCATAAGAATAATATGACAAGCCCGCTAATTCAGCAGTGCGGTATATAGAGTCTATCTCCTTGATGATTTGGGCTTTAGTGGGGAGAGAGCTAGTGTTCCATCTAATGGGCATCAGAAGTCTGCCTGCGGCTACTATGTTATGGGCCAGTCGGGAGGAAGAAGCTTCCCTAGGCCACACCGGGAGATTGAGGAGAGCTGTTTGCGGCAATAGTGTGACTTCTCGGTTCAGTACTTCCGAGATTATGTCGGAGACCGCCTTCCAGTATGATTTTACTGTGGGGCATAGTCACCAAATATGTAGGTATGTCCCTATCTCTGCGTTGCATCTCCAGCATTGTCCCGGCGTGGAGGAACTCCATTCATGTATTAATTTTAGGGTGTGGTACCATCGAGACACCACTTTATGCAAGTTTTCCTGTACCATAACACAGGGCGATGGACCGTGGAATCGATTATAGATCTGGTTGATCTGGTCATCCGTAAATTGAATGTTTAAGTCACGTTCCCAAACTCCTAGAAAGGCTCGATTAACATTAGCATTTTCATGCACCAGGAGTTTGTAAAGTGTTGAAAGCAGTTTTCGAGGAGGTTGTGATTGTACACAAAGCTGTTCAAATGGAGTTAGGGGTCTAAGGAAGTCGGTATGCGTCCTCCATTTATGTACATAGGCCTTCAATCTGTTATATTGCAGGAAAGACATCATGCGTACATGGTCAGATTGCTGTATTTCCGCAAATGACAGGAAAGCACCATCGAAGAACAGCTGGTCTATTAAGATGGGTGAGGCTTTAGTGGATCTCGCGTCAAGATTGCCTTCGGTATGTGGTTGCAACAATAAAGGCCCTGTAAAGTCCTGGAGAGTGAGAATAGGGGACAGAGGACCAGTTTGTGTTGTTCTTTTTTCCAGATATTGAGAACTGCATGTGTCAGAGTATTTGGGGGCATGTAAGACTTATTTTGGAAGTCTATCAGTAATGCTTGGGATCTCAATGACATTGGCGAAAGGTGTTCTTTGGTTTATAGCCAAAGTTTGTTTGGGGAACCTCTAATCCATTCCACCACTCTGGTTAGCATGGCCGCTTTTTAGTATTTAGATATGTCTGGGGCTCCCATCCCACCCCAAGAATGCGGCAGCGGCAGAGTCGAGAAATTGTTTCTGGGTCTTCTATTGTTACATTACTTTTTCTCACATTTTATATGGATCCTAGAAAGAGTTCGGTCAGGGATATGGATTGGGAGCATTTGAAATAAGTAGAGGAATTTTGGTAGAATTATGCTTTTGAGTACATTTTTCCTCCCAATCCAAGAGATAAAAGGGACTCTTCAGGACTTCACCATCTCCAACGCCCTCTCCAATGCTGCTAGAATATTAAGACTAACAAGGTCGTCGGCCGAGCACCCGATTTTAACCCCAAGATACAGTTAGGGCCAGAAATATTTGGACAGTGACACAATTTTCGCGAGTTGGGCTCTGCAGGCCACCACATTGGATTTGAAATGAAACCTCTACAACAGAATTCAAGTCCAGATTGTAACGTTTAATTTGAAGGGTTGAACAAAAATATCTGATAGAAAATGTAGGAATTGTACACATTTCTTTACAAACACTCCACATTTTAGGAGGTCAAAAGTAATTGGACAAATACACATAACCCAAACAAAATATTTTTATTTTCAATATTTTGTTGCGAATCCTTTGGAGGCAATCACTGCCTTAAGTCTGGAACCCATGGACATCACCAAACGCTGGGTTTCCTCCTTCTTAATGCTTTGCCAGGCCTTTACAGCCGCAGCCTTCAGGTCTTGCTTGTTTGTGGGTCTTTCCGTCTTAAGTCTGGATTTGAGCAAGTGAAATGCATGCTCAATTGGGTTAAGATCTGGTGATTGACTTGACCATTGCAGAATGTTCCACTTTTTTGCACTCATGAACTCCTGGGTAGCTTTGGCTGTATGCTTGGGGTCATTGTCCATCTGTACTATGAAGCGCCGTCCAATCAACTTTGCAGCATTTGGCTGAATCTGGGCTGAAAGTATATCCCGGTACACTTCAGAATTCATCCGGCTACTCTTGTCTGCTGTTATGTCATCAATAAACACAAGTGACCCAGTGCCATTGAAAGCCATGCATGCCCATGCCATCACGTTGCCTCCACCATGTTTTACAGAGGATGTGGTGTGCCTTGGATCATGTGCCGTTCCCTTTCTTCTCCAAACTTTTTTCTTCCCATCATTCTGGTACAGGTTGATCTTTGTCTCATCTGTCCATAGAATACTTTTCCAGAACTGAGCTGGCTTCTTGAGGTGTTTTTCAGCAAATTTAACTCTGGCCTGTCTATTTTTGGAATTGATGAATGGTTTGCATCTAGATGTGAACCCTTTGTATTTACTGTCATGGAGTCTTCTCTTTACTGTTGACTTAGAGACAGATACACCTACTTCACTGAGAGTGTTCTGGACTTCAGTTGATGTTGTGAGCGGGTTCTTCTTCACCAAATAAAGTATGCGGCGATCATCCACCACTGTTGTCATCCGTGGACGCCCAGGCCTTTTAGAGTTCCCAAGCTCACCAGTCAATTCCTTTTTTCTCAGAATGTACCCAACTGTTGATTTTGCTACTCCAAGCATGTCTGCTATCTCTCTGATGGATTTTTTCTTTTTTTTCAGCCTCAGGATGTTCTGCTTCACCTCAATTGAGAGTTCCTTTGACCGCATGTTGTCTGGTCACAGCAACAGCTTCCAAATGCAAAACCACACACCTGGAATCCACCCCTGACCTTTTAACTACTTCATTGATTACAGGTTAACGAGGGAGACGCCTTCAGAGTTAATTGCAGCCCTTAGAGTCCATTGTCCAATTACTTTTGGTCCCTTGAAAAAGAGGAGGCTATGCATTACAGAGCTATGATTCCTAAACCCTTTCTCCGATTTGGATGTGGAAACTCTCATATTGCAGCTGGGAGTGTGCACTTTCAGCCCATATTATATATATAATTGTATTTCTGAACATGTTTTTGTAAACAGCTAAAATAACAAAACTTGTGTCACTGTCCAAATATTTCTGGCCCTAACTGTATGTAATGTAGCCGGGTAGCCACTTGAATGGATAACTCCTTTTGAATCTATCAATGGAAGTTTTAGGGATATTAATAGCAAGCGCTTCCGATTTCGACAGGTTGATTTTATAGTTGGACATGTAGTTATAATGATCCAAAGTTTGCACGAGAGCAGGAATACCCCCATCTGGGTCAGAAAGAATCACGAGCAAGTCATCCACAAAAGCGGCCGATTTATGATGAACCGATCGTATCTGGACTCCCTTTATGTCTTTATTTAGCTGGATGCTTCGAAGTAGAGCTTCCATGACTAAGACAAAGAAAAGTTTCTCATGATATCAACTGTACGGGAAAGAACAGCTGAGTAGTAATACGTTTTGATGTCCGGAGCGCCCATTACACCCTTTGTTCTTGAAAGTGACAAAATGTGGAAATGTATGCGATGTTTTGTATTTTTCCATATATAATCAAATATTAGAGAATTGATTTTACCTAGATAGGAAATAGGGACCTGAATAGGAAGTATGGAGAAAAGATATATAAATTTAGGCAAGATCAAGCTTTTAATGAGGTTTTTTCGACCCATCCAAGATAAGAATGGATCGCACCAGGTTTTTATAGTAGCTTTTACTTTGTCCAATAAGGGCATATAATTAAGTGGTAGTGTGTCTCTATGGGACCTGCCTATTTTTACACCCAAATATGTAATGTAAGATTTTGACCATGAAAACGTGTGTAGTGATTTCAGTTTGGACAAGGTTAGTGAAGGTATATTTAGATCAAGAGCCTCAGATTTTTACGCATTTATTTTGAAGTTGGAAAGTGCGCTGTACTCATTGAAAATCTGTATCAAAGAAGAGAAACTTTGAACGGGATAAGACATGCGTATGAGCAGGTCATCTGCAAAGGCAGCTGTTTTGTGGTGTGTCTCTCCCAGTATAATGCCATGTACCCCGTTATTAAGTTGAATATCAGTCAATAAGGGCTCCATCGCTAAAATGAACAATAATGAAGACAACGGACCGCCTTGTCTTGTGCTATTATACATGGTGAACGCGTCTGTCAAGAAGCCATTTATGCTGATACGCGCGGTCGCGTTGGCGTACATTTTTAAGATAGCGTCGACTAATTGAATTGGGATGCCAAAACTGATCAGGGTTTCCTCTAAATAGATCCAGTCCACCCTGTCGAAGGCTTTTTCCGCATCAGTTCCCAAAAGGACCAATGGAAGTTTCTGCCGGTTAGCATAATGTATAAGGTGGAGTACTTTTAGTGCATTGTCCTTCCCCTCTTTTCCACCAACAAAGCCCACTTGGCACAAGGAGATACTCTCTGGGAGATAAGCAACCAAACGTCGAGTGACCATACTGGCAAAAAATTTCAAATCTACATTTAATAAGGAGATCGGTCTATAACTGCTGCAAAGTTCTTTGTCTTTCCCCTCCTTATATATCAAAGACATTTTTGCCTCTAGGGTTTGAGTTGGGAACCGGTCACCATTTAATACAAAATTGTACATGGTCAGCATATGTGGTAGTAGATTCGAGGGAAAGGATTTATAATATGCACAAGGTAATACATCTGCCTTGCCAGTGGGGCACCTCGACAGGGCAGACTGGAGTTCGTCTAATCGAAAGGGTTTGTTCATAAGTAGTTGTTGCTGGGGTGTGAAGCTAGGGAGATTTAATCGGGATAGAAAAAATTTAATTTTCTGTCTCCTGATCTTTTTCTCCTGATTATTTTCATTTCGTCATAAACTATGGGTTGAGATTGAAAATAGGCTATCGCCCCATCCTCTTAGATCGTTGTTACTTACACACGCTAATGACAACTCATATCCAACTCAACATAACCCCCTTACCCAAACGATGCTTCATGTATGGTCGAAAACATACAAATACTTAATGTCCTTGCTGTGGCAAAATTATTTATTCCAACCTTTTGGAGATCAACTCAAATACCCACTCTTCAGTTACTTGTGGATAAAATTAACCAACTTTATAGTATGGCGAAACTAATTGCTGTAGTGAACCACACTCAATCGTCCTTTAGGGATCATTGGCTACCCTGGTTGCTTTTTAGAAATAATCTCTTGCCGACGCAAACATAATCGTCATTAACATACCATTGCTCTTCGATTGCATCCACGCACCCTCGTCCCCTCTCCCTCCCCCCCCCCTTTCCTGTCCTACCTTACTCTTCTTTTATTCTCTTCTCAATTTACCCTCTTCCTTTTTCTATCTAAATCTTTCTCTTAAACTTTGATGTTTATTGTTATAATACTGTATTTTCAGTATAGTCTTTAGAGGTCATTTGTTCATAGACCTTTCCTTGAAATTAATAGATGCTGAATGCCTCTTGTGGTGATGTGGCCCCTGGCTGGGTGCATCACACAGGTTATCAGTGCAGATCTCTGTTCATGAGCCTAATGAGCGGCTGAACCTGTGTGTATGAGTGCTTTGCTGGGCTAAACCTGAATGGTGCACAGAGGGTTAATCACATCTCAGGTCTGTGTGTGAATGAGACGTGCTGATTGACTCACTGTGTTGCAGCTGTGGGTGAGGCAGCCTGGATAAAGAACCTGCCAGGTGTCTGAATGAGGGAGGACGATGGGAATCAGAGCAGTCCAGACCACTGCCATGTGAGGATATGCTGGAAGTGATCCGTCCCCAGTGGGGGAAGTGAAGGGAGCCTGCCAGCTCCATGCCGGTGGCACAAAGATGCATACATGCCAGCCAGTGTCCAGGACCAAGGACGGCTCAAGGGCCAGGCGGTCATATGTGCGGTGTGATGAGGACCAAGGATGGCTCAAGGGCCAAGCGGTCAGATGTGCGGTGTGAGAGACCGAGTACGGCTCAAGGGCCAGGCGGTCACAGCCGACTTTGGAACTGAGTGAGTGAGTCATGATATGGTCCCGTTGATCCAGATGTTAGTGTCCCGGATCCGTGGTGGTCTTGTGTGTACTGAGTGACAGGGTTCCTGTTACTATTGTGGGCCCTGAGTATGTAGCATAGTGGTTTATGTAAAAATGCCATGAATGTTGTGCCATGCGTGAGTCATAATTGTTCATGAAAAAGTGCCATGTGTGATGACTCGTGTGCAATAGGATGGGGAATGATCCCTGTCAGGGTGTTAGGCGGAAGTAACCGCCATTGGGACCGACAATAAGTCATGATATGGTCCCGTTGATTCTCATGCAAATGTAATGTAATGTCATGTGATGTACTAATGTGGAAGTTATGTCATATGAAAATGTAAATACGGTGTTATGTTTTATGTTATGAAAACGGTTTATGACAGAAAAACAATAAATCCGCTGGTTATGTTCCGTTGAAATGTAGTGGCTGATGTCATTTTCCCCATGCCAAGCGGGTTCTCCTGGAGCGCTACCTCACACTCTGTAATTGATTAGTATTATTGCCTTTATTTGTTAATCAATAGAAAGAATTTTTGAAATAAGACAAAGAGAAGTGGTGATAAGGGGCACCCCTGTCTCGTGCCGTTCTGGATGAGAAAGGGGTCGGACAACATATTGTTGATTCGAAGTCTCGCCGAAGGGGAAGAATACATTTTAAATATCGCCTATATAATGGGCGGTGGGAAATGGAAAGCCGATAGAGTTCTGTGTAGGAATGTCCAGTCCACCCTATCAAAAGCCTTCTCGGCATCTGTACTTAAAAGAACCAGAGGGAGACGGAGTAGCCTTGCCTGTTGCATTAGATGCAGAATCCTGCTCATGTTGTCTTTCCTCTCTCTCTCCTGCACAAACCCAGTCTGCTCTAAAGAGACAGGTTGAGGCAATAACCCCGCAAACGTCTAGCCAATAAACTTGCATATATTTTTAAGTCTACATTTAGCAGGGAAATAGGCCTGTAACTCCTGCAAAGCGTAGGGTCCTTGCCTTCCTTATGCAGAAGGGATATATGCACTTCCAGAGATTGAGGGGGGAGAGAGCTGTGTTGCAGCAGTGCGTTGCACATTTTTAGCAGATGTGGGCTCAAATCAGATAAAAATGTCTTATAGTAACAGTTCGAGAACCCGTCTGGTCCAGGTGCCTTCCCTTTCGAGCTTGCCGACAGGGTGTACTGGATTTCCAAAAGGTCTAACTAGCCACAGCTGTTGTTCTGCTGTTAAAAGTGGTAGGGACAAGGAGGAGAGGAAAGTGTCTATATCCTTCGTCCTCTGTGATTTTGCCGCCTCTGGCTCACGAAGCCCCAGCTGTTTATAAATCCTTATAGAAGGATAAAAAGGTGTCAGTGATTTGGTCATAGTTCAGTGACTTATGCCCAGAGGCTGTTTTGATCTTATGTATAAAAGTGTGAGACTGCCGCCTTTTAATCAGCGATATCATGAGCTTAGAGGCTTTGTCGCCGTGAACCAGGAGGTGGTTCCTCCACGAGATGAAATATTTTGCAGCTTGCTTGTTTAGTAGGTCTTTCAAACGTTGTCTGTATTCAGTCAGATGGATTAATATATCGGGGAGTAGTGATTGTTGGTGTTGTGTCTCTAAATCAGCTATATCCTGATAGAGAGATTCAAATTCGGTCCTCCGATGTTTATTAATATGGGACACCGCAGATATAATCACCCCCCTAATTGTGGCTTTGTGGGCCTCCCAGACCAATGTCGGATGATGAATCACCAATCAATGAAACAATCAATCAATTTACACACTGTTGACCAATAAACCTTGAAATAAAGAACCAACAGTCTGTTTACTTGGGATACAGAGAAGGTTCAAGCTGTATGCTGGAGTTCACACCACATATAATGTGAAGGAATGAAGAACATCACTGTTCCCACTCTGTTAGATCAAGACTTCACTACTCCAGTTCTACTTCTGAGCTCTACGTTTACATTTCTCCTCTGGGCCTTACTAAATCTTCAGCACATTTATATGCTGACTAATGCACCTTACTACACCAACTTCACCTAGACATGCTACTTAAGGAGTGAGGTCCTACCTCCACCTCACCAAGTTAAAACATAGAAATCTTACAGACATTTTTTATGAACAATAATATCACAATATACCGTATATACTCGTGTATAAGCCGACCCGTGTATAAGCCGACCCCCCCTACTTTTGCCCCCAAAACCTGGGAAAACCTATTGACTCATCTATAAGCCGAGGCTGGACCCCAGCACAGGTATACAGCCCCCCAGCAGTGGGGTATACAGGCCCCCCCAGTGGTATACAGGCCTCCCCATGTAGTTACAGCAGCTCCAGTGTAGTATACAGCAGCTCCATGCATACAGCCCGCATATACAGCGCCAGTGGGATACAGCAGCCTCCCAGTGGTATATAAGCCCAGATTACAGCGCCTCCCCAGTGGTATATGCAGGCCCCAGCAGTATATACAGCAGCCGCAGTGGTATACAGCACCCCCCAGTGGTATACAGGCCCCAGTATATCAGCGCCCCAGTGGTATACAGCAGCCTCCCCAGGGTTAACGCTCCAGCAGTATATCCACCATGTATACAGAAGCCCCCCAGTGGTATATACAGGCCCCAGCAGTATATACAGCAGCCCCATGGTATACAGCCAGGTAAAGGGCCCATGTATACAGCCAGTGGTATATACAGGCCCCAGTGGTATACAGTGCCCCCCCATCAGTGGTATACAGGTCCCCCCTTGCTGCCGCACACCTGTAAGTAATAGTCATTATACTTATCCCTGTTGCCGCTCTGACACGGTCTTCATGCTTTTCCTGCTTGAGACCGGCGGGCGCAAGCAATGACGTCATTGCCTGTGCGCCGGAGAAGAAGCATGAGAACTGAAGACCGGAGGAGCGCGGTGTCAGAGCGGCGACAGCGACAAGGATAAGTAAAATGATCTAATACTTTACAGGTGTGCGGCTGCAAGGGGGGGCCCTGTATACCACTGATGGGGGGCGCCTGTATACCGATGTATATGACTCGTGTATAAGCTGAGGGGGGGACTTTTTAGCACATTTTTTGTGCTGAAAAACGCGGCTTATACACTAGTATATACGGAAATATAGTAAGTTAGCTGTCAAGTGCATGTCTTATGATATACTGCATATATTTCTTCCTTATTGCAGGTAATAAAGGAGTCCTTTTAACTATTCTTGAAATTCATGTCTGCATAAGCTTCTGGACATATTTCATTACATTGGGTTAAGATAAAGCTTAAATAATATTGATGTGGGATTGGATTCTTAATCATAACAGACAGGAGTCACATTAACTGATTTACCAAAATAAAAAATAGGGCTCCCAATAATATGTTGTAACTTGATTTAAAGGGATTGTCCATTACTCAGGCAAACCCTTCTCAATCCCTTATATTTCACAGAAGTAAAATAATAACACCTATACTCACTTCCAGTGCCAGACCTCCTCCAATGGTGTTGCTGCTGGTTGTCCTAGAGCTTGCATAACATTGTCATGTCACACGATGCCTGTGATGTGGACATTCACCGCTGGCCTCACTGTCCGTTCTTTCTGACGTAATTGACATCCGGACAAGTTCAGAGCTGCAGCTGCTATCTCTCACCTCCCCCGGAGTCATGGCCTGACTGATGCACATCATTATAAGTTGCACTAAGTCTTCCTAAATTTAGCATTTAGACTAAATGCCAGATTGTATTTGTTTTTTTGTGTTTAAAGCAGAAAAGTGTTAGAAGTACACTAATAAATCTGCACTATTGTATTCTGTACAATAACATTACTGCAATTGTTTACCATAGACAATTATTCAAGGTTCTTAATTCGTATACAGTTTTATACAATCTAAAATTGTACTTTTATTTTATGCGCATACATTTTTCTGAAAGATAGAACTTTGTGAAAAGAGGAGTGTTCACTTAATTTGCTTTTAACAAACATTTTGATTCTTAAGCAAGGAATTAAGAGTGAATTTGCCATGCTTTTCCATTATTCAAAGCAAAACAGACATAAATGCAAAATCATACAAATATTATGAGTTTTAGGCCAGATATTAAAAAAAATCTGAGTTCCAAAATGTTTTGCACATATTGCTTTTTTTTTTTCCTTGCAGATTTGTTGCAGATTTCTTTTTACTGTCACAAAATCTACACCAAATCTGCAAGGAAAAAAAAAAGCAACGTTGACACAGCACTTCTGAAATGTCATAGAGTTTGCAATCTTCAGGATAGACATGCAAATTTCGATGCAGAGTCTCAAAATCAATATACAAGTTGCATTGTGAGTTTGTCCTGAAGAAGGAACCTGTGTTCTGAAATGCTGGCAGAATAAATCACACGATTATTAATAATTTGATTTTCGGAGAAAGTTCTTTATCATGGCAGCATGGAGGATTTCATCTCTATTCTGACACCTGATGTTCTGATCCAGAGTTAACATTTTCATCATTGTGCATTATGGGTGCATGGAAAAAGGCCTAGCTCAGTATTTCAAGCTTCAGGTGTAGACATAATGCTGAGAGAGAAACCCGCTTAAGGTGATCACTCGATGGTAACGTGCACCACTTCAACTACACACTTGGAATCCCTCAGTACCGGAAACGTGCTGGAGATGCAACATGGAAAAGGGCACATATTTACACATTTGGTGGAGATGCCCATAATTCAAACATACTGGGAAATGGTATCAGGAGTGATCTATAAGGTATTGGAGAGAGACGTGGATCTGTCACCACAAACAGTTCTACTGAATTTACAACTGTGGCCAGGGGAATTCACGACTTCTAGATTGGCCAGCAATATTCTGTCAGCTGCTAAAGCCCTAGTACCATTTCATAGGAATACTTCACTTATCCATTCCAGGACCCAACTTCTGCAAGAAATTGATCTGGTGTACAGGACGGCTGAACTGGCAGCCCTCTCTTATGGATCATACCCTCTTTTTGAAAAGACGTGGACCCCCTGGCTATGATACAGATCTACCCCATCCTTTGCCAAAATGCTCACTCTCTTCAAATGACAAATTATAAATTAACACCTAAGCTATACATGTCATAAATGTTTGGCTTTGAATCCAATATCCCTTGAAATATTCTCTTATAATAACACCCTGTTTATCACGGAGTAATGGACGTCACTTAGACTTCACTTCTTGTACCCCCTTCTTTTAATCCCCTGTGTCCCCTCTGTCCCCCTTCTGCTCATTCTCAGCCTAATGTATTCCGATACAGTATTTTCTTTGAACTGGAACTGGAAATATCGATTTCTTGGAAGGACTGTATCCATGGCCCTACTGCGATTCCAATTGTTATACTTGGGTCAACCTATCATACTTGGACCTCAAGAAAACATCTAACTCTAATAAGTCAAGATTCATGGAACTGCTGATCCAGTCATTCCGATCTCTTCCCACTACATATACATGTACTGTATTTTGTCTTTCTTTACTTAGTATTACATACTTCTCTATTTTACTGTATGTAAATGCTTACTTACTTTCGTATGATTACCTTTACCAATAAAAAGAACATTAAAAGAAAAGAAAGATGCTTAGAGAGGCCTGCTAAATTCAGAAAACAAACAAGAAGAAGATTCCAAGAAGAGTCTCCATATTTACAAAAATTAGGGCCAGATTCAACCAAAGTGGCATCAATTGACTCACAATAAAAATTGGAGAATAGCGCAGCCTGTATGCATGGAACAGGGTCTGGCCTAGCATTAAAAGGTTAAATATCCATTAGTAACAGGGAAATGAGTGACACATGTAGACATCATACTCACATAGCCCTACTAAATTCCGGAAACAGACAAGGAGACCCCCAAAAGAGTCCACATTTAAAAAAATTAGGGCTAGACACCACCAAAGTGGCATCAATTGACCCAGAATAAAAATTGGAGAATGGTACAGCCTGCATGCATAGCACAGGGTGTGACCTAGAATTTAAAGGTTAAACATTCATTAGTAACAGGGCAATGAGTGACACGTGTAGGCATCATAATCATATAGCCTTGCTAAATTCAGGAAACAGACAAGGAGACCCCAAAAAGAGTCTCTACATTTCAAACAATTAGGGCCAATAACACCAAAGTTGCATCAAATGACTCCCAATAAAAATCGAGAATAGCACAGCCTGCATGCATGGAACAGGATCTGGCCTAGCATTTAAAGGTAAATATTCATTAGTAATGTGGCGCCCTGCATGGTCTGGTGTCACAGAGGGTATTGCACCCGTAAAAGAGGTGTAATTGCCCCAGCTGCAAGTGGACTCTAGGAACGGTGGGTGGACCCATTCCCAGCACTCCCACATTAGCTGAGCGGTGGAGTGTTACCTGGGAGGGATATATTCACCTCTAGGGATCAAGGAAGTCTTTCTCAGCAGAATGGCTAACTAGGAGCAAGAGTAGTCCCTTTTGAGTGGAAAGAGAGGGAGAGGGTTTGGAACAGTCAAAGGAGGAGAGTAGGAAAGAGTATGGAATGAGGCGGAAGTCAAACCAGGGTGATTTCAAGCCAAACCAAAGGGAAGAAGAAGGGACCTTGAGGAGGTCCTGAAGAGGGCGCCTGACGAGAGGAGTCCAGGCCCTAGAGAGAAAAGGAGAATCTCAGAGTGGAGCGACCAAACTCCAGGGAATTCACCAGTCCACCAGGGGAACCCCGGGCCCGAGGATCCAGCCAAAGTCCAGCTTTGCAGTCGGCAACCGGCTGCTGTGGCTTGTTATCAGCCGCAGCACCCTGCCAGTGGAGTGGTCTGCCTGCTTCCTCACTACGAGGAGAGGACCCCCGTACTACCTACACGGAGCTACTAGTATAGGCCCATCCCAGGTGGGAAGAACGGACACGGTTTGTCAATGAAGGTACACCAAGGTTCCACCATACCACCTGGATCCACTTGTAGCCACCTGTAAAGCTACCTGTTGTTTGTAACATCCAACGCTGAACTGTGAACTGTATCTGATGCTGCTACAAGTTGACAGTAAAGTACCCGGGGGAAAGTGACTTTGCCTGCGTGTGAGTTTCTACATCTACCTGTTTCCTTGCAGGAACGCTGCCCCGGAGGTCCAGCCCTACCTGTAGGGACTTTGCCGACTCAGCTGCACTACCATCCACCTCCGCGGACTGTGGCGGCGCTGGTGACCCATCACGAGACACTACAGGTGGCATCACAAAACAAAACTCTTATTCCTGGTAAATAACCCCTTTTGAAGTGTCACCCAGGCCACGGATCAGGCCTGCCACCCGTGACACCCCTAATGGTACCTTTACACGTGGCAACATTTCTAGGTTTTCCACAGGTAGCTTACTGGATGCAGTGAAATCATGGAGACATTATCCATTTGCACACAGCAACAAGATAGAACCATGTCTCCACCTAGAAATGTTGCCGCGTGTAAAGGTACCATAAAGCAACCCACCGAGACCGAGCCTGGTACCCAAGTACCCCAGGCCTGGGGCTCGACATATCCTTCTGGCATCACGAACAGGATCTCGTGCCCGGTTTTACTGGGTACTGTGCGCCTTGGACTATTGAAAAGAACTTTTTCCACCATGCTGGCGCCAAAAATGGGTTCCGCCATCGCTGCAGGAGAACTCAAGATGGTGGCGTAACCATGTACTACACGCCATGTGTAGGCCCGGAGGTGTGCCTCAGCCCCTAGAAGAAGGAAGGCCAAGACAGAGGCGCCAAAAAGTGTGGCCTCCCAGATTGCCATCAATCAATCAGAGGGCGGCCCACAGGAAGTTTCTCCGGAGTGGCTGCCAATAAAGAGACAAATCGGAAGAGAAGGACAGAACAACCAAGGCTCCTTTGTACCCGGCAGCATGGCGGCACCCCTTGGAGAATATCATACGCAAGCTCGAGGAAGACGCAAGAGCTGCGCAAGGAGACCCGGCAGCGGTTCCCTCTTAACTCTAGAGGGGATGCTGACTATTGGAGGGACGCGTTGGACGCTCCGCCAGGACATGGAAGAAGCCCTGATGTGGGTGTGCAGAAGGTGGAGCGCGGAGCGGGCCTGTGAGCTGAGAACCATGAGGGAAGCCGCGAAGCGCGAGAGGCAGCGGTTTGCAGTGCAGGCAGTTGTGGAGTACCGTGCCTTGTTACCACCCGTACCACCACCCGTCCAGACCCAGGACACAGGAATCCAGACTGAACCCCCACAACACCACCGTCCCGTACCCGCAGCTACCTCCGCTGGAGGCAGCGCGGACGTCCCCTACTGACCCAGACGTCATAGTCGAAGCTGAGGAGGATGAGACTGACTACGAGGAGCCGAGGACGTCGAAGGAGCCTCGGGAGGAGTACCCCAGAAGCTGCATGGTGGACCGCATGGCAGCGGCAGAAGCGAGGAACCCCCGCCATTGTGAGCTCAGCAGAGACGAGAGTGATCTCCGGAGTCTCAACTGGCAATTCACCACCACCTCAGTACCGGTCATCTCAATCATGTTTAAATGAAAGAGACCAAGTAACAAGACAAAGACGCAAAGAGGAGTGGTTCCAGAGAGAGCAGGCAGCACGGCGACTATGGGACGAGGCAAGATCACAGCCCCCGCTTCCAGTAGAACCATCATCTCAGTTTACCAGGATGAAGGATGGGGATTCCTTAGAGAACCCGGACTTCGGGATGATATCTTTTTTGCCAGACGTGATGTGGAATCTTACCTGCGGCGAAGACACCTGGACAGAGACTTATACCGAGGTGAGCAGGTTACTTTTGAATGTTACCCAGCTCCCTTAGGCTGGTTTGCCATAAGGATCTCTTGCCAGCAATAGACTCCCCTTGTTGAAACTTTGCATTGTATATAGCCCCTACTTTTTCAGCAACCTTGCCCTTTATTTTTGCCTTCCATTTCTGCAACCCCAAGAATGAGTGTGTCCCCGTGAGTTCTGTTTTTCATGTAAAGATACAGAGACTTTTATTTTTGAATCCCTTATTGACTTGTTGATAATGTGTGCTGTATGAGCAGCGGCCCAGCGGTGATAATTCACACTGGGCTGTGCGGGACAATACATTACCGCTGGGCCCGCGTAGTTAGTACCGGTCCCCGTTGGGCCAGGTTAGATAATGTTTACCTGCAGATAGTGAAGCCGGAGAGTAACAACTTTGCCAACAGGTGACCCGAGGACCGTGGGGTCTAACATACTAACTACTGCAATGTCTGTATATGTATATGTGTAACGTTAAAGAAATGTGCCTCCTAGCAATAGGAAGCAATCCAAATATGCTTGTTTGTATATAGTTTACCCATTGATATATAGCAGGTACTGATACTGGCGGACGAGTATATTCCATCAGGGGGTATGTTGCACCCCGCATGGTCTGGCGTCACAGAAGGATATTGCACCCGTAAAAAAGGTGTAATTGCCCCAGCTGCAAGTGGACCCCAGGATGGTGGGCGGGACCCATTCCCAGCACTCCCACATTAGCTGAGCGGTGGGAGGTTACCCGGGAGGGTTTATATTCACCTCTAGGGGGATCAAGGAAGTCTTTGTCAGCAGAATGGCTAACTAGGAGCAAGAGTAGACCCTCTCAATTGGGCAAGAGAAGGAGAGGGTTTGGAACAGTCAAAGGAGGAGAGTTGGAAAGAGTGTGTAATGAGGCAGAAGGTCAAGCCGAACCGGAGGGAAGAAGGGACCATGAGGAGGTCCTGAAAGACGAGAGAAGTCCGGGCCCTAGAGAGAAAGGGAGATCCTCAGAATGGAGCAACCATACTCCAGGGGATACTCTAGTCCACCACGGGAACGCCGGGCCTGAGGATCCGGCCAAAGTCCAGCTTTGCAGTCGGCAACTGGCCGCTGTGGCTTATTTATCAGCTGCAGCACCCTGCCAGTGGAGCGGTCTGCCTGCTTCCTCACTACGAGGGAGAAGACCCCCGATACTTCCTACACGGAGCTACTGGGTATAGGCTGTTTCCAGCTCTACCTGTAGGGGGCTTCGCCAACTCAGCCGCACTACCATCCACCTCCGGCGGACTGTCGCGGCGCTGGTGAACCATCACCAGACACTACAGGTGGCATCACATGACAAAAACTCTTATTCCCCTGTAAATAACCCCCTTTTGAAGTGTCACCCAGGCCACGGGATCAGGCGCTGCCGCCCGTGACATCCCTAAAACAACCCACCGAGCCTGGTACCCGAGTACCCCAGGGCCTGGGGCTCGACAGTAACAGGGCAATGAGTGACACATGTAGGCATCATACTCATAGCAGTGATAAATACTGAAAACAGACAAAGAGACCTCCAAAGTCCACATTTAAAAAAAATTAGGGCCAGACACCACCAAAGTGGCATCAATTGACCCAGAATAAAAATTTGAGAATGGTACAGCCTGCGTGTATGGCACAGGGTTTGACCTAGCATTTAAAGGTTCAAGATTCATTAGTACAGGGCAATGAGTGACATGTGTAGGCATCATACTCACATAGCCCTGCTAAATTCAGGAAACAGTAAAGGAGACCCCAAAAAGTCTCCACATTTCAAACAACTAGGGCCAGATACCACCAAAGTGGCATCAATTAACACAGAATAAAAAGTGGAGAATGGCAAGATGAATGCAGCACACATAAAAGTACACTGACAACTCTCAGCAGTTTGCCAGTGGGGTGGAAAAGTCCTTGGAGATCCATGACTTGTTCATCTTGATAAAAGTTAGATGGTCTACACTTTCAGGAGAAAGCTGGATCCGCTTGGCCATCAGAACACAATCAGCAGCACTGAAGATGTGTTCTGAGATAACACTGGCTTCCGGGCATGACAAAATCTCCAAGGCATGACTGGCAAGCTCAGGCCACCCTCTATTTTTGAAACCCAAATTGCAAAAGGGTCCAAACCCACTTGATGGCATGGATATTGAGCTCTAGATACTCCTGCACCATCCTTTCCATTCGTTCACTATGTGTCAGACTTGTACTCATTTCTGCCGGTGGATAGGCTGGTTTAAAAAATTGGTCAAAGGATTCCAAGAAATTGCTGCTGACAGTTACATTGCTGCTGCTAATGTTTGTACGCTGACAACTTAATGTAACCTGGGTTGTAAGTGTAGATCTACAATGCTTCCTGTGTCCCTCACTGATGTGTTGGGGAAAACCAGTCCTAAGATTGTTTACAAGATTTTTTTGAATCTTCGCATGCGTGTGTCCCTGTCCAGGGTGGGAGGTATCTGGCTAAATTTATTCTTGTACCCACATTCAACAGTATAGCAACCCAGTATTCGTCACTAATTCAAATCCTAATGATTTGGGATCATGTTGCAGGTAGTGCAGCAAAAAAGCATTCATGTGTTTAATGCATATATGAGGCCCAAATTCTTGTTGTGTTGAAGGACGCATAAAAACCGAGCTTCCTCCCTCTGTCCTCTCCCAACATCCTTGGACAACAGAAAATGCAATTATTTTTTTCCTTATCTCCTGACTGTTCTATGCCATCTCCTCTATATCGTCGTCCTCCTCCTTTTCTTCCTCAGCTCCTGCACCTTCACCACCAGTTTGTCTTGTATTATGAGCTCCTTTCTGTCGCTCTACAGTACTCTACCCTGCATTTCTATCTGGCTGTGTGACCAAAGTCCAGATCTTTGAGATTTTAATATCCTTCCTTCATCTTCCTCTTCTTCCTCCTCCTCCTCTTCTTGTGGTACAACGATCCATCCCGCGCTCTTTTCAAAGTTTGCTCCAGCATGTGATGCTGATGATGGCATCATTAGCGCTAAGCATTTTAGTTTCTATTTCAAAACTGTGCCGAAGGGTACAGAGGTCCTTAATCTGTGCCCACTTTACAATCATCATGTGCACCACATTCGGTTTGCTTTGAGTCACTGTACGCATCATTACATACTGTGCCAGGTCTTGTCGCTGCTGCCACAGTGTCTGCAACATGTGCAGAGTGGAAATCCACTGTATTAACACATTGCATATCAAATGGTTAACCGGTTGTCCAAAATACCTCTGTAGCGATGCTAGTCTATGAGCCACGGGGTGATAATGGCAGAATTGAGCACACAGCGACTGTACTTTGTGCAGCAGCTCATCTAGGCCAGGATAGTGGCGTAGAAATTGTTGGACAACCAGGTTGAGGACTGAGCCATGCAAGGCATGTGTGTAAGTTCTCCCCAGCATAGGGCCATCACCTGGTTCACATTGTTATTGCATGCAGCCTTGCCTAGCTCCAGGCATTGTGGAAAAAGCTATCACAAATAAGCTGCCATGAACACACCTTGTGCATGAGCAATGCGCGTCGCGAGGTCTGGGTGTACTGAGGTCAGTATAGCCGGATATGACGCGTCTAGCGTCATAGCGGCTATAATGCCCATGTAATGTGACGCAGGCGGCGGCTATCTGCTGATTAGCACGCCCAGTGGGGTGTGAATAATTAGGCTGTAGGCTGCAGGGAGAAGCACCAGGCAACGCCTTTTGCGGCTTCTCAAAATCTGAGAATCTGCAGTGGGTGCAGGTAATAAAGTCACTTTTATGAACTTTACAAATACACTTTTTTAGCACAAAGGGATGGCTAGAAATGTCTAAGAATGGTGCAGGGACAGGTCTTAAGAGACAGGGGGCTAATTTTTAGGGGTCGGGATCCCTTTAAGCGTTATACTCGCGGCGCCTCTCAGTCTGCCTGTAATTGACTTTTCTATTGAGCCTGCAGATAGAAGGAAATTCATTTTCACACCTAGCTGGGAAATCCCAAGGTGGTCTTCCTTTAGGGATAATGTCAGGAAGATTTCATTGTCTCCTTATCTCCATTTTGTATGAGCTCTATTGTGTGATCATTTGGTGTTTCCTCAGGTTATTAACTTACTGATTGAATACGTCTTGGACCAAGAAAGGTGAGGGCTAGCTCCGAGGAGTGAGTTATGGTAGCATCTGAACAAGATGACTACTTGTAGGAATATTGCTTTATTCCTTACACCTCCCCTTTAGAGAGTGCTAGGGGGCAGCACATTCCTGTGTTTCCCCGTGCACCCGTCCGCTACCTCTCTGGTTGGGATAGCCCATCAGCGTTACCATGGTCACAGCCACTCTTGTGGCAAATGGTAAAGTTGTATTGCTGGAGCACAAGACTTCCTTGTAGAAACCTCCTATTCGTAATGGAGACCATGTGTAACCACTGAGGAGGGTTGTGGTCCATCCCCATGAAGAAGTTGCGTCTGCACAAGTATGGCTGCAGACACTGCAGGGCCCACATAATTGCCGGACACTCCTTTTTAATTGTGGAGCAGGCCACCTCTCTCCCTGGACGCCACAGTACCCTCTCTCCTTTGGTTGTGGAGATTGGCATCTCCATGAAGCGGCTCAACACCCCAGGACTGGCACTTGCTGGTAGTGCAGTCCCAAACCCCTGACTAGGAGTAGCCAGAAGTGGTGCTAAGACCTTACTTTCACAGGGACTCCCTGGGACCTGTTGTGGGTCAGAAACAGGTTTGGTTACCCCTCGAGAGAGTGAGGGCCTAGAAAGAAGTGTGTTGCCTGCATTCTCACTCCTCAGACTGCAGGTGACACCGACTAGGTTGACTGTCCTCCCGGGGAATAATGTCACCTTCCCCTCAGCCCTACTGGCTTGGGACAAAATTTTCCTGTCATACTGACAGGCCAGGAATACAACTTTCCCATCATCCTAACAAGTTAGGGGCAGCACCTGCCACTCATCTTGACAGGTTGCGGGAAATCTGTCCCCGCCACTCTGACAGGTGATGAGCAAGGAGGTCCCATTACTCTGACAGAATGGGAGTACCCCTATTGCATCCAGACAGGTTATGGGTACAACTTTCCCATAGTCCTGACTGGTTGGGGGTACCACTTTCCTATCAGCCGGGCAGGTTATGGGCACGACTCGCCCATTCCCATGACCACATGTAGGTAAACCTGCCCCACTGCCTTGACACGGTATGAGAACCACCTCCCCATCTCCGAGGCAGTCAGTTGTTAGTGGTTACTACTGCTAGTTGACTCCTGGGTCACACCCCCGGTGCCCCTGCAGGACCGTTACCTTGCACAGCCATCCTTGGTCCCAGACCACCCCCTTGAAGTCTGAATCCAAGGGAGGCTGTGCCACCTGCTCCTTGAGAGCTTTCAGGCTGTCGTCTGCTCCTGACACCAACCGAAACATCTAACAGAGCGGTGATTTTGTCTTTGTTCTTCTCAGCATGGGACTCATCCAATACAAGTCAAGAGTTTCTAGAATCTTGTGGCTTGTATTGGATGAGTCCCTTGCTGAGAAGAACAAAGACAAAATCCCCCACTAGCTGTTGACCTGGCCTGATTACATTATAGAGTCCAGGAACACAGGCCGGGGGAAGGGACACACTGTTACACAGGTTCTATTAAAGTACACACTGTTACAGTCATATCCGTTCCGGTGCATTCTAGGGAGTTATGACAAGTACGGCTCGACTTCAATATGCACACTGCGCATGCGCCGGAGCCGGGCTGTATCACATGACTAGCCCCCACAATGCACCGGGCCGGATATGACGTTACGGCCTGGCATATCATTCAGTAGAGAAGGCGGATATTCTAAAGGAGGTGTAAAAACAGATAGACTGATGACGCCAAGCGGGGCTTACCGAGTGCCAGCGAGGAGGGGACAATGTAGCCCTGGAGCCTGCCTTTCCAGTCTCCAGATGGAGACTGCATGTAAGTTAAAAAGCATTTTTCTAAATCTTTATAGGGCATGTTTAGCTCAGAAAGGGATGGTTAGGGAACAGCTAACAAGGTGCAGGGACAGATAGTGATAGGTTAGGAGGGTAGAACAACCTGATGGGTTCCCTTTAAATTCACATGCTGCCCCAAACTGACACTACCCTTCATTAAATTGCCACTATTATCCTTTATTATGACTAACCGAGACACCCGATTCTGATCCAAAGCCCCCAGCTCGCCAGAGAAAGGGCTCAGCTGGGGCCTGCGATCAATGGCATCCACAAGGAAATATCCTTATGATCCTAATGCATTCACTGGCATGAAGCTTTCCTCTGCCTAAACTGCTCGTCATACCTTAACCAAGACAAACCCCTGTAAACTTTATTCACTTCTCCAATGGCATCCTTATAACCGAACAATGCAGAACAATGCTCCAGCTCCTTCTCGCCAATAATGCTTGCCAAAATTGTGAATGCCTGTAACCAGTTCACAAATGTCCTAGGAATTAGCGATAATGCCACTTCTCCTCCTCTTTTTCTTCTCCTTTAAATAACTCGGCCTCACTTTAAACAAGTTAAACTCAATCGGGAGTAAAGAGAATATTGTGACAACACAGTTTTTGTCAATGCACATCAGGGTTTAATGTTCTTAATTTTGCCAGACATATTGGTCCTTTGTTGGTTATCTTATGTTTGCTAAGACATTGTTTCATCCCAGAAGATTCAGAGCCTTTATTTTCTGAGGTTGTGTACTGCTAATGTAATTACCTCACCCCCTCTGTCTAAATTACTCAGAGGAGAATTATGCAGATATCAGATTGAAATGCCAACCAATAAGAGAACAGCCTTATTCCACCAATGCTGGAAGACCACAATAAGCTGAGATGAGTGCTTAGGCTATATAAAAGGACTCGCTTCAGTCACCAGTGGTTCATGTGCTATATGGCTTTAATCTAGGGACTCCAGTCCCAATTGGAAGACAACACAACCTCAGCCTAGGAATTTTGGATCCGGCTGATGTATCAGAGACTACATAAGGAAGATCCCCAGGTTGGGATATTCGGTCACCTGGCTACAGACTTTGCTGTGCTCTGTGAACTTCCTAAGCTTGCCGCTATTCTGTCATGCTTATGAGGTGAGGGAATCAGGTAACTGGATGGTATGATGGGGGAAGGAATTCAGGGGGTCCCTGGCTCACACTGCTTTCGGAGGTACCTCTGAAGATGAGGAGGTCCGAGTCTCCACACTATTTTCCTGAGCTCATGATTAGCCCTATGCTGAGGGCTCCTACCTCCACCCACGGATCCGGAATCACAGCTACTCCCAAGGCAAATACTTCAGCCCAGCAGCAAGCATCTGCACAGCACAATGACCAAGAGTAAACTAACTCTATCAGCGGCGTCTGACAGAGGAGGGGAAAGCTATTTAAAGTGAGGGTAAGGGATTCCAGGTGATTGACAGCCAAGCCTCACATCAATGCATTAACCAGCAACTGAGTACAAGATCTTCACATCCGTACCTCATGCAGCTCTTGAAGAAATGCAAACACAACATACACAGCAGCATCCAGCAAGGTCAGCACAATGTAAGCACATGACATATTCCTTTCTCAGTGAGTACCCACCAAAAATGGGGTGCTGCTGGATTGGCGTAGTTGGATCTGGAAGCCCCGAAGGCAAAAACATTCTAATTCCTGGTACATGGATCCTATGGATATGGGATACATTGTAGTCTTGGAGTAACCCCTCAAACGCATTTATTTGGGCTTTAACATTATAAAATAATAAATCATAGCTACCTTACCACTTTTAGGTTCTAATGCTTCCCTGCCCCCCCCCCCCCCCCAGTGATCAGTGAACTTCGTGCTCCAGAAATTATATCCTGACACAAGAATTGAGCAGAAGATTTTCAGGAACCTGATTCAGAGACTATGTCAGTTATCAGTGGCCATAGGACCAGAGCTCTGCGAGCATCCCACTGCCTGCAGCATCCATGGCCATATTCTGATTATCCAACAACTTCATTTTTTTTTCTACGTGATCCATGAGGTTTCTGCGGCCAATCACTACAGGAAAGAAAAAGTCCCCCAGACTTGGCAATGCTCTTTGTAGCTATTCTTCATTCTGAACAATATATAAGATACTGAAAGGACTATTCCTCTTTAAGCATTTCAAATTCCCTAAGGATGGTTTAACAAGTTGCATAGCAGTTTTTAGAAAATAATACAGCTATTTTTACCTATTATTTGGCAGTGAAAAATTATGCAGCTCACCAGCTTAGTTTACAGTCAATATGGGAATACATTACAGATAGTATATTTTTAAATATTTTTATTATGTTTGTGTGCTTTTACGTTTTTTGGGGGCTTTTTTTTCTGAGTGCTGCATATTCAAGGTCTAGTGATTTTTTTTTTATGTCTTGCTATTGGATTTTCATTTAGTAAATTAAGCACATAAAATAAATGCGTATATGAACTAATGCAATAAATAAATGTAAAACACTTGTAATAAAAATATTGTAATTTTATAAACAAAAATAGTACCGAAAAGTCCCCCCTCGGCTTATATGCGAGTATATACGGTAATCTATGTGCAGCAGCAGCCCCCGGAGATATACAGGCCCCCCCCATCAAGCTCCACGGACCCCCCCCCTTGCGCGGCAGCCTGTAAGGGAAAATCATACTTATCAGTGTCCCGCACTGTCCCGCCGCTTGCCGACATCACGATTCCGGGCTTCATTCCGCGTCTTCCGCACTTCCTGTGGTCGCGGGAATGACGTCATTGCCCGCGACCACCGGAAGCCGGAAGTCGCGGATTGAAGCCCGGGATCGTGTGTCGGCAAGCGGCGGGACAGCGCGGGACACTGATAAGTATGATTTTCCCTTACAGGCTGCCGCGCAAGGGGGGGGGGTCCGTGGAGCTTGATGGGGGGGCCTGTATACCTCCGGGGCTGCTGCTGTATACAGCCCCTGGGGCTGCTGCTGTATACAGCCCCTGGGGCTGCTGCTGTATACAGCCCCTGGGGCTGCTGGATACTACCACTGGGGCTGTATATACCTCTGGGGCTGCTGTATACTACCACTGGGGCTGCTGTATACTACCACTGGGGCTATATTTACCTGTGGGGCTGCTGTATACTACCACTGGGGCTGTATATACCTGTGGGGCTGCTGTATACTACCACTGGGGCTATATTTACCTGTGGGGCTGCTGTATACTACCACTGGGGCTATATTTACCTGTGGGGTTGCTGTATACTACCACTGGGGCTGTATTTACCTGTGGGGCTGCTGTATACTACCACTGGGGCTGTATATACCTGTGGGGCTGCTGTATACTACCACTGGGGCTGTATATACCTCTGGGGCTGCTGTATACTACCACTGGGGCTATATTTACCTGTGGGGCTGCTGTATACTACCACTGGGGCTGTATATACCTGTGGGGCTGCTGTATACTACCACTGGGGCTATATTTACCTGTGGGGCTGCTGTATACTACCACTGGGGCTATATTTACCTGTGGGGCTGCTGTAAACTACCACTGGGGCTGTATTTACCTGTGGGGCTGCTGTATACTACCACTGGGGCTCTATATACCTGTGGGGCTGCTGTATACTACCACTGGGGCTCTATATACCTGTGGGGCTGCTGTATACTACCACTGGGGCTCTATATACCTGTGGGGCTGCTGTATACTACCACTGGGGCTGTATATACCTGTGGGGCTGCTGTATACTACCACTGGGGCTGTATATACCTCTGGGGCTGCTGTATACTACACTGGGGCTGTATATACCTCTGGGGCTGCTGTATACTACCACTGGGGCTGTATATACCTCTGGGGCTGCTGTATACTACCACTGGGGCTGTATATACCTCTGGGGCTGCTGTATACTACCACTGGGGCTGTATATACCTCTGGGGCTGCTGGATACTATCACTGGGGCTGCTGTATACTACCACTGGGGCTGCTGTATACTACCACTGGGGCTGCTGTATATACCTCTGGGGCTGCTGTATACCACACTGCTGGGGGCTGTATACCTGTGCTGGGGTCCACCCTCGGCTTATACACGAGTCAATAGGTTTTTCCAGATTTTTGGGGCAAAAGTAGGGGGGTCGGCTTATACACGGGTCGGCTTATACACGAGTATATACGGTATTTAAAAAACAGAGAAAAAGAAAAAAAAGAAAGACAAAGACCTTATTCTCCACATGTCAGTATACGGTCAATATTTTGCATAGTTATTTTTTATCCATAATTGGGAGTGTAACCTACAAAGGGAAAGACTACAATACAAAGACTCACACTTGTTATGTTGTATGAAATTATTCCTGGAATAAAGTTTTGGAATCTGTTTTACAAATATAAATAAATATTAAACATAAATATTGTTCTCTGAATAAGGCCTATTAAAGTATATGAAAAAAGTTCTCAAGACAGGGAAACCTCTTTAATTTAAAAAATCTAGTGATGTGTGTGCTGCTATTTCGGATTAGATTCCATATTTTTTTACAAGCCAAGGGGTAAATTTTAAAATATTGAACATTTACAGGAAACCAGTCACCAGGATTTTCCCATCTAAAGTGTATCCACTACCAGTAAGCCCATATATACAACATATATCATCAAACTGATCTGTATAGCATAATAAAGACCTTTTATTATAATCACCTATGGGGCAGTCCAGTCTCTGTTTAAATTTCAGAAAGAGTTAGCTGATGGAAAAAAAACAAACTTAATAAAAATAAAGCAAATCACTCCTAAAATTCAACCTTTCAGGGCTGCAGGCATCAAGGGCCAAGATCCAAAAGGCCTCACAAAAGTCCTCTCCCACTACTCCCCCCATGTGGACGGAAAACTCTTTCTATACATTTAACATGTAAGGATGTTAAATCACCTCCATGTACATCTCGAAGTTGTCTTGACAAACCAAATTGTCAATTCAGTGAGGAAGTGAAAAACTCTAAAGGTACCTTTACATGCCGCCACTGAAAGGTAGCAACTGCCTGGCATTGGGGATAGTTATGCCTGTTGCTATGAAATTGCTACGAAATGGCGGTGTGTAAATAGGGAAGTTCCTTCCTGTGTCCTGTAGTGGACTCAGATACCTGTTGCTGAGCCGTGCTCAGAAACCGAAGGTGACACAAAGGCACAATTGCCATGGTAGTGGCGTCTAAACGGGGCACAGGCATGGATGTTGCGTCCCCTAGTGATTTCCCCGGGGCGTGCCACAGCGTCATGGATACCATGCCCCATCAGCGATCATTGGTGGGGGCTACTGTGTAACCATTGGCTGTCCCTGCACAGGGCGCCATATTTAAAGAGCTGACCATTCACACTACACTAGAAAACGCATCTCTTGTATATGTGCTAGGAGAAACCATACTCCCAATATCTCTTGATTTTCTAGAAACTGAACGCTACACTTGGGAGAACATTTTTCGCAATACTTCATCTTGATACAAAATGGGAGTGTTGTTGTTCAGCAATTTTACTATGCCACTCAAATCCCAAGTAAATGGAGTAGAGGTGGGAGGTGGGAGGATTAGAATTAGATTTTGATACACCTTTTTGAGATTTAAAGACTTTTTTAGATCCCATTTGTGGTGACAATTCACTTTCTGAAATCCTCAGATAATAAAGAGGCTTGACTCTTCTTCTCTATGATGTTCTTTGCCCTATGGGTCATCCAAGCTTTGTACCTCCTTTTCCATAATCTAGAGTCATTGTTTTTGATTTCCTCCCTATAATCCTCCTCCCTAAAACAACTTTTCTTTGCATGACCAAACTTCCCAATAGGTAAATTTCTGGTCACGTGTGTTGGGTGACAGCTGTCTGCCCTAAGAACTGAATTCCCATTGATAGATTTGTGATATAACTTGGAATGTATTTTCCCTATTTCTTTTTGTCCTATCAAAAGAAGATTCAAAAATGGAGCAGTATCCCGATGTACTTCCATTGTAAAAGTCAGATTGTAATCATTCCTGTTAAAGAATTCCGACATGGAGTGAAGGGTAGGTACGGGAGACACATTTAACGGCACAGTCCAAATAAAGACCATATCGTCGGTGTATCTCCCATACCACCTAAGACGATTCAAAAAAGGATTATCATTTGTATAAATGAGGTCCTCCTCCACTACCTGCATATACAGGTTAGCCAATGAGGGGGAGAATTTCGACTCCAATGGACAACCGCACAACTGCAAATAACACGAACAATCGAATTTGAAAAAAATTCTTTTAAGAAGGTGCTTGATGCACATGATCAAAAAACATTTTTCTGCCTCACCGAACACTTCCATCTTGCGCAAAATCTGAGATAGAGCAGAGCCAAGATCGCCTTACAATGGGGTATGCACAAGTACAACTGAGTAACATCATATGTGATCCAAACGGATTGATCTGACCATTTGATCTTAGACTTTGTAGTAAATGTATGGTGTCCTTTATCCAGCCCATCATGCCCTCCACTAGTACCTGCAACTTGATGTCCACCCACTCTGACAACCTCTTCTGGAGGAACCCAATGCATGCCATGATCAGCCATAGAGGAGGCGGGAACATACGCTTGTGGATTTTGGGGAGCTCATGAAAGAAAGGACAGATGGGCTTCTTTACGAACAGATAATCCTTCACTTTTTGATCTATGACAGCCATAGAAAAACCTTCCTCTAATAAAGTTTTTAGTTCAGTCTGAAAAACCAGGGTAGGATTCTCTGATAAGGGGCAATAGGTGGCCAGATCATGTAAGATTTTATTAACCTCTATTAACCTCTCTTTTGTATAACAGTGAGTCCAACACATCCACCAACCTCCTCTTATCTAAGGACCTAACTACAATGTTATAGAAAGGGATATTAGGAATGGGTTAGCAATTACATAGCTTTTTTTTTGTATTTCTTCTTAAAACATTATTTTAAGGGAGGGTAAATATGAGATTCAATCTAAACAAAACAGAAATGCAACTGTTGAATAGGTTGGAACATTATAGCTACATATTCATCAAACCCTCTGACAAGGGGGTCAATGGGGTTGTCATGGATACTGATCAATACCAGAGGATGTGCGATAATTTGTTGGGTTACAATACTGGATATAAGACATTATCTTTGAAACAAACTGTGAACTACCTCCAGGAATTGAAGTCTATTCTCGATGAAGGACTGGTAACAAACGTGATTGATCAGATTGAATATGCTTTTTTGTTTCAGAATGAGGCAGTTATTGCAACTTTCTACTGCCTACCGAAAATGCATAAAGGGTTAAACCCCTTGAAAGGGAGACCAATTGTCTCAGGTGTAAACAGCCTTACTCAGAACTATATCTATTTAGATGAAGTTCTAACGCCATTTATGCTTGCCTTATAGTCTTATATATGGGACACTCCAGATCCTTTACTCAAAATAGAAGGTCTCACTGTAGATTGCTGTAGCCTGTTGATCAACATTTATGCAGATGAATTGTACTCATCTATTCTGCATGACAAGGGATTGGAGGCAGTGGAATAATTTTTGAAAACAAGATGCTGCCAATTTGAAGCCCATAATGCCTTCATTTTGAAGCTTCAGTGTTTTTCCTTGACAGGAAATTGCTTTTTGTCAATAAGAGATTCTACTACCAGTTCAATGTCATTGCAATGGGGAACCGTTGTGCTCCCACAAATGCCAATTTGTTCCAAGGTTGGTGGGAGGAGACAAAGGTCTTTAGAACAGAAATGGAGTTTATGATGAGTAGGCTTGAGGTCAGGACCTGTTACTTGTACATTATTGTGGTATGGAAAGGCACCAAGACTAAGTTGTCTGACTATGTGACAGGTCTAGATATAGGCCCCAGGTTCACTTCTGTCGTCAATGAGGAGACTCCACCCTTCTTGGACATAACAATTACAAATACAGGGAATGGGGATCTCCACACATCTATGTACAGAAAACCCATTGCCACCAATATCTACTCTGATGTGAGAGTATCCACCCTATGCATCTGAAGAGAGGAATTCTGAAGGGACAATAGCTTAAAGCGAACCTGTCACCCCCCCTGGACATCAAAAGCTATAATAGCCACCTTCTGCAGCACTAAGGCTGCATTCAGGGAAGGTGGCTATAAGCTTTTGATGGCCTTTTTACTATTAAATATGAACTTATATAAAGTCCAATACCTAAGACCGGGAGGCGGGGTTTCGCGCTCCTCCGACCCGCCTCCTCATGTCATTCATGGTGCTCGCCTGCTGCTGCCTCCCCTCATAGTCTATCATGAACGCGCGGCTCCGTTCTCGTCTATGGAGCCGCGCATGCGCTGTGCGCCCGGTGTCCAGGAAGTCTTCCTGGACACCGGGCGCACAGCGCATGCGCGGCTCCATAGACGAGAACGGAGCCGCGCGTTCATGATAGACTATGAGGGGAGGCAGCAGCAGGCGAGCACATGAATGACATGAGGAGGCGGGTCGGAGGAGCGCGAAACCCCGCCTCCCGGTCTTAGGTATTGGACTTTATATAAGTTCATATTTAATAGTAAAAAGGCCATCAAAAGCTTATAGCCACCTTCCCTGAATGCAGCCTTAGTGCTGCAGAAGGTGGCTATTATAGCTTTTGATGTCCAGGGGGGGTGACAGGTTCGCTTTAAAGTTAAAATAAAAATTTCTGACAACCACATGTTTGAGAGACAAGCAAAAGAACAAAGGAATAGGTTCTAGGAAAGGGGATACCGGAATCATATAATGAAAAAGGCCTATCATGTAATTCTGTTCTTGTTGTATTTTTGGTTTCTTTTTCTCAAATTTAAGTCGGCAACCAATGGAAATACCAAGCTAAGCTAAGCTAAGCCACTTTCACTGCCCTTTCCAGACACAGCAGTTGGATTAGTCTTTAATGTAAAAAAGCAGATTAGGTAGATTGATTTGATTTTAGCAGGGGAGGCAAGCTGAAATCCACATCTACATTTTAAAATATGAACAATCATGCCCTTATATATCGCATGTACAGCATCACTGCACTTATATACCTCGTGTAAAGCATCCCTGCCCTCACGTACCCCATGTACAGCATCCCTACCCTCATTCACCCCATTTACAGCATCCTTTTCCTCATATACTTGATGTTCAGCATCCCTGCCCTCATATACCCCATGTACAGCATCCCTGCCCTCATATACCCCATGTACAGTATCTCTGCCGTCATATACTCCATGCACAACATTCCTGTCCTCATATACCCCATATACAGCATCCCTGTCCTCATATACCCCATTTACTTACAGCATCCCTGCCTTCTTATATACCAGTGATGGCGAACCTTTCATGGGCCGAGTGCCCAAACTGCAACTCAAAACCTAATTCTTTATGGCAAAGTGCCAATAGGGCAATTTAACCTAAATTACAGGAATGGACGTCACAAGCGCTGCACAGGGGAGAAGCCGCAGATGCAACTCTCTCCCCAGTACAGTGCTAGCTGTCCTGACACCCTGATGATTAATATTATTTTAACAATTAATTGCTTTTAAACTTCAGCAGTGGTCATTCAGCTCATGTGTGCAGTCAGCCGCTCCCACTACCCTTTCCAGACACAGCAGGTGGATTGATCTGAATGGAAAAAAAATGCAGAACATTAGATAGATTTTAACATGAAATGAAAGCAGATTCCACACTCAAATCCTGGTCCCTGTCATGTAGCTATGTGCTCCATCCTGACCATCTCCTTGTAGCTATGTGCTCCATCCTGTCCCTTACCTTGTAGCTATGTGCTCCATCCTGACCCTCTCCTTGTAGCTATGTGCTCCATCCTGACCCTCTCCTTGTAGCTATGTGCTCCATCCTGACCCTCTCCTTGTAGCTATGTGCTCCATCCTGACCCTCTCCTTGTAGCTATGTGCTCCATCCTGACCCTCTCCTTGTAGCTATGTTCTCCATCCTGACACTCTCCTTGTAGCTATGTGCTCCGTCCTGTCCCTTTCTTTGAGATTATGTGCTCTGTCCTGTCCTTTTCCTTGAGGTTATGTGCTCCATCCTGACCCTCTCCTTGTAGTTATGTGCTCCATCCTGTCCCTTTCCTTGAGGTTATGTGCTCTGTGCTGACCCTCTCCTTGTAGTTATGCACTCCATCCTGTCCCTTTCCTTGAGGTTATGTGCTCCATCCAGTCCCTTTCTTTGTAGCTATGTGCTCCATCCTGACACTCTCCTTGTAGCTTTGTGCTCCATCCTGACACTCTCCTTGTAGATATGTGCTCCATCCTGACACTCTCCTTGTAGCTATGTGCTCCATCCTGTCCCTTTCCTTGAGGTTATGTACTCCGTCCTGTCCTTTTCCTTGAGGTTATGTGCTTCATCCTGACCCTCTCTTTGAGATTATGTGCTCTGTCCTGACCCTCTCCTTGTAGTTATGTCCCCATCTAGGCCCCCTTCTTGTAGTAATGTGCCTCATCCTTGTCACCTTGCAGTAGTGCCCAGACTTGCAGTAATGTTCCCATCCTGCCATCTTGTAGTAAAGCCCCATCCTTGTCCCCTTGTACTAATGCCTCATCCTGCCCCTTCCTAGCAGTTATGTCTGCTTCCTGTCCACTCCTTGTAGTAATGCCCCATCCTGCCCCCTCCTTACAGAAATGCCCCTTCATCTCCACATCTTTCAGTAATGCCCCACCATGCCCTCTCCATGTAGTAATGCCCCATCATGGTAGTATTGCCCCATCATGCCCCCTCCTGATAGTGTTGTTCCATCATGCCCTCTCCTGGTACTATTGCCCCATCATGCCCCCACCTGGTACTATTGCCCCATCATGCCCCCTCCTGGTACTAATGCTCCATCATGTCCCTTCCTGGTACTATTGCCCCATCATTCCTCCTCCAGGTAGTATTGCCCCCATCATGCCTCCTCCAGGTAGTATTACCCCCATCATGCCTCCTCCAGGTAGTATTGCCCCCATCATGCCCCCTCCAGGTAGTATTGCCCCCATCATGCCCCTCCTGGTAGTATTGCCCCCATCATGCCCCCTCCTGTAGTATTGCCCCCATCATGCCCCCTCCTGTAGTATTGCCCCCATCATGCCCCCTCCTGTAGAGTATTGCCCCCTCCTGTAGTATTGCCCCCTTCTGTAGTATTGCCCCCTCCTGTAGTATGGCCCCATCATGCCCCCTTCTGCAGTATGGCCCCCTCCTGTAGTATTGGCTCCTCCTGTAGTATTGCCCCCTCCTGTAGTATGTCCCCATCATGCCCCCTTCTGCAGTATGGCCCCCTTCTGCAGTATGGCACCCTCCTGCAGTATGGCACCCTCCTGCAGTATGGCACCCTCCTGCAGTATGGCCCCCTTCTGCAGTATGGCCCCCTTCTGCAGTATGGCCCCCTTCTGCAGTATGGCCCCCTCCTGACAGTATGACCCCTTCTGCAGTATGACCCCCTCCTGCAGTATGACCCCCTCCTGCAGTATGGCCCCCTCCTGCAGTATGGCCCCCTCCTGCAGTATGGCACCCTTCTGCAGTATGGCCCCCTCCATGCAGTATGACTACCTCCTGCAGTATGACCTCCCTCCTGCAGTATGACCCCCTCCTGCAGTATGACCCCCTCCTGCAGTATGGCCCCCTTCTGCAGTATGGCCCCTTTCTTCAGTATGGCCCCCTTCTGCAGTATGGCACCCTCCTGCAGTATGAGCCCCTCCTGCAGTATGGCACCCTCCTGCAGTATGACCCCCTTCTGCAGTATGGCCCCCTCCTGCAGTATGACCCCCTTCTACAGTATGGCCCCCTCCTGTAGTATGACCCCCTTCTGCAGTATGGCCCCCTTCTGCAGTATGGCCCCCTTCTGCAGTATGGCCCCCTCCTGCAGTATGACCCCCTTCTGCAGTATGACCCCCTTCTGCAGTATGGCCCCCTCCTGCAGTATGGCCCCCTCCTGCAGTATGGCACCCTTCTGCAGTATGGCCCCCTCCTGCAGTATGACTACCTCCTGCAGTATGACCCCCCTCCTGCAGTATGACCCCCTCCTGCAGTAAAGCCCCCTTCTGCAGTATGGCCCCCTTCTGCAGTATGGCCCCCTTCTTCAGTATGGCCCCCTTCTGCAGTATGGCACCCTCCTGCAGTATGAGCCCCTCCTGCAGTATGGCACCCTCCTGCAGTATGACCCCCTTCTGCAGTATGGCCCCCTCCTGCAGTATGACCCCCTTCTACAGTATGGCCCCTCCTGCAGTATGACCCCCTCCTGCAGTATGACACCCTCCTGCAGTATGACCCCCTCCTGCAGTATGACCGCCTCCGGCAGTATGACCCCCTTCTGCAGTATGTCCCCCTTCTGCAGTATGGCACCCTCCTGCAGTATGACCCCCTTCTGCAGTATGGCACCCTCCTGCAGTATGACCCCCTCTGCAGTATGGCCCCCTCCTGCAGTATGACCCCCTCCTGCAGTATGGCCCCCTTCTGCAGTATGACCCCCTTCTGCAGTATGGCCCCCTTCTGCAGTATGGCCCCCTTCTGCAGTATGGCCCCCTTCTGCAGTATGACCCCCTCCTGCAGTATGGCCCCCTCCTGCAGTATGACCCCCCTCCTCGCAGTATGACCCCTCTCCTGCAGTATGGCCCCCTTCTGCAGTATGGCCCCTTTCTTCAGTATGGCCCCCTTCTGCAGTATGGCACCCTCCTGCAGTATGAGCCCCCTCTGCAGTATGGCACCCTCCTGCAGTATGACCCCCTTCTGCAGTATGGCCCCCTCCTGCAGTATGACCCCCTTCTACAGTATGGCCCCCTCCTGTAGTATGACCCCCTTCTGCAGTATGGCCCCCTTCTGCAGTATGGCCCCCTTCTGCAGTATGGCCCCCTCCTGCAGTATGACCCCCTTCTGCAGTATGACCCCCTTCTGCAGTATGGCCCCCTCCTGCAGTATGGCCCCCTCCTGCAGTATGGCACCCTTCTGCAGTATGGCCCCCTCCTGCAGTATGACTACCTCCTGCAGTATGACCCCCTCCTGCAGTATGACCCCCTCCTGCAGTAAAGCCCCCTTCTGCAGTATGGCCCCCTTCTGCAGTATGGCCCCCTTCTTCAGTATGGCCCCCTTCTGCAGTATGGCACCCTCCTGCAGTATGAGCCCCTCCTGCAGTATGGCACCCTCCTGCAGTATGACCCCCTTCTGCAGTATGGCCCCCTCCTGCAGTATGACCCCCTTCTACAGTATGGCCCCCTCCTGCAGTATGACCCCCTCCTGCAGTATGGCCCCCTCCTGCAGTATGACACCCTCCTGCAGTATGACCCCCTCCTGCAGTATGACCGCCTCCGGCAGTATGACCCCCTTCTGCAGTATGTCCCCCTTCTGCAGTATGTCCCCCTTCTGCAGTATGGCACCCTCCTGCAGTATGACCCCCTTCTGCAGTATGGCACCCTCCTGCAGTATGACCCCCTTCTGCAGTATGGCCCCCTCCTGCAGTATGACCCCCTCCTGCAGTATGGCCCCCTTCTGCAGTATGACCCCCTTCTGCAGTATGGCCCCCTTCTGCAGTATGGCCCCCTTCTGCAGTATGGCCCCCTTCTGCAGTATGGCCCCCTTCTGCAGTATGACCCCCTCCTGCAGTATGGCCCCCTCCTGCAGTATGACCCCCTCCTGCAGTATGGCCCCCTCCTGCAGTATGACCCCCTTCTGCAGTATGGCCCCCTCCTGCAGTATGACCCCCTCCTGCAGTATGGCCCCCTTCTGCAGTATGAACCCTTCTGCAGTATGGCCCCCTCCTGCAGTATGACCCCCTTCTGCAGTATGGCCCCCTCCTGCAGTATGACCCCCTTCTGCAGTATGGCCCCCTCCTGGAAGTGATTCATACCTGGAAAAAGAATAAAAAAAATCATACTCACCTACTGTAGAGCTCCCGCTTCCACCGCTGCTCTCTCCTCTCCCGCGGATATATGACGCTAATCGCGTCACATGACCGCGATCGCGCATCACATGACCGCGATCGCGTCACCGCGGTCACGTGATGCCGGGCCGGCAGGCGGGGCTAGAAAAGAGTGTTGGAGGGAGGAGAAATGTCTCCTCCGCTCCGACACAACATCTTTGAACTGCCGGCGCTATAGTGCCGGTAGTTCAAAGCATCAGTGCAGAGGCGAGGCCACGTGCCAGCGGAGACGGCTCTGCGTGCCCCCCCTGGCACGCGTGCCATAGGTTCGCCATCACTGTTATATACCATCAGTAAATAATTCCCTGTTAGAGTGGTGAAGTGTGTTGTCTATTTTTCTATACCCTAAGTGCATTATCACTATATGAGAATTATACTTATATGCTTAACCTATGCACTCACCTGGAGAAATAAAAGGTATGCTTCAATAACTCCAAATCCGCAGATTTTGGATATATATTGTTGGGTATGCAGCTTGCCTTAAAAGAATCCTGTGAGATATCCAGAATTGGGCTTCTACAGGGTATAAATGCAAGTGAGGAATGATCCAATCTTTAGATCACAGCGCTCCCCAAAACACAATTCCAGTAGTTATATTAAGAAAGCTTTATTATAGTGACAATTGAAGGAAGAGATACAACGCATTTTGGCTAAATATTTAGCCTTCTTCAAGTATCAAATTAAAATATAGATCTTTTGCACTCCAAGGAACACCCACTTATTTATACAGTAGGTGGCCATAGTCTCACAAAACTGCACTCTGGTTAGGGTATGGACTGAATCCAATCCACACCTATCAGTTGGTTTCTTGCTTTCCAATCTCAAAGGTACACTTTTATAAAAAATAAATCTAAAAACATTATGCACAAGAAAAAACCTCTATGAATTAAATGTAATATATAAAGCTGAGTGTATGTATGTGTGTGTAGGTATCATAGCCCCACCCACTCCTCATAGCCACACCCATTTCACAGCCTGAATCTCCACATAGCCCTGCCCCCTTCACACAGCCCCACCCACTTTTGGGGGCAGAACTATTTATATAGTATAATACAGATTTATAATCCTCCATATAATATATTGCAGCCCTATAGCTCTTCACATAATGTAGCCTCATAGCCCTCCATATAGCTGAATGCAGCCTCATAGCCCTCCATATAGCTGAATGCAGCCTCATATCCTTCCATATGTAATATATAAAGCTGAGTGTATATATGTGTGTATGTCACAATAAAATGAATCAAATGCAAATCCACAAGTAGAACTCAGGAGAGATACAAATACCACACAAATACAGTGACATGGCTTGGAAGGTTATAGGCTTACATTCTTTTGTGACATAACTGTTTTGTTCCATAACTAAGAAGGGTTAGTTACTATGCCCGAGCAACGCCGGGCTCTACTACCGCTAGTATGTAATAAATATAAAAAAAATCATCCGGGCTCTGCCGCTAGTATGTAATATAAAAAATCATCCTAATATATACAGTATATAAACTCGTAAAAAAAGTTTCATTTCATACAAAACAAAATCTTAAAAGAAAGATCATATTTTTTCCACAATGTCATTAAGACCATTAGGGTGCAATGTTTACAGGAAAGTTTCCTGGAAATTAAGTAGGGCATTCCTATTTGTCGTTTCTGTGGGTATTTGCTACGTTGGGGTCACTTTTACATTTAAATTTTTATTTATCTATTTGGCACTAGGTGCCTAGAGAGGCTATGATTTAACTGTCCATTTTTTACCCTATCCCTGTGCCTGTTCATTCAGGACTGCACTATTTGCATAGTGCGCCCCCCACACTACAATCCGCAGCTACAGTTCATAACTTAAATTGTATGATCGTTATTATAGGTTAACCTTTGTTTAATTCCAATCTTTTAACCTGTATTCGTACACTCAATACTTTTTTCCCTGTGTTTCAAAATTCCACAAGTGCAGCAATTTTTTGAACCGTGTTTAAAAACACCAATTTCCTGCTCTTTTCTGATGGACATATATGAACAGGCACAGGCATAGGGGAAAAAAATGAAACCTTTTTTTCTATGAGTTTTTATATATATACCGTATATACTCGTGTATAAGCCGACCCGTGTATAAGCCGACCCCCTAAGTTTACCCCCAAAACCTGGGTAAACCTATTGACTCGTGTATAAGCCGAGGGTGGACCCCAGCACAAGTATACAGCCCCCAGCAGTGTGGTATACAGCAGCCTCCCCAGTGGTAGTATACAGTAGCAGCCCCAGTGGTATATACAGCAGCAGCCTCAGTGGTAGTATACAGCAGTCCCTGAGGTATATACAGCAGCCCCAGTGGTAGTATACAGCAGCAGCCCCAGTGGTATATACAGCAGCAGCCCCAGTGGTAGTATACAGCAGCCCCAGAGGTATACAGCAGCAGCCCCAGTGGTAGTATACAGCAGCAGCCCCAGTGGTATATACAGCAGCAGCTCCAGTGGTAGTATACAGAAGCCCCAGAGGTATATACAGCAGCCCCAGTGGTATATACAGTAGCAGCCCCAGTGGTAGTATACAAAAGCCACAGAAGTATATACAGCAGCCCCAGTGGTAGTATACAAAAACCCAGAGGTATATACAGCACCCCAGTGGTAGTATACAGCAGCCCCATAGGTAGTATACAGCAGCCCCAGAGGTATATACAGCAGCCCCAGTGGTAGTATAAAGCAGCCCCAGAGGTATATACAGCAGCCCCAGTGGTAGTATACAGCAGCCCCAGAGGTATATACAGCAGCCCCAGTGGTAGTATACAGCAGCAGCCCCATTGGTAGTATACAGCAGCAGCCCTAGTGGTATATACAGGCCCCCCCATCAGTATACAGGCCCCCCCCTTACTGGCCGCAATCCTGTAAAAGAATACATTAGTATACTTATCCCTGCCGCTGTCCCGCCGCCGCCATCGCGCTCCTCCGGCTTCATACAGCGTCTTCCGGCTTCCTCCTCTGGCGCGCAGACAATGACGTCATTGCCTGCGCCCACCGGAGGAAGCCGGAAGAAGACGGATGAAGCTGGAGGAGCGCGATGGCGGTGGCGGGACAGCGGCAGGGATAAGTATACTAATGTCTTATTTTACAGGATTGCGGCCAGTAAGGAAGGGGGCCTGTATACTGATGGGGGGGTGACTGTATACTGTATACAATGTATATAGTATACAGTGACTCGCGTATAAGACGAGGGGGGGACTTTTCAGCCCAATTTTTGGGCTGAAAAACTCAGCTTATACGCGAGTATATACGGTATATATAAATCATAAAGATATAAATTGTCAAATAGTGTCTTCAAAGACTGTGAGGTCAGCGAGACTGGGGATAGAGGAGAAAAGAGGAGGCGCAGATCTAAGTGCAGTATGTTAGTAGCAACAATTGCTCTTTGGTATTGTTCTCACCTTTCTGGTGTCTTGTGCAGTTCGCATATAATCCTACAGAAACACGTAATAAAACAAGAAATTATTTTGGAATAATTTGCCATCCCTGTCATCCCTCTGGTAGCGCTTCAATTCAGACCAGAAATTTTTTTTCCTGCAAAGATATAAATTCTAATTTTTTGTGAAGAATCAGCAAGTGGGAAACAATCGTGAAGTGGAACAAAATTTATTGGATGTTTTAAACTTTTTTAACAAATAAAAAACTGAAAAGTGGGGCATGCAAAACTGTAGCGCCACCTTTTGCTGTGAATACAGCTGCAATTCGCTTAAGGTATGTCTCTATCAGTTTTGCACATCGAGAGACTGAAATTCTTACCCATTCTTCCTTGCAAAACAGCTCGAGCTCAGTGAGGTTGGATGGAGAGCTTTTGTGAACAGCAGTTTTCAGCTCTTTCCACAGATTCTCGATTGGATTCAGATCTGGACATTAACCTGGCCATTCTAATACCTGGATACATTTATTTTTTAACCATTCCATTGTAGATTTTGCTTTATGTTTGGGATCATTGTCTTGTTGGAAGATAAATCTCCGTCCCAGTCTCAGGTCTTTTGCAGACTCCAACAGGTTTTCTTCCAGAATGCTCCTGCATTTGGCTCTGTCCATCTTGCCATCAATTTTAACCATCTTCCCTGTCCCTGCTGAACAAAAGCATGACCAAACCATGATGCTGCCACCACCATGTTTGACAGTGGGGATGGTGTTTTAAGGGTGATGAGCTGTGTTGCTTTTACGCCAAACATATCGTTTTGCATTGTGGTCAAAAAGTTTGATTTTGGTTTCATCTGACCAGAGCACCTTATTCCACATGTTTGGTGTGTCTCCCAGGTGGCTTGTGGCAAACTTCAAACGGGACTTTTTATGGATATCTTTGAGAAATGGCTTTCTTCTTGCCACTTTTCCATAAAGGCTAGATTTGTGCAGTGTGCGACTGATTGTTGTCCTATGGACAGACTCTCCCACCTCAGTTGTAAATCTCTGCAGTTCATCCAGAGTGATCATGGGCCTTTTGGCTGCATCTCTGATCAGTCTTCTCCTTGTTCGAGATGAAAGTTTAGAGGGACGGCCGGGTCTTGGTAGATTTGTAACATAGTAAGATAGTTTTTAAGGTTCAAGGAAGACTTTAAGTCCATCTAGTTCCACCCATAGCCTAACATGTTGATCCAGAGGAAGGCAAAAAAAAACATGTGGCAACACTAAGCTCCACATTGAGGGAAAAAAATCCTTCCTGACTTCACATATGGCAATCAGACTAGTTCCCTGGATCAACGGCCTATCATATATAGCTGGTAATATTATAGCTTTCAAGAAAGGCATCCAGTCCCTTCTTAAAAGTTAGTAGTGAGTCACTCATTACAACATCATGTGGCAGAGAGTTCCATAGTCTCACTGCTCTTACAGTAAAGAATCCACGTCTGTGATTATGATTAAACCTTCTTTCCTCCAGACGTAGAGGATGCCCCCTTGTCCCCGTTTCAGGCCTAAGAGTAAAAAGATCATTGAAAAGGTCTCTGTACTGTCCCCTCATATATTTATACATTATTATAAGATCACCCCTAAGCCTTTGTTTTTCCAAGCTAAATAACCTGTCTTGTTATTGCAGACCCCTCCGTCCTCTAATAACCTTGGTCGCTCTTCTCTGCACCCGCGTTAGTTCAGCTATGTCTTTCTTATGCACTGGAGACCAGAATTGTACACAGTATTCTAAGTGTGGTCGCACTAGTGACTTATATAGAGGTAAAATTATGTTCTCCTCATGAGCATCTATGCCTCTTTTAATACATCTCATTATTTTATTTGCCTTTGCAGCAGCTGCTGACACTGGCCAATAAATGTGAGTTTATCATCTACCCATAAACCCAGGTCTTTTTCAGTGACATTTTTGCCCAGTGTTTTACAATTAAGCACATAATTATACCTTTTATGTCCTCTGCCCAAGTGCATGACCTTACATTTATCCCCATTAAAGCTCATTTGCCATTTATCAGCCCAAGCTTCTAGTTTATATAAATCCTCCTGTAAAATAGAATTGTTCTCCTCTATATTGATTACCCTGCAGAGTTTAGTGTCATCTGCAAATATTGAGATTCTACTCTGTATGCCCTGTATAAGGTCATTTATAAATATGTTAAAACAAAGTGGGCCCAATATTGACCCCTGTGGTACGCCACTGTTAACTGTGACCCATTCTGAGGGTTTTCCATTAATAACCACCCTTTGCTTCCTATCACTAAGCCAGTTCTTAACCCACTTACACATATTTTCCCCTATCCCCATTGCTCTCATTTTATGTATCAACCTTTTGTGTGGCATATACACCATGTCCACTGTATTTCTTTGGTCCGTTCCAGAAATTACGTCATAGAAGCTTATCAGATTACTTTGACAGGAACGGTGCCTCGTAAACCCATGTTGATATTGGGTCATGAGGTTATTTTTCTTCAGATACTCCATTATAGCATCTCTTAGAAAACCCTCTAGGATTTTACACACAGTAGAGGTTAAGTTTACTGGCCTATAATTTCCAAGTTCAGTTTTTGTCCACTTTTTGAATATTGTCACCACATTTGCTATACACCAGTCCTGTGGTACAGACCGTGTTATTATGGAATCTTTAAATATTAAAAATAATGGTCTATCTATGACAGTACTTAATTCCTGCAGTACTCTGGGGTGTATCCCATCCGGGTCTGGGGATTTGTAAATTTTAGTGATTTTTAGACGATGCCGTACTTCCTGCTGGGTTAAGCAGATGACATTTAATGGAGAGATTTTGTTATCACTGATTATGTTGTCTGTCATGGGATTTTCTTGTGTAAATACTGTTAAAAAAGTCATTGAGCATATTGGCTTTTTCCTCATCCTCATCCACAATTTCACCCAGGCTATTTTTAAGGGGGCCAACACAATAATTTTTTAGTTTCTTACTATTTATGTAGTTAAAAAATATTTTGGGATTTTTTTTTACTTTCTCTGGCAATGATTCTCTCTCTCTCAATCTTTGCTGCCTTGAATTGCTTTTTACAGATGTTATTAAATTTTCTGTATTTATTTAATGCCTCTTCACTACCTACTTGCTTTAATTCCCTAAATGCTTTCTTTTTGTGACTTATTGCGCCAATTACAGCATTACAGCTTTATTTAGCCATAGTGGTGTCCTCCTATTTCTAGCGTTTATTCCCATAGGGTATATATTGTGCACAGGTCCTATTCAGGATACTAAAAAACGTCTCCCATTTGCTTTGTGTACTTTTAAGTCTCAGGATATCGTCCCAGATTATTGCACTAAGATCATCTCTCAACCGTTGGAAATATGCCTTCCTGAAATTTGTAGTGGTCTGATACTCCTTCCATTTCAATATGATCGCTTGCACAGTGCTCCCTGAGATGTTTAAAACTTCTCAAAAATCTGGCTTTAAACTTCGCCACAATAGTATCTAGGACCTGCCTGGTGTGTTCCTTGGTCTTCATGATGCTTTCTGCACTTGAAACAGAGCCCTGGGACTATCACAGAGCAGGTGCATTTATACAAAGACTTGATTACACAAAGGTGGATTCTATTTATCATTACCAGTCATTTAGGACAACATTGGATCATTCAGAGATCCTCACTGAACTTCTGGATTGAGTTTGCTGCACTGAAAGTAAAGGGCCGAATAATATTGCACGCCCCACTTTTCAGTTTTTCATTTGTTAAAAAAGTTTAAAATATACAATAAATTCCTTTCCACTTCACAATTGTGTCCCACTTGTTGATTCTTCACTAAAAAAATAGAATTTATATCTTTATGTTTGAAGCCTGAAATGTGGCAAAAGGTAGAAAAGTTCAAGGGGGCCGAATACTTTCACAAATGTACCTTTGAGATTGGAAAGCAAGGAGCCAATTGAAATTGTGTTTTGGGGAGCGCTGCCATCTAAAGACTGGATCATTGCTTTCTTGTTCATATAAATCATGTGCAGCATCTCTGCCCTCATATACTCCAGGACCATATACTCTTCTTCATTATTTGGTCTTTGGAGATCTGCATACATTGTCATCACTGTCTCCTTCATGGCGTGAGACATCATCTTCTTAATGCAAGGTTTTATGCAGCATGAAATTAGGGCCACTATGAATAAAATACAAAGAATAATTATACTCAGTTTGATAAGTGCTCTCTGCCATCCATCCCACCACCCAAACCAAGTGTCCCATTGATCCTGGACACCAGAATTATGACATAATTCTTCTGACAGGTTCATGAGTCCATTTAGGGCTCTGGCTATGCTCCCATCTGGGGCGGTATTATTTGGTATGAATGTACAGCAGTTGCTTCTGATTCATTTGCACATGCCCCGTGCTCAGCTAGGATCATATCCAAAGCCATTCTATTCTGGAAAGCCATTATGGAGGCGGGACCTAATTGTTGGACTATTCCCTTTAGGGCATCTCTGGTGAAGTTCAAAAATCGTTGTTGATTATAAAAATGTGTGTACTGTGTTAGCCAGTAGATAGAAAAATATATTGGAATCTGAGAGTCCTCAGTGGTTGATACCTTTTAATGGCTAACTGAAAAGATGGTAAACATAGCAAGCTTTCGGGACACTGTGGTCCCTTCGTCAGACTGATTATGACACAGATTCTGAAGACACATACATATATAAATAAGCAAATGAAACCTAAAACTGTTTTTTTTTTATATGTTAATAGTAAATGCGACAGGTGACGTAAACCAGAGTCAGGCTGGGGAGGAAGAGATTGGCCTGGGGAATTGAAACTAAAAGTCTAAGATAAGCTGAGTGGAACAAATTGTATAATGGTAGCTTATCTTACACTTTTAGTTTCAATTCCCTGTACTGTTGCTTTCAAAATAGGTGTAGTTTCCTGCATAAGGAGTGATCCCATGGCCAACTGGTTCTGCTTTCTGATAGGGAGGATATTGGTGTAATATTTGGCACGTTTTTGACTTGTTTGGGTGACCTGTGTAGAGTGTTAGAATGCAATTGAAACCTTCCAAATCCCCCCTTGGGTCTATTGGAAAAAGTACTGTACCCAAATGGGGCCGGCCAGTGGAGCAGACTATATAGGATGATCGATTCTTACTCATAGCAGTGTATCTTAACCATTCTAACCAAATGTTGGAGTCAGAAAACCTTGTTTCAAGAGCTAGTTTATCCTCATATGTCATTTCTGGTATATACCTGGCACCCTCCAATAGGTCATCTTCTTCATGCAAGACAGTCTGTTTGGTGGGTGCTGGCCTGTCTGCTATGTTCGTCAACCAAAACTTACCCTGTATACCACCATCTGTGCCCACACCCAACACATACAATCCTGCATCAATATCTGAGGGGGCCTCAATGGAGAGATACATAGGTATGCACCCACCCTTCTGACAGGGTGTCCAACGTTGCTTTAGATCTTGGCGTCCCTGCCATTTACCCTTAGTTAGAATCATGCGGTCTAATAGGCTCCTTCCCTATTTATCTTTATGTTCCTGTGCTTGGGTTGGTCTATATCCCCAGCTTTCTCCAGTGTTCCATCCTGCTAATGACCATGACTCACAGTTGGACCCATAACCTGTCTCAGCAGTAGTAACAGAAATATATTGCTTGTCAGCCCATATTGCCCATAGCTGCTGTAAATCTTGTGTGCATGTATTTACTATATTACAGAAGTCAAACTGATATGTAACCCTTGAAGCTGTGGCATTGAACCAAAGGGTGACTACACCATCCTCTTTGGTGATCATTTTCTGACGGTTTCCCACATTCCTATGACCTCCCGTATGACCTCCCGTATGACCTCCCACATGACCTCCCACCTTCTTGTGGCTTGCTCCCCCCTGCTTTATACTAAGTATATATATCAGGAGGATGAAGGTTAGCAGCCATTTTTGGCTTCTGGATCTGGTGCCTTCTTGTAGTGGGATGCGTGGATCCATGTAGGCCTTCCTTCAACTTTAACAGCCGTGGAGGTGACCAGCAGAACCTGGAAGGGGCCGTCGTATCTGGGTTCATTCCACCTCAGGAAGACGGTGTGTGACCGTTGAAACATGTTGTGGGGAAGGAGGTGTTGCTAATAAAGGATTTTCAACTGGACCGGAGTCCGCGCTGTGATTTGAGCACCCACGAGAGACCGTGCTGTATATTAATTCATTCCACTATCTCCAAGAGTGCACGGCAGGAGCAGCTCGGTCGCAAAGTGCAGGACCTTCGGTCACCTAGGAAACCGCCAAACACTGGAGCTCTGGAGGTCGCGGGGTAGGAGACTCCCAGCCCACCATAAGGAGAGGATAATGGTGTGAGCCATGATAAAGGGGAGGACCCCTAAAACCTTTCTCATTTCTTACCAGTGTTGTGCATGGACCGCACAACACTATAAGGTCAGTAGGCACAGGTCCACAATTAAGGAAATCTATCTCACAGGCGATATTTCACTATTGCACCCCCTTTTTCTTTTTGTCTTTCATATGTATTTGGGTTCAAGGGCACGTTTGTTGAATCTTTTGATGAGGACCCAATCTCCTGGTTGGATCTGGTGAGCTCCCTCCACGTCTTGAGGATCTGGGAGAGAGGTAAAGACTTGAGAATGTATTTTAGTCGAATGCTTTGTCAACTCAATAACAAACTTAGTCAAAGTGTCATACTGCAAGGACAGCTGTTGGGGCAAATACAATCCTGGGGGCACTTCCAAACAGGATTTCATAGGGACTCAACTTAGTTGTACCGGCTGGCATATGTCTGACACTGAACAATGCAAGGGGAAGACTCTCATGTCACGGCTTACCCGCTTCCTGTGCCGCTTTCAGCATTTTTGCCTTTAACACCCCGTTTAGTCTCTCGACTTTTCCAGAACTTTGGGGATGGTATGGAGTGTGTAGGGCTAACTCTGTTCCCAAGGCCTGCCATATCTCTTTAGTCAGATTGGCTGTAAAGGCTGGCCCTTGGTCACTCTCTATGGTTTCTGGGACCCCATATCTGCACGCTATCTCTGAGAGGAGCTTTTTTGCGGTTGTTCTAGCAGATTGGTTCTTCACAGGAAAAGCTTCTGGCCATCCTGAGAAGATGTCCACAACCACCAGTGCGTATTCAAATCTCCTGAGGAAGGCATCTGAATGTGGTCAATCTGTATGCGCTGGAAGGGGTACAAAGGTTTAGGTGTACATTTCTGTGGAGTCTTCTCTGTTTTTCCTGGGTTACATCGGGCACAGACCAGGCATCCTCTGGTGTATTTTGCTGCCATTGTTGAAAAGCCTGGTGCATGAAGTATTGTCTCACAAGATTGTGCATCTTCATCTTTGATTGATGTGTGGTACCATGCACCCATCTGGCAACCATTGGGTAGAGGCCTTGTGGGAGCCATGGTTTTCCCTTCAGCAATATCAGATTAGTTTCATCTTGCACAGCTCCATCTTGGATCCATTTGTCCTTCTCTTCATTGGAGGCTTGCTTTTGCAGGGTCAGGACCATATTCTCCCAGGACTGTTCATCCTCCATCTTCTCCTTGTTTGAATCTTCCTCTTGTTCTAAGTCTGTCAGGAGATACAAGTTGGAAGGTTCTGTGATGAATGGCTTCACTGCCGCTTCTTTTGCTGTCTTGTCAGCCAAATCATTACCCACTGCTTCCCTTGAGGTCCCTCCAGTGTGTGCCTTTACCTTCAGTACCGCGACTCTTTCTGGCATCAACAAGGACTCCATCAGTTCCTTCACAGCTCTATGGTGGCGTATTGGAGTTCCATTAGCTGTAATGAAGTCTCTTGCCCTCCAATGGGCCCGTAGTCATGGGCTATGCCATAACAAGAGCGGGAATAGGTATATATGTTAACTTTCCACTGAGCCGCCATCTTGCAGCCTTCTGTCAAAGCAATCAATTCCGTTTCTTGTGCAGACATGGGCGTGGGTAGTGGTTTGGCCATCAACACAGTATCTTCTGTGACCACTGCCATACCCGTGTGGAACCGTCCTTCTTAGTCTGCATATCTTGATCCATCCACGAAGAGAGTCAAATCTGGGTCTTCGAGAGGCGTATCTGTGACCGTGTCAAATCCAGGTGTTTCTTGTCTCATAAGCGCCAGGCAGTCATGCTGAGCCATTGCAAAGTCGGCTTCCTCTTCCACCGCGGTTCAGAAACGTCACGCTCCCCCCTTGGAAGAGAAGGAGAGTAGCAGGGTTCAGGACATCACACCTGGAGATGATTACGTTGTCCTTAAGCAGGAGGGAACATTGGAGTCGTAGGTAACGTGCGGCAGATAAATGTTTTGGCTGGGTCTGGGCCAGAATGGCAGTGATATCATGTGGAGCCTTTATCTTCAAACGGTGGCCCAGAATAACGTCAGCAGTCTTATCCAGCAGTAGGTCGGTGGCAAAGACAGCTCACACGTTGGGGCCCCGCAGGCAACTGAATCCAATCTTGTTAGTAATGCCCAAGGGGGTCTGTCTTCCTCCATGAGCTTGAGTTAGTACTCCTATGACATGCCCTTTCTTCTCCATCACAAACAGGCAAAATGGTTTCTTGTAGTCAGGTAGTTCAAGGGCAGGAGAGCATATGATGGCATCCTTCAGCATGTAGAATCCATCAATGGCTTCTTCAGTCAAACAGAAAGGAATGCTCTTGAGACAGTCATAGAGATTTGCATGTGGACTGATGCATCAAGGATTCAAGGGCGACAGTATGACACAAGACCTAGGAAAGACTGTATCTGAGTGTGATTAGTTGGTACAGGTATGTTCTTCACAGCTGTCTTCCTGTCTTCAGTGAGATGTTTGGCCTGATGTGATACAGTGTCCCAAGAACACAACTTTGTCCAGGCAAAATTGTAGCTTCTCCTTGGATGCCTTACACTTGTAGTAAGCCAGGAACTGTAGAAAGGAGATGGATTCTTCTTGTGCCTCTTGCAGGGAGTCAGAACACAGGAGAAGATCGTCAACATACTGAATGAGCGTGACAGCAGGGTGAGTCATCTTCCATGGTTCCAGGACAGTGGTCATGGCTTGACTGAACATGGAAGGGCTATTCTGGGCCCTCTGGGGCATCACTGCCCACGTGTACTGGCAATTTTCATGAGTGAACGCGAAGAGGTACTGGCTATCAGGGTGCAAAGGGACACTGAGGAAGCATTCGTCAAGTCTACCACTGTAAACCAGGAGGATGTAGGTGGGATGGAAGATAGAAGGGTGTGCGGGTTGGGCACAATTGGGGTGTCCAACACAGTGGCTTCATTCACTGCACGTAGATCTTGCACCATGCGAAACATGGTAGGTTGACCCTTCTTTGTTTTCTTCTTGACTGGAAACAATGGCGTGTTGCACGGGGATTTGGTAGGGATGACTGCTCCGTTCCTGAGGTAGAGTTTTAGTTGTTGTGAGATAGCAGCAGATTGTGGAATGGAGAGTGGGTACTGGGGTGTCCGGAGTAGTAGGGCTCCTGGTTTAAGCTTGACTTCCACTGGCTGGACTAGGAGTCTTCCAATGTCTTCTGGGCCTTGGGCCCACAGGATGTCAGGTATCTGTGAGTGCCAGACTGCATCTGTAGGTTGTATTGTCTTAGCAGAATGAATGAGGCCAAAACCTGTGTCACTTCTTCCTGGTCCCGAGGAGTAGGGAGTGTAACAGTACCATTTTCCTGAAAGGAGATGCAGGCTTGTAATTTCATCAGCAAGTCAGTTCCCAGTAGGTTCACTGGACAGGTTTTGGACACCACCATTTGGGATAGCATGCTCTGTGTGGGTTGTAGGCTGAGATGTAATGGGCGAGTCATGGGGGTGTATATAATGACTCCATCAACAACCACACATGGGATGGTTTCATCTGTGAGACAGTCTGAGTCAGGTAAATCAGCAAATCTTAGCATGGTTCTGGCTGCATCGGTATCCACTATGAAAGGGATGTTTCTTCCTTCCATTCTCCATACATACAATAGGAGTAGGGCCGCAAGCTTGTCTCATGGCTTTGCACAGCAGATTGTAAGTTGGTGCATCCAGCTTGCCTATGTCCTATAGCTGGGGGGGAAGGTAGCCAGCGGGGGAGGGAAGTTCTGTTGAGCTTGCAGCAGTGCACTGGATTCAGTTGTTGGACTACGACGTTGAGAAGATCTGCAGTTCCTCTTTATGTGGCCAACTTTTCCACAGTTGTAACAGGTGACTCCGAGCCTTTGTGCACCTGTATTTCCTGGGTTCTGAGACACCAGAAGATTGCAGTTCTGAGAGGTTTTTGAGGGTTTGTTCATTTCTATGCCCCTTGCCACCTGAAATATAATGTCTGGGTCCAGTCTTCTGTATTCAGGTCTAGTAGTCTGGACCTGCTTCTGTATGGGTTCAAGAAGACCTTGGACAAAGGCCTGTATCCATATTTGTTTGTGGGACTTTTCATGATGATCAAATCCCAGGTCTGTGAACATCTGATTCAGCCAGTAGTAGAACTTCTCCACACTTTCCCCTTTTTCTTGCATGATATCCTGGACAGAAGTTGCTTGTACTGCCAGACGGTCCTTGGCCCAGGCGTACAGCTTGAGCAAGAAAGCTACACCAGACTCAAATGTTCTTCGATACTCTTGAGTACCTGGTTCTGGTTCTAAAACTGGGCGCATCACTGGCCAGAAGGAGTCTCCTGCTTTGATTTCGGTCAGTCCCATGAGGTCTGCCCAAGAGGCAGCATGAGTCTTCTGAATCTTGCTCATCTTTTGGTGAAAGGGCATTGGTTGTTTGGCAGGGTATGGTAAGGTGTTTACCAAGGTGGCAACTTCCTGGGGCTTCCAAGAGACATATGTGCCTCGTCTGGGGCGGCGAGGAGTCTGTGGAGGGTCTTCATACTGTGACAGTCGGGGTAGTTGATTTGAGACATGTGCAGAGCTGCCCATTGTAGCCTGCGTCCCCCCATACATTGTTAAGTCTGTCTCCCAGCTCCCCCGGCCTGGGGTGTGGACTGTACTGGGGCGCTGAGCGGTGGCAGGTAATGGGTCAGATCATCCCCACCCATTGCCCCCAGTTGCAACAGTTCTGTCTTCACCGTGGGTATGCTTCCCTGATTATCTGGTGACGGAAAGGGACCCATTGAGGGTGGTGAAGGATACTGTATGCGTTTTGTATTTTTTGGCTTAGTTCCAGACCCAACTGCAAATCCATCATCTCCCCATGACATTAGGTCTTCTCCCTCAGCGGCCTCCTCCTCACCGCCTTCTGCTTTGTCCCCATCCCCATTTGTGAATATTCCAGACATTGCTGATGGAGGTAAAATGGCCGCTGGGCCGGGTCCGGTCTGTGCTAAGATGGTGGCTTGAGAGGAAGTAGACGCGCCCTGTTTTGTAATCGTTGCTTGGGCGTTATTCTGTGTTAACATGGTTGCCAGAGGGGCGACCAAGATGGTAAGTGCTGTGAGTCAACATTGGAGGAGCTGGAGTGTAAGGCATGCCATCTACATCGAGAATCGGATACAAGGTGGTGGGCCTGTGTGGGCAGCCTGCCCCACAGACTGCGCATGTGTCACGCCAGTCTGGATTTTGCGTCTGGCACACCCTACATGTCCAGCCCTCAAGGGAATATGGCGGAGGGCATCTATAATGTGTCAGCATAGGCATGGGTGCAGTAATTTCCGCCAGAGCCATCTTGTCGGGTGGTGGCGTGCATGTGTATTCACCAGTAGCAGGGTCACAACATTCAATCCACAATAATTTCTTCACCTCCCGAGCAGTTCTATACCATGCTTCAGCATCCTGCAGGACCTTGGTGTCCTTCAAAAGCCTCTTCTTGCTTGCTAGCACTTCTTTCCATTCCTTCTCATCTAAGCGTCCCCCATGGGTTGGGGATCCCACTAGTTTTAAGAGGACCTTCATATTTTTCACATACTTTTTCCCTTCCCTCTCTGTCACCAGGTCTTTTTGGGTAACCTGCTGAGGCTTTGACTGCTTAACACCCATGTTATAGCTTAAATCCAAGTCTCCATACTCCTATCTTTGCTATGACTGCCCACCCTCCAGATCACTGCAGTCAGCCGGGCACCATAGGGGAATATCTGCAGGGTCGTATAAATGTCCTGCTTCTTTCTCACTTAACAAGCTTTCAACGGGTTCCGCTACAGTAAGTCGGGCATGAATGTTTATCCTGAAGACTTTAAACCTTGGTTGAAAAAGGGGTGAAAGGGGATGGTAGCCGAGTCTCTCTGGGGGAATGGGGTGTTTAACAGTCTGGTAATCCACCAACCGTCAGCAGAAATGGCAAGCACCAAACCTTGCTTACACATGGGGAACGTCATGGGAGTCAGTCAGTTTGACAGGTAGGGCAGGGATGTCACCTTGGAATGCTATAAATGAAAGAAAGGGAAGGGGAACAAGAGGCGCAATAGTGCCCTATCACTCAGACACTAGGTGTATAGGTGGTGTATATTAAAATCACTCACCTATGTCAGTTGTGAGACCCACAACTGGTATGCAGACATGTAGTATAAAAATTCTGGTGGCTGCTGCTGGACTTCCACCAACCACTCGCAAGTGGAATCACAGGAAGATGTGGGGAAAAGCAGGTGTACAACAGTCCGCGCTGCCAGGGTCCACTTACTTCAAGGAACACACAGGTAGGTGATGTTCAAACAGGTTTTCTTTATTGCATCCGACGCGTTTTGGTGCCCTCCTGGCACCTTCCTCAGGAGAGCACCGAAACGCGTCGGATGCAATAACCGACGGAATGCTAGGAAGGCAGTCAGTCAAATGACAAGAAAGCACTGGGACAGTTATAAATCAACAGGTAATATAGCAAACTCTCACGGCCCCACCTGCACCTCAGTGGGACAACAGCTAAGTGATACAACCTTCTTGCATATACCTCTTGCATCAAAACCCCTTGCGGGTTGTCTATAGTTAGATGGGCGTGTATATTCTGTCTAAACACCGTAAGTACTGGAACCATGCCAGGGACTGCAATGTAACCAGTTTCTATTCGTGCATATGGTATATCTGTAACACGATTAATTAACCAGCCAGCGGGTGTAATTACTAGTTCTATATCTTGTCTGCACAAGGGGCACGTCATGGGGAGACGAAACAATCACTACAATAAATCACGTATTCATCCACCACCACAGCCAGGACTAACCCTTTGCCCTCAGCTTGCGCACGCGGCCTTGGCAGGAAACCTTAAGTCATCAGCCGTATTAGAGGCTGGAACCAGTAGTGAACTTAACTCAAATAAACCATCAACCTTTTCAGGGGTTAGAATCCAGGGAAACAAAATCTCCCTATTCAGCCCGTCTCTCCGTGCCTTTTTTACTGAACCGAAACTGCAGCAATGACATACACACAGATAAGGCTGACAATTAAAGGGATCCTGTCACCCCCAAATCACCTCATAAGCTATTAAAAGATCTCCCTAGAGCATATTAACACTTATCCTACACTCCTTTTAGCTCCTAAATGCATCTAGTGAAAATGAAGATAAACGTTATTAAACTCACTCATTACCGATGTTAATTAGTGACTACTGTATTCATAGTCACCCAGGCAGGCTCTCCCTCTTCCTAATATCACACCTCAATAGGCGTGATCTTCAACTCTCATTCAAATGCGCGCCTCCCTGCTCTCCTCTGACGGCCGGGCTGCTGTGTGCGGCTGTATGGCGCAAATCGCGTCATTTCCGGCTTCGGGTGATGTATGTACACCCACGCCGCTCTGTTGTGCCTCCAGCACGCATGCGCAGTTCGGGTCTTGAAGCTAAAAGAGCGGTGCGGGTGTACATACATCACCTGAAGCCAGAAAGGAAAGAGAGAGGGAAAATATAGGTACCAGAGAACACCCTACATGGAATGCTGGGGGATAGACCCAGTAAAACCAAATATTGGTCAGTGGAGGAAGAGGAACACGTAACTAAAAGGTCACAGCAAAAAGATTTGTGCTGCAAACATAGAATGTGGCTAGAGACACCCCTCCTCTCCCATATACCAATATCCAAAATGAGCCCCCCTATATATCTGGGGATAGAGAAAAACCCAAATATCGAAGGTCCCAAAGGTGACCGTCCAAGCGAGAAAACCCAAATATGGGAGTTGATCAAACCAGAGGGAAAGCCTGGCTACCAGGCACTGATGGTCCAATATGGGACCATTCAGTACCCGGGACCAAGCATATCCCAATTACAGAGTGAACAGGGGTGGGCCTACTAGGGTGGGGTACAGATCCAAACGCACTTACGAGACATGACCAGTTCATAGAAACAGTATCACAATAAGGAAGAAAATTCATCAAAGAATTTAGATCTTTTTCCTTTTTCTTCTTTCTTATTCCCAAGCCCATAATGTAAATACCCGATAAGGTCGAGGGAACTCTATTCAAAAATAAGTAACATGAATTTCTATATAAAATCCTGTATATAACAGTTCTTCATTAATACCCGAAGGTGTCAAGGTATTTAGTCTACACATCCATGCTGATTCTCGCCGCAAGAGTTCCTTCGTTTTATTCCCTCCTCGGATGTTGATATAGACTTTTTCCAATCCCATGATCCGTATGTTTTTTGTGTTGCAGCGATGATTTTCCAAAAAGTGTGCGGCAACCGAAGAGATACACTTTTCTTTGTTCTCATGATCCTTTCTGGCCGTCCCAATATTTAAAAGATGTTGCTGAACTCGTTTTCTTAATTCTTGGGAAGTTTGACCAATGTAGACCTTGGGACACGTGCAAATAAGTGCATAAACCAGATTCCTTGTTCTACAGTTGAAGTATCCGCCTGGTTTCCTAACTGCAGGAAAAATATCAGAGAATAATGTGTCATTGGAAAGCATCAAAGGACAGATATTACAATTCCCACAAGGGAAGGAACCCTCCAAAGAGGTGCCCCTTCCAAGTTTCACTCCTGGTCTAGTAAAATGACTCGTAGTAAGGGAATCTTTCAGATTCCTGGCTCGCCGAGCTATCAAATGTGGCTGGGTCGGAATACAATTAGCAGTTTGTGGTTCACTCAAGAGGATGTCCCAGTTCTTCTTCAAAATTTCCCTAAGGTCCTCCCACTGATTATTAAATTGGGTAATTACCCCAATCCCTGATCTCTCAACGATCTTAAGGGGTTGGGTTTCAAAAGGGTCTGCCTATCTAATTTCAGTGAATATTGGAAGGCCTTTGAAATTACCTTTTTTGGGTATCCTCTAGCTCTAAAACGTTTCGTTAGATCCAGCGCTTGTTCCCGAAAATCAGCCAAGTCGCTACAGTTTCACCTTAAGCGAATTAATTGCCCCCTAGGGATTCCCCTTTTAAGATGTTCTGGATGGAAACTCCCAAAGTGTAGAAGGTTGTTCGTCGCAGTCGGTTTACGGAATAAGTCAGTTTGAATCCTTCCTCCCACAATCCGCAGTGTAAGATCAAGGAAGTCCACTGACAACGCCGTTTCCTGTGAAGTTAAATAGATATTCAGGTTGTTACTATTTAATTCCTTAACAAAGTTGACACAATCCTCCTTGGGTCCCGTCCAAAGAATTAAAACATCATCCAGGTATCTGAACCAACGGAAAACATGTATTTTAAAGATTTCGGATTCATAGACCATGATTTCTTCCCACCAACTTAAGAAGATGCCTGCGTACGAAGGCGCACAACGCGCCCCCATCGCGGTTCCGGTGACTTGTCGGTAAAATACCTGATCAAAAATGAAGTAGTTACAATTTAGGATGGTTGACAAGAGATTTAATAGAAAATTATCATGCTCCCCCCCCACCCGTGATGGTTGATGGTCACGAACAGTTTGTGGTTGAGGACATCATCGAGTCTCGACTTCATAGGCATCGGCTTCAGTATCTTGTTCGTTGGCAAGGGTACCCTCCCGAAGACGATTCTTGGGAACCGGTAGGTAACAACTCCGCTCCCCAGAAGGTTGCGCAATTCCATCGGAGGTATCCGGACAAGCCTGGTCCGGGATCGTCCTGAGGCCGTTTCCAGGGGGAGAGTAATGTCAGTATTCCAGGTTTTCCAGCCTGCCGTTTGACAATATTGCCCTCAGTCAACATGGAGATCATTGTTTTGTTTGCCCTTCTTCCTGTCTTGTTTGCATAAAGACCTGGCTCAGGTGATCATTAATTGCTTGAGTATACTGGTTCCTGGTCTGCTCCTGCTCAGCTGCTCTCCTTGGTCCACTTACTTCCCTGGAGCTCTGTGAGATCTTTGTCTTCCTACAGCTTCCTGCAGTGTGCTCCCTGTAGTGCCGCTGCTATCATCAGGCTCGGACGTCTTAAGTGTGTGTAAGCAACTTCCCGGTTATTACTTTATGTACTGTTTGCTCTCTGGAACTTGTGTTTACATTTCCTTCTCGGGACTGTGTTTTGAACTCCTCACCCAGTCATCCGGGTGTGGGGACCTTTTTGCCACAGACTATATTCATCCGGTCGTTCCGGTACAAGGACTTGTGCTATGGACTACATTCATCCGGATCTACATATTTTGGACTATTTGTTTATCGGACTGTTTTCGTAAGGACTGTGCTTGGCAGTATGTTTTGCGGTCGTGTTATTTTTGTATGTTTATTTGCTGTGTACCAAGTTCACATTGTTTGCTGTGTGTGTATAAATACTTTGCACCCAAGTACCCGTCTCTGCTCTTCATTGCCCTTAAGCGATCAGAATCCTCAAACCTATACAATAGTATTACACCTTACTACGAGTAATTTTACTAGACCAGGAGTGAAACTTGGAAGGGGCACCTCTTTGGAGGGTTCCTTCCCTTGTGGGAATTGTAATATCTGTCCTTTGATGCTTTCCAATGACACATTATTCTCTGATATTTTTCCTGCAGTTAGGAAACCAGGCGGATACTTCAACTGTAGAACAAGGAATCTGGTTTACGCACTTATTTGCACGTGTCCCAAGGTCTACATTGGCCAAACTTCCCAAGAATTAAGAAAACGAGTTCAGCAACATCTTTCAAATATTGGGACGGCCAGAAAGGATCATGAGAACAAAGAAAAGTGTATCTCTTCGGTTGCCGCACACTTTTTGGAAAATCATCGCTGCAACACAAAAAACATACGGATCATGGGATTGGAAAAAGTCCATACCAACATCCGAGGAGGGAATAAAACGAAGGAACTCTTGCGGCGAGAATCAGCATGGATCTATAGACTAAATACCTTGACACCTTCGGGTATTAATGAAGAACTGTTATATACAGGATTTTATAAATAAATTCATGTTTCTTATTTTTGAATTGAGTTCCCTCGACCTTATCGGGTGTTTACATTATGGGCTTGGGAATAAGAAAGAAGAAAAAGGAAAAAGATCTAAATTCTTTGATGAATTTTCTTCCTTATTGTGATACTGTTTCTATGAACTGGTCATATCTCGTAAGAGCGCTTGGATCTGTACCCCACCCTAGTAGGCCCACCCCTGTTCACTCTGTAATTGGGATATGCTTGGTCCCAGGTACTGAATGGTCCCATATTGGACCATCAGTGCCTGGTAGCCAGGCTTTCCCTCTGGTTTGATCAACTCCCATATTTGGGTTTTCTCGCATGGACCTTTGGGACCTTCGATATTTGGGTTTTTCTCTATCCCCAGATATATAGGGGGGCTCATTTTGGATATTGGTATATGGGAGAGGAGGGGTGTCTCTAGCCACATTCTATGTTTGCAGTACAAATCTTTTTGCTGTGACCTTTTAGTTACGTGTTCCTCTTCCTCCACTGACCAATATTTGGTTTTACTGGTTCTATCCCCCAGCATTCCATGTAGGGTGTTCTCTGGTACCTATATTTTCCCTCTCTCTTTCCTTCCTTCCCCCTTCCCCCTCCCCCTCTCCCTTTCCCGCCCCCCCTCTCTTCCTACCCACTTTATAATTAAACCCTCTCCCCCTTCCCCTCTTTATTGGTTTTACTTAATCGGTTCCTCTTCTGTATTGCTCTAAGATCACTCTGAGTAGTGAAATATATTCCCAGCATGGAAATTAATCTAATCTTTATACTTGCATAACTCTACTTGTTTATTACATTCCACCACTGAGTTCATCCCCTGTCTTATAACTGTATACTAAAAACATACACGTAATTTCTTTTGAACTTACTGGCAGTATTCCACATATAGCTTCTGGATTACCTACTATGGAGAGATTAGTTCTATTATCTATATTAGGTAAGGCTTAATGGTATTTTCTTTTAGAGTGCCTCTCTGTATATAGGTTAACCTATCTTTATGCTCTGCTGATTGTCATTTGGGTACTTCTGTCCCCTATAGGAGTGAAACAGCAAGATTCGTTGCTATGATTAGATCACTCTACTCGCTATGACTCCCAGACATGCGCGCTTCGCTCTCTGCGCATGTGCAATTGTACATGTCACCCTTGAGCGGGCGGCCATGTTTTTGGAGTCGGTCATGCGCAATTGCGCGCCCGCGCATGCGCACGCTGGATATAAAAGGGACGGACTGGCCACCCGATCTCCTTCTGCACCCAGCTGGGAACGTTTTCCCATGATTAGAGGCTGGTGCCTCATAAATACGATCACAGACTAAGATGGACACCTTCCCCTGACGAAGCTGCCAGGCGCAGGCAGCGATACGCATGGGGAGCGCTACACCTCACACCCTTATGCCTCTGAGAACTGGTAAACTGGTTACTTGACTCAATAACCTCTATCCCCCTGTTTTTAACACCAGCCTTATAGGAATCTCTCATTAGCTGTCTCTGGGTATGTATCTCACTTCTCTATGAGCCAAAACATTGCTTTGGCCAGATGTCATTAACCCTTGCTACCATGCTATTCAATCTTTCTGCTAGGCTGCAAAATGTTTTACTGTGCTGCTAGGCATGATATATGTCATCTGGTCTGATGGACTATATGCATTAAATACAGGGAGATACCCATATTAAGCTTTATATGTACAGGGGGATATTTAAACTTGCATATATGATTTTGCTTTATTGCTGTATTTTTTGTATCTGTATTTCTATATGTATTATTTATATACTTGTGTAATCAGTTTGGGCAAAGGTTGTTGAGGTTTTCTATGATATATTATTTTTATATGAATTGTTACAGCCATATTTGGTTTTTTAAATGTTTTTATCTTTGTGTGTTCATCTTTTTGTGAGTTTTCTTGATAAATAAATTTGTTAATATTGATAAAACATTTACCGTATATACTCGCGTATAAGCCGAGTTTTTCAGCCCAAAAATTGGGCTGAAAAGTGCCCCCCTCGGCTTATACGCGAGTCAATACGGCCCCTCAAAGTTTTGCGCCCCCACCTCCCTTTCTGGGCCCCCCCGCATGCAGCGCTGCGCATATACATTACCGGTCTAGCAGCTGTCACCTCCGGTGGCGGATCGCGGCTCCCGGCTCCGGGCTCCATCTTCCTCGCTGTCTTCCTGCTTGTCAGGTGACCGGCCCGCGTCGCGATGACGTCATCGCGATGCGCGATGAGCCCCGGTCACAAAGCAGGAAGACAGCGAGGAAGATGGAGCCCGGAGCCGGGAGCCGCGATCCGCCACCGGAGGGTGACAGCTGCTAGACCGGTAATGTATATGCGCAGCGCTGCATGCGGGGGGGCCCAGAAATTATGAGGGGGGCCCTGCTGGGGCCCTGTATACTACCACTGGGGCTGTATACTACCACTGGGGCTGAATATACCACTGGGGCTGCTGTATACTACCACTGGGGCTGTATATACTACCACTGGGGCTGTATACTACCACTGGGGCTGTATACTACCACTGGGGCTGAATATACCACTGGGGCTGCTGTATACTACCACTGGGGCTGTATATACTACCACTGGGGCTGTATACTACCACTGGGGCTGTATACTACTACTGGGGCTGCTGTATACTACCACTGGGGCTGTATATACTACCACTGGGGCTGCTGTATACTACCACTGGGGCTGTATACTACCACTGGGGCTGTATACTACTACTGGGGCTGAATATACCACTGGGGCTGCTGTATACTACCACTGGGGCTGTATACTACCACTGGGGCTGTATACTACCACTGGGGCTGAATATACCACTGGGGCTGCTGTATACTACCACTGGGGCTGAATATACCACTGGGGCTGCTGTATACTACCACTGGGGCTGTATACTACCACTGGGGCTGTATACTACCACTGGGGCTGTATATACTACTGGGGCTGCGTGTATACTACCACTGGGGCTGTATATACTACTGGGGCTGCGTGTATACTACCACTGGGGCTGTATATACTACTGGGGCTGCGTGTATACTACCACTGGGGCTGCTGCTGTATACTACCACTGGGGCTGCTGCTGTATACTACCACTGGGGCTGCTGTATATACCTCTGGGGCTGCTGTATACTACCACTGGGGCTGCTGCTGTATATACCACTGGGGCTGCTGCTGTAACACTGCTGGGGCCTGTATATACCACTGGGGAGGCTGCTGTATACCACACTGCTGGGGTCTGTATACCTGTGCTGGGGTCCACCCTCGGCTTATACACGAGTCAATAGATTTTCCCAGGTTTTGGGGGCAAAAGTAGGGGGGTCGGCTTATACACGGGTCGGCTTATACACGAGTATATACGGTAATTGAGGTTGTATCGCTTTTTAGGGACTTTCTGTTTCTCTATTTTCGTTTCATTAGTTTTTATTATATATTGTCAATAATACAAAGAATTGAACATATACAGTAACCATCTTGGACTATATCCAGATTCAGATGTATAAGAATGAAAACTTTGGAAAAGTGCAATATACAGTAGTTTCATATTCTTCTTGTAAACAACATTATATATTATAGGAGATAAATAAAATAGGGAAATAAGTAAAAAAGGAAAACAGGGAGGGGGGAAGAATAACAGAGGTCTAGCAGAGTGGGAAAAGGGGAAGGAGGGGGAGAGGATCTCTGCACACAGAGACCCTCTGCATAATGGTCTAGGTTACATTAGGAAAGCATACTCTTGCAATTGGTCAGCTAGTGGGAGAAATGTGCAGTCACGAGGGGATTTGAACATTGTTATATGGAGATGATATCCATGAGTCCCACCAAGAGAGCACTTTGTTGCGCCTGGAGACGTCATGCGCCAGCATGAACTCATGTTGGAAATGGAGATTAAGTGTAACATGTAGGTCTTGTTCAGTCGGTAGATTCTTCGATTTCCAGTATCTAGTAACACACAATCTAGCTCCCAGTAGTACATTCGTAACTATAGGCCTCAGCGGTGTTGGCCAATCCTCCAATCCTAAGCTCAGTATAGCCAAGGAAGGCCTTAATTGGAAGGACACACCTGTTAGAGATACCAGAAGAGTGGACACCCCCTGCCAGAATCCTATCCTCGCAGAGCGTCACAATCCCACCACATGTGTAGTAAAGATCCCACCGCATCGCATCCCCTCCAGCAGGTCTGGGCTGAGCCAGTGCCCCTCCCCCTATATCTCGCCAAAGCGGTTGGGGTGACATACCACTCTAAGTGTATTTTTTTAACTTGTTCAAGGTGATTTATACAGCATGTATATTTCGTGCCTCTCACAGACGCCTCCTGCCATTGAGTTAGAGTAAATTCTTCCCGTAGAGCAGCTTCCCACTTGTTCATGTAGGGCAATTTTTCTGAAGAATGCAGTCGAGCAAGAGCTCCATACATGATGGACACCCCATGAGCACCCGAAGGAGCTGATTTAAAAAATCTTTGTGCTGCGTCATCAACCGCCGACAGATCAGTAGCGGGCCAGGACACTGAGCTTAGGAAGTGGCATAATTGAAGGTACTGGTAAAATGTAGTTTTTGGAATGGAGTATCTATCTGCTAGTTCAGCGAAGGGTTTCATGGTGGTACTGTAAAGAACCTGATGGATGTGTGTAATTCCCCTAGATCTCCAATGGTGGAGAGAGAGAGATCCCACTAATGTTTCAGCCGCTCGGATAATTACTGATTTAAATAGGAAAGATAGCAGAGAGTAGGCGTACTGGCGCCAAATGCGCACCAAGGTCAGCATGGGTTTAAGTAAGGTCGACCCTTCTGACCTCTTCAGAAGGTTCATTTCTAGTAAAAGCTTGGTAGAGTTCTGAGGAGCGTAGTGTCTCTCAATCGCCATCCACAGGGGGCAGGGAGCATCCGCCCACCAATAACTCGCCACTGCTAGATGACATGCAGCATAATAATGTGCTAGATTAGGGACTCCCATACCTTCCAATTGAACCGGTAAGGACAGAACTCTCATGCTCACCCGATGGGGTTTGTGGTTCCAGATAAAGTCGTTTAGAGTGGACTGCAAGGTTGCAATCAGGCGTTTTGGAAACAGCAATGGTAAGCAGCGAAACACCTAAAGAATTTTAGGGAGATATGTCATTTTTATAATATTGTCTCTGGCAACCCATGAGAGAATCAATTGTTTGTGTGTTGAAAGGCCCTCCCTTATTGATCGGAGCAGAGTCTCATAGTTTAGGCGAAGCAATCCCCCGGTATATGAAATCATTATCCCTAGATACTGGATACCTTTTGGGGACCATTGAAACGGGAAATTTGCTTTTAGTGATTCTGCCAAGACAGGTGGTATCTGGATTGGGTAAAATAGCGATTTGGACACATTCAGCTTGTAATATGAAGCAGCTGAAAATTCGGACAGCAATTTCATTATCCTGGGGACAGTGACCGTGAGATTCGTACAGATGAAGATCACGTCATCTGCGTACAGCCCAATTTTATGTTCCACTCCCCCCACACGTGGGCCAGAGATCAGTGGGTCCTGTCTCCCTATGGCCGCCAATGGCTCCATAATAAGAGCGAAAATCAGCGGAGACAGTGGGCACCCCTGCCTGGTACCATTAGTAACCAAGAGGGGGCCCGACATAAATCCCGACGCCTTGACCCTAGCCGTGGGAGAGGAATAGAGGCCTAGTATAGCCACCTTAAAGCTGCCCACCAGTCCGAATCTGTCCAATACCGCTTCCAGGTAACATAGTAACATAGTAACATAGTTTTTAAGGTTGAAGGAAGATTTTAAGTCCATCTAGTTCAACCCATAGCCTAACATGTTGATCCAGAGGAAGGCAAAAAAAAACCCATGTGGCAACACTAAGCTCCACATTGGGGAAAAAATTCCTTCCTGACTCCAGATATGGCAATCAGACTAATTCCCTGGATCAACGCCCTATCAAAGAATCTAGTATATATAACTGGTAATATTATAATTTTCAAGAAAGGCATCCAGGCCCTTCTTAAATGTTAGTAGTGAGTCACTCATTACAACAGCATGTGGCAGAGAGTTCCATAGTCTCACTGCTCTTACAGTAAAGAATCCGCGTCTGTGATTATGATTAAACCTTCTTTCCTCCAGACGTAGAGGATGCCCCCTTGTCCCAGTCTCAGGCCTAAGAGTAAAGAGATCATTAGAAAAGGCCTCTGTACTGCCCCCTCATATATTTATACATTATTATAAGATCACTCCTAAGCCTTCGTTTTTCCAAGCTAAATAACCCCAAGTTTAATAACCTGTCTTGGTATTGCAGACCCCTTAGTCCTCTAATGACTTTTGTCACTCTTCTCTGGACCCGCTCTAGTTCAGCTATGTCTTTCTTATACACCGGAGACCAGAATTGTACACAGTATTCTAAGTGTGGTCGCACTAGTGACTTGTATAGAGGTAAAATTATGTTCTCCTCATGAGCATCTATGCCTCTTTTAATGCATCCCATTATTTTATTTGCCTTTGCAGCAGCTGCCTGACACTGGCCACTAAATGTGAGTTTGTCATCTACCCATACACCCAGGTTTTTTTCAGTGACAGTTTTGCCCAGTGTTTTACAATTAAGCACATAATTATACCTTTTGTTTCCTCTGCCCAAGTGCATGACTTTACATTTATCCCCATTAAAGCGCATTTGCCATTTAGCAGCCCAAGCTTCTAGTTTACATAAATCCTCCTGTAATATAAAATTGTCCTCATCTGTATTGATTACCCTGCAGAGTTTAGTGTCATCTGCAAATATTGAGATTCTACTCTGTATGCCCCCTACAAGGTCATTAATAAATATATTAAAGCGAACCTGTCACCCCCCCCGGGCATCAAAAGCTCTAATAGCCACCTTCTGCAGCACTAAGGCTGCATTCAGGGAAGGTGACTATAGCCTTTTGATGCCCTTTGTAGTCTGAAATATGAAGTTAGGTAAATGCTTACTCTTAGAAAGAACAGAGACCGGGAGACGGGGTTTCACGCTGCTCCGGCCCACCCCCTCTTGTCAGTCATGGTGCTCGGCTGCTGCTGCCTCCCATGACTGTGTAAAATGAACGCGCGTCTCCGTTCTCATGCACGGAGCCGCGCATGCGCTGTGCGCCCGGTATCCAGGAAGTCATCGACACCGGGCACACAGCGCATGCGCGGCTCCGTGCATGAGAACGGAGACGCGCGTTCATTTTACACAGTCATGGGAGGCAGCAGCAGCCGAGCACCATGACTGACAAGAGGGGGCGGGCCGGAGCAGCGTGAAACCCCGTCTCCCGGTCTCTGTTCTTTCTAAGAGTAAGCATTTACCTAACTTCATATTTCAGACTACAAAGGGCATCAAAAGGCTATAGTCACCTTCCCTGAATGCAGCCTTAGTGCTGCAGAAGGTGGCTATTAGAGCTTTTGATGCCCGGGGGGGGTGACAGGTTCGCTTTAAATAGAAGCGGGCCCAACACTGACCCCTGTGGTACCCCACTGTTAACTGTGACCCAATCTGAGTGTGTTCCATTAATAACCACCCTTTGTTTCCTATCACTAAGCCAGTTCTTAACCCACTTACACATATTTTCCCCTATCCCCATTGCCCTCATTTTATGTATCAACCTTTTGTGTGGCACCGTATCAAAAGCTTTTGAAAAGTCCATATACACCACATCCACTGCATTTCCTTGGTCCAGTCCAGAACTTACTTCTTCATAGAAGCTTATCAGATTAGTTTGACAGGAACGGTCCCTCGTAAAACCATGTTGATAATGGGTCATGAGGTTATTTTTGTTCAGATACTCCAGTATAGCATCTCTTAGAAAACCCTCTAGGATTTTACCCACAGTAGAGGTTAAGCTTACTGGCCTATAATTTCCAAGTTCAGTTTTTGTCCCCTTTTTGAATATTGGCACCACATTTGCTATACGCCAGTCCTGTGGTACAGACCCTGTTATTATGGAATCTTTAAATATTAAAAATAATGGTCTATCTATGACAGTACTTAATTCCTGCAGCACTCTGGGGTGTATCCCATCCGGGCCCGGTGATTTGTCAATTTTAGTGATTTTTAGACGATGCCGTACTTCCTCTTGGGTTAAACAGGTGACATTTAATTGAGACTTTTTGTTATCACTGATCATATTGTCTGTCATGGGATTTTCTTGTGTAAATACTGTTGAAAAAAAGTCATTTAGCATATTGGCTTTTTCCTCATCCTCATCCACCATTTCACCCAGACTATTTTTAAAGGGGCCAACACCATCATTTTTTAGTTTCTTACTATTTATGTAGTTAAAAAATATTTTGGGATTCTTTTTACTTTCTCTGGCAATGAGTCTCTCTGATTCAATCTTTGCTGCCTTGATTTGCTTTTTACAAATGTTATTTAATTTTCTGTATTTATTTAATGCTTCATCACTACCTACTTGCTTTAATTCCCTAAATGCTTTCTTTTTGTCACATATTGCACTTCTTACCGCTTTATTTAGCCATAGTGGTTTCCTCCTATTTCTAGCATGCTTATTCCCATAGGGTATATATTGTGCACAGGTCCTATTCAGGATGCTAATAAACATCTCCCATTTGTGTTGTGTACTTTTATGTCTCAGGACATCGTCCCAGTTTATTGCACTAAGATCATCTCTCAACCGTTGGAAATTTGCCTTCTTGAAGTTTAGTGTCCTTGTGGCCCCTCTACTACACGTCTTAGTAAAGGATACTTGAAAGCTTATTAAGTTATGATCACTGTTACCCAAGTGACCTCCAACCCGTATATTTGATATGCGGTCTGGCCTGTTGGTTAATATTAGGTCCAGCAGTGCCCCCCTTCTTGTTGGGTCCTGAACCAGTTGTGAAAGGTAATTGTCTCTCATAGTTTTCAAAAACTTATTACCTTTGCTGGAACTGCAGGTTTCTGATCCCCAATGTATTTCAGGGTAGTTGAAGTCCCCCATAATAATGACTTCTCCCTGAGTCACTGCTTCATCTATTTGCTTTATGAGGATATTCTCCTCCACTTCCATTATTGTTGGAGACTTATAACAAACCCCTATCAGTAATTTATTATTTTTTCCCCCTCCCCTTATCTCCACCCACAGGGACTCTACATTTCCATTAGATTCACCTATATTATCACGCAGGATGGGTTTTAAGGATGATTTTACGTATAAACATACACCTCCTCCTCGCCCCCCCAGTGCACTCTATCAAACGCTTTTTCAGCATCCAAGGACAGAAGTGCACTGGGGGCCCCCCTTCGCTCCAGTACTTCCAGCAGTTCGATCACGCGGCGTGTGCCGTCGGAAGCTTGGCGTCCTGGAATGAATCCCACCTGTTCTAGACCTATCAGATCAGGTAGCACCATCGCTAGGCGTTGAGCTAGTAGTTTTGCAAAAATTTTTACATCGCCATTCAGGAGGGCAATCGGGCGAAAATTTGGTGGGGAGTTAGGAGGTTTTCCCGGTTTCGGGATTGCTGAGATCGTTGCCTCCAGACCTTCAGGGCGTATCTGACCCTTGCTTCTCCAAAAGGAGAAGACGGAGAGCATGTGAGGTAGTAGACGGGATTGAAAAGTAATATTTATAAGAAAACCCATCAGGGCCTGGAGCCGAGGATTTCTTCATTGAATTAACCACTGACATTATCTCCCCCTTGGAGAAGGCTGCATTTAATGAGGTGAGTTGTGCTTCTGTTAGTTTAGGTAAGCGCGCCTGAGCTAAAAAGGACCTGATCGCGTCCGTAGTTGGCTGTGGGGTGCAGGGATCCTCTCTTAAGTTATAAAGGGTAGCGTAATAGTCCCTGAATTGGGCAGCAATATCTAAGGGTTCCTGACTTTCTCCCCCGAAGGACGGAGGATATGATCAATTTTTGTGGATGCCCTTTGTTTCTGAATGCGTTTCGCTAGAAGCTTACCCGCTTTATCTCCCATCCCGTAGAAGTGGGCCTTAAGTTTCTTAAGATTAAATTCTACCTTATGCAGTAAAAGAGATTTGAGATCTCTACGGGTGGCTTCCAGGTCCGCCCGTGTTTGTTGGGTTTGGGACTGTTTGTATTGTCTTTCCAGAGCTGTTAGTTTGTTGGTAAGCTCCCTGAGTTGCTCATCACGTTTGCGCTTAGCCCGTGCCGCCATTTGAATAAATTGGCTTCGCAAAACTGCTTTGTGGGCATACCACAGTATTTCCTGATCAGTATCTCGGGATTGGTTAAGCGCAAAGTATTGGTCAAGTTGGGAGTCAATATATGTTATGTTGTCAGGAAGACTCAGGAGGTATTCATTTACTGTCCATGTTGGAGATGGGGAGACTTGCAGGTCATCAGCTATCTGGATAAGAATCGGGGCGTGGTCGGACCAAGTAATGTGTCCAATTGTAGTATTTTGGCATTTTGGCAAAAGGGAGTCCCCGACGAGAAAGTAGTCTATTCGACTATACGTTTGATACCTGGGGTATAGGAAAGTATAATAATAATAATAATAATAATAATAATACTTTATTTATATAGCACCAACATATTCCGCAGCGCTTTACAATGTAGGGTTAGAGTACAGAAAATACAGTAAGTAATTACAATAGAGAACAAATAAAGTACAATAATTGGATACAAAACAATAGGTATAGAATCAATGTGAAAAAAAAAAATACAATAAATAAAGCAAGAAATGAAGGTGACCCTGCTCAAAAGAGCTTACAATCTACAACGGGAAAGGGGTTGCGCAAGGTGCTGGGCTTATTGCACTGGTGGTCCAGGCATCTTGAGGAAATGGGGTATAGGGCTAAGCTTACATGGATGGTCATTATACAGTCTGTGTAGACCTTTATGGTTTGGTGGAGTTTGTAGAAGAGTAATGTCTCTCTTCACCATGGGTATACCGCCAGATATCGTGAAGGTGGTGGGTGTACAACAACCCTCCCAGTTCACCCCGGCACATAGAGGAGGTCGAACAATCAAGGCGTTTATTTACTGGGATATTGAAGTCTCCTGTTAGAAGGAGAAATCCCTTCGCTAACGAGTCTAGTGTAGAGAATAGGGTGCTGGCAAATTTTAGTTGGCCTGCATTCGGTCCATAGACCAAAACTAAAGTATATTGCTTCCCGTTGATCAGGGCCCGAACCACCAGAAACCGACCAGATGGGTCTGCCATTGTCTCAACCAATTGAAATGCCAACGCTTTGTGAACGAAGATAGCTACTCCAGATGTCTTAGTAGGGGCGTTAGCAAAGTATTGCAAGGGGAACCGAACAGATTTCATCCTAAAGTTGTCCACCTCTAAGAGGTGAGTCTCCTGTACAAATAGAATATCAGCTTTCAGTTTGGTGAGTTGTTGCCACACCAATGTTCTCTTTTTGGGGAGTTTAACCCGTTCACATTTATTGATGGACATTGGAAGCTCATGGCGGTCGATGGAGAAATTCAAATAAATGGATTCGCTACACAAAGAGGGCTTTGGTTTGTATCAAGAATAATTCCGTAATGAGTGTCCCGTTCACTATCACATGTATCAAACAATTTAGTGGGTCTGAGGACCTATGAAATGCAGAAACCCGACTCACTGGGGGGAAAAGGGGTAGAAAAAGGTAGGATAGAGCAGGGAGAGAAAGGGGAAGGAGGCAAAAATAAAACCAAATAAGACTTTTGAATGTACAATAAGGTGTATACAATCTTCAAACAGTGATACTTCAGGTAAGCTTGAGTGAAATCAGCTGTTACAATTTTTATATATATGGGGAGATCAAAATGAGTGAGATCCCCGCAGGTAGAAGTCAAGTGTTGAGAAAAATGAGTTCTGAGGGGTGGGTAGGAAGAGGTAGAGGAAAGCTAAAGAGAGTAGAGAGAATGCAAGTCAGAAGGTGATGTGCTGTATAGTAGTTAAAGAAAGGATGAATGTCCCAGATGAATATAGAAAATAGGAAGGCCAAAGAAAAGACCTTGGAAGAGAAAAGAGAGGGAAGGATAGTAGTTAGAGAACAGAGGGTCTGGTCAATGGTAAGAGGCAAAGAAAACTAAGCCACGAGCCCCCTATCAAGTAACCAGTAAGCGGTCAGACCAAGAGCAGAGGAAAAGGAGAAAAGGGATAGAGGGTAAGGTAAGAAGTATGAGGGAATAGAACAAAGGAATGGAGGGAAGATGAAGTACAAACGTCTCTCTGAACTGCCTAGAGATAACAATACAACAAATACAATTAAACCTTAATATGGAGGCCACATAAAGGCACTCCTCAAACCCAGAACGTCTTTACTATCCAAAACTCAGGATAGGTACTGGGCACTTGTGTGGGGTTATTAGGGCGATGTAGGGCCCTAAACACACTCTCAGATCCTGCAATAATGCAGCAGGGTCTGAGGTTTTTGCAGAGAATTTGACAAAAGTCATACCAGCGGTGAGTTCCAATCCCCAGAGACAAAAAGTCATTTCAGACCCGATCCGCCTGGAGGAGAAGAATCAGTGCGATTGTTGCGGATTCCCGGACTGGCGAACGATGAGCCGGACTTCACCAACAGGCGCCAATCAATCAAAGCAGTTTTCATTTTAGTAGGGGAAGAGAACTGCTGACGTTTTCCTTTGTATCGGAATGATACGCTGACTGGTGAGCCCCATGCTAGTTAATTCCTCTTTCTCTCAGGACTGAGCAATATGGAGCAAAATCTCTCCGCCTTGCAAGTGTGCCCGGAGAGAGGTCTGGGAATAGGGACCACAAAGCAAATGGCGCATCAGATATTGGGTTTTTTCTCAGAGCGTGCAGTAAGGGTCCCATAGTTTCGGCGTCGTCAGGTGCACCATGAATCTCTGGGACGTCAGGGGGAGCTTTCTGAGAGCGGGGAAGCCTATATGCTTTCTCAACTTTCTCAATGTCCAGGTCTGCTGGAGTAGCTGTGGGGAGGATAATCTTCAGGAATGGCAGCACAATTTCAGTTAGGTCTTCTTCGTCCCCTGTTTCGGCTACTCCGCGGACTTTAATGTTACCCCTCCTCAATTTGTCTTCCAAGTCCCATACTTTCACCCTCATGCTTCTAAGGTCTTGTGCTAGATCTTGGTGGCTGTCAGCCAACTCATTGTGGGCGCCTGCAAATTCCGCCATCTTTTCCTCTATTATGCTAGTCCGTTCACTCATGGACGCCATATCAGCCCTGATCTCTCCCACTATACTCCGTATATCTGCCTGAATGGAGGCGCGGAGGTCGCCCAGGAGGCCCATAAGGGAGCCATAAGTGATCACTGCAGAGTCCTCTTGCTTCCCTCTGGGGGAGCGGGAAGCATCTTCTCCTGTCGGCGCCATTTTAGTTTTCAAGGCTGCAGCCCCAGGGCGCTCAGGAGAGAAAAAATCTGACACTTTCTGTGCGGTGCCGCAGTTCCTGGAGCCGGTCCGAGGCATCACAAGTGTTCAAGGTGCTATTTCCTCTACAGTTGGGTGGGAATTAGTCAGGTAGGAGCCGATAATCCCTCAAGATGTGGAGACCGCCGGCAGAGCTCTCCGACTATGCGTCCGGCATCGTTCACTCCAGGACACGCCCCCCTGTTTCTCTATTTTGATCTACTCTCTACTGTCCCAGCGATCCCTACCCTCACATATATATTGGTGGTGCCCTCCCCTCTCTACTTATTTCACTAATTAACATCGGTAATGAGTGAGTTTAATAACGTTTATCTTCATTTTCACTAGACGCATTTAGGAGCTAAAAGGAGTGTAGGATAAGTGTTAATATGCTCTAGGGACATCTTTTAATAGCTTATGAAGTGATTTGGGGGTGACAGGATCCCTTTAAGGAACTCTCAAGACCGGGTTACTCAGGCTAGGACTTGTCAGATCCGGTCATCTATGTCCGAGTCTGACAGCCAACTACCTCTATTCCTGCATGGAGACACAGGAGGGTACTAGGCAAGATAAATTGTTTTCTTACCTTTTTTGTAGCCTGCTGGTCTACCCCTCGTGTATGGTTCGTCCTGGGCATGGAGGTTTAGGTGCGGCTGTCATCCTCCGGACGTCTCGTCCTAGCCCCACGTTGGGCGCCACTGAAATTGAAGGCCTCACACTGCGGATGGGCTATCTTCTTAAATGTCTGCCGCCAAATTGGATGCTTGGTCAAGGTGTGTGCACGCACCGGTGAAGAACCACACTGACAATCAGTCAAGGTAGAAATTCATGACAAGCCTTTAATTAGAGGAAGCGATACAGTTTATATACTAGTCACTCAAGGACTATCCTTATGGGTGTCACTAAGGGTATATTGCAACATTGCATCATGTGAGCTAACACAGCAGTTTATTCCTTAAATTAGCTAAATCATCATATTTGTGCTATAGCATTAGTCATAGTATAAATCAGGTGTTATTTAACATAACCTTGGCTCAAGCATTATTAGCTCTAAAAAGAGAGGTAGAGTAGATAACTATTACGCTATGGGAACATATTCTTAGTTTCCTATCTTTGTTCAAACAAGAGCAGGTGTATGGTCACTTCAGGTATGTGTTCTGTAAGTATGTAAGTATTTTTGGATATCTTCAACATTTCCAACTGTAATCATTAACTTTCTAGTCCTACAGCCATGTCACTATGTAACCCCATTGATCTCTTTGACCCCAGCACTGTGTGCCCCTTGGTGATCTCTGTGCCCACCAGTCCTGTGTGGCCCTCGGTACTCTCCATATAGGGCAGCCACATAGCTCTCCATATAGTGCAGCCTTATAACTCTCCATATAGTGCAGTTCATAACTTTCCATATAGTGGAGCCTCATAACTCTCCATATAGTGCAGCCTCATATAGTGCAGCCTCATATAATGCAGTTTCATAACTCTTCATACTGTATAATGCACCCCTCTCCTCCCCCCTATAATCCACTGGCAACTGTGTACTCAAAAAAATAAATCTGTAGTTATCTCTTCCGGTTCCCTCGCTGCTCCGGTCTCCTTGCAAAGACAGAAGACTCTGGAGGAGGAGGCGGTGCCGGCCTGCGTTCCACTGTGGAACGCATAAAACAGGAGGTTCTGCCTACTCCTAGAGTGGAGGAGGTGGTACCAACCTCTTTATATGCGTTCCACAGTGGAACGCATGTCGGTACCCCTGGGTAAGAGGAAGCGAGGGGCGGGGTGGGGGCGGCAGTAGGAAGTAGTAGGCTTTCCTTTCCGACACACAGCGGGCCTCTAAGCGGCATAGACAAATGGATGTTCCACACTTTTTTTTTCTTCTAGGGGGTGCAATTGCCCCCCTGCCCCTCTCTGTGTACAGCCATGATACCTACCATATAGTGTTTGAGTACATTAGCCTGATATTAACCACATAATATAAGTTTATGGCAGTGGCCTAGGGCAGTAGCCATGATCAAAGCTTGGTCTTCGAACATGTGTTGATCTCCACCTGGTGGGAGATATTGCTTTTGATGGCTGGGTGTGAGGGGCTGTGTCATGCAAGTCATTCCTCTTGAGCTGCTGCATATTGTCAATGACTTGGGCGACCCAGGTCCTTCCCAGAGTAGAAACTGAAATGGAGACTCAAAGTTTCCTTTAATTCAGCACAAATAACTTTACGAATGTGGCAGCAGGCATATAATTTCACCACATCTTTCTTGTACATGCTTAGATAGATAACAATAAAGTTCTCTATGTTTCGGTTCCTACCCGTCAGACCACCTTTGCTTCCCTTTTCTCTGGAAGATCTAAAATGGGTCTCTGAACTATGGCAGGGAATTAACCATATGCTTACAGACTTTCAACGAGGAGAGCCTTTCATCTCCGGAAGAGACAAAGGCCAGGTGTCAGGAAAATATGGATTATATTTCATTGTTTTGGAAGACACAGCAGAGCTAACAATCTTCTCTGCCCCGTTTTCATTTGTAAGGGAGTTACATAGATTGCCTCTTTACTTTCCCCCAGTCAGGAATTTTTACAACTAAGGCTGGTTTCACATTACGTATTTTGCAGATCCGATGCTGTCCGATCAAAATCGGACAGCATCGGATCCGAATTTGGCCCCATGCAGCCCTATGGGCATCGGACCGAATCGGATGTGCACTAAATGGCATCCGATTTGGTCCGATCCGATTCTGTCCGATTTTATTATCGGTGCAAAAATCGGAGCTTGCTCTGATTTTTGCACCGAAAATAAAATCTGACAGATTCGGATCGGACCAGATCGGATGGCATTTAGTGCACATCCGATCCGACCCGATCAATTTGACATGGGGCCCTATGGAGAAGGGTCCGAGGAAACATCTGATGTCTCCTCGGACCCTATTTTACTGTACTGAGCATGCTCAGTACAGTAAAACTGCTCCTAACTGGGAGCACAAGGGTTAAAAAAAAAAAAAAGTTTATTCTCACCTCCCCACGAGCCCCCGCCGTCTTCCGCCATCTTCTTGGAGGCTCCCGGTGGCTCCCGCCGGCTCCCGCTGTCAGCAGAGGTCGTCCTCTGCTGTATAGGACCTGCGGTGATGTCACAGTCATGTGACCGCGGGTTACCATGGTGAACCCGCGGTCACGTGACTGTGACATCACCGCAGGTCCTGAACAGCAGAGGACGACCTCTGCTGACAGCGGGAGCCGGCGGGAGCCACCGGGAGCCTCCAAGAAGATGGCGGAAGACGGCGGGGGCTCATGGGGAGGTGAGAATAAACTTTTTTTTTTCCTTTTTTTCACTCCGATTTTATGCCGGAATCGGATGCCTATTTGGCACCCGATTCCAGGCATCAGAAGGGAGCCGATGCTGTCCGAATTATATCGGACAGCATCGGCTCCCTTCAAATCATTATGTGAAAGTAGCCTAAGCCAAAGCCATAAACCTGAGCTAAGCTGAAAGCCAACTGGTTTGCGCTGGTTCTCCCTTCAGCACCCAAATGATATTCCTTTGTCTTAACTCGTTAACTTTTAACGTCAAATTTAATATTGTACGTTCATGTCACAATTTTATAAATCATATTGTTGGAATGCTTACATTATTACGGATCTAATGGTATATCTTACTTTTCTGGAAATGAGTTAAAAACCTGGAAAATGTGTTCTTACCTTCCGCACATCACAGGTATATTATATTTGAAGTCAAACCGCATCAAAAATCACGATGAAAAACATGATGTCTACATCTTTGACGTGGGAGCGTCCAAGCCAAATATATGGAAAAATAGAGGCTTTGAAAGTGGTGGAGAGGGGGTGGTTTTCAAAGAAACCAGCCCACAAGTGAGGTAAACAAAGTGGGCGTTTCTGGATTTATAGCATAACACATAAACCAAAGCGTCCATTTTTGGGTCATTCTCGCCCGGGACCTCGACACAGCATCATCACGTCACCACTGTGAGGCAGAATCATACACCATTTCCAGGGTGCCGTCCCCCCCTAAATCCGAGACTGTCACCGCGTGGCACAAGTTTAGTCTTTCTTCTCATTTAATCCTTTTATTTTAATAACTGTTAATGCATATATGTAAATTGTCTCTTTTGTAATATCTTGTATATCTTTTGTAATCACTGACAACTTTCTGGAGTAAAATTTCTAAATTACCAGTATTGCTCTTCATGTTTTTATGAACAGACTGAAAAAATTCACGTTACCAAACACATTACCGATCCACCTGAAAGAGATAGGTGGTGGCAGCATAATTTTCCTATTTTTGTGATATTGTGGATCTAAGGGTGATGGGATCGAGGTATATATACGTTCCTGACAGGAACTGGTGGTATATATACATCCCGCCACATCCCGTGCCACAGTAGACAACATAAATTAGAGCCGCTGCACTCCCTTTTCTCATCCTCTTGCAATACCGGGTTTGGACAGCAGGATAAGAGGGTGCCAGAGAGCTGCAGGTCCTGACTCTAAGGCCGGTTTCACACCACAGTTTTTCAGCTGTCAGGCTGCGTCCAGTGCTTTGCAGAAGGCACCGGACACAGCCTCACAGCTCCGGACAAACAGAACCGGAGGGTTAATATGCTCTCCGGCCCTGTTTGCAGCTGGATTCGGCAGAGCGCAGCTGCAGGAGCTGTCCCTGCTGAAACAACAGAATCGCGGCTAGCGGGGAGCTGTCCTGAAATATCAGCAGGGGAGAGGTCCAGATGCTGAAGTTCAGCGTGGCCGGCGCTGAGCTTCAGCACCTGCCATCCGACAACCTGATAGATTCTTTGTCGGGTCCAGAGCGATCCAGCGCCAAATAGAGTCCCATGTTAGGGGGCGCCGGATCACGCTGCATATAGGAGAATTCGGCAGGATCAGGTTTGGTTTAATTTTTTGCCCCAGATACAAAAATGCTGCAAGCTCCGATTTTGTGTCGGGGCAAAAAACAAATGCAGCCTGATGCTGCCAGACTGGGACAAAACCGGATGGCAAATCACTGCCATCTGGCCCTATCCTATCCGGCACCATAGAGCTACATTGTATCAAAATCGCAGCGGACAGCCCCAGACCTGATCACACCGTGGTGTGAAGCAGGCATAAGTTTTCATGAGACCAGGGCACATCAGAGTTGGAGCTTTCCCCTTCCAGGACGGATCCAGGACCTGGTTTGCAGTGTAACCACATGCGCAGTCTCTAGATTTAGGATCATTTGTCCATTTGTAGCCCATCAGTCTTTTCTCAGTAGTTTCTTTCGCTCAGAGAATTTTACATTGCCGCACTGTTGTTCTGCTGTTTTGGAGCTAATGTTGTCACACACTAATTGCAACCTGTCAGGAAAGTAGCGTGCAGGTCTAGTTATATTATCTGCAGTCAAACCCTATGTCAACATCTAATGGTACCTTTACATGCCGCTACAGAAGGTTGGAAACAACCGGGTGTCTCACGTGCACGAGCACGTACCATCAGTTGCAAACAGTACCCGATACCGCCTTTACATGCCGCTACAAGGTGCTCTACAGAAGGTTTAATCTATCCCTGGAGGCACCGCCGGGTGCCACAAGTTACCTTCTTTAGAGCACCGTCCCTCATTTACACGCCGCTACAGAAGGTAATATGGGAGGACCTGGAGCAGCAGGGACAACACATAGGCGTGCCAGAGTTGTGGATTACGAGACGCTCGTACGATGATTGGACAATGCAATAGCATCATGATTGGCCAGCCAGCGCAGGAAGACTGGCTAATACATGACGCTATAGCAAATGTGTAGTGTGACTGGTCAGCTCCTTAAATATACCGCCCTATGCAGCGACAACCAATCGTAACGCAGGAGCATCCACCAATGATCGCTGAAGGGTTGCGGTTTCCCGGAGGCTGTGTCACGTCCCAGGGAGTTAACTAGGTGACGAAAAAACCTTACCGTACCCTATTTAGACGCCGCTACCATCGGGTTGAAACCAACCTGTTTTTGAGCAGTGCTCTGAAACAGGTGCCGAAAGTGACGGGTGGCAACAACCTAGTTTACACGCCACTACCTCGGGTTGTTTTGACGGTGCAAGATACATTTGTCTCCGAAACCCGGTTGTTTCCAACCTTCTGTAGCGGCGTGTAAAGGTACCATTTGATGTAGTTGGTCCTGTTCCCTGTGGCTGACTCTTGTCCTTTTGGGCTATTCCCACCGCTTAACTACTTTCTTTACTTTTTTCATTTCCACTATACCTATAAGTAAATAGCACAATGTATACCCATAACAGTGGAGTGCAAGGAACACATAAAGAGATTAGTATTGTAGGGTGACCTCCATGAAGAAAAATGCAAAGTGCACATCATGGGATCACCAATCCGGAGTTAAAATATATCAGTACAGAACCAAGTATAAGGAAAACATGTAATACAGGGTAATTCATATAAGAATGAATAAACTGCTGCAGAATAAATAACAAATATGGCAAGGATCCCCAGATAAAGTAAATTACCAGAGAGTACAGTGTTCACGTGCATCGCTCACCCCAACGCAGGTTTCGGCATGTGGAGTCATCAAGACACAGGTAATTTTAAATACAAGTGAAGCGACCGGTGGTAAGGCCGCGGGTGTGTGTGTATGATCTTTCTCAACAGAATCCCCATACTCAGGTTTAACCGATAATAACGTTTCTTTACTGGCAAACATGTTTATATCACAGTCAACCGAACTATATGCGCACTGGTATATATTAGAGTCTCTGAATCTTCACTTCTGCCGGGTACGCAGCAAGAAAAAACCACAACAATGAAGGTATCTTTCCCTAACTTTCCCTAAAATCACGTACCAGTCTATCACAGAAGAAGATGTCGCTCCCACGTAGCAGGCCTGGGGGTCTCCTCAGTCTTCTTCTTTGGTCTCCTTCCGCAGGTAACAGAATTTTTGTTAGTCTCTCTCTTTGTCCACACCGATCAGCAGCAGAAGGGAGATCACAACAGCACAGAAGTCTCCCTTATGTCGGTCACGGCCCCTGCACATGCACTCTGGGTGCTCGGCGGGCAAGGTTTTGCAGAGCGGCCAGAGTCACAGCACCAAAGTCCAGTGGCCCAGGATCAGTCACAGGGGCTTCTGCGGGATGATTTTTCCGGCAAGGTGTAGCAAAGTAGTCCACTTTGAACAGACATCCACAGGCAGATCTTCTCTGGTTCAACTCTGGATTTATGCTGCACTGATTCTCTGCTTTCACTTCCTGGGTAAACAACAGAGATGGTGGGGGATTTCCACCCTCTGTGATTGTAGAGTCCACTGATGCCCCCTGGTGGACAAGTGCGGACTGTGCACAGTTCATTTCAGTGTCAATTTCAATAATACAATCTGAATTGTACATCTCATTACATACCCCCCCACTTAAAGGTTGACAGTCCCTGTCAACAACCATCGGCTCCAAGGCAGTGATGGCCGTTGATATCACAGGGATTGATCTCCGGCGGAGTAGGGACCTCTGTTGGGGGAAACCGTCATCCCCCCATTCACTTTCGCTCCCTTGTTCAGGGCTCACAATATCTCCAATAAACTCAGTCACGTTTTCTACCCGGGGAGAGTAGGATCGCCGGCGGTAGCGGCGCCGGTTGGGGGCAAATCTGCTTCCTTTAACGGGAACACCCCCAGGACCGGTGACATCGGCAGCCTCTGTACCCCTCTCTCCCTTCACAACATCAAACTGTACCACCTCCCCATCACCAACGCTGCGGAGGCACTTGCGAGGATTGTTACGCTTTATGGCAGTCTGATGTACAAACACGTCATCCTTTGTGTCATTCCTGTTGATGAAGCCATACCCATCGCGGACATTAAACCACTTCACCATCCCCTGGACCCGAGTGGCCAGCACTTGCTTATCGGTCTGGCTCTGTCTCTTCACACCCTTTTCCCTGATCTCCCCTGCCGAGCGAACCGCTTTGGCTGGGGCGTCTAGTTTAAAGGTGGCTGCTGTTGTGGGGCATGACTTGCTGGTTCTGGTATATCGGACCACGGGTGGAGGATGCGGACAACGGTTTGCCCTATGGCGGGGGTCGCCGCATGTCCAGCACCTTCCCATAGGCCGGCTGGGTTGCTGTCTCGCTTGCCTGTCCGCCTGTTGGTCTAGCCTGAGCTGTAGCTGTAGTATCTGTTTCTGCAACTCTGCTACTATCTGCTTCAATTCCTCCGTGTCACTGTTCGGAGTGCTGGCATCGGATATGGACCTGCAGGCCGTAGTATAAGTCTGGTTATAAGCTACTACCGGGAGGAGATTCTGTTGATCACACATCCTGCCGACTACGCCAGATGTAGCGACCGGTGGTAAGGCCGCGGGTGTGTGTGTATGATCTTTCTCAACAGAATCCCCATACTCAGGTTTAACCGATAATAACGTTTCTTTACTGGCAAACATGTTTATATCACAGTCAACCGAACTATATGCGCACTGGTATATATTAGAGTCTCTGAATCTTCACTTCTGCCGGGTACGCAGCAAGAAAAAACCACAACAATGAAGGTATCTTTCCCTAACTTTCCCTAAAATCACGTACCAGTCTATCACAGAAGAAGATGTCGCTCCCACGTAGCAGGCCTGGGGGTCTCCTCAGTCTTCTTCTTTGGTCTCCTTCCGCAGGTAACAGAATTTTTGTTAGTCTCTCTCTTTGTCCACACCGATCAGCAGCACAAGGGAGATCACAACAGCACAGAAGTCTCCCTTATGTCGGTCACGGCCCCTGCACATGTACTCTGGGTGCTCGGCGGGCAAGGTTTTGCAGAGCGGCCAGAGTCACAGCACCAAAGTCCAGTGGCCCAGGATCAGTCACAGGGGCTTCTGCGGGATGATTTTTCCGGCAAGGTGTAGCAAAGTAGTCCACTTTGAACAGACATCCACAGGCAGATCTTCTCTGGTTCAACTCTGGATTTATGCTGCACTGATTCTCTGCTTTCACTTCCTGGGTAAACAACAGAGATGGTGGGGGATTTCCACCCTCTGTGATTGTAGAGTCCACTGATGCCCCCTGGTGGACAAGTGCGGACTGTGCACAGTTCATTTCAGTGTCAATTTCAATAATACAATCTGAATTGTACACCTCATTACACAAGTGTAAACCAAACAGCACAAATCAATCATAAATGAATTGTGTGCATTCCTGGGTGGCCGCCAAAAAGATCCCTCACCTATCATAGACACAAACAGTACGACGCCCACAAAAGTGACGCATTCCCCAAGTAACTATGGAGGCGCGCACATGCATGGCTCACCACTGAAGAGATCTGCCACCAAACAGAGACAAGTAGGTCACCACGCTCACAAAATAGTGACACCATACCCCATGTGACAATGGAGGGGGAGGACCAGAATGGCACGGCCACCATAAAGGAGTCACTGCCTAACAGAGCTCAGTTAGCAAAACTCCTCGACAAATGGGTAATGTTGTGCACACTGCGACCAAGGATTGGTGTGCAAAACAGTATAGTGCACAGGTGCGAGAACCATAGAAACAACATTGATGCAACAAAGCCATATCTTAAAGAGCCACCAGATGGCAATAGCATAGCATTGTACAAATGTATACACCTGATATAGAATATATAATCAATGTGTGAGAACAAATACATATCATAATTTAAAAAATATGAAAAAATACTATGAAAATAATATAATCAATCACTTGATACAGGACAATAAAAATAATAGAATTCTCTAAAGGCAATACTGGGATTGGACAAAATAATGGAAACAACTGGAAAAATCAACAAAAGTTAGTTTAATATGGTGTAGGTCCACCTTTTGCGGCGATTACAGCCTCAATTCTCCGAGGTATGGATTCATACAAGGTGATATCATTGGCCCGGCGGATCTCCACGAAATAGCACCCAGATCATCACAGAACCTCCGCCATGTTTTACGGTTGGGAGAAGGCAGTCTGGATGGATTGCTTCTTTCGGCTGTCTCCAAATGTACACTCGGCCGGAGGTCAGAAAATGGGGTAAACGATGATTCGTCTGAGAAGATCACATGTTTCCACTCCTCGAGGGACCAATTCTAGAGGTTTCTACACCATTCTAAATGCTTGGAAACATTTGTCATTGAGAGCAGCGGTTTTCTAATTGCAGCTTTTCCGTGGAATCCAAATTTGTGCAGCTCCCAACTAACAGTTTTCGTGGAAACTGGGTTCTGTAGGTGTTCATTGAGCTCAGCAGTGATTTTCGGACTCATGGTCTTGCGATCCTCTCTCACAATTCGCTTTGGAGTCCGACGGGGTCTCTCAGTCAACTTCAACTTTTGGCCAAACCTGTGCTTTGCTGCGGACATTTTTCCTTCTCTTTCAAACGCAGTCATTACTTTGGAGACAGTACCTCTTGACACACCAAGCTTTCAGGCACTTTCTGTAACACTAGCACCTGCCATACGAGCACCAACAATTTGGCCTTTGTGAAAATCCGAAAGGTCTGCCATTGGTATCAGGTTCTCATCCATGTTCTTACAATTCGGCAAAACAAACAGTTAATTCACATACACATATCACTTAACACAAATAATCAACTACAAAACATTAACATATGCCACGGTTTGCATGTTTATAACGTGTTTGAAGATTATGACGCCAAAACGTTAGGTGTTTCCATTATTTTGTCAAACCCCTGTAGGTACATATTGTACACGGGAAATGCTGCAATGCAGGGAGGAAGGGAAAAGGACTTAGGACGGTATGAACAGTGAAGAAAAGACGAAGCATAATATGACAGTATCACACACCATACCACCTCCTCACCTCGCGTTGGAAAAAAGATAAGGTAACTTTTTTTCTTGGTTTTACTATTGCGAGTGTAGACAGGGACCTGCAAAAAGTGAGGACCCTTGACGCTTTGGGTTGCAGGCTTCTGTATTTTGGCCAAAATACCAACTAATACCTCACATTTTTCATGCACATTTTATCATTTTTGCAGGGTGTATTGGAGGTCTCTGAGTTTGGTCGGTAAATTGGTGAATTTCTCATGTGAGGTACACTTGTACAGTGTTTAACCTGCACACCATAATTGGCATAACTAATAGGCTACTGTTCAGACATGGCACATATGGTCATGCAGTAACTTGCCTGTCGCACCTGGCGCCCCTAATAGGCTGCTGTACAGACACTATGTCTATATGACAGACTCCCTATGCAGCTTCATTAGTGTGTATTATAGAAGCAGCTGCTCCCCTCTATCAAAAGGTTTTGAGTGGTTGGTCCATCTGCATGATTCACCAGCGCTGCCCCCAGTTCCTTGAACCCAGCTTGTGCATTGCAGGATTAGATTGCCCATTGATGATTCCTTTATTCAAGTTTTTTTTAAAAAAAGATAAGGTAACTTTTTTCTTGGTTCACCCACACCACCTCCTCAGCTTGCTCCCTGTCTGTTGGTGTCTCCCAAGGTTCAGTTCAAGGACTACTACTCTTCTCCATCTAAACCTTCCGCCTGGGACAGCTCATACAGTCCTACGTCTTTCAGTATCATCTCTACGCTGGAACACCCAGATCTACGTCTCTGGACCTGACATCACCTCCTTACTAACGAAAATCCTACAATGTCTGTCCATTATTATATCTTTCTTTTCTGCTCGCTTTCTAAAACTGAACATGAACGAAACAGAATTCATCATCTGGTAGCGGAGAATGAAGCTGCAGCACACTCCTAGACTGTAAAAACACTCTTTCTTTATTCCAGAAAAAATGTAAAACTGGTGCACAATGCCAGGGTAGCAAGGGGGAGAGGGAACAATAAGCAGGTGGTATGAGGACAACTTCTGTTTTGCACACTTACTAATTGTAAGCAGCTGTCATCTTGCAGCCAGCGGGTACCGTCCTCAGGGTGCAAGAGTATCGGGCCCCATCTGGCCACTGGCACCTTCCTGTATTCCCTCGCAGACATACTTACCACACCCACCCTCCCCACTCCATCTGCAGCAGCTCCCCGGTGTCTCTTGCTTGCCTCCTCACTTCCTGGTTTCAAGGGGAACGCGCATACGGCACGTGCACGCCGCTCTCAGCAAATTTAAAGGGTCAGTACACCCTTTTTGTGAAACTGCCTCTCAGCAAATCGCTGAGAGGCTGGAGGATATTTATTTCCCTCACTTCTTGTGGCGCCCCTGCGATCAGGAGGCCACAAAGGGAACTGCAGCCAGGCAGGTAGGACATTGTTAAACACTAACACCCTCACAGCCCACACAACCCACGTGTCAGAGAGGTTACATCCAGCCCTGAGATTAGGACTATATGAGATCGGAGGGGTGGTGGATCAGAGGAGTGGGTTGGGCACACCAGAGGTCAGGTGACTGACAGTATAGAGTGAGGGGGAGGAGTGAAGGAGTTCAGTAAGCCATGGTGCTGAGATGCAAAGACCAGAAGCAGGCCAGAGGACAGCAGCAGGTTGAGCTGAAGCTGAGCAGGAGAGAGCCACACGTCCTGCGAGAGCAAGGCCGAGGAGTGCAGACCTGTATTGAGCCAGTGCGAGCCAGATGGGGGGGAAAGCCCGTCCGACGCTGAAGCCACCAGGAGTGTGAGAGAGCCAAGAGGGACGGTGTAACCCGGGGCCCTAGAACTACAGCTAAAGCAACCAACTGCAGGCGGAGTAGCCCTCCTATATACAGAAAGGAACAGAGAGAGAAGGAGCCTGGTATCCTAGTGCTGAGGATTACTCTGAATTGCCTCTCTTGTCAGTCTCTATCTGCAGACCATTCCTCCCTACAGATCCAGCCTGTCAGCACCAGCCAAGAGGAGAGATCCCTACAGTGCCTGCAAAGTAAGTGTGCTACAACTACACACAAGAGACTTAACCCTTACTGCCCCGGGGGATATAGTTCTTCCCACTGGAACTATACCATCTCCGCTGCCACTCCATCACCCCCGGAGGTTCTGCAGCAGCGGTGGCCCCATCACTGGCCGCACCAAGTGGGTGGCGTCACCCGTGACATTTCCCTTGTAAATATTCCCTTTTATTGCCGAGCCAGGGACACGGTCCGGACCAAGCCACCTGTGACATCCCCGGCACCGCCCGGTCCGGTACCGAGTACCCCAGTCCCGTGGGGCCCGACAACCTGGCATCACGAACAGGATCTACCCGGTCCAAAAGAATTGGACCTCGTGCGCCAAAAGAACTTTCTAGACTTTTCCCGCCAAAATCTGACCTTAATGGCGGCCATAAGGGACTAGCGCCATGTGCAGAGGAGGCGTTCCTAAGACTCCCATCGTGGGCCGGTCCGGTCCAAGGCGCGAAAAGAAGGTCCCGCCCTGCCTCTCCTTAACTCCGGGAGAGCCAGCTGTCATTCTCAAAGAAGAGCCGCCGCCCCTAGACCCTCCTACCAAGAAGCTGTCGCGAACCGAGAAGAAGGAAATCGTCATCAGGAGGGGGCGGAGCGAGCAACCGGAAGAGAAGCAGTTGCCATTCAGAGACACGAGGACGGAAGCGGAGGACGCCGAGACAAGAGCTGCATACGAGAGACCACCTGTGATCCCGGAGGGCCCACAAGACGACCCAGTGGAGGAACCTGGCCAGGGAAAGACCAGTTGTGATCGAGCAGAGATGGCGGAAGGCGGCAAGGAGCGTCCCTATTTCCTAGACACCCGGAGGGGTGTATTGCGGCTGCTGCCCCAGCGGATGACACGGGCCCAAGAGGAGCATCGGACCCGGATTCAGATCAACATTGATCAGCCTAGAAACTGTTACATCCAAGTCTATGAAGGATGTTATAATGCCGACCCCAGGTCTTGCAGTTTGCTGAACGCTGCGCTGCAAGACCTGGAGGTGTACCTCAGACGGAAGACATCGCAAGTGGTACCATGGACGCAGCAGAAGAAAGAATAGAAACGCAGGATCTGCATCCAGAAGGGAAGGAGTAAGATCCATGTCCTGCAACAGATGAGGAAACTGTAAGTGTGAATGTACATTGTTCCTTATTGATCCCCTACCTTACCTGAATGAATGCTAGCATTCCCCTGTCTGTCTTATATGTTTTATCTGAACATTTGCACCATGAACAATGACTTGGTACGAACTCTCTCTTGTATATAGTTGAGCACCTTTGTGTGCTCCCCTTTGGTTTTAAGACCAGTTGCACATGAGAGTTAATGCATGAGACTTTGACTGTTTTGAAGCTGCTTTTTGAAACTTTTTGCACTTTTTGAAAGAAGAACTTTTATACTTTTGATACAAAGTAGTATTTATAATGTGTTTTAAGCTACAGAGGAAAAGGGTAATGACGAGTATATACCCATGCACTTGTTTTATAGTTAACGTAACGTTACAAGAATCGTGCCTCCCGGAAGGGAAGAAACCAAGAATCCTTAATGTTTACTGTTATATAAAATGAAAATGTTTTCAGGGTGATCCATGTCGAGTCGCGTGAGGACGCGCTGTTTAACTCCGGGAGAATGTGGCGCCCCTGCGATCAGGAGGCCACAAAGGGAACTGCAGCCAGGCAGGTAGGACATTGTTAAACACTAACACCCTCACAGCCCACACAACCCACGTGTCAGAGAGGTTACATCCAGCCCTGAGATTAGGACTATATGAGATCGGAGGGGTGGTGGATCAGAGGAGTGGGTTGGGCACACCAGAGGTCAGGTGACTGACAGTATATAGTGAGGGGGAGGAGTGAAGGAGTTCAGTAAGCCATGGCGCTGAGATGCAAAGACCAGAAGCAGGCCAGAGGACAGCAGCAGGTTGAGCTGAAGCTGAGCAGGAGAGAGCCACACATCCTGCGAGAGCAAGGCCGAGGAGTGCAGACCCGTACTGAGCCAGTGTGAGCCAGATGGGGGGGAAAGCCCGTCCGACGCTGAAGCCACCAGGAGTGTGAGAGAGCCGAGAGGGACGGTGTAACCCGGGGCCCTAGAACTACAGCTAAAGCAACCAACTGCAGGCGGAGTAGCCCTCCTATATACAGAAAGGAACAGAGAGAGAAGGAGCCTGATATCCTAGTGCTAAGGATTACTGGAGGCTGGGCAAAAGTAGAGTGTCGGCTCTAAAGGGGACCGTAGTTCACCCGGCATCCCCAGACAATACGACGAGGGGTCTGAGTTTCAGATTGAGATCCCTAACCCAAAGGACAGGCAGCTAAGTGACATACTAGGACTCACAGAAGCCCGAGTCACCGCCATACTGTCCAGTGTCGCACAACATAGAGAAAGAGAATGCAACAGCCCGGAAAGGGACACTAACAGACTGTGTGAGGGGTCACAGGTAGAGAGAGGCCTGGCTGCAGAAGCAGAAAGAACCTGTGTACTTGAACTGTGTACCAACTGCAAATGACTTGTAAACTGCTTGAAGGAAACAACGAGTAAAGCTTTGGAAAACTCTGAATTGCCTCTCTTGTCAGTCTCTATCTGCAGACCATTCCTCCCTACAGATCCAGCCTGTCAGCACCAGCCAAGAGGAGAGATCCCTACAGTGCCTGCAAAGTAAGTGTGCTACAACTACACACAAGAGACTTAACCCTTACTGCCCCGGGGGATATAGTTCTTCCCACTGGAACTATACCATCTCCGCTGCCACTCCATCACCCCCGGAGGTTCTGCAGCAGCGGCGGCCCCATCACTGGCCGCACCAAGTGGGTGGCGTCACCCGTGACATTTCCCTTGTAAATATTCCCTTTTATTGCCGAGCCAGGGACACGGTCCGGACCAAGCCACCTGTGACATCCCCGGCACCGCCCGGTCCGGTACCGAGTACCCCAGTCCCGTGGGGCCCGACATTCTTATGAGAGGTGCCTGGGTAACTTCTTTATTAGTCTACATTCCCAGCTCAGGTCCCTAAACGGCGCGTGTGGTTTCTTGTGTCCTCTGAGACCCTAACGTGTTTTCTCTTGAGTTCAGTGCCAAATCCCTCCTGCCTACTCACCCGCAGATCCGAACCACTCTCACTGGTCCCTGGCTACCTCCTGGATCCCTTCTGCTGCACCAAGTTCCGTCCCTGCCTTGTCCTCCAGTTCCCTGGTTTACGTGTCCTGTTCTGCCTTGGGTCGGACTTTCAGGTTTGACTAGTTCATTGGACCCTCTCTGGCTGCGCTTGGAGGAATCCCTGTTTATGGGGTAACCCTCCTTGTTGCTCCCTTAGGGGGATCCTGGTTCTCTGGCCCTTTCGCTTCCCTTGGGGATCTATCCCTATTTGTATACAATAAACCCTTTTCCTTATCTGACTTGTCCGGTCATTTCTGGTATCAGCTTCCACGGTATCTCCGTGGTCTAGTGGCTCCACTATTTAGCTCTGCCTGTGGTGGTGTGACAGCAGCCTCCATCACCTGAATGTATATCCAAGACGTTTCATTAGTTTGGGGGCACCTTTCTACGTGACAATAGAACTTAAATGCTCTTAAAAGCAAACAAGTAATAGCCTAATTGTCTTACATATGTAGTTAAAACCACTTTGACACAGAATAGCTAAGCTTATACAACAAATTTGCAATTGATTTTGTTTCTTGTAGGACCAAAGTGTTTAATACCACCATTTCTGTACAGGGTTTTTGATGCAGTGTTGTGAACAAAAGTTGCAGTTTCTGTACCTGAAATTCACTTTAGGGACAGAACGCTTGAGTCAATTAAGACTCCTTGTGTTTTCAACACAGTTTTTAACCAAAATATCTCTGAGCGTTGTTCCCTTTCTATAGGAAATTAAAGGTCCCCTTTCTGCAACCTCAGCCAAATCTGCATCTTTTCACAAAATGTGCAAGTTTTTATTTATGGTTGTTTTGATTATTTTGTCCATTGAATTGAACATGAAATTAAACATGAATCTTTGTGCTTTTTTTTCAGTTTAAGTTTTTTTTTGGCAATACATCTTTTGAAAGTTTTCAACTTCATCATGAGCCTGCTCTAGATTTTTTTTTGATAGTTTCTTTTTATGAATCGGTTTTTAAGCTTCATGGCTTATTTTTCGAAGCCTGCATCAGTGTCATTAATCTTCTTCAAACGTAAGAGTTAACTATAAGGCAATGCTTTTTTAGTGAACTTGGGGTGGATGCTGTTGTAATGGAGAAAAAGAGTTTGAAGCTGTATCTTTGCTAAATTGTGTGTAAATAATGCCATTAACAACATCAATTTTCACATCTAAAAAATTGAGTTGCTGACCCCCAAAGGAGGAAGTAAAGGCATATTCATGTCATTGATGGAGTTAAGATAATTCATAAACTGATTAAATTCATTTTTAGTACCTGCCCAATCTATAAACATGTCATCTATGTAGCGTAAAAAAGTTCTTATATGTTTAATGAACGGGTTTGATGAAGAATATATAAATCTATTTTCAAAAGCAGTTAGATACAGATTAGCTAAGGTACACGCGACAGAGGTACCCAGCGCAGTATCTGTAATCTGAGTGTACCAGGTGTTGTTAAATTGAAATGCATTATGCTATGAAACAAAAGACAGGGCTTCTACTTAAAAATCAATGTACCTATCCTCTTTTCCAGAAACCAGCAGCAACTTCTTGATCCCCTCTATACTCTTTTCCTGAGGGATTCTCGTGTACAGACTTTCCATGTCAATAGATGCGATAGTAAAGCCGTCATGCCATGAGATCTCCCTCAGGGCTAAAAAGGAATCTGCCAGTATACATTAAGTAGGATGGTACATTTTTAAGCAGAGGATACAATAAACAATCTAAGTATTGGGACAATGGCTCATTAACTGGTCCTATCCCCACCATGATTAGACGGCCAGGCAAATAATACCAATGAGGTTTTTTAAGATAACAAGAGCATAGTTTCTCTGCTGATTTTTGGAAATAATTGCATCTTTGACCTCTTTAAAGGGAACCTGTCACCCCCTTTGGGCATTTTAAACTGTGCCCACCAGCTTACACATAATATGAATTGGGTTCTAGTAACCTCTCTATGTGCCTAGACATGCCCCTCATACCTGAGAAAATAACTTTTATTCTCTCCAGCGCTAGCCTCCTATTGCGTCTGGGGGGCTGCTATTTAGGGCCCCTTTACACACTGAGACTTTCCAGTGATCCCACCAGCGATCTGACATGGCCGGGATCGCTGGAAAGTCTCTCTGCAGTCGCTGGTGAGCTGTCAAACAGGCAGACTCACCAGTGACCAGCCAGCAGCGACATCGCTGGTAAACAAGGTAAACACCGCTTACAGGCTGGGCTAAGCAGGAGGATGCTGTGGTAACCCAGGGGGTTAGTACCACCAGGTAACACTAACCTGTGACGTGTTCAGCGACATTGCTAGCGATTGTTGATACGTAAAGTACCCTTTTAGTCCAGGTGGATTATGTCCTAGACACCCAAGCTCCCCCCCCCCGCTGCAAAGCCCGCCCTGCATTTTTTAAAATTGCAATCCCCACCTGTGACCAGCGCTTGAGTGACAGCCACACTGGCGCCTGCGCAGTAAAGTGGGTGTCCGTGCTTCATTGAACACAGTGCCGATGTCTCGCGAGACTTCACAAATCTTGCGAGACGTCGACACTATGTTCAATGGATCACAGACACTCGCTCCACTACGCAGGCACGAGTGCGGCTGTCACTCAGGCACTGGTCACAGATGGGGGCGGCAATTTTAAAAAATGCACGGCAGGTTTTGCAGCTGGGAGGCGCCGAGGACATAATCCATTTTGACTAAATAGCAGCCTCCCAGACTCAATAGGAGGCCAGCGTTGGACAGAATAAAAGTTATTTTCTCCAGTATAAGGGGCACGTTTGGGCACATAGAGGGTTACTAGAACCCCATTTACATTATGAGTAAGCTGGTGGGCACAGTTTAAAATGCCCAAAGGAGGTGACAGGTTCCCTTTAACAAGAAAGGACTCTAAGGATCTTTTATATTGTGCAGTAGACTCAGAGAGCAATTCTCCACATGTATTTTTGTCTTGCAATTATCTCTCCGCTTCTGCAAAATAATCTTCCTTTTTTAACAAAACTATGTTACTGCCCTTATCTGCCTGGCGTATAATAATGTCACTAATATTTTTCAATTCTCTGAGTACATTTTTTTTCGCCAACCTCTAAATTACAAGGAGTTTGCGAGTAATCAACAACTCTGTAACATCGCCACATGTGGGGCGAGTGCAAGAGAGAATGAAGCCCCCCCCCCTTGCATAATTTACTCCTAGTACATTATGCTGTTAGTAAATTATGCAAGCAGGCCTGCTCCGCCCTGCACTCACCCATCTCGGGGTGTTACCGGCAGAATGCCGCTTCAATTATAACCAACTCTATGTCTACGTGGCTTGTACAGAATTACTTATATCCTTAATATATTCATCGCATGAGACCAGTTCCCCCACTCACAGGGCCAGCTTGCTCAGCCATGCTCTCTACACTTGAGAACATGCCCATCAATTTTGGTCATTTAGTAATGCCCATTGAGCTCAGGCTCCTCCGTCCCATTGTGGTCGGAGAGATGACGTGCCCACTGTAAGCTCCACCCCCCATCACTGAGAGTCACTTCCGAAAACCCATGAAAAATAGTTTGTATTTCCCTCACGGTGAATGAACCTTTATGGATATGAATCTGTCTTGCAACCTTGAACAGATCAATTTTGAATTCTGCAAGATTGAATTAGGCAGAAATCATTTAAAACCTTATTAAGAAGTTTGTTTGCATCTTCTGTCGAAGTTAAATCCTTCAGGTTTATGAATTTTAATTCATCATTGTCTTTCAGTTCTTCCAGTTTACGTGCTTCCTTTTGGTGCCTCTTTTTCCTCCTTCCTCTCTGATCCGCATGCTAAAGGAATATCAAATGGTTGTTTCCTCCCTTCCTTCACATTTTTAATTATAGGTGGACTTTTTTCTTCCATTTTCAGATTATAAGTTGAATTTGATTCAGTTTTTGTTTCTTCTGCTTTTTACCAAATTTTTGGCACTGTTACTCCAATGTAAAATGTTGCTTGCATCATGATCAAGTTTATGGAGTAGGGAATTTTACTTTCTTTTTTGTCTTAATGTCGATCTGAAAAGGCAGCAATTTGCTATCAGCTTATGATAAACTAGATGGGAGCCTGAGGCTCTTGCATCGGGTGGACGGTGACATGATGATGTGGGTGGGCTCTGTGGCGCTGGGGGCAGCGGCTGTCTCCCCCCTGTGTGCACTGTGTGCCCCCTCATATGCAATCTCTGCCATCCTTATGCGTGTGCTGTGCCCTTCCAGTGCATGTCTCTGCCCTTCCCTGTGTGTGCTTTGTGCCCCTCTATACACCCTCTGTACCCCCATGCGCATTCTGTGGCACCACAGTTGTGTGCCTACCCACCCCCCCATGCGCAGCCCTGTGGTCTCTCTGTGGCCACTCCCCGTGGTCACTGTCTGCCCCCACCTGTGATGTCTTTCTGTAGTTGCTCTCTGCCCCCCCTGTGCTGTTTCTTTGCCCCCATTATCGCTCTAAGGCCCCTCTGTGCTGTCTTTCTGCCCTGTTCATTGTACCCCCCTGTGGTGGATCTTCCCCCTGCAGTGGTTGCTTTCTGCCCTCCTCCCTGTGCTTGCTCTCATGTTGTAGATGAGAGCAGGCATAGCGGGATGAGCATGGGTGAGCAGGCATGAGCGTGGGTGAGCAGGTATGAGCACTGATGAGCAGAGCAGAGTGGCTGAGAGTGAGGAAGAGTGGGAGGAGCAGGGGAGAGCAGGCAGAGCAGTGGAGAGTGAGGCAGAGTAGAGCAAAGCGGGGAAACTGGAACAGAGTGGGGGTGAGTGGGGAGTGGGAGCAGACGTGGGGAGTGGGGAGCAGGACAGAGTGGGAGAGAGCAGAGGAAAGCAGACAAGCAGAGAGAGAAGAGTGAAGAAGAGCAGAGCAAAGTGGGCAGAAGGGGGGTGAGTGGGGGAGACTGGGGGAGAGAGGGGCAGAAAGGGGCTGAGAGGGGGAGAGCGGAGTTGAGTGGGGCTGAGCCGGGCAGAGCAGGGGTGACCGAGGCAGAGCAGGGGTGAGCAGGAGAGAGCAGAGGAAAGCAGAGTGGAACAGTGTGAGGGTGAGTTGCGTTGAGTATGGCAGAGTGGGGGTGAGCAGGAGAGAGTGTAGCAGAGTGGGGGAGACTGGGGAAGAGAGGGGCAGGGGGGACAGCAAGGCAGAGTGGGGAAGAGTGGGAGAGAGAGCAGAGCAGAGTGAGAGAGAGCGGGGCAGAGCTGGTGAGAGTTACATACAGTGAAGCAGAGCAGGGCAGAGCAGATCATAGCGGGGAGAGCAGAGCAGAGAGGGGGAGCAGGGGAGAGTGGAACAAAGCAAGGGGAGCAGGTGAGAGTGGTGCAGAGTAGAGGAGAGAGGAGAAGAGTGGGGCACAGTGGGGGGAGAGTGGAGCAAAGCAGGTGAGAGTGGAGCAGAGCAGGGGAGTGTGGAGCCAAGTGGGGGAGTGTGGAGCAGAGTGGGTTAGAGCGGAATAGGAGGGGCATAGCTCAGGGGGAGAGAGGTGCAAAGTGGGATGTGAGCAGGGGATACTGGGGGAGAGAAGAGGAGAGAAGGGGAGAGCGGGGTAGCCACTTTCTGTACTGCTCTCTGTGCTCCCCCACTCCATTTGCTAAAGGACCTTGGGTGATGTCATAGTCATGTGATCTGTGACTCCGCCCAGGACATTACAACAGGTTCTGTAGCTTCTAATTCTGTTGAGTCTGTGTCAGGGATAGTGACAGGTTTGTGGAGGTGTTGCAGGGTGCTGAGACCTGGTGGGAGTCATTGGGCTGTGTGTGAGGGGGGTCTGTGTCACATAGCAGTAATACCAGGCGGAAGTGAGACCAGCAGGATGGGGAGACCAGGTTGACTGTTGGGAGCAGGCGTGGGAAGCGTGCTCTGGGCTGCGGCGACGGGTTTGTGCGGGGTAGCTGCGGGGTGTGTGGACTTGGCGGGGATGATTGGGCTGCAGAGGTGGGTGCAGCAGGGATATCGTGTGTCGGTTGGAAGTACGGCCATTGCCATATTGGGAGACCCATATCTGGGTGTCCTATATGGCATCTGGCACACTTTTTTATCAAGTTCAATTTTGTTTTGTTTAATGACAAGTAGCATACTTTTAGAATATTCCAAATGGATGTCTTTCCATGATTTTATAAAAGCAGGGTCTGAGTGTAACTGAGATATTTAATATACAGTATACACGCAATCCTATAGGATCTCTGTCACACTCCCTAAATGATTTAAGGGAGTGGATTGTCCAAAAAAGACTAATTTCTTTTTCAGCCAAGGAATTTTTTTTCTTTCCAAGGAAGGGTTGCTCATAACATCAAACTTGTCTTTGTATTTGCAGTCCAAAAAATATGCACATGCGTCCTCTCTCCCCACCATAACCCTATGTGAGTTAAGTGTTTTTGGGCTGTCAGGGTCATCATCTGCACTCATATCTCCAGCATCTATACTCCTATAGTCTTGTGTGCTCCACATCCACAGTACAGCTAGAGATAATGGTATATATGGGCACCACTGCACGTATAGGGGTTGAACGGCTGACGTACCTTGTTTCCAGAGAAGCCCGTTAGAGAAGTCCTTGTTGTGGTGCTTGGACAGCATAGCCTGTTCCCAGACAAAACCAATTGATAGTGGAGAAAGAAGCCGCGGCGCACTCCCGGACCGTAAAAACATGCTTTCTTTATTCCATAATAAATGTAAAACTGATGCATAATGCCAAGGTAGCAAGGGTCGGAAAGGGGAAAGCTAGGCAGCTGGTATGAGGACAACACTTGCACTTCAACAGGTCCAACCTCAGACATGACGTAGTAGGAATCATAAATAGTGTTTTGTCACGCGCACATACACAAGCCTATTGAATGTACTAAAAGTAAAACACATTATTACAAAATACCATTTATGTGAATAAACATCATATAGGTTTGGAAAGAAAGCGTCATATAAAATCAAATAAAAACAGACAAGTCGTTCTTGTCATTAAGTCCAAACGGACTCTGTGCATCTGCCTTCAGAATCCATATAGTTCTCTTTGGATACGTTTTTGATGCCTATTGCCACCATTTTTTAGAGGTTTAACCTACAAATTGTATGTAGCCTCCATCACCTGAATGTATATCCAAGACACGTTTAATTAGTTTGGGGGCACCTTTCTGCATGACAATAGAATGTAAATGCTCATGACAGTGAACAAACAATGGGCTAATTGCCTTAGGCCCCTTTCACATCAGCATTTTTTTCAAATTGTGGCATATCCAGCAGATTTACCGCATCCGCCACCTAACGGTTGCACTTGCAGCACACTGTCTTGGGGCTTGCGGCAGGTGCAGCAAGTGCAGTACTGCCGCAGTTCCGGCATTTGCGGCAGTTGCAGCTGCGAAAAAAAAGCGCTGCTGATTGGGTTTTTTTTGCAGCTGCAAGTGTCGGAACCGCCGCATTACCACACTTTCCGCACCTGCTGCAAGCCCCATAGACAATGCATGGGGCTTGCCTCAAGTGTGCAACAAGTGCGACCGTTAGGCGGCAGATGCGGTAAATCAGCCGGATATGCCGCAATTTGAAAAAAACGCTGATGTGAAAAGGGCCTTACCTATGTAGTAAAAACCACATGGACACAAAATAGCTTATACAACAAATTTAGTCCTACAAGAGACAAAATCAGCCACAAAGTGTTAAATACCACCAATTTGTATAGGGTTTTTGATGCAGTGCTGCGAACAAAAGTTCAGATTCTGTACCTGAAATTCCCTTTAGGAAAGAACTCTCAACCCTAATTTAGACTCCTTTTTGTGTTTTCAAAATGTTTTTTAACGAAAATATGTATGAGTGTCGTTCCGTTTCTATAGGAAATGAAAGGGCCCCTTTCTGCAACCTCTGCCAAATCTGCATATTGTCCCAAAATGTGCCAGCTTTTATTGATGGCTGTTCTGATTATTTTGTCCATTGCATTGAATGTGAAATTAAACACGAATCTTGTAATATCAGCCTGCAGCTTTCCCCTTTACCTTGGCATATTATCAAAACACTGGGAAACCCCCGTTGTTTTTTAAAATAATGTATTTATTACATTAAACTGGGATAAAAACTCCCTTCAGTGCCATATGAAAAGCACTAAAGGATCCCAGTGTACAATCCTGCATATATGCCTCCTTTAATCTAAGATCTCCCTCCTTGTCAACTTTCCCTGAACTTAAATGTGCAAAGCATTGCACCCCCAGGACTAACATAAGACCTGAGGATTTGATGTGGCCAGCCAATCAAAGTAATACCTGTAGCCAACATGGTACATCATTACCATGCTAGGCAATTCCCATATGTTTAGTGGCTGTAAAACAGCCGCGAAAAAATGCAGGGTGGTGACTCAAGTTTTCGCTCAAGCTTCCACAATGTCAGCCAAGTAACAAGGACGCCCGATCACCCCGATGCTCAATCGAGTAATAAGCAGTGCCATAGCATGCCGCTCATCACTAGTTAACTCTATTTTCACTTTTTTATGCCAATGTGTTATATGGTGGGTTTACACAACCAATCATTGTGTCCAATATTGAACAGATCTTGGTTGCAGTGAAATCATGGACACTAGTTCCATTTTGTGACTGTGTACAAATAGTGCAAAATGTCCATGATTTCACTGCAACCAGAGATCTGTTCAGATATTGGACACAATGATTGGTGTGTGTAAACCCACCATCACTATAATGTGAGTGAAGTTTAACAAGTCAATCCTACTTGAAATTAGTTTGCATTAGGGCAGATGAGTGCTTGTGACTATGTAATTATATCACTGTGTGAACCTGCATCTGTACAAGACTATGCATGTCTTGCAAGCACATAAGCTTGCATAAAGAATGCAGTCACTACCAGTCAAACAAGAAACACCAGGTATTAATTTATTCACGTACTTCTCTAAGGATAGGCCTCTTCCCTGCCTAAAATGTTTAAAGCATGTTGATATGGAAAAGCTGCGAAGATTAAGTTTACATTGGGTAAAGTTCGAGATCTTAGTCCACGTACCCGAGGATTGTCGGATGTTTCCAGTGGCCGTCAGGCCAACAGACACTATAAAGGACCTTAGAGTCAATCTTGTAAAACAAGGAATCAGTTCATGGAAGAAGCATTTTTCCTACAATGGCAGAGAATTGGGAGAGTATGAAACAATTAGAGACCTAAACATCAAAAGTGGAGCTGTTATATTACTTGTTAATAAAACATCAAGGTAGGCATTTTTCCAGATTACTTTGCATTCATTCTAATCGAAATGAAAAGTATTTAGAAAACAAACCCATTACGAGCACACATGGTAATATGTTACATTTTATTTGAATTTGTATTACTATTGATTATCCTTACCAAAAAAGTATCTCCAGATAGTATCCCATAAAGTAACCTGTCGTATTATAATAAGTGTTTCAGTATGCCATACACCTAAAAAGGCAAATAATTATTATTCTGAAACTTTTCAAGTCATATTAATTTATTTGCCTTCTTTACATATAACATCAAAAACATTAGAAAAGTGTCCTCATAATTTTTTTTTGTAAAAAGACATTGATGTTTTGAAAATTGTCCATTTTCAGAAAAATATTGCCTTTGGCCAGGGTTACACATACCATCTGTTTTTGGCTTAAATCCATTTTTGGGATTATTTTGGTCATTTTTTTTTTTCAAAGTCCAAAAACGCGTATGTGTCAACGCACGTGTGTGTGCGTTTTTGTGCAGCATCCCAAAAAACGCTGCTAGCAGCGTTTTTGGGTGCATTAAAAAAAGCATGCATTTTTTTTAACATAGGGCCCTATGGGAGACGCATGCGTTAACGCATGGTACATATAGGCATTATGCGTTAACGCATAAGCATTTTTGGTGAAAAATGACTAAGTCCAAAAAATTCAAAAAACATCCAGGACCTCAGGGGACACTATTGGCACCCTTAATAGAACGGAACTGTTTTTCTAAGGGCTTAAAAAAGCGGATTGAGATGTGTGACCTTGGCCTTTGGATATCCGTTTTTACTGGGATTTTCATCCATATGTGCATTCATATTAGGTCCATATGTGCACATTAGGCTTATTTTTAGATACTAATATCAAATATATTTTAGAATTTTTTTGTCCTCATTTTTTGTTAAAAAAAATTGCTCTTCTGTATTGTCTCAACCCAACCCACTGCTTTTCCAAATATCGGATAAGTTTAATGTCAATAAACATTCTGTAAAAGCATGAGGATTTTTAATGTCTATAGGCAATTGTCATCCAAAAACCAAAACCGATCTTTCATGATGCATTTTTTTTATCTGGTTTTCAACTACATTTAATTGATTTCAAAATTATTAATTTGATTGGGATCATTGGCTTTATTAAGGTACGTGTGGAGACCCAACACTGATGGTGGGTTTACACACACCAATTTCTGTGTCCAATATCTGAACAGATCTCTGGTTGCAGTGAAATCATGGACAAATTCTTACATTTTGTGGCTGTGTACAACATGGAGCAATGTGTCCATGATTTCACTGCAACCAGAGATCTGTTCAGATATTGGACACAGAAATTGGTGTGTGTAAACCCACCATAAGAGGTATTCTCAAGTTTGATAGAAAAGGTAATTACTATCTCATTTGTCCCATTAAGAATGAATAGAGACAAAGCGTGTACAAAAATGTATCATTCTGTTCACATGGGGCTCTTCTGAGCCACTGTTCTCACAATTGGTGCCATCCCAGTGGTTGGATCCAGAGTGATCTGAAAATTATACCCAATCCTTTTGATAGGGCATAATGTCCAAACTTGAGAATACATCTTTAACTCCTGCAGAACTTTGACATCATATGTACATCAAAAGTCATGTCTTTGCCTTTGTGACGGACTCATACAATGAGCTAGCAACTTTCTCTGCACGTGACACTTGATTTAAACAGGTCATGTGCTTCTAACAGCCGTGGGTGGATCGCTGATGAAAACGGCAATATAAACTACATATTTCCATTTTTTTGTTCACCACTTAAATAAAAAATAAACTATACTTGCTTGGTATCTACATACTTGAATTGACCTGGGGAATCATATTGCCAGGTAATTTTTTCCATATGAGTGAACATGGTGAATAACAATAAGAAGAAACAACTGTGTAATTGCACAAGTGTTACAACAAGTGTTATTGCACTTTTTTTGCAATTTCAATTCATAAAGATTATTTTCCCATTTTTTTCAGTACAATATATAATATAATGAATGGAATCATTAGGTAATAAATTCATATTTGACACACCCAGAATGCACCACTTTCATTCATTTTGCAAATTGAAAATTTCTATTAAAATCTATGAAGTACAAAACACAATTGCACATTTGTGAGCTATATTTTAATGGTATTGCACTAGTAGTAAATACTCCAATCTTTTTCAATATTATATAATTCAATTTGCCTAGAAGACAGCTCATCTGTATTAATGATCAGTTATAATAAAGACAAAGTGAGGTAAATACATCTTTAGCACAGTGCCTCTGTATTGTGGAACTACCATCACCAGAGGATCATGATAGTCATGAATTCAATGAGTTCATGACCCGTCATTCCCCTGGGAAGGCACGCGCACAGGAGCAGAGGTGAACACACAGAAGGAGACGTGCAGGACCGGAGGCAGGGTCACAGGGATGGAGTTAACATGGGGCAAGAGTAGGGGGAGGGACTTGACTGGGGGACCAGAGGGGGACAGGGGTCTGCAAATTATATCCGATCTGACGTTTCTTCACTTCAGATTAGATAGAGCATCAGATGAGAGCAGACACATGTCCAGTACCGTGGGAGGATGGTGGAGGTTCTGGAGGCTGGTGACACTGCAGGGTAAATGGAGAGGACTGTGGGGGACTGGGGATGGCATTTCTATGCGATCTGACGTGTTTGACCATGTCAGATCTCATAGAGATACAGGGGAGGCAGCAATTATTCATCCAAAATGTTTGATCGTGTCGGATGAATGAGAAATCATTTTTATCTGTGATTCCTTTTTTTGTAATTTGATGAACGGTAACATTGTTATTGGCGATCACGTTACCCTACCGTGAAAAAACTTCCTGATTCATAATCTCCAGGGTCTTAGCTACCCATGATAACTGAAACTCTAGAGATTTTATGACACTAGGTGGTGCTAGAAGTCTTTTTCTGTTCTTACATCTCTAGATGTAATAACAGAATAAGTGTCCTCATTTTTGGGATGTCTAGAGACATTAGGCCGTCATTGTCAGGTTAAGGTAAAAGATTTGTCATTATGTTTTGAAATTAGCCATCTGTGAAAAATACTGTTAACACACTGATGGTAAAAATGGCCATGGATTGTACACTGATGGTAAAAATGGCCATGGATTGTACACTGATGGTAAAATGGACATGGATTGATACACTGATGGTAAAATGGCATGGATTGTACACTGATGAAATGGACATGGATTATACACTGATGGAACATGGACTGGTAAATATGACATGGACCATACACTGATGACACACTGATGGTAAAAATGGACAGGACCGTACACTGTGACTCACTGATGGAAAAAATGGACATCGGACCATACACTGTGACCACTGATCAAAATGACATGGACCATACCGAGTGACACACTGATCAACATGATACCGTGCCATTTTTTCTTGCCATGTTTCTCCTTTGTTTAGTGACTTTAGTTAGGTAACAAAGAAATGAACTCACATGATTCTGAATAGCAATCACACACAATATATTAGATGATCCATGAATGTGTTTAAGAATCTGTATTATGAAATCTAAAATGGATAAGCGAATAACTGTTGTTATGAATCCAATGTTTTTTGTTTTTTTAAATTTCATAATTTACAACATCTTTAGTTTTGTGTTTTTTTGGATCATAGGTAAATATTTTTGCATTTATTTCTGAAATACAAGCGCAGACTGAACATGTTATTCAGTCTTTGGAAGGATGTATCATCATCTAGAAGGAAATCTCGAACGCCTGAATATATAAGATAACTGACTATGGCAGACCAAACTGAAGCCATAATCATAAGTCAAGGAATTCATGGGAGATTATGGAAAACTTCAGAAATGTGGTAGACATTTTCAATATCTGATCTAGAACATCAACATTTGTAGAATGAAAATGGCAAGAAAAAAAAGCTGATATCTACCTCTATAAAGCTGGAAACTGTAAATGATTTGTAAGCCCGACTGACCTATACATTGTTTAATACATATTTACCTGTGTTCAAGTGTTAAAGGTAATTTATCCTCCTCTCCTTAATAGGATATGACTATTCACTATTAACAAAATATTGAAACTTACTAGTGTATAATATGAATACATACAATAAATACATGTTTAAAGGGAATCTGTCAGCAGGTTTTTGCTATGGAATCTGAGAGCTGCATAATGTAGAAGCAGACTCTGATTTCACCAATCATTAAGGATGTTGCACACTTGTATATTTTGCAATCCGTTTCTATCCATTTTGAAATGAATGGACACTGATACATTTTTGTCTCCATTGATTTTCAGTGGTGACAGATTTGTGTTGTGTGTGCATCCAGTTGTCACCGTTTTGTCATGATTCTGTTTGTCTGTATATTTGTCACGTCCCCAAAAATACAAAATGTTACATATTTGGGCTCGTGTGAAAAATATGTAGACAAATGGATGCTCATGGATTTGTGACTATACGTCATGAATTAAAATGGAACTCTATTGAAACGGATCTGTTTGCTTCCATGTGCATGAATCTGTTTTGCTGTACTGAGCATGCTCAGAAGCAAGGTACAGCTCCTCCCACCCCTATCAGTAGTGACTGATGACGAATCCGTTAAAAAAATGTAGCATGGACATCCCTTTGCATCCATTTGCATGGATCCGTGGGTGTGACAGCAGCGGTACAAGATGATTAGTTCAAAAACAGATGATTAGTCACATTTTATGGTTTCTGAGCTTCTGTGGCTATTACCACATCAGCTGTCTCTGCGCCGCATGCCTGCATAGAGGCTGCCGATGCGGCTCATAACCCGGTGTTCACGGGGTTAATAGGATGCTGGTGTGGTGGCACCATGTGTTTAGAAAGTGTCCTCACTCTCTTGACACATAGTGTCATCACACCATGAGTCTGAAGGGGTTAAATCATCTGTAAAATAATAGCCACTAATTGTCGGCTTTTTAATAGTACTGTCAAAAGCAGTGGCAGGTCGGTACGCAATTTATGCAACTAACAGACCCCGCATCTCCTCGCAGAGAACTCTCCAAGGGACTGTAAGCTCATCGCTTACAGTATCTGCCACCTCTATGTTAATGTACATGCAGAGCTGTCCCTGCTGTGTGGTGCTGAAACGTGGACAGCTCCAGGTTCAGCACGTGAGCGAATAAGTGTTCAGCACCACACAGCAGGGACAGCTCCGCATGTACATTAGCAAAGCGGCGGCAGATACTTTAAGCGATGAGCTTACAGGTCCTTGGAGAGTTCCCTGCCAGGAGATTGCGGGTCTGTTAGTTACGCAAATTGCGTACCGACCCGACGCTGCTTTTGACAGTTCTATTAAAAAGCCGACGAATAGCGGCTAATATTTTACAGATGATTTAACCCCTTCAGACCCATGGTGTGATGACACCATGTGTCAAGAGAGTGAGGACACTTTCTAAACACATGGTGCCACCACACCAGCATCCTATTAATCCCGCGAACACCAAGTTATGAGCCGCATCGGCAGCCTCTGTGCAGTCATGCCGCGCAGAGGCTGCTGATGTGGTTAATAGCCACAGAAAACCCAGAAATCATTAAATTTGACTAATCATCTGTTTTTGAACTAATTATTTTGTACCGCTGCTTTCACAGCGGTACAAGATATTTGTTTACTGTACCGGCACAGAAGGAAAATTCAAATTCCAGGGCTTTGACAGCTGCGAACATTAAATTCCCCCACAAATTCTGTCCGCAGTCCTTCAGGACCATGGACAGCATCACACTGACATGCAGCACACACGCTCTCACACCTCACACTCGCAGCACTATATAGTTGAATACAACTATAAGTACAGGCAGGCACACTCACCACACGCACCACACTGGCACCACACACACCCTAAAACACGCATATCACTGCATCACTGTCGTAGCATCAAACACGCTCCATGTTTGATGCACGACAGTGTGCCTTCAGCCTCACTGGGCTACTTGGTTTTGATAACATACCTGTTTTCCCTGCTATAGATGAAGCCATGTACTGTATAGCTGCATCCACACTACAGATTGGCAGCTTTTCATGTACACTGTATGTTGTCAGAAAGCTGCTAATCAGTGTTGGGTGTACAGTTACACGGAATAGATACACTGGATTGCACGCAACACCTAGTCGTGTAGTGATATTATCTTTCTGATAAAACACTGATTGTATTGAAACTATAGCAAGTTGTTGGGTGACACATTCCTGGAATCAGGATCTCTGCCTCTTGCCTCTAAATTATACTGCTCTCAGACAAAATAGCAAAAAACTGCTGATACATTGACTTTAAACACAGTGCTGATCTTTTCATAATGGTACTGTTTACTGAATAGTTCATATACACCTATAAAAATATTCTTTGTATCTTTGTCTCAGCATGTATCATCACCCTTGCGACAGGGAGACTCACCAAAAGAAAAATAAACCAATGTATAGATAAAAGGTACATATCTAATTCACAATAGCAGGGGACATGAAGGGATTTGCAAATCCCACACTTATCTGCACTACAAGTCACTGCTAACTTATATTGTCCATCTTATATTATGGCTATCAAATTACTCCAGTTTATAAACCAGCCTGTGCTTTATATCAGTTAATTATACTACTATATTCACAATCAATAGCATAATACACAAAGTGTCCTTATAAACATTTATTATCAATTTCACAGGGAACCAATCATTAAATGCATATGTGTAATTGCATATTTCACCTCTCCATATCTTTCAAAATAGCCTTCAAGAAAATCTGAAATCTGATATTTGTAATAATCCCGATAAGTGAAACATTCTCTTTCCTGTCTCTGAGCATTCATTTTCATTACTGTGTTTGCCATTAAATAGATGTCATATCATATATCTGTTGCAATTTTACTCTTAAGTTTGTACTTTATGTTGTGTACAGTTTAATTGCATTTTTTATGTATATGGCTTAAGCTATTAATATTTTTTTATTAAAATTTATGTACATTACATCACTTATGTCAATTGATGATTCCTTTGAGGTAGCTACTGTAATTATCATTAAATTTAGACAGAATCAAACATGCAGTTCCTCCTTAGTTAAAGACAGTACTCCGGGACTGTAGAAAAACAAACAAAGAGTTAGTATAACAATTAATCTTTACAGAGTCTTAAAAAAGAAAAAAAAATACAAAAATCACTAAAATTCAAAAGACTCCAAAAGTTCAAAATAGCAGTCTTTCCGGGGGTTTAGTCTATTGCCTCCGGGCTGATAAATATTTACAAGTCTTTACCACAACCAATTCCGTGGTAGTTATGGTCTATAATAAATAAAAGGAAAAGTTCAAGAATATTTAAGAAGTTAATACAGGATAGTCTCTTTTTAACGTTGCTAACTATTAACACGTACGGGTGTCTCTGGTTACAAGTGCAGTAGGCCTCTAGGCCCTCGGGTCACCGTATAAGAGGCCAAATTCTTACTCTCCGTGGCTGCCACCTAACACCAAGCTATTCTCACCCTTTCTATACACTTTACATTTTTCCTGGTTCTATTAACTTTTACACAAACATATTTACATTTCACAGTTGATTTTACATTTTAATCTTTGTACCTTGCCGGTAACTTACTCTTGGTACTACGCTCTGATCTGCGTAATGCTGGTGTACTGGGTGTACTTAGCCTGATGGTGTGGGAGGACATGTACCTGTTTGGAGTGTCTGCTACTACTGAAGATGGAGATCTGACAGTAGGACTGGCAAGCTCACTGGGACCAGGAATGGGTTCTTCCTCTTCAGGCTCTACTTCCAGTTCATCAGGTCTTGGGACTTCTGGTTGTACGGGTTCCAGTGTCGGTTCAACCATTGGAGTGAAAGCAATCATGGGAACTACAACTGCTGCCGTAGTAATTTGGCCATGTTTTGGTGAAATCTCCTAAGACGATATGGAAAATTTCTTCTTCTTCTTTGACAGGTTGGACCTGTACGGGTACTGTTACTTTTGGTGTCTTCAGAGTTTCAGGACACGGTTTGAGATGGTCTCTTGACACAACTGCTGATGATCTTCCTTCGTCTTTGCTTATTAGACACATTTTAGCATTGTCTAAATTGAATGGTAAGACTGTATATGGGGTGGTTTCCCACAGATTATCCAATTTGTTGGCGCGTCTCTTTCTCTTGAGAACTTGCTCACAGGTTGTAATGGGGTTGCTTGAGCACGTTGGTCAAAGGTTCTCTCTTGTTTTGCTCTAGCTTGCTGAAGATTTTTCTCTACGCACTCCTGTACTTGGTGATACTGTTGTTGACGTAGGGTATCCCAATTGGATTCTTCAACTTCCGCATCTGGTTTTAGAACTCCCATATCTAAATCAATTGGCAGCTTACCGGGTCTTGCACGCATAAGGTAGGCTCGGGTGCAGTTTGTAGAACTCACCGGGACATGGTTGTACAAGTCTACCAAGTTGGGTAATTGGTCAATCACAATATGGTTCATCTTTTCGCATAAACCATTGGTTTGGGGATGATAGGCTGTCGTGCGGATCTTCTTACAGCCGTACATGTTGCAAAATTCCTGGAAAATCTCTGACTCAAAAGCTGGACCTTGATCCTCAAGAACTTGTTCCGGGTAGCCATGAGGTCTACAGAAATGCGTCTGACATGCTTTCGCAGCCGTCTTCGCTGTCAGGTCCTTGACAGGTACCACCCCTAAGAAGCGGAGCAATGGTCCACGATAGTTAAGGCATAGACATAGCCTGACTGACTTGGTGACAACTTGACGTGGTCTAATGCAACTAACTCGAGTGGTTGCTTTGTTACTATGGACTGGAGTGGGGCTCTCTGCTGATCTTTTCTTCTGAGGTTGCACGGGCCACATTTTCTACACAAATCTTTAATTGACTTTCTCATGCCAACGCAGTAGAATCTCTCTCTTGAGAGCACTTCCAACTTCTTCCATCCAAAATGACCTGCACTATCGTGGTAGGCTTCTAAGACCATTTTGACGTCTCTCTTGGGTACGATTATCTGCCAGACCAACTCGTGTGTTTTAGGGTTGGTGTGCCTTCTGCAGAGTTTCCCTTGATACAGGAACAACTTGCCTTTCTCCTTCCAGAGGTATTGGGTCTCAGCCAGGGCATTCTGATTAGGGTCCAAACTACTGCCAGTAGTTCCAACTTGAAGAAACTGTAATTCTCTCGGTTTCTTTCCATAGGCCGGAGTTTCCTGCTTTCCTTCTCTTTGCCTCCTTGCTTCTGTGACAGTACTGCTCCCAGTCCCACGTTGCTGGCATCCTTGTATAGAATGAAGGGTTGATGGTAATCTGGGTATGCCTGGATCTCTTCTCCTGTCAGCGCACACTTCAGCTTGTTGAAGGAGTCTTCCCTCTCTTCACTCCATTGGAAAGGAGGATTATGGGTTGAAGACCTTTTTGACTGTCCTACCAGGATGTCTTGCAGGGGAGCTGCTAACTTTGTGAATCCTCTGATAAATCTTCTGTAATAGCCTACCAGGCCCAGGAACTGCCTCACTTCTTTCACATTAGAAGGTCTTGGCCAATCCCTTATCACGGTGACTTTATCAGGATCCGTGCTACTCCCTCAGAACTCACGATTTGTCACAGGTTCTGTACCTTTGGCTTGAGAAGGTGGCACTTGGATGGCTTGATTTTCATGCCATATTCGTATAAGGCCTCAAACACTTCTGCCAGGTCTTGTAGATGTTGCTCATACATCTTGGAGTAGACTGTGACGTCATCTCGGTACAGGAGGACAGTTTCAAAGTTCTTATGTCCTAGGCAGCTCCCATTATGCGTTGGAAGGTCCGGGGTGCGTTGCAGAGTCCAAACTGGCATACAATTGAACTCACAGAGGCCCATCGGCGTAGTAAATGCTGTGTTCTCCTTGTCGGCCTCTGCCACCAGAACTTGCCAGTACCCACTAGTCAGATCAAGGAAAAGTCATAAGCAGATTTTAATGCAGCTAATGACTCCTCAATCCTAGGTAACGGGAAAGCGTTCTTATGTGTGATGCAGTTGATCTGCCGGTAATCTACGCACATTCTCATGGTCCCGTCCTTCTTTCTAACCAACACTAAAGGTGCTGCCCAGGGGCTACAACTGTCCCTTATCACCCTTGCATTTTCATTTCTTTGAGCAGTCTTTGGTGGTTTGGTAATGAGCGGGTGGTTATGGTCTATACCTCTCTTTTATAGGCTGATGGTTACCAGTGGGTATAGTGTGCTCTACCCCTTTAATTTGCCTAAAGTCTAACGGGTGTTTGCTGAATATCTGCTCATATTCTTTCACTACCCTGTATACTCCATGCTTATGATGGGGAGGTGTAGAACTGGTTCCCACATGTAGCTTTTGGCAACAATCCTCCAGCTTATCCCTTGAGCCATTGTCATCTGCCTGACTTGACGGGTTCAAGGGCTCGACTGCTGTGATAGCATTGTTATCAACCGTCAACAATTTATCCATGGTAGCATACTTTGGTAATGTGACCTCATCTTCCCCACAATTTAGAAGGTGGAATGGCACTCTTCCCCGATGTACCTCAACTACCGCTGTGGCTGTTAGTATAGTGGGTCTACTGTCTGAATACACGGTTCTACCAGGGCTTGGTAGTCTTGCCGTTTAATGCCTATTGCGGCTCTACACCAAAACAAGATTTAAGTTTTGGTAGGTATTACAATGGGTATTGGATCACTTACTCTTACACTGCCGATTTCTCCTCCGGATATGTCAACCTGTTGTTTCAACATCAGGGCTTTTATTTATTTGTGCGGAATCCTCTGCTGTCCGGTTCTGGCAGTCTCGGCGATTTGCTGTAAGACAGTAATTACTCGGAAAAACAATTTTCAAGTTACATTCATTCCTAGTAACATTACTGGTTCACGATCTCGTCGGTCAACATTTACAATTATAATACCCTGGTTTTGCAATTCTACCTTCCCAATCTGAATGGTCATTCTCTGAACCCAACTTGTGGTATTAGTTTACCATTGCTAGCCCATAAGTTCACTACAATGTCAGTTGGACCACTATTAATGTCTGAATCAGCCCAGTACCTTTTGTAAAGAACATATGGAATTGATGTTATTTGGGACCTGGTATACAACAAGGCGCTGAAGGGAATGCCATTCAACACGATAGGGATGACCGGACGTCCTCCAAAGAACTTGTTATACCAGGCTGAAGGACCTTGAGAGTTTACTTCTGAGAAGTGGCACGCCTGCCCAGGGAATCCTCGTTTAAAGCACATTCCCGGGCAAAATGACCTGGTTTCTGACAGCAGCGGCAAATGGGCTGTCCATCCGGTTGATAGCGGTCGCTGGGTCGTCCTCTCGTCGCTTGGTACCTCCTGGGCCTCATCCACGGGACATCCTCCTTGCTGGTCGCCAACTCGATCTTGGGTGCAGATCCTCGCAGCTCCTTGATGACTTTAGCCATGGACATAACAGTGTCTGTCAGGGCATCTAGCTTTTGGTTGAGGCCTCATTAGAGATAGGCTCTATTGTTCAGCAGCAGTCTCTGACATGGCAGATGTCGCTGATACTCCTGGCTGCTGGGGTGCTGCTGTGGGGCCTTGGGTGAAGTTCAGATCCTGGGGCTCCTCTATCTGCTGGAGGCGGATGGCCCTATCTTTTAACTCGGCAAAAGTAATTTCAGGATTCTGAATAATCATCACACTCAGCTGTCCTCTGTGAGAAGTGGATAAGAGGCCCTCTATAAACTGGTCAATTAGCATTTTGTCAGCTCCCGGGGCTAAGGCAGGTTTTGCTAGTTTAAGTGCTTTGAGTGCTTCCTGCAAGTTTAAGGCATAGTCTCTGGCACTCTCCTTGGGCTTTTGTTGACATCCAAAGAACGTTATTTTAGCCCAGGTATCAGCACTAGTTTTAAAATGCTGCTTTTAATCCAGATATAAGATGCTCTATAGTGTCCTTATCTGTGTCCAGCCAGGACGCTACTTCCCACCATGCATTGCCAGTTAATTGCCCAATAATCATACCGAAACGCTGGGCTTCAGTTAGGGGGTACATCACATAGTAAGCTTGTATTTTAGTAATAAAGTCATTAAAGGTGTTAGGCTCACCGGAGTATTGGGGCAGCCACATTGCTCCCGGAGTATACGGCTTCAGGAGTGGCATGATGGGTGCTGCTCCTTGCGCCGCGGCACCACCGGGTGCTCCTCTATTTTACGGTGCTGGATTTTCGCCGGCTGCTCCGCCGCTGCCCGGCGCCACTGGTTCTCCGTGGTGCGACATCCTGTGCCCCCTTAGTTAAGGTCGACCCTCCTGTCTTTCACTTCTGTCCGGATGTGTAACAAAGGTTTCGCTGTGCACCAGGGATTCTCTTCCCTTCCGGATGACGTCAGAGCGCTTTGCAGAGTGCCGCCCACAATAACACGCCCCTTTTCTTCCCGCGTGTCATTCACTCTGTAATGCAATGGTGGAATTTCAAAATTACAGTCCTTGTGGTGCAGTTGAAATTCAGTTTACCGTGCGCTCTGCAATGGCAGACGGTCCAATACAGTCACAAATCACGGCACACACTACCCGGTCCACTGGGGTTATCATAACGGTCTTGGTCCGGACCGTGTCCCGGGTTCCGCAAGTAATGGGGGTAATATTTACAGGGGAGTTTGTCGTGACGCCACCCACGGGTTATGGTCAGGGTGAGCACCGCTGCTGCAGAACCTCCGGGGATGATTTTGGGCAGCTGAGGCGAGTTATGAGGTAACTCAGTCTCCCAGATATGTTCCTCTGTTATTTGTACTCCTCTCCTCAGACCCTGGCCTCAGGCCTGAAAGTAGTCAGTGGTCCCTGTCAGGAGCTCAGCACTGCTCCCATTTACAGATCCTCCTCCTAGTGCTCCCTGCACTCAACTGAACTGTCAACTATCAATTAACTACTTCCTCCTCAGACCAGAATATATCAGGGAGCTGCTTGAGCTCCCCCTTCTGGCCTAGAGGTGCTAGTGCAGTGTCCAGTGTTGTGTGGGGAGTTAACCCTTGTGATGTTACTGTGGCACATTAACCCCTGGGGTGACACACTATAAATATGTGAAGACCAGTGTAATGCAGACTCCGATAACCAGGTACCGTATATACTCGTGTATAAGCCGAGTTTTTCAGCCCAAAATTTGGGCTGAAAAGTCCCCCCTCGGCTTATACACGGGTCTATACGGTAGACCCGTGTGGTGGGGGCTGTGTGGTGGGGGCTGTGGAGGCTGGAGGAGGCGGGGGGGGCTGCTGTATGAGCGGCCCCGTCACGTGGGGCCGCTCATTAAATATGCACTGCATCCCCCTGTCAATCAGCGGCAGGGGGAAGCAGTGCATATGGCCCCCCCAAAAGCTGGCACTGTCCACCCTTGTAAGGGCCCCCCCCCCGGTGCTTATACATTACCATCCCGGTGTTCTGATCGGCGCCGCTCCTCGGTGCTTCTTCATCCTCCCGCGCTGGCTCCATCCGTGATCTCCGGCTGTCGCAGCGATGTGACGTCATCGCGCGACCGCTGGAGAACTCAGAACCCGGATGCAGCCAGCGCGGGAGGATGAAGACGCAGCACGGAGGAGCGGCGCCGATCAGAACACCGGGATGGTAATGTATAAGCACCGGGGGGGGGGGCACTTACAAGGGGGGACAGTGCCAGCTTGTGGGGGCTGTTGGTACCCCTGGGGGCTGTTGGTACCCCCAGGGGGCTGCTGGGTACCCTCTGGGGGCTGTTGGTACCCCCAGGGGGCTGTTGGTACCCCCAGGGGGCTGCTGGGTACCCCCTGGGGGCTGCTGGGTACCCCTGGGGGCTGTTGGTACCCCCAGGGGGATGTTGATACCCCCAGGGGGCTGCTGGGTACCCCCTGGGGGCTGTTGGTACCCCAGGGGGCTGTTGGTACCCCCTGGGGGCTGCTGGGTACCCCCTGGGGGCTGTTGGTACCCCCAGGGGGATGTTGGTACCCCCAGGGGGCTGCTGGGTACCCCTGGGGGCTGTTGGTACCCCCAGGGGGATGTTGATACCCCCAGGGGGCTGCTGGGTACCCCCTGGGGGCTGTTGGTACCCCCAGGGGGCTGTTGGTACCCCCTGGGGGCTGCTGGGTACCCCCTGGGGGCTGTTGGTACCCCCAGGGGGCTGCTGGGTACCCCCTGGGGGCTGCTGGGTACCCCCAGGGGGCCGCTGTATAACCCCTGGGGGGTGCTGTATAACCCCTGGGAGGTGCTGTATAACCTCTGGGGGCTGCTGTATATACTGCTGAGGCCTGTATACCACTGGGGCTGCTGTATATACCACTGGGGCTGCTGTATATACCACTGGGGCTGCTGGGGCTCCTGTATACTACCACTGGGGCTGCTATATACTACCACTGCGGCTGCTGTATACTACCACTGGGGCTGCTGGGGATGCTATATACTACCATTGGGGCTGCTGTATACTACCACTGGGGAGGCCTGTATACCACTGGGGGGGGACTGTATACCACACTGCTGGGGGCTGTATACCTGTGCTGGGGTCCACCCTCGGCTTATACACGAGTCAATAGGTTTTTCCAGATTTTTGGGGCAAAAGTAGGGGGGTCGGCTTATACACGGGTCGGCTTATACACGAGTATATACGGTATGTTTTACTTAACTGGTGTTCTGATTAAATTGAATTTTCAGTTCAAACTCCTCGCCAGATTCCCAGCCCAGCAGTCTGCATAAAGGATAAGACCAAACAGGGCGAGATCTGATGCTGCGTAATACCATGTGACCTCAGTTCTCGTGCAGAGCTCATGGAGATGCCCAAGAGCTGAAAGAATGTGCCGACGCTGCTCCAAAGGATGAGAGAAGGAGGGACCCAGACACCAGAGGAGGAGGGGTAACAGCAGCCAGGCGTTTAGGTCCTGGGAGGGGAATATACGTCCTGGACCTAAACTAATATCTTATAAAGTGATTATTTTTGTGTCCCGGAGGGGTAGGATAATAAGAGCCACCCTCACTAAATGCAGCATAGATGCTGCTGAAGGTGGCTCTTTTAGCTTAATAGGCCCAGGAGGGGGTGACAGGTTCCCTTTAATACTAAACTGAAATGTCTGGAATGTCACAGATTGAAGACAGTCTATGTAATAAAGGTATTTACAGCTGCACATCACCAGGGTAGCTTCTACCCTTCTAACTGGTATGTTCAGTTCTTCCTCTCTCCAGTTTACCCTATTTATCTCTTCCTCATATTTTTCTCTTCTGTAAAGGACTACTTAGGAAAGATACCATCAGCATACCTTCTGTTCATAGTTGTTTGCTTTGTGCTTACGCACCAAGTGGCAAACAACCACGAGTCACATATCATAGGCCTATTTCTCATTTGGTTCTCAAGCTACAGATTGGGGAACACTGCCTTAGATAGCAACAAAAAAAAGAAAAACAGTAGCACTTACATAGGGCCCCGTCTCCAGCTTGGACTCCACAGTTGATTCCTGATATACCACAATTGACTGATCCACGTTATTCACAGGACATAAAATAATCAGTGCTCACCGGAGAAAGCCTAGGACTGGCCAAAAGAGTCCCAACAATGTGAAGAAGAAGAAATCTGTAGAATCCAACATGAAGGAGATAGAGGGCACCTCCATCTAGGGGAAGTACTCAGCAAGAATACCCGAAGACAGGAGTCACAGAGTCCCTCGGGGTGCCAGCCACACAGACTCAAAGACAAAACGAAAAAGAAAGAAGCGGCACTCACCGAGGTTGCAGCGAAGCGGTGTCCTTTAATAGGGTAGTTGCTTTTTCGTTTTGTCAAGAAGAAATCTGTAGCACTCAACCTTCACAAAACTTCCATATTTATTTGCAATGATTAAAATATTCAAACAAGCATGTCAGTGCAAGAGAGGGAGCTAAGACTTGTACAAGTGCACACCTGCACAAAACGTCCTGCTCAATTTGTGCTCTGCACTACTGAGAGCTCCCTCTTCTGCACTCCCATGCTTGCTTGATTATTTTCACCATTGGAAATAAATATGGAAGTTTTATGAAGGTCGAGAGCCAGGGATTTCTTCTTCACACTGCCATAGATAGTCATAATTTTTCATTATATTTAACTAATCTCATGAGTAATACAAGTTGTCACAGATATTTTTCTTGGTTATTTGTGAGAGGACCCAATGTTGCCTTAAAATAGTTTCATACTGTCTAATAGTTTCCTAGTGAGCTTATGAATCACATTTCTCTTGATTACTGAAAGATTGTTAAGGTATATTCATATTTTGCAATTTCAGAAATGAAATAAAGACCACCAATCTCAAGACAAACATGGCCATGGTTACCTACATAATTATACATTTTAACACACCGGAAAAAACATTGTTACCAAGACCCTGATTTTTTTCAAAAAGGTTCTCTGTATATACTATACTTAATGTCACCAATTTTACATATGACATTATGTTTTTTGATAAATGTTTACATGTGGCAAAACCCTTTCAATAACCAGCAAACATTTCCTCAGACTTGCAGTACACATTTGTTTGGAGGTTAATCTCACTTGACAAAAAATTTACTTGTTTTGCCAAAAAAAGCAGTTTTAATTACTCTTAAAAAAAGAACATGACAGCAAAATAGAAACAATTGCTTTTCTGTCAAAAAACAACATATTGCATAAGATTTGGGTAGTTTATTTCTCTGTCATTGAAACAGATGGCACTCTAAACACTGCCTGTATAACTCCCTCTTGCAAGAGAACAGACGTGTGCGTTGGTGTGGGAGGTTTACTCGATAACATGCATTTAACTGCCAGGCATTAGTGGTGAAGCTATTCTGTCTTATCACTTGACTTGCTTTATACAACTCAGATCTAGAAAATAAGGATAACATTCAAAGTAATAGAGATTGTTGATGCTTTCTAAACTCGTGTTGACCCTTAATTATATATTCTGCATGCAATGGTGTATCTAAAGTCTGGTAGGCCTTATTTAAAAATTTGGATCTGGGCTGCACCCCTATTCCTACTCACCTTGCATGTTAGTCAGTTGGAAAAAGCATTCTATGTTCTATAGGGTTAAAAGTTCCCATGGGTCGCATCTGATTAAGAGGTCCTCCCTGCTGGCATAATCCTCCTTGCCTCTTCTTCTTCTGGGTCTGCCCTCCTCTTCTGCTCCTGCTCCTTATGACATCAGCAGCAGAAGAGGAGGCAGACCGAGAAGAGGAGGAGGCGGTGGAAGACACATAGAGGGGGTGGAACACGCAAGGAGGAGGCAGGGAGGATTGTGCCAGCAGTGAGGACTTCTTAATCAGACCCGACCCACGGGACCTCTTAACTGTAAAGTTTGCAAAGTGTTTTTTCGGAGTATAGGGGTGCTAAAGTCTTAGTACACAGCTTCCCTGAATGCAGTAGATGCTGCATTCAGTGGTGCTGTCACTTTTGAAAGCACCAGGGGGCTGACAGATCCTCTTAAAGCACATAAAAGTCCTGGAGTTGACTTGAGGTGTGGTGGCATTTTGAAGATTTTGCTTAGAAGTAAACATGCAGTCAAAGGAGCTCTCAGTGCAGGTGAACCCAGATATCGTTTATCTAAGAAAACAGAATAAAAAATCCAAGAAATTGCTACAATATTAGGAGTGGCAAAATCTACTGTTTGGTACATCCTGAGAAAGAAAGCACTGGTGTCCTCAACAATGCATAAAAGACCTGAACGCCCACAGAAGACAACATTGTTGGATGATCCTAGAATAATTACCATGGTGAAGGGAAACAGCCAACCAAGTGAATAATATATCAATAAATACATAGGGTTCACTGCACAGTGCAAGTCACTCATAAGCCTAAAAAATAAGAAGACTAAATTGGACTTTGCTTAAAAAAAATCTTAAAAAAAGCAGCACAGTAGAACATTTTTAAAAAAAATGAAACCAAGATTAATCTTTACCAGAATGATGGAATGAAAAAGGCATGGCGAAGATATGGTACAGCTCACAATCCAAAAGATACCATATCATCTGTTAAACACAGTGGAGGCAGTGAGATGGCTTGGGCATGCATAGCTGCTAGTGGCTTTGGGTCCCTAGTGTTTATTGATGACTAAAAATAAGCCTGATGCTATTGCATCGGCAGGGCAGTCTCTGTGCCTGTTTCCCCTTGTGTGCTCTCTGCACTCTGTGCTGACTCTCCCCATGTGCACTCTCTCTTACTTGTGCCTTTCTCTCTGCTCTGTGTGCTCTCTGCCCCTGTGTGTGCTGTCTTCCCTATGACTCTGCCTCCCCCTGTGCCTTCTGCCTCCAGTGTCCCAGCATCCCATCACTGAGCCACCATACAGTGCTCAGCACAGATCCACCGCACACTGCTAACAAAATGAGCCACCGCACAGTACTAACCACTGAGTCACCACACAGTGCTAACCACTTAGTTAGCACACAGTGCTAACCACTGAGTCACCACACAGTGCTAACCACTGAGCTACCACACAGTGCTAACCACTGAGCCACCATACAGTGCTAACCACCGAGCCACCATACAGTGCTAACCCACGAGCCACCGCACACTGCTAACAAATGAGCCACCGCACAGTACTAACCACTGAGTCACCACACAGTGCTAACCACTTAGTTAGCACCACAGTGCTAACCACTGAGTCACCACACAGTGCTAACCACTGAGCTACCACACAGTGCTAACCACTGAGCCACCATACAGTGCTCACCACAGAGCCACCATATAGTGCTAACCACCGAGCCACCATACAGTGCTAACCACCGAGCCACCGCACACTGCTAACAAATGAGCCACCGCACAGTACTAACCACTGAGTCACCACACAGTGCTAACCACTTAGTTAGCACACAGTGCTAACCACTGAGTCACCACACAGTGCTAACCACTGAGCTACCACACAGTGCTAACCACTGAGCCACCATACAGTGCTCACCACAGAGCCACCATACAGTTCTAACTACTGAGCCACCATACAGTGCTAACCACTGAACCACCATACAGTGCTAACCACTGAGCCACCGTACAGTGCTAACCACTGAGCCACCGTACAGTGCTAACCACTGAGCCACCACACAGTGCTAACCATTGAGCCACCACACAGTGCTAACCACAGAGCCACCATACAGTGCTAACCACTGAGCCACCATACAGTGCTAATCACTGAGCCACCATACAGTGCTAACCACTGAGCCACCATACAGTGCTAACCACTGAGCCACCATACAGTGCTAACCACTGAGCCACCATACAGTGATAACCACTGAGCCACCATACAGTGCTAACCACTGAGTCATCATACAGTGCTAACCACTGAGCCACCATACAGTTCTAACTACTGAGCCACTATACAGTGCTAACCACAGCCACAAAACAGTGCTAACCACTGAGCCACCATGCAGTGCTAATCACTGAGCCACCATACAGTGCTAACCACTGAGCCACCATACAGTGCTAACCACTGAGCCACCACACAGTGCTAACCACTGAGCCACCACACAGTGCTAACCACTGAACCACCATACAGTGCTAACCACTGAGCCACCACACATTGCTAACCACTGAGCCACCATACAGTGATAACCATTGAGCCACCCAACAGTGATAACCACTGAACTACCAAACAGAGCCACCACACAGTTATAACCACTGAGCCACCACAGTTTTTTTTCAGGTTTTTTTTAAATCTCCCGCCAATAATGTGCTGCTCAGCTGATTGGTCACGCGTCTGGTAGCGCACGACCAATTTAAAAATGCCCGCCCGCCACTCACTGCTGTACCGTTAGGAGATTAGCGGCGAGCGCCGCTGACCACCCGACGGCGGGAGATGAGCGGCTGCCACCATCGGGAAATCAGCAACGCCCACTGCTGATCTCCCGGTGGCCAGCCGCTTACTGCTTTTCTGCCGGAAGATCAGTGGTGGGCGCTGCTGATTTCCGGGTGGTGTAGCAGTGAGCGGCAAGCAGGCATTTTGAAATCTCCCGCCAATAATGAGCATCGTGGGATTTAAACCCCCCCAATGAGTGGTTTGGTATGGCTATGGCAGGGGATTTGAATCCCGCGCTGCTCAGCCAATGAGCGGTGCTGTGCAGCTTTGGTGGAGGATTTGAATCCTAAGGGCGCTCAGCCAATGAGCAGTGCCGCGCGGCTCGGTGGCGGGATTTGAATCCCGGCCGCCACATCAGAATACCCATAATTTGGGTGTTCCAATATGGCGGTCAGTGCTCATCTCCCGGTTGCGTTGCCGCTGGCCAGCCAAAGTGATTGGTTGGTGTTTCATAATAGAGATGGACAATGACCCAAAACATAAAGCCAAAGGAATCGAGGAGTTTATTAAAGCAAAGAAGTAAAATATTCTTGAATGGCCACGTCCATCACCTGCTCTCAACCCAATAGAGCCGTATTTCACTTGTTAAAGACTAAACTTCAGACAGAAAGGACCACAAACAAACAGCAACTGAAAACAGCTGCAGTAAAAGCCTGGCAGAGAGTTAAAAAGGAGGAAAAGTGTCTGGTGATGTCAATGAGTTCAAGACTTCAGGAAGTCATTACCCACAAAGAGTTTTCAACCTAGCTTTAGAAATCAACATTTTATTTACATTATTTAATTTGTCCAATTACTTTTGAGTCCCCGAAATGCAGGGATTCAATTTAAAAATTGCTCCTCACATTTTTCTGCAATCATTTTGTTCAACCCAGTGAATTAAAACTGAAAGTCTGAACTTAAACTACATCTGAATTATTATGTTCAAAATCCATTGTGGTAATGTACAGAACAAAAATTAGAAAAATGTCTCGGTCAAATATTTATGGACCTAAGTACATATGTCCTCCATCGTAGTATATATTTATATGTGTCCCCCCATCCTGAGCCCATTCTAGTATATATGTCCTCTATTTTGGGCCCATCCTGGTATATATGTTCCCTTGAAGCAAAACAATCAAAGCCACCCACAGAAAGTAGCCTGCATCCTCCTACTCGCCTGTATGGCACCTGTTGCACCATAATTTATAAATTGGATCTCAGAAATATCTCATAAAACTCATAAAATAGGAGTTATAGAAATTTTTTCCCTGAATGATTTTAGTTATGTATAATGGTGGCGTTACACACTAGGATATCGTTAGCGATATCCTTAAAACGATCACGTGACCGTGATAGTTCCGACATCGTTAGTGCGTTGTTACACACAAGGATATTGTTAACGATATACTATGCGGCAACGCACCAGTTAAATATGCGAGGAAGCAGTGAACAATTTATTAAAGCGGCGGGAACAGGAGCTTTTTGAACGATATCGTTCACAAAGCTGTCACACTGAACGATGTTGCATCCTGAAGCAGAATTAATTGGACGATGAACGATAGATTTGAGGTCAGGATCTCAAATCTAGGATGAACGATCCAACGATTTTTTCTTCCTATATCGTTGGTTTAAACACAAGGACGCCCAAACGATATCTTTTGAACGATCACAACTCCATGACGTTTCAAGGATATCTTTCAGGATATCCTAGCGTGTAACACCACCATAAGATATAATGCAAGTGTGTTAAAATTCTCACCGATTGCAATCTTCTGCGGTGTCCAGCGCTGCTCAATTCCTCTTCTTAGCCACATGACCTTTCCTCTGGGAAACAGGGAAATTCACAGGCTTCACGTCTAGTGGTCATAAATTACTAATCTATTCAAAGTGTCCTGAGAATCGGTTCTCCCATTGGTAGAGTATTGAATTATTTTTATTTTAAAGCATTTGAAGTTCTTTAAACTTTTTTGAACACCATACTTAATTGATCAGCCATGAACCCCCTACATCAAAGATGCATCAAAGGCAGCTCATTCATCCAATCAATCCTTGCTATGCACTGAGAGAGGACACATACCTTTTAAACAGCTGTCTGCAAAAGGGTGTCTGGCTTGACTAGTATTTTTCTAGTCAAGCTGCAAGGCTTCTGAAATAAAAAGGAAGAGAAGGGGGCGCTCCTAGTGTGTTACCCGGTGGTCTAGTGGAGGAGTTTGTGTGGGTATTACACTCACCTTGTGTGGTTATGCCGCCTGCATAACCATGGTGAAGAAGCTTGCGGTGCATCTCGAGCACCAAGCGCCGCTCCTGACTTTCGGGTTCGGATTCCAGCCGGTCACGAGGGTTGTCACGGGGGTATACATCACCGCAGGTCCTATGCTTTTTGCTCCCACAAAGGTCCTGCCGTCCAGATGCTGCCGATTCCCAGCAGCACCGCTCTGCTCAACCCAGGAGCTGAGAAGCATAAAATGAACAGTTGATTTAGTGGATATTGCGGGCGCATACAAAAGGACAGACAGGAGAATAAAGTTTTGAATGAGCCTTTTCTTTACTGGGTCGCTTGATCACTCCTCACAACACGATTCAGCGGGATCACCTGATGAAGGCGGATTTACCCCCTGAAACGCATTGTGAGGAGTGAGTGAGCAAATGACCCAGTAAAGAAAAGGGTCATAAAAAAACTTTTATTCTCCTGCCTGTCCTTTTCTATGCGCCGCAATATCCGCTAAATCAACAGTTCATTTTAGGCTTCTGAAATAGGCATTTAGTTGCATGGTGGGTACCTAAACTAGGTGGCACTAATGTGCATAATTTTTCCATGGCACATTGCCAGTTACATAGCTGGTCACCTTAAGGAGACACAGTCCCTCCTAAAGCTATTGCTCTATAAAAGTACAAAGAACGACAACTCAAAAAAATTCATACAATATGATTTTCACAACAAAAATTGATTGAATGACTCTACCCATAAAAAGATATATCTCCTGATACAAATTCTTTTAAAACTTAGGTAACTCAGAGAAACCCTAGATAATTATATAAACAATATAAAAAAATATTGAAGCCAATTTGAGCTTTGTAATTTTTTTATGCATGTATTTATTATTATGTTTATTATACTCATTAATTTATCAATAACATTCATCCATTTTATTGGAGCCTAGAAAATCTGTCATTGTTTATGTGTTTATGATATTAACACACATCTTGTCAACGGGGTATTCAATGTCTCTGTTGTATGAGGCACAAACACATGGAAGTAGCAAATGCTCAAGCATCTGAGCTCTATTTGTCAAGTATAATTATACACGTCTTTCCATGGAGCATACAAGAATATTCCAACTACTAAATCAGGGCCAATAAAATATTTTCACTAGCTGTAGCTGCTCATTTTTGAATGAGACAACTTTCACAAAAGTTTAAATAACATCATAAAAAGGTACGACACATCACTAGAACATATCAGCATTTTATGATCAATGGATCAATGGAAGCCAGAACTTTGAGATATACATGGGTCTACGCACTGGTTCCTTGCATAATTAGCGACCAAGGTACTGTTATGTAGGTAAAATGTGAGGAGACAGAACATTGGTTAGACTAAATCACAGAAAAACAGTATGACATCCTAAAATACTCTGCTATAATAAATAAAAGTAAAAAGCAAGTGCTAGTGAGAAAAGTGTTTAATAACAGGGTACTTAGTCAATACGTTTTTTGCAAAAAATGTATACGAAGCCATTCTACCGCCGTCAGATACAAGATCATGATCATGATCAGGATGGCAAGACGGTTCCTAACCTACTTATTTAGAAAAGGACCGTAGAAGCGTGCACGACCGCGAAACGGTAAACGTTGTCCGCTCCCACACACCCCCTCCTGCAACTTGCTGCAACTTGCTGTAAGTAAATAAAGAAAGAAAGATTCATCTCCGTGATGCGGCTGCTTTTGTCTATTGAACTTGTACTTATTTAGAACCTGATCCGTGTATACAAATCTCATGGATTCAGGGTGCAGAAGGGTCAAAGTCCCATGATGGGCACAGCGCAGCATACGGCACTTTTGTGCTTGGCTCAGTAAGGAAGGGGTGTGGCACTCCCTATCTTGCTTAACAAGAGACTAAATAGATACACACAGCTGAGCCAAGGCACAAGAAAAATGAAAAAAGCATATGCAGAATGGGAGGAAGAGAGCTAAGCAACAGCTCATGTGAAAAAGACTTGGGTATACTAATAGAACAACACAGACTGAGCATGAGTCAACAATGTGATGCAGCAGCAAAAAAGGCAAACACAATTCTGGGATGTATTATCAGAAGCATACAGTCTAGATCACATGAAGTCATTTTCGCCCTCCACTGCTCCGTGGTCAGACCTCATCTGGAATACTGTGTCCAATTCTGGGAACCACATTTGAAAAAAGACATGAACAAACTGTAACATTGGAAATAAAACTACCTGACATATTTCTTTTTAAACTATTTTATTTTTAAAAAAATCGAAGGAAATGTAAAAGCAAACAAACAAAAAAAATACCCCCACCCAATAAAAAATCTGCAGTAATCCAACGAAGCTGATCCAGCAAGACATAAAAGAGAGAATAAGTAAATTAATAAAAATATGGTTATGGTTGCAGGCAAACTCCTCTCCATAAGGTAGATAGCAAGTTCCCCAGACCTAAATAAATAAAGACAGGAGACAATCCCCCATTAACTATTTTATTCCCTAAATCCAGAAAGGTCTGGCGCAGATACCATGAGACAACAAGTGTGAGGAATGGGTAAACATCATGACGCGCTCAAGGGATTCCCCGCTGCGCAATGCCCACTGTGACAGAGGAACCTTTGTCAGAGGTTACCACTCGTCACACTGCAGAAAGTCAGGCAGTGGCTACTCTGCCAGCATATAGGGGAGGCCTGCACTGGACATGTCCCCCTTATGCTGGGGCAGTGAAACTTTTTAGGGCCTCAAATGGATTGCCTTAGTCCTGAGGGATTGCGTCCTGTCTTTATTTACTAATTCTCTTTTAAGTCTTGACAGGTCAATTTTTTAGACTGGATTCGGTTGATTACTGTGGATCTTTTTTGAGGGGTGGAGGAGATTTTTTCTTATTTTCTTGAGATTTTTTTTAATAATATGGTTAAAAAGGGAATGTGTTCTTATTTTTGTTATTGCTTACTGGGTTGATAATGTTGGGTATGTCATAGACACCTCAACATTATTAACCCCTCAACTTGATGCGAGCTGACATTACAAAGCTGGCATCAACCTCAAATACTGTTACCCCAATACCAATGCACCAGGGCAGCGGGAAGAGCCAAGGCGAAGCACCAGGATTAGCGCATCTAAAGAAGGCACCAGTTCTAAAGCAGCTGCAGCATGATATTTTTAGGCTGGGGAGGGCCAATAACCATGGCCCTTTCCACACTAACCATACCAGACCCCAGTTGTCAACTATACCTTGGCTAGTTTTCCAAAATGAAATTATATATTTATATACTAGCTGCAGAGCCTGGCATTGCCCGGGTAAAGTAGCTAACTTTTCTTAGTTTTACCAAAAAAAAATAGATTATTTTGCACATAAATGTCAAAAAGTAAATAGACAGAAAAAGTATTATTATAAATCAAAACTTCTAGGTCCTACTCTTCATAGAATGTTGTCTGGTTCTTCCTCTAGCTCCTCCCCTGCTATAGAATGCTGTCTGGTTCAGCCTCTAGCTTCTCCTCTCCATAGAATCTTGTCTGGTTCCCCCTCCATAGAATGTTGTCTAGTTCTGCCTCTAGCTCCTTTCTCTCCATAGAATGTTGTCTAGTTCTGCCTTTAGCTCCTCCCCTCCTTAGAATGTTGACTAATTCTGCCTCTATCTCCTCTCCCTCCATAGATATACATACACACACATATATATAGGGAGGACCATTTATACAGTGCCTTGTGAAAGTACTTGGCCCCCTTGAACTTTTCAACCTTTGCCACATTTCAGGCTTCAAACATAAAGATATAAATTCTACATTTTTTGTGAAGAATCAACAACAAGTGGGACACAATCGTGAAGTGGAACGAAATTTATTGGATATTTTAAACTTTTTAAACAAATAAAAAACTGAAAATTGGGTGTGCAATTATCGTCCCCCTTGAGTTAATACTTTGTAGCGCCACTTTAGCTGCGATTACAGCTGCAAGTCACTTGGGGTATGTCTTTATCAGTTTTGCACATTGAGAGACTGAAATTCTTGCCCATTCTTCCTTGCAAAACAGCTCGAGCTCAGTGAGGTTGGATGGAGAGCGCTTGTGAACAGCAGTTTTCAGCTCTTTCCACAGATTCTCGATTGGATTCAGGTCTAGACTTTGACTTGGCCATTCTAACACCTGGATACATTTATTTTTTAACCATTCCATTGTAGATTTTGTTTATGTTTGGGATCATTGTCTTGTTGGTAGATAAATCTCGCTCCAGTCTCTGGTCTTTTGCAGACTCCAACAGGTTCTTCCAGAATGTCCTGTATTGCTCCATCCATCTTCCATCAATTTTAACATCTTCCTGTCCTGTGAAAAATGGGCCAACCATGATGCTGCACCATGTTGACTGGTGGTGTTTTGAGAGTGATGAGCTGTGTTGCTTTTACGCCAAACATATCATTTTTCATTGTGGCCAAAAAGTTCGATTTTGGTTTCATCTTACCTGAGCACTTTATTCCACATTTTTGGTGTGTCTCCTAGGTGGCTTGTGGCAAACTTCAAACAAGACTTTTTATGGATATCTTTGAGAAATGGCTTTCTTCTTGCCACTCTTCCATAAAGGCCAGATTGGTGCAGTGCATGACTGATTGCTGTCCTATGGACAGACTCTCCCACCTCAGCTGTAGATCTCTGCAGTTCATCCAGAGTGATCTTGGGCCTTTTGGCTGCATCTCTGATCAATCTTCTCCTTGTTTGAGATGAAAGATTAGAGGGACGGCCGGGTCTTGGTAGATTTGCAGTGCTCTGATACTCTTTCCATTTCAATATGATCACTTGCAAAGTGCTTCTTGAGATGTTTAAAACTTGGGAAATCTTTTTAGTATCAAAATCTGGCTTTAAACTTGCCAAAACAGTATCTTGGACCTGCCTAGTGTGTTCCTTGGTCTTCATGATGCTTTCTGCACTTGAAACAGAACCCTGAGACTATCACAGAGCTGGTACATTATACGGAGACTTGATTACACACAGGTGGATTCTAGTCATCATTACCAGTCAATTAGGCAACATTGGATCATTCAGAGATCCTCACTGAACTGCTGGATGAGTTTGCTGTACTGAAAGTAAAGGGGCCAATAATATTGCACACCCCACTTTTCAGTTTTTTATTTGTTAAAAAAGATTAAAATATGCAATAAATGTTGTTCCACTTCACGATTGTGTCCCACTTGCTGTTAACGCTTCACAAATAAATTAGAATTTATGTCTTTATGTTTGAAGCCTGAAATGTGGCAAAAGGTTGAAAAGTTCAAGGGGGCCAAATACTTTCACAACGCACTGTATATGGATGCACCTAAATAAAATGGGAATGGTTGGTGATATCAACTTCCTGTTTGTAGCACATTAGTATATGGGAAGAGGAAAACTTTTCCAGATGGGTGGTGACCATGGCGGCCATTTTGAAGTTGGCCATTTTGGATCCAACTTTATGTTTTTCAATGGAAAGAGGGTCATGTGGCACAACAAACATATTGAGAATTTCATAAGAAGAACAATAGTGTGCTTGGTTTTAATGTAACTGTATCCTTTCATGAGTTATTTACAAGTTTATGACCACTTATAAAATGTTCAAAGTGCTGCCCATTGTGTTGGATTGTCAATGCAACCCTCTTCTCCCACGCTTGACACACTGATAGCAACACCACAGAAGAAATGCTAGTACAGGCTTCCAGTATCCGTTGTTTCAGATGCTGAATATCTGGTATCTCTACAGCATAGACAATTGCCTTGATGAGTGACGAGGCAAACGTTTTTGTGAATGGTGAAGTTAACAAACAAAACCACCGCTGTTGGTCTGACACTTAAGGCCAAATTACACAGTACGATGCCCCTGCAATCTGACCAACGATGGGTCCGGTGGGACATTGTTAGCTGATCGCTGTATAGCTGTCAAACAGGCAGACTCACCAGTGATCAGCGACCACGCTGGTATCCAGGGTAAACATGGGGTAACTAACCGCAGCGTTGCACTTAGTTACCCGATGTTTACCCTGGTTACCAGCCTTCCAGCGTGTGCTGTGTGGCGCTGGTAGGTGGTTGATCGTTGGCTTCCCACTGTCACGCACGCCGATGCTGGCCTCCCAGCGGGGGACCAATGATAAAATAATGGTCCTGGCCATTCTTCCACGATCAATGATCAACGATCAACAAACTTATCGTTGGTCGTTGCTACATGTCACACGCAACGATGTCGTTTCAATGTTGCTGCAACATCACAAAACCGCTGACATTGCAACGATATCGTTAACGATATCATAGCATGTAACGGGGCCTTAACCCTCAGTGGATAGATCCCTCCAAGACTGTTGGAACACAAAAATTGATGGCACAGTGTGGTATATGGGGTACAAAGATAGTGGGGCCATTCTTCATCAATGGAAACCTCAATGCCATTGGATATCTGAAATTGCTACATGATTCAGATATCCAGAGGGGTCAGCGGCACCCTAATCTGTGAGCCTCTATATAGGTAATACTATGTCAATACCAGACTTGTGGAGCAGTTTTTGACACATGGTTGCCTGAGGGCATAGGTGCTTGCCTCTTAGTGTATAGGTGTAATGGTTACTATAAAAGACATCTTTATGTGCTATGCTAATACCTGAATTTTCTGTGCATATTCATGAGTGTGAGGTACTAGGGGCTTTATGTGTACCTGTAATTGCATGCACCAATCACTTTGACATATAACAGGTAAATGCTATTAAAATTTGTACATAACACTGTAGATTAGTTCGGGCATAATTATGTAGTGCAGCCTTTGTATTGAATGTGTCATATAATCTGCCCTATAATTGTATACATACTTGTTTTATAATTGTGTTCCTTGGGTACCAGCCTACCATCTTGGCTGCTAACCCTGTATGTTCATGCCCTTCCTACTTCTGGTTTTTAAACAATAAATAAGCACTTTTTCCACTTTAAACTAGACATATAGTTGTATGGTGTTTTCTGTTTCAGTGTACCTCAAAAGTAGTGTTCAATCACATATGAGGTATCATTGTACTCAAACGTTATTGCACAAAAAATTTCCCCAAATTTGTGAAAATACCAAATTTGGGGCCAAAACAATATTTTTGTGGGGAAAAGTGTGATGTTGATATTTTCTCGTCTCAACGTTCTAAAGTTTTGTGAAACACCTGGGGATTCCATGTGCTCGTCACGCATCTAGATAAGTTCCTTGAGGGTTTTAGTTTTCAAAATAAGGTCAATTGTGAGGGGTTTCTACTGTTTACGCACATCAGGGGTTCTCTAAAAACAGCATGTCCACTTACAATTACAGCCAATTTTCAGTTTGAAAAGTCAAATGACGCTCCTTCTCTTCTGAGCCCTGCCATGCATCCAAAAAGTAGTTTTCAACCAAACATGGGGCATCAGAGTACTCGGAGAAAATTAACAACTAGGTTTGGGGTCCATTTTCTCCTGCTACCCTTGTGAAAAATAAAAACGTGAGCTCAAAAAACATTTTTGCTGAGAAAAGGTGATTTATTTATTTTCAAGGCCAAACTGTGAAGCAGTTGAGGCTGCGAAAAAAAACACTGAGGGAATTTCAGGTACAGAAACTACAACTTATGTTCAAAGCACTGCATCAAAAACCCTATACAGATTGTTGGTAGTTAACACTTTGTGGCTGATTTTGTCTCTTTTAGGACCAAATTTGTTGTATAAGCTATTTTGTGTCCATGCAGTTCTTACTACATAGGTAAGGCCCCTTTCACATCAGTGTTTTTTTTCAAATTGCGGCAGATTTACCGCATCTGCTGCCTAGTGGTCAGCAGCGTTTTTTTCGTGGCAGCAAGTGCCGAAACCACGGCAATAGCGCACCTGCTGCAAGCCCCATAGACAATGCATGGGGCTTGCCGCAAGTGTGCCGTAAGTGTGGCCGTTAGGTGGCAGATGCGGTAAATCTACCGGATCTGCCACAATTTAAAAAAAACGCTAGTGTGAAAGGGGCCTTAACTAGACATGTGGGAAATTTTATTTTTTATAATATTTTGTGCGATGTATCACTTTGGTTTAAGAGCATAAAAAATTGAAAGTTTGAAAATTGCGAAATTTTTGCCAAATTTCTAATATTTTTACAAATAACGGAAAAAATATTGTCCTAAATATACCTCTAACATGATGTACAACATGTATTACAAAAACATTCTCAAATTTACTGGGATCCGTTGTAATGTTCCAGAGTTATTACATCATAAAATCACAATGGTCAGAATTGTAATAAGTGGGGGCGTGGCCTGGAAGCTAATGGAGCTGGCTGCATAAGCCAGAAGATCCCTAAGGCAATCTTGCTTACCGGCTATTTGAGGCGATTCCTGACCACAGAATCTCTCTTTGAAGTGCTGGGACACCGGCGGCACCCGGATCATGCCGGGGGCCCTCCGAAGTGGCACACAGAGGCCCAGAAAGTGATGGACCTTCTTTACAGTGGAGCGGCACTCCGAGCCTCCACAGTACATGGCGATGGCTCCTCTCATGCCTCACACAGCCCAGTGGGGAGCCCGGAGCAGGAGGATGAAGATACCCATGTCACACAGCGCATGCTGCACAGCCTCCTGGGGTCCCTGAGACAATCTCTGCAGGAGGATATGCGAGTTATGATGGGGGAACTGAGAGTTGAGATGGTGTCCTTGGGTGAACGTACCTCACACATGGAGGAAAAGATGGCAAAATATGCCTCTGCTCACAATAATCTTGCAGACGATTTTGCAGTGATGGACAGCACTATGGAACGACTTAACTTTAGGGTGTGGGCCATGGAGGACAAAATTAGGAGGTATTAAAAAGTGATCCGCTGCACACTGAACACAATATATGACATAATGGAATGTTTGACTAACATATAAGAAACTAATGCAAATTTTGAAGCTGAAAATTGACATTGCAGAAACTGTTTTAGGAAAAACATGAAAAATATAATCTTAGTTAATGCATTGGCCATTGCATGTTAAGCCCAATAACCTGCGCCAAGGTGTACTCATGTATATCTGGTCCCTATTTCACTTCCATGATGTCATATATTGTGTTTAGTGTGCAGCGGATCACTTTTTAATACATATAGTCTTTATCCAAGCTAGTACCTGGACCTGTAGGTGTGCCAGTCTGTTTTAAATTATTATATTGCTGTTTTGACTGAGCAACCTTCCCCCGGTGGCCTAGTCAAAATTAGCTATGTTTTCACCACCATATTGTTGTAGTCCAACTTCCTACCACGCCCATACACATAGGTTTTAAATTGCACTAAGAGGCTTGTGCCCTCATAAGCATTTGCACCACAGACAGAGGCATAAGGTAAGGGAAATAGGGACCCGATATATATGAGAACATCTTGGCACAGGTTATCGGGCTTAACATGCAATGGCCAATGCATTAACTAAGATTCTCATTTTTCATGTTTTTTCCTCAAGCAGTTTCTGCAATGTCAATTTTCAGCTTCAAAATTTGCATTAGTTTCTTATATGTTAGTCAAACATTCCATTATGTCATCTATTGTGTTCAGTGTGCAGCGGATCACTTTTTAATACATATAGTCTTTTTACAAGCTAGCATCTGAACCTGTAGGTGTGCCAGTCTGGTTTAAATTATCTTATTCTTGAGGGAGGCGTGCAAATCCAAGGCGGACATATTATGTTTCCAGGAGACACACTTGTTACAAGAGGACAATCACAGACTCCATCCAGCATTTTTCCATAGCCTTTTTCTCAAATTGTTCCTCTAAAAAGGTGGGTATCTGTATCCTAATTAAGAACTCAGTCCTTTCACGCAGACGCATTGGTTGTGGACTCCTCTGGTAGATTTATAATCCTTTTAGGTTCAATTTCTGGGGTAGAAGTCACAATTGCAAATGTTTATGTGCCAAATAGTTCGCTGGTATAATATCTTAAAAGGTTTCTTAAAATGGTTATGGAGGTGGCCCGAGGTATGAAAATAATCTATGGGATCTGAATTCCCCTATGTCCTGTGAGTTAGACTGTTCGCCTCGTTCTTCGTTAGGTAGACAGGAACTTGGTCCTTTATGCCGGTTGATGTGGCTGCATGATGTGTGGCACTATTACATGTGCAGAAAAGGAATTTCCCCTTCTCGTACAGACACAGGTCATACTCCTGAATAGATTATTTTCTGGTGGATGACAACACCCTCCAGGCCTGTGTCTCTGGGAAGTTGGACTTATTACTTGGTCTGACCACGCTCCAGTGAGTCTGAAACTAAAATTGACTGATAGACCAACCCCCTCCACGAAGCTGGAGACTGAACACTGACCAGCTGAGGGTGTGGTGGATAAGGTGGGGAGAAGTCTAGCCGAGTTTATTAAACTTAATGCCAACGGTGAAGTAGTTGATGACACCTTGTGGGATTTTCCTCCAAAAATCTTCATAACCAAAAAAAGATAACAACCAGCTGAAGTCCTCCCTCCTCTCCCAACTCCATCACCTGGAGAGAGTTAATAAACTGGATCCGACCCCCCAGGGCTCCAGACAGATTATAGCAGACTACTACGGGCTCCCTTCCTGGCCCTACATGAACGTTCTCTTAGGTACCTTAAAACCTCTATTTATGCTGCCAGAGATAGGGCAGGGGCGATGCTCACCAGTCGCGTTAAAAAAAAGAGATGCCAAATGTTCGATAGAGTTATGGTAGATGCGGGAGGGCAATTGGTTAGAAATCAATGTGATATTGTTAAAGTATTTGCCCAATATTATTCCTCACTTTACAACCTTTGAGATGACTCTTTGGTCCCCCAGCCTACTGAGGAGGAGATAAACCTTTTCCTGGCAAAATTAGACCTTCCACAACTGATTGATGCCCAACATAAGTCTCTCAACGCCCTTTTACGACTGATGAAGTAATTAAGGTGAATAGGTCGACTAATCTCCACTCTGCACCCAGCCCAGATGACCTCCTGAATGACAACTATTGGGCTTACCCAAACTCCCTTGCCCCTTATTTTGTTTGTGTTTGGCAAACAGCAGAATCTATTCTTCCTCTGCATTTGGAAACTACAATTGTGACCATCCCCAAGTTGGGAAAATCGCCTGATTCACCCAGTTCTTACAGACCTATTTCGCTGCTTAATTGTGATGTCAAAATTTTCGCCAAAATTTTGGCGCTGCGTTTTCAAGACCTTTTGCCTGCCTTGGTGACTCCTGACCAGGTAGGCTTTGTTGGGCCCACAAGCGAAAAATGAAACTAGGACAATAGTGGACTTGATTGGGATAGCTGAAACTAGGGGATCCCCCAGTGTATTCCTGTCTTTTGATGCTGGGAAGGCATTTGACAGGGTACACGGGGGTACCTGAAACAGGTCCTAGGTAAATTTGGTTTCTCTGGGCCTTTTCTGTCAGTTGTCTTGTTGCTTTACTCTAACCAGAATGCATAGAGTGCTTTCCCGGGTTTCCTTTCTCCTAGTTTCCCCATCATTTATGGCACCCGCCAGGGATGCCCGCTCTCGCCCTGGTTGTGGAGCCCCTTGCGGTCGCAATTCGGTCTAATCCAGGAATCAGGGGCATTCGTGTAGGCCCAGTGGACCACATGATTGGCCTGTATGCCGATGATATCATCATAACATGCACTGATATAGAGTTGTCCCTTCAGAACGTAATCGCTACCCTAGCTAACTTTTCATGTATTTCATATTATAAAACTTAACACTTCAAAATCAGTGATTTTCCCAGCATTGGTCCCCCAATCCCTGATGGCTTGTTTACAGCATAAGTTCCCTTTCACCTGGTCTCCCAAGGGTAGCCCTTATTTGGGCATTCTTCTGACAATATCTCATGCTGCCACAACCCGTAATATGCAGCCCTCATAAAGTCCATTTTGAAGGACATAAACACCCACCCCATAAATAGCCTCTCGTGGATTGTGAGAGTACATGCGTTCAAGATGATCTTCCTTCCAAAAATTATATGCTGCTTTAGATGTCTCCCAATATATATCCCCAAATATTTGTTGAAAAAACTATAAAGGATAGTTTACTCCTATGTGTGGGCAAAGAGACACCCCCGAGTGGCACGTAAAGTCATGTTCTTTTCTTATAAGGAAGGCAGCATGGGTGTCCCAGATTTAGCCGCTTACCACAAAGCCATTATTTTAGAGGAAGCCAAAATGTGGTGGGATGACTCTCCCAAGTTTGGGTGGGCTCAGACAGAATCCTGTTTTGCTCCGGATGGTTCCTTAAGGGGACTGCTCACCTATGAGGTGTTGTGTCCAGGGAGCGCCACTCCCCCCTCTCTCACTTCTATGCGAGCCATGCTCTCTCTCACATGGATCTACCCACTCTCTTCACCCCAAGTGAAATTCACATTAGAGCCTTATGCACATATCATCCCCTACTTAAATTTGGGAAGATGGGAGATGGTGGGGGTGTTGCTTTCCTGGCAACCTTCTCCACAGAGGGGAGATCCTACCCTTTAAAGTCCTGAGTTCAAAATTTCCTCTGACTGCCAATATGTTCTACCAATACCTACAGATGAAACACTGCTTGTTGTCTCTTCCCTACCTCAGTGAGTTGGGGGCTCCCTGGAGTATTCCCTCGCAATTTCAGACTTTTATCCCGCTGACCCAGTTGTAAAAAAGCACTTTCCTCATTATATAAAACCTGACCATTCCCCCTGTGCTTTCAAAGCTAAGTGGGAGGACGACTTGGGATTCTCAGATACATGGGAGGACTGGGGGCAGCTATGGTGGGAGTTCAGAGGGCAACTAGATGTGTCAACCATCTTGAAAACCTAAAGAAAACACACCTTACATGGCACCTCTCACCGGCAAAGCTGGCTAAATTTAATCCTGACGCTTCCCAGCTGTATTGGAGACAGTGTTGAAGGAAGGGTACGCTTTTTCACATGTGGTGGACCTGTCCTAAAATAGCTGGGTATTGGGTGGTAGTTGAAAGTCTTCTTGGCTCGGTTACAGGGATCTGACAAACCCTACAACCTCATTTGTCCCTTTTAAACAGTGGTATAGATCAGTTCCCCAGGGAACTGAGAGGGGTGGTCTCATACATACTTTTAGGCTGAGTTGTGTGTGGCAGTGGGGTGGAAATCCTGCTCCCCCAACATGAGTTATAAGGTAGCTAAGGTCAATTCCATTTTTCAACATGAATATTATTTAGCGTTGGACCTGGGAAGTAGACGCTCATCGTAAGAGAGCTGGAAGATTTGTGTGGGTCACCCTTTTGCCATTCCTATTCCACAGAGGTGAGAGGGACCGTTCACATATATCGTTGTGCTTGTATGTATGACAGCTTGCATTTGTAGGACTTCTTCCCCCTCTATGCTCTTTTCCCCTCCTCCTCCCACCCCCCCCTCCCATTCCCCTCTTATTGGATTTGATAGGTATTGATGCTAAAATGTCTTCATTGAGGTTTATGTTTAAAATTTCAATAAAAATGTAATGATAAAAAAAGAATTGAAATAAGTGGCCTAGTCATTAAGGTGAAAACCAGGCTGAGGATGAAGGGGTTAATATGGACAGCAGTCAATTTCTGTAAGATAAAATTGCACAGCAGGTAGATAATATTTGTTAAAACCTCATCTACATACCTGTTACTGTAAGCAACATTGGCACTTACCTGCATGTTTCTCTAAAAGATAAACTTACTGATTTCCCTTTTTTAAATGAATAAGGCTATGTTCACACTATGCGTTTTTTTGCAGTTGCGCTTTTTTACTTGCGTATGGGCAAAAAAGAGCAACTGCATTCACACAGTGCACTTTTTTCTGCGTGCTTTTCCCCAACCCATTTAACATGTGGGCAATGGGAAATGCGCGCAGAAAAAAAGCGCAAAGAATTGACATGTCTATTCTTTTTACACATGCGCTTAAAAACATGCAAAAGCGAAACATGTGAATGGATTTCAGCAAAACCCATAGGTTTTGCTAGACTAAGTATCCAGAATTGCGTTCCAATGCATATACATGCGTGTAAAGAAGCGATGCGTAAATACAGGAAAATGCAGAAAATGCGCACCATGTAAATGTAGCCTAAGACCAGAAATTCAAAGTAACAACAATACCTATAAAGACAGACGGGGCGCAAATAGGGTATTATCCGCTATAAAAGCACTAAATAATCGTGATATTCATTGCTCACCTAGTTGGGTTATGACACTCACAACCAGTATGAACGCATGCACAGCTGCTGCAGGACCCATACTTCCACGTGGATAATGATGGAGATGTAAGATTGAAAAACAGGACAGTGTGCCATGGCCTGCGCTGCGGTATATAGATCAGGACCACTGGGTGATAAAAAGGTGTTTATTTCTCACTCATCTCTATGCGTTTCAGTGCCGTCCCTACCTCTTCATTCGGTGCATATTCCTGAGGAAGAGGCTGGGACAGCCCCGAAACGTGTAGAGATGAGTAAGAAATTAACACCTTTTTATCACCCAGTGGTCCTGATCTATATACCGCAGCGCGGGCCGTGGCACACCGTCCTGTTTTAGAAATTCAAAGTAGGCATTTTTATGCCATAAATTAAACCAAGCGGAACTTTCAAAGAGAAACTTAAATGTTTTAAAAAGCAGTTCACTAACTTAATGTTATATTTCTAGGGTTGTGATTCACCAAAGGTTTTTCAATCACGGCCAATTATATATGACTTTCATTTATGTATATTTTGCCATACTTAAATGCCACTGCTTTTTTCAAGAACAAAAAGGATAAGAAAAAAAGCGTTCACCTGGTAGTTTGATCACTAACGAGGATTCTGTGTGTAGCCCAGTATGAATCCAAACAAAAAGATTGAAATTGTTTCGGAGTGAATTATGCAACCAGGTTCTAATTTAGCTTTGTGTGATATTCAGCTGCAAGCCATGTCTATATCCATTGACAAATTCCAAGTGACAGAATGTTAAAAAAAAGTGAAAACATAAAAAAAGACAATGAAAGTGTATATGTGTGAACAGTGAAATATCCCACTAAACTAAGTAATAGTACATGTAGATTAAAATGGTAAATGCATATTCAACTATAATATATTATGTAGAATGCACATGTTTAATATTTTATTTCCATGGCAAAAACAAAAAGTCATGAGCATTGTAATGCTGTGAACACTGTAATAAGCCTCCACAGTAGGGCTCTTTGTAAATCAGGAAGGTCATTCCAGTGATCTTAAATAAAGAGATGAGTGAAATTTACTTGAACATGTTCGTCAATTTGAATTTGCCATCAACATGGCAGATTTGGGATCCTGAACCAGAACATTTTGACAAAAAGTTGGCAAACCCGGCTTTGTTCGGTAACTGATCAGACGAATAAATGCATTACTGCATTTATAGTGATGCTTTTCTTCTACCTTCTGTGTAGGATAGCGCACGGGACATGTTTGATGAGGGGAGGAGATGGGGAGAGATCAGAGGAGCGGCGGACTCCATTTTTTACCAGCATTTACTGTGTGAATGTTTGGGGCCAGCAGCCAATCAGGGCACATACAGTGAAACATCCACAACTTGTAGACACAAAGGCTTGTGTCATTGGCTGGTTTCTAAAAAGGATAGCATCAAGATTAACCACAAAATGGTGCTCTGGGGAAAAATAGAGATTGCTACAGAGTAAACTCTGGCACACAATAAAATGAATCGAGTACAACAAGAAAACACTCTTGTTTTTGCAGTTTTATTTTCTCAAAAGGCTATATCCGTACACGAGGTTTCAGCCCCTACATGGGCCTTTGTCAGGATAGTGATCTATGTGTAAACCAGTGGCGTAACTAGAGTCTGGTGGGCCCCGGTGCGAAATTCAGACCAGGGCCCCCCCCCACCCACGGGCACACGTTGGTCGGATGTATGGGCCCCATGTAACGTTCTAAGTTCTATAAAGACTCACAAATTGACCCGTCTATGTATTAATGTCCCTCATCCTGCTATATATGGTCATCCTACTGGAATATGGAGCTAATCCTTTTAAATATGTCTCCCATCCTGCTATATATGGTCTCCTTCCGGGAATATGGCCCTTATCGTGGTATATATGTCCCCCGTCCTGGTATATACGGTCTTCCTCCTCCCGCCACGATAGTCCTCTAATTATTATAATGTATCCCCATATTCCTCCATATATTACAATAGACCCCCATAGTCCTCCATGTATTATAATGCATCCCATAGTCCCCCATTCATAAGGTAGCCCCAATAGTCATCCAATTATTATAATGCACCCCTACTATCCTACATATAGTAGCATCATAGTCCTCTGTATAGTATAATACAGCCTACACAGCCCTCCATATAGTATAATATAGCCTCATTGCCCCTCCATATAGTATAATACAGCCTCACAGCCCTCCATATAATATAACGTAGCCTCACAGCCCTCTATACAGTATAATGCAGGCTCAGTTGTCCATGTAGTGCAGCCTCTATAGTACAGCCTTATTTATGCAGCCTCATATCTCTCCATGTAGTGCAGCCTTATATTTCTCTATATAGTGTATTATATATGCAGCCTCATAGCCTCTCTATATGGTGCAGCCTCAAATATGCAGCCTCATAGCCTCTCTATATGGTGCAGCCTCAAATATGCAGCCTCATAGCCTCTCTATATGGTGCAGCCTTATACATGCAGCCTCATAGCTCTCCATATAGTGCAGCCTTATATATGCAGCCTCATAGCATCCTCTTTGCCCCGCTCTCCTGTGCCCCTCGCTCTCCTCCTCTGTCCCCCCACTCTCCACCTTCTCCTGTGCCCCTTGCTCCCCTACTCTTCTGTCCCCTGCTCTCATCCTCTTCCTGCGTCCCTCAATCTCATCCTCCTCTGTCCCCCGCTCTCATCTTCCTCCTCTGTGCCCCACTCTCATCCTCCTCCTCTGTCCACCCGCTCTCATCCTCTTCCTCTGTTCCCCGCTCTCATCCTCTTCCTGTGTCCCCTGCTCTCATCCTCCTCCTCTGTCCACCCGCTCTCATCCTCTTCCTCTGTTCCCCGCTCTCATCCTCTTCCTGTGTCCCCTGCTCTCCCCCTCTTCTGTCCCCCAGCTCTCATCATCCTCCTCCTCTGTCCACCAGCTCTCATCCTCCTCCTCTGTCCACCAGCTCTCATCCTCTTCCTGTGTCCCCTGCTCTCCCCCTCCTCTGTGCCCCGCTCTTATCCTCCTCCGTCCACCAGCTCTCATCCTCTTCCTGTGTCCCCTGCTCTCCCCCTCTTCTGTCCTCCAGCTCTCATTCTCCTCCTCTGTCCACCAGCTCTCATCCTCCTCCTTTGTCCACCAGCTCTCATCCTCCTCCTCTGTCCACCAGCTCTCATCCTCCTCTTCTGTCCACCAGCTCTCATCCTCTTCCTCTGTCCACCAGCTCTCATCCTCCTCCTCTGTCCACCAGCTCTCATCCTCCTCCTCTGTCCACCAGCTCTCATCCTCCTCTTCTGTCCACCAGCTCTCATCCTCTTCCTGTGTCCCCTGCTCTCCTCCTCCTCTGTGCCCCGCTCTTATCCTCCTCCTCTGTGCCCCGCTCTTATCCTCCTCCTCTGTCCACCAGCTCTCATCCTCCTCTTCTGTCCACCAGCTCTCATCCTCTTCCTGTGTCCCCTGCTCTCCCCCTCCTCTGTCCCCCGCTCTTATCCTCCTCCTCTGTGCCCCGTTCTTATCCTCCTCCTCTGTGCCCCGCTATTATCCTCCTCCTCTGTCCACCAGCTCTTATCATCCTCCTCTGTGCCCCGCTCTTATCCTCCTCCTCTGTTCACCAGCTCTCATCCTCCTCCTCTGTCCACCAGCTCTCATCCTCCTCCTCTGTCCACCAGCTCTCATCCTCCTCCTCTGTCCACCAGCTCTCATCCTCCTCCTCTGTCCACCAGCTCTCATTCTCTTCCTGTGTCCCTCTGTCTTCCCCTCCTCTTATCCTCCTGCTCCTCTGTCCCCCGCTCTTATCCTCCTCCTCCTTTGTGCCCCGCTCTCATCCTCCTCCTCTGTCCACCAGATCTCATCCTCTTCCTGTGTCCCCTGCTCTCTCCCTCCTCTGTGCCCCGCTCTCATCCTCTTCTGTCCACCAGCTCTCATTCTCTTGTGTCCCCTGCTCTCCCCTGCTTTCCTCCTCTCACCTGTGTCTTGTTCTCCGCTCTCTTCTTCCCTTCTCTGTTCGGCAGCAGCTGGGGGGCGTGTCCTCACTTCCTGGATAATGAGCGGCCAGGACCTGATGCACGGCCGCCGGGCGGGAGACTGAGGAGGAGGTGGGTGACAGCTTCCCAGGGGCAAAGGCAGATTTTCGGCTGCTTGATAGTGCGGGCTGTGCTGCGCCCGGCGCTGGCATTGATGGGCGCAGGGCGCTCGGCACAGCGGGCGCAGGGGCGGCTGGCGATGCGGGCCCCCTATAGGCCCGGGCCCCGTTGCAGCAGCGACCCCTGCGACCGTGAATGTTACGCCACTGGTGTAAACATATCAAAAACAAACAAGCACAGTATTATTTTTACAATCAGATAACACATCGTAAGGCCACATCACACGTATCAATCTTGTGAACGATATCGCTTAAGCGATCCGGAATTTTGATCGCTTGAGCGATATCGTTTGTGCATCGTTGCGTGTAACTGAGTGATCTTGCAATGAAAAATCGCTTGATTGTTTGTTGAAGATTTGTGAGCAGGATCTCAAATCCGTCGTTCATCGTTCAATTAACCTGCACTCAACCTGCTGCATCGTGCTGTGTGACACCTCTCAAACGATCTCATTCTCGACTACGCCTATTCCTGACGCTAGATGGTGTCGATTGCTGAGTAGTGCGCACGATCACTGGCGCGTTGCCAAATTTAACATCGTTAAAAAGATCTAAGCTTGTGACACCGCACAAACTATATCAATAAATTGTTCTAGCGATCTCGATCACGTGACTTTTCAGGCAATATCGTGATGGAGATTGAAGTGTGTGACGTGGCCTTTAGTTTAATTTTTTGCTTTTTTCACTTATTTTCCTGTTCTTTATCTGTTTCTTTCACTCCTTCTACCATAACATTCCCTTCTCTGTTTCCATTCCCACATGCAGCAGTACCACACTCACTGTAACATCATCTACATGCTTTAGCCTATATTATGAATACATCACCCATCGACATCTTCCTTTTCATATGTTGCGTATGTTGATTGTTTTTTATATGTTTACACTTAGGCTAGGGTCACATTTGGGAGCCTGCATCCATTAACTGGATGCATTACTGAATCCAGTTTTTCCCCTTGTCTGTTTGGAGGCATTTTTACCGAATCAGGTACCTGATGGTACCTCTATGTACCATCAGGTACTGGATCAGGTTTCCATAGGGTCCCATGTTAGAAAGCTGATAAGGTTTTGCTAAAAAGCCAAAAAATGTTGCAGACCCTATTAAAATCTGACTTCTCAAAAACTGGATCCAGTAGACAGATTGCTCTTTGGCAAACAATTGTTAACATTGGAGTGTATGGGTCAAGTACCTGATATGTGTGTATATATATATTACATATATACAGTTACTGAAAAAAGTCTGCAGCACTCCAGGTCGATGTTTGCCAAGGTTTTAATGCAGCATAGGCACCTGTTCTGGTGACATTCTGAGCACCAAATGCTCTTAGTCCAGCTTAAGGCTGGACTAAGAGCATTTGGTGGTTCAAAAGTCGCCCCAGCTGGTGCCTATGCTGCATTAAAACCTTGGCAAACATCGACCTGGAGTGCTGCTGACTTTTTTCAGTAACTGTATATATGTAATATATATATACACACACACATATATATATATATGTACTCATAAAAAAAAACAGGCAGCACTCCAGGCACAAAGATGTTTTCTGGACCCTCAATTAGGCCACGTGATGCGATGTTTCAGTCAAAAAGACTTTTTTCAAGCATCTTGAAAAAAGTCTTTTTGACTGAAACGTCGCATCACGTGGCCTAATAGAGGGTCCAGAAAACATCTTTGTGCTTGGAGTGCTGCCTGTTTTTTTTTATGAGTATTACCACACAGTGGAGCACTGTATACAAGGCTATTGCACTTACTTGTATGTACTACTACTGTGCTGATTCTAGCTTCAAGCTTTTTATATACATATGTATACACTGTGTTGGCCAAAAGTATTGATACTCCTGCAATTCTGTCAGATAATACTCAGTTTCTTCCTGAAAATGATTACAATCACAAATTCTTTGGTATTATTATCTTCATTTAATTTGTCTTCAATGAAAAAACACAAAAGAGAATGAAGCAAAAAGCAAAACATTGATCATTTCACACAAAACTCCAAAAATGGACTGGACAAAAGTATTGGCACCCTCAGCCTAATACTTGGTTGCACAACCTTTAGCCAAAATAACTGCGATCAACCGCTGCCGGTAACCATCAATGAGTTTCTTACAATGCTCTGCTGGAATTGTAGACCATTCTTCTTTGGCAAACTGCTCCAGGTCCCTGATATTTGAAGGGTGCCTTCTCCAAACTGCCATTTTTAGATCTCTCCACAGGTTTTCTATGGGATTCAGGTCTGGACTCATTGCTGGCCACCTTACAAGCCTCCAGTGCTTTCTCTCAAACCATTTTCTAGTGTTTTTTTAACTGTTTTTTGGGTCATTGTCCTGCTGGAAGACCCATGACATCCGAGGGAGACCCAGCTTTCTCACACTGGGCCCTACATTATGCTGCAAAATTTGTTGTTAGTCTTCAGACTTCATAAAGCCATGCACACGGTCAAGCAGTCCAGTGCCAAAGGCAGCAAAGCAACCCCAAAACATCAGGGAACCTCCGCCATGTTTGACTGTAGGGACCGTGTTCTTTTCTTTGAATGCCTACTTTTTTCTCCTGTAAACTCTATGTTGATGCCTTTGCCCAAGAAGAGAGAACATTCTTCCAAAACATTTTAGGCTTTCTCAGGTAGGTTTTGGCAAACTCCAGCCTGGCTTTTTTATGTCTCGGGGTAAGAAGTGGGGTCTTCCTGGGTCTCCTATTATACAGTCCCTTTTCATTCAGACACCGACGGATAGTACGGGTTGACACTGTTGTACCCTCAGACTGCAGGGCATCCACATCTAGGGAGGTTAGCCACAGTGCCATGGGCTTTAAACATCTTGATGACACTGCGCACAGTAGACACAGGAACATTCAGGTCTTTGGAGATGGGCTTGTAGCCTTGAGATTGCTCATGCTTCCTCACAATTTGGTTTCTCAAGTCCTCAGACAGTTCTTTGGTCTTCTTTCTTTTCTCCATGCTCAATGTGGTACACACAAGGACACAGGACAGAGGTTGAGTAAACTTTAATCTATGTCAACTGGCTGCAAGTGTGATTTAGTTATTGCCAACACCTGTTAGGTGCCCCAGGTAAGTTACAGGTGCTGTTAATTACAAAAATTAGAGAAGCATCACATGATTTTTCTAATGGTGCCAATACTTTTGTCCACCCCCTTTTTTATGTTTGGTGTGCAATTATATCCAATTTGGCTTTAGGACAATTCTTTTTGTGTTTTTTTCATTGAAGACAAATTAAATGAAGATAATTATACCAAAGAATTTGTGATTGCAATCATTTTCAGGAAGAAACTGAGTATTATCTGACAGAATTGCAGGGGTGTCAATACTTTTGGCCATGACTGTATAGATCTTGATGCATCTTATAAATGGTTGCATCTATTTTTCACTTTAATGGTGATCAGCTTGTAGGCTGACTTTGTGTCAGCCTTTTACTAAAAAAATCGTGTTAGGATGTTTGACATTTATAGAATCAGTGGGCAAAGTAAATAACGAAAAGCTTTTTTTACTTACAAAATTGGCATTTAAAGACTAGTGGGCAAAAGGAATGATGCAGAATCATTGAAAAATAGAACAAATAAAGCCCACATTAAAGAGGAACTTCTGTCACAACAGGATATTTTCTACAAAACTGAATATACATGAAATATTTCAGCTGTACCATGTTAGTAACCCTTTCCCGCTGTGGCTTTTTCTCATTTTTTTCTTTTATTTTTTAAATTCCCTTCCCAAGAGCTATGCCATCTTTATTTTTTAATTGAAATAACTTTATCAGGAAGTTTTTTTTGGAAAACAACTTATACTTTTGAATTTAATTTACTATATAAGACACTGAAAGATGAAAAAAAAAGTGTATCTGAAGTGGTAAAAAAATATTGTCCAGCTATTGATTTTATTGTGAATATTGTGACAACAAAGTTATACCATATTTGTGTATTTCATTTTTTAAAAATAAAAAACTTTCCAAAAAAATTGGGTTTTTGCTGCCATATTTTGAAACCCATAACTTTTTATTTTTCACTTATTAGAACTGTGAAAGAGCTAAACTTTTATTGATTGCTTTAATTCCACTTTGTTTGGAAAATGAGGTGACCCAAAAAGCATTTTTGGCATTGTATCTACTTACATAATCGCGAGTTTGGGATTCGGGCGTTGTCGCCGAATCCCACAATCCTTTGCGCCATGTGCTGCCCCGGACGCCGCGCCATATTAGCACACCCAGGTATGCTAACATGGCGCAGGATGCTGGTGGCACACACAACACAACCCCACACTGCACACGCCGCCTGCCGCTGACCCCGCACACCGCCCACACACCCCCTGCACTAGACCCCCTCCTCCGGTGCCTGCACACCCCCATAATACATTCTGGCGTCCACACACCCCCTCAGTACACACTCGCACCCCCCCTTCTGGTGCCCGCATCCCCCTCGCAATAGATCCCGCACACCCTCCGGCACCCGCTCACCCCTGCAGTACACCCCCGCTCCCCCCTTCGGCGCCCGCAGACCCCAGACAACTTACTTACCGATTCCGATAGGACCTTTGGTGATGTCACAGTCATGTGATCAGTCATATGACTGTGCATCACCATAGCTCCGCCTCCAGCAGTCTACTCTTCACTGCTTCCCAGTTATGACAAGGACCTGTCACAGCTGGGAACGAGGGAAGGGGAGGCAGAGAGGCAGAAGGGTGCAGCTCAAAGACTACACAGGAAATAGAGACATAACAGGAGACCTCAAAAACTGGACACAGAGAACACTGCTGCAGAAAGAGGGGGAGCACAGACACATAAGGGATGACTAGAAAACCTGAAAGAGGGACAGGGAGTGCACAAAATTGAAAGAGGGGGAGCTGAGAGGGATGTGAGCCAGAGACATAAGAGAGGGGAACAGAATCACTGAAGGCGGGCAGAGAGCCAGAAGGGGGGGAACACAATAACTAAAGGGGGGCAGAGATTGAAGGGGACTGAGACATAAAGGGTGACCACAATGACTGAAGGGGGGCAGAGAGCCAGAAGGGGGGAACACAATAACTAAAGGGGGGCAGAGATTGAAGGGGGCTGAGACATAAAGGGTGACCACAATGACTGAAGGGGGGCAGAGAGGCATAACAGGGGACCAGAATTACTGAAGAGAGGCAGACAGAAGTAAGGGGAGACCACAAAGACTAAAGGGGGGCAGAGAGACATAAGGGGTCACCTCAATGACTCAAGGGGGCCATACAGGCATAAGGGAGGACCAGAAAACCTGAAGTCGCCCAGAGAGATGAAGGGGGTAACATACACACCAAAGGGGGGGCACAGAGACATAAAGGGGAGCCAGAAATACTGAAGGGGGGCAGACAGATGAAGGGGGTAACATAGACACGAAAGGGGGGGGGGCAGAGAGACATAAGAGGGGACCACAAAGACTAGGGGGGCACAGAGATAAAGGGGGGGCAGAGAGACATAACGGGCACCAGAAATACTGAAGGGGGCCAGAGAGATGAAGGGGGGGGGACATACAGATAAAAGGGGGGTGGAAGACAGATGAAGAGGGGGAACTGAAATATTTAGGGGGACCAGAGACGCATAAGGGGGGAACTGAAATACTGAAGGCCACCAGAGACACATAAGGAAGACCAGAAACACTAAAGGGGGAGGCAAAGAAAGAAGGGTAATGACCAGAAAGACTGAAGGGGGGCCAGAGAAACTAACAGGGGGAACATAGAGACAAAAGGGGCGCAGCACACAAGGAGGGGGGCCTAGAAATACTGAAGGTCAGCTAAAAAACATAAGGGGGACAACAAACACTAAAGGGGGCCACATAGATATGAAGGGGGACCATACACACAAAAGGGAGGGAGCAGAAAGGAAAGAGGGCTGAAACACATAGGAAGGGAGCAGAAATACTTAAGTGGAGCAGACAGACATAAGGGGGACCTCAAATACTAAAGGGGAGCAGAGAAACATAAGGGGGACCATAAACACTGAAAGAGGGGACAGAGAAATAAGGGAGGGAACAAAAATACTTAAGGGACACCAGAAACACTGAAGGGGACCTGACACACTGAAAGACGACCAGAGAGAGGGAAGGGGGAACAGAGAAAGAGAATGGGGACCAGAAACACTGAAGGGTTGCACAGAGACAAAGGAAAAGGTGAGCAGAGATAAAAAGGGCCAGAGAAACATAAGAGGGGACCAGAAAGATTGAAGGGGGCAGACACACTGAAGGGGGGGGGGCAAGAGACATGGGGTAACCAGAATGACTAAAGGGGGCCAGAGACACTGAAGGGGGGGCAGAGAGAGGTAAGGGTAGACCAGAAAGAAGAAATGGTGACGCAGAGAGTGGGAAGGGGGAGCACAGAAACAGAACATGAGCAGAGCAAGGAAGGCGAGATAGAAAGACAAAAGTGCAGAGCACAGTCACGAATGGGGGCCAGAGACACGAAAGGAGGAGCTGAGAAAGGGAAGGGGGCAAAGAGACGAAAACGAGGTAGCTGAGAAAGGGAAGGAGGGCCACAGACACGGGGAAGAAAACAGATGGAATAGAGGACACATACATGTGTGAGAAAAGAAATGGACAGGGGAGCAGAGACAAAAGGCGGAGCAGAGGGCCAAAGAGAACATAGGGTGATCAAACGGAGCACAGACGGCCCAAAAAGCACGCTGAGTGGCAGTGACGCCCTACCGATGCTCTCCTCACCCCTCCAGCCTCCCGCCACATCACACTCTGCTACCCACAGACCCGCCTGTAAAATCTGCTACCCTCAGAGCCGTCTGTATTCTCTGCTACCCACAGACCCGCCTGTATACTCTGCTACCCACAGAGCCGCCTGTATACTCTGCTACCCACTGACCCGCCTGTATACTCTGCTACCCACAGACCCGCCTGTATTCTCTGCTACCCACACACCCGCCTGTATACTCTGCTACCCATAGAGCCCCCTCTATACTCTGCTACCCACAGACCCGCCTGTATACTCTGCTACCCACAGACCCACCTGTATACTCTGCTACCCACAGACCCGCCTCTATACTCTGCTACCCACAGACCCGCCTCTATACTCTACTACCCACAGACCCGCCTGTATACTCTGCTACCCACACACCCGCCTGTATACTCTGCTACCCACAGAGCCCCCTCTGTACTCTGCTACCCACAGAGCCGCCTCTATACTCTGCTACCCACAGAGCCGCCTCTATACACACAATTCACTTCACCGCCCTCCCGATGCAATTGCATCGGGCCTTTTTACTAGTTTAAAAATAAAAAAAGGTTCCTTGTACATGATACGTATCCTATGTCATATGTCAAGGTAGTTTAAAGGGTTGGACACTGACTTAAAGTAGGAAAGATTCTCTGATGACTTAAAGGTAGTATCTTTACAGGCCTCTTTTGGCTTGTCATCACATCTTCTCTGAGTTCTTGCTATACTTAGACTTAAGACTAGGGATGAACGAACCCGAATTGTGAACACAGACTTTAAACTGTATGTTCGTGTTCCTGTTCAAGTTTGTCATCCTAATAAAGCCTGTTCAAAGGCAACATCGCAGCCAGTCAATAATATTTTAGGCTGTTTGCACTTTCAGAGCCATCACAGCCATGCCAAACATGATGTACAACATGCTCTATTTGGCCACTGTGCACCAGTTTCTGTGGTAGAGTAGTTCCATTGTCCTGGAGAAAATTGTTCTAGATAAGATGGTTTCTAGATTGAGATGAATTTTGTAATAGAACTGATCCCATAAAAATTCCATAGGCATTCACTTCAAGGAAAAATAGCCTGTTGACATGTGGTTCATATAGTATCAGAGCAGAGGAAAACAAATTTAAGAAAGCTAAAGTCTTGGATTGCAGAATCCAGCGAGATCTAAGAATTAGTGTCCTTCCTAGTGTGGGTTTTAATAGGAGATAACATATAAGAATAGTTCTTAATAAACTGCTTATAATAGTTTGTAAAGTCAATTTAAATACTTTCATGCCCAAAATTGACATAATTAATCTGAGTGATACCTTTATTGCCTAACCAGAAATATTTTAATTGCAAGCTTTCCAAGCACAGAGGCTCCTTCTTCAGGCAGGTTTACAAAGGAATAAGGAGCTGTCCATGGTGCTTACACACATTACGTACTGATACTACACACAGGAGCCGCCGGCTTTCATTCATAAGTTTTAAAAGCCGACAAATAGCGGCGATACAGTAATAAACCTATTAACCATTAACATGCCAGTGTATTTGGACACCATGTCTCTAGGGAGGGTGGACACTCCATGGGGACATGTTGCCTACATATATTTAACACATTAACCCCTTGTTCACCCCGCACCAGCAGGGATAAACAAAGCATCCGACAACCGGATTGCGCATTAAGGAGCAATCCGGTTACCGGATGCGGGTTTAGGGACACATTTAGAATGCAAAATGTGTCTGAATTGCACATGAGATTGCCGCATCCGGAACTGGATGCTGTAACCACATTTTGCATTCTGAATGTGACCCTAGCCTAAAAGGAACCTGTCAGCTCGTTTATGCCCCCAAGTCTGTACCTGTAGCTTTATAATACTATTGTAATCATCCCTGTCTAAGCTCATAGTGTAATGGTAAAGGTGATAAAAGAGCACTTATACACTGTCATCACAAGGATCTGATCCTTGCCATGGCAACCAAAGGTTCTCATGATGATCTTGGGTCAGGCTGCTAAGGCAAGACTGTTTCACTATGCCAGGAGAATGCTCTGAAAGTCTTCCATCAGAGTCTCACTGACAGGTATAATATATTGCAATACAGGCAGGAGCTGGCTGGCAAATTTTAGCCTGGTGAGCAAGCACAAAGCACTGGCACATGAGTAGCGTCCCATCCTTAAAGGGGTTTTCCAATCTTAAGCTGTACGTCTACAGTCACTATGTGTATCTACAGACTTGTGAATCCTCACATCGTGCGCACTGTGAGGATTCTCTTGTGCTAATGCCAGGAACAGGCAGTCTTGTGAATGCAAACATGCGATATGTATATTCCCACTCAAATTCTGACTAGACTGTTTCTGGCCTTGCTCAATACAGTTGCATTAGGCAGAGCAAGTCTAGTCGACATGTGACCGCATGTATACAAATCACAAACTTGCAGTCACGTGCCCATTGAATCAGCACAGTAGTATGAGGACTCACAAGTCTGCAGTTACATAGAATGACAAAGTGACTGCAGACTTGTGACTTAAAACTGGACAACTCATTTTACATGTTTACCTCCGGCTGCTTTGTGGCGCCCCGCAACGAGTGCATCACAGGAAGGTATTGCATCCCTGACAGAAGATGTAATATCTTCTGTCTCGGTAATGACATGGTTAATACTCAGAGCTCCATACTCTACATGCACCACTAGAACAGAGGGCCAATTAGGTCCTGGTGGGAGGAGTGTAGGAGTAGTGTGTAGGAGTAAAGTAGGAGAAGAGGAGTAGTCGTCAGGAGGAAAGTAACGTAGGAGAAGCAGGGCTCTACACAGTGCCGTGCAGCCTTGAAGACCACCTACCGGCTGGCACCATTAGCGGTGCCCCAGACCGGAAAACAGGCAACTACTAAACGGGTCCAATTATACCCGTGCCCAAAAACCCACCGGATCACTGGTTCCGAGGCGAGCAAGACATTCACCGCAGCTCAGCAAACCAGGGTGAAGAAACCGCTTCCATGAGGCACCTCACTACAGCCGCAACCTAAGTTGTCTTGCCAGCAGGGACTCACCACTGGGGCACAGGACCTTTCGCCTTATTAGCTAGGTACCACTCAAAAGTCTCCCAAGTACCCTGACCTGGTACGCTAAGGCAACCCAGGCAACCCGTTTAGAGAAGTTAAGAAAAGGAGGAACACCGCGGAGCTATGAGTTAGCATCAGCCATTGCTGGGACCACCCGCTCCATTACCCAAGACTGTATACCTTGTACCATCTTACCGGTTACAGTAAAGACCTGTTACAGAGGACGCTGGTGTCTGTGTTTCCTTCAGAACTGTTTAAATCTACACCTTCAGCATTACTGAGCTGCCGTACTCCATCTGGTGCAACTCCTGGCCCCGGGGACTCCCGCTCATCCTGTGGGGAGCGTCCCATCTAGCTGCCGTACATCCCCCGGAGGCCCAAGCAGCGCCGGTGCATTCACCGGACTCCCGCAGGTGGCGTCACGACAAGTAAGAGTTACCCCCATCTGTTCCCCCCCTATTGATCTGACCACCGGGCCCCACAGCCTCAGGCGCGGAACCGTGACAAGGGAAGCTCCGCCTGAGACCTGAGAACCCGGCAACGGTGAGTCAGCTTCATAGGCCATGTTCACACTACTGTATTCTCTTCTGAGTGCTGCCCATGGGAAAAACTGACAGCACTCGGATGATCTCAGATGAGCGTTTCTATTGTTCAGACAAATCACATTTTATGCTCATGAATTATTATTTTTAAACTGGATATAGGTTTTTAGATAGGTAGTAAAACAAAGTAAGTTGTGCTTTTCAGCCCTGCAATTCTGTCAGATAATACTAAGTTTCTTCCTGAAAATTATTGCAATCACAAATTCTTTGGTATTATTATCTTCATTTAATTTGTCTTCAATGAAAAAACACAAAAGAGAATGAAGGAAAAAGCAAAACATTGATCATTTCACACAAAACTCCAAAAATGGACCAGACAAAAGTATTGGCACCCTCAGCCTAATACTTGGTTGCACAACCTTTAGCCAAAATAACTGCGATCAACCGCTTCCGGTAACCATCAATGAGTTTCTTACAATGCTCTGCTGGAATTTTAGACCATTCTTCTTTGGCAAACTGCTCCAGGTCCCTGATATTTGAAGGGTGCCTTCTCCAAACTGCCATTTTTAGATCTCTCCACAGGTGTTCTATGGGATTCAGGTCTGGACTCATTGCTGGCCACCTTAGAAGTCTCCAGTGCTTTCTCTCAAACCATTTTCTAGTGCTTTTTGAAGTGTGTTTTGGGTCATTGTCCTGCTGGAAGACCCATGACCTCTGAGGGAGACCCAGCTTTCTCACACTGGGCCCTACATTATGCTGCAAAATTTGTTGGTAGTCTTCAGACTTCATAATGCCATGCACACGGTCAAGCAGTTCAGTGCCAGAGGCAGCAAAGCAACCCCAAAACATCAGGGAACCTCCGCCATGTTTGACTGTAGGAACCGTGTTCTTTTCTTTGAATGCCTCTTTTTTTCTCCTGTAAACTCTATGTTGATGCCTTTGCCCAAAAAGAGAGAACATTCTTCCAAAACGTTTTAGGCTTTCTCAGGTAAGTTTTGGCAAACTCCAGCCTGGCTTTTTTACGTCTCGGGGTAAGAAGTGGGGTCTTCCTGGGTCTCCTACTATACAGTCCCTTTTCATTCAGACGCCGACAGATAGTACGGGTTGACACTGTTGTACCCTCGGACTCCAGGCCAGCTTGAACTTGTTTGGATGTTAGTCGAGGTTCTTTATCCACCATCCGCACAATCTTGCATTGAAATCTCTTGACAATTTTTCTTTTCCGTCCACATCTAGGGAAGTTAGCCACAGTGCCATGGGCTTTAAACTTCTTGATGACACTGCGCACGGTAGACACAGGAACATTCAGGTCTTTGGAGATGGACTTGTAGTCTTGAGATTGCTCATGCTTCCTCACAATTTGGTTTCTCAAGTACTCAGACAGTTCTTTGGTCTTTTTTCTTTTCTCCATGCTCAATATGGAACACACAAGGACACAGGACAGAGGTTGAGTCAACTTTAATCCATGTCAACTGGCTGCAAGTGTGATTTAGTTATTGCCAACACCTGTTAGGTGCCACAGGTAAGTTACAGGTGCTGTTAATTACACAAATTAGAGAAGCATCAAATGATTTTTCTAACAGTGCCAATACTTTTGTCCACCCCCTTTTTTATGTTTGCTGTGGAATTATATCCAATTTGGCTTTAGGACAATTCTTTTTGTGTTTTTTCATTGAAGACAAATTAAATGAAGATAATATTAACAAAGAATTTGTGATTTCAATCATTTTCAGGAAGAAACTGAGTATTATCTGACAGAATTGCAGGGGTGTCAATACTTTTGGCCATGACTGTACAGTCTCTCTCTCTCTCTATATATATATATATATACAGTCAGTATGGGGGCCACTTAGATGCTTTAGCCCGGGACCCACAAAAACCTGGAGCCGGCCCTGTGTGCGTGTTATACAGTGGTGCTGTCTGTTATACAATGGGACTATGTGTTTGTTATATAGTGGGGCTGTGCGTGGAGGGACATGTATACTTCTGGGGCATACTTTTATACTGTGCTGATTTTATTTTTAAGGGCATCATGTTGGAAAGTGCTGCTGAAGATGGAGAAGAGGGAAATCTGGAGAGACGAGCTGTGGATGTCAAATCTCATCATGGCACCTGTGCTACATGGAAAGAGAAGGAATAAGAACAACTCCAATCAGAGAAGATGTCATCTACAGTATAAGGTACCAAGATGTAAATGTTTGTGATCTTACCTGCGTCTCATCCATATTGTGGTTCCTGTATGGTCCGCAGTTTAATGATAACTGTTTTAAGATCTTGATGCCGAGGAAGTGGCTTTGTGCCACGAAACACGTGTAGACAGAATAAACGGAGTGGATGATTTACTCTGTTTTTATCCTTGTGGTCAGCGCGGCATTTGATTCCAGCTCTTTATCACTGTTTTCTGGATTCTTCAATTCTCAGCTGGGAGCCTGCAGCGACCTCCTGTGTGCTTTTATTGTAGTTGTGACACTCACAACTACATCAGGTGAGTTTAACCATTTGGGGTCTGAGGGACCTGTATAATAGCGGTATTACTCTATGTGCGCTTCCTTTCTCTTTTAATTTATATAAAACGTTTTGGAAGAATGTTCTCTCTTTTTGGGCAAAGGCATCAACATAGAGTTTACAGGAGAAAAAAAGAGGCATTCAAAAAAAAGAACACGGTCCTTACAGTCAAACATGGCGGAGGTTCCCTGATGTTTTGGGGTTGCTTTGCTGCCTCTGGCACTGGACTGCTTGACCGTGTGCATGGCATTATGAAGTCTGAAGACTACCAACAAATTTTGCAGCATAATGTAGGGCCCAGTGTGAGAAAGCTGGGTCTCCCTCAGAGGTCATGGGTCTTCCAGCAGGACAATGACCCAAAACACACTTCAAAAAGCACTAGAAAATGGTTTGAGAGAAAGCACTGGAGACTTCTAAGGTGGCCAGCAATGAGTCCAGACCTGAATCCCATAGAACACCTGTGGAGAGATCTAAAAATGGCAGTTTGGAGAAGGCACCCTTCAAATATCAGGGACCTGGAGCAGTTTGCCAAAGAAGAATGGTCTAAAATTCCAGCAGAGCATTGTAAGAAACTCATTGATGGTTACCGGAAGCGGTTGATCGCAGTTATTTTGGCTAAAGGTTGTACAACCAAGTATTAGGCTGAGGGTGCCAATACTTTTGTCCGGCCCATTTTTGGAGTTTTGTGTGAAATGATCAATGTTTTGCTATTTACTTCATTCTCTTTTGTGTTTTTTCATTGAAGACAAATTAAATGAAGATAATAATACCAAAGAATTTGTGATTGCAATCATTTTCAGGAAGAAACTGAGTATTATCTGACAGAATTGAAGGGGTGTCAATACTTTTGGCCATGACTGTATATATATATTTAATACGGTATAGAGGCTGGGTGCTGGATATATATGTAATATAGAGGACACAGGCTTTTTATGTATGCAATAATATATAGGCTGCGGGCTTTGTCTCTCCCCCCATGCACCCCCTTGTGCTGAGCTTCTTTGCCCCTGTGTGCTGTGTCTCCCCCCCTCCCCTCACAGGGGGACCCTGTGCCTCTCTCCCATGTGTGCTGTGCTTTTCCTTTGCGCGCTTTGCCTCTTCCCCTTGTGCGCTATGTCTCCCCCCTCCCCTGACAGGGGACCCTGTGCCTCCCCCCCTGTGCCTCCCCCTTGTGCACTGTACCTCTTACCCCCTGTGCCTCTCCCTTGTGCTCTGTGCCTCTTACCCCTGTGTGTGCTGTGCTTCTTTGTCCGTGTGCTGTGTCTCTGTCTTTCACTGACAGCTGGGCCCTGTTCCTCTCTCCCCTGTGCCTCCCCCTTGTGCACTGTGCCTCTTCCCCCTGTATGCTGTCTCCCCCTCCCCTGACAGGGGGCCCCCATGTCTCTCTCCCCTGTGTGCTGTGCCTCTCCCCATGCCTTCCCCTTGTGTGCTGTGCCTCCCCCTGTGTGCTGTGTCTCCTCCCTCTCCTGACAGGGATGCCCTCTGCCTCCCCTTTGTGCACTGTGCCTCTTCCCCCTGAGCGCTGAGTTTCACCCCCTCCCCTAACAAGATGGCCCTTGGCGCTTTGTCTCCTCTCCCCCAGCAGGTGGGTCCTGCATCTTTTCTCCCCACCTCCCCAACCTGTCTCCACTCCCCCTCACAGGTGGGCCCTGGGACCTAGTTCTCCTCTCCCCCCACCTGACACAGGGGGCCCTTTGACCTAGGTCTTAACTCCCCCCACCTAACACAGGAAGGCCCTGTGACCTCGGTCTCCTCCCCCACACCTGACATGAGGGGCCCTGTGACCCAAGTCTCCTCTCCCCCTGGGCTGGCTTTCTCACCTCAACACATCCCCTTTCCTTCCCCACCCCACCCTCCCACTGTCTTTTACCACCTTCCATATATTCAGCTTTGTGTGCAGCTTCCCTCCTGCCTGACTGCAGGCTGCATTTAGTTATTAGCCCAGTCCACCCCTAAATACAGGTGCATTATGAAAAATTATACCAGCGATCAAACTAACTATAGTTAATTTCCCATATGAGGATTAGTAAATAAATAAATAAATAAATAAATGAAATATAAAATGTAAAAATATTTTTTAAAAATCAGAAAGCAAAGCAAAAAGAGAAAGTAATATTATACCAATAAATGTGTATTTGTGTAAAAACAAAATATACAAAAACTGTAACACTAGTTAACCCCTTCAGTGAACACTGTAATTTCACAAAATGTAGCAAAAACTATGTATTTTCATCACATCATACATCTGACAAAAAATGGGAATAAAATGCGATCACAATGTCATATGTAAATAATAACTCTGTCTGCAGATGAATAAAAACAGCATTCTGGCAAATTATTTTCTTTCTACACTGTTTTTGTTTTACACTAACATACAGTCAAAGCCAAAAGTGTTGGCACCCTTGTGATTTCCCAGAAAATTAAGTACCGTATATACTCGTGTATAAGCCGAGTTTTTCAGCCCAAAAATTGGGCTGAAAAGTCCCCCCCTCGGCTTATACATGGGTCAATACGGTAACTCTAGCAACAAGGCTGGAGGAGGCGGGGGGAGGCTGCTGTATGAGCGCCCCATCACGTGGGGCTGCTCATTATATATGCACTGCTTCCCCCTGTCAATCAGCGGCAGGGGGAAGCAGTGCATATATGGCCGCCAAATGCTGGCACTCGTCCCCCTCTGTTATAAGGCCCCCCGGCTGCTTAAGTTACCATCCCTGTATGCTCCGTCCTCAGCAGCATCCGGGGTCATGTGACCGGCCGGTCGCATGACGTCATCGCTACTGGCCGGGGACCCCGGATGCAGCAGAGGACGGGAGCAAGGAGGACCGGCACGGAGCAAAAGACCAGGGATGGTAACTTAAGCAGCCGGGGGGGCTTATAACGGCGGGGGATGAGTGCCAGCATTTGGGGGCCATAAATGACTCACTGCTGGGGTCTGTATATACCTCTGGGGCTGCTGTATACCACTGGGGCTGCTGTATACCTCTGGGGCTGCTATATACCTCTGGGGCTGCTGTATACCACTGGGGCTGCTGTATACAACTCTGGGGCTGCTGTATACACTTCTGGGGCTGCTGTATAGCACTGGGGCTGCTGTATACCACTGGGGCTGCTGTATACCACTGGGGCTGCTGTATACACCTCTGGGGCTGCTGTATACCACTGGGGCTGCTGTATACACCTCTGGGGCTGCTGTATACACCTCTTGGGCTGCTGTATACCTCTGGGGCTGCTATATACCTCTGGGGCTGCTGTATACCACTGGGGCTGCTATATACCACTGGGGCTGCTGTATACACCTCTAAGGCTGCTGTATACACCTCTGGGGCTGCTGTATATACCTCTGGGGCTGCTGTATACCACTGGGGCTGCTGTATATACCTCTGGGGCTGCTGTATACCACTGGGGCTGCTGTATATACCTCTGGGGCTGCTGTATACCACTGGGGCTGCTGTATACCTCTGGGGCTGCTATATACCTCTGGGGCTGCTGTATACCACTGGGGCTGCTGTATACACCTCTGGGGCTGCTGTATACACTTCTGGGGCTGCTGTATAGCACTGGGGCTGCTGTATACCACTGGGGCTGCTGTATACCACTGGGGCTGCTGTATACACCTCTGGGGCTGCTGTATACCACTGGGGCTGCTGTATACACCTCTGGGGCTGCTGTATACACCTCTTGGGCTGCTGTATACCTCTGGGGCTGCTATATACCTCTGGGGCTGCTGTATACCACTGGGGCTGCTGTATACACCTCTAAGGCTGCTGTATACACCTCTGGGGCTGCTGTATATACCTCTGGGGCTGCTGTATACCACTGGGGCTGCTGTATATACCTCTGGGGCTGCTGTATACCACTGGGGCTGCTGTATATACCTCTGGGGCTGCTGTATACCACTGGGGCTGCTGTATATACCTCTGGGGCTGCTGTATACAACTGGGGCTGCTGTATATACCTCTGGGGCTGCTGTGTACCGCTGTGGCTGCTGTATACCACTGGGGCTGCTGTATACCTCTGGGGCTGCTGTATACCACTGGGGCTGCTGTATACCACTGGGGCTGCTGTATATACCTCTGGGGCTGCTGTATATACCTCTGGGGCTGCTGTATATACCTCTGGGGGCTGCTGTATATACCACTGGGGAGGCTGCTGTATATACCACTGGGGAGGCTGCTGTATACTACCACTGGGGCTGCTGTATACCACCACTGGGGAGGCCTGTATACCACTGGGGGGGCCTGTATACCACAATGCCGGGGGCTGTATACCTGTGCTGGGGTCCACCCACGGCTTATACACGAGTCAATAGGTTTTCCCACGGGTCGGCTTATACACCAGTATATACAATATTTCTACCCAGAAAATTATTGAAATTACATATTTTTTTCATACACATGTTTTTTTCGTTTGTGTGTAAAGGAATATCACAAAAAAAGCAAATTGGACATCTACTATATAATTGCCGTAGGCAAAATCGTGTCGGCCCCCGAAATCGCCGTGGCTATGTCACTATTGTGATGTCACCACGGCGAAGCATTGGCCGCGTAGCGGCCAATGCGAGTCGTTAGCTGCGCGAGCAATGGCCGAGAGGCCATTGCGAGTCGCTAGCTTTGTGCGAGCAATGGCCGCGAAGCGGCCATTGCGAGTCGCTGGCCGAAAATAGAACCAGAGGCTCGGCCACAAAGCTAGCGATTTCCCGCTCAGGTAGCGAGTCGCTAGCCTCAGCGGGAAATCGCTAACTTTGTGGCCGAGCCTCTGGTTCTATTTTCGGCCAGCGACTCGCAATGCCCGCTTCCAATTCACTTAAAATAACAAATAATAAATAAATTTAATAATAATAAAAATAGTAAAAAAATATATATAAATAAATAATAAAATAAAAAATAATAATAACAAAAAAAAAAATATATATATTAAATTAAGATATTAATTACATTAACTAATTAAAATATAAGTATTGGACCCCCCAAAAAAAGTATTGGACCCCCCCCAAAAGTATTGGACCCCCCAAAAAAAGTATTGGACCCCCCCAAAAAA